>JAKCOX010000021.1:10287451-11658451 GCA_022605575.1 Laterallus jamaicensis coturniculus | reverse complement strand
CCTCCCGTGGGCGTCGCCCGGGGGCGAGAGAGGCCGGGCGCCGTGGCAACCGTACCGCCAATCGCAGTGGCGAGCGGCGGCTGCATGTTTGGCGACAGCCAATAGCAGCCGCAGCTCCCTTGTAGGCGCGGCTGCCGGAGCAGGCCCAGCCCCGCCGCGGGAAGACGGGGCGGGGGGAGGAAGCGAGTCCCTTTGTGGGCTTTCACAATAAGATGGCGGGCCGGGAGAGGCGGGGCTGCTCCCTACGGTTAGCCCCGCCCTCTCCCTCAAGCGCGGAGCGGTTGGTGAGGCGGGAGTGGGGGCTCCTGCGCTGGGAGGCGGCAGCGGCAGCAGCGGCGAGGCGGTGAGTAGGGAAGGCTGAGCCGCGTCGGGCGCGGGGCTGCGGGTCCGCCCTCCTCCCCCGGCGCCCCGCGTGGGGGCCGCGCGGCGAGGGGCCGGTGCCGGTGCAGCCCGCGGAGGAGGGAGCCGACTCAAAATGGCGGCGGGCCGTTTGCCGGCAGCGCGGGACGATGAGTAATCGCCGCCCGGCGCCGTTGGCGGCTACCCGCCCGTCCCCGGAGCAGTGAGTGGGGGCGGGCCGAAGGGCCTCGTCTCCCCGTCGGCTGCGGGCGCCCCTCTCTCCTCCGCTTCGGTCCCTCCCCCAGCCGCGCACCCTTCTCTCCCGCGCCTCCACCCCCGGGCAGCCCAGCCGCACGCCGTGGCGCCGCTGCCCTCCCACCGCCGGCGTGCCGTGCTGGGGGACCTCCCCCGGCTCCCCGAACGCACGCATCGCCACTCAACTCCGCCTCAGCCCCCGCCGCGCTCCCTCCTTCCCCAGCCTGCGTGCGCCGCGCCCGCCGGTCACGCCTCTCCCCGCCGGCTCTGGCGGGCCGCCCCCACCCCTCCCGCTCGGCCCCTTCTCATCCTGCGTTCCCCCCGGCTTTCTGCTCCTCGCTCCGCCTGCGGGCGCCCAGCCCCGGGGTGTACGGCTGCCCCAGCTTCCCAGCCTGCCCTTCCTGGGGAGCTTGTGCCCTTTTCCGAAGGCACCTGGAGAGGTGCCTGCCAGCCCCCTACCCCCGGGGGTGCACCAAACCCCAGGGCTTCATAGGTGCCTTTGTTCCGGTCCGAACAGGGATGTTTCTGGCCCTGCCAGCCATCTGCTGTGTCTGCGGCTGGCTTTATAACCCGGCACCACGCACACATGCCTAAAGAGTACCTGGCTTTCCATCTTTTTCTCATCATTAGACGTGGCTTTGATTTCTTCCCACAGTTGTTATTAAGGACAATTTTGAAGGGGGGAGGTTGGAGTGATAGAGGGGAGATACATTGCCTTCTTATCTAGCTGTGCTAACAACCATCGCTATACTTACATCTGCCCAAAAAGAAAAAGCTCCCAGCTTAAGTGAACCTCCAGCACTAGCACCGGCCTAGGTAGTTCTTGTCTCTCTTCTCATAAAGATGAACGGTCTTAAAACTTTGTATCTTCTCTGCTATCCTAACTCTTAGGAAGCAACTTTCTCCCTTAAGTGTATCTTTGGCAGTGTATTACTATATGAATCTGGACTGAGTGTCAATCTGGAATGTTTTAAGTTGATGCTCTAGTGGTGAGTTGCATCAGACTTCAAGCACCTCGTTTGTAAAGCAGACTGGGTATTTGTCAGTCCCAAAAGGCGAAATCTCTAATTAATTACATAATACCGTGCTACTATCAAAAAACCCCAACCAACACCCTGCAAAACCCTCCATTTTTCATACTGCATTATGCTACAGATAGCTGATGTTGACAGTTTTATTTCAAACAGTGGTTAAGTTGAGCAGACTTAAGTTTAGGCTCCAGACACTCGGATGGTAGTGGAAGACAGGAGATGATACAGCTAGTTGAGATATTGCCTCTCAGACAGAGACAGACACTACTTGAAATTATCAGGGAATTTTGAACACCCTGACTCTAAAGCAGCAGCAATCTTGCTGTTGTGTACCAAGAAGTTTTACACAATAGTTGATACCTTTTGGGGTATGTTAATATGTAAATTAATAGAGAATCGTACTTACTTTTTTTATTGGTTTTAAACTTAGTATTGTCCTGAGACAACATTGGAGGTAGTGCAGGGAAGTTTGGGGGAGGTTGATTATTTGGAAGGTCTTGATTGCATCTGATAATGGCTGTGAAGTTCATTTTCTTTTTATGTTTTTGGTGGTTTGGGTTTTTTTACTGGGAATTTAAGTTTGAGGCACATTTGTATGCCAGTTAATAGGATCTGATGAAATAATTGCTGTGATGTTAGCATAAACTTAAAGAATGTGCCCATTTATAGTATAGTTCCTTTATTGCTTTGGGGAAGAACCTGGAATCACATGCATCAGGTCTTACGCATTATTATATGGCCCGGGAAAAGTGTTTCCTTATTTAATATGTTAATAGATTACAGACTGGACTTCTGATCTGCCAACATGTCCTATGTCTCTTCCTTTGTGGATGTGATAATGGCTCTTTTACCAGGAACTCATGTATTCCCCATCAACAGTCCCTTCCTGTATCAGTCTGCACTTTTGGGAGGCAAACAGCCAAAGCCTCTTCCTCTAAAATTGTCCAAATGGCACTAGAAAATACGTTTGCTTATCATTCTCATGAGTGGATCATCTTTATCTGTAATTCTTTTGGGTTTTTGTTCGGTTAATTGTGTTGATTAGGGTTTTTTTAAACAGAGCTTACATCCTTGTCACCTACCCTAAACAAAAACCATTCCTAGTAGGAATTTGGGGATTCAAATAGTTGCCATATACACGCTCTCAAAGAGACTGCCCTTCATTTATAGAGTGTTTTGAAAGTAAGCCTGGGGAGCAAAAACTTCTGAACTTTTATAGCATCGTAAGGTGTTTGACAGAAATAAGAAATACTTTATTGACTTGATATCATTGTGTCTCACTGGAGTTGTAGTTCATATGCCTCGCGACCTTGTCTTGAACGTTGCTGTGAGCTCAATCTGTAAAGGAAAATGAGACTGTAAGTTGCTTGAAATACAGTTTCCGTGACATAACAGCATTTTAGTCTGAATATTTTGGGATTGAGTCAAAATATTCTGCCTTGAGAGTGTTTAAGGTGGGGGTTTTTTGTTGTGGTATTTTAACAAGCGTGCAGCTTCTTGAGAAAAACATGTTTTCTCTGTGTGTGTCCCCAGCCCTCCCAAGTCTTTTGTCAACCACCTCCTGCCCCGAATTTTGAAAGCATGCAGTCTTCAAATTTTTTTTTATCACCAGCCACAATAGAAAGCAAAAATATATGTCCTTATGCATCTTCCTTACTTGTTCCTTTTCTAGGTATGTACTTCAGTGGCAGACACTGAACTGTCTTGTACTGTCTTAAAATACCTGAATTGTTTTCATATTTTATTGTATAAATTTTTGTAGCCTGTTAAAATACTGCATATTTTTTATGTTTTGGTAATTAAAGGAATTGTTGCATGTGTTTGGTAGTTGTATGTGGTCTATCAAGCCTTACTTTGCCTTAAATGTGTTTTAAAAACTGCCTTTATAATTAAAACAATTTAATTACAGTCATTACTTTTCGTTATTGTCATCTTGCAATGTAAATCTTAGTCATAAAGTTTCTGTGCTGGGAAAGGAAAATTCTCCCTGGTTTTGTTACGTTTCAGTTTTGTGTTTGTACGTGCTTGCTCTTCTTCTCCAGATACTACAGAGATACTAGGTGGTTTTGTACAGCAGAGGTGAAAGCTGTGTAGTGTTGTGATAAAAGTCATGAAGACTTGCTTTCAGTACGCTGTTGTGTGTGCTTAATTTTTTCAGATGATCGCCAAAGATTTTGTTTACTCTTTAAATGATGAAGACATGGGGATAAGGGAGAGGCTGGTCCAAAGGTCAGGGTAATAGCCCAGGACTTGGACTTCAACTGGCAGTTTCCTTCTGCTGCAGATTTTGCATGTATTGTTGGGCAAATCACCTTTATGCTTTCGCTGTAATTGGGTTCAATAGTACTATTCAAATTTGTAGGAGTGTTGTGAGGAGAGAGGTATCGAAGCAATGGACAAAATATAGAAGTGTATAAGTTTCTGAAATGGGAAAGTATTTTGTTCTGCATCTCCTGTGCTTGGCTGACATCTTGCTTCCCGGTGCTTGGTAGGTGGTGCTTTTAACTGCTACTGTATGGACTCTTGCTCAATAGCATGGGAGAAGAGGAAGGACTACACCAAACCCCATTACTGGTATGTAATTTTTTGCTTCTTAAATGAAACTGTAAATCTTGTATTTCATACAGTCTCAGGAACAGGGTGACAAAGAACTTTTTATTATGTAAGAAATTAATTGGAATTGCTACAGAAAACCAAAATCCTTTAAGAATCCAAATTCTTTAAGAATATTTTAACACCTTTCCTCCCCTTTTACACACCCAAGTGTGTCTGATGTATTGAGGTTTCCAAGTTTTCTGCTGCATTTTGTTCTTCTGGTCTGTCTTAGTAGATGTATGAAACCCACATGAACATTCAATTAAAATTTTAACTATTCTTCACAGTAATATAAGTAGAAATAAAAGAAGCTTCAAACTCTGCGCAGAGTGTTTGTTTGATGACATAATCATCCATAGTTGATTAGTCTCAAAAGATGTCTCTAAAGGTCAAGTTTCATGTGGGGGGGGGGGGGGGTGTGTACAGGGGGTATGTGTGTGTTAGTGTCAAGAAATTACTGTGCATTTAACTGTAGGAAAAATTAAATGGGATAACCTCCAGTAAGGAGTTGCAGGAATATCTACAAATCTGGAAAAGGCACTATCGAGCAAAAAGTGTGTTGTATTTGATGGGAATAATGCAAATAGGTTATAGGATAAAATTTTAAAAGACACTTCCAAAGCATTTAATATTCTGCTAACTCATGGAGAGCTTTTAAGAAATCTGTGAAAATTACTTTAAGACCAAATTTGTTTTCTGTGTTGTAGTCTTTGTTTATCACATTTCTAAAGAGTTTTGTACCTTCAATGGGAAGAAATTTTTAAGAGTTGGCAAATTTTGAAGAAAAAAAAAAAAGGTTTTTTCATGAACATACACAGCAGTGTTAGAAGTGTCGTACAGAGTCAGACCAAATGTTTATCTGGCTACTGTGTTACCCTCAGGCTTTCAGAGTAGATAAGTACGTCATATATTTTGAAAGGAACTTTGAATTTTTTTATTGGCTTTGAAAAAGCTGGAGAACAGTCTCTGGAAATATGTGGAACTATACCTTAGCAAGGGCTTACCAAGGAATATGGAAAAGGACAGGTAAAGGCACTGCAGTGGTGTTTTGGCTTGATTAGCTTTTAGTTGAAAAACTTTGTTTTGTTTAGGTCCCTACATATTGGGAAAACAGTAATTCTTCTAAGGTCAGAAGGCTTAGAAGGGACATAACAAGGGTGCATAAAGGTAACGATCAGGTACTAGCTTTCGTTTGCAGCTTGGTTTTTACAAGACAGAAAGAGGTGACATCTAGCTAATTAAAAAGTTGCTTTGTATTTGAAGAGATCGGCTGCAATGTTTGCATGGGGCACTTGTCAAAATTAGTGTGATTCAGAAGGTCTGGAGGCTACTGTTTGAAGGTCATACATTGGAAAATGAAGCAAGTCTTTTTTTTTTTTCTTTTTTTAAATGTAAAACTTAATTTTAGCTGGTGAATACAAGAATAGTTATAGTTAACTGGGAAAGAAGTAAGAAGCCCATACAGAGGATGCCTGTGCCTATCCTTATTGGAATTGCACAATTCATACTGGGATTACATAGTTCAGTTACTCACCTGAGTAAGGGAACCAAGGAGGACTGCTTTAGGCACCATATAACCTCAAGTTATATGGGACAAATCTTACTCTCTAGTAAGTATGGTATTTTTTTCATGTTACTCTGTTAGGCATGTTGGTGTTCTGGAGGGGTCAAATTTTTTAAAGATGGTGTGCCAGGTTGTATTTTTATTTCCAAAATTAGAGGTTAAGCATGCCAGTAGAAACTCGGGAGGAGCGAGGAGAAACTGCCTCTCCAATAGGTGAAATACAGCCGTTGGGATGTCTGCTTCTGTGCGAAGCAGCAGCAGCTCCTGACTTCCATCAAGTGTGGAGCTTAATGGGAGCCAGGAGCTGGGAGCCTATGCCTCTCTTCGATGCCATGACTTGTGGACCTGCTCACCCTTGGTTCCCGAGTGCCGTCTTTGGGACCCAGTCCATATGTTCCTGACCCCTGTTGTACCACACTGGCCATTCTGTAACCTGGTATGACAATTCTGATGTTTCTATCTTAAAAGAATTTGTTGTTTAAGATTAAAGCTTTCAGTTCTGTTTTTTACTCTTATTTTTTTCCCTTCATCTCCCTCTGTTACATTGTACAAGATTTTTTTTATCTGTTTTTTAACAGGACACAATGTTTGTGCGAGGACTAAAGAGAAAATGTTTTGATGGAGAAGAAGATATTGAAGGAACTCTGGCTGGTATTAAGGCTATTCCTTCATATAATCTTCAGCGGCAGTCGCTTTTAGATATGTCCTTAGTTAAACTTCAGCTGTGTCACATGCTGGTTGAACCTAACCTTTGTCGTTCGGTACTTATAGCCAACACAGTACGGCAGATCCAAGAGGAAATGACTCAAGATGGGACTTGGCAGATGATAAATACACAGAGTACAGGGCAGGCATCCCTGGATCGTCTTGTTTCAACAGATATCCTCTGTCGTTCATCTAGGGAACAAGCTGAGGGAAAGCATGTTCCAGGCTATAGTACTTTCAGTAAAGACTTTGAGGGTAACCAGGCACAAGTTAGTTCAGAAACTATGTCAACAGCCTCTTCAGTGCAAGCTCCAAGAAACCTGCAGAGCGATGTGTGGGAGATGGAGAATCCACAAGAAAATAAAGGAAACTTTCAAAAATCATTAGATCAAATATTTGAGACACTGGAGAATAAAAGTCCTAATTCTGTTGAAGATCTCTTTTCAGAAGTTGACAATTCCTACTACGATCTTGATACTATGTTAACAGGCATGATGAGCAACACCAAAATGGGACACTGTGATGGTCTTGAAACGTTTTCTTCTCCAACAACTACACCTTCTAACTCTAATTGTAAATCTGATCTTAATGAGCTTGATCATATTGTGGAAATCCTAGTTGAATCCTGAGACTCCTTGTGTAGGAGGTAAAAGATCTGTTAATGGGAAAAAAAGACTCAAGAAAGCTATTTCCACACTTCTATCAAACCTGCACGTGTATTTTACAAATATCTATATATTATATAGATATATATATTAAAAAAGCACTTCATATTGCAAAATAGTGTTAACTCTTAAAGTTAACCTGCAACTTGTAGTGTAATGATCCGATTTATTGTCCACTGAACTCTTAAGTACATACGGTAAATGTTTAAGTTTGGGGTCCAAGGCTCTTGAAAGTGGCTTCCTTTTTCCAATTCATTTTAGCCTTTGGAGGATCTACGCAGTGAGAGGGAGTCTCTCATTGCTTTCTTACACTTCTCCCAGTAAAAATTGTAATAAATATAGAGAGAAGTTGGATAACTGGTTCCCTATTTTACTCCGGTTTCCATGTTGTCACGCCACGTAACTTCTACCATATCTGCTGCTTCTGTTCTAAGTCGCTACGTGGCTCTCAAAGAGCAGTTTGCAATAGTTACTGTTATCCTAGTTAGCTTGTTCTGGTTTTTGCTACAATTTTTACTTCAAAAATAGTTTTCAAGTGTTTATTGGTGTTTAGATTTTCCCAGGTATTTTCCTAAAGTATATTTTTACTACAGATGTTATGTCAGCTGCTAACTTAGTAACTTTTGATCATATCTGCAGTTGATGTATTTTTTTGAAAGATTTTTTCAAAAAGGGATGTTTTTTTACTGTGAACTACCCAATGTAGTTCAGTAAAGTGTATGTAAATGTAAATATACTATTTTATACTTTACATTAAAATGTAAGAACTGTTTTCATGATTCTGTTTTATAGAGTAGTGCTTTACTAAATTGAGAATTGTCCAACTATGCTTTTTATACCCCATATACTTGAGTATCATTAGAGGAAGTGCTTTGTTCCAGCTAGATACAATTACATTTACTTCATTTCAGACCATATTTTTGTTAACTTCAAACCTAAATTATATAGGGTTTTATTTATGTGTATTTATATGTAAATGTCATCAAGTGAATTGTTTATCACTGAAGTCTACCATCAAATATTTGTTTATATGGGATAACTATCTTGCACTAATTACTACAAAAAGTGTTATTAGCGGCCTTTACATCTCAACTGGTATGTCATGATGTCTTGTCTTAATTAATATGCTCCACTCTTTCCAAGGATTTCCTCTTGGCTTTTTTCAATAACAAAAGATACTACAACATGGGATGGTGTTCTTTTCTTCGCGGGCTCATACGCTTTTTAGAGTGCATTTAATTATGCCTATTCCTATGAGACTTTTTCAGGGAGAAGGGATGGATGAAGTAGTGTATGATTTTTTTTTCTGTTGTTATAAAATGTCAGATGTTTTACCTTCACAAGCTGGTACAGGGGAAGAGGAGGTGGGAGGGGTACAGAGGGAAGAGTGGTTTCTGGATGGTGGTAGCAGTGCTGGTGCCAGAGGAAGGCGTCCAACAGTGACTCAGTTGTGTTCTGTAGACTTGAACCAACCAAGGAAGTTGAAGATGGAGAGTACGTGTCTGAGACTGACAGGCTTTGTCTTCCCACAGGTGACCTTACCTACCACACACTGTCCTTTTTGGATTCTCAAACCCCTAAAAAAGGGGGAAGCAGAGACAGAGGGGTGTTAAAGACATTCCAGTGTTGCCTCTGCAAAAGGAGACCAGTAAGCTTACGATTTCAGCCAGTGCTTTAGAAGCATTTGGTTTGAGGAAAAATGGTAATGCTTCACAAATTTTTTCAAACTTGCCTGTTGAATGTGTATTATCTTGGTCACAGGAAGCCGTATAGTACAGTTAGTGTGAGTTCAGTGAATCTGAAAATGCTTTTTATATTAAACTTGGACATGAGAGAATCCATAATTAATCCACAATCATTAAGCATTGCTTCCTCAAAGCTTGATCAATAACTTCGTATTAATTTAGGAAACACCATCTAGATACTTGCTAGTTCAGTCCATATAATACAGCTGGACCAAAGAAAAAAAACCAATGCTACATGTATATATAGAGGTATCTGTGAGAGGTGTTGCAGTAGTATATCCTGCTTCAGGAGGATACACATACTGATCTGAACTGCCCTATCTCTCTTAATTTGCCAGTGATAAAACAATCTCTCTTATTTGTTAGTGTTTGTCACAGTGTCAGAGATTCTTCCTTCAAAATTGTGACTCTGCAGAGAATTTTTCTCGATGCTTTTCTCTGGATAGGTGCAGTGAATCACACAGCAGATGCCTTAGGGTACAGCAGAAAGCCAGGCAGCCTCACCAAGTTTTGAAAAGGGAACATTAGTGTGGAGTTGTGTAACTGAATGTCTTCCATCCCACCGGGAAAGTTCCCCAAAACTACTATGAACTGTGGTACAGAACCCACAGGTTTGAACCACTGCAGGCGTTCCCCTCTGCCTCCCCTCACCCTCTTGTTTTCATTAAATGAGCAATTGCACGTTATGGTGTTTAAAAAGATGCTCTCCCCCACGCCCTTAGTGTGTGCCAGTCTCCATCCTGCAGGTAGGAATTTGTATAACTTGCTCATAACTATCAAACTGTGTATGTCCGATACATCTCTGTGTGTGCATATATATCTCACTGTACCAGGCATCTGGGTGCATTCCTTTACTGAGGCGGCTATGCCTAGTTAGAGCAATCTCTAGAGACTATTTGGCTTAACAGGAAAGGTATCAGGAAGTATGAATTTACGTAGGTAAGCATTTAAACAGAAATATGTATCCTGGTTTATTATGTCCTTAAAACTTACTCCAAATTTTACGTGCTTTTACATGCCGGGTACATTGGCTCAGGTCTTCAGCAGGATTAAGTTTGTGTTGCTAACACTTGCAGAGTCACGGTACAGAACTGATGTGTACCTGGAACTGTCTTGACTCTTCAGGGACCAGTCAGTGTAAAATCAGCATGTCTCCCTGGTGTTCTATTGGTGTGTCTCAGTCTAATTCAGCTGCTTGTTCTGGGTAGCTTCATTCGCCGTTTTGGTTTGGTTTTGTTGTTTGTTGGGTTTCTTTTCTGATTTGCGCTGTCATTTCTGTACTAGTCCAAGGAGGTCTTAGTTCCATGTGCATCACTTGAAGGTTAATACAGTATATTTCCCCTCTATTCTTCTGAGATACTGAGAGATTGTGGAAAATACAGGGTGCCTGCAAGATGCTGAATCTTCTACTAAAAGTGGCAGGAGATGCTGACACTTGCTGATGGTGACTTTCTTAATTTCTACATATACTTGGGAAATAATTCCACCTTTGCTAAATTAGGAAAAGCTTCTCTAAGATTTTGCTACCACTTCTAGCAGCTTTTTTTTCTCTTATGTGCTCCCAGGGAAAAGAGCCGTGAAACTCATGGCAGCCACCACCGTGCCTGAATCAAGGCTGTTGATTGGAATGACATAACCCAGCTGTAGACTTGCACAAAAGAAAGTGCTTTCAAGCTAATAGCTAACATCAAATCTGCCTCCATCTCAGGTAACCTTGAATATCTGTCCCCTCTGTGTTTGTGGTTTTAGTTTTCCTTCTCCCCAGCCAGAAAATCCAGAACATGTGGAGCTTCTGGAGCTCGGACATTCAGCAGAGGCGAGAGGTGTGAGAACCCAGGCTTGTGCACGTGAAAGCTTGGGTCTGCTTTTCGCTTCCCTGTTTGTTTGGTGTTGGTTGTGGTTGTTAAATCCCCTCTCTCTTCTGTGGCTCTATGCGATTACCTAGCAAAAGATGTCGCATGTCTCTCAGTGCAGCCAGATTTGTCTAAAGGACTGAATCTCATAAACAAAGAGGGCATCAAGGTGCCTTTCCAGAGGTGCAGCAGTGAAGGGGTTTCAGCCTTGAGCAGGTTAGGGATTCGCAGGAGTCTTCACACTCACTAGGAATTACCTGTTTTCAAAGCGGACTTTAGACTGGTTTTGAAGTCCCAGGTATGTCTGGACTGCTTTAGGAGGCATTTTAAACAGCATTATTGTCAATTGACTGTATAGTTTTATACAGTAATTACTGGATCATCATGGGTATCTTGTGCCTCAGAATACTGACGTATGACTGCTTTATGGCTCTGCAGCTTAATCCCATATTCCCACATAACTAAACTCAAAAGCAAGGATGAAAACTATACCCATTTATTTCCTGACATCTAGGACAAGGCATAAAAATGCTTTCCAAAGTGACTTCTGTTCAAAATGAAAGTAAGTTTATGTCTCAGGCCTAGGATGTATAGTCCCTTATGCAAAAAACCCATGGCTAATCATAATAAATTTTGATTGCTCATCAACTCTTAAATGAGTGTGATTTCACACTGTGACTAATACTAAAAGTACAAAAAACCCAAGTTCCAAAGAAATGAAAAATACATCTTAGGAAAATACGTATTTTTGTCAGTTTGGCTCGTTCAGCTATGAGCTTTCACAAGGACTGTCTAAACCTCTTTTGGTGTCTCTTGCAAAGTTGACAGTTAAGATAAATTTTCCTATTTTTTTCAAAGAAGTTCCACAAAGACATGAAATCCCGCTGAATAATTCAAGTTGTCAGGAAAGAGATTTACTTCAGATGTCTGTAGCAACTTTTTTTTTTTTTTTAAGCCAGTGAAAAATACTAAAATTTCATTATCTGACATGATTTTCATAAGTTTGTATGGCAGAGTCTTTTAAAAAACAACTACTCCTTTGCTTAACCAAGATTCCCCCCAGATGAATGTTTCATGACCTAAAGAATCATTGTGGTAAATGTTGAGGCACAACCAACATGTCAACAGGAAAATACAAAGCTAGAAGCAACTTTCCATGGTGGGGAAAACATTCAGTAGTTTCAACTGTCATCTTTTTAGGGAAGAATACTTGAAGATACAGGTGATTACATGTCTTCTTGCAAACAAACAAAGTTAAAAAGAAATCGTGTTCACATGTCTTCTGTGTTTGGAGGTCCCCTAGGAGCTAGTGAGGAGTGGCAAGTAAGTACTGCCATAGTAAAGCATTACAGCAAAGGAACAGTGAATCGTATTTTTCATGTGCCAGTTATATTACATTTTCTTGATCTTTAAAACTTGACTGTAACATCAATTTTGCGTTGTACATGCTTCCAAAACAAGATTTCTTAAAGAAAAGCAGGTTGTATTGATATAAAAATACCCAGAGCCACCAGAACCAAACCCCCAACAACCCCAAAAATGCACAGTTTAATAGAGGAGGAAAACCAGAATTTAAAACAAACTTGTTTTTCTGTGTGTGAGATCATTACTGAAAGGCTAGATCTGGGAAGTACTGGGATTTCTTTTTTTTTGTCCAGTAAGCTGACTGAAGTTTGAGATAAAATTGTTGAAGGGTTATTTGCTTTAATTGAAGCCCACTAACATGGTTTGCTGTGGTGTCTCTTTTTCTTGAAAGGTATAGGGAGAAAGTGCTTTTTCTTGTAAATTGTGATTCTTTTGACAAAATAGAGTAACAGCTTACTCAGTACTCTGACAAACATTCAATAATGTGGGGTTTGTAGAAAAAAAAAAACTTGAGGCAAGGGATTTTTGGTGGGGGTTTTTAAATTATTTTTTTTAAACTTAAGTAAGTGCAGGATTAGTTCATGGTTCATAGAGGCTTTACGACCAAAAAGATGTGGTAAAACAAACCAAGGCTGGATGCTGTAGGTACTGTCCTTTCTCCAATGGAAGTGGGGCATACGTGATTGTCCTGCCATTTAGCTTCAGAACAACTAATTAATTTCAACCAAAACTGGCAGATCTCTTAAGTCACTGTACATCATATTTTTAGAATTATTTCTTTTAAGTGCGCAGGTGAAAGAAGGATGCAAAGGAAAACTCTGTTCTTTATGGATATCCAGAAATCCAGGTAAGGGAATGACATGTTTCCAGGCATGAGAGCAGTTTCACTTAGGGCTTATTCCTTAGACAAAGAGGCAATTAATCCCAGGCATAAATCCATAGGAAACTAGCCTGCGCTAGTTCCTGCATTCCTAGAACTGTATTTTTGAATAGGTGCCTAGTATGAAGGTAAAGAGAAGTAGCACACCTCCAGTAATCCGTTCAGATGATTTATACAGACACCTCAATTGGTTTCGGGGTCAGGGTTTTTTCTGGTTCATATGAAATTTGCTGAATGCTGCTCATGAGAGTACTCGCGGCAGCAGGCCAGGATACCATACTCATACTGAAAGACTGTGTTTTCATCATAAAAAAATAAAATCATATTGTTAAGCCTTCCATTTGCCTCAAATTTAGTTTAAGGCAAAATGAGAGAGCATTAAAGACTCCCAGAACATGACCTCATTTGAGAAAGGCCCTTTTACAGAAGGGTTTTTTGCAGAGAAGGACCTTAACTGTGAGCTCAGACTTCTGAATTGTTAAGAAAGCTTGTGAGACAAACAGTTTCAGATATGAGGTACACAGCATGTAAAACACTGCTCTGCTGAGCCACCTTCCAGTTCTCTTGTAGGAATCCTGCTGTTGATGCTTGACACAAGTGAGAGTGAGAAAACCCTTCACAAACAGCGTGTGCTTTTGTAATTCCTGTTAAACATTGGGCCGTAAATCCGAAGTTCTGGTGCATTTAACTGTTTTTGCAGATGTCAGAGCACGTGTGAAACTGAAGTGACTGTGCTAGAAAGGCCTGCTGCAAGGAGGCACACATACCCTCCTCTATTAAGCGAAATAGAAATGGGTTACAAAAGAGCCAGCTGTGTTAGATTTAACGGCTTGGGCAAAGGAAAGCAAAGTGATACCAAAGAAGGTGGTGTCTGCTGAAGGGGCAGAAATGTGCTTTACCTACAGGCTCCTGGAGGACCCACAGGCGAAGGGGCAGTGAGAACAGGGGGATGGCCAAGGCATCGCATTCACTTGCTGTAGTTGTGGAGATGGTGCCTTGCTGGCCAAACCAGTGCTACAGGGTGGCTCAGGGAACGGCGAGTTTCGGCCAACTGGGCACAAGTCCTGAGCAATAATTAGCCTTTCTAGTTATTAAAACATCTTGGCAGTGCTGCTGGTTAAATTGCCCCTTTATATGCTGCATTAGACATAATCCTTCCAGCTATGTCCCTTGTACATCAGGTAGCTTTGTAGGCCTCCATCTATTCCTTGGAGATAATCCCCAGCATATGGCAGGGGTCGGTCCTGGTGCAATACTCCTGGTTGTCCTGGGTTGACTTGAGCAAACAGAAGAATCCTCAGCATCTTAGCATGACTCTTCCACTTAAGCCACAGTGTGTAGTGGGAAGGGAAAGGAAGGGGAATGGGGGGGTGCTACTGGGTCCACTCCCCCTCCCCTTAATGCTGCCACCGGTAACCTGCTTGTACGTGGTGCAGCAGATGGACGGTGGGGGTAGGAGCGTCATTCCCAGCCTTTCGGGGAGGCGTGCTCCTCTCCGGCACAGCCCCGGCAGCGTGTCAAAAAGGATTCATTAATGCTCCTTGCGGCAGCGCTCGCTCCCCTTCTGTGCTCCGTGACCCCCGACAGCGAGGTCAGAGCGCAGCTGTGGCCCACAAATGGGTGGTGGCAGGAGAGAGGTGGCCTGGAGAGACGTCCCCTCACCTCCAGCAATAGATCATGCCTTCGGGGCCTCTCTGGCCCTTCTCCCCTACCTTTGGGTCATGGGCCCTGCGTGCTCCTACACTGCCAGGAAGGAGACACAAGGATGAGTGTCTGTCAGACCTGAGGGGTTTCATAAAGATATGTTTTCCTTAGCTGAATGATCACAAAGAGCAACTCATCTTCCATCGGAGTTGTGGTTTATCTGCACCAGACAACCGCACGTGTTTCCGTAGGCTCGATCAGGCCGACAGACAGTCGGTGTGTGGTTTTGCTCGGTGCAGTGCAGGAAGGTTGGCATCTCTGCCAACGTGCCCTGTTCCCGCTTGGGTTTGGCTGCGCTGGGGATCAATCTAAGCCCGGCGTTGGGAGCTGAGCAGCTCTCTGGGCGTTCATCGGGTAACCTGCAGCACAGCACGGTTTGACAATGGCTCAAAACCAATCTTTAAAATCGGGTGAACGTCAGGTTTTGAAATCAGGCTTGCACAAACGCTTGTGCCGATGTAACTTGGTTACGCAAATGCCCCTGGAACGCAAACAGAAGCGGCCTGAGCACGGCCGAGCCCACCTCCTCCTTAAAGGCACGCACAAAAGCCAGACCCCAGCCAGCCTCGACGGGAGAACTGGGCACTGTTTGATGGGGCTGAGACCTGCGCGCCTCGCTTCCCCACCGCCCTGGAAACGGCCCCCGCGCGTCCCGGTGCGTAAACCCGCCATCTCGGCCAGGGACCGAGTTTAAAACGCAACGGGGAAGGGCGGGAGAGGGTGCGGGGCTGGGTCGGGGCCGCTGCCCCCTGCGGCCGAGATCCAATGCGCGGCAGCCGCCCCTGCCCCCCGCCCGCCGGACGCCGCCAGCGCCGCGGCCCCGGCCGGCCCCGGTGCCTGGCGCCGCGGGCGGGGCCGTGCCGTACCGGGCCCTGCCCTGCCCTGCCCGCGGGCGGCGGCGCGTGCGGCCCTGCCGCGTGCCGACCCGTGCCTGCCCGCGCGCTCCTCCCCCCGCCGCACTCGTCAGCGGCACCCGCGCCGCGCGGGCGGGGCCGCCTCCCGGAGCGCCGCGCCAGGGGACGGGGGACTCGGCGGCGCCCGTCTTCCCATTGGGCGAAGCGGGAGCTCGGCCCCGCCCGCCTTGGCTCTTTCAAGCTTTTTCATTGGGCGGCGCCGCGGGGCCAGTTGGAGCCCAACCTCCCTGGCTCGGTAGCCAGTGAGAAAATGGTTGCTGGGCAGGTTGAAAGGGCCGCTAGCCAATGAGGGGACAGCCAGCTGGCGGGCGCGGTGCACGCAGCGCCCCCCCTCCCCCCGCCGCTGTGGGTGCCGCGGGCGGAGGGAAGGGCGGAGCGGAGGTCTGCCGGGGCCCGGCGGGGGTGGCGCTCGCCTCCGCCTCCTCCCGGTCGGAGTCCCAGCCCCGCCGAAGGGAGCCCGGCCGGCTGGCTAGGGAGGGCACGGCAGGCTGCGACGGCACGGGGGGGTTTCCTCCGCTCCCAGGTGAGGCGCCGGGCAGGGTCGCGTCGGGCCGGGCGGTGGCTTTGCGGGAGGTGCCGTGAGGGGGCAGGGGCCGGGAGGGCAGCCCCCGCCTTGCGCGGGCGTGGGGCCGGCAGAGCCAGGGGCCAGGGAGACGACCCGGCGCTGGGGGTGGGGGTGGGGAGGGTGGGGTGGCGGTAACGGGCGCGGAGGGACGGTTGGGCACGGCGGCCGGCCGAGGTGAGGGAGGCAGGCACCCCTTGAGGGGGCCGGGGGGGGGGCGGGGGGCAGGGCACGAAGGGCGGGGGCCGGCGGAGCGCAGGGACGGGCTAGCGGGGACAGGTGGGGAGGGAGAGATGTCAGGAGGGGGGAGCCCAGCGGAGTTACGGCTGGGTGCCGGGGGAGGGGGTGGTAGCGCGGCAGGCGCTCGGAAGGCCGGCGAGCGGGTCTCCAGGAGCGAGGGCTGCGGTGGAAGTTGTTAGCGCAGTTATAATTAGCTTGGCCGGGGTCTCTGGTAAGCTGGGGAGAAGGAAGGGGGCGGAGTGTAACTTTTCGCAGCTCGGGAAGCCCAAGGTTGTCTCTGGTTACTGCTGCCCGCTGCCGCGGGGGGGGGGGGGGGGGGGGGCGGGCGGCTGCAGGAAGTACCAACTAGTCTCCTTCCACAAAGGCCAAATGGTGGCAGGCTCCCCTGGGCGGTGTTGGTGCTGGTGCGCTCGCGGGAGTGGCGGCGGGCGGGAGGCTCCCCCTGAACCGCAGCTTCTGACTCTGGCACTCGCGGTCTCTGCCCCCTTGAGAGAGTTCTGGCTTCGGCGTTTGCCGCAGTTAACGTTTTTAATAGCGGGTTTTGTTAGCCTCGGTGAACGCCGTGGGTTCGCCTGGGCGCTAAGTAGGTGGGTAAGGCTGGAGGTGAGGCTGGGCGAGCCTGGCCCCTTCCCCTCACACCGTAAATTCATCTGACGGGTAGGCGCGGTGAGTGATCTCTGCGCTAGGTAGGCCTGGAATCTTTCAAACTATGTTGGAACGGTTCTCTTCCGAAGGCATAGGTAGGAGCTCCGTTTCGTGCTTTGTTTCTCCTTCAGCTGAGGTACTTTATGGAAGAGAGCATTCGCTTCCATGTCCGTGGCATAATCTCACTTCTCTAAAGTGACCCATAAACAGGTACTAGGAAGCTGCGGGGGAAGGCAGTGAAAGAAAACGGAAGGAAAATAATAGGATGCACGTATTCACCCTGATTTACAGCTACTGTGTGTCTTACTTTTAACAAATTGTAAAACCCGGGCCTGGTAACATTGTCTCCACTTCTTCCTGACACTTGTCCCAGTGTGACATCATATATGGGAAAAATCATAACCTCAGCAGTTAATTTGAGTCCTTCAGAGTATAGAATAAAGGAATTAAATTCGCAGACTTCTTGTACATCAGCTCCTCTTAGCAAAAAGTTAAACTTCTAAAACAAAATGAGCAGTATTATATTTTTTATCAAATGCACTCGGGTGCTGAAATCTGAAACTTTTCAACGTTATTATTCTTGTTAGCTTTTTTTAAGGATTCTTCAATGCTAAAAAGACTTCACATTTTGAAACGTTTGGGCTTTCTCTGTTCGTTGTATGGAAAAATGCTGTGAATGTGCACCTCTACCTGTGACCCAACAACTACGCTTTAATAAACTGCAGTAGTGACCTTCTCAAGTCCTACTGTCTCCAAGTAAATATGTCATGAATCTTCATCTGTCTATTTGCTTTTATTTATCTTTTTAAAATCTACGAATAGCATGGATCTCCTTGTGATAGAAAAGAAGACAGCTTCTAGAAGGAGGGGGGGGAGATATCAGTGTGGTTATTGCTCTGGATTATATTTGGTGTTCTTAGGTCACTGCTGCTTTGCTGCATCTTCAGAGTTCTGATTCTGTAAATGGGGGAGCCCTATGCTAGCATTAGGCTATGAGTTGCTGTGTTAAGACAGACAAACTATGTTCATTTATATGCCCATCTGTCTGAATGTAAGACTGCCTTTTGCCGTGTGGAGTTGTAAAATCCCTTATGAACTCTTGAGCCTTGATCACAGAGGGCTGTAGTTATCTGGACATGTACAGATCCTTGCTTTTGTGGTAATTGTGTGAAGTAACTGTAGCTGGGGGGGGCAGGTTCCTGTAGATATATTGTACCCACACAGACGTGGTAAATACAGTCCAGGTTTAGCCTGTATAAGGGTGTTAATTCATGGAACTCAAAAATGTTGACTCTTCGGGTGGAGTTGAGACCCCAGGAGCATGGATCATGCAATTCCCTCCACATCTCCCAGCCTAGCCCCATCACTTTCTGTCACTTCAGCCTTCTCACGTTTCCCAGAGTTTCCAGTGCCTTGATCTAATCCATGATTTAATCCTTGTGGTCTCGAGCCAAACTGCAGATGTTACTTTATCAGGGTTTTGATGAAAATGATGCCACACTGAATATTATATGCAATCATGGGACATGCTGCCAGCTATTGTCTCATACTGTTTTTGTGTATGCTGAAAATGAGGGAAGTTAAGGATTTTAGTAAAAACCTTGACTCCTTTTGCAGCCTGTAAATGTTTGGGGATAATCCTGAAACAGACTTCTTTACAGTCTGTGGTATTGTCTCTCCTGATACACGATTTCTGAGATGATTACAACAAGTGAATGGGTGTTCAGTAACCTGAAGAAGTATGAATGCAGGTTCTTACCCTAAAGCCTGTCAGTTAGAGGATCAGTGTTCTGTTCTGTAGCATTAACTTATGAAAGATAACTTTCCATGTTTTATGTGTTCATAGATCAAACTATTAGGTCATCTTCAGTTAATTAATGAACATTAGATTTTCTTGCTCAGTTTAACTTTTTAAGTAGGATTAGTACAGGCTGTTAAAAGGTTGCGTTGAATTTTCTCCTTCATACTTCAAGTTAAAAAATAATAAAGTAAAAGACACCAAAAAAGCCCCAAAAAAAAGAAACAAACCCCTCCTCCCCAAACAAACAAACAAGCAACTCTTGGATATTAATGAAATACTCTGTTTTGTTTTTCCCCTAAAGTCACATCATCCTACCTTGGTGGATGGCTTGGCCTCTTGAATAGTTCAAGACTCTTGGATGACCACATTTTATGCAAAATCTGGAATCTTCCTGCCTGGACTCCTTTCTGTTTTCTAAGGGTAACTACTTAATTTTTTTTTTTATTACATAAGTATCATATGTGCACAATGTATGTTCTGATAATCACCTGTAGATGTTATTTTTGTGGGTTAGAATGGCAAATTGAAAAAAAAAATTAAATGGGGTATATAAAGTGAAGACTCTTTGGCCTAGTCATTAGTGTAAGTTCTTTCAGTATTCTGAATTTGCTTTTGGTTTTTTTCTCTTTGAAGTACTGTAATGTCATGTAGAATTTAATATTATCATAAGATCACCTTTCTTGGAAATGTGTTAACTAAGGCCTCAATCTTGCAGTGAGGTCCTCTGTTCAGCTGCTGAAATTGAGCGTTCCAGTCTTGGCTTGTGAGGAGAATGCACTTTGGATACTGAAGAGAAGTTGTTGTCTGCTACTCTGCTTGAGAAGTGATTTCTGATTTGGTTATTGAAATTTTTTTACCTTTTTATTGAAAATTGTATTGACCTAAGTATCCCATACAGAGAACTAGAGTAAATGCATGGTGTTCTATCAGGTGGAGAGGGCTTTTTCTTTATTTTTCTCTTCCACCCCCCCGCCTTGTTTTTTTTTTTTACTGTTATTTGTCTGGGGTTTTTCTGTTAAACTGTGAGCATGTGAATTTCATATATTTAATAAGCTATAACTTTTGTTGTTAATGGATCTTTATTTAGATCACTGTAACCCTCAAATACACATCAGTGTTATGCAGGTGAATATACCTAGTATCTCCTTATTTTAAGTAAATAGATATGGTAAAGGGAGGGATTGAGAACTGAGCAGTTGATTAGAACAAGCTGTGAGGAGGTGTCACCACATTTACAGTTCTAATGATCATTTGTCTGTCCAGTGAGATACTTTGGTGGAACCCTGCTGGTTTGGTTCGTGTTGTTTGGATTCCTTTGTTCTCATTTAATTACAGTTTAGTTTTATTATGGGAGTTTCTAGATTTAGTAACTCTTGATCATGTGTTAGCTTTTGCTAACTACTATTGAACTTCAGTTTAAATAATTCTGGGCCCTTCTGCTAAAACAAAACAAACAAAAAAGAGATAAATTCCACCCAAAATTCCTGAAAAAAAGCTGCTAAACACACTCGTTAAAGACACACCCAAGAGGTTTATTTGTAAGTGTGGTTAACAAATACACAAGCCTAGAGAGGAAGAAGAGTGTCAGTACTTTACTTTTGTTTTCTTTTAAGGATATAAGTTTTTCCTCTACTTAATACCGCTACTGCCCCAGCAGCCTTCTGTATTAGCATCTAGTGATAGGTATCAGCTGCCTTGAATATGGCTTTGTCTACTGTTGTAAACAGCCCAGACACATTTGTCTTAGGATGTGTACCTTCCACGGGTTAGGAGAGGAATTTCTTCTCCCGGGTGAAATGTTGTGCTCTGAAACTTAGCCGTCTGGTTTGTAAAGAAGAGCTCTTACCAGCGCTTTACAATATAAAATGAGAGTAAAGAACTCAGAAAGATGGCCTTTAAGTGCAGGAATCTTCCCGGTCCCATTAGACATAACAAACAGTTGTCTGTGGGGGTGTAACTAACTTTTAAATCAAGGTAAAACTCCCGAGTGCTTTGTAAACATCATTTCAGCTCCTAAAATAGTAGAGTATGATACCTATTTATTCTCTACTTCCACAAATAGTGAAATGACAGCTGGAAGGTTAAGAATTCAGACTAATTCTGTGCAAGACTCAGCCTCTCATTCCTTTCCTCCTCTTAATGAGTCCTATTCAGCCTACACTTATTTTCAAAATGCAGGGAAGTACGTTAGGTACCTCCATAGGTGTGGGCGTTTCTCTGTGTGGTTTTGGGCTGCATGTTTGGTTCTGTGTTCCAGTTGTTTTTGTAATACACTTCAGCCTGCTACTACAAGTCAGAATCTGGTGACCAAAATTTGAAAAAAAAAATCTCTTCTTTGAGCAGGTATTATGTAGTAATTTCTGAATCCTGTAGAGAAGTTGTTACATAGGAGTTTAGGTCTAGGAGTGAGTTGGTAGGGCTGCACTCCTCCCTGTGTGCACACTTTTAGTTACTTGTGCCTTCTCCAACAGTTACTCATCTTGACTAAACTGGGGCAGGGCTGGGGGGGGGTGGGGAGGCAATGGACTTAAATACATTTTTGTGTATTTTTAAAATGTCTTTAGATCCAAATTACTACTTTGGTGTTTTCTAAGGTGCTTAATCCTCCTTCCCTTACTTCCTCTTAATTTTTACTAACAGCCAAGATGTGATGTTATGGGGACCTCCAACACTTGCTGAGGACACCAGATCAGATACACTGTTCTGTGTAGTCTGACAGCTTACTGTGTTACGTAAGTCATGTTTAAGTGATCAGTGTTAAGTCCGGATGGGAGGAAAGGATTTATGCTGTGTCTGTTAACTGTACCTTCAGCCTTACCTTTTCTTGTGCAGCTTCTTACAAAAGGAATACTAGTCCAGAGCCAGTCTGCTGCATAATCAGAACTATTAATGAAGCTGTGTTGCTAAAGCTAAAATGTATATCGAGTGGGGAAAATACAATCATTAAAAATAGTATGTAGCATACATCAAATAATTCTGGGAAGTAACTATACATGTAGGGTTGTTTATCTTCCCTTGTACTTCCTGTGCTACGTGCGTGTTGTGAAATGGGTGTCCCTGGGAGAGGGAAGAGCAGAAAATCAGGTTATCAGTCAGCTTCGGACAGTCACTAACACAAGTTTACCATCTAGAGAGGCTTTTGTCTAGTTTTACTGTTACATGCTGTCTACAGTTAAGAGCTAAGGAGACTTTTAAAGGGAATTACCCAAATTACAATAGGAAGGAGTCTCTAATTTTGATTATAATACTTAAGTTGCACCTTTGAAAACTAGCCAGGCAGCTTTTGCTCGTTAGGTTCTTACACCTATTCACATCTGCTACTTCTGTCCTGTGAGAAAAAGTAATTTATCACTTTGAGGCAATCTGAGGCAAAAAAAATGCAACCCTGTGGCTGTGTGAAAAGGGTCGAGCAAGCCTGAATTCAATAATATCCTAAAAAGAAAAGCCAGAAGTGGCCACTATCAATGAAATTTTGACCTGTGTATTGCAGGCCAGGTGTTTTATTGATGATCTTGCTATTTAAACATATTCTGTAATGGTAAATTAATAACTCTCTTGCAGTTGACTACAGTGCATGAAAAGTTTGTGTTCAGACAGTGCTAACTGTGGCAGTTGTGGTTCACGTGCTCGTGTTTTATGAAGCTCTTCTGTACTGCAAATTAATGGTCTGTGCAGTTCTGAGTTCTGAACATTATTTAACTGGCTTCTAAAACATTTTTTGGAACGTGAGGAAGAGGAAATTAAGACGTAGTTTGCCCAGACAGAAGTAATTGAGGATTTTTACATGCTGCATTCTTCTTTGTGACCGTTTCCAGCTGTACTTCCTAACCATGTGTCAGAGGCAGCTGCACTGCACTATCAGACCCTGTGACAGATGGAGCTGTGTTTTTCCTCTGAAATGGTGGCATGAGTCCTGTATTGTCCACAACACATCGCAATGTGAATTTTTCTTGGTAGCCTGGAATGTTTCTTCTGAGTAACTGCATGCTCTGACCAGGCCTGTTTGTTTGGTGTTCTGCATGAATTTGCCAGCCAGGGACGTGCCTCTTCCCTCAAGTTGGTTTTTTTTTCAGACTCTGGTTCGGTGTAGGATTACAGCACATGGATACTTCTTCCCATCTTAGCAGGGAGGAGTTTCTGTTAAATGTCCTCCATGGAACTGGAAGGAACTGAGGAACATGCCGTCAGGGGCAGAATTTCTATGTACAGACTCCTTTGTACTTCAGTGACATGGATGGAGCGTTTGGCACTCCTAAACATGCAGTTCAGTTTGCTTCCTTTTCTCTTTATCAGCAAAATAATTTTAACTGAATGGCCTGTGGCTCAGTTTGCATTGCTTTAATGAGAGAAAATGCTAGGAGGAAAAAAAAAATCAAGATTCCTTGTTGTTCGTGACTTTTTTCATGCCTAAAGATCCTAAAATAGAGCATCTGAACTGAAACAAATAAAAATGAGTTGTTGAACTTCTTGAAGTTCAAGAGAAGGGTGACTTATAGCTTGCATCTTTAACTGTTGAACAGCGATGTATAGACCTCGTGCTTGGAGTATTTTTGTTCACTTTAATAACTCTAACTTATAAGTAAATAGATTGGCATGTTCCAAAATCTTACTACCAGTTTTTTTGAGATCTGTGTAGGTTCCTGGAATTAGGCTGGAGTAAGGAGAAGGCAGTTTCTAGATGTTCCTTGTGTGTTAGTATGCCCAGCGTGTGCTGCTGTGAACTGACAGCGTTGCAGCAGTCACGCACTAGAACAGGATTGTCTGGGCATGGTAGTGGGGATTTTTGTGTGGGCTTCTGTTTTCCTTAGCACCAAATATCAGAGCAGGGGGAACACTGCATAACTAACATGATCAACATCTTATATCTCTTATAATGAGAGCATTTGACTGGTTTATGAGTTTCAGGTTTGGGATGTGTGTGCTAATACGCAGTGCTACAAAAGAACAAGTTACTTAGCAAATAGGGAGTAGTTTGTTAAGGATATGACCCTGAGAGAAATTCTTATGCTAGAAAGTAAAGCAAAAGGCCTGATAAAATGTAGATTAGCTGGTAACAAAGGGGCTTTGTATCTTTTGTAGGTCAGCAGCTGAGTGTGTTTGACAAGAACTGAAATGTAATGTCTCCTGTAGCAACCATGACACTAGTCATTTTTAAATCCACTGTACCAGTGGTACTCTGGTTTTCATTAGCCTTTTCTAGATTTTTATGTAACCTCTGAAGTCTTACAGATCCTTGCAATTAGGCAAAAATCATACCAAACAGGCAGAATTTGTCAAATATAAGATAGGAGCATGTTTTGTGCATCTAAATAAAAAAAATCTCTGAACACTGGAGAGTAGAGAGGCTGTTAAATAGAAACATTTGAAGCTGGAGCAAATAATGTTTCTTACACTTAATTTTTATAGCCATGCTCAAGCTTTGTTACATATTTCTAGAATGCTCTGGGACAAATTTTGTGAAGGAACTTTGAGGGATAAAAAGGAGGGTGGCTGCTTATATGAACATGAAATATTTAGTCTAGTTAGACTACTGTATGCATATAGAAGTTAAACATTTAATTTTAAGCTGTTTGGGTGATGTATATCCTTGCATGTGATAGTTTTCTCGCTCCTTAAGTGTGCTTATAGAAACTAAATACTATCCCATTTTTATATGTTAGAAATTAACATGATTTATATAATTCAAATAGATTAGTCTGTTTTTTCCAGTGTGTCTGGCAAAGTGTAAATGTATCATTTAAAAAAATATATTAAAAGTAGTAAATTGTCAAAGCCAAGCATTCTGAATGTATCAAATGTCAGAAGTACTGGTCCCTGTATGGACTTAATCTAGTTCCCTTGTGAGTGTGAATTTTGGTCCACTTTGATTAGAGGAGAACAAAAGAAAAACAAACTGGTGTGCAGTGTATGGGAAGGATGGTGCTTAGGGAACAAATAGCCATTTTGATGTGTATTTTGTTCTGCATAGTAAATGGTATGGGGTTATAACACCTTAGGTAGTACAGAATATTTAAATACCACTTAAAATGGAGAGGTAATAATTTTGTTATGAATTTTCTGTGGTTTGCATGCACAGTCTTCATGATGTTATGAGTTGGTATATTTAGCATTGGTTTTACTGTAAATTCTATGTAATTGAGATTTTATTTTTCATAGATTCTGCCTAAAAGTTGTGGTGGTTGTTGACAGTGTTGTCAGTAATTTGACTGAGGATGCCTGACACACACACGCAGAGCCTCTGAAAATATTTTTTACTATTATATTTGATGCCTGAACTTTGAATCTGAATTTCTGCTGGTTTTTGTTTGTAATGGAGTGCTTGGTACTGTGTGGTTCTGGTGGGCCCTAAATGGGGTGCTGGAAGCAGGGAGTGAAGAGTGGGGAGATCATCTAGGTGAACGGGCACACCACATCCAGATATCCTGTGTGTTTTACAGAGACTTGGCTGGTGCTGCAGCAGTTCAACGGAAAACTTTGGAGTAAAAGAGACTTCCAAAGTAAAAAAAAAATCCAGCACTGTTAAATTACAAGTAATTAACGTTTTTTGCTGTTAGTGGGGGGGGGGGTTTAATTGTGAATGTGTTAGGCCAAACTATTACCTGTTATGTAAAAATGCATTCCTGTGGCAAGTTTGATTTCGTCCAGGTATGTCCCTAAAAGAAAATGTGGGTATGACTGAGAAGTCTTAAACTCTTTTATCATCTCTTTTTTTCCTGCATGTCTTAGTGAGAAGTACACACTGTCTGCTTACTTTGTGTTCCTCCAGAGGAGCTGAGATCCCCAGCAGCCTTGTCTAGGCAGATGGATGTAGCCATGGAGCCCTGCAGTGCTTCCTGCAAATCTGGAGAAATCCCAAAAGTAAAAGGGGCTTTATCCTGCTGCCATCTCCTTGTCCCCAAAAGTCTAGCAACAGGCTAGCAGCTGGCAGCTGCTGCAGTCAGCTGAGCTATTGCTGGCACTGTCCGGCGCTCACATGAAAAGGCGGTTGGGAGGCCCTTTGCAGCATGCGGGGTCTGGATCATTGTGTGTGAAGGATCTGCCCTTAATCTGCCACTGGGTGTCTAATTTACGATTGCTTAAATTATTTTCTTGACTTTTTTGGGAGCGAGGTGTCTGTATTCTGTGAGCACATCAAGATGTGTCTTAATCAAGATTTTTACCAGGTTTCCTGTGCGTGATGTGCTCCTTTTCTGTGTTAGTACAAGTGATTTGTGCAGTGCTTGTCATCCCTAATAAAACTCTTTGAGTTTTGAAGGGTAATTGAAGCATTTATTTGTTTGGATCATGTGTGGTTTAGGTGTGCATGTTTAAGGGGGTGGTTGTACCACAAATGTTTTAGACCAACCATACTTCAATGCAAAAGCAAACAAAGCAACCAAATTCTTTTAGTTGTTTACCAAAACTGGTCACTTTAAAAATGCCATTTGATAGCCTGCTGCCAGATGTCCTTCATGTCAAGTCAGTAACAAGTTGTGAACCAGCAGCCACAAGCACCAGTCATTACTCTGTGAGCTCTGTGGCACAGCCACGTTTCCTCCTGCTGTTTTAGAATGGATCCCATGGGGGGACCCCATTGTTGGTCTAGCTGGGTGGTTGAGCTGTAGTAAAAACACTTTCAGTCACCAAAGAGGGAGAGAAATGAGTTCTGCAGAAAGTTCTGAGAGACACTGAGAAAGACATGAAGTCAAAATTAGTGTTGAAACTAGCTCTATGATCCTACCTACCGTGCCTTGTAACAAATGAAATGTTGAAATACTCTGCACAGCTATTTTTAATCCTTAGGATAGCATCTGTTTTATTTGAAGTGGACATTCAGTTCTTACTGAATATCTGTATGCTCCATAACTTGAACGGATAACAGGCTAAAAAGCTCACTTATTAAAGTTTTAAAAGCATTCAGCTTAGAAATATACAGGGTTTTTTTTAAAAATAGCTACTATATATTTCATGTTTTCTGTTGAAAGTAGATTGTTGTGAAACAACAGAGCTGGAAAGTGCATCTTGTCAATGAAAGCAGTACCTTTTTCTGGATTTAATTCTGTCTTTCAGTGTTCTCTGACTTCAGAGTCTTAAGTTAACCAACACGTTGTATGCTACAGACTTTGAAAGGTGTCTGTTGAGATGTTGTGGAAGCAGTGATTGTCCTGCCTGAGGTTAATTCATAATTTCTGTCTTTCAGGTTCATGTTGGGGAGAGGTCTAAAGCGCAAGCTCAGTGACTATGAGGAGAACATGGCTGGTCTCTCGAGTGCCTTTGATTCCAGTCGAAATCTGCCATATCCACTTAAGAGGCAGTTGGTGCTTAATATGTGCCTCACCAAGTTACAGACGTACAAAATGCTGGTGGAACCGAACTTGCACCGCTCTGTCCTCATAGCCAACACAGTACGGCAAATCCAAGAGGAAATGAGACAAGAGAGTAATCAGCAGCCAATTAATGTCTGCCCTGGCATTACTCCTAGTACTCACAGCTACGCAGGGATAGAGTCATCTGGGATTTCTCTTCAGTTGCCTTCAGGTATTAGTCAGCAAGAGTCTAACTGTTGCGACTTGCGGTCTGTAGAAGACCCAATTGAAAATAGCCTGCTGATAGTTTCAGATGATGATATGTCATCTGCAATTTCATCTATTCTGAAGGATTTAGACTTTGTAGAAGATATAAGCCCACCTACTTGTCTGGTTCCTACTGGAGATGACCAGCCAAAGTTTCCAGAAAATACTGGTCTAAAACTAGAAGATGATAGACAGGATTTGAAGGGAGCCGAATGTGTTTTTGGTTCTTTTGAGATTTCAAATTCAACTAGCTACTTGAAGGATCTGGCAATAGATGACATTTTTGAAGACATTGACACTTCGATGTATGATTCGGACTTCTGTTGCCCTCCGTTAGCGCCGCCCAGATCACCAGCTCTTGCTACTGAAGAACCACTGAAAACCTTTCCGTCTTGTAATTCTTCTTCAGCGAGCAACATCCAGATCTGTAGAACGGATCTGAGTGAGTTGGACCACATTATGGAGATTCTGGTTGGATCCTGATACGTGTTTTACCCAAAGATACTTTTTAACTGCCACTTTCGTTTGGTTTCAGGATAAAAGCCACTGGAGAAGTTGTAAAGAATTCTTTAAAACAAACTAAAAATCGTTTGTCCGTGGTGGGATTCTCTACATAATCCCAAAACTTCAAACCAAAAAAGTGGCAGGGTTTTTTAAAAAAAAAAAAAAATATTTATTTATCAGAACTGTGCAATCATCTTTTTCCTTCCAGGGCGTATGTGGAACAATAGGCACATACCCTTCTCACCCCTCATGCCTCTTTCAATAAACTTTTTTATGTGCAATTTTTAATTTGTCAGAAGAATTTACATGCAAAACAAATTTCATATGAGATGATCTTTTTCAAAGCCTCCACTTTATTTTTAATATCAGAGTCTGTGCCAGGCTGGCGCATGTCAAGTCGCATCGTTGGATTGCATGGATTGCAGACGCATTACTAGAGATGGGTATATTTTAAAAAATGAGACACACTTTGCTTTCTTTTTTTGGTCAGAAAAGCAGATCCAAGACACTTGTCAACAGAGTCTCTTGCATTTTCTAAAGCATTCAGAACTATTTATTTTTGTAAATTTTATAGTCTTTCTACATTTTACTACGTTATTTCATCATAGTTCAAATATAATGGACTTCTAGTTGGATGTGTTTAGCACTACCTCTGAGCTGAAATGCTTTAACTCTTTCCAGTGCTTCGTCTAAGACTGCAGATCTTTTTTGTTTCTATTTTTTCTGGGGGAAAGTACTTCTAACTCATCAAGCTGATCCTTTGACAGTGACCTAGCTGATTTGTGAAATCAAGGGTATTCAATGTTTAAAAACTTTTAAGTATTTACAAATGTAATTTATATGTAGATTGTGCAATTTAACATTTTTCCTGTCAGTATTATGTGCTTAGATTTTGAATAATCTTGGCGTTCTTTAAATTAAAACTTACTATGTACAGGTAGCTTTTTAATCTGTTTTGGAAAACACTGTCCTTCAATCCTGCTTTCACTACAAAGTTTAAGATTATTTTTATGTGCAATATTATTTAAAAAGATACACATTTGTATACCTGGCATTGTGGAAAGAAACACTTCAAAGTTAAAACTTCTAGCACCTTTGGAGGATACTCAAGAGAGTCAACGTGTCTGTATCCTTTAAGAAACCAAGTTGAGAACACTTCTTACACCAGTGCTTTGCTGCCCTGGATACTCCTGATGTGTCGTGAGGCAGAACCATCGTGCAGCTTTGTTGGGGAAAGAACTTGGGGGTCTGACTGCTTGGATGCAGTCCCTGCATGGGCTTTGGGGGTCTCGGACGGTGGCTGCTGCTGCAGATTGTACTGGAGAGGGGGGGCCTGTGCAGCAGACACATGAGTATAGACAAGCGTAACTGGAGAGATCTGCAGGGAGAACTATTTTTGTGTAAGGCAGTTTGGATACCGTGTTTCAGCTTGAACTGAGGTCTGTATTGATCCTTGCTATTGTCTTCTGAACTACACACTTGCACATTAGTTTTTGGTTGGGTTTTTTAATTTTATTTTTTAATGATAAAACTTTTACTTTGTTCTTGAAAGCTGTGGCACCTGTCCTGTAAGAAAATTTACAGCTGTAAGAGCTTTGCTTTGGTTTGTTGGGTTTTTGGTATTCCTTTGTTGTTGTTGTTGTGCTGAGGCTTCATGAATGGGGCCTCAGCAGAGTTTAAAAAAAACATTGCCTGTGTGTTGCATCTCTCAGAAGTTGAAATCCTGGCCCTGTTGAAGGGGCCAGGGCCTCACATAGTATTTCTAGTCTTAACTGATGCTGTGGCACACCTACCTTGTGCAAAGATCTTTTATTCTTTTAATTTTTTTAATTATTTTTGTTTTTTTACTGTGACTATTGTGGTTAACAGCTGCCAATAAAATTTGGTGTTTGGAACCGATGGAGAACCAGTTCAGGTCACATCCTTGCAGCCATCTGGGTTGTTCAGCAACCGAAGGGTATAAATGTATTTATATGCATATAATGTATTGATTCTAATATAAAACTTCTGATCTAAAGTATTTTGAATTGCTGGATAAAGGGATTTGTTTGAAGAGTGTATAAATAGTTCTTGAAGAGGTACAGCTTCAGAATGTACACAGACTGTGCATTGTGTATAGACTACTCTGGCTTTTCCTCAGCCTCTACTTTTGTATTAAAGATATGACTGAATAAATCCTTGAAATATTAAGGGCCTTCTGCACTGTGATGGAGCAGAGTTGTGGTTAAAAATGTCTTTAAATTCAGTGATGAGGGATAAAATAAAAAGACTGCATCTAATTTCTTTTTGCATTTGAAATTATGGAATGTTACTATGCAGTAAAGATATTTTGGTATGAAAATTGTATCATGTAGCAAATAGTGAACACTTAATAAATCCACTTACCTTGCAGACCCTATGGAAACATATGAAAAGACAACTTGCTTTTCAGCATCTACATGCTAAAGCTTTTTGTATACTTCAGAACTAGGCTAAATTGTTGGTAGATGTTCTATCAACAGTTCAGGATGCAATTCTGGTTCAAGTGCTTGCTTCAAAGCTCTGTTTCTGATCGGTTGCTTGCATCACAGTGCAATGCAGTTCAGTTATGTATGGAATTACGTGCAAAGGGAAGTTTAATTTTTAAATATGCACAAACTAATTTTAAAAAAAATCCTTCCATGTAAAATGAAGTTAGAGGCTAGTTGTGGTGGACCTATTTATTGTATGTTTGGAAATAAAAGCCACAGTTTTGCAGTTTAACCATTTATTATCTTGAAGTACTTGACTGTTTGAAAACCAAAACCCGTGGTACGGTGCCACTCTTTGTGTGGTCCTTCACTCACGAAGATACAACGTTTTCCCTGGGGGATTGCTTTTATACTTTGTTTTCCTCCTCCCTTTCTCCCCAGAACTACAAAATAGCGGGGAGGGCTTCGCCTCCCCTCTGTGTGCCCTGTCCCCACACTACAGGGGCTGTCCCACAGAGCAGTCCTTGCAGGCTGTGGGGTGGGGAAAGTCCTGGTGTGAGCGGGTGCCCCAGGGTGGGTAGCAGGGGGGCAGCCTGGCTGTGTCTTAGCTGCCCTCTGTGCTCTTCCCAGCCATGCAGCTCAGTGCTGCTTCAGAGGTTGCTGTGCTTGAAAGCATCAGATACAAGTGTCCTTGATCATATACTGTGTTGGCTATCTGGGACAGAATTGCTGCTGCTGCCTGCTGGGGAAGGCTGCTTGCTGGTCTGGGCCAACACGGGTTTTACCAGCAGAGGCAGGTTTCCAACCCCTTGCTGTTGTGGATCTCTAAAATGAGATCCTTGCTCTTCTGCAATTAACTTATTTATTGATGAGACTCTACTTACAGACCGGGAATTCTTCCTTCCTCCTGAGACTCTGAAGGGGGTGTAGGGTTGCATGTGCTTCTGTCAGCGTTCCCCAGGCTGGAGGGTGGCTGGCTAGGGAGGTGTGGGTACTGCCCCAGTGCTCTGCCAAGCCCTGTTCTGTATGCTGGAAGTGAGTTTTAAATAAGACTTAAATTTCATCTCAAGCAAGAGTAAAACACAAAAGGAAATAACCAATCTGTTAGTCCTGTGAGGAAGGTGAATTACAATTATTTGAAACTGTAATTTTGAGCTATTGGAAGTGAAGAGTTAAGCTCTAGAGATGCAGAAAAGTGTCTATAGAAGTATGTATTACTGAAGCAGATGTTGAGGGAAGCTGGAAGGTGCTTGATGTTTAAGTATTTGCCCAGCATTCACAGACATCCTGCCTTGATTGAAAGAGAAAGAAATGTTGTAACTTCATTCCATACATTTTTCCCTGGTTAGGACCTGCTAAGCTGGGCTGGGCTGGGTTTAGCACCCAGGCTGTGCTGCAGGAGAGGGATTCCTCTCATCCATATTTCAGGAGCAGAAAAGGAGTATGTTTATGGGAGTGAAGGGGCCAGCAGATGCAAGAGGCTTGCTTCTTTGGGTTCCTTCTCTTTGAAATCCTCAGGAGTAGATCCAGCAAGTTAAACACGAATCCCCAGAGAACTCTGAGGGTTAACACCTCCTTTAAACGCAGCTCGCTGCCAGCCAGACTCCCTCTCTCATCTCAACTAGAGTAGGAGGACTCCAAGAAGGCTTCCCGTTAAGAAATGGGAGGACTATCAAAACTGATTTTCACTGTTAAGATCAGAGTGCTTTTAAATCCTGTAACGACCCCACACTTGGAAAAGAACTTTTATGCTTTTACAAGATTCTTTGTTCCTTTGTTTTTCTTTTTCTCCCTTCAGGTCTTCTGCATGTGTCCAGCCCGTGGTGGAAAAATCATTCTATCTTAATTCCTGTTAACTAAATTCCACATATTATTTGGACTTGAAAAAGAAGGCTACAAATACTAGCAATGTGCTGTTTCTAAAACTTCTCCTTCCTACTCTGCTCAGCTTTAAGACTTACTAGTTGGAGTAAGTTCCCCAAAGCCCTGCTTATCTGCAGCTTTCTCAGACTACATGCTGAAGGATTTCCAGTCTTTCGCAATGCAGTTGGGCGGGTTGGTTTGTTGGGGTTGGTTGGTTTTTTTTTTGCAAAGCTGTTCACAGTGTTCCCTCTACAAAGGAAACATTTTGGTAATTACGTGGCTGGCTTGAACTTCTAAAAACCTTGTTCTCATGGGTATATTTTTGCTCTAGTCTTAGCAGGAGGGAAGGGGCTTTCTGCCTAGCTCTGCTCTCTGCAACTCTGACCTTGCCTCAGTTTTCACAGCTTCAAAATCCTAAGCAAATGTCAAAAGTCTGTGGTATTTGCTTTCTGCAAACACCAAGTAAGGTAACATGTTTAGTTCACCAAAACTCAGTATTTCACAGCTGAGAGCTACAACTAGGATTAAAAATTATGTGATTCACACCTTAAAAACGTGCTAAAATGCAAAGGTTTTCTGATTTCCTCAGTGCACCAGCTTCGCAGACCGAGCACCTGCCACTTCCAGGGCAGCTGTGCCTCTGGAGGGTGGGTGTGCAGGCTGCTTGGTGCTTTGGCTGGGTGCCGGGAAGGAGGGACGGGGAAGTGACTGCAGGAAGTGACAGCCACTGTTTGTGCAGAACACACCAGAGGGGTTTCCGGCACCCCCTTGTTTCACAGGTTATCACCAGGAGGTGAGGCTACTTTCTGCTCTGCAGTGTGCCTGAAAGAGGTTCCCTATGACTTGGGGGACTGACGAACTCTCAGCAGGTAAGAGGGGGCACAAGAACAGCCCCAGCTATGTGCTGTGTGTCCAAATGGTGCTGGGGTACTGCCAGGACTCCACCAGCTTGAAGCTGAATTGGGTTACTTTGTGATTCTGAAAGCACTCGTCTTTTTCTTTGAAGAGATGACAGAACCACAGGCTGGTTTGGGTTGGAAGGGACCTCAAAGATCATCTAGTCCCAATCCCTGCCATGGGGAGGGACAGCCTCCACTAGCCCAGGCTGCCCAAAGCCCCATCCAGGCTGGCCTTGAACACTGCCAGGGATCCAGGGGCAGCCACAGCTTCTCTGGGCAGCCTGTGCCAGGGCCTCACTACCCTCACAGGGAAGAATTTCTTCCCATTATCTAGTCCAAAGCTCCCCTCCTTCAGCTTAGGCCCATTCCCTCTTGTCCTATCACTCCCTGCCCTTGTAACCAGTCCCTCTCCAGCTTTCATGTAGCCCCTTCAGGTACTGGAGGGATGAAGTTGCTGCATCTCAGACTGAAGGCAGGAGTTTAAAGTCTCAGTGGTCTTGTGCAGTCAGAGTTTAGAGGCCAGACAGGCTCTAGTGGCCCAAAGCACCTGTCAGAAAGAAAAACCTCAAGTGTGGAGCCCCAACACCTTTGGATCTCCAGTAGATTTTTTTCCCTGCTGAACCATAAAGGGCTGAAACTCTTTTCCCTAGTCTGTGCCTCATACAGGGTTCTAAAACCTTCAGCTGTGAGAGAAGAGGATGTATTCACCCTTCCCCTGGGTAACAGTGCAAACCATTCTTCAATATGCTTACCCCACGTTAACAAAGGCAGCGTCGTAGGTTTGCATGGTGGGGTCCTGGTGGAGGAGGAGGGCTGCAGCAGTGGCTTCTGCAACAAGCTGCTAGAAGCTTTCCCTGGGTCCAACAGTAAATACCAGCCAGGCTCAAGGACAGACTTTCTGCTGACCAAGGCCGAGCCAATCAGTGATGGTCACAGTGCCCCAGAGATAACAGATTTAAGAGAAATAACAGCTGCAAACAGCCGCTTTTTGCCACCAGAGAAGGGAGTGAGATGTAAGAAACTACAGACACCAAGGTCAGGGAAAGGGTGGGGTGGAGCATTCCAGGCACTAGAAAGATGCCCCTGCACCCCATGGAGAAGACCATGGTGGAGCGAGTGTCCCCCCACAGCCAGGGAAAAGGACGAGACCCCACCTGCAGCCTGTGGAGGACCCTGTGCCAGAGTGTGTGGAGACATGCAGAAGACACTGTAACCTGCACTGAAGCAAGCCTCTGCCAGCACTTGCAGCCCGTGGAGAGAGAGAGATGAGAGAGAGAGAGCCGTGCTGGAGCAGGTTTGCTGGGGAGGCTTGTGACCCCGTGGCAGACCAGGCTGGAGCAGTCTGGGACTGAGAGACATTCTGTGATTGCACCCATAGCAGTGACCCACACCGGGGCAGCTGGCGAAGAGCTGAAGCCCCATGGGAAAGGACTCACATTGGAGAAGGTTGTGCAGGACTGACTGCTGTGGGTGGGACCCCATGGTGCAGCAGGGGAAGGGTGTAAACCCCCATTCCCTGTGCAACCCTGGAGGGGAGGAATGGAGAGAAATCATGAACTAAGCTAAGCCTGGGAAGAAGGGGCAGGAGAAGTGTTGCAAGATATGGTTTTACTTCTCTTTATCCCACTCTGTTCTTGGCAGGAAGGAAGGTGGGAGCGTAGTAAATTAGCTGCTTTTTTTTATTCCTTGTTGAATCTGTTTTGCCCATGACACTAATTGCAGAATGATCTCTCCCTGTCCTTATCTCACTCCTAAGCCTCTCAATATATGTTTTGTCCCCTGTCCAGCTGAAAAGGGGAGCTTTGGTGGGTGTCCAGCCTCCAGTCAGGGCCAAACCACCACACAATTGTGATTTCACCACTGAACAGTTTACTAAATTAAGGGTTGGAGTCTGCCTGCACGATTGCAGTATTCTTAATTTTAACAACAGAACAGGCAAATCATTAACTTAGTTTTGGAATATCCAAGCTTGTTTCCTGTTTCTAGCACATAAAATGCCAGTTGCAAGGCTCAGCAACTCTTTAAAAGGAAGAGCCATATTCAGAGTGGCCAACGCAGTGTGTATAGATCAGTAACCTGTTTAGAAGTTGTGACCAATGAAGAAATGAAGCTGTCACAGTTGGCACGGAAGCACCACGGACGATGTGAATGAGCATGAAGCGCAGCCCCCTGGCACGCAGGAAGATGACAGGCAAAGGACACCAAGTGACAGCACTTGTACCCTGTATATCCCAAACTCCAGGGCTGCTGAGCATGAACACACATGGTTCTGTGTGGTGGAAGTGCCTGGTGGCCGAGTGAACCCAAGACATGCTGTTAGCTTCAGAGAGGTGATTTATTTCAGTTAGAAGCCACTGTCAGAACAAAACGTCTCACTGGCTCAGCCCATGAACTACAGAAGGGTTTAAATTAAAACAGGTTTTTTTATGCTAAAGCCCAGTGGAAGCCACCAGATGTCAAAGGCTCCTCTCATTACAGCCAGCAGTGGTGATGTACAGAGAGCCCAGCTGATCCGAACTGGCCCAGCTTGCTCAGAGGGATGGGGACAAGGCACACACCTTACAACACACCTGAGCTATTTAGATTTTGGCAGGGAAACAAAGGGTTTCACTGAAGAGGCATTAAGGCCTGAAAAGGCGGTCGTCCAGGAGAGAAGTCCACCCGGAGTATCCTTAAAGTGTGACTGCAGCTGGATTTACTGCAAGAGACATGGCTCTGCAGCAGAACTTTGTGGGACAAAAATAACACCTCTGACTTCACACCTAAACAGGACAAATGAGGATTTAGGTACCTCATATACAGTAATGTCACTGTCCTAAAGAACATGAGGTCTATAGTACCAAGCCAGTAACAAAATGAAGGTAAACTGCATTCTGTTTAAAAAAAAAAAAGAGCTTAAAAAGTGCATTTGGTTTAGCAAACATCACTACTGAATAATTTCATGTTTAGGTTGTGTGTAGTGAAAGTGTGCTTCTTCCTTGGGATTGTTATATACTGCATGTTTCCATCTGATGATGTCGTTTTCAAAAAGAGGTTACAGGTTACAGGGATGACCATGCCTGGAATTTGATGATACAGAAAGCTGAGTGGAAAAAAAAAAAAAAAAGAAAAACAACCCTAAGTTAATTTTTTCCATGTTATATACGTTAACTACTTTGCATTTCCCAATCTAAATTTTATACAATTTTCATAAAAATGAATTAGCATAAGAATAAAATGACATAATTAGGAAGATCAGTGGGAAACATCCCACTATCTGATTTAACTTCCTTAAAATTAGAAATGGCAACGTACATTTCCTGACAACTTCTACACTTTGAGACTCCAAAAGCTGCAGGGCTTGTTCTTCCTCTTCAGAGGCTACTCCAGAAAAATACTGTCCATTCACCTTCACTTTGGATCATGATTCTTTGTACTTCTACTCGTTCTTCACTGACTCTGAAACCCTTCTCCTTTACCTAAACACTCTCTGTACTTTACACATTCCCAAGTTCGTATCAGCTGCTGTGGTCTCACCCTCACATACTCATTGAGGAGAGCCAAACTGAACTGTGAAGGAGCAAGCTGGACAGCCTCGTTTGGTTTTCATTCTGAATCCTCCAGCCTATCCTCTCTGAGTTCCCAGAACAGTATGCATCTTCATTGTCCAATGCAGGGAACAGTAGGACAGAGCCATGAAAGTCTGCCTCAGACTCTGCATCTCCACAGCAACAGCCCTTGCTCAAGTTTATTCTCCACTGAGGAAGGGACCTTGGGTTAAGAATATTCATCCAAAACACTTTGTTAAAAGCAGAACACAACCGATTTCTTGTTAAAGCAATGGGAATGACTGACTTTTCCTTCCAACATGGGCTGCTTTAGCAAGAAACAGAGCTTATTAAGGCCAGTTTGATCAGAGACATACACGCACTAACAACAAAGTATTTCAATTTAATTTCTCTTATGTGTTTAGCAACACAGCTTAAAACCAGTAATGGTCTCGAGTCCTTGTAATTATAACATCAATTCTGCCTTCCTCAAGTAGTTCCCATTTTCTGCTTGAGTGAGCAACATCTGACTCATTCTGAGTATCTGAAATGCAAGTTTGAATGCAATTTCTTCTCTACCAGCTTCGCTTCTAATGTCTCTGTTACCAGAGATTCCAGGAGTGAGTTACAATTGGCATTCTCAGTGACCAACATGTTGCTCCTTCTACAGACTCACTAATCCTCCCAGTCATCACAGCATCCTTACTACACCTTATACCAGCATCCTTACTACACCTTATACATCAGTAAATTTATTTCAGTATCCCCCATATTATGTTGCTTTGCATCTGGTACGTTATATTGTACCTTCTCTAAAGCTGCCAGATAGGTCTCAAAGAACTAAAAACAACTCCACAAATCCAAGCAATTCCATGAGGACATACACCTGGTGACACTGGTGACAGTATGAGGAGAGTGTAAAAGACACTCTGGTTCCCTGAAGTGCTTACCTACCTTGGTCTGAATCAGTAATTTGCAGTCGTTAATATTGAATCCATCAAATCTGAAGTCTTAATTATTTTTATCATTTGTTTCCTCAAAAATGTCATCCTGGCTCTCCAAAAAGTGCTAACAAAACATAATTTACATTTTCCTTATGATTTTACATTGAAGTGATATAACCTAAAGAAATATTTCCTTAAAACAAAACAACAACCCCATGCTGAATTTTACTTCCTGAAGCTGGATTTTGATTTATCATCCCACTGCAATAAAGGAATTTGATGCCAAAACAAGTTCTACACACATAAATCTAATTGTGACTTAAATTAATAAAAAAGCCATTTCCAATTAAAATAAACCTTAACCTGCACCAGAAAATAGCTGAGAAATACATCTTCATTAGCACTGTTAAAAGTAATACAATTTTCCAGCAACAGAAAAGAAGCAGTGATGTAAATTTAAGCTGGACATTGATTTAATGCTGGGGTACCTGTGGGAAGAGAGGAACAGAAGGGGAGTTTAACTATGTTGGAATAATGTCACCCATTCGTTCCTCTGAAGCAATGATTCTATAAAAGTGACTTCCAAGTGCAGAGTACTTTCCTACACCTGTTGTTCTGTTAGTATACAACTCACATGGAAGGTCAAGTATATCCATAAAATCAAAATCAAATGCAGAACTGTGCCCCCCAGGCTTCAGCAATCAAATTATCAATTGAAAAGTTACTTCTGAGAACCAGGTGTGACTGTTTTATCCTAACTAACCAAGTTCAGTACTATACCATCTCTGATACCTTTATTTTCTGAAAACATGAGATTAAATAGAGACACTGGTCTCAATTCAGTTTAAAACACACTCTCCCTCAAGCCTTGCAAAACCAGAGTAATCTGAGGAAAAGGGAAGTGGAGCACACTTTCAGTTTGTACACAGTAAAAACATGCAGTAATTACTTTAACAGCCTCTCTGATTCAAATCTGATTTTCATTTAATGGAAATATATTAGAGGCTAGCCATTTTCTCAGCCTCTGAGCTAAAAAGAAAACCTTCTTACCATACACACATCTGAAAGCTTATTCTACATCCATACTAGAGCTGAATGTGCCACTTGACAACAGGGCGCTGCATAGCAGAGACTTCAATGTAAAGACGAACAAAATTTGATCCTCCACAACCTCATAGTTACACATAATGAGGAGAAAACATTAGGCTGCCATTTTAAAAGGCTCTCTGTATAAAAACCCTTGTGACTCACACAGATCTAGTTCCTCATGCATCCACACATATAGCTTACAGAAATTCAGTTTCATTACCAAGTGTTTATGCTGGCATACTAGCAAACCGTTGTTCAATTACCTTTTGATTTGCATCTATTCCAAGAACACTCAAGAGGTTTTCTTGGCAATGAGATTTACTCCAGGGATGTCTTAAGCTGGGGGTATTATCAAAATCTCTAAGTGTTCTCCATATGTTTCCAGAATCAATGCTAGGAAAGAAAACACAACTTCAAGGTTAGAAGGTGTATGAAGTTTCCAGTGAACGTATATAACAGTTACTTTCACTACACACAGTTGTGCACTAGCCTACCTTGATGTAGAAAGCAACTTATCTTAAAACTCTTTCTATATTCTTTCAAACCAACAATCCAACACACTAATTAGCTTGCATGACAATTAATGGAAACAGTAAGCCAACACGACCGTATGTTTGGGCCTCTCAGATGAGGAGTGTGTTAGAAGGGTGTTTCAGAGACTACTGCAGGCCAACAAGGTGCCTGATTCACTCACTCCTGTGGAACATGGGTAAAGCTCAGCCCTACTCATTCTGCTCTTTGCATTTTCTGCCTCTCAGGTGGGTGGCCCGTGCCTGCTCTGGACACACAGGTACAGCTCCACAAGCCGAAACAGTGACAAATTCAGAGCTTCTCCTGCCTAGTACTTCAGGTTCTAACACTGCCTTCATCCCACATAAATCCAGTCGCTTCTTGCTTAGCACAGGATGCTGCTGTCATTGATCTGAGTCATCGCTGTGCACAGGGGTGTGTTTGCGGGCAGCTTCTACTCTGCTATATCGTGATCCCTTTAACATACGTGTCCTATTTCTCCACAGGTTTGAGGCTGGTTAAAATACAGCCAAACTTGCCAAAAGGATGTCCACATTCAATGTTTTAACTCTGTTTCTTGTGGTTCAGTACAGACTGACCCACACAAACCCTCAGATACATGCAAAGATAACTGCAATACTATTCAGTCCCCATAATTCTGCTCAGAAACTGCTGATCCTTTGAAAACACATCACAAATCTCAAAGCGTTCCAGGTGTCTTAAGAGAAAGCTTATTTAATGATACTAATTGCTATTAACATAACTCCAGGAAAGAAGCCAGATTGCACCACGAATTCTGAAGCACATCTGGTTAAACATAAGAAGTTGCCACAGGAAGGAGGAAAAGAAAAAGCAAGTGAGCTGGTTGTCAGTAGAAGCAGCAGCAGCACTGCTGCTTCAGATGATGGAGAAGTTAGTCAGATGTGTTGTAAAGAGAGGACAAGGGAACAGGAAGAACAGGCTGCCTGATGAGTGTTCTGGCATTCCAGAGGCTGAGTCATAAGAAGACACAGCAACAGCAGGAAAAGCCCTAAGCAGGAATTGGTAATTTTGATATATTCCCTTCCTTGTTTTCCAGTGGCTAAAACACAATCCATTTCCTTTAACACCATCATACAAAATTGGTGAGATCTCCATGCCAAAGAGCACAGTGATTAAAAATACATTTAAGTTTACCTGCAAGTACCACTGAATTATAAATTATAACATAAACAGTGTAATTGCTGAGAAACTCTACTGTTTTTAAAACTGTTGATTAACTCATTACCAAAGTCGATTCTTCACACATTCAGGGATCCCAACATCTTCATTATTTATATTAAGTACTTGATCTAAGCTTCTTATGCTCTCTCTGGACTGTGATACAAAGACTTCTGGAAAGTTCAACTTAAATATATCCTCAAAGCTGTGGTTTGCCTAGAAAAAACAGAGTTTTATTACATAAGTTTTACAGGCCATCTCCACAGTTCACAAAGGACCTAGTTCATAATCTGCAGGTTGGTTCCAGAGTTCAGTGGTTCCAGAGATTGTATTATTGATTGGTTTTTAGATTTTGTATTAATATTAATGGCACAGAGGGGCTGAGCCCATAGTTCAGTGTTTTGAGTATTTACTTAGGATTAGAGGAGGAGAAGCAAGAGTCCAGGAGTTTCTGATGAACCTCAATCTCTATCTGCCCAGCCACTAAGTTAGAGATGGGTTTGTCTATTAACATTCCTTCTGCTAAGCTAATTCAGTCCAGGTCAAAACTGACATACACATCAATTCAAAAGCTTGTTTTGCTAGCTTAGTATTCAAAGACACCTGATTCGACCAAACATAACTACTAAATGCTAGAGCTATCAAACAATACTTGCACTGGGTAAGTCTACATAAAAACTGGGGTAGGTCTTTGTATTTCTGTCAAACTTTTTTGAGTCTATGTTAAAAACAGCGAGTGATGAGCGATCCAGGCAGGCCTACTGGAAGCAACAGGGTTATCTAAAGACTAAGTAATACACATAACACAGAAAAATGTGTATAATTTTCATCCTACCCTAAAGGGATGTTATCATGCCACTCAGCCCAGAAGCTTTACCCTTTTATGCCTCTGAAGAAGGCATTACTGCAATTTCCTAAATCAAAGCAACTAACTGACTTCAACACCCTGCAGAGGGGCTGTGATCCAGGAGCAGCAATGTTGTGTGAAAACTAGAGAATGAAACCAGACTGTTTTCTCTGCCAAGCAATCAACGACTTAATCTGAAAAACATAAGTATGGATACTCTGTATTTTGACAGTTTCACTTAACTGTAATTCCAACAGCTGAAAGAAATGGGAGATTTCCACAGTTTCATTATACTGAACTCAGGCAAGCGCAGAGAATACTGTGAGAGCACAGATTCCATGTAACCAGGAGTGGGCAAAATCAACAGAGCTGATCAAAGGCTTTTCTGCCCTTCTGAGGATGCTTCTAGAAACAGAACTCGCCCCCCATGCTGCTCTCTCCTGAAGTAAAGCCCTGCTAAACTGCCCACCCTGAGGGGCCAGCACCAGGACCTTCAAAGATAAAATCCCTTGAATCTTGCCCAAGGTGTCATAATATCAGTTTGCAAATTATTTCAGTAGACTTTTCTTACAACAGGGCTACTACACGGAGCAGAAGGATGTCTGAGAAGGAGAATTTGGTGAAGGCAGGCTCGCTATAGCATATGTCAACAGTCGCTGCCAAGGAAACAACACACAAACTAAAAACTTCCCAGTAGGTACCAAAATGGGACGAGAACTAGGGGAAAATAAGGCAGTGGCTCTTGGCTTTGGGGTGAGGGGGAAGTTGCAGTCTCAGAAGCGTGAGTGGAGGGAAGTACACATCTGCCTCACCCTGTCTTCACAGAGGCTGTCACGTCACCGACAGGCGCGTGAGTCACCCGCAGGGCAGCCACGCCGGGTGAAAGATGCAAGACTGGGGTTTTATTATCACTTTTATTGCTGTCTGCTTCAGTGGGTGTTTCTAAAACAAAACTTGGGGATCTTTCTAGCTGTTTGTACCTTTGTACTAATTATATAAATGCACAAATTTCACATCCCCGCTTTTTGGCTAAATCCTCTCGCCCCTGTTACGTCAGAACACTAGTGCCTCACACAAAGGCCAGGATTTAAAGAACACATGAAAAATCCTTCTAGTTATCCGATCCTGTGGGTAAAACATCCAGCTACTGGAAGGAAATCGATGTTTGTTTTCATTTTCAAATACACAATTCTCCCCCCAGACTGACATAGTTAATTAACTGAAGCATTAGAAATTGAAGGTCAGCCCTGCAATGATCTCTTGAGGTCCCTGGACTTTTTTCCTACTGACCATACAGAAGGCAGAGCCCCAGCCTGAAGGGTTTATGATCTCATACAAACCACACAGGAAACACAGGGATGAAGGACAAGTCACAGGTATGTTTGGGGGGTTGGACTCCACGATCTCTGGAGGTCACTTCCAACCCCCTGTGCAATTCTACACCCAAAGAACCTCCAACAGCTCTGCTGCTGTTTCTGTACTGTGAGACAGGAAAAGGCAAGTTATACCTAGAGTTTCTAATTATCTAGCTTGCACTAGACATCTCCTTTTGCCTTTAACAAATGCAAAAATAAAGCAAAGGCTTCAGTAAGATTGAGAACTACTGCTTTTGGGAAGGCACCAAACAGTGTGCTATATTCTATTCCAGCTCCAGGCATTACATAGTCTCTTTTTTTTCAACATTAAAATTTCTTTTCACCAATTTCCAACATTACAAACAATTTAACTTCTCTGTTTATCCACACAAATAGTCACATATCTTTGTGCTTTCCTACTAATACTTGTGCAACAGGTAATGTTCCAAGGGAAGGACAAGAAAGCCTGTCTCCAGAAATCCCTCAGACACATACAATAGCTCACCTTACAGATTCCAAGCAGTGAGATATTACAGCTACTGATTAACCCTGCGGAAATCTTAGTCAATTGTTTCTCCTTTTTCCTTCCTCCCTCCTCCGAATGTTTATATTTTGGTTAAAAGTAGCAAGAATGAAGGCGTTTAGGTTTGTATTTGTACATTCTTATTTTCCTTTTGTTAACTTTGCTCTGGTGATGCATGTTTGGGTAAACAGGGGAACACCTTAACTGCAACAAGTTTCTATGATGATAAGAACACATTATTTATTCATATTAGTAATTCTAACATTGTGTGAGAGCGTGTAACATCCTATCTTAAAAATAAATTATATTAAATTATTTATATTCGGTTTTGAGTCATTAACTTCCACCCACAATCAGCCTAAAATACCAGGAAGATTGTTGGCTTATTCAGGCTGTACATTAAATAACAAAGCGTTGCTTTGGCGGTTTGTTTTTCAATTTCTAACTCAAATGTTATGTCGATTCACTTCAACAAGCTTGCAGGCATCACATTTTTGCCCACCCTGTTGTTACCGCCCACCCTCCCCGGCTGGCTGTTCCCTGTGCTCACTCTCCCCTAGCTCTTAACTGGCGTGCGCCTCAGGGCAAGGGTGGGCATTTCTAGGTGCTTACTTACTCCTAGTGCCTCCCCCCGAAGCAGCGCGGTGCAGCTCTAAAGCTCTCCAGCAGGATAACTCAAGTAGGTGTCAAACACTGTAAAGAAGTTGCTTTTGTTCCACTTGAGGTAGCTGCAAAGTAGCTTGAGAGTTTCTCTCCCTGCGCAGCGTTACCCTCGATAGAGAGGGCATTCAGGTACAAATCTTCAGCTGCAGGAAGCGGTAACACAAACATTTCTGGTCTTTGGTTTACTATTAACACGTACCTCACAGAGAGAGCTCGGAGCCTCCCGTGTCCCACTGTGTAGAGAGGGCTCAGCACCGAAGTGACCAGCGCTACCACGTCCGCGGTTCGAGGCCGTATCACTTTCCCAAGTCCTCTCTGACTTTCCCAAAGCTTCAAGGTGATGACTGAATCCCTCCGATTTGTCTATGGACTCCTTGAAGCCTTCGAAGTCACCCCACAGTTCTGAGGTACTGTAACTGCTCTCAAGAAAACCCTCACAACTTCTCCCTCTGCTACTCACTACAGGGAGGCTTTGCTGCGTTCCTTCAGGATTAATAATTTCTTCATCAGTTGTCCTTGCCTTGTAGTTCCAGTCCCTTCCATCGAGACACATACCACCTACTTCAACTGCTAGATCTTGTAGAGACACCCGGTGAGATGTGTTTGTGCCGGTAAGACTTTCTGCCAGTGACAGGTTCTGCATCTTCTAAGAAAAGCTTCAGCTGTTGAAATCAGTACTGCAAAAAAAAAAACAACCCAACTAGGCTCCCAAAGTTCAGTTGCATTAGAAACCTGAGGATTTCCAAAAAAAGAATCCACTACTTCATTTCACCCCAAAGAGTAACTTCTAAATGAAATCAGGATGTCCTTCAGCCTCTCTCCTCCAGCAACCGGCATGTCATTCAATCCCACTCTCTGGCTAGGATATTAGCCTGCAAAAGAACGAGCGATAAAGAAACACTTCAGCGATAAGGGCTGAGTAGGAATAAAGAAAGATAGCCGATAAGGTACAGAAAAGAATGCTCAGGTTAAAAGAAACACGCCCCAGTATTATACTACTGAAAACTGCCGTAGGCAAAATCGTTTAAAATTTATACTAAAGGATCTGCCTGCACCAGAAGCCAGCCGTTAAATTAGGGAGCAGCATCCAGAGAGCGCTGCCCAGAACTTGGATACAAACCGAGTGCTGCTTGAGCGTGTATGATTACAGACAGCATCCAGCGCCTCCTTTCTATAGCGATTTCACCCGTCTCCTACATACTCCAACAGTGCCCTTGGTGTTTCCGTGCGCTCTCCCGGCCCGACAGATTACCGGAGGTGAGCGCGGCTTGCAGGGACACGGGAACTGGCTGTTTAATCCTGGGAAGACACGGTGCTTTGAACTACATAAGCAATCAAGGCAGATGGAGTAGGCTCAGTTTAGCATCTGTAAACGACGCACCGCCCTCCTCGCTCCCCATCAATCGCGCTCCTCGAGCGTTTTTTCAGCCCGACGAGCTGTTTCGGGGGCGGGTACCACTTCGGGAAGACCGGCCGCTGCCCGGTGCTTTCGGCGCTTGACAGGCGAAGCTTTCCTCGGGTTCGCCTCGAAGGCGGCACAGCGCCGGCCGGGCACACACCGTGGGGCCGGCTGGACCCCCGCCCGCCCCGCGGCGCTTTGGAGGGCGGCCCGGCCGCCGCGGGGCACGGAGAGGCCGGCCGGGACACGGCGGTGGGGCCTGATGCGGGATGTCCCGTTACCCCGGGCGGAGCGGGGAAGGCAAAGCCCCGGGGGGCGGCGGCCGACAGCCCCGCTCCGCCCGAACCGGAGCCGCCGGCGCTCCGCCCGAGGGGAGAGGTTCCTCCACCCGCGCTTCCCACCGCAGTCTCGGCCAGCCCGAGCCCCCGGCGGAGCCCGGACACCGGCACCTGCCCGCCGCGGGGAGCTGCGCTGCCGAGGAGGAGGCAGGTGGCGGGGCACGGTGAGCCGCCTCCTTCGCTCCACAGCCCCCGGAGGGCGGAGGGCCGCGGCCGTACCTGAGCAACCCCCGCTGCGGGGGAGGGATGGGGGAGGGATGGACCGGAGCGGCGCCGGCCGTTACGGCAGCTCAGGGCCCCGCTACCGCGAGGAAACAACCTTACCACCGATCCACGGCCCCGCAGAGCGCCCCGGCCCGAGCAGAGTCGAGCCGCGCCGGCAGGTCGCCAGGGGCGGGGCCTAGGTGTGCCGGGGCGGGGCTGCGGGGGGCCGTTACCGGCCGGGAGCGGGCCTGTTACCGGTCAGCGGCTGAGCTGTGCCGGGGGCCTGCTGTGCGGGACGGGGCGGGACGCACAGCACCGCACTGCTGCCAGACGCCATCTGTCAGCGCGTTGCTTCCGCGGCGGGCCCGATCCTTCTGCCGCCCAGGGGAGCAGCGAGGGGCGCGGCTGTGGCCGTGACCGAGTTCCCGTGCCCTGTGTTGCGAAGTACTTCCCTGGTTCTCCAGCCCGGCCCCTGGGCTCCGGCCCCCGCCGCGGCCGGCACCTGCATCCCTCTTGGGTTAGAACCGCCTCCCCCCGCTCCCCGGTTTTACATCCAAAAGCCGACTTTTCCCCAGGAAAAGGGTGATTTTTAAAGTATCTTTCCTGCACCTTCGTGCAGTCGCAGGCTGAGGGCGTGCGGATTGATAGTGGTGGTTCGTGTTTGCTTTTACTTTGAGAAGGGCTAAAATGCTCAACTCGGTAGATTCATAGAATCATAGACTGGCAAGGGTTGGAAGGGACCCCAAGGATCATAGAGCTCCAACCCCCCTGCCACAGGCAGGGACACCAACCTCAGGCCTGGATCTACACAAGGTTGCCCAGGGCCCCATCCAACCTGGCCTTGAACACTTCCAGGGATGGGGCATCCACCAACTCTCTGGGCAGCCTGTTCCAGCACCTCACCACTCTTTCCGTAAAAAACTTCCCCCTAATATCCAATCTAAACCTTCCCTCCTTCAGCTTTAAACCATTCCCCCTGTCCTACCATTCTCTGCCCTTTTAAAAAGTTGATTGCCCTCCTGTTTCTCTGCTCCCTTCAGGTACTGGAAGGCTGCAATGAGGTCCCCCCACAGCCTTCTCTTCTCCAGGCTGAACAAGCCCAGCTCCCTCAGCCTCTCTTTGTAGGGCAGGTGCTCCAGCCCTCTAATCATCCTTGTGCCTCCTCTGAACCCTCTCCAACAGTTCTACATCCTTCTTGTATTGGGGGCCCCAGATCTGGACACAGTACTCCAGGTGGGGCCTCACAAGGGCAGAGTAGAGTGGTACAATCACCTCCCTGTCCCTGCTGGCCACCCCTCTTCTGATGGAGCCCAGGATACCATTGGCCTTGCGAGCTGCAAGAGCCACTGCTGGCTCATGTTAAGTTTCTCATCCACCATGACACCCAGGTCCTTCTCAGCAGGGCTACTCTCAAGGAGCTCTTCTCCCAGTCTGTATCTATGTCTGGGATTCTTCCAGCCCAAGTGCAACACCTTACACTTGGCAGTGTTGAACCTCATAAGGTTCACCTGGGCCCATTTTTCCAGCCTGTCAAGATCCCTCTGGATGTACGAAATTCCAGGATACAGACTTCTTAACCAATCGGCCCAGCAATATTATCTCAGGACAAACCGGCAGGAATAGGCCAGGGACAGCCTCGCAGGACCCCTCCTTCCTCTCCCTCCCCTCACCCCCAAGGTATTTGGTTGTCCCCTACCTTGCTGATGCTGGGACTTGATCCACTCGTAGCAAGTAAAGGCTGTGTCTGGTCGTGGTGGACATGTCACCCAACAGCCTGGGGTGACCACCTCTTCTTGCCCACCCCTTCAGGAGCAGAGGTGTGGGATGGAGGTAGCGTGCCCCAGGGCTAGCTGGTCCCATGTCTGATGGCCGAGGGAAGACAACTGCTCAGCATCCCCATCCTCAGGGCCGGGTTTAACATCTGGGCAGTCCCAAGCAACAGGGAACACTTGTAAAACCAAGGAAGAAGGTTTTCTGGAGCAAGGCCCAAAGTAACAAGCTTCTTCTAGGCATGACAGTACATATGTTTTCCAGCTCTGGCACAGATATGTGCACTCCCCTCCCACGCATCTGACTCTTATTCCAGGCTGTAGTGCTTTATCTGAGGACAAGAGGCTGAATTTGGGAGCAATGCCCAGGCATAGAGCCAAAGAAACTTTATCAGCAAGACTCTGAAAGAGTTTTTAGTTTGTTTTCTTTGTGCTTCGGAGCACTTTCTTACCCTCCATGGCCACCCCCTGGCAGGCTGCAGCTCTGAGGATATCCGACCAGCTCAGCGAGACTGTGAATCAGCCCCAAAAGCATCTGACACCTGTTGCATCATCATCCTACCGGGCAGTAACTTTGTGCTGCAGAGACCTCTGGGGTTCCAGCTCTCCTTCTGTTTTTAGGGTTTGAGGTTTTTATTCAGTGACTGAGGCTGCTTTGCACGGCTTCACATTTTCACCTTTCTCATCTCTGAGGCAGAGGCTAAGAACAGACTGCACAAAGGCTGCGATGCTCCTCCCTGTGCCACGCTTTGCATCCGGAGGGGAAGGGGTACGTGGGTTTTGCAAACCTGTCCCTGCCCTGCCAAGTTCAAGCTGTCTTTGCAGGCACTCAGCAGAGCTGTGGAAGAGCTGGTGAGCACCAGAAGCTGCCACAGACCTTAGAAACAGAAGAAACTGAGGTGCCTTCTTCCCTGAGCAACATCAGTAACTTTATTAAGGACTTGCCACATTTCAGTGGTGTGTATTTGTCTCTCAGGTCGGGAAAACCAGTCACTAACCCCGAGTCCTTACAGAGCAAGGGACTGCACCATCTCCTGGTGGTACCTACTGCTGCCTCTGCTCTCAGGCAAGTGCAGCTTGAAAACCCACGGAATCACCCCAAGAAAGGACTGCGCTGGTGTGTTTCAGGCAGGTTTTCCCATCAGGAGTCAGCACTGCCACACTGCAAAGGGCATTTCACTTGCCCTCCTCTGAATTCGCTTCCCTTGACTTGGCATAGCTGAGTACAAGTGGGACAGCTGCTGCAGAGGTCCTTAGTTTGTGTTTTAAATGAGAACTTCTCATAGGGTGATTCTAAGTTAAAAGCATTATCACAGTTGGATCAGGAGTTTTCCCCACTGAAGTATACTGGGGACAACATTCACATTACCTGTTTGGGGGATAAGTCTTATAACTGTCTGACATATACCAGGCCATGGGATTTACCCCATAATTACTGCATTGCATCAATAATGTATTTTTGAATGATCACTTTCATTAAAAAAAAAAACCACCAGTCTTTGTTTAAAAGGCAAATAAGCAGAAAACTTGACATATGGACTTATATGGCTTATATTTAGACTTAAATGTATGCATCTACTAGAACAGAACCTCACATCTCAAAAATTCACCAATGCAAACAACTGAATTGACTGAACACTCATCTGCAGCTGCTATTACTGCTCCTGCCACCATTCCTACTGGGAAATTATTTGAGTTTAGTTCTTTTTTTTCATTTTGTCCTTTGGAAATAAATCAAATTTGCATTGAAAAAAAACCTGCAAGGAATTACTAAAAATGATTTACTTTCAGAGTAAATCAACACCATGGTCCTGTAATATGAATTTTTATCTGTTTGTGAAAGATCTGGTGCTCAACTATTGAGTTGCGTGGTTCCTCTGTAGACAACTCAGGTGATATGGATGGCTTTTCCCTTCACTTACTTTCTCTCTTGGGAAGAATATAAACAAGCAGTACCTTTGTATACAGAATTTTCAGTGTTTTGTTTTGGTTTTTATGTGATTGAAGCTTTAAACCAGATTAACCTGCTATTAAAATGACTGAAATATTTTATTTGTATTAAATATTTGGATGTCTCTTCTTGTAAAAAAGAAGAAGTTACATTTAAAAAAACTGGCTTAAAATGCCATTTAGAAAGTAAGAGTAAACATGTTTTCAGAAGTCGATAATGTTGACTGACTCAAAGCGACTTTTCATTAAATGAGCCATCATTTCAGGAAGTGATTAATCTCTTTTTTTTTTGCTTTTCAGCCTAAGTATCCAGATTTTAGGAGTGTAGGACATCAACAGTTCCTTCATTTCCATAGTAATAGAGAGTGCTCAGCTTTGTGAAAGCGCTCAGCTTGTGGATATCAGGTCTGAACACTGATTTGACTGACTAGCTGCAGCTTGAATGTGAAAATGCCGTTCATTATTCCATTGAACTCCTTCCTGGAGGCATAACACGTTTTGCCATACCTTCCAGCTTTGCTTTGCTCTTGGTATGGATGTTTCAGAAGGTCAGTAAAATCCATCTTCTTTTTCTTGAGTTAGAAACAAGGACTGCAGCACTTCAGGGAAGACTTTGCTTCTCCCCAGTGCACAACGGGTGTGGATTTCCTGTGCCCTCTGTGAAATATCTCTCTGTGTGTTAGACAGATGGGAGTCCCTGGCACCTGCAGCAGTTAGCAGTGCCTGGGCTGAGAGACGAACCGAATCTTTCCAACAGCAGATGGCAGCTCTCCCTTGTCTCTCCTGCACGCAACAATTCTGTTTGTTCTCTTGAGCAGGGGAAGTAATTACTCCCCTCCACACGCCACACAGAAAAGGTGTTAAACCTTAGATGTTTACCTGCTGACCTCAGGAAAGCCATTTCCCAGGACCCCTACACTGAAGGGCTGCCAGCATAGAAAGATTTACCCATAAAAAAGGCAACATCCTTTGCTACGAGTAGGAAGATGTACTTGAGGTGCCTCTCTTCTTCTCCAGGGTGTGGAAGACGAGGAGGCTGTAATCCACCCCTCAGAAAAGCTAGCTGTGTGAGAGTCGTACGTGCCCTGGGTTCTGTGGCTGCCTTTAGCGCTTGTGTCGGTAGCTTGGTTTGGAAGTGAAGCTTGCCTGTGCTTCTCTGGCCAATCTGGTTCCCCAACTGATTTTGAGGAGCTCTTACTAGGTGGTTTTTTTGAGAAAAGGCATGGAAATGCCATTCACTCTGCCATTTCAGGGAAACACTGTCTTCCAAACCCATATATGGGCTGCAGTACTTTAAGATCCTCCAGCGTGTTACCTAGCCCATGTGCCAGAAGGAGACTCAAACCATTCAGAGCCCCCAGAAGATCCTGAAATGGTTTATGTGCTATATGTAAAGGGCCAAGTGCCACAGGCACCTTCTCTGCCAGCATCTGCCAGCCTTCAACTCTCTGTGACTGCTCCATCATCCACTGACACTCGAGTCTGAAATCCTTTCCTGTCTTCAGCAGCTTTCCCTTCTGCTGTCAGTCCCACTTGCTGAACCTCTCATTTCTTTGATCAGATCTTTTTCTTACTGTCCATTTGCCAACTGCTCTCTTCCTCCTTCAGGCTCTGAAAGCTTAGAGAATTGTGACTCAGGCCCCTTATGGAAGTGGTAGCGCTTGTTATTCCATGAGAGGGACATGAGAGGGGCAAAGGTTTCCTGATTAGGACAGTAATTTGGTAGCAGAGGCAGGAGGTTGCTAACCTCATGATGGATCTTGCTATGAGAGTACTGTCAAGAAATAGCCCACAAATTGGAGGAGAATAAAGGTGATCCTCCTAAAGTCCCATTACTCTTGATTGAGAGCATGGCAGACGTGCAGCTACTGTGCAAGCACATGGCAGCAGTTGCTCACTTGGACTCTGTCACTGTGCTGGAGAACCTGGAGAAATAGCAGTTCTTTGACATGGGTCCAGGATGAGATACCTTTTTTTTAGCTCCTCCCCACCATAACTGGCAGCAGCACCCCCACCTGCACACTCCCATTCCAGCACAGTGTGTGGCTTCCCTATACATGACACTTGGCAGTGGGGGACGACAAACTTCTGATGGAATTACAGCATTGGGTTCAGATCTGTGGGGAAGTGATAAATGCCACCAATCTGCCCAGGAGAGCTGGCACACCTCTAAAAGCAATTCCCCAGGGGCTGTGAGCTGCTGGAGGGATCATTCACACAGCAGCTTGGGGAAAGGTTCAGAAAGCACCTGCCCAGTCCTGACCTAGTGTGGATGGCTTGACCTCCCAGCCATGCAGCAAACATTGTAATGTATGTGTAAAATGAAGAGGGCAAAACAGCTCCTTCCTTCATTCAGCAGGGCCAACAGCTCTTCCGGATGTCAGACTGGTTACTGTGGTGGCTCTGGAGAGGTGGCATGGCCTGGCCGCTGTGCCTCCCTCTAAAGCCACCAAGCTGCTGCACACACATGCTGCAGCAGGAGCCAGCGGAAGAGGGAGTTCAGCATCATGCAGTGACTGATGTGTGAGTCTAGTCCTCTGAGAGACAGACTTACTGCTCCAAATTACTGGCTACTCCAGGCATAGCCAAAGGCCACCTAAAAGTTTCACTTCTCATGATCCGCCCAGCCCAGGAAAGGATCCTCAAGGCAGACAATTGCACATCTCTTTACCTCTGAACCCTCCAACTCCTGCTTCTCTTACTGCTGTTTTCTTCTGCTTAAATTGCTCCTTGCCATGAGTGCAAAACAGAAAAGCTGGGAGCATACTTTCTCTTAAGAGTACCTCTTCTGAACACAGGGGAGAGTGGGCCCTACACCTGTGAGACCTGCCAGAGCCCAGAGAAGGATGCTACATAACCCACATCTTCAGAAAGGTGGCTGTTTAAATGTATGGACATACTCTGTAGTACTCCAGGCAAGTTGTATTACTGCTTCACACTCACCTACCTATACTTGCTCCTTGCTCTATTCTAATTTCCCATTAATCTACTATCTATGTTGCGTTTCCCACTGATCATTCAAAATCATCATGTACCGTACCACCTAAGTCCCTGCTGCCCACGTGGCTCTGTCAGATATGTAGGCATTAATTTACTGAAAGCATGCCTTGTTATGTTTGCCAGGTCTCTGCTTGCACTGTAAACTGAGTTGTGATCTCGCTGCGGTTTGCAGCTCGCTAATCCTCTGTTTTAATGCCTGATTAGGTCCCAAATCCGTTGTTGTTAGTGAGCTGTGGGTGCGGGGAGGGCTGGGGGGATTTCATCCCCTTGGCTGAGTTAAGCTACCCGAGTTACACCCGGCCTGTGCTGTACCACTCTGTCCACGAGCTCACTGGGAAATGTTGTCGGTGAAACTGTTGAACAGCCAGTCACTCTGCCAGAAGTGTTGTGCTTCAGCTTTACGTCACGGCACTCGACACCTAATAAATCTCTAGGGGGAAAAAAAAAATCAGAGTTAGCTTAACAGTATTTTTCACAAACTCAAGTCCTCACTTCAAGCAGCATTTGAAAGATTGAATTGTAATAATGTACATCTCTGTAGCTCCTCCCTTACGAGGATCCTGCTTCTTCATTCTCCAAGGGAGCTTCACAAGGGCTCCAAGGCGGGTGGAGTGGTGGTCACCGCTGCACTTTGCACAGGGGAAAGCAGAATTAAAGTTGTCTGCCCCCAAAAGAAGACACCAAGTGTCTGACCCCATGGAATTGAATGGCAAAAAAGGCAGAATTTGTGTGAGTTTTGCATATGTGCATAAGGCAGCCATCTGCCTTCCCTGCCGGAAGGTGAAGCGGTGCAGCTGCGGCACGGCAACGGGTGGAGCTGACACAGGTGACAATTCCTGAAGCTGAAGCAAGCGGCTGGTTGAACTTTGGAGCCTTTGCTGTGGGGTGGGAACACGCTCCTTCGGACCTCTCACTCGGCTGTAGGGTAGGGCATGTGCCTTGGCAGTGGGGTGAACAGCCAATACATGTCCCAGGTACGAGGGCAGTGTGGGGGCTGACGGCAGCGTGCGAAGCTGCAGAGACTGGATGGTGCTGGGCTGCAGGGCAGCCCGAAGTGGCCAGGCAGGCTGTCATCCAGAGGGTCCTTGGGAACAAACACTTCTCTCCCACCTTCACTGAGAACTTTCTATATGTGATCTCATCTTGCCTCTCCCTTCCCATCACAGCTAAGAATACAGTGTGTAGCACACTTAAAAATGCTTTTGAAGTGTGCATATGGCATCTGGACTGCATTTAAGCCCCGTTCAGCCATCGCCTTGAGCAAGATTTCCAGATGCTCCTTGCAGCGTGCAGTCAGTAAGAAGGCAGGCTCTAACCTCAGCAGCAAATACAGCTAAATGGATCACAAGTTAGCCCTCTGAAAAGGTAAAACTGTTTAAACCCACAGGGTTAGAGCTAACCCGAGCTGGGTGGGGAAAGGAGCCTGCCCTACAGCTCTGTGTCTATCACCGTAAACACGGGGCCAGATAATTCATAGAGAAGATCATGAGAGGGCAGGCGAGAGCACACAGCCAATTCCTCTTGTGCTAACGACGCGATCACAGCTATAGCTGGCAGAGGGCAGCATGTGTTTAATGGTTTGCAATCCTCCATCGCTGAGGTCACATCTCAGAGAGCAAAACAAATCAGTTGTCTAAGCAGGGATGCGCTGCTGCAGCAGCTGGGTCTGGCCTGGAAATTCAAAGTTTGGGTCTAGATCCAAACTCTCCCCAGAAGCAAGGACTCTCCCCAAGCCCAGAGACTCGCAGATTAAGATTTAGACTGTGTTCTTTTCTATTTATGGCAAAAAAACCCTCCAAACTCCAGCAAAAGCTCAGTGGGCATCCATTAGCTGCTGGCCTAGGCTGCCTCTGCTATTGTAAATGAGGTTAGGAGGACTCGGCAGAATATTACCATGAGGTTGCAATTAGCCATGAGAATTAAGCCACACACATTTTACATTAAAGGCAGCAATTGCAGTGAAAGGCTGTTCAATTCAGGCAACAGCAAAGTATGAGGTTTGTGTAAGTCAATAATACAGCAAAATATAAACTTGAGATGTACAGACACACCAGTATTTTATTTTTTAAAAAGCTCTTGTTGAGAAGTTTGGCTACACTTTATATGAATTTTCCATATTTGAATATTTTATAAAAGGGCACTGATTTATTATTATCTTGGTCTATTTGGGTATAAACGTTTCAGGGAAAAACATGAGTTATATGGATAGGAAAGGCATTTTGGTAACTAAAACATTCTTTAAAAGTAAATTTACTGAGCTATTATATTTTACAAAGTACTTAACCATGTACTAGCCTGTCTGTCTATTCACTGGTTGCTCTTCACTTTATATGCTATTGATGCTTTCTACACTGCTTATGAGTAGAACCTTGCAGAATAAGGTGTCTTGAAGACTTCAGATTTTTGAGTTTAGAGTGAACACCTAGATGTTGTTCTCCCTATGGTCAGTGAGATTAGTTCATTATAATTGGGAAAAAAGATTGTGTTTTCCCTTTTGAAATAATGATGCCAAGGTGTCTGTATTGTGTATTATATGGAAAAGCTGGTGGGTGAAAACACTCTGAATACAGAGAGGTCGGCACCTCTCCTATGAAGACTAGCAGAGAGTTGTGCTTGTTCAGCTTGGAGAAGAGCAGGCTCCAGGGGGACCTTCTAGTAGCCTTCCAGTACCTGAATGGTGTCTATAAGAAAGCTGGGGAAGAACTGTTCCTGAGGGCAAGTAGCAATAGGATGAGACGTAATGGTTTTAAACTAGAAAAGGGGAGATTTTGGTTGGATATTAGGAAAATTCTTCAGTATGAGGGTGGTGGATCACTGGAACATGTTGCCCAGAGAGGCAGTGGAGGCCCCATCCCTGGAGATATTCAAGGTCAGGCTTGATGGGGCTCTGAGTGACCTGATCTAGTGAAGATGTCCCTGCTTAATGCAGGGGGGTGGGTGGGCTAAATGACCTCCAAGAGTCCCTTCCAACCTCACACATTCTATGTTTCCATTGTCTATAATATGGCACTTTGGTATTAGGGTAACATTGTTATTTTAGATCTTTGCCTTGTTTAAATTTTGCATTTCTGTACAGCGTCTTTCAACAGAGAATTACAGGGCTAAATTTAGTTCTGGTCAGTGCAAGCTCTGCTAAGTAAGTAAGGGCCATCTGAAGCTTTATGAAGGTCTGTAACAGCACATTCTCTTTTTTTTGTAGAGAATCTCAAATAGAGACTCAGAAGTCAATGCCACCAAATGCCAATGCACACAATCATCACGTCTGGATTAGCCCATCACAACAGCATTTGCTGCACAAGTTCCTTCCTCGCCACAGCCAGGTTCAAACTGTCTAAAAAATCACAGTCAAATACTGCTGAATATTTGAAAGGCCACTGGTGAAGTGGGAAGAGAAAAGCAGCACAGCAGAGCCTGTAAAAGAGGAAAACACAGCTGAGGTGGGTCCATGGGAAGAGGTGATCTTCAGATTCAGTGCTGGTAAGGATAACGTTAGCTTGGCTGGACGGCCATTGCAGCAGGAGCTCTCTGACCAGCAGAGGCTGCAGCTGAGCCATGGCTATGCTCCCACAGCTCTTGGGCTGCACCATACCTCTGCTGTAAGTGTGTTGTTCCATGGCCGTGGAAGCAGGTGACAAGGCTGACTGCTGCTCCTCTTGCAGCAGGGATGAGGAACCTTTTGACACCATGCTCTACACCAAAATCGTTGTTTGGGCATCAGCTGTTCAACCAAGTAAGTTTTGGGATGTGTGCTGGTTAAGAGGACATTCATGCTGTCCACTCATGGCAGTGGTCAGGCATGAGTGCAGGCTCAAGTCCTTGATTCTCTTGTCCCATGAGCTACATGCTGAAGTTTGCCAGTCTTATGTCACAGCCATCCAAAGAGCTGGGGGAACTCCAGCAGCCATCTCTCCATCCTACTGATAGACTGCACAAGGCTTGAGTTGATACCTGGGCAGCTTGGCTAGTTCAGTTTGTGCATACACATTTTATCTGCTCTCCAAGCTGTGGATTTGGCTAACCAAGCAGACTGGGAGCCACAGGCCTGGAGAGGAGCAGTGCTTCATCCACTTGGAAGAAGCACGTGGCTCTGGTTGATCACCCCCTGTGCAGAGAGGTGCAGTCTGCTGTCCAGGTTTCACCTACCTCTCTCTGTGCAAGGACACCACTGTGGGGGGGCTGCTGAAGGTTCTGCCCTTGCTCACCCATAGGCTTGAGGATAAAACTGTGATTGCCTGTCACTCACTCCCCCTCTCATGCTTAACTATCCATGAGATGGTGGTTCAGCCAAGGGACTGAAGGGATGGTTTGCACCTCATTCCCCAGACAGCCATGACAGCAGTCTGCAATTCAGGGCACTCTTTATGTAAGACTTGTCTGTTCTAGCATGGATTTGCTGTTATTTTTATCCTTTTCTTTTGCCACATCTCCAAAAAATCTGCAGAATCTTAGCAAATTTGGCTTTGTTTCCTGCAGGGATTTCAACATTCAATGAACCAGGTCAAATTACCCATTTCAAATGTCTGATCTGTAGCATGGATAGAGTCCTGAATCCATTACAACTAGTAGAAATGACATGTGAGCAGAAGTGCAAGGTGGTTGTAGCACCCTATTCCTTTCCTTTGGTACACTTTCCCCAGGAACTGAAGAGACTTTTTCAATAAAATCTGGAGTCTGTGATTTTACAACAGTGCCTTCTAGAGATTTGCTAGCTGTGCCCTAAAGAACTGTTCCTTCATTTGCCCAGACTTCCAACAACTCTGTCATAATTTTGTAATAACTAAACTCAGAAAACAGATTTGCAAAGTCCATGTTAAAAGATTCTTCCATCTTCTTAAACAGCAATTTACCTTAGCATCATGTATGAAATACTTGTACCATACAATAAATTCACAACAAGTTTTAGTTGTTCCAATTGATCCAACACTTTTCTCCCAATTAATGACAACAGTTCTTCAGTATTATAAAAAAATGAATCAGGTCATTTTATAGACTTGCAAGCTGAGCTTTTGAATTAATTAATCCAGAGCTCTACATTTCTGAGGTGGATTCATAGTGCTAAAAGAGTAGATGTATATTCAGCAGTTTAAATAATCAGACTAAATTATTCACAGTGTATGTATAAAATTGCAAAATAGTCATCTTAAGGAAAACACATGCTTGAAGGACACTTAATGTTTATTTTACCACTATTTGAGTAATTTTGAAAGGCATTTTTCATGGATACAGAGTGTTAAGTAAGAAATATGACAATATTTTGCCTTAGGGGGATTGTGTTCTTATCTTCTGACTTGTGAGAGGCATGGGGTGAAATGTCCAAGCTGTTCTAGCTGTCATAGCTACATAATACCACTTAGAAGTATGTTAATGTTCTTTCTGAGCTGTTCCACTGCTCTCCACCAAAGTCCTCCCATTACAAGTTCTCTTCAAACAACAGAAACAGCTCGATGGACCCTTAATCTGCAAGGCCATGCAATGCTGCCTTAGATGTTGCAAAAGGGGAGAAGGAAAGACAAGAAATTAAAACTAACTGATGTAGTTACATTGTGGAAATGTATCCATCTTGAATTCCATGGACTGACTTAAACCACTTCTGTGATCTGTTTAGTTAAGCTGTTGTAAATTGTAGTGTAAGTATCACGAGGGATATTTCATATGGCTGAGACAAGGAAGACTTGTTTCCCTAGGCTCTTTCCATAGTCACAGGGAGAGAAAAGAGAGAAAAGGACTTCTTGAGGAGAACATCTGGGGCTGTGGATCCACTGAACCGATTTAATGAAAAGATGCTGAAAGAGCAATGTCCCTTCCTCTAGTCTGTGCCCTCCAACCAGCTCTTGTGCTCACTGGTGGCTGAGCAGGCACACGGGGTGATCTGATCTTCTCTAGGTAGGGACTCCTTTCACAAGTCGGTGAGCGGTACTTTGAATCACTGAGCATCTTCACAGCACTCTGTGCCTTATAAAGCATCACCAGTATTCTACATGACTTATATGTATATATACATACACACAGAGGAACACTGCGCTGCCATCCAGCGAAAACTGGCCAGGCTGGAGAGCTGGGCAGGGAGAAACAAGATGAAATTCAACAAAAGCAAGTGTAGAGTCTGGCACCTGGGGAGGAACAACCGCATGTATCAGTACAGGCTGGGGGATGACCTGCTGGAGAAGAGCTCTGTGGAGAAGGATCTGGGGGTCCTGGTTGATGACAGGTTGGCTATGAGCCAGCAGTGTGCCCTGAGGGCTAAGAGAGACAATGGGATCCTGGGGGGCATCAGGAGTGTGGCCAGCAGGTCTAAGGAGGTGATCCTCCCCCTCTACTCTGCCCTGGTCAGACCCCACCTGGAGTGTTGTGTCCAGTTCTGGGTTCCCTGGGATAAAAAAGCCAGGGATCTCCTGGAGAGAGTCTGGAGGAGGCTACAAAGATGATTAAAGGCCTGGAGCATCTGCACTATGAGGAAAGGCTGGGTGAGCTGGGACTGTTCAGCCTGGAGAAAAGACTGAGGGGGGACCTTATTAATGTCTATAAATATCTTAAGTATGGGGTGCAGGGGAATCAGCCGGCCCCTTTTCTTTGGTCAGTGGAGACAGGACAAGGGGCAATGGCTGCAAATTGGAGCACAGGAAGTTCCACACCAACACGTGGAAAAACTTTTTCCCAGTGAGGGTGACGGAGCCCTGGGGCAGGCTGCCCAGGAGGATGTGGGTTCTCCATCTCTGGAGATATTCAAGACCCATCTGGATGCCTATCTGTGCAGTATGAGCTGGGGAGCTGCTTTAGCAGGGGGGTTGGACCCGATGATCTCTCGAGGTCCCTTCCAACCCCTACAGTTCTGTGATTCTATATGTATCAAGATACATATATATGCCTGTTTAAATAGTAACTATAGCGACATACATATCCCTTACATCTGCCTTAGGAGGGGTTATATAAATGTATGAAAACTAGGCTGAGGAGCAGTTTGTTTAAAAAAGTGTTGCTATGGCTGCAGTGGCTTTTGTGTACAGTGATTTCAAAGTGGGCTTATGCAGAATGGAGTGACAGACAGATGTGTACCTTTGTGTGGTCAGATTGCCACTGGCTGTTGGTTTGGCTCCACCTGCTAGCTAAGACACAGGCCAGCGTCTCCCTGGTGTCCTGGCTGAGCAAGTAGTGAGCACACTACTCGGTCGTGGTCTTTGGGCAGCTGTAACTCAGCCAACCACCCTGAAGCTGTTTGCTTGCTGAAGAGGTGGACGCATGTCATTTCCTTGCATCGTCACATGAGGCACCATTTTCCTTTCTGTTTTTCTTCTGTTTATTCTGGTTTCAGTACTTTTGTATGAGATGGCAAATCCTTTGGGATGTACAATGCAGCGCAAACTGCATAGCAAGGCCAGGGCCTCTGAGCATGAAACGATTGAAAGATCTGAGTCTTTTAATGGCTCATCACTCGAACTCCTACAAAATCCAGGGGGCACCTGAAATGACAGGCACTTAAAAATGTTGTCCTTGGATTGCACAGAGGAAAAGCAGTGTGTGAGCCTATCACACCAGTCATGAAACTAAACTGGAGGGGCCTGGGAAGGAGAAATGGGGAAGGGGTTGCAGGAGAAGTGATTTTAAGGAAGAGAAAGGGAGTGCTTGGCAAGCATGAAAAGAATATTTTTTAATCTCTACGGAGTAGTCCAGCCTCCCAGAAAGAAATATTTCAATGCTCTAATATTGGGGGTTATTTTTATCCTTGTTGTTTGTTGTCTTCTGGGGAATTAAATCAGTTGCTGTCATAATCACAGATTTGAACACAATGATCCATATCTGATGGGCCACAATAGTCTTTCCAGTGCTCAGTCCTGAAAGTCCAAGTCCACAAATTTTGCCATTAATGGGGTATGCACAGTGCAGATCCCTGAAGCTCGTTAGCAGAAGTCTTCACATTTGCTCATTTGTAGGTCCAAGTCTGGGTTTTGCCTACAGAAGTAACTGTAAGTTTTGAGGTTCATGCTCTGCATAGGATACCAAAAAGTTTAATTGCTTTGGAGGAGGAAAGCTAAGTAACAGGTTGGTCCCAAGCCACCTATCTTTGTGGGTCAGTAGTGATCTGGTGCTCTGCACAGACCCCTGGCTTCCCCAGAAGTAGTGCAGCAAACAGATCTGGATCCCATGAGACCCTCTCTGTTAGTTCAGATCAACTCTGCCAAAAAAGTCTGCCAAAAATCAATTTGCAATTGTTTCCATAGCTGTGTCTTTATAATGGGGTCATCAATTATCCTCCATGCTATTTATGAAACAGTTCTAGTAATTTTCAGACTTGACCTTTCACAGTTGACACTGATGCTCCAGAGGTGAATTGACCAGGGGCCTGATGCCCTGTGAGCAGTCACAATAGATCAGGGTCCAAAAGATTTGCTTCTAGGACTCCCAGAAGTGAAATGGGCTAAAACTGGGCAGAAAGGAGTGCCAGGATTAATTGTTATTAAAATTTGCATTATTGTAATAAGTATTGCTGTCAGTTGTGTTAAAAGAATTATGGTAAAATCTGTCTCTCTGCCTGCAAAATTGTGAGAAGATGAGTGGCCTTGACTTTATGAACAAAATGCTTGGATGTAGTTTGTATGGTGCAACCTGAGCGCATACTATGTATATACATATGCCACTATGTGCATGGAATACATGATGATATAATATTTATCATGCTATGTGCTAACAGTGCAATACCTGCATGAGCTGAAGGTGTTAGATACTTTTTAGAATTGCTCATCTTCATAATTGCAATCAGTAGTTGTATTTCCCATTCAAAACTTGGAAAGAATGTTGATTTTTTTTTTCATTTCCAGCCATAACATTCTCTGTTGGATTCATCTGGCTTTTCCTCTCTGACATGTTTCTCAGCAGGGTTTCAAGTAGCAAGGATTTGGTCAAACCACCCACTTTTTGGCAATGAAGGTAGAAGCACAAGTGTAAATAAATTCCCAAGCAAGCTCTAACTTAAGAGACAGGGATAGAGAGATCAAAAAGATATCACTTGGTTGGTGAGGGTTCAGACTGGTTTGGCTAGAAGGTACCTTTCTAGCCACAGGAGAAGTATTGTTTGTCATCAAAGACTTTATAGCCTGATGCACCGATTACATTTGTGTGGGTGACAGTGTGCTCACAGCTGGGCCAGCACTGGTATACCTGTTATTCACCATCAGGTGTAAATACTACTGAGAAAGTTTTAAAATTAGACCTTTTGTCAATTCTTACCTGGGAGGAAATGTAGCAGAAACAGAACTCACTCAAGGGATGCTGATGCACCTTAAAGTAAATGTGCCACCTCCATAAATAGAAGTATGGGCTCCAAAGTCTGAGCTGGAAGTTCATTCTCTGTGAATAAATAGAGCAAGGCCTGGGTCTGAGCACTGGACATGTTCACGCTCACCTCTGAGCTGCTGGAGGACACCACAGCATGGTTTTCTGCCTGTGTCCACAGTTGGCAGGGTCAGTGTTGCTCCTGCAGGTCTCTTGGTAACAGCCACCACATCCTGGGCAGGAAAAGCGAGCTGTATTGATGCCAACTGCGCCACGCCACCACCAGGAATGGCCCATGGCCCATTTTATCTTCTGTCTTGGATGCAGCCAAAAAGCTGGTACCAAGCTGAGCAGTGTGAGCAGTTCTTGGTCTCTGTGTCTGGGGTGTCACCTGGGAGATGGAGCAGAAGTGGGCATCCATCACACTCGACATATTGGGCCAAGTACATGAGTAAAACTGTGGAGCCTACATAGGCTTCCTCAGAATGATGCTGCCTCCCACATTCTGAAAGAAATGAGTGGATTTTATTCCTATGAATGAAAGTGTTGAGGTCCCTCTGTTGATGGGGTACAGAACATGGATCCCAAGCAGACATGTGTACAGGTTGGCATCTCTAGGGAGGACCCTTATCACTGCATGTGGGTGAAGTTTATACAATTCTTTCTGCTCTTCCCCCAGCATCCTGGTGACTCTATTCCTTGTACAAGGAGCCCAGGCACACAGCACCAATGACGGTGGATTTCTCTGTGAGCTGTGAGTGCACGTTGCTGTGATAATGGGACACTTCCATCAACTCCTGAGCTTGTAGTGCTGCAGGAATGCTGAAATGTGTTGGCTGAATGCAGCCAACACAAACCACAAGCCTACAGCCTGAACCAAACCGTGTTGTGCAATCTTATTATTGCACAACAACAAATGATATTATTTATTCACAACGCACTGTATGAGCACTAGGAGGACTTATTAGTCATTGGCCTCAGCAAACACATTACTGTTGCCTTGTCCTTTTGGCCAATCAGTTCTTCTGTTGGTTATTGACACTTTAAACGCCCAGTAAAACCGCTTGAGGTTCCTGAATATTACCTTTGTTTCCCTGAAGTCGGGGTAGGAAGGACAGATGGCTGGACCATATGCACCACTTGCTCTGTATATGTTTGTGTCTCTATGTGTGCATATGTGCCTGGACTGACAAATCCAGACAATGTTCTAGTTTATATTGATAGTATATGTTGCAACACTCTACCACTTAGAGGGTGATACTACAGTATTCCAAGTACACAGTATTTTACCAGAATCAATAATCATGTTAATTAATAATTGCTAAAAACTCTACAGACTTGTTTTCTAAGGATATCAAAGTACTTGTCAAGCTCAGGGCTAATTAATGCTCCTGTATCATTGTATTGACTTCAGTGGAAATGTTTATATAGAAAAAGGTACAAGAACATTTGCATATTTCATACCAATGGAAGTAGAAATGGTGGGGGAACCTTGAGTAGTTTCTTCCCTGCGAGGGCCTGGCCTTCCCTGCTTGACTGGATACAATATTGTGTCATTTAAATTTTCTTCTTTCCTCTAATTTCTGTGAGACAAGGCTTCCACCCAGGTCTACTTTTCAGCTCTTTTGACATTCTGCTGGCTTATACCATTTTTTTTCTAATCTGAAAGAGAAGACTCAAGATCCCCATCTTCACATTTGGCATGTGCTGGAGTAATTGAAAGGAAGACCTCTATTACCATAGAAAGAATGAATGCCCTGTATGAAGGCACAATTCATTAAACTGCTCTAAGCATCTTCTACTAGTGTGTGACCCTGATGCCTCTCCTCTTATCAACCCATGTAACATTCATCCTAAGAATTTACTTGGCTGCTGTAGTCTCAAACCAGAAGGTCTTACAGATTGGAAGGTCAATGAAACAAGTAAGCCATGATTTATAAATAAGACATTTATGAAGGTGAAAGACTGACCACCTTTCCCGAATCCCCAAATCATCATTCAATAGATGTCAAAACTGGGCCAGCCAAAATTCTTTCCCATGCAGGTTTCAGAGCTGATGACTAGGCGCTGTCACACAAAGCCACCAGCACAGAAGAAAGCTAAAAGGAACAATACAGGAGAAATCATAGAAACATTGAAAAATTCAGCTTGGAAGTGAATTAGCTGTCACCTAATCCAGATCTTCACTCAAACCAGGACCAACTACATGGGTTGCTCAAGCCCTCATCCAGGTTTTTGGTGCCTTCCAGGATGGAGATTTCCTGTCCTTGGGAAACCTGCTTGCCCAGTGCATGTCTGTCCCCATTGTAAAAAATTTTTTTGCCTTACATAACTGGTGTTTTTCACTCTCCTACTGGTGTCTGTTTCTTTTTTGTCCTATCGCTGTGTACCTCCAAGAACAGTCAGGCTGCACCTTCCAATGCCCTCCCATATGGGCATCAGTAAAGTCATCCTCAGCCTTCTCATTTTAAGGCTGAACTAGTCCAGTTCCTTGCTTTCCATTATGTGCTCCAGACCCCTACTTACCCTTTCCACCAAACCCTCTGTCCTCTCAGACCTTTGGGATTCAAGGATAGATCAGTGCAATTGAGAGGGACATTGACCTGCTGTCCAAACTGTGCCGTACTAGAGTGAGGAGGAACTGCACTGAGGTTACTGGGGCATTGCCAGAGCTATCTGGCCTCCAAAACATTCCTAAAACAGCAATTTTTAAAAATGCAGCAGTCTCTGGATCAAAAGTGCTCATGAGTGTTGCTGCCAAGGTAGTTCTAAATTTCTGCTCGTTGCCATTATTGCTACGGGAACATTGCTGGCATAACATTTTCTCCTGGAGTCTTTCTAGAGCACCTGCTTCATTCACCACGTGTGCAGACATAAGCCAGGACAGATGCTCAGGGAAAGAGTTGAACCCCCAAAGCTCGCAGGGCTGACGCCTTTTATCAGAAAAGTGGCCACCCAAGCTCTTGATTCGAGGAGGTAGGCGGGAAAAAGTCTTTGGAGAAACAGCAGCTTCCTCAGAGTGCTGAAGGAAACCCTTTCCAGAGACAATATTAAAAAAGCATGGGTGGGGTGAGAGAGAAAGAATTCTTATTTATGTATAAAGTTACACATGGAGACAATGTCCAAAATCACTGAAAAAAAAAAAAAAAGAGCCTGTGTGTCTCTGTTTTCCTGAGTTATGACAGCATGTGTTTAGCATTACAGCTAATCCCTTTTCGGAGCCAAAGTTAACATCTTCCAAAGCATAAGGGCTTTTTTTTTTAAGCTCAGTTAAATTCTAGCACTTTGAGCCCTACTTAAACATAGCGCGCGCACACACACACACACACACACACACACACACACAAATAATCTCTGGAAACTCTTTATTTAGCTTTCTGTAGTTGAAACAATTATGTAATTGTATAAGCAATTGGGCCAGTTCAAATTGGCGAAATTTTGCATTATGGAGCAGAACAAATTGTATTTGAACCTGGAGAAAGCAGTAATGTAAGAAGCATAGTGGGGTTTTTTTTCCCCTTAAGAAAGGGCAGCTGCATAGATCTCATCCAGAGGGGTTTATTGTAGCTTAAGGGAACAAAGCTGAAGGCTTCATGGGATGAGCCCACAGCACAGAGGTGTCGTGGGATGGTTGGATGCAGTGAAAGGTGGCTGGAGAGGCTGTCTGTGGAGGATTTTCACATCCTGGCATATGACACCCCAGTTGCTGGAATTGTTGCCTGAGATTTTGCTGTGCTTGGTGTGTTGAAGTGAGCAGGCTTGTGAGGGAGCAAGTGACAAGGGAGAGGTAGGAGAAGTCATGTCCTGTCTTTTCAAGAAGCATAGACATCCCATCAACATAGTAAAGCACATAAGTGTTTACCAAATGACTTGATTTGTCTTGAACTCCAGTCTCCTTTTGGTTCTGGAATAAGGGATTTCACTTCTAACAGCATTATCTCAAATAAAACTGTTGGGAGCTGTGAGAGTGTCTATTTTGTTGAGGGCTTTCTGTGTAGGAACAGCATAAAAACAAAGGTGGTAGAACTGGTGCATTAGAAGGATTTCTTGTGTAGGAAGAGGGCATAAAGCTAAAAGGTTCAGGTCTCCCTTATCCTCTTCACTTCAGTGGCCTTCAACAGAGAGCTGGCTGGTAGTGACAGTGTCCTTGCTGTAGTGCCAAGCTGTCAGAGGGCCTGGATATGGCAGCAGGAGCATGTGGGTAGGACAGGACCAGTCTCCTGGTCCATTCTGCCATGACTAGGCCTTCTGCCACAGTCATCGAGACTAACAGAGAGTGAGGTTCCTTTTTCACATAGGAATTGCCTATGAAAATACAGCACTTCTATTTATTGTTGACACAGGAGTTTTCTTTAATGATTTTCCTGTTTAAAAGACTTAAAGGCTAGGGCTCAGCACAGCACTTCATAATTCCTGGAGAAGGGGACCATTGGCAGCAAGAGCCATGATCCTGTTCAGCTCTGGCAGGACAAGGAAAGCACAAAGCTGGTGGAGTTCCTGCACCTCATCCCTCCTTCATCCAAGGACAGTTAATTCCATATGGTTTAAAGCAGGGAAACTGAACAAGATGCAAAAAGGCCCCTTAATTAAAACCTGAGGGATTCAGAACGGACTCAGTGCCACCCAGTGTCAGCCAGAGTTCCCATCCATCTAAGCCTGATTTCCTGTAATTTGTTCCATCTCACCAAAACCCTGCGTAACAAATCACCTTCTCAGATAGCATGAGGAGATAAGCCCTAATTCCACAAACACAGCCTTTGTCAGGTCTCCTTGGGCAAAGAGCAACCCAAGCAGTAAGAAGATGACTTCTGGTGGCTTTCTTCTGAAGCAGAACAGTTTGGGGTTTTCTCATTAATCTAGCAGAATGCAAAAGACATTGAACTGCTAACTTGATTGATACTAGTGTCATAGGCTGCCAGACATTTAGAAGATGATATATAACTTGTACAGCTGCTTTCATCTGACCGATCTAGTAACTTTCCCAGACTTCTTTGGGGGGGAACGTGACCAGATCCAATTTCTATAAAATTTTCAGAGAACTGGCAGAAGAAACAAGCCAGATCAAACATGGGCATATCCCTTTTCTACACATAAGGCCAGAAGAGAGTGAACCACAGGAAAAAACATGAATTTTCCATGTTTTTAGAACTGGATGGATCAGCTAATCTCCATCCAACGAGCCAAGGCAAAGAGAGAAAAAGAAACATTTTACTACAGATCACTAATGTGACAAAAAAAGACTTGGTTCTGTGGGAGAAAAGCCACCACACTGTGGTATTCGCTCATCTTCTCAAGCTTAGCACCTGGTTTACCTGTTCACACCTTTCTTGACATTCAGGTCTGAAATTCAGAGCTGAAGGCCCATCTGCTCTGCAGAGACACTCGTGCTTTGTATGTTAGAGGCTTGTTCTCTTCTGTGGTCATAATATTATTCACCCTGCACTTACCTGGGCACCATTACACCCTGGTGTAATGTGCTCGCACTTTGCAGTGGGGACATGGATACACTTCAATGAAGTTGCTTTAGGATAATAAAAGCAGTATCTTTTTGTAATTCTCACTGTTTCTCAAGCCCAGCTGTGGATCTCCTCATTCCTCCCATGCAGACAGAGCCATCTTCAGACATAAAAGCTTTACAGGGACTTACAGATTTGATTAGGTAGATAAAATCGACCCAAAGATGAAATTTGCAGCAATCTTCCTGCGGCTGAGCAGTGGATGGGCACAAGAACCTTCTTACCAATTTTTGGTCTAATCACTTTAATTCCTCTGTTTCAGAGGCGTAGCCAACAGATAGAGGAAAACCAGGTTATCCAAAGCTGTTATAAGGGTCCAGTGAGTGCTCTGCCCAGTCTTCAGACATTTCTGAGGTCACTGGTGGGATATGGACTGGTAGGGGTCACAGCAAGCAGCAGCCATGGCGTAAGGGACCCACATGATTTGCTAGAAGCTGGAGAGCAGATGCTTCCAAGGTCACATCTAGGCTGCTTGCTGCCCTATGAGGGGCAGGTGCAGATGTGGGAGCTATTCTCTCCATCTACTGCTGGGGGTGTCAGACAATGGCTTCTCAACAGTGAGGTGTCAACCCTGTATTTAGACAGCTTTATATTACTATAGATGACCTATTTAAAGAGCCTTTTGCATTTTCTTTCCTGCACGGACCTCTCAGCATCAAAACTAGCTGGACCCTGGTCCTTGGCTGAGCACTACACCCTTCATCTTCACAGTAAAACCAGCCACAAAACCAGCACTCATCAGTTGTGATTTTGCTCATAGATGCCTGTTGCACCGCCTGGAAGCAAAGCAAATGAGTAATGGCACTCCCACACATACATGCATATCTGACCATCGCTTCATTAGGTACCAGAGGCATGCACACACACACTTCCCACATACAGACAGCAGACCCCCTTGCAGCCATTGGCCCCACAGGCGTACCACCAAAGCAACCACAATTTGTCTCACATATAAGCTTGTGTTGCAAAACATAAATGCCTGCAAAGTCAGAAAGTTCACCTAGCATGGCCTTCTCTTTGATCCCCAACAAGAAGCAGATTCCTGGGGAAGAGGTAAGAAACGTGGCAGTGCTACCTATTCCCTGCTTATCCCATCCCAGCTTAGTTCCCAGAAACCAGTGACTTAGGAACTGTGACCTATAGGTACATCTGAACTATCTCATTTAATAGCCCTCAATGGACTTCTTTTCCGTGAGTTTGTCTAAACCTGTGTAGGCTTTTGGCCTTCACAACATCCTGCAGCAATGAGTCACGATTCAGTTATGCATTGTGTGAACAAATACTTCCCCTTGTTTATTTTAAAATAAATCTGCTACTTGCTCTTTTCATTGGGCACCCATCAGCTCTCATGTGTAACAAAAATGCTCTGTTGTTCCTCAGCCACCTTACCCATACCATTTGTGTCTGCAAAACCCTTATTACCCCTCTTTACTCGTTCCTCATGTCCTTCCCATTTATTGTCATTCAGTCTCCCCCAGGAATCCAACAAGATCAGTGGAACACAAATGCCAATGTGCTTGAAATTAATAGCAGATAAATTAGACTTACATCATGAAATACCACCTTGCTTTTGGTGTTCATTAAGACCAGAATCTTTTTTTACTTATCTCTGACAGCACCCTCATTTTGGGAGGCCACCTCATTTATTTATTTACCTTTTGCCAAGAAGGGTACCACCTTGCCTGCTTTGTGGGCTTTCTGATGGGATCTACAGTCAGACCCATAGTCTGCTCTTCCAGTCTTGTGCTTTCAGAGGAGCATACACAGATGCTTGAACCAATAATGATCCTATGCAGTGGATCGATCACTTTATGATCCAAAGGTAAAAATACCCATGAAAAGATGAAACCGCCCCCCCCCCCCCAAATGCTCAAGCACATCATTTGAGGGTGGTGAAACGTGCAGGAAGACATGCCTCCTTTACTTCTAAGTACACTAACTTGTATTCTGTTTTGCTACAAGTTTAATCAAGTAAAACTGAGCTCGATGGGGCTAATCATCTGAACACTCTGGACAGAACTCTGCCTTCTGGTTAAAACAAACCCACCTTAACTTGGTTTTGTTCAGTAACAAAACCTTGGACAAATTTATCCAAAGTACAGCAGAATTCAAAAGAGATCACTGATGCCCAGTTATCACCAACAGAGAGCTCTGCTCTTCTTTAAGTCATATAAATGTAAGATATTGATATTTTGAGACATGGAAATGTGATTGGAAACATGTATTCTTTTGGGTTGTAACTGCAGCGTGCTTTGGCTTGGTTGCTTTTTCTTGCTAAAAGAATGGAATGACCTTCAAACCACCCCAGAAATTTCCTTAGGGTTACAGAAGATGAGCTAATTATCCAAGATGGGTAGAGGATTTGTTCATTGGAACAAGTAAATGCTTGCCATGTTTGTTGGCATCTCATGACTGGTTAACAAGCTGTAACACTCTTTCAAAACAGTTTGACAACGCAGTTTGAAATCAGTATGAGTCATGGGACTGACCCATTGGACTACTGTAAGATATGGGAATACCAAAGGGATTTGACAGAAGTACAGCAAAACTGCCTGCCCACTGTGCCCGCTGTGTGTGCTCCTCTGAGACAACCATTTTAACAAACCTGGCTGGGTTTTTTCTCTGTTACTGATGCTACAGCCTGGTAGATAAATGTGTGCCTGCAAAAAAATAAGGAACTATTAAAGTTATAAAAACCGGTAGCTGGAGACAAGCCTCTAAAATGGTGTCAGAGGTCAGGTAGCATAAAGTAATCACCTAACCATGATGGCCAGGGATTGAAAGACTCCAGGCATGAAGCTTGCTAAAGGAATTTATTCTCCAGAAGTGATGGATTGAGGTTACATTTCAGCAGCAAGGTCACAGTGACAAGACAAGGAAATCCAAGGAAATCTATTACTCATCTTAGGTTTATCTCATGGACCACAGCATTGCTATTGCTGATTTGCACCAGTGGAAGGGTGAGTAGAAGGAGTTGACCGCAGCATGAGTGGTTGTGTAAATAAAATGCTATGTGTTTCACCAGCTAATACAACACTAAGCTCCTCTATGTTCAGTCTGGGGTTTCCCCACAGGGAAAGGCCAGGCACGAGGTCAGAAGGCATCTGTGGTACCCAAACAGGTCTCCTGCTCCAAACAACACGGGGTCTAAGGGTCAAGAGCCACAGATTGACCTACGGCACAGCCTGGTCCCAGAGCTCCATCATGGTCTCTGAGGAGCCATCACCATACCACAACTACAACTTGTTGGTGGTTTTTACCTGGGCTGGCAAGCTACTGATGAAATCCTCACTGGAGACCTGTTCCTGGCACCTAATGATCCCATTCATGATGGACTGGGTGCTTGGGCAAGGGTGGGATTTCCCTTGTGGCTTCTTGGAAAGGACCAGGTAAATTCAGATGCAGTAGTGATGGGGCAGCTAGAGATTCTCAGAAAAGAAACCAAAGCAACCTAAAAACAACACATGAAAACATCTTGTCTTGCTTCACTAAGAGGGAAACATGGTCACTGGGGACAGGAAGGGGACCTAGAAGCAGAACTCAGACGGTGAGGCTGTCCCCAGAAGTGCACTGATTACTGCACTTTGCGCTCTCCAGCCCTCTCAGCTACTCTGAGCCTTTCTGTGCACTGTTAGCCTGTGGTGCTTGGCAGAGGGAGAGGAATATCTTTGATTTCCCAAAAGCCAAGAAAAGACTCTGCCCAATGCTGGGAACTGAGCATATCAACCCTGATCTTGTTCCTTGTGAAGTTGGAGCAGACTTAAGGCCCATAAAGTACAGCATATCCAACAAAGCCAAGGATGACTGAAATACTCTGTACTCTGGGCTGAACTAGAAGTGGCAGAGGTAACAATTGTGGATCTGCAGCTTAATCATAGAATCATAGAATCACAGGGGTTGGAAGGGACCTTGAGAGATCATCGGGTCCAACCCCCCTGCCAAAGCAGCTCCCCAGCTCATACTGCACAGATAGGCGTCCAGATGTGTCTTGAATATCTCCAGAGAAGGAGACTCCACCACCTCCCTGGGCAGCCTGTCCCAGGGCTCCCTCACCCTCACTGTGAAAAAGTTCCTCCCCATGTTGGTGTGGAACTTCCTGTGCTCCAATTTGCAGCCATTTCCCCTTGTCCTGTCTCCACTGACCACTGAAAAGGGGCTGGCTGATTCCCCCTGCACCCCATACTTAAGATATTTATAGACAGTAATAAGGTCCCCCCCTTAGTCTTCTTCTCTCCAGGCTGAACAGTCCCAGCACACTCAGCCTTTCCTCATAGGGGAGATGCCTTTAATCATCTTTGTAGCCCTCTTTTGTGAAGCTGGCTATGAGAAATCTGTGATGGGCTAATAACTCCTACTCTTTAGCAATGGAGAAAGGTTCTGTGCTGGTGTTATCGTTGCCATAGAGAGATCCCTTATTTCACTGCTCTGACAAACTGCTGCCAGCTGGCAGATTTGTTGGTTTGTGTGTTGTTTTGGGTTGGTATTTTTCCCCCCTTTGCTTTCTTTGGTGGAGAAAATTATTTTTCTCTTTTCTTAGTTTGCTCTGGCCTTCGGCCCCCATCCACATGTGGAGCAGTTCAGAGTCAGCTCCCGGGTTAGGAAAGGGTCAAAGCAAGACCCTTTGTGGACACACTTGGGCAGCATTGATAGCAGCAGACGATGGCTCTGGAAAGCATCCTTGCAAATATTTTTGAAAGACACTGAAAAACTGTTACTGATATGTCTTGTGTGGAGCCATCACAGCCAATGAAGATGAACTTTCTGACTAGAAGATATGTCAGGAAGCTGTCAGACAACTCTGCTCTATAGCCACAAGTCCTTGTACTCTCAGAGAAGATAAATGGACTTTTCCTTTATTCGTCCTTTGCACTTTCTTTGTTCGTCTCTCTTCATTCACCATGACTAGGTGCTGGAGATAGCAGAGAGAAGGTGTACTGGCTTTGTCTCAGGTAGAGTTCATTTTCTTCATAGTAGCTTGTATACTTGTTGCCTGACAGTGTTAAACTGTGACAGAGGGAAAGAGCAGTTCCTCTCACCTCTCCCTGCACACCACAGCTCCTTCAGCTCCTCCGAGAGATCCTGACATCTCCATCCCCAGCAACACCGTGCCTCCAACTTGTTGGGGCTGAGAGCAGCAGTGCATGAAGAAGGCTTGCAGAGGCTTATTTTTTAGTCTCCTCTGGGATCTTCACTACCCTCACCTAAATCAAGCAAATACTGCCTGAGAGCTCTGCTCCATTTGGGAGCTGAGACCCTGTGCTAGATGGGGTGGAAAAGCCTCCATCACTCTACACTAAGAGTGTTTTCTTTGCTTGTGAACAGCTGATGACCTGCGCCATCATGTTGATGGTGCTATGGGAACAGCAGCTATCCAGGAGAAGAAAGCTCTGACCAGCTGGCCCTGGACAGTCAGCACAGGCTGCTGTTCAGCTGAAAGAGGAGCCCAGTAGGGTTTTTGTGCACTCCTACAAGTGCACTGACCCATCTGTAATGTGGATGGTGACATGGAGGGGTGGTAGGTGATGACCAAGCAGAGGCAAGGCATGTTTTGCTTTGTGGACACACCTGGGCAGTATCAATAGCAGCAGCTATACCCAGTGCACCAGGGGGTTGCACTGGCCTGAGTGTGCAGGCTGGTGAGCACAGATAGGATGTGAATATGCTGGCAGTCCTTCATCCACCTGGGGATTTGAGGGGTGGATGAAGAGGGGCCTCTCAGACCTACATGTGGTGAGGAGCTCTCTGTAGGTGCATCAACAGCAGAAAGATTGAGCATTAGGATTTTGCACACCTCCAGAGGTAGCTGGCAGTGTTGGAGGGATGGAAGGCTGCAGATTCGTGGGGGAAACCAAGGTGGGGGTGCTCCAGGGGGGCTTGGTACACCTCCCCTCAGAGCACCTGCATCCAGGCCTGGCCAGGGAGAAATCAAATGCTGCTGCTCCTCCAGCCAGGTCCGTGCAGACAATCTGGCCCCAGCAAACAGCCCCAGCGCTATCCACACAAAGGATTGTGCCTTCCCACAAGATCAGAATCAATCCCTTCAGCCTTACTGTCATCTTGTCTGCTTGCTCAGCCTTTGTATCCCTCAGACAGCGTGTACAAATGTGCTTCTCCTGCTGTGGCCACATCCATGTGTGTCTGAGTAAGCTGACATTGTCCCAGCCTTAGCTTTCACCATTCTAATGGCTTCAAGTTTAATCACAAAGCACTGTTATAAATAATGAATTGTGAGAGACGACATCTTCCAGTAAATCCCGCCGTGCCTGCTTATGTTTGGATCACTGCATTATGCTAAAGTCAGCTGCTCAGAAGCTATTAATGTGGGGAGGCACGGAGTGGAGGAGGGAGAGAGAGGCATTAATCTGCTTTGTTGGGTGACGGATGAAGGGGCAGTGCTGGGGCGACTGGTTTGATGCTCTGAGTGGTCTGACTCTGCTCCATGACAAACCACTGGCAGAAAAAAAGATTAATCTGGCAGTAGCTAGGTCAGACCACTCCTGCAGTATGAGGGGGATGGTACGAGAGGGATTTAAATGGGTAATGGGCTAACACAGGAGCTCCGGCACAGGGGTCATTTGGCTACCAGGTGAGGGACAGGTTAACAGCTGGGGAAGCAGGAAAATGGGAAGGTACATCAGACAGGGATCAGAGCACATCCCTCTCCACTAATACAATGGATCCATAGGGATTTCAGGAGGGATCTAATCCCATGGTGAAAATGTTCACGTTGCTGATACAGTTGAACACACCAGTCCTCAGGGGCAGGGCACACAGGGATCAGCAGTAGGAGCTTCCTCTTGCTAGGAAATGTCTCATATGACACTGATGTTTCTCTGAAAACAGTGGCATGGTTAGATAAGGCCTGAATCAAACACAATTTAGAAAAAAATATGGGACATACTTGGCTTCCTTTGAGCAGTACCCACAGTTGTGATGGCTTGACCTCAAAACTCCCCTGCAAAGGAAATGCCCTAGTTCCTGATTTATTGCTGAAGAGCTGGAACACAAAAAGCTCAGGCACTGCCCTGCTCAGCTTTACAAGACCTGCATGATGCCAGTGACCAGGAGCGGAGTCATCCGTGTGACCGGCGCTGTTCAGGGGTCCTGAACAAGCACAGGCCTCACAGGCTGTATGATGAGGAGCCATATAGCCGGGCTGTAGCACTGCTGCACCAGAGGGGCACAGCTCCCAGTGAAGGTGGGCTATGCAGCCCCGGCCAAAGGATGCGTGTGTCTCAGAGCTCCCTGCTCCTCTCTCCTCACAGTACGTGCTGTGCTGTATCATGCTGCCAGCCCGCCAGCATCACTCACATCTTGCTGCACATGAGTGCCCTGAATCTCCTCTTCAAAAGCAGCTCAGTGCAGGTCCCCGCTTCCAGAGGTTTGCCTGCCTAACACCCCTGCACAGCTAGCCATGGCTAATTAATGCCAGTGGCAACAAAGAACCTCAAAAGCCTGCCCAGAAATGGACAGATCAGAAAGTCATGCTGCTTGCCAACCTGTTTTAATGAACGCAAATGACTCTAATAAATACCGTGCTGTGAACAATCATATGCTGGTTCCGAACTGGTTCAGCACAATTCCCAGGGCTCTCCCTGCCTTGCATGGCAGAAGGCAGAGTTCCCCCTGCCAGCACACATCCTTGCCTCTGGCTAGAGTTCCAGTCAGCAGACCCTTTGTTTCTGGGACATGCACCCTTGACTGGACGCCTCTCATCCAGTCCATCATGTTTCTCAGCCACCACCATCAAAGGGTCACTGTCCAGACTGGAGCTGGAGCCTTGGGTAGTGCTCCAGCCCTGCAAAGCAGGGAATGTCTTCTCTTTCTGAATTTCCCACATCCCACCTCACTGACTTTAACTCAGCCCACAGCCAGGGGCCTTCTGTGCTATGGGAATCAAGATGGCAAATTTTGGTAAGAACCTGAAATACTGTCACTGAGCAGCACCTTTGAAATAAGAGATTACTTTTAAATAGCTCAAGAGCTCTGGCTATTTATTTACTTGTTCCCCAGTCACAATTTTTAAGCAAATTTTTTTTTTTTTTACTTTGATGTAGAATTCAGTATTTCCTGGTGTTTCAAGACCATTCATATTTTTCACTTATTTAGGTTTTGTATGGTGGTTTCTACTTCTCTGCTTTTCCATTCTGAATCCTTCTATATGGCGATAATGCAACTTGGAGAAAAGCCAAAGGAGGGAAAAAATAAAGAAAACCATTCCTTTTTTTTTTTTTGTATTTTAAATCACGTTGAACTGAAATGAGAAACACAGTTTTACTGAAAACTGGACAGATTCCAAGGGGGGGCACACACATATATTATCCTAATAATTTTCTGACTAGGACTGCTCCCATTTCCCCCTGTTTCCAGTTCCTGAAGCCCTTGGTGAGCACGCAGTCTCTGTGCCTGCTGAGGGCTGCTGCATAGTGCTTGTTTTTCACTCCTGCCTGCAGCAATTCAGCCTCCAGCCAAGGCAGAGAGGTGCTGCAGACCCCAGCATTTAACCTTTCAGAGGGTTCCTCTGTCTTGGAGACGCATCATGCAAATCTTCTCTACTTAATGTGAGTTCTTGGCCTGGCCCTGAAATATTGAGTGGTTATGGCAGAGAGAGGGAGTCTGTGATGGGTGATCAATTTAAGATGGTAAACAGGCTGTCAAGGACTGTTCCAGGAAATACATTTTTTTTGAGTCATTTTTATGTGAGAACATGAGGAGGGTAAGTAGAGAAAGCTAGCAAGTGTATTCACTTGGAATTAATAACATCTGAGTGAGATGCACAGGCTTCCCATTAGCTAGCAGTAGCACAGAGACATCCTGGAGCCTAGATTTTGTGAATGGATAAAAAGAACAAGTGCAACTGACGTTACTGCAGAAAGTCAGATTTCTCAGGATAGCATTCACCTGTTAGGCTGATCATCTCCTTCCAGTTGTGCCACCGAGGCACACTCCTGTTTGGGATGGCATTTTAGTCTCAGGTCAAACCACTCCTGGCTCACAGAAACCAGAGCCTCATCTGGTTCAAATCAGCAATATCCCCATTGCCACCCAAAGCCAGAGGAGTTCTGGGGAGTCATCCTCAGGAGATTCACAGAATGACCTTAGGAAGGGCAGAGAGATGAGAAAGAGCTGGGCAAGGGCAAAGAGCTTCGGACCTCCTGTCCTGACATGGAAAGTTGCACCTGGTTCAGGAAAAACTGTTAATTTCCTTTCTATGTTTTTTTTTCTTCCTTTTCCCCAGCACCAAGCAAACAGGGGTCCGCAACGGGCCTCTGAGCCTCCCTCACACACCCCAGGGATGCCTGTAGCTTCCCTTTCCTTAAGGCACACCCACCTTCTGGATGCACTTCCTGGCCAGTCCTCCAGCCACTGGAAAACAGGGTTTCTCCATTGCTTTTAACAGTGTTTTCTGGTTGATCAAGATGAAAATTTAGTTCTTTTACAGTTGTGTGGCCCCTGGTTTATTCCTTAGAGCTCCTGGCTCTCTGATCTCACTATGGATTTGCTTAGAGTGGGCAAGCTGGCAACATCGCTCCTGTTACAGGCTTTGGCTAAATCCTGATGACCTAAAATAACTCCTAACACCTCTCCTATACTTGTTCACCTTTCTTTCTTGGACCAAAGGCTCCCCAGAGCCCATTAACCCAGGGATGACTGCAAGTCAGTTGCTCTGGGACTTCAAGCTAACATGGTCTTTATAGGCTGCTCACTTGTGTATCCATGTGTGTTTAATGAGTTGGGGAGTTTGTTCAGTAATTGCTACAGTGAAAGCAAGCCTGTAATAATGCGATGCATCGTTCAGACATACTTAACTATTTATTACTATCACAGGGAGGTTCTCTTTTCCGTTTATCCTTGAACACTCTTGGTCTTATCCTGTCATGGTTCTTTACCCTGTCTCTGAATTCTTCTCTTGTCTCTATGCCATGTTTTTCCCTTTAGTCTTATACTCCCCCATACACACCAAGTGTACTGCTTATCTCCTTCACCTTGCCATCTTCTATACCATCACCTCCACCAGGAACATCATCTCCATGCTCATAGTTCTTCCATGTAACGTCATTGCAATGGGCATTCCTCACTCCTCTTGCTGGTTTGTGCTGTTTCTCCTGTACCTTTCCACCTTCACTTCCCTTCCTGTGCTCTTGGATGAGGTGAATGCACTAGCCAACCTCTTTGAACTCTTTACCACAATTAGGTGATGACAGAACTCCAAAGAGAAAGAAACTCTGAACATGTGAGAACCAGGGTGCCCACGGGCAGGAGCACAGGAAAAGCTGAGGGAGCAGCAGAAAGGTTCCTGGTTGGAGTGGACCTGCGAATTGTGTAACAGGGGGACTTTCTGCAGTGGGTCTTGACTGCATAGTGTGCTTTACTCATTCTCCCACTTCCATTCACTGGGATCTTTGTCTATGAAGTAGTTGTGATTATCCTGTCCTATCCTATCCTACCCTACCCTACCCTATCCTATCCTATCCTATCCTATCCTATCCTATCCTATCCTATCCTATCCTATCCTATCCTATCCTATCCTATCCTATCCATGTCATGCTGCCACACTTAGAACTTAAATATAATCCTCTTGAATCAGAGCTGGATGTCTGCTGGACATGACCTGCCCATTGCACATACTCAGAAATGCTAGAAAAAGGGTCATAACAATATATATACGTGGTTTTTTTCATCAGTGGATCTTGGAGTGTTCCATGAAGGATGCCTGGGCAGTCTCCTTTGCATGAGGGGCAAGCTGAGGATGTTCCAGGTCACATTTCACACATTGCCTGCTGCGAGTCTGTATTCACCCTCCTCTCTGGATTGTGACCAGGAAGGTGGTTCAAAGCAGCAGAAGAGACTATTGCACGGGCAAAGGCCCCTGCATGGACACAAGAAGGTTACTTCAGGTTCAAAAGCCACACATGAATTCAGCTGGCACAATCTGCACAGGAAATTGTACAAACATGCCAATTTTCCTCTGTAACTTCTCTCCTGGCAGTATAGTCATGACTCATGCAGATGTATCTTTACCCCACACTATTCCCATTCTTTTTCAATTTATTTGAACTACATCTCTCTCCTCTCTTCCAGGGAATGCACTGTCATCTCACCAGTGCAGAGAAAAAAAATGTAATTGTTTTTAAAAGTAAAGTATTTCAGTCTTTTTTACACTATGATGACAGAAATAATCATCAACAACCCACAAGTCAGGAAGATCAGTTACTGATGCAGTCAAGCCCTTTACCTCTTATCTTCCTGTTTCTGTTTTATATCCTCAATTATTCTTAGAAATCCTTCCTTTTACAGGCTTATTTCTTTATAAATATGCTTTTAAAATACTTTTTATATCACAATGTGGTTTAGGTACTGTTTCTCCTTTCTTAAGGTCTGAAACTGTGTCTGGTCTAACACTTGGTATGGAGTTATGTCACAGCTAGGGATTTATTAGCAGCAAATTAAGCAAGGATTACTTCTTCACCCACAAATTTCTTGCAGCAATCCAGATCTGCTTATCTGCTTGGTATGATGACCTGGCAAAAACTACTGAGAGCTCCTGGTGTGTCCATCTGCCTGGCTAAGCATCACTGTAGCAAAATGGTCAGGAAAGATGACAGGAGATGGGCTGACAGCAAAAGGCTTGCAAGTAGGCCATTGGTTTGGACAACTGAAGCCTCAAGAGGTCTCAACAGGGTTAGTCACTTCAAAGGTATTTTTTAACAGCTGGAGAGGTGAGTAAAGGTGTACAAGCCTTCCATGGAAATGTCTTGTTTGATTGTAGAAGGTAGAACACTTTGCCACAATAATAATTAGCACATATTGCCTAATGGGGTTTTTTTTTTGGAGGTGGATAATGTCTAGGACTTTGTGGGAGAGAAACAGGGAGAAGGGAGTTTGGAGGAAGAAGGGACAGCTCCCAAATACACAGCTTAGCTTATGCTGTTAGAACGATGCCAGAGCATCTAACTGACCCTGGGGCCTGTGCATGGAGCTGGACTCAGATGACTGAGCATTCCTGGAGCTAACCTTTTGCTTTCTTCTGGCCAAGCCACCTCCTGACTCAGTTTCTCCATTTGTAAAACAGTGCTAATTATATGTTTACTCATTTTGTGAAATGCTTTGAAACCTACTCATAGTAAATGCTACCTACAGGCCTGGTAGTGGCTATTATAATTAAATTATAATCAAATAATATATATATATAATTTGTATATACGTAATAATTAAATTATAATTAAAACAGGTTGGGTTTTTTTTTCATGACTTGAAACAACATACACAACAGCTCCCAGTAAGCCAGTAGCTCTTCCAAGATAGAACAAGACTGCCATTAATTTCAAGCTGGATCTTTTGTGTGTGCAAACCAACAAAGGAAATCCTGAATTAAAGAGAAGTATCGAGGGATCCCAGGGTTGCTAGCCTTCTCCTGAACATTTAAGCTGTTTAAGCAGAGGTGGTTTTCAACACTGTTTTGACAATCACATAAAAGTGGGAGTAACAGAGTTCACTCCTCTGCATCTAGAGTGAAGATCCAGATCTGGTTCTGTCCATATCTGTGGTCTGAGCTCACCCTCCCAAGATCCAGATCTGGTTTTGCCCATATCTTTGGTCTGTCAGCATCCCTAATTCATAATTCAGACCCATGTGTTGACTTTTATTTTAAAGCTGGCAAAAGGTTTGATTCTTCCTTAATTTAAGTGGCTGCTGGCTCCCAGTCAGCAGGAACTTTATTCCTTCCTAGTGGCTTGCAGCATAATTCAAGCTTTGCATCAATTTGAAAGCTCTCTCCTGAAACAGTAACTTCCAGTAGTTGTTCAATTTAATAAAACAATTAAAATGCAAGCCAGGTTGATTTATATATGATTCAAATTCCCTGGGAGCATGATCTCCCAAAAAGAAAAGCATTACTATAATGCAACCAATGTCAGATGCAGGACACAGTTCTCTAACTGAGAATGGAGACAACTGCGTTTCCAGTTTATCAACACATTGGTCACCTTTGTTTCAGAGGCTCTGTGACATTTAATAAGTTTGTCTTCTTAATGGGGCACTGGACACATGACAGAGTTAGGGTGAGAGCCAGAAATGCATTTAGCTGCTTAATGCCCAATTCCCATTAATTTCAGTAAGAGGGAGGTGCAAAAATACTGCTCTGGGGTCCCTTTGCATTTAGCTGTGATGGCTTTATATGTTAGAGGGATGAGGAACAAAGTACAACCTTTTGCTCAAAGCATTCAGCTCTCCTTTTGTTGGAGAACTCTAGCAAATTCACCAAATCCCAGTCCCCTTGGGTGGGAGACTTCCCTTCAGACCTCTGGGCCACCCAGCTCCCCACCAAGCCTGTGAAGGGGATAAGGACCATGGTCAGTCAGTGTGTAATAGATCATGGGACTCCCTTTCCAAGATCACCATCTAAACATCTCCTCAGCAGCAAGCCTTCTTCATCCTCCCTAGCCAGAACATCCCAAGATGTTCCTCCAGCTTGTAAACGTGGGATTTGTGCAGAAACAGGGGGCAGGAGGAGGATGAGCATGCAGTGGTCATGCTTTGACAAGAGAAGCCTGTAGTTTGCACCATGGACCACCCAGACCCCACGGCTGAGCTCTTCCCATCCATTGAATGGATCTGGGCAGTGCTCACAGTGTACATGAAGCATTAACCAAGAGCAGGCAGCAGAGAGAGCTCATTTGGACTTGGCTGCAGCTCTCAGGAGCTATTTGTAACATACTTGGTATGTTTAGCAAGATGCCTTCAGCTCATCTACCTTCAAAAGCCTCTCATTTTGGGTACAAGTGGTGCTGTGAAACCATGCCAGTTCTCCCAAATTCTTGATGTTGGCAACATGGTTCCCACAGTCACAGACCAAGTGTTGCTCCTGCTTCAGGAGAAACTCTTGACATGTTTATCTCCTCGTGCTGAGACATCTATTAATGTGGTTCTGCTCTATGGCTACATGATTAGACAAATTACTGTTTTGTGGAAACTATGCCTGGTGCACACTTCTAGCTCAGTATCTGGAGGAAAACTATTATTTAGGTTATCTGCTGTGATGAGATAAAATGCTCTGTGTACTTGCTTGGAGATGAAAGCTTTGCCACCATCTGTACTTTATGACCACTATGTTGTGGTTGAAGATGTGTTCCAGCTCCAAATTGAAAGAGGAACTTTCCTTTGGTGGATACTGCAGAGGAGACAGGCTCAACATACCCAGTCTCAACATACCTAAATCAGCAAGAAAGGCATCAAGCAATTGTACAGGCTGGCCCTCAGCAGAGCTTCAGTGCTGTGGAGGTCCTTAGCATGTACTGACCTAACTCTGTGGCAGTTAGGAGCCTGGGTATTCCAGAGAAACCTCAGTCTATGGGACTTGCTGAAGGCTACACAAGGAACCTGGGGTACAGATAGGAACTGAAAAAAAATCCCAAATTGGTGCCCAGGCCACAAGGAAATGATCTGATGATGTTATTTATCGTGCTTTTAAAATGATTACACAGTTGCCCAAGAAGGACAAGGAGAGGGCTCACTCTGGAGTAGCTCAGCTCCCACCAGGTTTGGTCAGTGATCATTTAGGACCTGTAGGCTTCCCCCCTTCTCTTATCTCTGTGGGCATTTTGGCAGCCATTAAGCCTGAGTAAGTGCTTCTCAGACATACAGGTACTTGTTTTTGACTTGAGTTGCTTTCATCAGGACAGGGTGCTGTTGGGAAGTCTTACAGTGGCTCAGGTGGGAGAGATCATAGAATCATAGAATCACAGAGTTGTAGGGGTTGGAAGGGACCTCCAGAAATCATCGGGTCCAACCCCCTTGCCAAAGCAGCTCCCCAGCTCATACTGCACAGATAGGCATCCAGATGGGTCTTGAATATCTCCAGAGAAGGAGACTCCACACCCCCTGGGCAGCCTGTCCCAGGGCTCTGGCACCCTCATTGGGAAAAGTTCCTCCCCATGTTGGTGTGGAACTTCCTGTGCTCCAATTTGCAGCCATTGCCCCTTGTCCTGTCTCGACAGACCACTGAAAAGGGGCTGGCTGATTCCCCCTGCACCCCATACTTAAGATATTTATAGACAGTAATAAGGTCCCCCCTTAGTCTTCTTCTCTCCAGGCTGAACAGTCCCAGCACACTCAGCCTTTCCTCATAGGGGAGATGCTCCAGGCCCCTAATCATCTTCGTAGCTCTTCTCTGGACTCTCTCCAGGAGATCCCTGTCCTTTTTAAGCCAAGGAGCCCAGAACTGAACACAATACTCAAGGTGGGGCCTGACCAGGGCAGAGTAGAGGGGGAGAATCACCTCCTTTGACCTACTGGCCACAATCCTCCGGATGCACCCCAGGATCCCATTGGATCTCTTAGCCACCAGGGCACACTGCTGGCTCATGGCCAATCTGTCATCTACCAGGACCACCAGGTCCTTCTCCACTGAGCTCTTCTCCAGCAAAAGATGTCAATGGGGCAGAAGGCAGGAACACTCCTAGGAGATTTGAAGGCCCCCTTGGTTGACAGAGGAGTTTTGAAGGAGCATAGAAGCCTTTCACCATAGGGAAAGAGTGTGTGCAGGACATACTGCAGCAAGAGACTGTGGGTAACAACAGTTGATAAAGGTGCTTTATTTGGTTGAAACCTATTTATTTTGTTGAAACCCAGTCAGTACATCACATTGGATTTCAGTTTCTCACCCTCCTACAACTTCAAGTGAGCCTTTCACAGTGCCACTAGTTTGGTCAAGACAAATGCTTTCAAGGCTCACGGATACACCAGGTGCACCTTAAAAATGGAGAGAGGTTTTGCAAGAGCTGGGAGAAATCAAGATTTAGCATGTGAGATAAAGGTGGAGGCTGCTTTAATTATAGTTTCAGTGCACATTGCATTAAGGATTACTCAATAATGAGATGACCACTCAGTCCCCATATAACCTCATTAAAGGCTGATAGGATTGTCTTTTAAACATTTGCTCTTCACTCTGCCAGATCTTAAATGGTGTCTCCTGGTAATGCAGCTGTACCTATTCAGCAGACCTAGCTTTTTTTAGGTTATTGAAGATGCATAAAAAAATGGATCTGCAGTGCTTCAAAGCTGGGCTCCTAAACGCTGACTGCTTAGCCTCTCAGAGGACTTATGCCACAGCTGCCGGACTTCCAAAGATTAAATTCTGCAACCAAATTCCACTATGTTTGTAGCAACATCATCTGAGTCTGCCTGGCTCAGTTACTGGCCTGATGAGTGCTGCGTTGGCAGCCCTGCATGGTCAGAGGTTTGGATCATGCCTCATGTCTGCATTTCAGATTGCAATTATTTTCCCTGGATCTCCCAGGATTTACAGAACCTATCTCGGTGGCTGTGAAAGGACCACAGGGGATGCAAACCCACCAGGGTGCTTATAAAAATCACAGAGTGGAGAAAGCGTTGGAGATCCACCACCAAACAACACCTGAATGTTTCTGGCAGACTCACACTCATCTTGAAAAAAGCTGAGCTCATTTGTTATAGGAGGAAAAAAAGGCTTATACACATAAGACACTGTATCTGGAGTCAATTACACCTTTCCCTGTGAGTTTAGACAAGTAATGTCTTCTCCTTGCCTCATTCTCATATAAAAGGAGAATAACAAAATTTGCCTATCATTTGCCTCCATCCAAAGCTGGTGTAAGTCAAGAGCTTCTCAACCAGAGTCAATAGATTTGCAAGGACGTAAAACCAGATGAAACAAACAGTGATTGGTTTTGAGCCTACTTAGAGTTAAGGTGTTGCTGGCTGTGTTTACACCTCACTGTGTGACGTGTGTATAATACTTGGCACACTGTGTCATGGTCTCAGCTGGAGTCATTAGATGATCCTAGCCTATAATTAATAAACATGGCTGTGTTCACTGTTGTCTAAATATGACATGCAAAGCTTCTAACAGCGGAGAGTGTTGCATTTGAAAGGCTCAAAACATTCTCAGAATGATACTCTGATTTCTGCTTTAGAAATCTGTGCTTTTCACTGGCCTTTTGGAAAGAAAACAGCCTTCCCCCTTGTCTCTCCTTCTAGAGAGTGAAGGAGAAAAAAAAACATTTATATGTCTTTGCATTCCTGCCAAAGTGATTATCAAAGTCTTTAACATTTACAGCATTTTGAAGTGAATCACCAGCCCACATCTCATCTGAGCATCTATTTTTTCCCCATAATCTGCTTTTAGAGGGGCTTTTAACTGCATCAGACTTTTCTTTCCCATTAAAATGCTGTCTGGATGACTGGAAAATAGAATAGCCAGTCCTCATTGCTTAGTTTCCATAGTGAATGTCTGGAGCAAAGGTCTGTGGGATTATTCAATTACTGCAATAATGGCCTTTGACCTGGTAAAAACAATCCAAAAGACAGAATTCATCTATTGGATTCTTTTTTAACATTAATCATATTCTATTTAGAAATCACAGTAGAGCAGCTATGGTTCAAGGCAGACTGCAAACTATTTGTGTGTACTTTATTGTAGTGGCTTAAAGTTTTATGTATGTGGTTGCACAAATGATGTATTTAGGGATCCCCCCCCCCCATTTATACGCTTCACTAAATGTGCTTCAGAATGTACAGCCTTCTCTCTCAGCAGCACATTACCAGCACTAAATACAATGACTGGTGAGCACTCTGAGCACTCTGTGTAGGTATTAAATTACAGATAAACAAATGTTCTTGATCCTGAAACTGCAGAAGCAAGGGAAAGCAACAGCACCTTATGCTTCAGGCTGAACTGTTTGTTTCCATGGATTAAATGAAGAGCAAACAGACCCAAACAACTGTCCCCCTCTTAACATTGCCCATGCCCACATGCCATAACCTTGCCTGTGACTCCATTTTTTGCAAGACATGACTTTGGAAAAGAGTGAATCCCTGCTCTGAAAGGACTTTTCCCTGGACATACTCCAGGGAAAGATCCCTGGGGTGACCAACACATGCATCATCTAGTCACGTTCCCCTAATGTCCCCCGTGCCACCGACTGCTGCTGCAGCAGCAGAGTTGTGGCACCAGTCCCAACACACAGTACTTACCAACTCAAAGCCCAGGTCCTCCCAAGGAAGGAGGAAACATTGAGGGCTAGAAACTGAGGTCTGTGGGGCTGTAAATCACAATTAGGTTTTAAGTTCAACTGTCAGTTGAAAAACACTCACTCTTCTTGCAAACTAATGGAGGACCAGATGCCCTTGCTGAAATTTCTGTATGTTTTTGTTGGCACTATGCTGCATCCATAGCAAGGACACATTAAGGACACTGGCAAAACAAGTAAGTGTCTGAAAAAGGAATTTACACAGCAGTATCACTAGCAACACACGGCTTCCCAGCCAGCTACAAAAACTACCAAAGCACATCTGCCTGGAAACCTGGTGTCTGTAAAGATGCACACCTCATTGGGAGCACAGTGGCCTGCTTTAAACACCTTCATCCTACTTTGGGAAGCAGATTCATTTTTTGGTGTGGGAGGCAGTGGTGGAATGGGGACCAAGCTCTCCACACAAGCCTCCATGTGGGACACCACTGCCTAGCTGCTCACAGCAGGTTTGCTGGATGGCTGATGGACTTCTTCAGTCCATCTTGCAGGTGCTATAACCGCATGGCAGCATGTCAATTGCTGAAAAGATAGTGGTCCCGCTGGACTGATTGAGATGAAGGGATGGGAACATCCTTCCCTCCAGTGAGATCTCCCTTGTGCCACATCTGCTCATCCAGCAACCTCTGTTGGCCAAGCACCATCTGTATCTGCTGCTCCCGCACCCCTGTGACCACCTCCATGTGCAGGTGTGGATGTTTCTGTGTTTCTTCTGTGTTGCCTCATGCCAACAGGCCCATTTCCAGTGAAAACCTCTGCATTGGGAGTATGTTTGATGGAGATATATTTACTCCCAGACACACAGTAAAACAAAGCTTTCACTGTTCTAGGGATAGAGGTCTATCCCGGAGCTCCTGAAATACCAGGTGAGACCAGTCCTGCAAATTCTCTTCTACAAAGCTGTTGTCATATTTCAGTGTTGCAACCATGTGGCTCCAAGAGCCACATAGAGTCCAAAAGGGGGTAGATGCTCAGTCTGTCCTGGCTGTGCCCCAGGGCTCAATGACTTTCAGAAGTCCTTTTCAGCCCTTATTTTCGATAATGCTGTAATAAAAAGTGAAAAAAAGCACATTTTTTCCTTTTTTTTTTCCTCCCCTCCTGAATGAAAAGAAGCAATTTCTTAACAAAGGGAGACCTGGTAAATCCTGAGTGCTCACTCCAACAGCAGCGTATGTGGCACTGTGTGATGGGTCAGTTATAAATGGCTCAGTAGAAGAATCTGGTTTACACCAGGTGAGATTAGAAACAACTCAGCCAGAGCAGGTGTGTAACTGCTGAGGGGAAAATCAAATGCTAGAAACATGCTGCTACCTGGAGGAAGAGGCTGAATGCAAGGGGGGGTTCCTAAAAGCCCAGCTCTTCCCTGAGAGTCCTCCCAGTATCTCCCAGTACCTCCCAGCTCGCTGTCAACTTCACCGCTGCCTCCTGCTTGGCAGGGATGTGTGCGTGTGCACACACACGTGCGTTTCCATGTGTGTGGCCAAGGTGCACGTAACACAGCTTCCCAACAGCACTGCCCTGGTTTATCAGTTCACCTCGCCACTGATAAGAGCTGAGAGCAGGGGTAGAGCACTGGTGGTGCTCGGCAGCATCCCTTCAGCCAGCAGCACGCTGCAAGAGGACTCTCCTGCATCGACGGTTTGCAGCATCAGTGATTACAGCAGTCAGGGAGTGAGTAAGGACCCACCACACAGGTAGCCATCGCAGCAAGAGGTACCGTGGGCATATCTGCTGTCCCAAGATCTTGCAGCACGCAAGGGGTGTGGGAGCAAGGTGCAGCCCAGTGTGTGGCAGTCCTGAGGAGGCAGTGGGGGAAGATTCATGTGACGCAGGGGGATGCATGCACAGAGCACAGGTTTGCAAAAGGGTTTAGTGCTTTTCCCCCTCAAAACGGAATGGGATGGAAAAAGCAAAGCAATTAAATCTGAAGTGCACCACAAAGGAACAAACTCCAGGGTGGAAAGGTTGAAAGTAAGCCTGAAACACCATGTCCCTGCCTGAGAAAATGCCCCACAGGCTTACATGGTGTAAGGAGTGAGAAAAACAACCAATAGACGGTACAAAGAGAGTGCTGCCAGGTCCCAGGCTGAGCATCCCTGGAGTAAGCCCCTTGCTTAGCTGGGGATGATCTTCAAAAACCTTCCCCTGTATGAGGGTTGTGTTGGTTGGTTGGTGCAAACCCAGGCTGTGCCCCAACCCATGGGGTGTAGACAATCCTCACAAATCAGGGTCTTCCAGCCATGCCAAAAAAACATGGGCCCCCATGACAACAGCCATATGCACCCCCCCACTTGCAGGCTGCTTTCCAAACCCAGTGCTGAAAATGAGACTTCTGATCCCAGACTGACAACCTTCAGCAACTCTGAGCTGCTTAGTACTGTTGGTTTCTACCTGGTTCAGGTCTAACTGGATGTGTCCATTTAAAGTGATGGTAAACCACTGGTGACAGGCAAAAACTCTTTATCTTGTGACTGGGAATTTCCATTGCCCTATCTTGCAGCAATGACTTTGCAGCGCCTCTGCCCAATTACCCAGCACCACACCCAGAGCTTTTGGCCATCCAAGTGTTTGAAGCGGCATGCAGGGTAGCTGGAAAGAAATCAACAACTTCAAGATGGGAGATGTACAGACAGATTATAAAAAAGCCAAGCAAGCACACGCTAGCACAGGCTTCTGTAAAAGCAGTGAGAGCTAATACATCCCATGGTGCAAGTGCTGCTTTTAATAGGGCTCTAATTGGGAAATTTTATTCAGCGTTGACTCTCTTTCATCAAGTCCTTGTCTGCACTAGGTTCCAGGCACGGTAAAATGAGATTCATATTTCCACATCTCTGCTCCTCCAGGCATTTTCACGTTGCTTTTCTTCTCCACAGACGAAAAGCAACACGGTAATAAGCAGCATTTCTGTAGGATATACCGCTTCCAGACACAAACTGCACTCGCAATTACTTATCCCTATGGGGAAAATAAGGCATCTGAAGTCATAAATACAACAACACCTTACCTTCACTTGGCTGCTTTGATCCTGGAGGATCTCACAGAGTTCATGTCAACCGGGCCTAGCATTTCCAAGATTATTTTTTTCAAATACCAACAATGGTCACACACGGACAAAGCCTGAGAAGTTCTGACTGTCACATGTCTCCCATGATGGCTTTGTGAAAAAAAGGGTGAGAGAGTATGTAAACTACCCAAAGAACATCATGCACCCAAACATTCTGGATTTTCCTTAAAAATGGATGCATTTCCTAAATCATGGCAATCTGCCATTGACTAGCAAGAGATGTGCAGGTAGAAAGCATGGCTATTACATGGGTGCACCCATGATTCAAGCAGAGAAAGGTGGGGCTGGGCATAGCCCAGAGATCTGGAATTAAACCATTTTGTTTCCTCTGCAGCTGCAAGGGACTGGAGTTAGACCATCTAGCTGTGGGGAGACCTGGGTGCCCATCTCTGCTCCTGGAAAACCCTTACCCCAAGTACCTTGCAGCCCAGAGGTTAGGGAACTACCCTGCAAGAAGGATGTTTGCATTGTGCCACGTGGAGAAGGGCTTCGGGTACATGTCCTCTGTATCCATACATAGACTCTGGAAGCCACTGGCTTAAATTGTAACTATGACTTGTTGCAGATATTTCTGCACTCCACAGTCAATGAGGATGACTACTGACCAACTGAAATGTTAACTTTTGCCAATTTTTTGTTCATTCATGCACATTTCTTCTGGCTTTCTGGGTGCTTCTTGCCACCTGAGAGGCACAGGCTGACTGTAAAGTGCACACACAGCAGAACAAACCCAGCAGCCTTCCCTGCCTGGTCACTGAAGAATTACTATGGCTGCACAACTCCTTGTTTTCAGGGCACAGCCAGTGCTGCACAAACACAGAAAGAGAAATGTGTGTGACAGCGGGGATCAGATTAGGCAAGAGTTAAATGTCAGTGGCATTACACATTTGAATTTAAGAGTCTCCATTTCCTTTATTAACCTAGCTTAAAGACAGGTGATGTCAAACAGGTGCTCTGCAGTCCAATAACACAAGCTTAGTGCCCGAGATATCCCCAAGGTAGTCGTTTTAGCTGCAGCAATTCAGAAAACATCTAACCCTGAACCACCCACCCAGGACACTGACCATATTGAGCAATTTTAGGAGTGAGTTCTAAAACACAGTAAGGTGATTTAAGGAAAAAAATCGGGGGGTCTGACTCCCCTTATGTAATAAAATTAGTACAGACATCCTCTGTGTGAACAATATGCATCACACCCAGTAGGGGCCTCTGACCATCCACTGACTCATGAAAGGACATGCTAGCAGAGATGCAAGGATGGCTGCATACCAATTCTGAAACTGGCAGAGCCACAGGTCCTAGAGCTTCCTTTGCTGTCACATTAGTGTTGGTGAAAACTTTTACTTCCAGTGCCTAAAGCTCAACCCAATTTCTTTTTGACTTGGTTTTAATGAGAAGGGGGGAAAAACCAAAAAGGCAGGACGGTTTTGCTTATCAGCTGCAAGAAGATGGTTTCACAGGCCTGATCAGGAAAGTCTTCACTCTTCCCAAAATCTGCTTTCATAAACTCTCCAACCTGCCATCCGCTGTCTGGCTCACAGATACTTTGCTGGCTCGGTAATGAGCTGTTATAAGTGAAACTCCTGTAAATCAGATGACTCTGTAGTCATTTGATGCTTATAATTGGCATGCTGAGTCATAAGGACAGGGGTTACATCATGTCAAGTTAACCATGCAAAATGATTTACAGATGAAACAGCCAGCACTGGGATATGCTCTGGGAAGGTGTGTTGGTGCTGCATGGGTGGCTCTGAGGTGCAGGAGCTGGGCAGCTGTGGTCCTGCCCTTACCCCATCCAAACCTCACCACAGATGGGGCTTTGTCCTCCACCGTTTGTCCTGGCACAGCTCTTCTTCTGGCAGCAGTATCTCCTGCAAACAGAATCTACAGCTAGAAGGCCCCAGATGATGGCTAGTCACACACCCAGGTTCAGAGCAAGGTCAGACAGGGTGTCCCAGCACGGACTTACACAGAGGTCACTGTATTTTTCTTTAAAACAAAAAAGCCAAATCACGCTGTTTTCCAATGCAGTGTTGCCTCTTAACAGCCTGCTCCTGACCCTGCCTGTTGGCTGTACACTTCCCTCCTTGGGCTGTGACTTCAGGCCTGTGGTTCCTCCTTTTCAGCTCCTTCTTCCTCCCTGAGCCATCCCCAGCCCTGTGCCCAGTGCCTCCTTTTCTTCATACCCGTGTGCTGACTTTTACTCTGTGATAAATGCTAGGCAACCTTTAGACTTCCTAAACATCACAACTTTCATTTAAGGGCTTAATGCAGTAGTGAGGGTGCGGCAGCCTCTCTCAGCAACCCCTCTGGATAATTACATTGGCCATTAAAGCCTGCTCTGTGCTGCAGTGGGATGCACCTACTTCTCACATTGAGCTCTGGAATCTCTTTGTGCCTCTGGGTGCTCAGAACTCACAACAAAACCACATTGACAAGTAGAGTGGAAAACAGTTGTGTTATCACCTTCGTTTTTCACAGGGGTGGGGCTGTTTAGAAGAAAGAACATTTCACTCCATTTGTCTTAGGGTAGTTTTAGAACCATAAAGTAATGCAAAAGCCTGCAAGCTGAAGCCTGGACAAAAATCCCATAGCCTTACCTAAAAGCAGTGTTTGGATAGCCTTATTCTGGTATTTCCCAGTGAAGAATTCTGCATGTTGTCTTGGACAGGATGCTCTTTAACTTTCATTTTTTCCTTTGGATTGCAGAAGGCAAAGAAACCTCAGCATATCTGCAGCAGGGGAAAAATGATGGCTTGGATAGTTTAACAGTCAAGCTACTCACCTAGGAGAAGGGGCACTCTGCACCAGCAAACCATTTCCTGATTTTAATTGCTAAATATTTAATGCAAAATGCACAACAAGGTTTGGCAGCCTCCTCCATACCCTGACCACTATGTCACAGTCAAATGTGCAGCAGTGCCCTCTCTATCTGATCAGAGTCTAAATTCCTCGCTGCACAGCTGTCCACTTTTGGAAAGAGTGATGGGAAGTCCCACCATTCCCCACTGGACTAACTGGTTAGCAAGCACGGATTTGAATTCCAAAGCTGGGCCCCCCATTTTGTCAATCAAAGCACCAGCCTTTGCATAATCACTGAAAAGTAGGAGTGGGAATTAATTTGGAAAGAAAAGCAGCAGCTCTAGTGAGGTCTGCAGAAAGTGTTGTGTCTATACCTGCCTTCAGGAAAGGGTCCTGAGTGGTGGATCCCAGCTGGGTGTAAGTGTCTCCTGGCAATCCTGAGAAGGGCAGAGGGACAAATTTCAGGTATACCCTGTGCTGGATTGTAATACCCCTGTGGCAATGTCAGCCACTGACTGTCAATGTGAAGAAACCAATGCATTTAGTGGGCAGGGGGAAACCAGAGGCCAGGGGGCCAGCAGACCCTTGCCCGCTGCTGGAAAGGGCTCTGTTCAAGTACACAGCTACCAAGTCTCCGCTTGAATTCTTGGATCTCTGCAAGGCACTGTGTTGTGCTGAGGTGCCCTTGCTTTCCAGTAAGTAGGAAGGGGTTATTTCTTAGGGGATCCCATTACCCCTAAGGAGTTACCTTCCCTCCCACTGACTGCTTATCCCTCCTCCAGCCATATACATATTGCAGTTATGTGACCACTTTTCTCTTTGAGATCATCCTTTTGTTCACAAGCAGAGCATTTTCCTAGGGAGATCAGTACAAGACCATCAGATGTTTGATTCTTGTCCCCATTCTCTGGGAAACAAGCGGCCTACCCAGCAGTGTCGGGCCAACCAAGGAGGACAAAAGCCATCTCTGTGAGCCCTCCCAGCTGGCTTGCAGCCAGAGATGGTGCTGTGCACAGTGACAGCTCCTGTTACTGGCAGAGTGGGAACCAGTCCCAAACTTTTATGGGCAGGCAATGAGCAGTGGCTGCAGCTGATGGTGTGTCCATGTGTGCTGGCGTCGTGGCCGTTCCTCCCTGTGTGACTGGCTGAAGCCATAAATCCCTTGAGATGGTAGTTGAGTCACTCTCACACTTTTGTAGAGGTACAACATGCATGAAAGAAATAAACAGCATCAGCCCTGATGTTTAAAGGCTCCTTCTACCTTACTGGGGACCAGGTTGAAGCCCCAGCAGGCAGCAGGATCACCTTTTCTGTGCCACTCCCTCCTATGAGCTTGCTCTCCCTGTTTTCTGTGAGCAAAGAGGAAAAAAAGTCATAGAATCATAGAATCATTTAAGGTTGGAGAAGACCTCCAAGGTCATCCAGTCCAACCGTCCCCCTACCACCTCTATTACTAACTAAACCATGTCCCTAAGTACCTCACCTAACCTTTCCCTGAATACCCCTGAGGGATGATGACTCCACCACCTCCCTTTGCAGCCTGTTCCAATGCCTAACTCTGAGCAGAAATACTCTCCTAAAATCCCACAGCCATGGCCAGTCCCCATCCTGGTGGGAGAGAAGATGCCTGGGTTGGAGGGGCATGGCTCTCACTGCCAGGGAGAGGTGCGAGAGCAGAGTAAGGGCTGCATGAAGTGTCATTCAGGGCTTGTGCCTTTGGTTTCTGTGCTTATTTTAAGCAGGAAGAAAAACGTTCTCCCTCATCCTTGGGAGAGCCCCCACACTGGGAAGGGTCTTACAAACACACAAGATGTGGCAGTCCCACCCAGAGAGATCAGTCGACATCCTCCCCAGCACCAAGGCGAAAGCCCCTGCATTCAAGGTGCAGCTGTGGCTGCCGCTCGCTGCAGACCAGACCCTGGCCTACGGGAAGCCGAGCACACGCCGTGCTCTGAATATCCGATGCCGTGTGAGTCACGTCTCTCCCTGCTGCGATAGCACCCGGTGAGCTCAGCAGCAAACTGAGTTTGCAGCACCAGAATGATCCTGCAGCCTTTCTCTGGTCTGAGTCTAGTAACAGTCCCAGGCACTGTCCCTCCTCTCCCCAAGCAGAGCTACTGTGCAATACGAAAGTGCTTAGCTTTCTGGAGAGCACCATGCGCAACTTGATCTCTGGAGGATAAGTAATTATAGCCTTGTCTGCCGGTGCCTGTGGGGACCAGCAATGCATTTCTTGGCAGCGCCTGCATGTTGTTCGAGGCAGATTTCCTGCATAGATCCAGGCACTGGCTGTCAGCCACAAGTAGGACAGAGGCGAATGCGCCTGCTCAGGAAATGATAAAGGAACCAAGCGAATGCTTTTGTTTATGAAGCAGTGTAATTTGGAAAGCTGTGAGACCCCTGTCCAGAGGCAAAGCCAAATGTGGAAACCACAAGCAGCCCCTAACCCCATGGCACACGCTGCGTCTCAGTGGGTAAGCAGCATGTACCAGCTAGTAGCTGCCACAGTGATAGCAGCATCACAGAGCTGGGCACAGGGCAGAGCAGCCCCCTGCCCTTCTGCCACTCTCATCCCTCTCAGGGGTCCTATCCCAGCCTGGCCACCTGTGGGGATTCGATATCAGCACCATGAGCCACCCCCATGGAGTCACACAGCTGTGATGTTTTGAGTTCAAGTGATCCCCTGTGGGAAGGACTGGCCCCAGGTCCGTGTTGGTTGGTGTGCCAGTGCTGAGAGCTCTTGTCACCTCAGCACAGGAGTCCTGAGCAGGAATGAATTTTCTTCCCAATATCTTAACTATTAGACAGGTTTATCCTGCTGGGCACTTGCCCTGGAAGCCACTGGCTTAAATTGTAACTATGACTTGTTGCAGATATTTCTGTACTCCACAGTCAATGAGGATGACTACTGACCAACTGAAATGTTAACTTTTGCCAATTTTTTGTTCATTCATGCACATTTCTTCTGGCTTTCTGGGTGCTTCTTGCCACCTGAGAGGCACAGGCTGACTGTAAAGTGCACACACAGCAGAACAAACCCAGCAGCCTTCCCTGCCTGGTCACTGAAGAATTACTATGGCTGCACAAACCTTGCATGAAGGGAGCCAACACAAGAGCATGGAGGTCAGGCAACACTCAAAAGGGCCTTAATGCATTATCACCTCCTGAGTGGTTCCATTGGGAACCCCACAGATGGGAGGGGAGATGGCCAGAAGGATGGTGTTCCACTTGGTATGAACTCGTATCTGTAAAAGATTGTTCTTTACAAAGCCAAGCTTGGGAAATCAGGGGAATCATCTTGGCATGGATGAAATGGAGAGAGGGAGAGAGCAGGTGCAACTAAGGCTACGGAGTGCCAAGCATTTCATAAGTGCCACATCAGTCTACAGTAGATAGAAGAGACCTAGTAGCAAAGGTGGACTGGGTGGATTTCAGCACTCGGGCAACACAGGAAACCCTGGCATTAAATGTCCTTTTTCACGTGGGAGGTTACTTTACAGAGATGAGTCATGGATGAGCTTTACAAATCAAGCCAGCAAGCTCTGGAGCAGGGCCTCTGGCAGCAAGGCCAAAGAAAGAAGCGGTGTCCATCAGGCAAAGCATTTGCCCAGACATGAAAGAGCCCGGTTCAAACACTTTCCCTGCTGGGTCAAAGGATGATTTCATGTAGGACACACTGCCTCTTTTCTACTGCAGTGGTTCCCCTTGTACACCTTCAAGAACCCCTCTTCTGGAAATTGAGAGAATTGCTCTTCAGCTTCTTACCTACCCTGGAGTCCTCCAAACACTGAGCATGCCAAGGGAGACAGGCATCTCCCCAGCTGTGTTTTGTGACAAAAGGGTGGCTTGGACATGAGCTCCTGGAAAGAGTCCATGGCTGCAAATCCGAGGTGTAAGCAGGTACCTCTACAGCTCAGAGCTAAGCATCTATATCTCTTTGCAGGTTTCTGCTTCTCTCCTTGCCATTTTCTGTGGGTTATCTTCAGTGATTGCTTGCTGGTGGCTTTGGTGAATCCCACTTTTACAGGACAAACTCTCCCAGGATCCCTACAGGACTCATATCAGGGCTGGATAGAGAAACATGAGGCAAAGCCCTGAAATACTAATCCCTGCAGCATCTGAGTGCTTTCACAGGCCTACCTCTTATCTGAGCAATGCATGTTACCCAGCTAGTGGATCATTACTTTTTGGCTGGTTAATGGAGAAGCGCTGAACTGACACTGGAAGAAGAGGTCTTTCAGCACTGGCATTTTCTCTTCAGCTGGGAAGAGGAGAGTGGGAAACAGCACTACAGAAAACTAGCAGGTTTTAGATAATCAGTGGGCATTTTTCCAAGCTTGCAGTACCTCTTTGTAACCCAAGGAACATAACAATGAAAACTGTGTCCTAGTGAAAGGGAAGACATTTCTGTAACTGATTTTCTGGAACTCGAATGGCTGAGACAGAAGGAGAAGAATGAACTATCCTCATAACTGAACAAGCAAAGTATGCAGATAATTTCATATAAAAATGAAAGCTTTGGCATAGTTGAGGTCGATACATTTCACTCAGAGACATTCAGATACATTTTAATGAAACTTTGGAACTTTTTAAAATAGAACATGGACTAAAAGAGTCTTCTTGGGTAAAACATTGACATGTCACATTTGATTGTCTCAAAAAAGAAGGCTTAAAGCAAATATACTTTGCTAGGAATATCTGTCCTGGACTTCTTCATTGCTATACTTTGATGACAGTGCAGGAGACTAAACCTGGCCTATGTATTTTCCATTATTTAGAGAATGAAATCTCTTCTGCCTGGGCCTTGATCTCTGTCTAAAGCTTCATAGGTAGGAGACTAAAAGAGAGAGCAGAGAATTGACACTTACAAAAGGCACAAAGAGAAATAATAGAAATTATAAAAAAAACCAACCCCAAACCAACAGAACAAAGTTGAAGCACAGAGGGCTCAGTTATATCAGCAGTGAAAGCCAATGTCTTTACGAATAATAACCATGGAGGGGGGGGGTCAGTCTCTACACATCTTGCCCTGTCCTCTGTCAGCCTGAGTCAGGTGCTGCACTCTATTGGAAAGTCCAGTATCTAAATGGCTTTGCACAGCCAGCTGGTCAGTGGGACTTGTCCTAAGGAATGACTGAAAGAGGACATCAAAGCACAACCCTACAGAAACTCACTGGACAACGAATCTTTTCCTCCTCCCTTGTCCCATGGATGTGCTAGTGCATGCTTACATGCATGCACTGAATACATACACAGAAACCAACCCGCCCCCAAAAAAAAAACCAACCCCAAACAACAAGACATATTCTGGAGTCTTCACTCAGTCCAGCAATGTGGTGTGACCCCAAGTAACTAAGGCCTGGAAAGTATCTCTGGCTAGAGAGAAAACAGCTGGGCCAAATTTTCTTAGACAAGGTCCATTTTTTTCATGCATCTGGGCTGTGCAGGCTAAAGGCCAGTGCACCTGGGCCCCTCCAGCATCAGGGGGCTGTAGCAAAAAACACATGGTGTCTTGCATGTTCGTTTGGATACTGCATGTGCACAGCTCCAGCAGCTGAGAATATCACAGATGTGTTTAAAGCAGGAGGGATGGGGCAGGATGGGAGAAGTTGAGAAGATTTTTTTTTTTCAGGCAAATATGTTAATGTTTTGTATCTTATTTTTTCCATGCACAATTATTAGCTTAGCTTGCCTGTAGGAACAGTTTTGGGCAACTTCTGAACTTGCTTCTAAGTTCCTTGTTCTGTTCTTGTAGTACTGCTTAAAGCAGCAAGACATGGCAGAAATTAATGACACCCATTTGGCTCCAGTGAACTTTGTTGCCTTACTTTCACATCACATTTGTGCCAGAAAAGGTTTGTGCCCCTGAGATGAGAGCTGATCCCTAAGCAGATTTTTACCTTGGGGAAGTGACTAACTTGATGCTACCAGCAGAGGAGATTGTGCAGCTCAGCAGATGCCAAATCAGAAAAGTCAGGTGGGAAAAGTTACTGGAACTTGTCCATGCCACGTAGACTAAAACACCCTCTCATCTAGAAAGTTAAGCAAAACATCCTAGAAAAAAAAGCACAGAGGCAGATGTATGTAGTAATACAGTAGGTAATTGGGGAGTTGTGGGATCTTGCAGGATCTCAAATAGCTGAATTGGCCAGAGCATGAACCAGAGCAGAAGACATCTAGCAAATAAGAATAAGCACACTTCAGGAGACCACTGAGGGGAGGAGGCTGGGGAGGGAATAGCTGGACTTTCTGTTGGACATGGCGGGGTGTACATGTTTCCCAGAACAATGCAGCTCCCACTGGCCCCAATAAACCTCAGTGGAAAAATCTGCCAACTGTTTTCCAGGCAGTGGCAGCACCATCTCACCAGCAAATGAGGATCAGTAGTAAAGAATAGAGAGGAAGAAGAGAAGGAGGAGGGAGGAATCAAGGCCTTTACAAGACCAAGGATGTTAATTTGTCTGCTAGAGTGCACATGCAGAGAGGAATGTAGGGATCGAGGCTGGGAGATAGCTGAGCAACCTGGGAAGTTGAAATGCAGAGTGACAGTGACATCCAGTCCCATGGAAACGAAGGAGCTTCTCCCACTTCAGAAATGTACCATTGCAGAGCAGCTGGAGGCACAGAGAAGGCCCCACAAGCCTCACTCACGCAGCCAGCCCTTCTGAGAACAGATGTCGGTGACTGATCAGCCTTACCCTAGCTCTACGTCTCAAAGGCGCTAGCTATGCTCCCCATGTTTTGCCCATGTATTTCAGGATCAGTGAGGCATTTGGTCCCATTAACCTTCCAGTGGTATGAAAGCTGCAAAGCAAGAGGACAGCTGGAAGTTTTCCTCCCGTACATACTGTAGCTGACCCATGGCAAAGTCATCTGACTGCACTAGGGTGTGGAGACGTGAGGGCTGACCCAGGCAACACTTGGAGAAATTTCTCAGGATACCTTCAGGAAGTCATTTTCTAGCCCCTACTCTCTGTTTGTGGTTAGTTTTTTGGCAAGACCGCGGTGTTATTGTGCAAATCCACCCTCTGGGATCAGGTGTGCCACAGCAGACACAACTGGTGGCCCTGCTCTCGCCCTACCATTGTCCTCCTGCTCAGGCTGCCCTCCTCCAACAATGCAGAGGGAACGTGGTGTGCCAGGCCAGAGCCATAAATCCCACTGGAAGAGCCTTGCCTGTGAAATGAACTAGATCACATGTCCAGAGAAGGAAGTTTCTAACACAAAACCCAATTAGTTTCTATCCAGTAAGCACACACAGTGAGAACAGAAATGCAAGGTCCCTGGAGGAGAACAGAAGCACAAGGTCCCTGGGGGTGCTGTCTTTGCAGGTGCTTGGAAAAGTTGTACTGCAAGGGAAATAGGCAATCAAACAAAAGAAGTGGGAACTAATGTAGAAAAATAAATACGCTGCTCAAAACAATTCCAACCTACCCACTATTCAGATTGTCAGGATCCAGGACAGATGTGTTGACACAGCTTCAACAATCTGAAAGTGAAACTTTGGCTAAATTCAGTTGTCTGAGCACAAGCAAGTGATACTAAGACAACCAGGGTATCCTGCCTTGCGAGTTTATCCTGGGTCCTGTGTCTGATCTGCCAGCCCCATGCAGATGTCTACAGGACCTGTGGTGGTTGAATGGGCTCTATGCAGCCATGTGCAAGCAAGGAAATGGATAAACTGGACTGAACCCATCCTCCAGGCTCCCTGTGCAGTAATGGGGAGGTGTGTGAGTCTTCAGCACCTGGAACTGGAGATAGGGGAGGAATCTCTTCTTGGAGGTCCATTTATTTTTCCAGGCATTGTAAAAAGATCCTTGAAAATTAACTTACACTGCACATGTTACTAGAAAAGTAATGATACTTCACTTACTGCTTTACTGAGTCACACAAACATGCTCCCCCCTGCCAGTACCTTACTCCTGGGTCTGTGTGGACTCAGTGAAAAACAAAGTGACCAGAAATATCATGTCACCAACATCCTTCTGATAGGTAATGACTTTGTCTTGTACTGGGACATTGCTCAGGTGGTGGTCTGGTCAAGCCTTGCAGCTCTGCCATACCATGGTCAACTCAGCCTAGTCGAGGGGACGAAAGTCATCACGAGCAGTGAAAGGGTGCAGAGCATCATGGCTGCACAGCAGATGGAAAAAGTTCCCCAGACAGGCAGTTTCCCCAAACCACAACCCAAGGGGACAATCCCACCAGGGACTGCTCTTCCCCTGCAACGACCCTTCCGGGGCATGAAATGTGACAAGAAAGGGCTGGTATTGTCTTTTTTATCTTATTCTTGTTCGCAGCCCCAGAGGGAGCATTAGCACATTGCAATCGCTTTTCCCTATTCTTCTGTCATCTGTCCATGTTTCCATGCCATACTTGCCCTGAGCCCTCAGACCCAGCTGCCAGCCCTGAGGGCATCTCCACCTGGTTAAACATAATGAGTAATGGAGAGAGGTTATTTTCAGAGGATGAGACATTTGGATTTTATGGAGACCTCAGAAAACATTAGCATTAGCTCTATTCAGCCATTGAAAATGCTTGCAGAAAGCAGCAGAGAGGCTGGGAAAAGCCTAGCGAGGATACGCTGAGCTTTGGCCCTGCAGAGGTGGGCTGGAAGGTCTCTCTTTGTGGTTGTGCAGCTACAACAAACCAGTAACCTGGCTTCATGTAGCCCTCTTGTGCAAATGAAACAGTAGCTGTTTGAGTGCTGCGCCATTTCCAAGCTTGGTTCCTTCCATCAAGACCTTGGACTATCCCATGTTTCAGCACCAACTGCCACTGTGGTGACATCTGGTCCAAAGGCAAGGAGCTCCTGATTTCTGGACATTTTCTTCATGAAGGGGCTGTCACTTTCCCTTCATCTGCATCCAGGAAGACTGATGGAGTGTGTTCAGCAAGCAAGAAGCACAGAGCTGTCATAATGGCTTCAACAGAAAATGCTTTCCAGACTCAAAGCTGGTCTTTATTCATGTCTCTGGCTCTTTAGAGATAAGGAACATGTGGATCCAAACCCTCACCCTTGGAAAACAAACAGAGAACTGAACCCAGACCACCAGTACGCCAGGAGATTGCTCCATGGACCAGAGTGTTATGATAATAATGGGTACCACCCTAAACCACTGCAGGTGGAGAAACCCAAGCCTGCAAGTGTGTGATAGTGTCTAAGGACACCTAACAAAACATCCCAAGAATCAGTGTCTCAGCAGGCTCAGGAGCCCAGAAGGATTGAACTTCTCCCACCAGACAGCCGAGGGCACAAGCAGGATAAGATCCAATCTCTTGGGCAACAGAAATGAGGTATCTCCAGAGTGTTCAGCATTAGAAAGCATCCCAAGCATAGAGCTGGGGTGCTGGGCAGCACGGTGCTGGACAAATCTCTACAGACTTCATGCTTCAAGCTCCAAAACCTCATTTGAATCTAGTGCCCAACTATGGATAACTTCCAGGTCCTACCCTGCTGCTTCCTGTGCCAGGAGGTGACATATGGATGCATTCTTTGTCCTGAACACTTTTCTGCATTCTACAGAAACTCATAATGCTAAACAGATCTGCCAGAAGAAGTATTTTGGCTTTGTAAGTGCAAACAACTGGCTGAAAGGAGTAAATAAGGCAAATCTTCCAGCTGAGTCCTTCTCCTGTGTATGTGTGTGCTTGCATCTGCATTTTCACTCAAACTGTTGTCATCTCCACTAAATATTTTCCTGTGTTCAAAAGCATAATTTTTAAAGGGCTGTCAACAGTAGGAAAAAACACATGGGTTTTTATTCCTCTGCTGGACTAAAAATAATTCACTTGTCAGTGCCACACTGCTCTCTTGCTATGCTGGTTCTGCAAATAGAGAGAAACTACATCCTATACACACAGAGAATCCCTGAGTCACCTCTCTGTCTTCTGATTTCTCTTCTGCATGTTCAAGCAGTGACAATCTGGGGGCCTTGAACTGACTCTGCTATTCAGGGACTTGTGCCATCAGGCATAGGTAGCAGAATATAAAGTTTAGGAATATAATATCCTAGCAAAATGTTTATCAACTGCCACCACTGCTCCTACCAATAGACCATAATGAGATGGTACATGTCCTCTCTTTAGGCTCTGTTGAGATCCAGGTGGGTGTGGGGACTCTCACAAGCAGAGCAGATGTGACCTTACAATGCCATCCTAGAATGCAGGCTGTGTCTGTCACAAGCACTGGCCCAGCACTGTGGCAGTTGGTTAATATGGGCTGGTGTATTTATCACAAACTTGTCTCATCTCTTGAACCTCTGCAGTAGCTCACCTCATCACAGGAATCTAGTCCCACAGACACCTGTGGTGCCATTCCTCTCTCACCCAACTGTAGGTAACTGAAATGTAGGGCTCTACACCTTGGTATTTGGGCTCCCAGGGCAGTTCAAGGGGTCAAGGGTCTACAGTCATGGAGTAGGTTGCACTGTCCATGTGGTCAGCAAATTCAGTCTCTTAACAGTGACATTTGGTTGGATGACTGTAGTCCTTTGACTACAATGGGAAGCTTTTATTCTATAGATATCTAAAGCCATGGGAGTTGAACCCTAGCCTCAGAAGTCCACAGACCCTACTTCTGGTGGATTTGACTCTCCTATGCCCTTTGAGACACCAAGTACACCAGTACAGCTGCATGTATTGTCTTCCTTGCCATAAATGTGAAGGAAGCCAACTCTGGCACGAAGTCTTGAAGTCCTTTCCTACCTTGTGCTCCTTACCAATACCATTGAAATGCTCACAGCCAGAAAACAGAAGTTTGCAAATCCCCTGCCTTCACCTTCCCAGCACTCGCCTCCTGCCTCATACTGGTTGCTTTTGTTTTCTCCTCAAGTCCCACTAAGATCAGGACACCTCATCCCATTGATTTCCATGGGCACAGGACTGGACCTAACATACATTCTTGCACAGCAGCTGGTTTTGGCCCCAGGCTGGCTGGGTGCAGAATGGGCAGTGTGATTTCCATGGTTTGTAAAATTGCTAATGAGAGGCATAGAGGGGCTTTGGGATTTCTTTGATGTGCTTTCCATAAATGAGCATTTTCATAAGTACCACACAAAAAATCTATATATAACGTATATCTTGCTCCTTTTCATCCTTGATGATGGTTAAGTAGCTGGCCCTGAAGTTCATTTCCAGGATGTGTCCCAGACCCCTTCCTTTGTTGGGTGTTCAGGGTTTAAGTATGTTATTTTAAGCACTGGTGGACAAGTGGGTTCCCTTCTGCCGGCTCTGGGAGGGGGAGGTTGGATCAGGCCCTGTTTCACAGGGAAGGGAAAATCCTGGGGTCTGTTCCCCCTATTTGCACGCCTCCCTGCGTTCTCCCAGGGAAGCACTGCAGGAACCTGCCTTGCCATTTCTCCATCCCATTCCCCTAGGGCTCTCCTGGCTCCCTCCATCACTGGGAGGCTGCTGCGCTCTCAGTGTCAGCTTGCCCTCTCAACTGGAGCTCTGGGAGCGCAGCAGCCAATCCGGCGGCCAGGCAGCCTGGGTATCCTTCATCAATCTCCCTAAGTGTCTTCAGGCTCTGCTAGGAACATCCACATCACTCTTTTTCTCTCTCTGCAATGACCTGAAGCTCCAGCTCTGCAAGCAGTGATCAGTCAGGCATAATGCGATGCAGGGCAGCCCGGAATAATCTGGTTGGCATCCAAGGATGTGTATTCACTGAGAGGCTAAGGAGTGTGTCAGCATTTAGTTTCAGTCTAGCTGCACTTTTCCTGCAGCACAGAATCACAAACTCTTCATCTCCTCCTCTGGATTGGGACTGATTCTTCACTGGGATCCTCTGACAAAGACAGAGTTTTCCTCTCTTGTTATTGCTGTACCACCATAATCTACCAAGATGTGTGACTGCTTTCATCTAGTTCTTCCTAACTGGCCAGGATCTCCAGCCAGTGGTGGGCTTACATTTTCTATACTTTTCTGTATTCTGCTTCTGCTTTTCTGTGCTCTGCTAGCTGCGAATCCACCTCGGAGGCAAACCCTGCAGCTTCCAGGGTGTGGCTTTCTCTGATGCTGCATGAATCAGAAAAGGAAAAATAGAGTTAAGAAAAGCCTGTCTTTACCTCCTTTAAACTTTCCCCCGTGCCTGCGTTATGTTGAAGCTAAGCTTAAGGAAGCCTTTGACTTTGTAAACAAATTAAATCCAGTGGTGTCTAAATTAACTGTTTCAGGTTGCATGCCTTAATTCACATGCTTGCCCTTGGTTTCTCGCAGCGATTAGGAAGCAACTAGCAGGATACAGTGCATGATACAATCTACCTGGCATTAACAGAAGCTAAAAGCTGTGCTGTGTAGTGTATGTTTGCACATTCAATGTGTCCTGTGCTCTGTATTCAATCGGTCAGCTGAACAGTTCAGCCCTCTGGAAGAAGAAGGACCTTTCCCCTCCCCTCCCTTCCCCATGTTTCCCTACTGCAGAGCAGAAGGAAATAAGCAATTTAACCTCTTTCTTTTTTTTTTTTAATTAAAGGAGAAAATAGACACATTTTAATATAAAATATTGCTGAAGCAGAAAGGGGTTGATTGGAGGAATGAATCAAAACAGTCATGAAAAAGTTCTTGGCTGGCAAAGACGTATCAATACATTTTTAGATTTATTTTAGGTTATGCATAGATTAACATGTTTTAAAATAAGCAACGAGTAGTGTTAAGGTTGTGTCTATAAAAATGCCAAGAATCTTAAATTTCTGCAGTATATTTTTTCCCCCCTAAAATATACAAAATCTATGTTTATCTCCATTCTGCAATAAATTTCCTCACTATTTATTCTGTTAGAAAAAGTTATTATCTACAAAACACAGCCTGTAAACATTTTGATAGGCTAAAAGTAGAGAGGGTCTTTTTAAAAATATGCCTGATTATTTCTGCTTTTCTTTTGTAAATAGTTTAGTATGATATTTTCCACAACAATGGAAAAGTCAGAAATTACTTGTCAGACTCCTGGTCATACAAAGTAGCACCTTATTGTTTAAGTTGCCTCGCTGAAATGAAGGAGACGACTCAAGGAGTAAGTCACTTCTCTCCACCCAATGAAAAGATACAGTCCAACCCTCTGCTCATTACCTGGTGGTTAGATTAAGTAATTGAATTGGTATAAGGTTATGGCAAGTATTTCAGGACTACACCCAGACCGTAATTTAATATGATTTACTCAAAATATACTTGATATAAGTTCCAGAGAAAAGGGTTTTTTTTGGGTTTTTTTACAAATGTGACTTTTTCAGTAGTATCATTTACTTATTGTTTGTCTGTCTGCACAGAATTATGTGTTTAGCAAGCAAACTAGTTTTGTGGCTCTATTTACCACAATAGAGACATTGTTGGGACTTCTAAGTGCTACCTAACAGAAAGAAATAAAACCATAACACTAACAGCGCTCCACCACCCAGGCTTTCCCCACTGGCTAGCAAAAAGGGTTGGGGCTTTTTGGGGGTTTTTCCTTAGGAAACAAAATTCTCCTGTATCATGAACATGGCTTGTTAATTCTCTGGTACCAGTTTTCTGGTGGCATGAAAAGATGCTGCGGTGGGTCATGCTCAAGGGGAACATCTCCTGTACCAAGTCATGCCACAAACACCTACCAGACCCCAGTGCCTGGCCCAGGAGGGAGGTACAGAGCAGGAGTGGGGCTGTGGCACAGATGACAAGGTCCATACTGGGAAAGGATGTGGCAGGGAAAACCAGTTGCATGTGAAACTTGACAGGCATCTGTTTTCCAAACAGTTATCGCTGATGTTCCTTGACAACAGGCTATCACCCTCAGAGGTCAGGGTGCGGCAGGGAAAAGCAGGTCTGTTTTTCTCAGACAGGTAGGCTGGCTGGATTCCCAGTGCATGTGATATGTGTTTGAGAAAGCCTGCCAAGTGCAGGAGAAACAGAGAAGGAATATCAGCATCATGATGAGGCAGGCTCATGCGAACAAGGGTGGGGAAACCACATGATGAATCCCACATCAAGAAGCACATACTAAATCCTTTGTTTCCTCCACAGCTTGGAGGGAAGGTTGTTAAAAATAGGCTTGTTTCGTAACCTGCTCTCTCTGATGGCTATATTCATCTGCCCTTGCTTTAGCTGACTGTCAAGATGACACAGGTGAGAAACAGATAAACAAAAAATTGCCAGTTTTCTTCATTCTCCCAGGCAAGCACAAGCATGCACTCAGATCTGACATCTGGAGGATGCTGGGAGCATTGTGCAGTTGTTGATGAAGAACGAGACCATGTTTTTCATGGATAATTTTTGAGTCCAAGCAACAAACAAAGAGAACATCTGCATCAGCAAAATGTGCAATTGGCCAGATCACAAAATATAAAAGTCTTCCTGGCACAAAAGTTTTCTAAACATATTTTTTACCTTGTTTGGAGAAGGGTCTGAATTCCCAGATATTAATGTCAGTCTTCAAAGATGCAGTTCAGTAAGACACTTGAGCGAGTTTGTGTGGCCTCTTGATTGTCACAGGATTGGAACACAGCATCAAGGTACAACCTATACTGAATGGGCTGAATGGGCACTCAAACAACAATATTGCTGGTTCTCATCTTTGTGCTGTGTGAGAATGACATACGAGTGGGTTCCTGAGACCAGCCAGAGCTGTGAAAGTCCCTGGGCAGGACTCCATGCAAGCTATGACATCCCAAAATTACTAAAATCACAGTGACATCCCTTCTCTTCTGTCCTTATCTGTGATGCCAAAGGCATGGTGAGGGCTGGGTGTCCATTCTGTCTTATGAGCTGCTGAATGTGGCCCACAAATTTTGAGGATGTAAAACATAATGCCAGCTAAGGTACATTTTTTCTAAGAAATATTTTCTCAGGATGTTTGTCTACAAGCTGTAACAGCATCTCTTCCAGACCCATTATGAGACAGAGATAAATAAACCCCTTAGGAGCCAGACTCCCATCTCGGGTGAGGAACAGCCTCCCTGACTCTCAGGAGAGGCTCTGACCTGACATGCCAGCGTATTTCATTTTCCCTCCTTTTACTTCTTTCAGTGAGTAGAGCATTAAAAGAGCACAAGTTGTTTCAGTTTCAGCAGACACGTCAGAGTGTCAAACCCATTGTCCAGTAATACTTCCCAAATATACACTCCTTCTACCCATGGTAACACCAAAATAACTGTGGTGCCAGCACAGACTGAAAGGGAATCTGATTCATCTGGCTCTGGCAGAGAGCTGCCTGCCAGCACTGTGAATCAGGCTCAGTAAATTGCATCTCTCCCTCTGGCTTCTCGCTGTTCTCCCTCCCTCCAGAGTCATCTGCTTCCCTCCAGAGTTTTTATTTTTGCTTATTAGTTTCACACTTCCATCTCCAGTGGGTACGCACTGGCCCTTTGGTGACATATGAGCACCAAGTGGAAAAGAAACATCAGCGTGACAGAGTCCCACATGCAACAAGGGTTTCTTTGTCCATCCACTGTGCAATATATTGCTGTTCTCCATCGAACTGCAAGACACGAGGATGGTATGTACCCACTGCAGGCATAGCACATTGTGTTTGCCACAGTTTCTGATTCCTGAGGGGAACGGACGTGCCCTAGGAGCAAACCAAAACCAGCTGAAAAATGTTGATTTTTCTTTACTGACGCATTTCAAAACTTTAAGGAGGAGGAAGAATCAATAGACATCTCCAGTCAGCTTCGGGACAGCGCTGCTCCCTGAGCAATACGGACTTGAGATGCATCTACCCAGTGGTTCAGAGCGTGCTGTCTCTTTCTGCCCAAGCCACTCTGGCTGCAGCAACCTCTTCTTAAGGGCCCTTGTATCTGGGCAAGAGGTGGAGGAATGCAAAGCAAAGGCCAGGGAGATCCCCCCCCACCAGCGAGGGCCTCTGGGGCTGCTGCTGCTATTGCTACTCACTCTGGTGAGGGCTGCTGCCGACAGAGATAAATGATACCCTCGGTTCAATGTGGGGACTCGCTGCCAAGACAAACATACAACAGCCAGGCTGGGCTTGTCCATACGGAGATGTGGCTGCAAAACAAGCCTGGATCCGAGCTTGTAGCACACATGGACACCCAGTGCCAGTGTCCCGTCCAGATGGACCTTGCCTTTCTTGGGACCACAGCACTGTGCAGCCTCATGCCAGTCATAACTCTGCCCCTGGCATGACTTTCCTATAGCATTGGCTGGCACAGCCAGCATGGATAACCTGAATCTGTGGGATGCTCAGGGCTGCAGTGGGATATCCCATAGGTTTTTTGTTTGGCAGTAAGGTTGCAGGAGGGTTATTTTCACCCTACTCTGACTTGGAGTGCAATTTTGGGATGATATGCAGGAGTGGGGATAATGAGGAGTTCCTAAGGCAAGTGTTACTGTCAAAGAAGAGGTATGCGGAGCTGGTCTTCTGCACGAGGAAGGTTCCTCCACCCTGTCTGGCTCATGCCAGAGCCTGTTCATCCTAGGAAATGAAGGCCACCAATCTAGCAAACACCAAAGGAAGGAGTACATCCCTGTCTTTATGTCAACACTGACAGTTACATAATTTTAATCAGTTACAACACAGACAAGTTTTAAAATACCTACAAGATCCTTAACCTCATGTACTTACTAGTAACAGATACTACTACTACTACTAAATAGCACCTGTGTACCAAAACCTACTGGTGCAATGTGGTGTTGAAATACCTCTGGGGTCACAAAGGTTGCACAAGTGTAACCTTTCATACCTGTTTCTCCATTAGTTTGTTCCTCTGCTAAGCCTGCTAGCCCAAGTACCCGCAGGGAGCCTCGCCACACGGATAGCAGCCAGGCCTGAGGTTAGAGGAATTAGCACTTCAGGGTTTTCTTTAGTACAATTGCACCATTAGATTTCTATCAGCTTGAGTTCCACTGTCAGAACGAGCTGGAAAGAATGTGTTCAGCTTGGAAAATCACTGTGAGAGAAGTATTAGTAAATTTATTCTGGTACATTAATTGTGAAGTGTAGCACGCACACTTTTGTTTACATTTAATGCTACATTCTTAGAATACATAAAAGAAAAGAAACAAAACTGCTTTGTCTGTCCTTCACTGCCACTGGACTTTCTGTCTCACCTCAAACCATTCTGTTAATGAAACACACAGCTGGGATGGACCAGTGGATTAGCCCAGTGTCAGAGCACGGTGCACATCTGTGTACCAAGAAAAGAAGAGGAAGCCGCCCTATCACCTTCACCCCTTTCTTAGGGCACAGAAGACAGATGCACTGCACAGTCTGGGAAGTGTTCCAGACTTGCTGTCTGGTTTTTTTTTAAAGTACCTGACACCCAGCATGGAGCAGAATTCTTTAAGCTACTGGGGCATCACACATTCTTGAGTTGAGGTGCTGTGCATGAGGATGAATGGGGAACTGGTAAGGGTCCCCATGCTTTTGTTTTCAAGGCCTGGCAATACCAAAGCAGCACTCAGCTTGGATTGATGATTGACATCAGTAAATCCCTTTGGGACTCAGCAGTAGCGTGAAAGGGGTAAATCCACCCCAGGCTCCTGTGGGACTAGGAGTCCTGTTGCCACAGGCTGGAAGGGGAACTGTAATAGCTACCAGTGAAGACAGTGATGCATGAGGTGGCTTGGCTCAGACATTCATATTCGAGTTTCCATTCTGTAAAGGTACCTGCCACTATTTAACAAGACAAGAAGAAAGGACTCCTTCACTGACCCCAGATTTGATACAACTGTGCCATGGAAAAGGCCCAGAACTTCTGTGGCACCCATTTTTCCAGTTGGATCAGTGTTCTGGTAGGACAGGAATGAGAGATGGGGACTCTTCTGTTGACTCCTATCACTGATTGTGAACAAATAAAATCAATAAGACACTTCACCACAAAGCCAGGTTGGACCCTTGAGAACATTGCTACCTTCTTAGTGCCTCACCCTGAAAATGAATACCCTTGTCTTTATTGGGCTCCTATGTTTAATTAATGGCTATAAAGCATCTGGAGAAGGTTGAAGTAAGCAAATTATGCAACTCAACTCCAGGTCTAATGATTAGTATCACCATTCCCAGACTACAGTCTCTCTTTGATATTTGGAACAACAGTGAGTAAAATGCTGACTACGGTGACATTGGTTTTGGCTCTAGCTGATGTAATGTACAGTCATCTCATATCTTACAATCCCAACTACACCAGCAGATTTACTCTCAATTCACACTAGTGTAACTGGAAGAGGTGGCTGGACCACAAAAGGCTTTAGCAAATGGGGGCTAAAGCAATGATGAGAAAAACAAAAAGGATTAAAGCAGAAGGTAGGAAAAAAAGATTTAAAAGTCTCAGCAGCAAGGTGTGAACGATCTGGATCTCAGGCCATTGTGAAAGATAGGGCAATTGGTGATCTAGCCCAACAGTTACAGGTCTTCGTACTACAGAGAAGAGCCAGCAATCTGATGAGAAGAGAGAAGCAGGGCTGGGCTCCAGTTCCTACATAGATGAGGAGGAGCAGGAGACTTGGAGAGCCACATAGATCCTGCATCACCAGAAAGGCAGCAGTAGCATTAAAGGGAGGAGGAGGAAAACATCCTAGGAAAGCTTTGCCATGAACGATCATGAAATTGTCAAGCAACCTATAAACAATTTCAGGACATACTAAATAACAAGGCTTTCCTTGTCTCCCTTCCTCCCTCTTTGTGTCCTCTCTTAGTCCAGGGTGAATTTAGCAAAACAACACAAGAATACTTGAGCTCCACCTAATTTGGTCTAAGGACAACTGACCTCCTCCCTACACCGTTTCTGTTTCTGTGCTTGACTTGCTCCTCTCTTACACTCTGATCTCTACCCACAGCAGGAGTGAGCAGGGAAATAAGAGATGTTAACCTTTTCCCTGATAAAGGCTGGTAGGAGGGGAGCATGGTGCCTTTGCTTGGCTACTGAATTACACAGGCAGAGAAAAAGCTGCCATTTGCATGTCACTGTCCTGATTTCCAAAGGGGGAAAAAAATCCCCAAACCCATAAAAAGAGAATCTGCTCCTCACCACCATCAATCCTGCAATTTAACTGAACTTTAGCAAAATATTTGCTGGGTTATGTAATAGAGATGGATTACAACAGCCTGCCACATGGCTGAAAACTGCAGTTTTAACCCCTGGATGGATCAATTTGTGATAGGTAAAGATAGGCAATCTCATGAGGTTGTGAGAATAGTCCAGCTCGGACAAAAGGCTAAAACACAGTTTGAGGATCCATCTGGTAGAACTCCAAGTATCTGAGGCCACTTCTCTTCCTGATCTTCTTGGCTATGCGCAGCCTTTCTGTTTGTCTCTTCACCTCTCCTCCTGAGCAGTCTCAGAGGGGTTCCTCCCGTTCCCAAGGTGCCTCTTTCTCAGGCTTCCCACCCTTCCTAGCTGGCAAGGACCCCTTGGAGATGTTCAGTGTTGTCGTCTATGTTCCAGCCACCTCTCCTGCAACCAAAGTGATGTTAATGACCTTAGTATTACCTTAATTCAGTGAGTGAGCAGTTCCAGGAGTTCTAGGAGCAGAGTTGTGGTAGTTTGGGCTGCAGAAACCAAGGCATGAACCCTACTATGGTCATAAGCCCCAAGCCACCACCACGTCTGTTATGTGCATCAGATGGATGAATCTGCCACACTCCTGCTGGGATAAGCAGAGTGGCACCTTCATTTTTTGGTGTAGCTGCAGCCTAGGCATTGAAGTGTCTCTGCATCTGATCAGCTATTATTTGGGCAGCACTTAAAAACCAGAGAAGCTGAGTATTGTAGCTAATTAGCTGAGCCAGAAAGACAGAAAGAATGTTTGAAACAGAAGAGAAAACAAACAAAGTCCTGGCAAGCTTTCAAAGGCAAGGCAGACTGGCTGCAACTCCCTGCTCAACACGCAGAGAAGCTCGGGAAGCCTTACTGAGACATGGGCAAAGGGAGTTGGCTTTGGGAAGACCTAACTGTGAAGGGCTCACATGGTGCGAGGCGGGGTTTGTAGCTGAAGCCGCCCCATCCGCCCCACCCTGGGATCTGGGCCCGTGAACCACCCAAAGCATCTCATTCATCACGGCGGGGACAGCTGTCAGACGGGACAACGAGACCCAGACCTGACCACGGCTTCCAGGTAGGAGCTCACTTCTTGCAGCACATCTGCACTTCTTTGCCCGCTGCCTTGCAGGCAGTCCAGCAGCCATGCAGGAGGAGAGGCACCTGGTGCCCTCAAGAAGATGCAGCTTCATACTTCTCTGAGTGTGTACCACATCAAGAGCTTCTACCTGTGTGTTAGGTATTCTCTCTTTTCCCCATCTCCCAGGGTTTGAAAATCTTGCTGGATTTGTGCTAAGGAGGTAAACTGGTTTTACTTCCCTTCTGGTATTGCTGTTATGACAGAGGAACGTATGCTCCCCCCGTTCTGCCAGAGCAACCTGTGTGCTGCTGCAGCATTTACATTTGTGTTCTTTGCAAATGCCTGCAAAACAGAGAGTGGCAAGGAGCTTCTTGAAATGGTTATGAATCATTGAACTTAACTGGCACCCACCCAGGCCCCCAGATGGGAGAAGAGAAGCTTTTTCTAAGCCCTTCCCACATTCCTGTGCAAATAGAAGGGATGAATGATCACCAACCCCAATGCCAGACAGTTTTCTGGGCCAAATTCACACACAAGCCTAAGGAAGCCAAGGGGAACTGAAACTGGTGTAGCTCTCCCTTCCTTCCGCTTCTTGCAATGACTATATTTCATATGTTCAAATCCTTCTGGGATTGCTTAGACTGACTTTGTGTAATTATTTTCATCCTTGGATTGAACAGGCCAAATATGTAAGCTGGATCTCAGCTTGCTGAGATCTTATTTTACACCATATTTTGTCCCTCTGGCATATATATTACACAGCAGCAGATTGGATTTAAGTAGTTTTTTCAGAATAAAAGTCTGTCTTTGCTTGAGGGTGTCAATTTTCTAGTAATTCTTGCTGCTCTACCTTGTATGGGTACTTCAAAGGACCAGAGAAAAGTCTTAAACCAGGCATCAACCCACGCTGGCTGTCAGTACAGTCTGACACCCCTCCAGTCTTAGGGCATGCACAGATTTCTCAGGCTAGAGGTTAGGAGTGACTTGGTGCAAAACCATGAAACTACAACTTTATTTCTGGCCATCATTGCTTGGGATCACTGATGAAACGAGCAGAACCATGGATGTACCTAAACCCGAGGAATATCCCTATTCCCAAATTAGGTAGAGAAAGGTGCTGATTGTAAAGACAAAAGGATACAAAGATGGTGGGACCACCTGGAAGGAGCAGTGGGTATGAAATCAGCTTTTACTTGCCTTGTTAGATGGGGGGGAGGAACAGTAGGTATAGGAGATGGGCTTATGGCATATCATGTTATGGGAAGTCCTGAGTCCATCTTGCATGGAGCAGGGCAGTATTTATGCATCATGAAATGTTTAACGTGTTCCATCTGCCACCAGGCCAGGGTTAACAGGTGCAGTCAAAATTCACAATATTTTTTATGTGCACCACCTTTCTTTCTGCTGGCAAAGTGCCACCTAAAAGCTGAATCTTTCACGATTTAAAACTATTTGCTGAGCAGCTTCTATGGGAAGCCAGAGATTTCCAAGCTTTCCAGAGAAATAACAATAGTTTTGAAATCTCCAGTTGTGGCTCCTCTGTACATTGGCATTTCTTAACTTTTGCTGTGAGCACTCACAGTGTAAGGTTGGAATGGTGGTTTTTGACCATCACTGGAGACACATTGGCTAGAGAAATCTGACCATCCAGTTTCTAAATTTTTTGTTAATATGTGCTCAAAGTCTTCCTCTAGGCTCTTCCCTATGAACCTGTATGCTAAAGGATTTGAAAAATGCATTTTTCAGCTACAGATCTCAGAGGGCTGTTTCCCACCAGACCCATCTCTCCAATACTTGATTCCTCCTTATTCCACCGAACAAATTCCACCACCTTCTGCACTGCTGGCATCTGTACCCAAAGGGTTCAGGAGGTTTCCACCATGCTCCTCACTGAATTCAGGTGAAAATGTAGTCTCCTGGGCCAAGCTTTGGCTAGGTCCAACCTGTACCTGAGCCAGATCCCTTCATCAGGTATTGCAATAATGCCTGACATAGTTTTTGTCCACGGTCTCATCTCTCCAGCTCTGCAGTTTGCAGAATTGTCCCAAGTTGAGGCTGACTTGCCACCAACCCCTCCTGCCCCAGGAGATGGGTGTTCCCTGTAGGGACATCTTCTGTCCCAAAACAGAGAAGTTTTAATGGGGACAAAACAGGACCACTGAACAGAGATAAGAAAATCTTACAGTGTTTGGGAAGGAGAGGCTGCTTCAGACCCATCTGTCTCATGTTTGCTTTATCAGGTACCCCACGGTCTCATCATCCTGGCTCTGGCACTGTTCTCCTGCTCTGCCTGGTCAGTCTGGTCTTCACAAAGTGACTGTTTCTTAAAATCCACAGGTTGTCCTGCTGGTAAGGTTCTAGGTAACTTCTGGCAGAACTGCTTTTCTTCAGCAGATGACAGGAAGATGACAGTGGGGCTTGCACTGCTGATTCCCAAACCTGTTCTGGTTCATAGGCACCCCAAGGGCTATTCTGCAGTGCTGTTCTGTTTTAACTTGTTCCCTTCTTACCAGTGAAAAGCTCGCTCAGATTATATAGTGTAAACTAAGAGAATGAAAGGTTAATGCTGTACCTGAAACTAATCTCTTTCCCAAGCTGCCCTTGAGATAAGGCTTCTCTTTCTGTGCAGTTATCCAGGATTAGTTCATCCATGCCCTTGCTCCCTCCTCTGTCTCCCAACCCTCAGTCCCCCTCTCTCTGAGTTGACTGGAAAGTTAGGTGGGTGCTACAGAGTGCAAATAAACCTTCAAAGCTGCTGCTGGCATCTGCACTCTCCTGCTATCCTCCAAATCAATGCAGGGAGTTAGATTTGCAGCTGGGTTGAGATTTAGGCATCCAAGAGGCTGTAAATAAAACATTGTTCAAACTTGTCTGCAATATCCATGGATGTCTGGATTTGCTGATTTTGCACTAGGCTCACGCTCCTGTTTAAAAGTGAATTGATTGCCCTGTCTCATCTCTTCCTGGATAGCATGACTCATGTTAGAAACCTCCTCATGGGTTACGAATAAGTTTATTATGAGTGTGCACATACAACATCTTGATGCGCTCAGAGTTTGTGAGATGTGGCTAGATTTTCAGAGAGACCACACATGATGTGATAATAAAACTGACTGATCGGGCATTTGGGATGTTTCACCCCTTCATTCCTTTGTCAGTTTTAAAGCTTCAGGTTGTTGCTGAGGGACTTCCCATTGCCTCCAAGGGCTTCTGGTTTTCTGTGGTGCATGATGAATTTTGGACGTGGTGATGGTCAATGGGCTCTTCATTTGTTGCTGAAGGATCTTTAAGGAAGAAATGAAGAAGTTCAAAATTCAAGAGAGGAAATTAATTATTTTCCCCAGAGAAAAAGTCCATTTCTCTTTGTGTGAGAATTTTGTATCTGAATATAAACCGTGTTTCATTTAATTTTTGCCAGGGAAGTTTTGCTGTTCAGCAGAGGGATGAGGGTGCTTTTTCAGCAAGGAGTGAGAGGGTGCTCAGGAAAGACAATCTGCAGCCTTTCTGCTGTGATTCCTTGGCAAAATGGACTACAGAACTAATCTAAACCAGCAAAAGAAGAGTCCAAGGCCACAGCACTGCGGTTGTGTTTCCAGAATTAGTCTTGGAGCTGAAAATGCTGGAAGCATTGTGGACACAACACAAGACAATCAGATCAAATCTGGTTAATTATTATGTTGTTGGCTTTATGTGTTAGGCAAAATCTGCTCTGCCACCTTATCCCCATGTTCACAGGGGTAGAACGTGACTGCACCTTGCTGTGCCATTCGGGAGCCCTGAAAGGTACTTTGGTGTCTGGTGAAGGGAGTCTCACCCAGGATGCACGGGGCATTTATACCCATGTATTTTTCAGGACTGAAAGACAAATATTGTTGATAATGAGTTAAATTACTAGCCCCTGTCATTGTACTTAATACTACAGAGCTACAGAGCTAAAGACCCACACCCAGTGAGGCCCATTTTCCACACAGCATGAATCACTTGCTCGTTTTTTTGTGCTCACTAGTTTCACATTTTAATTTTCCATTCCTCTGGCTTTCCTCATGTGGATGAATAATGGACCATTTATAATACATCAAAAATATCAGAGCATACGATTATAGCTTCGCTCCATGTAATCCCTTCAGACGGTTCGCAGAGCACGGCCGCACTCTCTTTGTTCCGCAGATAAAACGCCTGCCGTGCGAAGCCACATCCTATTTCCACAAAGAAAACAGAAGGGGATGCCAGCCTGGCAGCTTCTCCCCTTTGCCTCTCGAAATAGCTCTCAGGAGCTGAGTCATGAAGTGGAGCCCAGAATAACGGGCGATTCCTTTAACCCAGGGACAATAATCAGTTGTGTTAATAATTGCAGAGGGAAATGGGCTTCAGGCAGCAGTTTATCAAAGGCCTACTGAACACTTCTATTGCTGCAGATAAATGCCCGGGTAAACTTTCTTCAAATCCAACTAAATAAGGCTGTGTAATTGAGTTTATTCTGTTGCATTAAGGGCGTCTGCTCCTACTGCACGTAGCGGTGATGACTCAGTGGTGATGACTCCAGTGGGTCTTGAGGACCAAGCCCACGCTGCTTGCCCATGGCTCTGCATGACCTGTGCTGGATGTCAACACATTCAGCATCCTTATCTTTCATGGATACTGCTTTAAGGATAACATGCTTCTCTTCAGGCATCCAAAGACCTTCATTAAGGACTAACAGATCATCCTTAAGCATGTGACAGGTGCTAATTGCAGTTCTGCTCTTCTGTTTCCTTATCACACATTTTCCTCTGTCATGTATTTGTTGAGTATTCAGAAGAGGAATAGTTTCCTGAAACCATGATTTTGAGTTTGGAAATCTGTAGGCTCAATGCTGCTGAACTGAATGACTCCATACAGAGGATACAGTCAGCAGAAAGTGATGAATCATGTGTCTATTCGGTGTGAAATGGGAAGCCTCCGCAGAGCTCCTTGTGAGCTGCCACATGTGTTTGTTGCCTGAGTCACATAACTGAGAAACAAGGGCTGGGATGCAGCACGTGGGTCTGCCCGGGCAAGAGCCTGGTCCACACAGGATCCCACCACTGCCAGTCAGGCTCAGAGGGAGCTCAGGACCTCGTGAGTGGGAAGGGTCATGTAAGCTATGCCATAAGGAGCACTGCAGCCCTCCCTTTCAGTTCCTTGAGCAAGAACTTAGCAGCAGCTGAAAAAAGTGTTTTAAAACGTCCCAAATAACTTCTGTCTTAGCCATTTATCCTTAGAAATGCTCATTTTAAACTAGAAACTTTTAAGTAGACTTTTTCCCATTTTTTGTTTTAAAAAGGAAGGTGTTTAAACAAAGATAACATGTAATTCAGCTGACCAAGCATGAGATAGAAAACAGCAAAGCTACATCCCCTCTCCCTTTTTGTTGCTGTTGTAATTTTTCTCACTGGTCAACCTAGGTACTTCTTGGGATTCTTTTAATTAATAACATAATTTTAGATAAATTCTTATTTGAAAAACAAGGTAAGAAAAAGCCAAACTATCAGTACTTCTTGATTTATCTTTCCAAATACTTTAATGAACATTGTGGTAAAACCTTTAAAGTCCAGTTCTCTACTCCATAAATACTTCCAAAACCCCTTTTTAGGAAAAGTAAAAGTAAAATGTGTGCTTCCTTACAAGCCAAGAAAGACTGAAAACACAAGTACTCATGTAAGTATTTTAAAATTCTTCATATTATGGAAGAATACGACTCACTGATAATAGCATTCAGTTTGCTGTGCTCCCAGAGAAAGGGCTTTCTCTGCACCCAACCCCCTGAAGCTCTGCAGTCTTTCTTCTCAGCCCATGTTCAAGGAGTTTGCATCAGAAACTAAAACAAATTTTGCTGTCAAATCTCCCCAATGTATATAAAACAATGTGAGTTATTTGCTCTCATTTCATTGACCCTTATCTATGGGCAAATGCAGCCAGGACCAACACAGCATCGTGTGCTGTGCCAGGTTAAACAGCAAATTTGTTTACCACTAGCATCATTATCAAATTAAGAGGAATTTAGAGGGTTTGTTCGTTCAACCAAGTGTCTGGCAGCTGAACTCAAAGACATTATTAGCACAGTGGTAGGGAAAGGTTTTTTCATTATGTGGCTGGTACCAGGGCTCCTTCCTTCTCTCCACAACACACACAAATGCTACCTTGCTACTGAGAACTTTATCAGAAATGGAAGAAACCCTGTTCATGCTGGTCAAGCTGATTTTCTCTGCCAGCAGCATCAGATACAGTTTAGATTCGGTTTCTGGAAGTGTATCAAGGAGTCGGGCAGTGTCAGTGCTAACCAGCAGTACTATTTTACTCTTCTCCACGACTAGCCTATTGAAAGGCAACACGAGCTATTTCTCACCCCTGACTGCGGTCAGTTCCTCTTCCCACACCTGTACAGAGAATGAAAAGTTGGGAGCAAAGCATTAAAGGGGTCAACCTTGCTCCCATTAAAGTTGAAGGCAAAATACCAGTTGATTTCAGTGACAGCAAACAGGACAAAAAGGCCTGAATCTACAAAGCACAGAGTGCTAAGGTGGATGTGCCAACATCCTTCATGCCCAGAGATTTTGCTACAACTTTGAGGATGCTGAGAACAGCATGGGATGAAGCCAAGGTTGCACCTCAAATGCATGGTGGAAGGAGCCGATTTTTGCTTACTCCTTGGCTGCTGCTTCCCACAGGTTGCCTTTCTGGGCCACCAGCGAGCCAGTTCAGCTGAGCAAGCTGAAGTTCAGAAGTCAGATAACTGTGCCCATTATCTGATTTTATTTACCTTGTACTTCTGGCTTTTCCCTTTCTGAGGGAAGGCTTATGTGTAATGGGATGCAGGGCTTTGAGGTGAATTTTGTGTTGTTGGAAAATCAGTCTCAGACCTGTAGGGAAGCAGGAGACCTTGCAGCCCCAGATGGAATTAGCCAAATGTATTTCCATCTCTCATGGATGCTGTTTACACAGCACAAGTCAGTCCAGAGCGGTGAATGGTATATTTAAAACAAGGATCTCTAACATTTGGATCCACCCCATCACTAGACTTAACAGATACTTGATGCTGATCAAGTGACTCACTTCATTAAGAAATAAACCCTGCTGTGTTGCCAACCTTCGATGGCAAACAGTAAGCCCCATTGTCATCTGCTGAGTCTTTCTCTGTCCCAGCCCACACGCCCTGAAGTTGCACACCCAGTCACAGGCACAGCAGCAGCACTGAGCCTGCTTTTCCATGGCCATGTGTACCAGCCACGGGCACACAGCAAACCCCTGTGTGTGTGAAATACCCTCGTTTAATCCCTGGACTCCTGCACACGCCTGCAATGAAGGGAAATAACAGGGTGATCATTCGTGATCTGGAGGTGCAAGACAGGAACTTGTCTGCCCCCAATTTGAGGGAGTTCCTCCTGTTTTTCCCATTCACCTGGGCTTCGTGCTTGGCAGCATCTGCCAGCTCCTGCCCACAGAGCAGGGCACAATACAAGTAATCCGGTAACAGGCAGTATTGAAGATGCATGAAAGAGCCCAGGTTAAATCAGTCTCAAAAAGAAGTCACTGTAGGACCTGCAGCCCTGTCCCCAGAGCCACTGCTGACAAACAGCCCTTTTCTGAGCCAGGCTGCACTGGCGCAGCCAGGTCTCCATGTGAATATTTATTTACACCCCCTGCACCACCGATCCCAGGTTTCACTGGGATGCTGAAGCCAGGAGACAGGGATTGTTTCTGTGCAGGTCCCAGTTACTCCTTTATCTGCTCCGCTTCAGCAAATGTACTGATGGTTTACAAAATGTCACGGGAAACCCCAGGGCACATAGTGAGATCATCTGCCAGCACTTTTTTATTTTAAGATTTTTTTGTTTAAGAACTGTTTTTAAGGCCTTCAGTGGAAAAAAAAAAAGGAGAGAAAAAACCCCCAACAACAAGGGAAGGTTCACTGAGAATAATTTCCACAACTGGAAATAGACTTTTTCATAGGCCCTGTCCATTCAAAGCCCCCCAAACAGCAAGAGTTTATACTCCTCCATACAGTGACTAGTAAAAAGGAAGAGTTAAAAAAGTCATAGTGAAGTAACCAAAATGTGTTGTGTTGTAAAAACTGAAACCTTTTGCTTTTTCCAATGTCATCTGAGCTACTACATGAGATGTTTATACTTGCTTTTTATCAGGGCCTGCTTTTTTTCTGTGAGATCCAGAAGCACAAGTGGCAACATCCTTTAACCTCAAAAAAAGTGTCTCAATCAAATGCAACAAATGTCCCACAAAGATTCTTAAAAGTACTGTGCTCTTCAGAAATATCTGACTGAGTAGACAGTCGCTCAGAAATACAGAGCTGGTGAATGCTGTATTCACAGTCTGGCAGGCTTTAGGGCCTTTTTTCCCCTGAATGTCCAAACGGTAGACTTGGTGATAACTGTGAGTACCAAAACTGCAGCAAGCAAAGACCATAGGGCAGCAAAATGACACTGCAGAAAGTGAAATAATTTGTTTCAAATCATTATTTTTTCAGATGCTTGAACCTCGCCTCCTGATACAAGGGTGTTATTCATGGGTAGTTAACACCTATCTTTCCAGCTTGAAAAGATGCTTTTGTTCCCATGGTGTTGCCTACGTGTCGCTAATATTCACTTTTCAGGGAGGAGCCTGGTTCTGCTTTCTATCCAATAGCATCGGTTTTGAACTAGTAAAGTAAGGATGGTCCAAGGTTGGCAGATCTGACCAGCAATTGAGTGGAATGTTAAAACCAGCAGTGAAGGGATTGGGATGGTTAGGGGGAACATGGAGTAAATATTAACTTTTAATTAAAGCCCTCTGCCACACACAGTCCAGAGACACATCTCTGGCCGTGGACACTGGTGGTTAGGTGACCTGTGGGGCCAGGCTGTGCCAGGAGTTCTGCAGGAGATGGCTCTGCTCTGAATGAGCTAATATGCATCTGACGGGGCAGGAAGCCAGCAACTCCACGAGGACCATGGTTTTCTGCAATTCCTGCATGGGCCTTACTAAATATAGCAGTTTTCCCCCAGGTCCGTGGCCACGGCTGCGTTGCCCCTTGGTCTGCCTGGCTCCTTTTTTCTGGTTCATTCTGCCCGAACTATTTTGGCTGCAAAAGGTCAATGCCAGCACTGTTAGGGCCAGTGGAAATGCATCTGGGGGACAAAGGGAGATGGAGCGTACACCCCCGGATGAAGTGAAAGAAGCTGTCCAGAGTGAAATAGTTTCCTTTTTCTTCTCCTCCTGTTAGTGAAGGGATTGGTCATGGAAATGTCTCATTTTGTTTCATTTCTACATAATGCTTTCTCTGTTGTTGTTGGGTTTTTTATTTATGCTGGTTGCACATCAGCTTCCTCTTTTTGTTTTTCATCAGCAAGAGCATTAGCCACTAAAATGAAATAAAGAAAAAAGTATTTAGGAATCCCGGAAGAGAATATTTGACTTTCTGAAAACACACACCTTTTCCCTGGGTTTGTATGGGCTGTTTTCCCTTGAGTTTGGCTTTTACTGCACCTTCCTTGGATACCATGAAGTTGACACTTGTTTATCTTCACAAAGGAGAAATGTATTACTACACAAAATACTAGCAGTTGCAGCTTGTTGTTGGTAGAACCTACCAAGAGCAGGAAGACAGTGGAGCCTCTTTTGAGTAACTTATCAGAAGAAAAGATCATAAAGAACACAGGCCTAATCTATTTAGAAGACAGATTCCAGTTAGGTTACAAGATATGTGAATGATATCCATTAATTATTTTTTTGGGAGGGGTATTCATCTGAATTGACTAACTTCAGTATGAGGTCTTTGAGTCCAGCACCAAGGCTTCTTAAAAGAGGCAGTGATGAAACCTCATTTCCATACCTGGCTCTCTCTTTGTTTATGAGGATGTATGCCTACCTGCAGCTGGAAGACCTTTTGCAATAAAGAATGTTGAAGCAAATCAATCAACTTAATGGCTTATATATTGCAAAAGAGAAGGAATTCAGAGGAATTTTGTGCATCTGGCTGACATACCTTTTTAGTTCAAACAAAATGATTGTAAAATATATAAATACATACATTTCAATGTCTTAAAAAATGTGGAGTCATGGAAGACGAAGCATAGGAGGTGTCTGTAAATTGGTGATTAATGTTATATTTATCTTCTTCTGGGTTTGACCTGAGAGTTGGTGACCAGCTCCCTCCACAGCCATCTATTCATTCCTCTTGTTGCTAGTCTGACATTCTGTTCTGTTTACTCCTCTACATCTTCTGTTCACACTGATCTTGGTTTTTCCTTCCTCTGTCTTTCTTTATAGTTCATCCTCTTGGAAGCCCTTTTCTCTTCTGAATTGTGGTGACAAGTTCACTTTCTGTAGCTGGTCTTCTCTGCTACCCAGCCTTGTCTACATGAGGAAGTTGGTGGCCTCATATTTTTCACCCAGATATCTAAAGATTAATCATTGCTAAAAAAAAGAAGATAAATTATTGCCCTTGTATCCTCCATAGCAAATGGCAGTAATTCCTGGTTCAGAGTAGGCGTTGCTATAATCTCAGTGAACACTTTGCCTCCCTCTCTTTGAATCAAAAAACCCACAAGAAAATTCCCATTGTTTTTCATCTCATTTCTCAATTATTAGTAAATCTGCACACCCTTATGTACAGGTCTAACATCAGTCCCTTCACAGGTCTGGGTGTGGATAACACCAATAAAAGGAAGCTTGTGTCATTCGATTGTGTGTTCCCAGCCTTACCTGTGAACCGAGTAAAGAAAACAAAGCTGTAATACAAGGAATTTGGAAACGGGGTTAGAGATGGGATCGAGCAACATGAGATACAGTTGCCCTGGCAAGGCAATAGAGCAGAGAGGAACTTCCAATATTGCTTCAGCATAATTCAAAGAGTTTCTCTTTTAATATTTAGATGCCTATCAAGAAGAGTAAACACAAGGGGTATTTGGAGTGTGCCCACTGAGTAAGTCATCTTTGTTCATTTGAAGGATTGGAAATTTTCAGCTTTGTAGCATTTTTCTAATAGCTTGGTAGATGTGTGGTGGATTTGATAAATATTTAAAACCAAACCAAGTCGGAATTATGCATTTATGTCCGTCAAATAATTTGATAGTCGCAGAACTCCACCACACTGGCTGACAAGAGGGAAAATTTGAAGTTATGTGGGGATAAATCTCCAGTGTAGGAGTTGCATTCACTGGCATTACAGCAGCAGGGCACTCCTCAGACATCAGGGCTTGCACGTTCAGAGATGAAACTGGAAAAACGCCAGTGACAATGAACGTAGATTTCCCAATTCCTCAAAAAAGAATATAGTCATTTCTTCCAGGTTTATGGAAAACCAGTTGGCTTCTCTCGACTTAGTCAAGTTTTGTCTCATGTGGGCTTTAAAAATCTGGAAAGATTGGAACAACACCCATCAATATATTCAGCAAAGGCAGCTGAAATAAAGCACTGAGTGGAGACCAAGCACACTGCTGCTCTTACACCACGCTCTGTGCCTGCTGAAGTGATGTGGCCTGCTCTTCTGGCCTGGGAGGTAGGAGACAGATTTCTGCCTCCAAATGAGCTGTCTCTGCAACAAACCACGGTGTCAGGTGGTACTTCTGTTTTGCATGTCTGTTTCTAGAAATATGTGTTGTTTGTCAGGATCTTGTTGAAGGATGGTTCAGAAAGGCTAGACCTCAGTATAGTCTCAAGGACTGAGCATAGAAATGGGGGTGGCACCAAAGCAAGCCCCAAAATAGCTAATATTGGAGACGTCTTGCTCCATTCCCCAGCCATGAGTTTACTGCTTGTCCTGCTGCTGACCACACCTCAAAAGACTTCTGTTCCTTCTGGTTGCCCCCATCCTCAGGGCAGCTGTGGCAGGTCTTACTTGAAATATGTCACCTTGTTGAGTCCCACATCCCTTGTGCTGACGCAGTACCATCACCTCTTTCACTGCCATACCTCTCAGCATTGGCTGCAGCCAGCACGGCTTTTCTTTCTTGATGTGGATGCCAATCTCACAAGAAGATAGAGGTTGTGTATGAACTACAGAGTGCCTGACATAGCATCTGTATTAATGATATATGATTAGATATATAGTGCATAATTATACATTATATATTAGATATACTTTAATGCATGTACAATATAACATAATAAAAATGCACACTACAAGACACAGTATCCAGTTCATATGCAGCTAAACTGTGCAAATTAGTCAGATACAATTACACATAGTATTTCTATATTATGCTATGTAGGCGATCTTATATAATTAATAGATAGTATATAATTAGCTACAATAAAATGCACTAATTACACAAAAAATCATGACAAGATTTAATATAAATACTGAGCTCTGGTAGGACCTAGTTTTCACAAATGCCTGCATTAAGCACCCATGAAGGATGAAAGCAGAGCTATACACTAATGGTTTTGCTGTGAAATTTTCACATGCTTTTGTATAAATTGTGGATGCCAGTTCCAAAGCTGGCTCCAGAAATCTGACATCTACATAACTGCAGGTACTGAACCATGTTCAGAGCCAACAGCATAAAAATCCCTGGCACAACATCTGCCCCAACATGAAATGAGGCTGCTCTGTAAATACAGGGGTGTTCCTTCGGTTGGTGTGTTTTTAACCTGGTCATATTCTGCTCTAACAGAGCAGGGCAGAGCATTCAGAACGATTCCAGGATGTGTCCAGGGCTGCTTACATGTTGTTTGCATTTTGCACCCTCTCACACCTCACACCTATCTGACAGCATGCAAATGAGCAGTAGGAACTTCTGTGAAACAAGGAAGCCCCAACTGGAACCTGTTGCTGTGATTTTTTTAAAGCTTCAGGGAGGAGGAATCAGATGATGGGTGGGAATCTTCAGAGAGGGAGGAATCAGCAGTGTTGTGAATTTGTTTCCTTTGCAGGGGGTGGAGAAATAGGAACAGGTGACAGGAGGGGCTGAGAATTTTAATAAATCAATTTCTGCTGGCACTGAGAGGCTTTCTTCTTGGGTATCAGGGCGCACTGCAAAGGCAGCAGTGAGCACACCGGCACTCCCATGCTGCGAGCTACAGTAACGCTTCATGTGCCATAGAGTCTGTCAGCTCAGCATTACAGGCTTTTTTGGAAAGATGTAAACAGCTGACTAAAAACAACAAGGAGAAATGAACTTAAAGAGGACACTAGAGCAGCCCCGAAACCTGTGTGAACCGGGCTGTTGTGACAGACTGCATCCTGTGTGTGTGCACGCTTGCAAGAGGATTTACTAATACATATAATGTTAATTACCCACTTCTGTCCTGAAGCAAGGCTGGGAATGAATTTCAGGAAAAGAGATGTTTGTTTTGCACGGGCGCCCACATCCCATATACTTTTGGTCCTGAGGAAATTGCCCCGTACCTCCACCCTGTGTACACTCGTGCCTGTAGCTGTAGGCAGTAAGCAGGGAGAAGCCACGGAGCTTACAGAAAGCCCGTGTAGCCCCTGTTCCTCGGCATCCCCCCGCATGGAAAGCCTGTCCAGCAACAAGCCCGGGTTCTATCCGCTGCTCCCGCCTCTGTTGAAGCCGTACAGCTGTTGTCTTAGTAGAGAAAGGGATTGGATTTCACAGGCTGTGTGATCTGCGACAGCACTCTTTGGCTTGGGGATAGCAACAAGCCTCACCCAGGCTCAGCCATCCCCTTTCTGCCTGTAGAGGAACGCCCCGGTCGACATAGAAGGAAAATTGTTTGCTGAATTTCTGCACAGCCCTCCTTCCAATTGCTGGAGAGAGAGGGGGAGTGAGAAAGAGAGAGAGTTTAAGGCAGCTCTGCACTGGTGTTCTGGGCTATTTCAACTTCAGGGCAACTTTAGAGAACTTCAGTTATTTTTGGTAAGTTTGTGGGGGTTTTTTTTAAACAAAACCCTCTCTTTCTTTTTCTCTCTTTCTTTCTTTTCAAGCTCTGATGCAGGATGCATAAGTTTGAAGTATATGATGGGCTTTAAAAATTGCAAAGAGATGTGGGTGTGTGTTTTGCGTCCTTTGATACAGAAACTGGACACTGATTATAACATAATGTTCCCATCTGCTGTGCTCGATAAGCAAAGCCTGAAGATGCTGTGTGATAAGCGATACCGCTGGGGGAAAATATGGCCAGAAGTACAGCCGAGGTGCATCCCACCTGGGGTAAAGCTTTGGCTCTTTCTCCTGTATGGGAAGATGTAAGATCAGGAATGAACAAATGAATTCAGCCTGCTAAAAAGTTTCTGATCCACATTTTTTATGGAGGGGGTTTTGAGCTTGTGCACTAAGCCTCCCAAAGCTTTCAGAGGGTTCTCAGTCCTATACACACCCTTCCATTCAGTAATCTCTATTCCACATCTTGCATGGTTTTTTTCCTTACTTCCTCTGTCTGTATACTTAACCCATCGTATGATCTCAAAGATAGTGAAACTCTCTTCTGAGGTACAAAGAGCCAGTCCCACTTGTTGCAAAGAATTGCAAGATGCAAATTGCTATTTACTTACAGTGAAGTTGGTTTCTGATGAATATGAGCTTTCTGTTACTAGTTTTCCCTATAGTTATGTTTGGGGTTTTTATATATATGTGCTTCTGCAAGAGGAATTCTATTTGTGTGGACATTATATCTCAATAGATACCATTTGCAATACATATATATTTAATAATACCCGGGCTTGGCACTGGGATCTCTGTAAGTTAATCGCATTTGAGACTAAGGTTAATCTTGAAGCATTTAAAAAGCACATCCATAACCTTGTCAGTAGAAGTGGGATCCTGCATGTGTTCACCATGAGACTGCTGAGGGTAGTTCAAAAGGTGCTAGGAAATACGCTGGGCCAAATTATTCTGCTCACCTCTCTAGGCTCTTTTCTTAATGTTTCCAAACACAAGTACAGGTGGTCGGAAGCAGGATTTCTATCTGCAGCCACCTGTAGAGAGAATGCAAAGTACATGTTCTTAAAGCTTTGATAGAAAAGACAAAAAACATTGCTCACATGAGCGAAAACACCAAAAGTCTACCCCTCTACAATAAAAATAATAATTCTTCTTCATGATTTATAAAGCAAGAAACAGAAAAGTTTGTAAAGTGACTCTTAAGAGATATAGTACCTGGCTTATGGTCACCTGTGGCATGCATGAGGGAAAACTTCTAAGTATTGCCTTGCTATATCTCTTACTATTATTAAAAAAATCTGTAAGCAATTTTGCAGATCCTAGCAAATCAGAGGAAAATCAGTTTATGATAGCCAATATACTTCCAAATTCTACCCTAACTTAGGTCAAAAATCCAGCATGAAAACGTTTCAGATGTTTTACAGCGCGGGAAAACATACAACATCTCAGAACTTATCAGCTTTTATTAGCTAAGTTTAAAAATGATAAGTGTGACTGGAAATTTTAATTGCAGTAACTCCATAACAATGGAATTAACAATAACTCCTCAGCAATAAACTGAAAACTATAAATCTGTACCAGGCGCTCTGCTGTGCTGACATGTTCCATGATGGCTGTAGCTTTTCTGTGGAAGCATGTAGATTTGTTAGCTAAAATTGCATTTTACTATCTTTGGTGTGGCACTCTTGTAAAGTAAACTCTACTATTAGATTACGAGGCTTGTGTAAATCTCTGGCTGAAGTTGGTTTGACTCTAGTGAGTGCTCATAAGCAATCCATCCAGGATGGCTGCCTTCCAACCTCCTCTACAGCGGGTGTTAACGTCTTTTGAGTCGGATGGGGCCATGGTAACTTCTAGCACTGATTCAGCAGGGGTTTGGAGATGGCACGTATTTTCTGCTTTTAATTGTCTTGGACAGTTAATCTGTATTCACAACTATGAGGTCAACATGCCTCTTTCACTTTTGGCTATACTTGAAGCTCATCACTGAAACAAAATCCAGCAGTCTGTAATACATGGTCAGGGGAATAGCTATGATATGAGTTAACCTAACATTGACTTCAGGGGGTTCAGTGTTCTATACTTGGTGTGAAGAGGCCATGCTCAGAGGCACCCTTCTCTGGGAAGCCATGCCAGCAGCTTCACAGGCTATTCAATGTTGTCAGTATGAGTGGAGGAAGTAGGATATACAGCTTTGGGATCTTACTGAAGTGTTGTGTCCTCTGTGAAGCCACAGGAATGTATATTCCCTTGGTTTGAAATTCTAAAGATGCGTAGAGCTTTGGGTTGGGTTTTTTCTTCCTCAAGTTTTTTTCTGCTAGGGCAAAGAAATAAGTTTTATTCTGTGCAAATGTAAAAGACTCATGTATTTAAGTAAGATTTTTTTTCCCCAGAATTCTTCACATCAGGAGACCTAAACAATCAGAATATAAGGCAATGCTTTTGAAAGGTGTGAAAGTTACTACCTTATATCCTAAGTAAATATTTGAGTAAATAGATTCAGTCTATTTTTTACATCTAGGTATTTTTGCGTTCCATAATGTCCCACACATCAGGGAGCAGCAAAGTATTCACTGAAAAAAATCAGAGTTTCCACCTTTGGAAAAGCATTTCAGTGTGTTTCTGGGTTCCATGTTGCAGGCTCAGTGCAAACCAGTAAGGCTGCAGAAGGCCTCAATGTTATCCTTGCTTTGGGCAAGTAGGGGACCTGGCTCTCCACACCAGCACAGGCAGATCGAGCAAGGGCGAGTTTTTCTTTCAGGCAGTTTGCCATGTCCCTGAGCCCTTGTGCACTAAAAACATGTTTTCCTGACAACATCATCCAACAACTACTGCCTTTCCTGCTTCCCTTAGCTCTAGCTTCCAGCCTGCCTAGCAGGCTTTTCCCTCCAAAGCCAAGTGGTGGAGCAGCACAGAGTGACGTAGAGGATTCAGCTCCTGTCAGAGCTGAGATTAAACCCTGTGGAGACTAGGGTGCCTTCTCTCCACATGCCACAGAAATCAGGACAATGCTTTCGTGGCAAGGAAGATCCTTTGGCTGGCTCACAGCAAGGAAGATCCTTTGGCTGGCTCACAGCAAGGAAGATCCTTTGGCTGGCCCACAGCAGTGCCTAGCCCTGGTGCAGGAGGCTTATGGCTGCACCTAGGGAAACTTGCTAAATCCACGCGTTTGCTCATCTCACTCCACATTTTAAGGCCAAAGTTGAAATTCATTATTTTATATTGGAAAACAAAACTTCAGGCTAGGAGAGGACCTTTCGTATACTAAATACTTCTAACTAATATTTTTGCTTCCTGAAAGGAGGCTATAAGTGGCCACATATCTGGAAATATCTGCTGACTTACTGCAGAGAACAGGTCTGCAGCTTTCGACCAGAGAAGGGGAACCCATAGGTTCACTATCCAAATCTGGCCAAACGTGTAGTCCAGAGTAGCTGGAAAAAGTCAAAATATGTTAAGGTGATTATGGCATGTAAATAACAGCCCAAATCCCAGGAAAATTTCATGGAGCAGGAATGTGAATGCCTGAAGAAGAACAGGCACCAAGCCCACTTCATCTGCCCAATAAAGATAGCAGTATCTTCAGAGGGCAAAGTTATCTGTTTTTCAAAAACACAAACAAGGAGATAAGGTTTATATGATTTCCAAGCCTGCTGATAAATGCTCCGATCTCCAAAGACATAGTAACTGTTCTTCACTGTTGGGCAAATGTTATTTCTTCTCTGTAGTTAACAGAACAAACACCACTTGATTTTGATAGCGGTGGGCAGCGCCTGACATTCACAGAGCCTGGGGAGCAGCTGTTATCCATGCAGCCATCAGATTTTAAATACCTTCCTACCTGCCCACTGAACTCCCAGCTCTCTCTCCTTGCAGAGCGGGGCATTTGCAGCCTCAGTTGACCAGCACTGAGCACCAAAGGTTTTGAGCTGAACGTACTTCTTCCCATTTCTGCAAGTCCTGGCGAAGTAGTCTAATAACAGAGTACAGATATAAAATCTTCCACCAAGCAGTGAGTCCTGAGAGATCGCATATTTTACTAGTCCAACCATTGGGGTGTTTTTTTTTTCCTAAGTATCCCATACTCTGTGCAAGCCCTAGAAAGCTAATGTCATTCCTCTTTCCACAGGTCACCTCCTCATTTGCTTGCTGTGTTTTTTGTCCCAGCACCCATCCCTTTGACTGTCAGCCAGACACAATGCTCCACTTTGCCCTCAAAATAGGCAGATGCAGGAACCTTTATTTTCCTTGCCTCACATCGTTCTCATTTTAATGCAATGAACTTGCCTTAGCAGAATGACTTGAAAGAATTGCTTGAATTCCAAAATGGAAATTTTAGCATGAAGAAGAAACTCAGAGGACATGCATGTGTGGGGCGGGGAGGGGGGGGAATGAGAGTTTGGTGGTGAATGGGATAATTTTTTACACAGCAAAGCTACTTCAACTGATGTTTGCATTATATTCTGAAGGGGAAAAATGTCTAAGTGGGATTAAGCATCATTATTTTGAAAAATAGTTAGAAATCAGCTTTACGTGAACCTCAGAGAAGTTAGCGGCTCTCCCACAGGTCACATAAGCATCCAACAGCTTGGGGTTTTTTATGTTTGTTTGAAATATATGTGTGTTTTTATTGGAAGGTATAGGAGCCAAAGATCTGTGAAACTATCACGAGAATAGGTTTCGATTCCTGACAGATCCTGGTGTGAGCTGAGCTTCCCTTACTTCTGCTTCTAGAATCAGCCGAAAGCAAATAATTTACAAGAGCACAAATATGTCATTAAGCATTCCCCAAATATTTTCACATATGTCAGAGCTGATCTGATTTACGTTTTAGTGAAAGGTTACACTGATTTTTCTACGAACTATGTCCTCACACTCCTTAAGGTTGACTTTTTCACAGAAGAGGTTTGATTATGAGAAAAGTTATTTGTGCAACAAATAGCTCAGGCAACTCGGTGCCTAATTAAAGTAACCAGTTAGTCAGAGCCCTTGGGAAGCAAACTGGGCACTTTCACATGAGAATGACTACATGTGGCATTTGTATTCATGGTGATGGGATGGCTACAAAGGCAAAAGATGCAGGCGGTTGTGATGCTAAATTACTAATCAAGCTTCCTGCAAATAGACAGTGCTGGAGTGGTGGTGAAGGGCAAGAAGTTCTTAGGCTCTGCTATCATTCTCTTCTTTTGGGGCATGTGTTGGACTAGAAAATTATTGACTAAGTGGTGTAAACCAGACTTTTGAAAGGCATTTCACACACAGGTATTTGTAAGGGACATTTCAGTGATTTACAGAGCTGGATGGAAGCAGACACACACACCCCCATGCCCCGCAAACTGTTATGAAAGGAAAACATTTAGTAATGGCACCGTGATCTTACATCTATATTTGGGTTATGTATCCATAGTGGATCTAACAACTGCTTCAGTCAGTCTAAGAGGAATATGTGAATGAAATGCTTTGGATAGAGAGAGTAGGAGAAATCATATTTTTCTTTTAAAAATTATCCTTCCTCAGAGACTAAAAAGACACTTTTGGATAACTGTACTGAGTTATGCCAGGAAAGCTCATCACAGAGATTAGGGAATTAATTACATAATTATAATGTATACATTGCATGCTTCACCAACCAAATATATAAACCTTGTTTCTTCTAAATAAAACTTAAAGCCCAGAGAATAAGCCTAGCACTTGCAGATAAGCTCAAGAATGACTGTATTTTCTTCTAAGTATACCAGCTTGTTTCTTAGAAAGAAAACGGTGCCCAGTGCATGTGACAACAAATCATCCCTGGGTCTCACAGTAAGGAGATCACAGCAGTGGTCAGGAGTCTCTGAGGAGCCCAACCAAACTGTCCACAGTGCGTTTTCCTAGGAGCTTTGCTGCGTGCTTCCCCCTCCTTCTCTCTCATTCTCCCTTCTTCTTCTTTGCTATCATGAATAAACAGTTGCAGTCCTGCAGAACCACTTGCATCCTGGCCATCCAGCCAGCCCTGTCCGTGGGGCTCGTCCAAGAGATCTGGAACACCGTCTTCTGCTGCTGCTAAGCTTAGCAGGACTGGGAGTGTGTGTGACAACCTGGATGCCTGGGGTATGTCGATTCAGAGGCCAGGCTGCTCAGAGAGTCCTGGAAAACACAACATTCCAGGGCAGCAGGATCTAAGCAGCTGTAGGTGGGGTAATCCAGTAGCACAGAGGTTGGTTGGAGGGCAGCAGTGTTCATTGCTTCAGGGCCAGCACCAGTAGCTATGTGTGTCAGCACCATTTCCTGTACAGCCAGTCAGTGCCTGCCATGATGATGTCCCAGTAAACCTATACCACCTTGCCATACGAATGCAGAAATGTCTCCCTCAATTAAAAAAAATTAGGCAGTTCTGCTCTTTCAGCACAGGACCATGGCTTGCTCAGGAGACAACTGCACAGCACAGCAGTGAGGAAGGCTGTGGTGAGCAGATGGCAGAGCAGATGGGTCGATGGTTTAGCAGGTGGAGTGTTTATATCCAGGCAAATGGTGTTCAGCCTGGCAGCACGATGCTGGCAGGGGTGTTCAGGGCACTCAGCTCTGGAGAGGCACTAGGTGCTCTGAAACAAGGGGGCTGGGGTAGCTGAGTCAGAGTAACTTGTTGGATATGGACCACAGCTGACAGCAAAGCTCACGCAGGAAAACCTGTGGAAAAACATCATATTTCCTATTTTCAGTTTCTAGAGGTTTTTTTCTGGAGACAAGTTTGAATTTGTGCAGTGCCCAGGAAGGAGAATTGCAACAACCTGAAGTTCTTTGCAGGCTGGTATCTCTGGGGTCAGGCTGCCCGGCAGAGTCAGCGTTGAGAGTAGTCACCCTGTCAGAAAGGCAGGTTTGGGAGCTGAAGACCCCACCACACACCCCACTGCCAGTGCCTCAGTGAGGCTGCCTAAAGGTGCCTGCAAACCCTCAGAATGCAGTGATGGAGTCAAAGACCACTGGTGAGCAGGGACAAAAGCAAATGGCAGGAAAATAAAACTAATGATTTGGGATTATTTCTCAAGGGCACTGCGCGAGCAACCAGCAGAGCTCCCCCTCCAACCCTCCTCCCCTCGCCCCCATCCAGCCACACAACAGGAAAACCAGTGTGGGTGAGACAACGCCACACAGCAAAACCCCTTCCTCATCCCTGTGGGCAACCACAGCCTTTCCAGCCCAGGAGGAACACCACATAGATGTTGCATCAGGCCCAGGCACTGCGGAGCTGTATTGGCACGTAAGCAGTGAGATGCACGGCAGTCCTTGCAGCGGGCAGAGGGGGTTGCAGTGCTTCTACTGACAGCTGCCCCCACCATTCTCAGCTGTGTTTTGTAGTTTATTTGCACTCCTTTGTGTTTGGGGCTTATTGCTGGTTCACATTCAGTCTCTGCCCTGCTTTGAAAAATGGGAATGGGAGCCAGCAGATCTCCACCCTGCCATGTGATAGGGAAACAGCGCTTTTGCAATGCTCTCCCAAGTTGTGACATGCTTTGAAAATTGGTCTTCTGCCAGAAGCCCTCGGTGTGGGGGAGCTGCAGGTAAATTCAGGGGCTGCGTGAACACCTCTCCACTATCACACTGTTATTTCATGCCCTGGGCTAACCAAAGTCAAGCCCCTGGGCAGCACACACAGATACAGCCCGTGAGCTGGGGTCTGGGGCTATCATTTGCTCCAGAGCAGAGGGGGAAAAAGAGGTATAAAAGCCATGAAGATTTTCTCCTTCCCGCAAATACAGGAGAGGAGGGAGGGAAAACCACCATACTCTAATCCAAAACAGGAGCTGACTGTCACACCAGCACAAACAGACCACTCTAACTCCTCCACTAACTGTTCCTGTGAGGAGACAGAGATGGACTGTGATAAAGTTTTGGCTTTCAGACACACTTGGAGCTACGTGCGAGGTCAGCTAGAGCCTGTGCACTCAGAGAAAGAGAGCTGGGACTTGCTAAGCTGGCACTGACAAATTGCAGCAAGGAGCAATGTCCTTAACCTGGCTGCAATAGCTCTGAGGAGGAGTGAGGGTTTCATGCTTTGCAGAGAGTTTGCAGAAGGCAGTGCCTCTGGGATGAGGGCACTCAAATCACTCAGACTCACTGTTGTTGCACAAAAATGGCACAACCCAGCCACATTTGTCAAGCCTTACTGTCATTTATTGCTGCTGCAGCCTGATGGCAGGTTAAGGTTCCCACTGTGTGAAGTGATATATAGCCACCTACCCGGATGTGCCTCGGAGTGCTTAGGAGCTTTGTGTCAAGCAAGTCAAGCAAAACGGAAGTGGCAGTAAGAAGGAAACAGTGGAAAGAGCTTTACAGAGAGAGAAGGAAGGCTTTTTTTGGGCTGCATTTTGGTTTGTTTTATTGTCTAGAAGATCTCAGAAACTCTCAGTCATAATAAATTCCTGTTGGCTGGAGCAAAGCTGTGGATGCAGTTATCCAGCAATCGGGTTCATGCCAAGTGCTCATGGTGGAGGCACACAGTACAACCAAGCATGAGTACTGACAGCAATCTCACCATGCGTAGGGCCCTGTGGAGGGGCAGAGACCTCTACTTGGAGACCTGAATGCAAAATCTTGCTCTGAAAATGTGTGTTTGTTTTCTAGTCAAGAAAAATGAAGGAGCCCTGCAAAGAGGAGTTAAGTATTTTAGGCAACCTGCAGCTGCTAAAGTTTTTGTTCTCACTGTCATGCCCCTCAGGCGTTTTGGAAGAGAGAAGGATCCAATGTGCAATGCTGCATTTCTTTTTAACTTCTGTCCAGCTCCTCTGAAGTACCCTTTGGTAGCCAGAGCAACACATCAGCAGTGGAGTTACAGCAGTAGCAGCACAACACCTACAACTCCCAGATGGATTTTGATGATGACAGGCAGGAAAAATAGAGTGGCATTTGCCTTGAGGGTGGAAAAAAAAGGCAAGTAAGACTGTGCTCAACCTCTCAGAGACCTGGACTCACCTTGGGCTGGCAGCATTAAGGATATTTTGCTGACAGGACATGACATATTCTCATGCAAGTAAGTTTTACATTGCTGTTGGAAAATACTTGGGAGTGGCCTTCCACACAGACACCATTAGACAGCTTAATGATCAAATCTTAACTATTTGGACAGTCAAATCACAAAATCAGTTAATGGACAATTAATGCTAATTAGGCATCATTCTTTAAGCGAACTCGAGTGGGTTCAATGCTGGAAACAAGAACCATTCTGACACACCTTCCTGCCCTTCAACACAATAAAAAGGTGTAGCAGCTTGTTGTTAATCCATACTTAGAAGACTCATGACTTTTTAATAGCAGTAAATCTGTGCATGTCTCAGGCTGCAGCAAATGTCACAGCCTGCTGGTAGCAGGAGGTAGCTCTTACCAGAGCTGTGTGCGGTGCAAACAGATAGGGGATCTCAGCCAAGCAGCACAGCCACAAGATGAGGCAGATATGCTCAAAGACGAAATAGAGACTCATGAGCATTAGGGAGGCTGAGATAGAGATAGACCAGTGGAGCCAAGATTTGTCCTCCCAGCAGTGGAAACACGAACACCCAGCAGGTAGCATCCAGGTTAAAGTGACCCTGTATCCTGCCCCAGGTAGGACAGTCTAAATGAAAGGGATGCACGGAGGCAGGTTCATAGCAACGGCAGAAGCTGAGCGCCTTCCATGCCTGCCTTTCCTCCCTAGATTCCCCTTAGTAATAGATACGAGGCCCTACTGGAAAGTGACCAGCCTGATAATGAGATGGCTGAGGTAGTGTTCCCTAGGACAAGACCCCCTAAGCAGACCACCAAAGCAGCCTCTGTTAATAAGAAAAGTTGGGTCATTGTCTTAGGGGACTCCCTTCTGGAGGGAACTGAGGGGACGATCTCTAGGCCGGACCCATTACATAGGGATGTCTGCTGCCTTCAGGGAGCCTCAGAGACTTAATAAAAAGACTTCCAACCTTGATCAGGCCCACAGATTATTATCCACTTTTAATTTACCAAGTAGGTAGCAATGAAATCCATAAAAGAAAACTGAAGACAATTAAAAAGGATTTCAGGGCCCTGGGACATTTGGTGCAAGGATCTGGGGCACAGGTGTTTTCCTCCATCATTCCTACCACAGGGAATGGGGAGGGGTGGAATGAGAAAAGTCAGTAAAGGAATACCTGGCTCTGAACGTGGTGGGAGGAGCAAAACTTTGGGTTCTTTGACAATGGGTTGGCCCACGTATCACCAGGCTTGCTGTCTAGGGATGGGAAGCACTTATCCCCAAGGGGCAGAAGGTTACTGTAAAAGAAGCTGGCAGGGATCATTAATAGAGCTTTAAACTAGATGCCAATGGGGAGGGGGACAGGACCAGGCTTGATGGAAAAGAGCCTGGGAATGGCACTCCAGTTACTGAGGGATGGCATGCTGGCAACAACCTCTGGTCTGCCACCTTAGTAGACAAGGGGGATAGTATTTTAACTCTGAGTAGAGATGCAGTTATTTCTGATGGGCTAGGTAACTTAGCCAGCTGTCACTTGGGAGGCAAGACTCCCCTTAGGAGTGTAACAAGATCAACAGCCCAGCTGAAGTGCATCTACACCAAATGAGGTACTTGGAGATTGGTTTAGTAGAGGACAGGTGATCTTAAAGGTCTTTTCCAACCTAGTCATTCTGTGGTATACATAATCTATATCTGTATAAAAGTAATGTGTGTTTAGGTGAGTTTTGCTATGATAGGCCAGTTGTCAAAGAAATAACTTTTACTTGTCCATTAGGGCTGGATTCAATAGAAATGTTGGCTGACTTCACTGCTAGCCTTGGAAACCATCAGAGAATTCAAGGCTCAGGCAGTCAGATGCCTGCTTTAATTTCTATTGACAAAGGAAAAGGAGGGATGAGTAAATGTAAAACGTTTCCTTCCAGCATTGAGCTCAGAGAGGCAGTGTGGTGGAGGGAGGAGGTGGAATCCAGGACATCTGGGTTGTATTTATTGCTGGCTTTGCTGCCAACTTGCTTTGTGACTTTGTGCAAGTCAGTTGTTTGCTTTTCTACCTTACTTTCTGTGACGCAGGGAGAGCTCACCAGCATTCACATGGTGCTCTGGGCAGGTGCAGGGACTTTCTTGGTGACCACGGCCAAATGCTGCAGCAGCCAAGCTGGCATATCCATATGCACAAAGCAATGCTGTCTGTGTGATCGATACCCAGAGGGTACAAGAGGGGTGGTTATGCCCCTTGAGAGCCCAGAGAGAAAGATGCTCACTTCATAGCACTGTGTCTGCATAAATGAATCTCTGTAGGTACTAGTAACCAGTGCCTTCTGCCACCACAGATTGGAAAGTCATTCAGAACAGGAGCTGAGTTGGCAACACCTTTCACCTGTACTTAATGATTTATTTTTTGCACCACTTGCAGGAAAGAGCAGTTGGTTTTTGGGAATAGAGGTAGCTATATTGAAATGGTCTTTGTACGCTGCTCCCAGTACCCAAAACTGTTTTCAGGCTCTCAGTGTGGAGGAAATAAGCCTGGCAACTTTTTTATTTTCTATAAGATGCGTTCTCTGCCAACTCTGAAGGACTGAAAAAGCGTGTGAAAGCAGAGAGAGTTATATATGGCCTTCTGCCTGTCACCAGCAATTGCTGTGTAGTCCAGAGTAATATTTGTTCTAGCTGGAAAACTTTTGCCTGTATCTTTGTCTTTATTTTTGACTTTATACAACACTGATGTCCTAATGTCACTTGCTGTATACATCAATGGGGTTAATGGCTAATCTGAAAAAATGCTCACATTCTTTTCTAAAAGAAGGTGCAGGCATGATCACTGTGCACAGTGATGTGTGCTCTACTGGATTTTACAGGATGGAATCCAAGCTATTCTCAGCCCATATCACAGTCTGAATTTACAAGATGAACGTGATATGGCATGCCATATATTGGTTTCATTGAGGCCAATGGTAATCTTGCTTGAGTAGCCACAGAATTAAACCTCAATGCTTCAAGATTTGATGTTGTGCTATGACCTGCAAATTTTTGTGAGCTTCCATTGATGACACTGTCCTGTTTAACCTACTGACAGATCAAGATGTCTTGCATGAACAGCCCTTTTGAAGTACCTGGAACACTACAGCTTAGTCAGACCTCCCTCTCTACAAAGCTGGGTTTGATCTCAAGACTCTCTGCTGAGAGTTGGGATAGATGATGGAAGAGCTTGCCATGAATTGTGTACAGCACAAATGTAAGAATCATAGAATGGTTTGGGTTGGAAGGGACCTTAAAGATCATGAAGTTCCAACCCCCTGCCATGGGCAGGGACACCCTTCACTAGACCAGGCTGCTCAAGACCCCATCCAACTCAGCCTTAAACACCTCCAGGGAGAGGGCATCCACCGCCTTCCTGGACAACCTGCTCCATAATAGGGATGTAATGTGCAGTCTAGAGCTAGAGTAATGAATATGAATAGAAAACATTGTTAGAAATTAATCTATATCTATGCACTATACGGCAATACTACTTCTTTTTCCTTTTTACCCATGAAGTAAGGAGATTATTAAGTATAACATGGCAACACTGACAGAAATTGTGCCTGACATGATGTAGCTTTGTTGCAAGCCATCCTAGTTTAGGAATCACTTTAGCTGTATTGATTTTTCCCTCCTCTGCAGGGTGCACAATGTCTTCTTCTTCCCTCAGTAACATATTTGGCAACTGCAATCAGTCAAGTGAAGTGGGGTGCAGGACACCTGGAGTCAACCTCTGATTTGGTGTGTGGTGCGGTCACATCACCTCTCTGCCTCCCGCCGTCCATCTGTCCACCCTCTCCCTCTGGCTCTCCCCTTAATTTGACAGGAAGATCTTTGGGGCTGGCATTGTTCTCCACTGTGTATTTGCACAGCATAATGAGGTGTCAGTCTTGGGACAGGATTTTGGAAACTACCAAAATATAAATTGCAATCAAAATTATTTAAGTGAATACCAGTGTCCTAGGTGTCAAGGCAGAGTGTAAAGATGATCTCGAGTAAAGTGTTTTGCATGTTTTAAAGTGTGATCCAAAGCTTCTCAGACTTTAGAGTCTTAAGTCCAGCCTTTAATATGCAGCCAGGACTTCCTGCAATGCACTCTAGTCCTGCACACACAGCTTTGCAATATGAAAGAAAAGTTGTACTTGAATCACTGTGGGTTAAAGCCAGTTATTCCCACAGTTCCCATTTCCTGATGTTTTCCACTCATGATGTTCACTGTAATGTTCATAGTAATTCATGCCAAAAAAGGTGTTTCCTATCATGTTCCCCTCACATTGTGTGTTGTGGTTGCTTTTTTTTTTTTATTCCATATTTTCAATCCCCAGAGAGCTAAGGTTAGTCATAAACACGCTTTGGGCTATCATATTCATGTGTGGTTTGCTATAGCAACAAACAAAAGCATTAGTCAGAAACTGGCATGAAGCTATAAACACATATTTTTTTGTGATATTACCCAGAGTTAGCTTAATTTATGTGGTACACTGTTGCCACAGAACTGCATCGTACTTAAGACTATTATGCTTGTTGAATAGGAACTTAATAGAAAACCCAGAGAAATAAGTAAGCCTGTTAACGGATGTTGTCATCTGAAGATCGCAAGCCAGATACTGCTATTGCACTGCTATAAATCCCACTGAACCCTTTCTGAGTAAGTATTTAGATCAGAACATGTGGAGGAACTTTTTCCCAGTGAGGGTGAGGGAGCCCTGGGACAGGCTGCCCAGGGAGGTGGTGGAGTCTCCTTCTCTGGAGATATTCAAGACTCGTCTGGACGCCTATCTGTGCAGTATGAGCTGGGGAGCTGCTTTGGCAGGGGGGTTGGACCCGATGATCTCTGGAGGTCCCTTCCAGGCCCTACAACTCTGTGATTCTGTGACTGTGATTCTGTGATCTGAATCTGTATCTACTGAATAAGAGGAACATTATCACAAAGCAAATAAACACTTGCTTTGCCTTTGCAGGTTTTCACCTCTGTAATTTTACTGCACCAAAATGATTAGAGGTGGGCACTGTCAGATTGCAGTAGATGGTATAAATTCACTGCCAGCGCTTTTAGGAAACACTCTCTGCATCATGGTGGAGAGAGTGAGGCTTAGGTAAAGGGAGACTCTCTCCAGATGTGCCTATGCAGTGCTGGGAAGGTGCAGTTCTTGCAGAGCCTGTGTCTGCGCAGACGAGCTGGGGATGGGCAGGAGCAGTTTGTGCAGCAAGTACTGGCTTCCCTGGGGAGCTGGCTGGGTCTGTACAGCATTAGCTGAAATCCCACAGCCAGGCAGCTACTAGCCCCCAGGCAGTCAGTTTAAAGCTTCCCCTGAAGGCTCTTACAGGAGTGTTTTTTGCCTAAGCAGAGGAGGCACATTCCTGTTAATGCCTTACTCCAACCATTTGTCTTCTCTCCACTGCACCTTTTCAGGAACATGAGCCCCCTCGTTTTTGACAGCTGCATTTAATAAATAACACGTGCATGAAAAATGTGTTTTCCAGTATCCCTGAGCTGGCACTACTCAGCACCGAGAGCTTAAACTACACAAGAAATGGTTCAGATACCTTTTCAGCTGTGGAGTGTTAGTGACCTTCCCCTCTTCAGAGGTGTGCAGGGTCAGGTATGATATCCACATGTGTCCAAGCGATAACAGTAACAAAACCCCTCAGTGCCTTCTTGTACTTACCAGAACAGAAATTTTTAACAGGGCCAGTGATTGCAGCTGGAGGTGATATTCCCACAGTAACATGTAGTTTGCACATGCATGCAGAGACCCTCTGAGACTGGGCCTTCCAAATCCCATTCAAATCAAGAACAAGCTTTAGCACCAATCATCGGCCAAGCTGTGTTCAAAAACCAACCACCTCTTCTCTCTATCCAAAACCAAAAGCAGAGGAACATTCCATAGGAGATCCTACATTTTAGCCCTGGTCCTGTTCACTGGAGCTTTGCTTAGAATTGTTGGTTCTGGGTCCTACACACTTGAGACCCTGTCCCTTGTGTCCTTTCAAAACCTTTCAAGGTTGTATTACCATGGTAGATTTAGCTGGTGTAGAAGGACCTGTTTTTCATTTAGCAGCCCCTGAAAGTGGGATTTACTCTGGGCTACATGGAGGTTGTCTTTTCTCTTTTCTCATCTGTGAGCAGTTGCATCAAGCCCTGCATGGAAAGCTGTCAAACACTTGATTTCTCTGAAAACAGGATAGCTCTGGCTGTTTGCCTTCATCAAAGATCAGCCCGGCACTTTTCTGTTTCCTTTATTCCCTTTTGGTGAAATGGGGACAGACCTTTCCCATAAGGGTGTTCAAAGCATGATTAAGTAGTGTTCAAAGTATTTGCAATGAAGAAAAAACAAATTCTGGTCTCAGTATAGTTGCAGAATGCTGTCAAAGCTGACCCCAAGAGCACTATATAAAGCGAATATTTCAGTCAGCGCTAAAATGTTACTGACATCTCAGTTCAGGAAGGACTTTGAGACTTTGAGACAGGATAATTTCATGGTAGCAATCATTCTCCTTTTCTGGCTTTTGACAGTAAACTGTGTATGGTGGTGGGGCAAGGAACACAAACACACACCTTCCTTAGGAGAGAGAAAGAGCCTGTTGCACATGACAAGCTGCAGCTCACAGACAGAAAGCAGAGTCCTCACGGGGGCTGTGGGAAGAGGCAGGGTGCAAGAGAGCATACATAGTAGAACACCATTGGCTTTAAAATACTTTTTGCAAGGATATGCAGAAAAACCTATGGATGGACGGAGTGGGGTCTACAGGTGCTTCCCATTCTATCCTCCTGCACTCAAACTCTCCATAGCTCCACAAATCAAAGTAGTCAATGCCATTCTCTAAAAGGGGAAAAAACACTAGAATGCCCTCCTCTTGCACAGATTTAAGTGACTCTGAAGAAGCCACTTGAGAGAAGAATTTGATCATCCTACTTGCATTAGATCTCAAAGACTGTGACTGAAGCCCTGGGCTCTTCCTTTTCCTTATACTAGCTGTGTATTGGTACACGGCTGTTGCTTTCAGCAGATCCCTTAAGGTAGCTAGAGGGAAAAACACAGTTTACTCTCCCTTATACATAAGCCTGAACCTAGCACAGCTGTTCATTGAGAAAAAACATTACCATGTGCCTTCAATAAGAATGCATCCTGTTTTAACCAAGTTAAAAAATATTTAACCTGTGTGTGAACAGACCATTAAATTACTCATTTCCACAAGATATCACCATTTTCTTATGACTGAGAGACTCTGAATGTTTGGAAATATTATGAATCAGTTGTAGGGTTGATAGTCAAATCCAAGAAATGGTCCTCTTAGTGCTTTCAAACAACTCCACCCATCTCAAATCATTCTCCAGTTCCTGCATGGACAATCTGCAGTGTAGTTACTTTCTCTCTTTCTGAGTCTTTAATCAAAAAGAAATTCAGAGCTGCAGTAATGAGCCTTTTAGCAAATGGTTGCTCCCTGTCGTTTATACTAGCCTCTGTGAAACACCAAGCAGAAATCTCCTTAACTAAACTCCGTTTTCTTCTAATCTATTAGGCAGGCAGGCTGGTTTGTTAGGTTTTGGTGCCCCAGTACTGGCTAGAAGGAATGTAGAGGGAACATGAGCACTAAGTAATCTTAAAACCACACACAAAGTTTCAATTTTTTTTTCGGTAATATAATGTGGTAAATTTGTCTTCTTCCATTTTTCCTCCTGTAACATAAGCTGCACTTAAAATTCCAATGTTTTTCAGTCTTACATATCCAATTATTTCTAATTTCAAACAAAAATTATTAAGTTCACAGGTTTATTTTTTAAAAGACAGCTATCAAGCAGCAAATTTAGAAAATGCTGGGGCAAGGTATACATCTGCTAGAGAAAGATGTTCAAAAAAGAGGTAAAAAACAATGAACTGAAAAAAGGAGATAACATTTTAAAAAAGATTTTGGTACGTCACCTATTGAATTCTTTTGAAATCTGTCTGGGTTTGGAATGAGATCCAAGTTTATAGTCCATTGATGTGAACAGAACTATAAGAATTTATTTATTTCTCTGACTCAGTGGATTAATTTATCTGTAAATAAGCTTTTATGCTTTTGTCAACCCAGTCTGTATCCAGAAATTCTCTCAAATTTTAAAAGAACTGTCCTTCACCACACAAAAACAAGAGAAAGTGAGCTGTGCCAAATACTATTTTGCTACCATCATTGTTTATTGACAGAAAAGATTTTTATCTTAAATTGAGGGAACTGCTATCTTTATCTTTGATGTAAAATATTTTCCCATAATAATTTTCTGTCACCTTTATCCCATATCTCTTGTATTACACACATATTAAGGAATTCAAAAGCTTAAAAGATGCTTTCCTCTATGGTGGTTTACATCCAAACAAATTGCCCAGGGAGTTTTCTCTCAAACTGAAAACCTGTTTCCAAAGGCAGATATTTATATAAAAGCCCCCATAAAAGGTTGTGGAAAAAACCACAGGGTTTTTCCTGCATTCCTGGTTTGAGAGGGGCTGTGGCCAGCATGCCATGGGGATGGCCCAAGTAACATCACCCCCATTAATACTGTTGCATCTGGGCACTTAGTTTTGCACTGAATTTTTTCAGTGGAGTAAAGAGAAATAAAACTCTTCCTAGACCATAAGATCTATATGTATGCCTATATATTTTTTAAAATTTATATATAAGTACAAAAATGTATTGATTCTGGTATTTTTTAGTGGTTTTGAAGACTAGTTTGGTCTGAAAAGCCTGTTTCTAATCTGGAATGATAAGTGCCATTTATATGCAGCCTGTTTCAGTTGCTTTGGGCTTTTTGCATCATATCTTCTGTTCTCCTTTGTACCTTAAGATCTATTCTTGGGGGACAATGTGTTCTCTACTAAAGGCACCATGAATTAGCATCCTCCTTTAATGAATCTGTCAGAGAGATGGCAAAGAGTATTCAACTTCCCTTCCTACCTCTCTGGGTGGTACCTTAAGAGAGAGCTTGAGGGTATAGCCGCTGCTCCTCAAGCAATACTGGCTCTGTGGCCAGAGAAATTGTGTCTCAAGCCTACAAGGGCATAACAAATCATCTTTAATAAATGTATTCATCTGATTCATTTCTAAATCTGAGCAGGGTTGAGCTTTGGCAGTGGAACAGGCAATCTGCTCTGGGAGAAGCCTGGATTCTTGAGAGAGTGAATCAGAAGAGAAGGAATGTGGGAAAGTTAATTTTCCGTAAGCTTTATGGGCCTTATCTGCAATAGGCACCCACCTGTCTCTGTTTCTAGGCAAGTCATGATAAAAGCTGAGTTCACAGGTATCTAACAGGGAGGACAGTAGGAGCCCCTGGCTCTGAGAGGAAGGCAGTTTTGCCTTCACTTTCAAGGACTAGCTTCTTATATAGTTGAAGGTGTTTCTTTGGGTGAAATTGAGTGAAAAATCTGCAACATGCCTTATCAATATAATGGATAAGCAAATAACAGCAGAATAGTTACTAGTACTTCCTATTAGGCTTTCTGAAGCTGGTAAGCTGGTAAGCAAGTGAGAGCACACTTCACTTGCAACATGTCCTTCAAGACCTTAAAATCCAGAACATCCAGATGGACAGTGACACCCTGGGATATTTTATCTGGGTATCTGTGCAGCTATTTCCAGCACTGAAACGGACTCAATCACAAGTAAAAGCAGTATATCCCAAGAGATAAAATTGGTGGGAGTCCCAGGAGATAAAACTGTTAAGAATCACAGGGGATTTGACCAGTCTTTAATGCTCTGCTTGGCTATGAATCTCTAACTCATTTTTGCCCAGCCCATAAGTATGGTAAGCAATTTTGGTTCAGTCCAGGAGCTATGACATACACAACAACAATTGCTATAAATTATTCCCTTCGCATACTGACTTTGTGAGAACAGTGGCTCCTCAGTCCTGGAAAAAGAATGTAATTTTTAATTATCAGAGAGGGTCCTTAAAGTCACACCATTGCTTCAATAATCATATACCCGAACACCGTGGGAATTCATGCAGGAAGTAAAACACACATTGGAAACCCATTCGGTCACGTAAAACCTGAGAGAGAGAACATTCCTGCCCAAGACAAGCAAATGGGGACCGGGCAGGACATTACACTTCCCCTCCAGGCAATTATTGTACTAAAACTCCTGAGACTTGTACTTCTGAGAAGAGCTATTGGGTAGAAGAAAAAGGCATGGAACCTTTGGTAATCTGGCGGGTGCTATTACCTTTTCTCCAGCTGCCTTTTTCACCCTGCCACTTGCAGCTGTATTTTAGGTAGTGAGTGGTCCAGGAGAGACAAATTCAGCTATCAACCATGGCTGCCTGCTTTTGCTGTCTCTTTTGGACATCGTTCTAGTCACGTTCTGACTTTGGTTGAAAGCTTATTTTCAAACAGTGTGTTACTCCTATGAAATGTTAATTGTTTTTAGCAACAGGCGAAATATTGGACCAATAAAATATTTTAGCAAATATTTTATACTTGTACCAGTAGAGTTATGTGGATCTGGGAAAATTATGTTTCCTATGTACATTGGCCAAGTGACCAAAAAAAAATGGTGGTAGCTGGATGAAACTCATTAACACAGGATCTGGGAAATTTCAATTTGACAATTGGAAAAAAAAAAAAGTCCACCATGCTTTTCATGTTTAAATATGACTCAAGCTGAGGAAGTCTGTGCAGAGCCCCACCAGAATGATTTATTCTCATGCTCTGAAATCTCCTTTGGTTTCTATTCTATAAAGTTCATCTTTACCATCAGAGGAAAGATGGACCACTGTAAAAACAGAGAGCTCCTTTCTGATTGGTCTCATTAAAGGTTTTGCTCCTCTTGCGAAGTGTGAACAGGCATGGTTTTAATAGTTTTAAGACTGTAGGCAGAGCTTATCAATAAACACACACTCACAGGAAAGCCATTCACTCTCCTTTTCATCTGGGGCTGTTAGTTTCTCTTTTTATGGTAGTGTTTATATCTGCTCCTAGTTGCCAGTGCGCTTCCACATCTTCCCTGATATTAGTCAACCTGTAGAAAATGCCCTATAAAATCCGACAGAGCTTGGTATGGTGTGTAAGAAACCTTAATTCCCTAGACATTTTTCTACTCGGATGTACTTTGCAGAGCACAGCAAAGTTTTGATAAAAACATTTGATAGAAGTAGGAGCTAACTTCATGAGCAGATCTCTGGCCAGGCGAGGAGACCAATGATTGTAACTTACATTTTCTGTTTTCAGAAGGTTTTGAGATGAGATGATTTGAAGTCTTTTAATGAAGCACTCTAGCTGCCAACAAGGGCAGCTTAACATACCACTGCACTGAATCAAAACATCTTGTTCATGCCTTGAATGGAAGGAAACTATTCACACGTATGATATGCAGGAGTAGCTGCTCCTTTAACTCTGCCGTGCTACAAGCCCCTGCTTTCCCTCCAAAGCCTGAGTTACATCCATCACAGCACAAGAATGCGGGTCAGTGACAGAGTGCAGCTGGGGGCATTACCAAACCAAATGCAAAACAAAGGCAGGAGCCTACCTTCAGCACAGGCCTAGCTGGTTCTGATAGCATCCTGCAGATAATAAGACCTGTTAAACCCCTTTAGCAGTGAAATCTTTATCTTCCTTCCACAGAGTAGTCCTTTGTCTTCAACCCACAGAAATAGTTAAGGAGACCAGAATTTCAGGGTGTGGTGGGGAGGATCCTATTCCCTGCACAGGGTAGAGGGGGGGACACTGTAGGGGAGGTGCTATTCCTCATTTTATCACTTTTCTGAGGCAAAACGGCTTCTTTTCCCGCTGTGGCAATCACTCCTTTCAGGGCTGACTGGTTTGTCTAGGTGGAGGGAGCTACTGGGTGCCCCGCTGTCTCACTGGCAGCAGTTCAAAGGAAGTAACGTTACATTCCCATGAAGGAGGGCTGGGAGAGGCAGCTCTCTCCGTGACATTGCGCCCGCATCACGCCATCACCATGTCTCCTGCCGGGATAAAGTGACAGCCGTGGCATTCCCGCTGCAGTCCTGCCGTGCCCCAGGGCCCTGCCCAAGCAGTTGTAACTCAGCCTGTGGGATCTTGCAGGACAACGGAATGAATCCAGGTCATTCCTGGAAACGCACTAGGAAATCTCTGTAGAAGATGAGCCTCTTGATTTTTCACTGGTGGTTTTCCCCAGCATAGTTGGAGCTGCTTACTGGGAATGGCACAGGCCTTCTGGAGCTTATGGCCAAGCCTACATAGACTATGCAAGAGCCTATGCCATGGGCGAAACACAGTGCATGCACAAAGGAGTTTATTTGCAGACACATTCAGATTCTTATCTTTGCCAAGTGTTGCTTGCAGGACGGTTTCACTCAGCCAGCATTGCTTGCTTGGAAAGACATGACTCCTCCACAGAACAGCCCAGGAGGGTTTGGGTGGTGGGGATGATTGCTCTGAACTGTCACAGCCAAGCCCCTTACACTGAGCGGCCCCACTACACCTTGTGCTCCTTTCTAGATGATTTAGTTCATGGTCTTCACATTTAACCATGACATTTAAATTTAAAGATACTCACAGCGGAAGCCAAGGTGCAGTGTTAGAGCAGATACTCTGCATGGAGCCTCCAGACAGCAGTTCTGGACAGCAAATCTGTCATGGTTTGTTCCTTTTTAATAATAGACCTTGAAGCATTACAAAATCTCTAGGCTTTTAGTCCCCTTTAATGTAGCTTTAGGTGACCACTTCCAGTTGTAACATGAGCTGAAGAAAAAACTGGGGGTGGGAACAAAGGAAAATATTGAAACATTTCTGGCTGCTGCTGATACTGAGCAATTATTTTTGTGCTTGTACATATCGTTTGCACAGCATGTTTATCGTAGGGATCGGCAAATCCCATCTTGCTAGGCCAATCGATGCAGTTAGCAGAAAACAAAGATCTGCTTGCTGGTTCAGAGATCTTTAGCACAGCTGACTTTGGAAAGTGGTGAGAATAGTTCTTTTCACTGTCAAAAATTCATGTTTGTGTCCAGAAAATGGTAGCTGAGATGGAATAGGTGGTCCTTTTGCTGTCATTGTAATGTTGTCTGTGCAGAATTTAAAAAAAAAAAAAGTATTTAACCCATTTTTCAGTCATGGGGGTTTTCAGGGAACTGCTAAATCAAGAATGCAGTAGCTTGTATGTTTGATGACACTGCCTAGCTGAAGTGACATTTTAATTAGCTGGATGATTGACATTGATTCATCACTCTCTAGTATTCTGGGATATCCAGGGAAACCCAAAGAACACATTGCAAGGTGCATTTATTTAAAGACTCATCAAAATAATAGAGACAGTGGCTTGAGGTGGGTATAAAAAAGAAGTAGGCATGGAAACTGAAGCACTTGAAGGTGCCAGAGAAAAAGGAAAATGTTTAAATCACTGCCTTTTTGCCATAACCTTGAAGTGAAAATTTTTTCTTAGTAAACTAAAGTCAGGTGAACTTACCTATCTGAAAAATTGCTCTTGAGAGGCCAAGATGAATGCCAAACATGTGCACAGCATTCCTGTTATCAAGTGCTTTTCTGAACCGGGACCTACGATTTTAAATATTCTAACTATTCTAAATATTCCCTATATCAAATGTAAGAAGTCAGTCCGAAGGGGCTGCGGGGCTTTGCAGCGGCACTGCTCAGGCAGCTGTGAGAGCTCTGAGGGAAGAAGAGGAATCCCAGTAATTGTGATACTTTCAAGAGAGGGAGAACAAGCTGTGCGGGGACAAAATCAGGCATTTTGATAAAGGGGTGTTGTTTAAAAATGTAGGAGGAATTCTGGAGCAGTGTGTTAGCAGTGACTAGTGGTGCATGCAAGAGAAGCAACAGGCCCATGGCAGGGTGCCGGAGGGTGCAGGGACAGACAGCACAGATGGCTGCAGGAAGAGGGGCCTGATACAGGACCCATCTGAAGCTGTCCATGACAGCAGCAATGAACAACCTTTTTTACAGTGAGACATAGCCACATGAGGGAGTACTGTGAAAACAGCTGACCTACATGCATGGCTTCTTTGCTGGGTCAAACACAGTGCCAACGTTGCCAAGGATATTGGATTATTATTGTTGTTGTTTGTCTTGCAATTACTCACTCCTCCTCCTCGTTAATAATACAAATGAGGTTATGTGCCCAGAGTGTGCTTTGCATTTTCAGAAGAGACCTGATCTAAAGATGTCCTAGCCTTGCCTACGTGTCTAGGCATGAATCTTCTATCTCGCTGTAGTCTAAAAGCCATTTATTTCCACAGTACTGCAGAAACAGGACTGTTTCTTCCCATAGCTAAGAAATTGTAGCTAAGAAACACCAAAATCCCAGTAAAGAAGACAAGGTGTGATGTTTGTGTATTAACAAACAATAAACGAGTGAGCATAGCATAGAAGTTTTCAGCTCTGGGCAGGTGTTTACCATAGCTTGGATTTCTATCTGTTAAGAGAAACCAGAAGTGAAATTAGATAATTCATGACAGTCAGTGCATGGCAAGAAGGAACCTCCTCTCCTTGTGGGGATATTTCCTCAGAATGAGGAATGTTTAACCCGCACCCTTGTCAAACAACCATCGCTACTCATGTAATTTTAAACTCTTCTACATTAAAATCCCTGGGCAAACAACAGAACAGCATCATTTTAGTTGTCTCCAAAAAAAAACAGAACAAAAACACCCTCACCCTTCCCCCCAAAAAACCCCAAAGCCATTTTTAGATTGAAAGATAAGGCCAAAGAAGTTCATGCAAGGAGAAGTTATACGCTTAGGAATAAAAGCAGATTGTTTAAATCACTACATTCCTACATGGTCATGAATTTAGCATAAAATATTCAAAGACAGAAACCCCAAATCTAAAAATTGCAGGGAAAGGGTTATAATTTCTAAGCAAGGAAGGTAGGATAATCAGCAAAGGATTTGTTTGGGGATTTTTAATAACATATCAATTATTTTCATGTCCTCTTCTATTGTTAATTTGGTTGTAAAGCATACAGATTATGGTAAATTAATATGCCAGTGTCCCAATTAAAATTAGGCTTTCTTCAGTTTATATATTAAAGCCCAAATGATTAGAATTTAATGAGACTGTCATACTTTAAATTTAGTATGTCTCAAAAGTGATTTTGGAGACAGTTACCCACTGGATGTGAATGGAAAAAAACCACCCTAGTTTTATGTTTTTGCAATTTCACCCAAAACAGTCCAGCTGAGTTTCTACATTAAAAATAAAATATTTTTTTAATTGCATTTAAAAAGGCAAACAGAATTTTCAGTCATATGGTATGAAAATGTTCCAGTCTATATAACTCCTACTGCCTACTTTCAAAAAATTCCCTTGTTCTAAAGTCAGTTCAGTGACTACTAGAATTAGTCACTGATGTAAATTCCATCTTGTTTATGAAAGCAATTGGAACAAAGGATTGATTGTCCAGAGTTTATAAAAAAAGTTAAAACCTATAAAATGTTGGCATTGCTACTATTTGGGGCATGAGAATGACATGCATATAAATCACAGTTTATTGGCACAGTCTTTTATACACAGAAAGAAGGCTTTGCTGAAAAAGGAATTCGTCGATGCACTATAATTCCTCTCTTTTATAGTTTTGTTTTTAATGTGTTCTGAATTGGAAAAAAAATCAGAAGTAAATCTTGGTCTACAATATATAGGAATCAGGGGCCCAAGAAGTCTTTCATGCTATGGGCTAGTAATGGTAGAGGCACAGAGTAGGCAGAGTTCGGGGAAGTCAGGGTGGATGGAAAAGCCTCAGAGTGCAGCTTTGGGAGGGAAGGTCATTTCTGTAGGTGATGTCCCTCCATGAGATCTCAGCCACATCCCTATTAGCCCAGGGAACAGTAGTCTGTTGCTTCATTTTGTAGGAGAGAGTCCTACTATCGCTATTTAAGAGAGGCAACAGTTTACTAAAGGCTTTCAAGGGTGGATTCTACCCCTTCTTGACCATCACGAAGTGGGTGAAAAAGATCTTTTCACTGACAGATTTTCCTCTTACCAGCAGGGGATTTTTCTGGTGATGTTTTGGCAAACCTTGATCTGCAGCCCTTCTAGCAAAGACAAGTTGAGCAATCACTTGGCCCGATACTTGGCTGAGAATTCTCCCAGATAATTATTTTTTTTTCCAGTAGCAAAATTATTGGCAGCCACTGAGGATCAATGCTGTATTTAGCCTTGAAGTGCTGCAGTGAAAAACCTCTCTAGCAATCCAAGCAGTATTTTGTTAAGTCATTTCACTGGACTGCAGGGCTTGTGGGTGGGATTCTCCCAAGTGAAAAATACAGCAATGCCACAAGGCTAAGTTCTTACTATTTCTCAGAATTTTAGTAACAGACATAAAATTTGCTGTTGTCACCTGAATCTCTAGAAGCACTAAGGAAGTTAAACAATCAAACCTCAGGCCTGCAGCTCTTCACCACATATGATGCTTATTAAAATACATGTGGTGAAGAGCTTCATGAATGGATTCCAGAATTTTCAAGCAGAAATGCCTAAAATCAGGTTCACAAATACACATCTGAATTTTTTAACAAAGTTGTGCTCATTTTCCATTTTGCTTCTGAAAATTGCCAATGCTAGAGCATTTGAAAAAGTAAAACCAACTTCTGCATGTCTTTAGTCTGAATTAGTGTCTGCATTAAGACCTTTTCCTAGAACTGTCCATTCTAGGCATCAGGACTAGTCCTACGGAGGCTAAAGGAGGCATGATCTGGTAGCCCTGATATGTTCTGAGTTGATCCTAGTTCTCTGGGGATAAAATACCACAGGAGAGTTAATTAAGATGATGTACATATGGCTAATAAGGATGCCCTCTATTCTATCTAGTTTGGAAACTTGGCTCACAGACTGAGATGGGATGTTCCTACTGGAAGCACGCTATTACCATTCACCTTAACAAAGTGATCCATCGCTGATCACGTGACATAACTCTTCCAAAACTCTGTACTAAATAATGCACATGTGCACACACAGCGAGTGACATCCACATCCAGATATGTTCCAGCCTAAGGATTCTTCATTTAATGTAGAAAATGAATGAGCTGCACACTTCTGTTTGCAGTTGTCCTCTCTAGTGTTTGAGGATATTTTTAAGCCAGAGGATCTGGTTAAGAAAGTTGAAACTCTCTATAGTAATGGCAGTTGCAGAATTGGATGATGTGAGGGCTAGACAGCCCAATGGCTTGGGAAAAAAATGGACTGTGGAGACAGGAAAGAGACATAGTTACCAGGACAAGGACTTGTGCAAGCAGAGTAGCCTGTGCATCAGGGAATGTGCAGTTCAGACACAGGGACCTCTACTGGCTAAACCTGGATCTCTGAAAAAGATTATGTCATTCATGCCCTTTTCATTCCAATTCAATGCATTTCAGTAGAGTCACACTTTCAAAGAACCCACCTCCTTTATCACATCATCTCTGCCCTCAATACTTTTAAAAGCAAGAAAGAGGTTCAGGAACTTCAACAGATTTGAAGTATTGCCAACTAATGAACTTTTAATTACTGATCCAGATATTTAAAAAAACCCCAACAAAACAGTTAGGGAGAAGTGCCTGAGCTTCCCTTTTTACACACCTTTACTCCCTTCTTTCTGGTCTCCAATCCTATTACTGTGGGTTCTACTCAGTCCTTTCAGAGAGGTGAGGGCTGCTGAAGCAGTCAGGAGATAATGGCTGCTTTTCTTTTTCCACTCCTTGTTTCATACTCCTCCAGGGTGGATTCCTCCACCAGCATCCATCAATCAAGCCTCCTCCTCTCTGCCCTTGCTCAGGCAGCTTTTCTTTCTCCAGCCACTTCTCAAGATCCTATTTTGCAACAGCATTTCTGCTGCTCTTCCATCTCTCTTCTCTCCTCCTGCTCTGGTGTTTTCTCTCTCTCCTTCTCCTCTAGTGGTGTTGTCTCTTTTTCTCAGCATTTACCACTCTTTCTTAAACATGTGTTCACAGAGGTGCCAGAAACTCCTCCAATCGGTTCTATGTTGCAGTCAGAGCTGGCTGCAAGTGGCTGCGTCTGGCACAGGGAGGTCTGTGACATCTCTCACAGAGACCAACCCACAGCCATACTGCTACCAAAGCTGTGACAATTCTGCCCAATACACAACTTGAGACTCCCTTGGTAATAAATAAATAAAATAAAATCTGACCAAGTTCTAGTTCTACATCTTCTCCCATCTGGGTTGGTTTGGTTTTTTTCTTCATAAAAGCCTTTACATTTCTGAATATGAGTATTTCTGGGCACGGCTTTCTGCACCCAACCCAGCACATCCCCCAGGTGTGCTGCTTTGGAGGGCTTCAGCTTGCAAGTTAATTGCTTTGTGCTTGACATGGCTCCCACAGACATCCAACAACTTGTATGCTGCTTGCAGGATCTGGACGACAGTTGAGACCGGCTGAGCCTCCGGGAGATGCTGATGCGGATGCAGATGCAGAGGACGAAGATTCTGTGAGTTTTTAAGAGTTGTTTGGTTTGGTTTTCTTTGGGGAGGAGGGGAGGAGGAATGGGGGTTTGGCATTTACCTTGTTCAAATGGAATGTTAAACATTTTGTTTATAGTTGGGTCTTGCTGGTGATTGTTTTTACTATCAAAAATGCTGCATTTCTGCTTGGATTCTCCTGCCAGCTGAAAAGCCAGAATGATGCTTTAATATAAAGTTATCTGCTCATTGCCATGATTCACCAGTGTAAATTTAATACTAAGACTCAGCAAACTATTTCAAGGCTGTTGATTACAGTAACTTTTCTTTAAAGCTTTTGCCAGTTCAGGTTCCCTGTCATTGACTCCAAAAGGAAACATGTCAAGTGTTTGTCAGCAGAAATTCCTGCTGGGACTCTTCCATAGTTTGCTTGGTTTTAGTGGGCAATAAAGTTTGAAGCCTCGGGATGGAAAGGTTAGGTGTTCAAATAAAACAGGGGAGAGAATTTTTATTGTCTTTTCAATTATTGCTAATTGATGTGTTAATATTTTCAGCCCACAGATGCATGTAATTCATAAAGACCACCACAATCTATTTTTGTTTCTCAGGAGGCTATCCCTCGTATTCTCAAGTAACATCCTTAAAATCAGATTTGTTTCTGACCTAAAGAAAGAATTATTGGTTATTCTACGTCCACCATTAGTAATAAAAGATTTGTACACAGGAGACTATGCTTAAGTAGAAAAATTCTCCTAAAAAAATGAGTCAGTGTTTAATGGTGGATGTTCTTTTCCCACCATCATTTCTTTTCCACAGGTTAATGAAGTGGCAGTAGAAGACATCCGTCCAAGGCCACAAGGATCCTCTCCAGTTTATGAATATTCCATAGAAGAAGAATATTTAAAGGCAAGATATTGAGTTTTCATGCATGCTTGGCCTTACAAATTGCTTCAAGGGGCTTCAGCTCTTGCAACTAGCTGAGAATCATTAGTAACTGGATGTTGTTGCACCCATATTGCCTTCCTGTCCCCACCAAAATCAGGGCTGTAGTCACTGATGGTTTTATATTGTACTGAACTTGTTGTTGGCCCTGTTCTTGTTTCTTGGCAAAAATAAATAAGTATTTATTTTCGTTCCTTAAAAGGCATAGGGTGTCCAGAAATTACAAGAAATCACAATTCTATTAGAATATTTAACTGGCTTGAAGCTAACTAATAGGTATTTAAAAATTACCTGTACCTCTTGGTTATTCAAAGGTAGAGATTTGCCTAGTACAATCATGTTAAGATAAGTGGGCAGCAGTTTGAAATTCATGCTAAATTCCAATAAATGGAAAAAAGTATGTCCACAAATGTGAAAGCATGAGAACTATGCTACAGTCGTAACACAAAGAAAAGCTCTCCCGACACCTTCATGTAATTGGTCTCTGGCATTAATTTAATAGAAATTTGGTTACAATGCAGGGAGGTATTGGCCTCTACCTTACTACTGGGAATAATACAGTTAAATCATTCACCTTATCCATTGCACTTGTAAATCCCAATTTTGCTCTGTTGCCATTAAAGTCAACCTCAGTTCTTAGTCTAAACTAGACATTTCAATGATGCAGCACTTTTGTTGTACTTTACAAGAGCATGACTTCTGAACATTAAAAAAATTGCAAATTATTTTTCAGCTACAAGAAGAAAACAAAAAATATTCCACAGACAAATCAAAACAGAGTCATCCACAGGTCAGTCTAAAAGCACTCAGTAGTTTTAAGCATGTGGTTTGCAAACAGTAAAGTCCAATACAACACCCTGATGTGGATGGGTAGACAGAGGGAAGGACAAATAGTCAAAGAGTTGCTTTAGATTTTTTTTTTGATCAGGAAATTCACAAGTTGCCTAGTTGTGTCACAGACGTGAACACTTACTTGTCCTATTTGAGGTTCTTCCATAACTCTTCTCAGCATTTCTGGTTTGACTACAGTAAAGCACTAGTTCTTAGTCTGACTTCTCTGGCCTATTGACTCAGGTGCTTAATGTCTTCACAGTCTTTCAGCCCTGTTTCATGTTTAAAAATTACAACCTATTTCCCTTACGGCTGTGATCCATCATAACCCTAACACGTGTGCTTTGTTCTAATTTAGAACAGAATTAAGCCCACACTGAACAGTTCTTTATTTTAGGTGACCTTTCTTGAGCTATTGAAAATAAACCTGAGATTCAATTTTTTTGTTGTAGAAGAATGTAGATCACTTTGATACAAATGAATAAGAATTAATAAATTCACATCTCTTTCCATATCTAGGAGACAATGGAAGTGACCCTGAAAACCGAAGTGGAAGCTGGTGCTGGTGGTTTTAGTGTGATGGGTGGAGGAAATGAAGGAATATTTATTAAAAAAGTACTTAAGGAATCTCCTGCTTCAAAAATATTTAGTCTGAGAGAAGGTACAGTCTGATTTTCTATTGCAGTTTTTTTTAATGTATCTTAAAATAAGCAGGTATGTAGCTGTGTGTGCATGTAGATACCTACCTGATCTATCATCTCTTCAGGTAATAAAAATAGTGGCTCCCAAACCAACCAATACTATGTGTGAACTTTCCATATTAATAATTTCAAAGATCAGGTTTTTAATAACAAAATGTGATTTTGTGTGTGTACCATTACAAATATGTTTTCACCGGAACTGTGAAAAAGATACACAGAAAGGAGTGTATACATAAATACAATTTAAAACAACCCCACAACCCTAAGTCATAACATTCCTGAAGAAACTGTCTTTGATTCTTTCACAAAATACTATTCCACAAGATTACAAAAAAAATAATGATTTCCACAAGAACAGTCCAGAGTCTAAATACTGAAAAATATACAAGTAAACTTTGTTACTGTCAGGGTGGTCAGACAGGTTTTCCAGAGAGATTGTAGAGTTACCATCCTTGGAAATATTCAAAACCTGACTTCACATAGGCCTGAAACTGGCTGTAGGTGACCCTTCCCTGAGCAGGCATTTGAACTAAATGATCTTCAAATTTCCTTTCCAACTTTAACTATTCTGTGTTTCTATTGTGTGACCATCATTTCTGTTTTAAATTAATAGGATGTGATTTTTTTTTTTTAATGAGCATTAATTCAACAAATTTTTTAAAAAACTGCAAGAAAACACAAACTAATTCAGTGACATATGATTCCACTTGCAGGTGATCAGCTTCTAAGTGCTACCATATTTTTTGATAATATCAAATATGAAGATGCACTCAAGATTCTTCAATATTCTGAACCATACAGAGTTCAGTTCAGCCTCAAAAGAAAAATTGCTGGGAAAGAAGAACTAGAATACATTCAATCTGCAGCCAAATACAATAAGGAAGGATTAAGCCAGGTACTTATTTCATTATTTTACAAAGTTTGGATAACACTGTAGTAATGTGCTGTGTGGAGACAGACAAGACAATATAAACTTACGTCTTCTTAAAACTTAGGCATGTGTTTAACCTTACTAGCATGAATATTCATGAGAAGAAAAAACCCCAGACATTACTTGCAGCTTTATAAATATCCTGGAAAGACTACAGATTTTGAATAAAGCCACGGTCTTGTGTTAAAGTAGAAAAACATTCTTTTCTAGGGAGTCAGCACTTTTTTGTTTTTAAGTGTCCACTGATAGAACAAGCTCAGATAGCTTCTGTAATATTTATATTCAGTATTTTCCCAAATTGAAAATCATCAAGAAATACTTATTCTCAAAACTTGTCAATGAAATTTTCTGTTTAAAAAAAGTTTCATCAAGGATATCTCCATAAATGTGATATTCTCATAGCTCTCCATCAAATGAAAAATTCTTATTATATTAATATACATATATAAATTATATATATATATGCATGTTTGTAGAGACAATATAAATAGAAACAAATAGCAACCTCTACTTACTGGTGTTTCTTAGAGTTTTGCAAAGAACATAAACCTTTAGCAATCCACATGTTACAGTCATATAATCTATTCACTTAATTGAATTTTTCTATGAATTATATACAATATTTTGAGGATTTTTTTTTTACTTAACAAGTAGATTCTGTAAATAAAAAGCACAATTTTCTATATATTTTGTACCCTGTATCTGATTTTGTCTTCCAAATATATTTATTTTACTTTTAATCTTCTGACTACCCTTTGTTCTTCAGGAAAAAGAACTCGGTGAGAGCATTCCTGAAGAAGCACTGCATGTTTCAGGAAAAGCCATGTCAGAAGAAGACAGGGAAGCATTAATTGTAAGCCAAAGGATTGGAAGAAGCAAGAGACCTAAAAAAGATAGATTGTCATGGCCAAAATTCCAGTCAATTAAAAATAAAAAGATACTGGGACACCGAAGATCTCACAGTACATCAGATGCATATGAGCCTGCTATGCAGGATATTTCCCCTACAAGCACAGACACAGAGTCTCAATTTCAACAAGAAGTACATATCAAAGAAAAAAAAGGAGGCCAAAAGAAACTGAAGTTCCCTAGCATTGGATTCAGAATGCATAGATCCAAACCAGAAACACAAGACAAGCACAAAAAAGAAGTAAAAACTACACTGTTATCTGAAAGAGAAAAAATACACAAAGAAGACAGCAGCTTGGAAAATCCTGAAATATTAACTGTAGAATATACCACATCTCCTGCTTATGAAATTAAAACAGGGGAGGTACACGAAACTTTAACAAAAGACATAAAAGACATGAAAAATGGCATTTCATCTCATGCAAAAAGATACCCTGAAGTTGAAATAAACATTAAAAAAGAAAAAGACAAGGGATCGACATCAAAATTCTCTGTACCTGAAGTACCAGATCTAACAACACAGATATTAACTCCCAGTTTAGAAACACCTGATATGAAAGAGACCCCAACTAAACAAACAGTGCAAGCAGCATCAAAATCCCGAAAAAAGAAACAGAGAGGAAAAGCAGATAAAAAAGAAGGAGAAAGTGGAATTAAAATAGATATGATGGATCAAAAAACACAAGAATCGATACAAGTAAAAGGTTTAGAAATAGGAATTGCTAAAGCAGAATTACACACAACATCAGACAGCCTGGAAATAGGAGAAAAACAAGCAGAAGATGACACACAAATACTTAAAATTCAGAAAACAAAATTTGGGATTTCAGTGCCTAAAACAAAAGAGACAGAGACCGATACAACCAAACTGGGAAGTGATATTCCACATTCATTACCAGAAAAAACTGATGTAGGTGCTGAAGAAACAAATTTTCATGTAAAACCACATATTCCTGAAGCAGAATCAGAAGCATCAACTTGGAAAATACAAACGCCATCATTTAAAATGGCCAAAAAACATAAAACTGAACAGAAAATGCCAACAGAAGAAATAACGGTTGAATCAGTAGATACTGTAAAAGAGGAACAGACAGAAAATGACACACTAACAAGCAATAAAACCTCCAAGGTAGACACTGGACTAAAGACAGGAGAAAAAGATAGAGATGGAAAAGAAAGCAAATTCAAATTACCAAAGTTTAAATTACCTACATTTACTTGGGCAAATGCAAAAGAAGAGACAGGGCAAACAGAAACTGATATAAAGGATATAGAAGGAAAGAGGCAATCACAAGAAGAAAATGTAAAAACAGAACCTGAGGCAGACCTCAAGACAGGCACCCGTGACATCAGCATCGTGGCGCCCGACATCAAGCTACCCTCCGTTGAAGGCTCCCTCGAGCTCCAGGCACCGGACGTAGACATCAAGCTGCCCTCAGGCGAAGGCTCGCTGGATGGAGCCGAGCTGGAAGCCGCGGGCCTGAAAGGGAAGTTTAAGCTGCCCAAGTTCGACAAGCCCAAATTCGGCGTGTCGCCTCCCAAGGTGGAAGCGGTGGAAGGTGAGGTCAGCCTGCCCGCGGCAGAGGTCGAGCTCCCGTCCGCCACCGTGGCAGCTGCAGGGGAGGGCCCCGCGCTGGGCCTCAAAGCTGACGTCCCCGGCGCCAAGAGCGAAGGGGCGGGCTGGAAGGTGGAGAAGCCTTCCCTCAAAATGCCCAAAGCTGACATCAAAGCGCCCAAGGTGGACGTCACCCTCCCCTCCGTCGACATCAGCCTTCCGAAGGCCAGTGTCGACCTGCAGGCACCCGAGGCGGCCCTCACCCTCGAAGGAGAAGCAAAGGCCCCGGAGAAGGAGGCCGCGAAGACCAAGGACGGCAAGTTCAAGATGCCCAAGTTTGGCATGCCTTCCTTTGGCTGGTCCAGCAGCAGAGAGGCCAAGGGCACCGTGGCCGCTGATGTGGACGTCAGCCTCAAGGAGCCCCAAGTGACGGCGCCCTCGGGAACCGCCGAGGTGGACGTGACCCTGCCCGCGGCCGAGATCCACGTGCCCGGCATGGAGGTGACCGTCGAGAGCGCCGCCGGAGGAGACGGCGAGAAAGGTCGATTCAAGATGCCCGACGTCAAGATGCCCAGCGTCAAGCTGCCCAAAGTCAAAGGTCCCCACGTGCAGGTCAGCCTGCCGAAGGCGGAGGTCTCGCTGCCCAAAGCCCAGGCCGAAGTCCAGGAGGGCGAAGTCGCCCTGCAGGGCCCCGACGCCGAAGGCAGCCTGGAGGTGTCTGCCGGCAAAGTTGAGGGCGGCGGCATGAAACTGCACATGCCCAAAGTCAAGGTGCCCAACGTGGTCTTCTCCAAGCCGACCGTCAAGGCTCCCAAACTGGACGCAGATGTCGGCCTGCACAAAGGCGACGTCAGCCTCCCCGAGGCAGACCTCAAGGCCGGCACCGGCGACATCAGCATCGTGGCGCCCGACATCAAGCTGCCCTCCGTCGAAGGCTCCCTCGAGCTCCAGGCACCGGACGTAGACATCAAGCTGCCCTCAGGCGAAGGCTCGCTGGATGGAGCCGAGCTGGAAGCCGCGGGCCTGAAAGGGAAGTTTAAGCTGCCCAAGTTCGACAAGCCCAAATTCGGCGTGTCGCCTCCCAAGGTGGAAGCGGTGGAAGGCGAGGTCAGCCTGCCCGCGGCAGAGGTCGAGCTCCCGTCCGCCACCGTGGCAGCTGCAGGGGAGGGCCCCGCGCTGGGCCTCAAAGCTGACGTCCCCGGCACCAAGAGCGAAGGGGCGGGCTGGAAGGTGGAGAAGCCTTCCCTCAAAATGCCCAAAGCTGACATCAAAGCGCCCAAGGTGGACGTCACCCTCCCCTCCGTCGACATCAGCCTTCCGAAGGCCAGCGTCGACCTGCAGGCGCCCGAGGCGGCCCTCACCCTCGAAGGAGAAGCAAAGGCCCCGGAGAAGGAGGCCGCGAAGACCAAGGACGGCAAGTTCAAGATGCCCAAGTTTGGCATGCCTTCCTTTGGCTGGTCCAGCAGCAGAGAGGCCAAGGGCACCGTGGCCGCTGATGTGGACGTCAGCCTCAAGGAGCCCCAAGTGACGGCGCCCTCGGGAACCACCGAGGTGGACGTGACCCTGCCCGCGGCCGAGATCCACGTGCCCAGCATGGAGGTGACCGTCGAGAGCGCCGCCGGAGGAGACGGCGAGAAAGGTCGATTCAAGATGCCCGACGTCAAGATGCCCAGCGTCAAGCTGCCCAAAGTCAAAGGTCCCCATGTGCAGGTCAGCCTGCCGAAGGCGGAGGTCTCGCTGCCCAAAGCCCAGGCCGAAGTCCAGGAGGGCGAAGTCGCCCTGCAGGGCCCCGACGCCGAAGGCAGCCTGGAGGTGTCTGCCGGCAAAGTTGAGGGCGGCGGCATGAAATTGCACATGCCCAAAGTCAAGGTGCCCAGCGTGGTCTTCTCCAAGCCGACCGTCAAGGCTCCCAAACTGGACGCAGATGTCGGCCTGCACAAAGGCGACGTCAGCCTCCCCGAGGCAGACCTCAAGGCCGGCACCGGCGACATCAGCATCGTGGCGCCCGACATCAAGCTGCCCTCCGTCGAAGGCTCCCTCGAGCTCCAGGCACCGGACGTAGACATCAAGCTGCCCTCAGGCGAAGGCTCGCTGGATGGAGCCGAGCTGGAAGCCGCGGGCCTGAAAGGGAAGTTTAAGCTGCCCAAGTTCGACAAGCCCAAATTCGGCGTGTCGCCTCCCAAGGTGGAAGCGGTGGAAGGCGAGGTCAGCCTGCCCGCGGCAGAGGTCGAGCTCCCGTCCGCCACCGTGGCAGCTGCAGGGGAGGGCCCCGCGCTGGGCCTCAAAGCTGACGTCCCCGGCGCCAAGAGCGAAGGGGCGGGCTGGAAGGTGGAGAAGCCTTCCCTCAAAATGCCCAAAGCTGACATCAAAGCGCCCAAGGTGGACGTCACCCTCCCCTCCGTCGACATCAGCCTTCCGAAGGCCAGCGTCGACCTGCAGGCGCCCGAGGCGGCCCTCACCCTCGAAGGAGAAGCAAAGGCCCCGGAGAAGGAGGCCGCGAAGACCAAGGACGGCAAGTTCAAGATGCCCAAGTTTGGCATGCCTTCCTTTGGCTGGTCCAGCAGCAGAGAGGCCAAGGGCACCGTGGCCGCTGATGTGGACGTCAGCCTCAAGGAGCCCCAAGTGACGGCGCCCTCGGGAACCGCCGAGGTGGACGTGACCCTGCCCGCGGCCGAGATCCACGTGCCCAGCATGGAGGTGACCGTCGAGAGCGCCGCCGGAGGAGACGGCGAGAAAGGTCGATTCAAGATGCCCGACGTCAAGATGCCCAGCGTCAAGCTGCCCAAAGTCAAAGGTCCCCACGTGCAGGTCAGCCTGCCGAAGGCGGAGGTCTCGCTGCCCAAAGCCCAGGCCGAAGTCCAGGAGGGCGAAGTCGCCCTGCAGGGCCCCGACGCCGAAGGCAGCCTGGAGGTGTCTGCCGGCAAAGTTGAGGGCGGTGGCATGAAACTGCACATGCCCAAAGTCAAGGTGCCCAGCGTGGTCTTCTCCAAGCCGACCGTCAAGGCTCCCAAACTGGACGCAGATGTCGGCCTGCACAAAGGCGATGTCAGCCTCCCCGAGGCAGACCTCAAGGCCGGCACCGGCGACATCAGCATCGTGGCGCCCGACATCAAGCTGCCCTCCGTCGAAGGCTCCCTCGAGCTCCAGGCACCGGACGTAGACATCAAGCTGCCCTCAGGCGAAGGCTCGCTGGATGGAGCCGAGCTGGAAGCCGCGGGCCTGAAAGGGAAGTTTAAGCTGCCCAAGTTTGACAAGCCCAAATTCGGCGTGTCGCCTCCCAAGGTGGAAGCGGTGGAAGGCGAGGTCAGCCTGCCCGCGGCAGAGGTCGAGCTCCCGTCCGCCACCGTGGCAGCTGCAGGGGAGGGCCCCGCGCTGGGCCTCAAAGCTGACGTCCCCGGCGCCAAGAGCGAAGGGGCGGGCTGGAAGGTGGAGAAGCCTTCCCTCAAAATGCCCAAAGCTGACATCAAAGCGCCCAAGGTGGACGTCACCCTCCCCTCCATCGATATCAGCCTTCCGAAGGCCAGCGTCGACCTGCAGGCGCCCGAGGCGGCCCTCACCCTCGAAGGAGAAGCAAAGGCCCCGGAGAAGGAGGCCGCGAAGACCAAGGACGGCAAGTTCAAGATGCCCAAGTTTGGCATGCCTTCCTTTGGCTGGTCCAGCAGCAGAGAGGCCAAGGGCACCGTGGCCGCTGATGTGGACGTCAGCCTCAAGGAGCCCCAAGTGACGGCGCCCTCGGGAACCACCGAGGTGGACGTGACCCTGCCCGCGGCCGAGATCCACGTGCCCAGCATGGAGGTGACCGTCGAGAGCGCCGCCGGAGGAGACGGCGAGAAAGGTCGATTCAAGATGCCCGACGTCAAGATGCCCAGCGTCAAGCTGCCCAAAGTCAAAGGTCCCCACGTGCAGGTCAGCCTGCCGAAGGCGGAGGTCTCGCTGCCCAAAGCCCAGGCCGAAGTCCAGGAGGGCGAAGTCGCCCTGCAGGGCCCCGACGCCGAAGGCAGCCTGGAGGTGTCTGCCGGCAAAGTTGAGGGCGGCGGCATGAAATTGCACATGCCCAAAGTCAAGGTGCCCAGCGTGGTCTTCTCCAAGCCGACCGTCAAGGCTCCCAAACTGGACGCAGATGTCGGCCTGCACAAAGGCGACGTCAGCCTCCCCGAGGCAGACCTCAAGGCCGGCACCGGCGACATCAGCATCGTGGCGCCCGACATCAAGCTGCCCTCCGTCGAAGGCTCCCTCGAGCTCCAGGCACCGGACGTAGACATCAAGCTGCCCTCAGGCGAAGGCTCGCTGGATGGAGCCGAGCTGGAAGCCGCGGGCCTGAAAGGGAAGTTTAAGCTGCCCAAGTTCGACAAGCCCAAATTCGGCGTATCGCCTCCCAAGGTGGAAGCGGTGGAAGGCGAGGTCAGCCTGCCCGCGGCAGAGGTCGAGCTCCCGTCCGCCACTGTGGCAGCTGCAGGGGAGGGCCCCGCGCTGGGCCTCAAAGCTGACGTCCCCGGCGCCAAGAGCGAAGGGGCGGGCTGGAAGGTGGAGAAGCCTTCCCTCAAAATGCCCAAAGCTGACATCAAAGCGCCCAAGGTGGACGTCACCCTCCCCTCCGTCGACATCAGCCTTCCGAAGGCCAGCGTCGACCTGCAGGCGCCCGAGGCGGCCCTCACCCTCGAAGGAGAAGCAAAGGCCCCGGAGAAGGAGGCCGCGAAGACCAAGGACGGCAAGTTCAAGATGCCCAAGTTTGGCATGCCTTCCTTTGGCTGGTCCAGCAGCAGAGAGGCCAAGGGCACCGTGGCCGCTGATGTGGACGTCAGCCTCAAGGAGCCCCAAGTGACAGCGCCCTTGGGAACCGCCGAGGTGGACGTGACCCTGCCCGCGGCCGAGATCCACGTGCCCAGCATGGAGGTGACCGTCGAGAGCGCCGCCGGAGGAGACGGCGAGAAAGGTCGATTCAAGATGCCCGACGTCAAGATGCCCAGCGTCAAGCTGCCCAAAGTCAAAGGTCCCCACGTGCAGGTCAGCCTGCCGAAGGCGGAGGTCTCGCTGCCCAAAGCCCAGGCCGAAGTCCAGGAGGGCGAAGTCGCCCTGCAGGGCCCCGACGCCGAAGGCAGCCTGGAGGTGTCTGCCGGCAAAGTTGAGGGCGGTGGCATGAAACTGCACATGCCCAAAGTCAAGGTGCCCAGCGTGGTCTTCTCCAAGCCGACCGTCAAGGCTCCCAAACTGGACGCAGATGTCGGCCTGCACAAAGGCGACGTCAGCCTCCCCGAGGCAGACCTCAAGGCCGGCACCGGCGACATCAGCATCGTGGCGCCCGACATCAAGCTGCCCTCCGTCGAAGGCTCCCTCGAGCTCCAGGCACCGGACGTAGACATCAAGCTGCCCTCAGGCGAAGGCTCGCTGGATGGAGCCGAGCTGGAAGCCGCGGGCCTGAAAGGGAAGTTTAAGCTGCCCAAGTTTGACAAGCCCAAATTCGGCGTGTCGCCTCCCAAGGTGGAAGCGGTGGAAGGCGAGGTCAGCCTGCCCGCGGCAGAGGTCGAGCTCCCGTCCGCCACCGTGGCAGCTGCAGGGGAGGGCCCCGCGCTGGGCCTCAAAGCTGACGTCCCCGGCGCCAAGAGCGAAGGGGCGGGCTGGAAGGTGGAGAAGCCTTCCCTCAAAATGCCCAAAGCTGACATCAAAGCGCCCAAGGTGGACGTCACCCTCCCCTCCGTCGATATCAGCCTTCCGAAGGCCAGCGTCGACCTGCAGGCGCCCGAGGCGGCCCTCACCCTCGAAGGAGAAGCAAAGGCCCCGGAGAAGGAGGCCGCGAAGACCAAGGACGGCAAGTTCAAGATGCCCAAGTTTGGCATGCCTTCCTTTGGCTGGTCCAGCAGCAGAGAGGCCAAGGGCACTGTGGCCGCTGATGTGGACGTCAGCCTCAAGGAGCCCCAAGTGACGGCGCCCTCGGGAACCACCGAGGTGGACGTGACCCTGCCCGCGGCCGAGATCCACGTGCCCAGCATGGAGGTGACCGTCGAGAGCGCCGCCGGAGGAGACGGCGAGAAAGGTCGATTCAAGATGCCCGACGTCAAGATGCCCAGCGTCAAGCTGCCCAAAGTCAAAGGTCCCCACGTGCAGGTCAGCCTGCCGAAGGCGGAGGTCTCGCTGCCCAAAGCCCAGGCCGAAGTCCAGGAGGGCGAAGTCGCCCTGCAGGGCCCTGACGCCGAAGGCAGCCTGGAGGTGTCTGCCGGCAAAGTTGAGGGCGGCGGCATGAAATTGCACATGCCCAAAGTCAAGGTGCCCAGCGTGGTCTTCTCCAAGCCGACCGTCAAGGCTCCCAAACTGGACGCAGATGTCGGCCTGCACAAAGGCGATGTCAGCCTCCCCGAGGCAGACCTCAAGGCCGGCACCGGCGACATCAGCATCGTGGCGCCCGACATCAAGCTGCCCTCCGTCGAAGGCTCCCTCGAGCTCCAGGCACCGGACGTAGACATCAAGCTGCCCTCAGGCGAAGGCTCGCTGGATGGAGCCGAGCTGGAAGCCGCGGGCCTGAAAGGGAAGTTTAAGCTGCCCAAGTTCGACAAGCCCAAATTCGGCGTGTCGCCTCCCAAGGTGGAAGCGGTGGAAGGCGAGGTCAGCCTGCCCGCGGCAGAGGTCGAGCTCCCGTCCGCCACCGTGGCAGCTGCAGGGGAGGGCCCCGCGCTGGGCCTCAAAGCTGACGTCCCCGGCGCCAAGAGTGAAGGGGCGGGCTGGAAGGTGGAGAAGCCTTCCCTCAAAATGCCCAAAGCTGACATCAAAGCGCCCAAGGTGGACGTCACCCTCCCCTCCGTCGACATCAGCCTTCCGAAGGCCAGCATCGACCTGCAGGCGCCCGAGGCGGCCCTCACCCTCGAAGGAGAAGCAAAGGCCCCGGAGAAGGAGGCCGCGAAGACCAAGGACGGCAAGTTCAAGATGCCCAAGTTTGGCATGCCTTCCTTTGGCTGGTCCAGCAGCAGAGAGGCCAAGGGCACCGTGGCCGCTGATGTGGACGTCAGCCTCAAGGAGCCCCAAGTGACGGCGCCCTCGGGAACCGCCGAGGTGGACGTGACCCTGCCCGCGGCCGAGATCCACGTGCCCAGCATGGAGGTGACCGTCGAGAGCGCCGCCGGAGGAGACGGCGAGAAAGGTCGATTCAAGATGCCCGACGTCAAGATGCCCAGCGTCAAGCTGCCCAAAGTCAAAGGTCCCCACGTGCAGGTCAGCCTGCCGAAGGCGGAGGTCTCGCTGCCCAAAGCCCAGGCCGAAGTCCAGGAGGGCGAAGTCGCCCTGCAGGGCCCCGACGCCGAAGGCAGCCTGGAGGTGTCTGCCGGCAAAGTTGAGGGCGGCGGCATGAAATTGCACATGCCCAAAGTCAAGGTGCCCAGCGTGGTCTTCTCCAAGCCGACCGTCAAGGCTCCCAAACTGGACGCAGATGTCGGCCTGCACAAAGGCGATGTCAGCCTCCCCGAGGCAGACCTCAAGGCCGGCACCGGCGACATCAGCATCGTGGCGCCCGACATCAAGCTGCCCTCCGTCGAAGGCTCCCTCGAGCTCCAGGCACCGGACGTAGACATCAAGCTGCCCTCAGGCGAAGGCTCGCTGGATGGAGCCGAGCTGGAAGCCGCGGGCCTGAAAGGGAAGTTTAAGCTGCCCAAGTTCGACAAGCCCAAATTCGGCGTGTTGCCTCCCAAGGTGGAAGCGGTGGAAGGCGAGGTCAGCCTGCCCGCGGCAGAGGTCGAGCTCCCGTCCGCCACCGTGGCAGCTGCAGGGGAGGGCCCCGCGCTGGGCCTCAAAGCTGACGTCCCCGGCGCCAAGAGTGAAGGGGCGGGCTGGAAGGTGGAGAAGCCTTCCCTCAAAATGCCCAAAGCTGACATCAAAGCGCCCAAGGTGGACGTCACCCTCCCCTCCGTCGATATCAGCCTTCCGAAGGCCAGCGTCGACCTGCAGGCGCCCGAGGCGGCCCTCACCCTCGAAGGAGAAGCAAAGGCCCCGGAGAAGGAGGCCACGAAGACCAAGGACGGCAAGTTCAAGATGCCCAAGTTTGGCATGCCTTCCTTTGGCTGGTCCAGCAGCAGAGAGGCCAAGGGCACCGTGGCCGCTGATGTGGACGTCAGCCTCAAGGAGCCCAAAGTGACGGCGCCCTCGGGAACCGCCGAGGTGGACGTGACCCTGCCCGCGGCCAAGATCCACGTGCCCGGCATGGAGGTGACCGTCGAGAGCGCCGCCGGAGGAGACGGCGAGAAAGGTCGATTCAAGATGCCCGACGTCAAGATGCCCAGCGTCAAGCTGCCCAAAGTCAAAGGTCCCCACGTGCAGGTCAGCCTGCCGAAGGCGGAGGTCTCGCTGCCCAAAGCCCAGGCCGAAGTCCAGGAGGGCGAAGTCGCCCTGCAGGGCCCCGACGCCGAAGGCAGCCTGGAGGTGTCTGCCGGCAAAGTTGAGGGCGGTGGCATGAAACTGCACATGCCCAAAGTCAAGGTGCCCAGCGTGGTCTTCTCCAAGCCGACCGTCAAGGCTCCCAAACTGGACGCAGATGTCGGCCTGCACAAAGGCGACGTCAGCCTCCCCGAGGCAGACCTCAAGGCCGGCACCGGCGACATCAGCATCGTGGCGCCCGACATCAAGCTGCCCTCCGTCGAAGGCTCCCTCGAGCTCCAGGCACCGGACGTAGACATCAAGCTGCCCTCAGGCGAAGGCTCGCTGGATGGAGCCGAGCTGGAAGCCGCGGGCCTGAAAGGGAAGTTTAAGCTGCCCAAGTTCGACAAGCCCAAATTCGGCGTGTCGCCTCCCAAGGTGGAAGCGGTGGAAGGCGAGGTCAGCCTGCCCGCGGCAGAGGTCGAGCTCCCGTCCGCCACCGTGGCAGCTGCAGGGGAGGGCCCCGCGCTGGGCCTCAAAGCTGACGTCCCCGGCGCCAAGAGTGAAGGGGCGGGCTGGAAGGTGGAGAAGCCTTCCCTCAAAATGCCCAAAGCTGACATCAAAGCGCCCAAGGTGGACGTCACCCTCCCCTCCGTCGACATCAGCCTTCCGAAGGCCAGCATCGACCTGCAGGCGCCCGAGGCGGCCCTCACCCTCGAAGGAGAAGCAAAGGCCCCGGAGAAGGAGGCCGCGAAGACCAAGGACGGCAAGTTCAAGATGCCCAAGTTTGGCATGCCTTCCTTTGGCTGGTCCAGCAGCAGAGAGGCCAAGGGCACCGTGGCCGCTGATGTGGACGTCAGCCTCAAGGAGCCCCAAGTGACGGCGCCTTCGGGAACCGCCGAGGTGGACGTGACCCTGCCCGCGGCCGAGATCCACGTGCCCAGCATGGAGGTGACCGTCGAGAGCGCCGCCGGAGGAGACGGCGAGAAAGGTCGATTCAAGATGCCCGACGTCAAGATGCCCAGCGTCAAGCTGCCCAAAGTCAAAGGTCCCCACGTGCAGGTCAGCCTGCCGAAGGCGGAGGTCTCGCTGCCCAAAGCCCAGGCCGAAGTCCAGGAGGGCGAAGTCGCCCTGCAGGGCCCCGACGCCGAAGGCAGCCTGGAGGTGTCTGCCGGCAAAGTTGAGGGCGGCGGCATGAAATTGCACATGCCCAAAGTCAAGGTGCCCAGCGTGGTCTTCTCCAAGCCGACCGTCAAGGCTCCCAAACTGGACGCAGATGTCGGCCTGCACAAAGGCGATGTCAGCCTCCCCGAGGCAGACCTCAAGGCCGGCACCGGCGACATCAGCATCGTGGCGCCCGACATCAAGCTGCCCTCCGTCGAAGGCTCCCTCGAGCTCCAGGCACCGGACGTAGACATCAAGCTGCCCTCAGGCGAAGGCTCGCTGGATGGAGCCGAGCTGGAAGCCGCGGGCCTGAAAGGGAAGTTTAAGCTGCCCAAGTTCGACAAGCCCAAATTCGGCGTGTTGCCTCCCAAGGTGGAAGCGGTGGAAGGCGAGGTCAGCCTGCCCGCGGCAGAGGTCGAGCTCCCGTCCGCCACCGTGGCAGCTGCAGGGGAGGGCCCCGCGCTGGGCCTCAAAGCTGACGTCCCCGGCGCCAAGAGTGAAGGGGCGGGCTGGAAGGTGGAGAAGCCTTCCCTCAAAATGCCCAAAGCTGACATCAAAGCGCCCAAGGTGGACGTCACCCTCCCCTCCGTCGATATCAGCCTTCCGAAGGCCAGCGTCGACCTGCAGGCGCCCGAGGCGGCCCTCACCCTCGAAGGAGAAGCAAAGGCCCCGGAGAAGGAGGCCACAAAGACCAAGGACGGCAAGTTCAAGATGCCCAAGTTTGGCATGCCTTCCTTTGGCTGGTCCAGCAGCAGAGAGGCCAAGGGCACCGTGGCCGCTGATGTGGACGTCAGCCTCAAGGAGCCCAAAGTGACGGCGCCCTCGGGAACCGCCGAGGTGGACGTGACCCTGCCCGCGGCCAAGATCCACGTGCCCGGCATGGAGGTGACCGTCGAGAGCGCCGCCGGAGGAGACGGCGAGAAAGGTCGATTCAAGATGCCCGACGTCAAGATGCCCAGCGTCAAGCTGCCCAAAGTCAAAGGTCCCCACGTGCAGGTCAGCCTGCCGAAGGCGGAGGTCTCGCTGCCCAAAGCCCAGGCCGAAGTCCAGGAGGGCGAAGTCGCCCTGCAGGGCCCCGACGCCGAAGGCAGCCTGGAGGTGTCTGCCGGCAAAGTTGAGGGCGGTGGCATGAAACTGCACATGCCCAAAGTCAAGGTGCCCAGCGTGGTCTTCTCCAAGCCGACCGTCAAGGCTCCCAAACTGGACGCAGATGTCGGCCTGCACAAAGGCGACGTCAGCCTCCCCGAGGCAGACCTCAAGGCCGGCACCGGCGACATCAGCATCGTGGCGCCCAACATCAAGCTGCCCTCCGTCGAAGGCTCCCTCGAGCTCCAGGCACCGGACGTAGACATCAAGCTGCCCTCAGGCGAAGGCTCGCTGGATGGAGCCGAGCTGGAAGCCGCGGGCCTGAAAGGGAAGTTTAAGCTGCCCAAGTTCGACAAGCCCAAATTCGGCGTGTCGCCTCCCAAGGTGGAAGCGGTGGAAGGCGAGGTCAGCCTGCCCGCGGCAGAGGTCGAGCTCCCGTCCGCCACCGTGGCAGCTGCAGGGGAGGGCCCCGCGCTGGGCCTCAAAGCTGACGTCACCGGCGCCAAGAGTGAAGGGGCGGGCTGGAAGGTGGAGAAGCCTTCCCTCAAAATGCCCAAAGCTGACATCAAAGCGCCCAAGGTGGACGTCACCCTCCCCTCCGTCGACATCAGCCTTCCGAAGGCCAGCGTCGACCTGCAGGCGCCCGAGGCGGCCCTCACCCTCGAAGGAGAAGCAAAGGCCCCGGAGAAGGAGGCCGTGAAGACCAAGGACGGCAAGTTCAAGATGCCCAAGTTTGGCATGCCTTCCTTTGGCTGGTCCAGCAGCAGAGAGGCCAAGGGCACCGTGGCCGCTGATGTGGACGTCAGCCTCAAGGAGCCCCAAGTGATGGCGCCCTCGGGAACCGCTGAGGTGGACGTGACCCTGCCCGTGGCCGAGATCCACGTGCCCGGCATGGAGGTGACCGTCGAGAGCGCCGCCGGAGGAGACGGCGAGAAAGGTCGATTCAAGATGCCCGACGTCAAGATGCCCAGCGTCAAGCTGCCCAAAGTCAAAGGTCCCCACGTGCAGGTCAGCCTGCCGAAGGCGGAGGTCTCGCTGCCCAAAGCCCAGGCCGAAGTCCAGGAGGGCGAAGTCGCCCTGCAGGGCCCCGACGCCGAAGGCAGCCTGGAGGTGTCTGCCGGCAAAGTTGAGGGCGGCGGCATGAAATTGCACATGCCCAAAGTCAAGGTGCCCAGCGTGGTCTTCTCCAAGCCGACCGTCAAGGCTCCCAAACTGGACGCAGATGTCGGCCTGCACAAAGGCGACATCAGCCTCCCCGAGGCAGACCTCAAGGCCGGCACCGGCGACATCAGCATCGTGGCGCCCGACATCAAGCTGCCCTCCGTCGAAGGCTCCCTCGAGCTCCAGGCACCGGACGTAGACATCAAGCTGCCCTCAGGCGAAGGCTCGCTGGACGGGGCTGAGCTGGAAGCCGCGGGCCTGAAAGGGAAGTTTATGCTGCCCAAGTTCGACAAGCCCAAATTCGGCGTGTCGCCTCCCAAGGTGGAAGCGGTGGAAGGCGAGGTCAGCCTGCCCGCGGCAGAGGTCGAGCTCCCGTCCGCCACCGTGGCAGCTGCAGGGGAGGGCCCCGCGCTGGGCCTCAAAGCTGACGTCCCCGGCGCCAAGAGCAAAGGGGCGGGCTGGAAGGTGGAGAAGCCTTCCCTCAAAATGCCCAAAGCTGACATCAAAGCGCCCAAGGTGGACGTCACCCTCCCCTCCGTCGACATCAGCCTTCCGAAGGCCAGCGTCGACCTGCAGGCGCCCGAGGCGGCCCTCACCCTCGAAGGAGAAGCAAAGGCCCCGGAGAAGGAGGCCGCGAAGACCAAGGACGGCAAGTTCAAGATGCCCAAGTTTGGCATGCCTTCCTTTGGCTGGTCCAGCAGCAGAGAGGCCAAGGGCACCGTGGCCGCTGATGTGGACGTCAGCCTCAAGGAGCCCCAAGTGACGGCGCCTTCGGGAACCGCCGAGGTGGACGTGACCCTGCCCGCGGCCGAGATCCACGTGCCCGGCATGGAGGTGACCGTCGAGAGCGCCGCCGGAGGAGACGGCGAGAAAGGTCGATTCAAGATGCCCGACATCAAGATGCCCAGCGTCAAGCTGCCCAAAGTCAAAGGTCCCCACGTGCAGGTCAGCCTGCCGAAGGCGGAGGTCTCGCTGCCCAAAGCCCAGGCCGAAGTCCAGGAGGGCGAAGTCGCCCTGCAGGGCCCCGACGCCGAAGGCAGCCTGGAGGTGTCTGCCGGCAAAGTTGAGGGCGGCGGCATGAAATTGCACATGCCCAAAGTCAAGGTGCCCAGCGTGGTCTTCTCCAAGCCGACGGTCAAGGCTCCCAAACTGGACGCAGATGTCGGCCTGCACAAAGGCGACATCAGCCTCCCCGAGGCAGACCTCAAGGCCGGCACCGGCGACATCAGCATCGTGGCGCCCGACATCAAGCTGCCCTCCGTTGAAGGCTCCCTCGAGCTCCAGGCACCGGACGTAGACATCAAGCTGCCCTCAGGCGAAGGCTCGCTGGATGGAGCCGAGCTGGAAGCCGCGGGCCTGAAAGGGAAGTTTAAGCTGCCCAAGTTCGACAAGCCCAAATTCGGCGTGTCGCCTCCCAAGGTGGAAGCGGTGGAAGGCGAGGTCAGCCTGCCCGCGGCTGAGGTCGAGCTCCCGTCCGCCACCGTGGCAGCTGCAGGGGAGGGCCCCGCGCTGGGCCTCAAAGCTGACGTCCCCGGCGCCAAGAGCAAAGGGGCGGGCTGGAAGGTGGAGAAGCCTTCCCTCAAAATGCCCAAAGCTGACATCAAAGCGCCCAAGGTGGACGTCACCCTCCCCTCCGTCGACATCAGCCTTCCGAAGGCCAGCGTCGACCTGCAGGCGCCCGAGGCGGCCCTCACCCTCGAAGGAGAAGCAAAGGCCCCGGAGAAGGAGGCCGCGAAGACCAAGGACGGCAAGTTCAAGATGCCCAAGTTTGGCATGCCTTCCTTTGGCTGGTCCAGCAGCAGAGAGGCCAAGGGCACCGTGGCCGCTGATGTGGACGTCAGCCTCAAGGAGCCCCAAGTGACGGCGCCTTCGGGAACCGCCGAGGTGGACGTGACCCTGCCCGCGGCCGAGATCCACGTGCCCGGCATGGAGGTGACCGTCGAGAGCGCCGCCGGAGGAGACGGCGAGAAAGGTCGATTCAAGATGCCCGACATCAAGATGCCCAGCGTCAAGCTGCCCAAAGTCAAAGGTCCCCACGTGCAGGTCAGCCTGCCGAAGGCGGAGGTCTCGCTGCCCAAAGCCCAGGCCGAAGTCCAGGAGGGCGAAGTCGCCCTGCAGGGCCCCGACGCCGAAGGCAGCCTGGAGGTGTCTGCCGGCAAAGTTGAGGGCGGCGGCATGAAATTGCACATGCCCAAAGTCAAGGTGCCCAGCGTGGTCTTCTCCAAGCCGACGGTCAAGGCTCCCAAACTGGACGCAGATGTCGGCCTGCACAAAGGCGACATCAGCCTCCCCGAGGCAGACCTCAAGGCCGGCACCGGCGACATCAGCATCGTGGCGCCCGACATCAAGCTGCCCTCCGTTGAAGGCTCCCTCGAGCTCCAGGCACCGGACGTAGACATCAAGCTGCCCTCAGGCGAAGGCTCGCTGGATGGAGCCGAGCTGGAAGCCGCGGGCCTGAAAGGGAAGTTTAAGCTGCCCAAGTTCGACAAGCCCAAATTCGGCGTGTCGCCTCCCAAGGTGGAAGCGGTGGAAGGCGAGGTCAGCCTGCCCGCGGCTGAGGTCGAGCTCCCGTCCGCCACCGTGGCAGCTGCAGGGGAGGGCCCCGCGCTGGGCCTCAAAGCTGACGTCCCCGGCGCCAAGAGCGAAGGGGCGGGCTGGAAGGTGGAGAAGCCTTCCCTCAAAATGCCCAAAGCTGACATCAAAGCGCCCAAGGTGGACGTCACCCTCCCCTCCGTCGACATCAGCCTTCCGAAGGCCAGCGTCGACCTGCAGGCGCCCGAGGCGGCCCTCACCCTCGAAGGAGAAGCAAAGGCCCCGGAGAAGGAGGCCGCGAAGACCAAGGACGGCAAGTTCAAGATGCCCAAGTTTGGCATGCCTTCCTTTGGCTGGTCCAGCAGCAGAGAGGCCAAGGGCACCGTGGCCGCTGATGTGGACGTCAGCCTCAAGGAGCCCCATGTGACGGCGCCCTCGGGAACCGCTGAGGTGGACGTGACCCTGCCCGCGGCTGAGATCCACGTGCCCGGCATGGAGGTGACCGTCGAGAGCGCCGCCGGAGGAGACGGCGAGAAAGGTCGATTCAAGATGCCCAACGTCACGATGCCCAGCGTCAAGCTGCCCAAAGTCAAAGGTCCCCACGTGCAGGTCAGCCTGCCGAAGGCGGAGGTCTCGCTGCCCAAAGCCCAGGCCGATGTCCAGGAGGGCGAAGTCGCCCTGCAGGGCCCCGACGCCGAAGGCAGCCTGGAGGTGTCTGCCGGCAAAGTTGAGGGCGGCGGCATGAAACTGCACATGCCCAAAGTCAAGGTGCCCAGCGTGGTCTTCTCCAAGCCGACCGTCAAGGCTCCCAAACTGGACGCAGATGTCGGCCTGCACAAAGGCGACGTCAGCCTCCCCGAGGCAGACCTCAAGGCCGGCACCGGCGACATCAGCATCGTGGCGCCCGACATCAAGCTGCCCTCCGTCGAAGGCTCCCTCGAGCTCCAGGCACCGGACGTAGACATCAAGCTGCCCTCAGGGGAAGGCTCGCTGGACGGAGCCGAGCTGGAAGCCGCGGGCCTGAAAGGGAAGTTTAAGCTGCCCAAGTTCGACAAGCCCAAATTCGGCGTGTCGCCTCCCAAGGTGGAAGCGGTGGAAGGCGAGGTCAGCCTGCCCGCGGCAGAGGTCGAGCTCCCGTCCGCCACCGTGGCAGCTGCAGGGGAGGGCCCCGCGCTGGGCCTCAAAGCTGACGTCCCCGGCGCCAAGAGCGAAGGGGCGGGCTGGAAGGTGGAGAAGCCTTCCCTCAAAATGCCCAAAGCTGACATCAAAGCGCCCAAGGTGGACGTCACCCTCCCCTCCGTCGACATCAGCCTTCCGAAGGCCAGCGTCGACCTGCAGGCGCCCGAGGCGGCCCTCACCCTCGAAGGAGAAGCAAAGGCCCCGGAGAAGGAGGCCGCGAAGACCAAGGACGGCAAGTTCAAGATGCCCAAGTTTGGCATGCCTTCCTTTGGCTGGTCCAGCAGCAGAGAGGCCAAGGGCACCGTGGCCGCTGATGTGGACGTCAGCCTCAAGGAGCCCCATGTGACGGCGCCCTCGGGAACCGCCGAGGGTGACATGACTCTGCCTTCCGCCCAAATCCACACGTCAACTTTTGATGTTGACAGGTCTTCCTCTCCTCATAAAGAGGATGATATTGGTAAAGCTAAAAGTTCTCTCTTTAAAATACCCAAGGTTTCCCTTTCTAGAATTTCCAAACCTCAGGCACAGATTAAGTCTGGTTTTGAAGTGTCAGGTTCAGAAAGTCTTTGTGGTTCAGTTTCAGAGGAAATTGCTGTTTTTTCTTCAGGCAATGTTGAATCTAAACTTGTTACTGACCATAAGGTTGGTAGTGCCTCTAAACATACTAAATTTCGAATTCCTAACTTAGGTTTTTCCAAAGGTGATATTGCTGCTTCTAAAATAGATCAAGATTCCCCATTGCTTAAAGATGATATTACTCTTACTAAATATCAGATGAATCTTGCCGAATCTGCATCAAAAACATTATCTCTTACTGATGAAAATCTTTCAGAAACAGATTTTGAAATTTTAAAGGAAGATGCTTGTCTTGATCAAGGAATTCCAAAGCCAGAAGTGAAAACCCCAGCTGCTGAAATTGCTGTTGTTGACACTGAGGTTACAGTTAAAATTCCTAAATTCCGAAAACCAAAATTTGGAATTTCATGGTCTAGGGGAAAACCATTGGAAAAAGATTTTGATTCTAAAATGGAATCTGAAATCTCAAAGGTTAAGATAGCATCTGATCTGACTGATACTGATATCGAAAAACCAGTTGAGATTCCTGATGCCAAATTTGGTCTAAAGATGCCACAGCCTCCAGCTGAAGTTGTTCTGGATTCACCAAAGTGTGATGTCAGTCTCCCATCACTGGAAGCTACTGTGCCAAAGTTAGAATTGGAAAGCCATGGCCCAGATTTAGAGTGCAAGGCAGAACAGGTAGCAGTTTCAGTAGAGAAGGACAGTGAGGAGAAAGAAAACAAAATTAAGACATCAAAATTCAAACTGCCTTCATTTAGTTGGTCACCAAAGAAAGAAGCTGTTGCTTCTGCTGAAGCTGTGGGACATCTGGAAGAACCCTCTTTATCTACTTTATCTGGAGACACAGAATCTGAATTAAAATTTTCTCTCCCTGAGAATCAATACCCTCATGTGGAATTTGACCCACCAACAGAAAAAGATGGTGAAAAGGGAAGAAACAAGAAGTCCCAATTTATCATGCCAAAGATCTCATTCCCTAAAATGAAGGGTCAGAAAGTCCAGGTCTCTCTTCCTGTACTAGAAACTGACATTAGTGGTCCCAAACAAGAAAAAGAAGGCATTTCAGTAGAGAAATCTGATAAAGGGACTACTGGAGAAGGGGTAGGAATAAGCATAAAAGAGCCTAAAGTTACAGCTACTTTGGAATTTTCCAAACCAGAAGTTAAGACTCCCAAAATAGATATGGATATTAGCATACCTACAAGTGAGGTCATACCTCCTACATGTGAAGAAGATAACCCAACATTGAAATCAACTGCTGCTAATGCAAGCCTCTCTACCTCAGATATTAAGATGATAACTGAAAGCTCCCTTGAGGTAAAGAGTCCTGACGCAAGTGTTGAACATCCATCATGTGAAATTGCTGTGAGTAATCTAGAAATAAAAAATGATGGTCCTGAAGGGAAATCAAAAATGTCTAAATTCCAGATGCCAAAGTTTGGTATTATACATTCCAAAGCAAAAGGATCAGAAAATGAGGTCAGCCAATCCAAATCAGAAGTCAAGGTTCCCCAACTAAAAACAATGGTAGAAATAGCTGACATTGCTCTTGAAGCACCAGATTTGGAGATGGAATGTGGTACAGGAACAGAAACTTACAGCCCAAAAGTCAAAACAACCAAAGCTGACAGTAAGACATCAGAAGCTGATGCTTGCCTCCCATCAGCTGATATTTCTATTCCAAAACCAGGCCATGATATTCAGGATTCAGATGCAGCACTAAAAATCAAAGGGGAAATAAAGCAAGATGGAGATGGTGAAGAGAAAGAAGGACATTTTAAAATGCCAAAATTCAAACTGCCATCCTTCAGTTGGTCACCAAAGAAGGAAGCAAGTGTTAAAACAGAGTCTGGAGCAAATTTGGAAGATCAGAAACTTGCTGTAATGCCAGGCAGAATTGACACAGAAGTGAGAGGAAGTGATGATCAAGGCACTGGGCCAGCCCTTAATATGGAAATATCTGCAGGAAAAGTGGAACAAAAAAGTCCAATTAAAAAGCCTCAGTTTGTCATGCCTAAGATTTCACTCTCCAAGATCAAGGTTCCGAAATCTCAGACACAATCACCAAAAGTTGAAGCTGGTGCTACTACTCCTCAAACAGAGTGTGAAGACTCAATACAAATACCTGATATAGAAAGAAGGCACTCAGAAAGGACAGAAGATGGGGCACAAATAAGCATAAAACTGGCTGATGTTAAGATCCTCACTCTAGAGTCTTCCAAAATCAAAACTGGAGCCTCCCAAAGTGATGTGGGAATCAGCTCAGCAAAGATTGATGCTCCTCAGTCTCCCTCAGAGGGGAGTTTTCAACAGGTTGCCCTAAAATCTAGTTCTACAAAAGAAGACATAATTCATAAAACAGGTGTTAGTTTTCCCAAAGGACAAGATTCTGCTGAACTGAGAAGCCCTGAAATAGTAACAGAAATACCAGTTGTGGATGGAAGAAAGATGAAGTCAGAAGATCCTGAAGGGAAGATTAAAATGCCCAAATTTCAGAAGCCAAAGTTTGGAATCACTTTAACAAAAGGGAAAGGCCCAGAGACAGAGGTTAGCTCTCCAAAAATTGAAGCTGAGCTACCCCAGGTAAAAATTACAAACAAAATTGCTGACATTGCTGTGGGAGTTCCAGTATCAGAACTTACATCTGAGATGTCAGATCCTGGAGTAGATGTTTATGCTTCTAGGACCAAAACACCCGAAGTTCTAACAGCTGACATTGAAGCTCCAAAGGTAGACATAAGCTTCCAGACAGTGTCTAAACCAATGACAGAGGGAACTATCGAGGGTCTTGAAGAGAAAGAAATTGGATTAAAAGAAGAATGTGAAATAGAAGCTGAAGAAGTTCAGACTGAAGAACATCAGGGATGGTTTAAAATGCCAAAATTCAGGATACCTGCATTTGGCAAGACATCCTTCAAGGAAAAAAAAGGTGATGTTGATATTGAAAGAAGCATGGAAAAAACTCAGGCAAGTGTTCCCTCTGCCAAACTACAAGCTGAAGCAAGTGTTCCTGAAAATACCTTCTCATTACCACATGGAGTCGCTGAATTTACTACTGGAAAAGAAGCAATTCCAAAATTAGGAGATTCTGTGAAGAGTTCTGATGTTAGCTTGCCAAAATTGGAAGGAGATATTTCATTATCCTCAGAAAGAACAGATAGTAAAATGAAAATTCAAAAAACTGAAACTTATGCAGACATAGTTAAGCATGGTGCTGAAGGGCAAAAAATGCATAGTACCAAAATCACAATGTCTTCAGCAGAATTGTCTAAACTCTACCCAAGTGCTTCAGAAATTGAAAAAGACAACAGTTTATCAAATAGGTTTCCTACATGTACCGTGAGTGTTCAAGAGCATAAAGCCACATCACAGAATATACAAGTCTCAAAGGTAGAAAGTTCCACTAAGTTAGTGACTTCAGAGGTAGGATGGAAACCATCATCAGCTGAAATTACTGTAGATGCAACACAGGACAAAATAGACATTAGTCTTCCAAAGGAAGAGCTAGATATTCAAAATGAAGAGGCAATAATTAAGAAAGGAAAGATAAAGGATGAGGTGAAAATTATGGGAAAAGCCAGTGAAGGAAGTAAATTTAAAAGGTCTACATGGGAATGGTCTATGACAAAGGGATCAGAAGATGGTTCTTACGTTACAGCTAAACTGGAAGATCTAAAGGTAGAAGTTCCAGGAGTGAAAACGGATATTAAAATTGCTAGAGTAGATCCTGAAATGAAACTTGAAGTGAAAAGTGTTGAGAAGGACATGTCTGCAGGGATGAAAGTGCAAGTAGAAGACAGAGCAGAAACAAGTAAAATTAAAACATACAAGTTTAAGATTCCAAAGTTTGGAGTGTTGCATTCAGAAGTGAAGAGTTTTGAAGATTACATCAATTTGCCAGAGTCAGAAGCTGATTCAGTATCTAAAACTGAACTGGGCACAGCAGAAATGCAGTTTCAAAAATCAGAAGGATCCATTGGCCTGAAAAGTTTAGATCTAGATCATACAGAAGCATTTGCTGGAATAACAGTGGATGAGTCACAAGGTGCCCCAGAAGTAAATATAAAAATTCCCAAACTAAAAATACCAAGATTCACTTTCGAAGCTCTTCCAACTGAAGCCAGTATTTCAGTGTCAAGAGTGGTAACAGATCCAAAGGGATCTAGTACTGATGTTGAAGTAGTGCAACTGCAAGCAAGCTCTGCTATCCTTGAAGAAACATCGGGTGTTCTAGAGGGTGGTGTTCAAAAGGCAAAGAGCAAAATTCTAACACTGACTGAACCTGACATTAAAACAGCACAGGTGACAACTACCATAGAGACCTCCCTTTCAAATGCAGGGCAAGACCTTTGTTGGTCTTATGTAGAGGGACAAGAGGTCAGCGAGAAAGCAGAACCTGAACATGTTGCTATCGAAAAGTGTGAGATTTACACTACTGAAATACTGAAAGAATCAGAGATTCTCTCACCACAAGTCAAAACTGCTACTTTGGGATTCTCATTGCTCAAGGCAAAGTTGCCTGAATCACATAGCAACTTAGAAGTGCTGGTCCAACAGTCATCTTCGGCAGAAGATGTATCAGTGAGCAAATCTAAATGTGCTGATGAAAGCTTTGGAGTAGCAGCACAGAGCACTGGCACTGCTGAGCTTAAACTGTCTGACAAACCACACTGTGAGTCTGAAGAATGTAGTGGAGATGCAAGTATGCCAAAGATAAAAACGTTTGATGTTGAAGAAACACTTTCCAGTAAACCCAAAGACAGTCATTCTGATAAGCTGCCAGAGAGAATAACTGCAGGTCCTCCCTCTAAAGCCGAGGATGTAGCTGAAGCACTAGAAGATGAAGAAAAAGGCATAACCAATGAAAAAGACAAGACTGATAGTAAAAGATCTCCTGGAAGATTCAAATTTTGGCTTCCAACTATTGGCTTTTCATCACCTGGTGATGAAACAAGCACAGATTCCAAAACAGAAGTAAAAAAATCAGTTCCAGAAGATGTGAAACTTGCTGACACATCAGATAATGATTCTTCTAAGCAAACTGAGAAAACGGGATGGTTTAGATTCCCCAAGCTTGGTTTTACATCTCCTTCTAAAAAGGTTAAGACTGTTGACAAAGAAGAGGCAGGTCATAAAGAAGGAAGAATCTCAGATGAAGACAGCCCATCAGATAAACCTGATGTATTTTTTGATGCACAAGAAAGCTTATCACCTAAAGAAACAGAGGGTGAAAAAGTTGCATTAGATGGGGCCTCATCTGATGTTCCAGTTTCTCGAACTATTGTGACATCTTCAGCAAGAACTGAACTAATTTTGTTGGAGGAAGAAAAAGATAGACAATCTACTATTTCCAGAGATGCACCAAAATGAAGATCTCCAGTTTTTTCAACTCTCAATGAAAAGAGTCTATACTTACCAAAAAAGCCATTATTTTCTAGTAACTGAAAATGAAACATAACCCAAAGCTGGTGAGTTTGAAAAGAATTTACCACATTTAAATATTCCAGTACATGGATGTGCTGTATTGTGCACTAATAAAAATACTGATTTCTTCAAATCTGCCCCAAAGGCAACAATTTCTACAGGTACAGAGGAGCCTGTATAAATTTCAGCGAAGCCCAAAGACACCTGAAGCATGAAAGTAAACTCTTGAAAGGCTGGATGATAGCAAAAAGATTTGTTAAATAGACTTCTCAAAAACACATGAATTGTGTTTAGATTATAGATTATTTCCAGAATGGAGCATAAACTAATACTCTGAGAACTATACTTACTTGTTTAGATTTTGGACCTTTCTACTTCTGCTTTCTTATTAAAATATTTTCTTTATTTCTGTTAAGGTAATATGGATATTCCACAAAAACTTACAATGCAAAATAAAACCAAAATACTAGTGTAGAGAGACTAATGCTTTACCCCTTCCTCTCTTCTCACTTTTTGGTATTCTGGTGGGTTGTATTTAGCCTTAAAAGACTTTTTAAAAAAACAACAGAATAAATTCAAGACCAAAACCATATAACTAATTCACATTTTAAGATACCAAAATAAAACATGCTGACAAAGAAATGTGGGTAAATAAATTTTAATGTATATATTTACTGGATAGTTAAATGCACGGATTGATCTGCCACACTGCAATCTTTGATTGCTTCAAAGATTTTCTGGTAAAGGAGATGTATATAATTATTTACTTCTTGTTTATATTAAGGCTTCTCTCAAGCGCACAACAAAAAACAGAGTGTGTATGTGACAGCTTTCACGTGTATCATTAAAACACTGTCTGTATTCTTAATTCACAATAAACTCACCATATGAATAACTCAAGTAGTGTGAGTTACTGAGAGTGCTGTTTGCATTTTCTGGTTCTGAGAATCCCAGCTTAAATTTGAAAAAGGTTTGAGTATACCCCACTACCTGCTGGAGGACAGAACAGTTTCTGTATTTAATCTGGGGTGTTTTGACCCTGGCTGGAGACCAAATGACCGCGCAAGTCACTCTATCACTCCCTTTTTCTCCTGGACAGGGGAAAAATATATATATTGAGAGATCACTCTGCAATTAGTGTCACAGGCCAAACAGACCAAACCCAGAATAAAGGAAAGAAAACTCTCTAATTTATTACACTGCACACACACCCAGTGACACCAGAGTCTGGCAATGAGAAGCATGACCAGATCTTAAAGCACCTTTCCCCCACCCCTCCCTTGTTAGCAGACTTCACTTTAGTCATGATTTTACTCCCTTCTTCCCCTCCACTGTGGCATGGGGAAGGGTGGGGGATGAGGTTTGGGTCAGTTCCTCACAAGCTGTTTTCCTTCTCCTGATCTTAAAACACCTCTACCTCCCCACCTCACCCCCTTCTTACAGACTTTAGTGATGATTTCACTCCCTTCTTACAACTTAATCATAATATTTGGTCGTAAGGGTTACAAACTAATCTGAAACTTTTCACTCCTTACAGTCCTGAGCTTTATGGAATTGCACATGCAGACATGGTTCATTATAGGAGTTTTCTGATTTTCTTTCTCCATATTCTACTTAGTACAGGGAAAGCAGACACAGCAAAACATTTAGAAATCGGCTTATAAAGGAAGCATACTTGGTTGTCTAACCATCTGTGGCTTGAGATGCTCTTCATTTCTATGCTCTTTCAGTAGGCTTACATATTCTAAAGAGAACTGCCAGCAGTTATTCTAAAGAGAACGCTAATTATCACTGAAGAGACTGTTCACATAAGTGCTAGGCATGTATCATTTGTTTGGATCATGCAGATTTCCCTGAAGTTTCCCTTAGTTTAAAAGTCATTGTTCAATAGACCCCAAATTACCACACCAGACAGCAACAGCATATACCAGGACTGAGGAAAACCCTGTGATAAAGACAGAAAGATTGCATCCAGAAAAAGGCAATGTATGTAATAACAGACATCTGATTCTAAGAGCAGTTCATATCAGCCTGCAAAGCAGCCTTCACACAGAATGTTTCTCAGGCAGCAGCCATTTACTTGTGCTCACAAATAGGGAGCCGCCCAGAGAGCACTGGGATCCACCCAGACAGTCTGCTGCAAAGGTGAAAGAGTCAAGTCAATTAGAATTGAGCTCTAAGTTAGTAATGACCACAGAGCAATAATCACCATGACGTTTTTAGAAGATGAATGATACAGCCAAGGGAAAAGCAGTAAAGGAAAGAAGTAGCGATTAAACCTTCCTCCAAATAGGGTACTGCCAGCTTTGGGAAAGGTGCAAATAAAGCATACTACCCAAGGGTCTGACCAAAGTAAGACAGGCTCTGCAGAGGGTCCTGGGCAGGCTGGATTGATGGGCAGAGGCCAGCCTTATGAGGTTCAAGAAGGTCAAGTGCAGAGTCCTGCATTTTGGTCACAATAACCCCAGGCAATGCTACACGCTTGGGGCAGAATGGCTGGAGAGCTCCCTGGAGGAAAAGGACCTGGGAGTGTTAGTGGAGAGAAAACCATCCAAGGATAATAAACAGATGCTAACGAACATTACTGAAGGGCCCAGCTCACATTTGGTACAGTCTTGAACTTGAGAAATCATAATCAAAATGAGACAAGCAACAGGTGGGTGGATAAGGATCCTGTTGCATAAATGGAAAAGTACTAAAAGATTTAAAGCCTAGTAATAATTTACACCATATTCCACCTTTGTAACAGGGAACAAGCACAGGAGAACCAAGCCATGAAGGGGCTTAAAAAGCCTCATAAGAAACCACGGAAATGAACTCAAGTTCATTGTCCTAATTGTAAACCTCTCCTCCTTACCTGGAGGAAAAAACACACAAGTGATGTCAATAAAGAAAATAAAAGAGCATTCTCATAAGCCCCGATTTTTCCCTTATAAACTGAACCTTCGCCCACACGAGTCTTACATTACCACAAGACAATCGCCCAGCTTGATCAGAAACTGTCCCCACTGAACAACTTGACCAGCACTGATTTGAGCTCCCAAGTAAAGAAATTTTCTTCTTACTCCTGCAGTAATCCATCCCCCTCAAACCAGTGAAAACATAGCTGCGAGTGCCATCTAGAGGACCTCACTCCTCGATGGAAAACAGGTTGGTTGGTTCAAAAGATGAAACTTCTCAGCAAGATTTCCAAACAGCCCCACCGTTTGCAAGTGCTCGTGGAGCTGGAAAAAAATCTGTTCGATGCCATTCTTGCTTGCAAGTATGAATACAGTGCACAGTCAGATGTATTTGTTGGTACAGGATAATAAACCCATGAAATGGAGCTAGTGAAAACCAGCTGGGAAGGTTTTACTTTGCCAGAAATTGTAATTAGTGACTGGAAATATCAAAATATTATGCAGCCTCTAGAAAGGAAATAAGGGAGGAGAACGCTAAAAGCACCAGAATCTTCCTCAATCTGTTTGCAGGTATATGAATACTCACAAAATTTCAGTGTTACCTCTAAATGTAACTACAATCCAAGGAATCTTGGAAGTGTCTGGCAGAGATGGCTAAGGAGCAGTCTGGAAACCAGGAAAATGGAAAATCAGTTGGGATCATCTCCAGAAGACCTCATGAGGAGGGAGCCTTATTTGGATGGGGATTTGTGTGCATTCACAAAGATACAAATCAGTTCACACAGGGATGATCACAGCAGGTCCTTTTTTCATTCTGAGCATAGGGCAGGGATTCAAAAGCACCAAAACATTGATGGGGAGGTTGCACTGCAATGGGGAAGCCTGTACTACCTCTACCCAGTGCTGTGTCTGTGGCAAGAGAGATGGCTTCAGAGCTAAAATGCCACCAAGTGGGGCCCTGACAGGATGGAAGAGAAGCCATGAGCTGCCACGCGTATTTTTGGGCTGGAGAGTTCCTCTGTTCTACCACAGCTCCAGAGATGGTATGCCAGGGCAGGGGGGTTGTTGCCTTTGCCTTGGGCTCTCACCTATGCTCTACATCAGACCCAAACCAAAAACTCCACTTTGCCACCCCACTTCCAGTGTCAGGCAGAGGTGCCTGGCACCAGCGAGGTCCACAGAGTCCCAGACCAGTGTCACTGACACCCCTTCACGGCTGGAGCTCAGGCCCTGCTTTCTTTTGCTGTCACTTCTGATAACCATCCAGGGCAGAGCCACTGTACTGTGGCAGATAAGGACACAAGGTACCAGATGGCTCAGGTTTATGGACCCTGTGAGACTGCAGAAGAAAAAGCAGCCCAGAAGCACTTGGTCAGGGCCAGTGCCAGGACATCCATAAAGGAGCAAGGAAGTTCTCCAAGCACTGCCCATTGTGCAGGTGGGAAGCCTTTGCTGCACTCAGCACTGAAGCAGTAGCTTCACCCTGCTCCCCCCATCCTGTTTGCCACATGAGGCCACCACACAGACATCTGAACACCCCCAGACACACAGGGGTCCAGGGCAGCTGAGCTGGAAGCTGGCCACGAGATTTAAATCCCAGGCATTTAACTCTGGTGACAGACTCAACACTGAAATACAGGTATTGCTGTGCACCTCTAATTCCCAAATGCTTTAAAAATCTGCCCTCCCTATTGCAGGTGCTTACTTACATGGCTGAAATCTTAAAGCGGCCAGGAGTTTATTAAAAATATACTTACACACATATAAGCAAACACTGCTAATTGAACATTGAGGTTCAAATATATAGCGTCCTAAGATAAAACATAACAGCAATAATGATCTGCATTCCTGGTCTATTAAGAGCTGGTTGTATCTTCCATGTTTGCTTTAATATCACTCATCACATAACACTGTATGCATCTAATTAACTATGGGATGAGGTAATCACACAGAGAAGGAAATACCACACACCGACTAGGGGTTTTGTAGGTAGTCAACTATGAGAAGTTCTCACATCATCAAACACTCTGGACACGATGAGGAAGCAATTTCTCTGACAAAGACATAAAAAAGAAAGCTCCTTGCTTTGCCTGTGGAACAAGATTCAGATATATTTTTGTTTCTATTTAAAATGTATATTTTGATTGACTTCAGATTTGACCCCTCCAGTTACAGTCTTTCTGTCCCTCCACGTCCTCCAGATTCACTGCGTAGCTGGAATTCCAGTCTCGCTCAAAAAGGTTTTTTAATTGCTCCTGGAGAGGCAGTTGCCTTCTCTGCAGGCTGGTCAAATTCTGTTTGATAATTAGTCCCACTCCAGCTGTATTAATGAAGTAATCTTCTGACCAATTGGAAGTCCCTATGCAATAGAAAAAAGGCTAATTAGGAAAGCTACATTTCCCAGTGTTCCGTTTGATCTCCATACTTGTTAAGTCCACACTGCCTGACTTTGCTGATTTGCTGTACAACTGCAAATCTCATTAAGACCAGCAAAAACAGGTCACCTCCTCCTTATTCCAGACCTCGGGTTTTGGAAAGTCAGTGTTAACCACAACCCTGATGCTTCGTAACCTTCTGATTCCACACAGCGTGTGGCAGAGATAGACAAATCTATTCATTCTAAATATGGGTATTAAGAGGGGTTAAAAGCCATTGCTTGATATGGGTTTCTGTGCTTAAAAAAAAATAATTCTTAATCGACTTAATTCTTTTTGCTTATTAAAAGAAAACAAGAGGAGAAACTGGACCCTTCATCAGTAACTCCTCAGGAGCTGTTCTGAGCTCAGCATGTGATGCCTGCTTTTAAACCAGGCAAAGCTGTGAATCCAGCTGTAGACATTGTCTCGGGCCCTCTCCCAGTCTACCAACATTCAGAAAATCAAACACTGTGGAAAAGCACAGATTTTATCACTGGGCACTTCTGGCATTCACCTTAACCAGAAAAAATCTACTCTCAGTTCCAGGAGGTGCTGAGGCATGGAAACAAATCATCTGGGTGTCTGTCTTCAAAAGTCAACTCGGTAAGAAACAAGTTCAGTTAAGGGCAATTGGACCTGCAGGTCATCAGCCCGTGGAAGATCAGGCTCTTGGCTGGCTTGCATAGCTTGGAGGATGAGCTGCCTGAAAGGACAGAGCCCTTTCACATTCCCTTTTTTGAGGGATCCTGATAAAAGAGTGAAAAAATAAGCCCCATCCTGATCTTCAGGAATCGAGCCACAATTGGCACTGCTGTTTTCTCATTTCCATTCCTAGAATTCTGTTCAGCAAACAGCACACAGAATTAATTCCTCCCAGCAATTTCTTTTTATTAAAGCACAGTGACGTTATATACTAGAGCATCAGCTATCACTGCATCATTCTGAGCACACAGCCTGTGAAATTCCTACTGTGACTGTCACTGGCTGTGCACTCAGACTTGGCATGCTCTCTTCTTAACGGTTCACAATGATATCAAATAACCCCTTACTGAACTTGACCTACATTATTTTCTCCCCTTCACATCTCTATTTCTTTACCCAGGACAGACATTCTGATAAACCATACACTTTACATGGCAAAACGAAGCATTTTTGGATATTGCAGCCCATCCAATCTCAGTCTCAATCCTATAGATCTGAAGATAATGTGTTTGGAAAAAGGGAGTACGTACCAATATAGGCTACCTTATCAGTAACCATGTATTTGTTGTGATTCACTCTCCCATAAGGAATACTTGTGTGATTCAGAACTGGAACAATGAAGAGTTTCTGGATGGAGAGAAATTAAAAACATAAATAGAAATAGCAGAGCAAGGAACAGATCGAATAATTGGACAGTGCAGATTTTCTATGTTTCCAGAGTAGAATATTACAGAAAGAACAAAAGAGAATATTACACACACAGATATTAAATGCACCATAAAAGAGAATTTACTCTTATCCAAGAAATCTAACAAATAGTACTTTCACTACACATAAAATTGGATAAGCAATTGAGATCAGATAAGGATAATGTTTGCTTCACAATGTTCCATTAGTGGCACAGCTATTATCATTACAGGGCAGACAATTAAATGCTGTTTTAGGCAGCTGTTTAATAGATCTACATTTACCACTGATTGCTGCTCTTATTTTGTGCTAGAATGGCCTGATCACAGACACGAAGGGTACTGCAGGAAACAATGACGCCTAACTTTTTGTGTTAACTCTTACTAAAATCTACATTGCTGTCAGTTTGGGGTTTTGGGGGTTTTGTTTGGTTGGGGTTTTTTTCTTGATTGGTTTTTTTTTAAACCTTTCCTCCTTCCTTCTGTAACTTCTCTCTTTTGGGGTAGCTGCATTATATTGGGAGCTTCCACACCATCCCCACCCCACTCGATCCATCCCAGCCTAGTACCTAATGGCCTATCTTTAATATTTACTGCTTAGAAAAGGGCCTATTTGTATAGGCAATCAGCAAAGATCTCAATTGTAAATAACTGACTGTAATTAGACCCAGTAAAGATACTCCTTATAGGTAAACGAGAAGAGCACTGAGTTGTCATATAAACTATTACTGTCAAGGCGCTCAGCAAAAGAGACTCCCTGGAAGATGTTGCAAGCACTGCAGATAGGCACATCCCCATGGTATCCCTAGTAGCTCGCAATAGCTGCTTCCTCAAAGATTATCTCTCGGGCCTTATTTTCTCAAGGAACCCAAAGAGCCACTGCAACAATGGACAATCTGCTTCTCTAAAACCTGATATTTGCACATGCAACTAGCAACTTAGACTCAAAAAACAGTGGGTGGCCCATATCCTCAAGCTGTCTTTCCAAAATCAAGTTTCTTATCGTACCACGTCGACACTGATGTGGGCATCTGGGTTGTTGAGAGCACGCAAGGACTTCAGATAGTAGAGCATGGCTGGGTCAGAGTGGGTCCAGCAGCTGACCAGAAGCCGAATTTGTACTCTGCAGTTGAAAGCGGCTCGTCTCAGAGCGTTGTCAATGGCTGGCCAGTATCTACAGACAGCGTAGGTGGACAGAAAAAGGGGTATTTTTGAAACAGTTAAGTAGAAAGACATGACAATAAACTGAGAATACAAGTGACGCTGTGCACAGATGGGATCTCTGATGTCTAGTAAGAGAAGCACATGTGCCTTCACTGGGGGTTTAAGTAACATTTCAGCCTTCTACCCAGCCAGTTCTTATCCCAGAGTGCTTTGAGATCTCCAGTCTCTGCCAAGTTGTGATGATATGAATCAAAAAATGCAAAGCTCAGAAAAGTGGGTGTACACAGATGCATATAGAGCATGGTACCATCACACTCATTTCCTTAGGAAACTAAAAATAATAATACCAACTCCAATGTAAATCCAAGTGATACAGCATGAAGTAGAAAGGACAGCACAGAGCCCAGAGGAAAGCCTTAACAGCCATTTTGCAGAATATGGTAGTTTCAGGACCCTAGAGACTGTTTCCAGTGTCCCCAGAGGTCCTGCACCATCAACCAGCATGGAGGCTCTATCCCTCCCCACCTCTCCCTGCTGTTTTTAGGGTGCCGTGAACCTCTGAGGAAACAACCACAGCTATGCTCTCCAAACATGGGGCTGTCTGTGTTGGCAGTAGCTATGGGGAACATTTTTTAACATACTTCACCCAACTACACACTAAGATTTGGACAGTGTACATCCCAGGGCTAATAACACCAAACACCCACGTAGTATTTTCATTCCATAGGTCCTAAGAAGTTCTGCATCAAGGAAGACAAGGATCATTGGTACAGACTTTGGGACTGACAGACAGGGGTCTAGCACTCACAGTCCCATGAGCTACGGTGAATTAATTTGCCTAACTTATTCCTTTGGGTTTGTGAGGGCCTGAATTCTCCAGTTATTGCTTACACATCGTCCTACCATGATCAACAGACCAGCCAGGTGCCTTCAGGCTCAGGCTGACTTGTAGATCCTGAAAAGCTCAGAAAAGGATGCTATTTAGAAATGCTATTTTTGAACAGCTTCCATTTTTCAAATATATCAGTTTCTAGTTGATTAACACTCAGGCATTAAGACAGCAGCTTTGTTCCCTCTGCCTCAGCTGCTGGAGGAACCTAACCTGAACTAATCAGCCCCAATTCATTACACTACAGCTGGTTGCTGTGGAGAGAGCCCCAGGCCCTGCTCTGCTCTCCCTAGGCCTTTCAAACTCTTCTTTGCATCTGATCAGACCCTAGATGTCACAAATGGTGGATTAGGGCTTCAGATGAAGACTATGGAGCATTAACACAATCATTCCTAAGGGGGAAAAGATACTTTCTATTAATCTATTCTTAACTAAAAGCAGGAGATGAGAAGAAACCCAACTACACAATACAGAAAACAAAAAGCTATCTGATTTCTAAAAAATATCCTCCAAGCAGAAGCTAGCCTTTGAGATTTTGTTTCAAGGGCAACGGAATGATCTGTGTCTACCTATCATCCTACTCTCTTCCTGCTGACATATCCATGCCAGTTACACAACAGAGGATTTACCCAGCCATGCCACAGGACATGATGCATGGTATAATTCTGGCTAAATGGCAACCTAGAGCTCACCTTATTCTTTACCAGCAATATTGTCCATAATTATTTGCTTCAACTTCTTTCTCAGACAGATTATTTAGATGATTGGAAAACTCAGGAGTGTTACAAGCATATAAGCTTATAAGCACCTGGTTGCATGTAAACATCCTAATCCAAGCGTATCTGGGAGTTGTTGCCCCATGACTCACTAAATTTCCCTGTTAGATTTGCGTTGATGTGCAGGGTCTGCATGATCCTGCTGTGACCCTGGGCAGCCCACTGGAGCCACAGCAGTGGTCCACCACGCACATTTGATCACTCCAGATCACCACTACCACCTTCTCTTTGAGAGCTGCTGCTGCACACACCAGCACACTTCAGGAACTTGTATGTCCTTTGATGGAATTATAAAAAGGAAAATAAACTCCAAACATTTCTTTGAGAGGCTGTTTCAGCTGCTGTTGCAGAGGTCAACAAGGACAGTCAAGAATCACCTTCTAAACTAATGGCCAGGAACTACAGGCAGCAGGGCCAGAAGTCAAGAGTCTTCTAAAAAAAAATAAGAGAGCAACAGGAGCAGAGGAGAGGAGCAAGGCAATATTTTCTCGGCCAAAGTTGGAGGTCAGATATATTTCTGCTGTTCCCATTCCTTTCTCTATTCATAAAGCTACTCTGCTGTGTTTTGAAGGGAGCTGTACCTGACTGTCCCTGGTCTGGCACTTCACAGCTTTCTTGCCTCGTGAAGGCCACAGGAGGCTGCTCTAAAACACCAGTGAAGCACATGAGCAGTGTTGGATACCAACCTTCCTGTAGCATCAGTGTTTGCACAGTGAACAAGGCAGTTGTGAACGCAGAGCAAAGCCTCAGTGCTCACCACTGAGTGCTTTCGCTGCAGAAGAGAAGAACAGTACATTTCTCCTTTAGACAGTGCACAGTCAACTGATTTGCTCAGGATTAAAATTGTACCTTTCTGGATGAACAAAACGGCTGGTAGGGAAATATTCCATAACAGAAACGTAGACAAATTTCTGTGCCTCACTGATAATACTGATTATAGCAAAGAGGTCATGGGTACGACCTGCTGGACAAAATGTTGGAGGAGAAGCCTGTGAAGAGAAAGGCACACGGGTCAGTGATTTCATCCTTTTTCTGTCAGACCATGATTCAGTTATATTCAGATCCGTTTGGTTTTCATTACAGTAGCACAAAGCACTTGAGGTGGACCACCAGCATTCCTCATGCCTTCCATGCCCTGATGGGTCAGCTACATATGGATATATTGAGCCCACAGGTGATGAAAGGAGACTTGCACCCCATCCTTGTCATACTACCTGACAGGTGAGCCTGGGTCAACTCTCATTCCTTGAGTAGTTCCAGAGAAACTTGGCACATGAACGATTATCCAACTGGAGCACGGGTAGCTGAGGACTGCTGAATAAACTTTTCCTGCCAATGCTTAAACACAGTTTACAGGCTACCTTGTTGTTTTAAAACAGACTTACAGAAAAATACGCTTTTGTCAAGGTTCCATTAAATTCTACTTCCAGAGGCCGACGATTGTTAATGTGGGTAGAGTAATTAAGAGGCCAAGGGAATGGGATGGTAGCATTAGCGTGTCCAAGATCCCAGTAAGTACTAAATGTTTTCCAGAGGTCTTTGGCCAAGCAGCTGCAGTTGTATATCACAGCACCAAACTCTTTCACCTGCAAATAGAGGAAGCCATGTCACAGCCCCAAGAGAGCCGCCTCCTGGGGCTTTGTGCTGTTTCTCCAGCTTAGGCAGTATTTTATGTCATTAGAATTTTTCTGTTACATGCTCAGACATGAATTTCCTCCAAAGTTTTGAAGGTGCAGCAGCAGAACTTACCTGAGATAAAGATCTCCAGTCCATATTTGCACTGCCAATGTATATGTGCTTCATGTCTACAATCCAGAACTTGCTATGCAACACTCCTCCTGCCAAATGCCCAAAATCAATCTTTTTCACATGAGCCCCTGATGAAAGATGGGGAAGGAAAAAAAGAGGTTTAGATACTGCCCAGAGAGGCTGTGGAGTCTCCTTCTCTGGAGAAATTCAAAACCTGTCTTGACGTGTTCCTGTGTGACCTTATCTAGGTGATCCTGCTCTGTCAGGGTGGTTGGACTAGATAATTTTTTGAGGTCCCTTCTGAATCCTAAAGTTCTGTGCTGCTGTGATGCAGCATGGAGATGGTAATCGATACAGATCCCCTGACAACCAGGACATGTCTGGATGTCCGATAGCTGCGCCTGGTAATAACTACCAAAATTCACAAGCACTCATTCCTGGGAATGTGATAACTTGTAAAAATATACAAAATATGAACTTTCAGAAAAAACCTTCAGGGCATGACAACATACACAGAGATCATGAGCTAGGGAATACACAGTACCTGTCCTTTGAACCCATGTAAGTGCCACGCCAGAATAGACTTTGGACACTAGTTTCTCTGATGCCTTTTTGCATTACTGAGATTCCAAGGATGTCACCAAAAAAAAAGGAGATAATTACCTTTTTCCTCTAAAAGCTCAAGGTCAGTTGAATTTGTAGCCAGAGTTGGCACACTTGCTGCAATATACACAGAGACATTCTCTTTGAGTAATTTCTCAAACCTCTTCAGGATAGCTTCACCCTGTACGGTACATTGCTTGTTAATTGTCTTATATCGTTACAGAATGTTTAGTAAAACACATGCACATACAGTGTCATCAATGGATGCTTCCTTTGAAGAACACCAACACAAAGAAGTCAGAAATATCACCTGTTTCTGGAGAGTTTCAGTCAGAGAAAAAAGGGAGCAAAGATACTGATTCCATGTATGAATCAAAGTTTCTTTTCTGTCAAGTTTAGAAGTACAACCACAAACACCCCAGTGAACTCCCCATTGAAGATCAACTGTTGGATACTGATGCTCAACAGATATTGTTGCATCATTTTTTCCCAAGGATAAAAGTAACAGAGACTATCCTAAAGTGAGCTGTCCCTTTAGCAGAGACAGGGCTCAGCCTTACATCTGTCACTTCTTGTGTGGAGGAACTGAGTCAGGTTACAACACCAGACCCACCTAGTGAGGAAAACAAGGAGGGCAGTCCCAGAGAGTGAAGACAATGAGAAAGCTGTTGCAGGAGGGAGGCAAAGTATCTGCCCAGTGTAATAAAGAGGCCAGCATCTTGTCTATAAGAGAACAACACGATTCCCAACTCAACTGAACTGTATATCTGCCTGAAATAGAGTGGCCTCGTTCCTTCTGATTTCTGAACAGTCCTCAGCCCATACTGCCCCCCAGACTCTGCTCAGGATTGCCTGGGAGGTTTCCAGATGCCACAGGCCAAATGAGAGCCAAGAGACAACTAAACCTGATGGGTGGACACAAGGTGAGGCAGTGCCATGGGCTCTGCCATTTACTTTTGGTGGTGGAGCCAGAGAGGCCCTGCAGGAAGCCTGGCTGCCTGAGATACACACGAGGACAGGCCTGCAAAGGAGAGCAAATGCCCTGAGCTGCTGTCCCACGGTCCCCTGCAAATGGGCAAATGGAGATGCTGTGTCTGCACAAGGGGAGAAGCAGCATCTGACACTGTCCAATGTCCAGCAGACTTTGCTTCCTGACTCTTCCAGCTATCCAGTGGGAATTGGCATGTTCACTTGTGTATGGGATCCTATAGGGTATTCAGCCATGCCACTGGCTTCCCCTACTGCAGGCTGACAACATGCAGGATAAGCAAATGTGGGTTTGAGAGACTGACCTCCTGGTTGCTCCTTAAACACAACAGAGACATACTCAGACTGAGCCTAGCTCAGCTGGAGGGAGAAAGCTGGTGTGCTGCTTCAGACCAGCATGGAAAACCTTTCTGGGTTTACAGGAAGAGTCAAGCAGCATCTTTGGGAGACAGACCACACATTACATGAGATGTATAACCAAAGATGTTCTGGTCATTGATTTTCTCCTACCTGCTTGGAAGATGAATCATTGACATTGATATCCTTCCCAGTGAGAGACCAATAGTAAGAAGCCACGTGAATTTTCTCCTGGGCTATATCAAGGAGTCTCATCCAGGCTTGGTACAAGGGTTTGGCTGCTGTGCTATTTATCTCAAAAGGTAAGTCATAAGGAACATTTTCCACAAGTTCGAAGCTGCAAGGGCAATTGTATATCATGAAGCAGGGAAGCAAGCACCTGTCAAACCATACAGTTGGCCACTTTGAACATCAACCTCAAAAGCAAACGAGCTGAACTGGACAAGCAATCTGGGAGTACTCTGTATCCTCAGTTTTTATAGCTAAACCTAAAAGTACTCCCAAAATCCAGTGGAATGGATTCTCAGTAGCTGCTCTGAGCTTTGACTTTTTACCATCCTAAAGACAAAGAGAAAAATAACCTCCTGGGGCTGTGTTTCCCTTTTGCATCCTCTCCTCCCTCTGCTGGGGCAAACGCCCACTGCCCCCTCCAGCCTCTGAAAGAGGGGTGAGCTCAGCAGAGGCTGCTTTTTCCACTGGTCACCCTGCTGCCTCCCACCACTGCCATAAAGGGACAATGGCTGGAGGCCGTGGAGCAGCTCCAGAGGTATGCTGATCATACAAGCACAGGAGCAGTAGCGGAGCTGCAATACTCCCCCTCATAACAGGCTACTGCTAATGATCTGGTGCCTAAACAACACCCCTACTTTTCCCAAATTAGGGTTCTTTATAATTTATTATAGAATGGGAAGAGAATAACAGCCATGCTGATACTGTCATGTTTGTAACTATTTCTCCACCTGGTGATTACTGCTCCACGTGCCCTTCAGCATGGCTTACCGGCAGGAGTCATTGGACCTATTGGTCTCCTCCTCAATTACTGTGGTTCCTGAGAGATCTCCGTAGAGTCCTTCTTCCTCCTCTACCTCTTCGTAAACACTGACAACTGCTTCTTCTTCTTCTTCCTTAGGCTCAGCTGTGCTGTTCACTCTCACCAAGTAAACAGCCATCAGGACAACAAGAGCAAGTATCAAAATTGTCCCTAAGATTTGAAACTAGAACAGAATCCAGACAAGAGAGGATATAAGCGATCACCAAGTCACTGATGCACCAGCTAATGGATGATTATCTATTGCAGGTAGGTAAATCACAGTCACTGAACAGTCATTCTGCTTTCACATACTCAAAGGCTGTGTTCTTAGATATATCACTTAAAGCGAGGACCACGAGCTACGTAGGGGTGGGTTTATGTGAGGAACATGATTTTAGTTTTGTTTTGATTTTTCCAGTGCTAACATGGGTTGTTTTTTTTTTCCAAACCTTATGATTATTTTGACATTGATCAGCTTTATTTTAGAACAAGACAAATGAGCATTCAACAAAATTTCTCCCAAAATCAAAAGAAGGGAATACGTAACACAACGTTAGCTGTGGGATCAAGCCCAGCACTACTGTAATGAGGAAGTTTATTAAGTCAGAGGAGAAAAAATAGGCCTGAAAATGTCAGAGGCAGGAGGACGTTTTGTGGTTACTGATCATGTTCTGGTTTTGCCTTCTAAAGTAAACCTCACTTCAGTGAAACTACACAGGTCTCATTTATCCCTATGCTGAGTGAGCAGTATTTTCTTGTCATTCTGGTGTGGTGAGTTAGATTCATTTCTCATTTTCTGAACTTCCCTTTTTTTTTTTTTTCCTTTCTGAATGTAGATGGGGAAAAAAAAACAAACCAGCCTGGACACCTGGTACATCCAGATCTGGAGCGCAGCCGCTCATGTGCTGTAGCAGACAGCAGCAGGCTATGTAAGTTAAGGACAGCCACCAGGTCAGAACCATTTTCCCTCCCAACAATTATCCAGTCTGGCTCCAGGTAGCAATTCCCAGGAGCTGGGACCATCCGCCATGGTGTGCTGCAGCGCTGAGCTTGTGAACCTGCAGGCAGGAGAGCTGTGCCCGGGAGCGGTCCTGGGGCTGCAAATGGGAGCTCCCAAAAGGACACTTGTGGAAGTTGGGTGGATAAAGTTCCTTGCATTTTCTTTCTCTCCCTTTTTCTTCCCTATTACACTGCCATCGTTCTAGGCAGTGATTCGAATGAGAGAAACCTTCTAAACTGACTGGCTGCTTACATTTTTGCCCTCTGCTTTGCTTTCCCTCTCATCTACAGCAACAATATTCCCACCAATTTTTTAAGAGTTCAGCATTTCCAAACACACTGGCAAGATTTAACCACCAGCCAGGCTTTAGGAGACATTTCTAAGGTAAGAGATCTATTTCGAAGCCACATCTCAGCTGTACACTCCAACGTTCAGGTTCTCCAGGCGTGCTGAAGAAGTAAACAAGTGCTGTGTTACTCCTGTGAGAGAGGTTTCCCTGTCCGGAGCCAGGGCTGCAGGATTAGGCTCTGCATCGCTCCCTCCCGGCAAGGTTTGGTTAGTGTACTGGATAAATCAATGAGGGCTTTGTTGCTGGCTTGTTTACAGATAGGATTGAAGCCTACACGGGTTTCTGAAGCAGGCAATAAAAGCACTCCTGAGCTGTTGGTGCTTTTCAGAAATGCCAGGGCGGCCTCAGCTCCTGTAAGCAAATGCAGTGGATCCCGATAATTACCGTTCTGACGTCTTTTTGATTGTTCACGCTTAATTTCCTGCTGGAGGACTCATTAAACCTCAGGGATGCTTTTAAGGCTTTTTTCACAATCTGAAAAACAGAAACGTATGCAAGGGGGAGAATGAAGCTTCATTGCAGAATTCGTATAAAGCTGGTTACAGAGCCAAGCGGCAGGTTACTGCCAGTGCTTTAGATAATGCTCTGAGATTGAAGTGCAGCTTTGTGCAGCAGCCTCAAGTGACATTAACAGACTCCAAAGTGAGAGAGACAGGTCCCTGCAGTTTTTCCCTGGTGCTATCTACACACCAAAATCACTGCTGTAATTAACGTGTAGACAACTGCATCGCTGCTTCTTCAAGTCATCCTCCAACACCCACTTCTGTCCCGTTGCAAGCTAACACATTTCCCAGCAAGCTCATCAGTGAATGCATTGTTGTCATCCTGTGTGTGACTCTGATGGGGTCCTGCTCTCTTCTGATGCACCTGAGCTGCTGTGTCTTGTCCAGAAGAGATTCTGCTAAGGGGGCACAGACGAGGCTACAATCTAAACTCTTCTACAATCTAAACTTTTCTCCCCTTGTTGCAGCCATGACACTGGGAAGTATGTTAACATCTTTTCCTCCCTGGACAGTATTGCTCCTAGTCTTTTCCTAACACCAGCAGAGGCAACTGAAAGGGGAAATACCAAAATAAGCCCAAACTCGAAGCAGACAGTAGGGCAGCTTGCCTGTTTTGCCTTCTCAAAAGGTCAAACTAAAAACTTCACACATGCCTAAAGGGTCAGAAATCGTCTCTGCCCCAACAGAGATGAACTGACCCCAGAGGAGTCAGCTGTCACTTTTCATGCTCAGAGGTGAGAAGCACATCCTGGCACATGGCAGGTTTCAAAAAGCGCTATCAGCCCGTATCACCACCTGCCCAGTCCCCAAACTGCCACTTCCTATCCCCAAGGCACTGGGTATTCGTAGCCTGGGGGTGAGCGTGCTGCAACCGTATTCGATGTGCAGTTGCTCTGGGGGTGGCCACACTCAAGCAAGTTTTAGGTAGGAAGGATCCTGCTGGACTTGTCCCATCCATCTTACCATATGTTCACAGCTGTTGTCACCTGAACTGGGTGGGCTCATGGTGTCTGTCCTCCCACACATGTCCATGCTGCATCCAGCTCCTGCCCACTTCAGTCTTCTGCATGGATGCTGTGACCACATGGACCAGGCAGGAGTTAGGCACAGCACGGACATAGCCCCAAAGGCTTCCTGTGGTACCCAGCTCACGGGAACTAGCGGGGCTGAACCAGAGAAGCGGAGGATGTCTTGGGACACAGGGGAGGTGGACATCAAGCAGTGACTTGGGGAATGTGGAAAGGGTTGTGAAAAGAGAGGACCAAAGGTGAAAGAGCAGGCAAGGGGGAATGAGAAAAGGGAGAGGGAAGGAAAAGCATGAAGAATCATGGTTAAAAGCATGCCAGAGCTGCAGTGATGGAAGCTAAGTTTCGGTTTCAGGGTCTGCTGTTTGTTACCATCTGTACTGACTTTCCAAGGCAGTTCTACTCACTTTCCACAGGCACTATCTCTTGCTACCCCCAGGCCCAAGCTTTTACACGAGGTGTAGTTACAAATGCTGGCAGGTAACACCCATTCCCCCAGCGCTGGAGAAACTGAGCTGCTGCCACCCATGAGAGAGCTGGCCATTCCCTGGTGAGTGTGAGGTCCCCATGCTCCTGCACTCTCAGTCCACTCTTTAACCACAGTACAAAGATGCAGTGTCTTACCCCAGGGAGCTTACAGCCCAAGCAGAGGGGGAGATAGAACACATCACACAGAGAAGGCTGTGTGACCCCGATACACGTCTTTCCCCCACCTTGAGAGAAACTGGTCAAACATCCATCCAGGAAACTTAGTGGGAGCAAAAGGAGGAGGGAGCAAGAGAGAAGAGGCTCAGGAGTTTGGTAGGAAACTGAGGCAAAGGGATTTCAGAGGAGGAGGAGAAAGGCAACTGAAAACAATGGCAGCAGCCCTTCAGCCTAGACCCGCAGAGCACAGAGAGGCTGCAGGTCACACTCCGCAGCTTGCTGCTTTGGCCGTGGCTGTCCCCACCATCTGGGTTGTCCAGTAACAAAGCCCCACTGGCTGCCCTGGGTAGTTCTCACCACAGAGCCAGAGCTAGAGAGGGACCATCTTGTCCCTCCAAAGCTAGAGCACTCCCCACCATACATTCAGTGACCCAAGCAGTGCCTTGGTAAGGGACTGCAGCTGCAGGTGCAGTTAGAGCTGTGTGATGGCTTGAGGAGGGACCTTTACAAGAAGCGACTGGTTTCAGTTCTCTCTTTCAGTAAGTTACAAAATGGCTTCAAAAAAGCAGCATTTCTCTTACAGTATGAGAGCAAACAGATCTCATCTTTGCAGTAAGAGAGTCACCTAACATTTGGTTCGAAGTCCTTCTTGGTATCTTTGACCAGAGATGGGTTAGATTCCCAGATGCTACATGAAAGCCATGAGAGCTGCACTAGAAATCACACTTTCATTTTCAATAAAGCAAACATCACAGACCCAAACATAATTCTTAAGAATAATATTGTAGCTGGCCAGTAATTAAATACGGCTCTCTTCAAGCTTTCAGGGCTTTACCAGCTCCCAGTTTCAACCACGAATGTTCATCCAAGAGCAATAAATACCAGCCCTACTTAGTGTTGCTTCACAGACTGGAACACAATCTAATACCAAAGTCTGCTGAGTACACAGGGGAGATTCTTGTGTACAGCACTAAAGCTGCTTTCTCCCTGCCCCCAAAATAACTTTTGGTAATTGTTTTCTCCACCAGCGTCAAACTGTTCGGGATTTTGGATATCAAACACAAGGATAAGGCTTCTCAGCAGACAAAATCATCCCCAGAAGCTGTCTGAAGCTCCTCAGATGAATCAAATACATCCAGATCTCCACGACCACCCTCCAGCACTCTCATGATCATGGCAAATGTACTTACCATCCTGGGAGACATCATCCTGTCTGGATGTAGTCCGATGTTAGTCCCGACTCTACTTACAAAAGGCAGCAGATGTGTTTCAGGTTCTTCTGTTTGTTTCCTCCTCCTGCTGCAGATTACTTCCTCTTAAACACAGACTTTCACAACACACACTAACAGTCAGGGTCCCAAGTTATCATCTAGTTGTCGCTGCCCAGTTCTTCGACTCCAGCCCCTGATCTTTACCTTTTTGGCACACTTTTCTGCAGTGCCTCACCTGGCTCAAACTCTTTGGGACAGCTAAGTTCCCTCTGCCCTCAGCAGTGTAAGATCAGCGCCTAGATCAGCACTAGAAGACACCATTTGAAAGGATTGCTCAGCTTTCTGCCATTTGAGTCTCAGGCATGGTGATATTCTCACTGCTTCATTCTTGACCCACCAGAAGCTGCATTTTAAACACGCAAACAAACCCTCCCAAACCACCTTTCCACCCAGTTCCTCTTGCCTGACCATCCTTGGTCCCATAAGGGAGCAAACTAGGTCCTTTGAAATAATACAACTTCTGTCTTAAAAACGTGGTATTTGGAATTTGCAGTGGTACACACAATGCTGAGTTTGAGGCAGCTCCTAAGAAATGAGGTCTTCCATAAAAATCCACCTCAGCTGACACCACTGTATACAGCAATGTCACTGCTCCTCTCCAGGGAGCCCCTTGAACCAATTGAACTGAAGGAAGTAATTCTCTTGTTCAGAACCTGAGGAAGGTTGCTATAGGGGGAGAAAAATGATGGAGAGAGAACTGAGAGCCAAGAAGGATCACGAGGCTTTATCATACCTTGTATTTAAGCTGCTGAAGATGGAAAAGCTAAGAAGAGCCAGAGATCAGGTACAGCAGAGAGGCCTTTCTCTGGGAAACTGAAGGTGTCACAAATCCTCTGCTTCCCCTGGGATCAGCACACAAGTCGCAACTCCATGAAGGCCAAAGGTAAGAGAAAAGGAGATGGCAAAGCAGACAGGATGTCTGTCCGACCAGTTGTCTCTCTTCTAAATTTACTGCTGTACACAGATCACCTGCCACTAGGGCCATCCCAAATCTCTATACAAGCAGAGCTTAGATACTGGGCAAAAGCTTCTGCCATGCCTTTAGACTCAGGTTACCGGAAAGCTGAAGACAGGATCCTCCTATGCAGAGGCTTCATCTGCACCAAGGGACAAGAGGCCACTCCAGTGAGCCACCATGCCAAAGGGCCAGGTCACCTCTGGGAAACATACGTGTCCCTCTGCTGACTTCAGAGACAGAGTAGCCAAACCAAGTATTTCAGCTGAGCACCTCCTGAGCTCAGGGCAGCTCTAACCACTTCCAGCTCTGGTTAATCTCATCGTCCTCCTCCTCTCCAGCTTGCAAAGGTCTAGTTTCCTTTGCCTTATCACAGCCCAGCCCAGAAGCAACTCCACATTTCTGGCCTTGCTAGCAGTGATGCAGGTCTGAGGGCTTAAGGATGGAAGTGGGTTTGTGGGGAGAATTATTACTGTTTATTTGACCAACTCATGCAATCGGAAGGAGGAAACAAGAGACTGCAGGTTTCAGGGCAAACAAGTGATCTTTTTGATTCCTCCTCTTCCCCCTCTCTCAGACAAGGCTCCTTCTACCAGTTGCTCTGGTTGACTTGCTACCATCCCACACACGGAGTAAATACATCTCTCACCTTACAGCCAGATGCCATGCTGCAGCTAACGAACACCCTCTAAATGTAGGCTGGGACTCGGGTTTGCTAGCAGGGTGCTCTCAAAGATGCAGTGCCAGATCTCCTAACGTCTGCGTGGGAGGCTCACGAAGAAGCAGCTGCCAGTTTAACACGTTCTCATCTCTGAGAGCTAATAATAGATGGAAACAGCGCTATCGCTGCAGAGATTACTACACAACTGCACTTTCTGTTTCATGAGGACGAGGCAACCGGGCTCCCAACACCAACAGTTGCCAGCAGGATGGGAGGCAGGAACAGTCAGGGTCCTTACGCTCCAGGAGAAAACTGCTCTATTTATACTTTGTGCCAAAAGACTGCATAGTCAAACGAGCTGGGGAGGGAGATGTCATTTCAGGACAAGCATTGAGAAGTGATTCAGCCAACAAGCCTAAAGAAAATCCAGGGTCTAAACACAATTGTGATTCTTTTTTTTCCCCCCATGGAAATATTTTAAAAGATTTAATCTATTTCTGCTTTCTAAAAAATGCAGTAAGTTCACCAAAATATCAAACCTTTGACATCAACCATTTAACTTGAAGCATTTAACACTTACCTGGAATAATTTTGCTCAACCTGTAATTTAATGTTTGTCATCTATACTTGGTTGGAGAAAAACCCCGTTACATTCCAATGTAAAAAATAATTAGTGATTTGCATAGCTCTGTAAGTGCTCTTTTAGAGTCTTTTGCTATCTCAGTCATGTCGCTCCTCTTGCATGGCCCTGGCCCTCCAGCCAAGCTTGGAAAAGATGACCTACAAGTATTAGGAAAAGCTTCAGGATGCTCCATCTGCCTTGAATGTAGGTGGCTTTAGATTACAACTGCATCCCTCCTCTTCGATTTGCAAAAAGCACCCAGCAGCCCAGGAAATCACTGGCCTGATCCAATGTTACCATTGACTCACAGAACAGTTTGGCTTGGAAAGGACCTTGAAGATCATCTAGGTGTCCTCCTGAAGAGGAACGTTTTTCTTGCTTACACAGAGGTTGCTTTGCCTGTGGTGAAGGTCTGTTACAGGCTGTCTTATAACCCATCCTCTGCCAGCCTGTCCAGCTATCAGCAGCCAGGAGGGAGACCCATGCCCTGGAGAAACACCAACCAAGAGTGACCTACTATCACCACGTACAGTTGTGCTAAAGCCACAGCAGCTCTTGCTGACACTGAATTTCACCCTGCATGGTTCCTTGCCTACAACATAACCCTGAGTGCCTGGTGGATGCCACACTTTGGGTCTGTAATTTTTTTCCCCTTCCTAAGGCTCCCAAGCTGGATGTTGAGAGAGGCAGAAGTCTTACTTTTCTGACACCAATTCTTCTGGCAAGTATAGCATTTTCAGTTATTTCTGTTCAGAGGAAGAGGAAAAAAAAAAAGCTTAAGGTGGGTAGAGCCTCAGTGAGTGCTATTTTCTGATGTTCATTTTCTTCATCTTCCCTTGCTCAGCCCAAGCCAAGCAGCCATACCATTAAAATAAAACACTTTTCTAGAAAAGCTGCATCGTGTGCTCCTGCGTGCAGGTGCTCCAAATACCTGCAAACAGCTGTACCCCTCCTAAGGAAAGCAACACAGCCCTCAAGCCACCTCCCACCACTGCCCCACGCCAACCCCATCCCACCAGAAAAAGCAGAGACCAGTGGGACTTTGCTCTTGTGCCATTCACAAATGCCCTCATTGAAAAAGACATGGTGATCTCACCACAATGCAGGGGCAGAAGCCAACAGAGGAGGAGGATCTATCAGTTGATCCTCACACGATGTCAGAAAATGAGATCATGTCTCTCCAAGGACTGAAATTCTTGCTCCAAGGAAGGAGACCCTGCTCCAGGCACTGCCTTCCAGTGCTCCCTTCCACACACACACACACACACAGAGACAGAATCAGTCTCTCTTTCCCAATGGAGATGAGGACCTGTCAGAGCCAGGCAGGATTCCAGTTGAACACCCAGCAGGAAGAGGCACAGAGGAGATCATTACTTTCGCCATCCACCCTTTTAAATTCTGCCAGACAGGAGCTTTCACTACACTGCTAAGAGTTTTGGCCACCGTTCCACTACCTCTCATGTTTATTCAGTCAGAGTGTTAAAAATTAATGAAGTGGATGCACTATTGATTTCAAAAGGGCCCTTGGTGTAGCATCCCAGCTCACCCACCGCTCAGCGCTGCTAGGGAAGCCTGTGGAGAGGCAACAAAGTCTGTGTGCAAACCAGCCCTGTATGGCAGAGAACATGTAAAGACTTCTCTGCAGACACAGCACACACCAACAAAGTTTAAGAAAGGGGTTTAAGAGAGGCAGAATTTAATTATTTTAAAATTGGGTGTGTGTGGGGTTAAACAGAAAACCCCTCCCTACGAGCATAAAAGGTCTGATGCAAAGGTCACCAGGGGATGGGAGGTCTTTCACCGATCCTGGTGAGGTACTAATCTCCCCCCTTTGTCTGTATTGTAGCTATTGCTGCCCAGGAACGTAGTTTTCACAGCTACACACGTTCTATTTCCTACAGAAAGCTGTGCAAATGCAGAGAACTTGGAGCCAGAGGCCCACACAGCACACAGCAGGGTGGGGTGGCAGACACCTGAAAGCTGTGCAGAGGGAAAGGGGGAATAAATGCTATTCCAGAAGTGCTGGGAAGGATGCAGAGGTCAGACAGACCCGCGGGAGGAAAGGAGGACAGCAACAGAACAAAGAGAAAAAACAAAAGACTTTCATGGATAAAACCTCCAATATATAAATGTGTATGTATATATATATATATATATATATGTGAGAGCAAAGGAGTATAATAAATAATGTTTTTCTATATTCCCACGCCTGCCAGGGGATGCCCATATCCAGGCTGGATTTACCTGCCATGGTTAATTGTGGCAATGAAGCAAATCAGTACTAAAACCAACTGTCACTGTCCCATACTCAGAAGTGAGACCACGCTTGGGCGATGAGGACCTTCCAGCCTGCACGTGCTGGGATGGGAGAAAGAGACTCCAGCACCTCTGGAGCTGGGCCTGCCCCTGCCATAGGTGTCACCAGGATGGATCCAGTTGTGCTGTGAGCCTGCAGTTGCTGACAATTCTTTTATTACGCTGTAGTTAACATCAACGTAAACGGGCAGCTCAAAAATACAATCCACCAGAAGACATCCTCACCCCCAAATTAGCACAGGAAATCCAGAATCGTTGTCACATGGTAAAAGAATGATTTATTAGAGCAACTTTATGATAAAATTATATAAAATAACAATTTATTTTTTTAAAGACGTCCACAATATCACCTTGAAACAAAATGTACAGATACTGCCTATAATCCAAACAAAAATAAATAACCATTCAAAACAAAACAAACAAACAAAAAAAACCCGAAACAAAACCCCAAAAACCAAAACAAAAAGTGGGAGGGGAAAAAAAAAATCAGGGCAGGAGAAACAAACCCGAATTATACACAGCATTTCAAGAGGGTGTGGAAAAGAGAAAGTCATTAATCGATTCAAGTTATACAAACGTGTTTCAGCTTTACTCTCAGACAGCTCAGCTTGCATTTGTGTTGCATGCAAATGGAATGATCCAGTGAACAGTTCAGAACAGCAGAATCAGCAGCATAACAACAGCAGAGAGTGAAATAGGCACAATTCAGCACAGGGCACATCGAAAGTGAACAGGTAGTTCTGTCTGGTCTTTGCAAAAAGATATACACATTTACTGAACTGCAAAAATAGCTAGTGTGATCTGCAAAACAAGAGCAAAACTAGTAGAATCTTGCACTTAAATACTTTTTACACTTTTTAATCTATCTTTCCTTTTTTTTTTTTTTTTTTTGTCTCCTCTTTTTTTTTCAGTAGGCTGTATGTAAACATTCCCCTAGTTGTACCTTTACTAAAATACTTGCAGATGATGCAGACAATCTTTTCTCCTGGAGCACGACCGCTACATGAGATCACTGTAGATACATTTAGGTCCTCGCTCACAAAGCTCCTACACATTCTCACAGGGATTTACATTCACTCCATCAGAAGAGAGTAGCAGGTTTCTACATCTGAAAGCCTCGAACTGAGAAGGTGTTTTTCAAGTATAGTGGAAGAGCTGAGAGCTGGGGTGCTCACGGCGTCAGGCACCCAAGGCGTACAGGAGCCCAGAAGGACCCAGAGAGGCTTTGAAAACCTCACCCTTCGTTACATTTCCTTAGTCAGATACAAAACACATGAGAGCAACACGGTACAAGTGCGACCCACAGGTCAGCATCACCCCTACCAAACTCCACGCAAGGCTCACCGAAGCCAACAGGAATCCCACGCACTGACCCAGGGCCACCCACTACACACCCACCATGGCCCCACTGGAGTCACCACAGAGGCATGTTTCCATGGCTGTGTACAGTACTACTTGTAAGAATGAAGGTGACTGAAGGAGGTACAGTCAGACAGCAGCTCTCTGGCTTATCTGGAGCAGACAAGTGCAAATGGGGCGCACTTCGGAAGCAGCGAATACAAGCGAAAATACGTTGTTGCGCTTCATCACTGACTAGCAAAACTGGTGTAAATGCACAGACTGAAGGATGAACGTTGTGTCAGGACACACAAGCATTTTATAGCTTGGCCAAGCCACAAATAGAACAAATCAAGCTGTGCATCCTCCCCCCACTTCACACACACACTTCCAAATTATAAGTAGACACCCATCGTTGCATGCTTATTAGTCACTTGAAAAAGGGACCATATTTTGTGGGCTAATTAACTGCTGTAAGGTGTCTGTGGGCTCTCTCTCAGGTTCAGAACAGAGCAACCAAGGAAGAAAATCCATCTCTGATGTTTTCACAAATGAAAGAAGAATTGAGCAATTTTCAAGTGAAAATAAACAGAAGTCCCATCAAGGACACGTTGTAGAGAACAAAATCCACTATAGCACAGCCATGAAGATGTGGAAATGTGGGTAACAACAATTAAAGTTGGATGTCTGAGTAATTCACATGTGTCTGCAGCAAAACTGAAACTAACTGCAACACCTTATCTGTGAAGGTCCTTTAACTCCTAATGAGTTGGGGTAGCACCTGGTTGGTTCAAACCCTCACCAAGAAGGGCTTGAAGGTTGTGTCTCATACATCAGGAATGATACCACCACTTAGGGTATTCATCAAGGACACAGTCAGGTATTTCAAGAAAAGACAGATCAGAGTAAACGACCGAATGAACACATTCAGACAGTGCATATATTACAGGCAGAGGAACATCAAGGGCAAATTCTTTTGTTTGTTTGTTTATTCTGCATTCACCTACATGAAATCCAGCAGATTTCTTCATGGAAGAGCAACTCGGCACAAGCAGATGAATCTTATAACCTACTGGGAACCTTGGAAGAATATTTGCACCTATTGTTTACCAGCCAGCATCTTGCACACTGAAAAGGAAGCTAACAGCCTGTTAGCATACTCCCAGTTTGGGGACCGATCCTGTTTCTGCTGAAATGGATAGAAGCTCCACTAGCTTCACCAGGAGAGCAATCATGGTCTCCACTAGTAAGGTTAAACACTTTGTGAGCATCCCTATTTAAGTCACCTCAGGAGGTTCCCACAGTTCAACATTCTAGCAGAAAAGCTCAGGTAACTACTGAAGCTAACTAAGGGATCCACTACCCACCCCAAAATATAAAGTCAGCACACAAGAAGCAGTCAAGCTTGGGAAACCATTTTCACTGGTTAAACTACACACTGTATGAGGGCAAAGTGGAACTCATCTGCTCACCTTTCCCAGCAAATGTATCCTCCACAGCTACAAAAGAACTTCTTTACTTGATTATTGTTTATTGACCGAGAAGAATGAAAAGGGAATTGATACAAGACAGAAAAAACTGGGAGCAAACACATCTGGAAGAAATCCCCTCAAAACCAGAACTTTTGTGCTTAAAGCAACAAAAGAAATTGCTTGGCATTTTGCAGTTTAACTGAAAGACAGAACACAAAACCCAACTTTTTTTTTAAGCAAGGAATTGCTCAGTGCAACTGCACAAGATCCTCAGTATTTCTAGGGTTATAACGGACCCTCAAAAATCCAGGCAAAAATCCCAGGTGTACCAAGTGCTTGACACTGCTGAATAGTTTCTGGAGAATGCCACAGAATGGCATCTTCAAGCACTGCAGCACTGAAAAATACGTGTAACAGAACTAGCCATAAAGGTGGAGCTACATTGAAGCCATTGTTTTTTCAGTGCTGTCAAGTGAACACTAGTTCACAGCAACTGTGCAATTAGGTTTATTACATGAGCCATTGGAACAGATGTCTTTCTTAGCAATTAGCTAATCGTAAACATCTTAGTCTTTGGCCCATCCAAGAGCATTTGTAGCTCATTGTAAAAAGATTGTCTATATTTTAAAAAAACCCAACAAAACCAACAACAGTTTAAAGACAGCATTTGTACCAAAATAATGAAAATTTGGCAAGCTAACCTGTAAAACTGGACTTTTTGTACCTACCCCAAACTTTGGGGTCATCAAAAATAGTAACTGCAGTAGTAGCCTTTACATTAACACCATGACTAACTTTTACACTTTCTTGAGAGGAAAACAAAGGGTTTACTCCATCTTAATTTGGTTTTTGGACTGAAAATGTGACAGTGCACAACTTCAGTGTGGTCACCTTTTTTCTACAACCACTGAAAAGGACTTCTTACACAGCTGCACTAAGAGTTTCTCCTAGAAACCCAAGGTATTGCACAATCATTCCATTGGATTTACACATTGATTCTAACAGAGCTGTAAATGCTTCGGTTGTACAGTTAAAAATAAACCCAAAAACCCCCCAAAAACCAACCCAAAAAGAACCAAATGGTGGTTTTTAGCTTGCGCCTCATCAGAGCTGAAGAACAGGCCAATGCAGGAACGCTTTAGCTTCGGCAGTATTGAGCAGAGCGTATGCAAAGCCTGTTTTCTTATGGCACACTGGAAGAGAGAGAGTCGTTTTCTAAAAGTCAGTTTGCCTCTATGCTGAATATGTGCTGCTCCACAGCGCTAGTCCTGTTTGAAAGGCATACACAGACTTGCCATCCACCCTCACAGCATAGACTGGGGTTTTTTTTTGTGCAACGTGTTAGCAATCTAAACAACTGCTCCACACAAACTGTCCACAAACCACTCATACACAATACTAACGCAACAGTAGATTACAATAGGATAGCAATACAAAATATTGTATCAGATCACGTATTTCTCTCCATCTGGAATGAAATTAGAATCTTGTAAGCTAGAAGACCCACAGTTCGATTTCTGTGTGTAGTTTCTCATCTGTGCTGTGGACAGAGTCTCCAGCGTGGACCCAGAAGTGTTAGCAGTCCTGACTTTAGTGGCTGTAGGTTGTTTAGCAGCAGAAGATGCTTTGTTACTGGCAACTATGTCCAAGTTTCCAGTAGGGTCAACGATAGCGTTTATGACTGGGGGGAGAAAAGAAGGAAGGGAGAGAGACATACACAGACATATTAGCAGCACTCAGCAGTTCCTAAGCAGAAGGTTGCTGCCTACTTTTCAACAGCAGTAGAACTGTAGGCAGTACTTATGTTCATTTCAGTCAGGGTGTTTTCTTCATCAATACCTTCAGGCCTGAGCAGCTTTAACAAGCAAAACCTCTCCCAAACTGAAGCTATGAGGACAGTGAACTTTCCCACTGCTACAGCAGCCAAACAGCAAGCTTTTATTTAGCAGGAGCCCAAAATAACACCTATACATTTTTATATGTCTTTACTAAGCTTCTAGATGATGCAAGAGCTTGTCTTGCCTCTTCTATTGCAGAGCTCTATGTGAAAAATTCAAGGCCAAAAAGCACAGCACACCTTACTGGCTGAAAGAGCTGCTAAATATTTCAGCAGAACAGACCTCTGCCAGCTCATCTTGTGGGAATATGCTAATAACCACAAATGAAGCATTTCTACAAGAGCTTCCACATTGCAAAAGTCAACAATTTTCTTCAACACAAGATAAATCTACTGTTCATCCCATAGGCACTCATCAAGAGAGCACTACACTAACAAACTGAACCTCTGCAGGCTTCCCCAGCTTTCACTGCCCAATCAAGCCACATTATTTTACTTTGTGCCACTTACTGAGATTTGAGAGATAAAAAGAACATGTTACATGACCAACCTTCAAGTTGTTTTTGAACTCTCCTGAGCTCCTTCAGGATAGAACTGATTTCCTAGAAACAAAAGCATCAGAATGGAAAATTAGGTAACAAAGTACTAAACTGACACAGGAATCTAGTCTTACCTGATCAAGAAGACTCAAAGTGAATTCCAACCCTGTTTAACAGAATGGGACAGGTCTCTCCTACAAGGAAAGGCTGAGACAGTTGTGATTGTTTAGCCCAGAGAAGAGATGATGTTGGGGCGACCATATTGTGAAATTTCAATAGTTAACAGGGACTTACAAGAAAGATGAGGACAGACTTTTTATTAAGGCCTATTGCAATAGGAAAGGGAGTAATGGTTTTAAACTAAGAGGATAGATTTAGACTAGATTCAAGGAAGAATTTTTTTACAACTGAGCTGGTGAAACACTGGAAGAGGTTGGCCAGGGAGGTGGAAGATGCCCCGTGCCTGGAAACATTCAAGGTCAGGTTGGACAGGGGTCTGAGCAACCTCATCTAGTTGAAGATGTCCCTGCTCATTGCAGAAAGGTTGGACCAGATGACCTTTAAACGTTCTTTCCAACTGAAACCATCCTCTGATTCTATGATCGGTATCTAGGAGCATCTGCTCAGCACACAGGGACCTCTGCTCTGCATCATTTCACCAAGTGCTGCAACACCACCCTGTTCATAGCCACAGTGAGGTTTAGATTTGAAAAGCCAGCCAGATTAACTGTGCAGAGGCTCCTCCACATCCTCCTTAACACCAAACGCACAAAGATATCTGCAAACTCCTAGATCAGACAAAGCAACTGGCCGCATATATACGACTGTAGCACCAAGCTACATGGGTCCTGCACAGTTATACCTATATGCTTGGCCTTAGCCAACTCTGCTAGGCTTATTCTTGTACTTAAACCCCTACTGGCAGTCCCCATAAACAACAGTGAGAGGTCATGAGAGCACAACCATCCCCCTCGGGCCGAAGCTTTTTTACTGCCCTGTTATCGAACTGTTACAGGTGAGGAAAAACATTCACAAGAAGCACTTGTCTACAACTGAAGCTGTGGCAACCACACAGTAGGTGATGCTTTTGGTAGATGTTTGAATGAGTCCTAATAACCCCAAGCTTAAACCTCGGTTTTGGGACTGGGCCTTTGAGGATGAATCACAAAGGGAGAGGGAAAGATTTTGGCGATACACAACAGCTGGAGGAACTCCCTTAGTCACACTTCAAACAGCAACAAACCCCTGCAGTTCAACACATGCAAATGGACTAAAAAATTCAGAGATGGATTTGAGTAGGGCCAAAGTTTGTTATTTTTGTTTCTTACAAAGCTTACATGGGTGCAAGCCTTTGGTATTTCACTGGTTTGCATAATCTTACCTTGTTTGATGTCTTCAGAATTGGCACTTCATTTTCTGAATTAATTTTGGCCTCCATCTCCTCCCATGTCCTTTCCGAGTTTTGAAACAGAATCCTGCAGCACAAAAAAAGCACATCTTAAAATCACCATCCAAAAGCCTCTTGTTTAAAAGACTTAATTATCACAAGATGTGGCAACAAAGGAGATTACTGGATTAGTGACTGAACAACGCAAAGCATCTTTCAGCTGATTTAGGAACAATCCAAAATCCTTCCTTAACTGATGCCTTCTAGAGTCACAACAGGCTTTGAAGAGCCTTCACAAGCCATGGTGACCTGCAAGGTTTCTAAGAGCCTTGGGAGAGGGGAGGAAAGAGGATGCAATCCACCAACAGAACATTAGTTTCTACTTTGAAATGCTGCCTGCACAAAGAATTAGCAAAGATACCAACAGGCATTACAAATCCAGCATTAAAATTCCAAAGGCTAAACGTATGAGGAAAAGAGATAATCATGTTACTTTTCATTCACTGCACACACAGTTTCCTATATCTAGATTCCCAGCATCTTGATAACAAGACTTTCCAAGACAACAATGCATTACCTTCCCCAAGCAGCAAGCCAACAAACTCAGCAGCAAGTCAACATCTCAGGCCAGGGCTAAAAAAATTACTTACTTCATTTTTTCAGCTAGGTTTTCTGTATTTTCACGAATTGTATGCGATAACTGGGACACTGGGTTCAGCATCAGATTGTCAAAGATTACCTAAAATACAAGGGCAGATCAGAAAAATTTTAGAAGAAGAGGCATACTATAAAACTGGACATTTTTACAGTAAATGATCTCCACTGAAACATCTCCATTGATGGGGACGACATTTGAAGCTTCAGGGAGATTAAGATGACATGCAGCTTTGCTGCAGCACTTTAGCAAAAGAATTAATGCTAACTTGTTTTTTCTGTTGTGGTTTGTTGGGTCTTTTTGGTTGTGGTTTTTTTTTCTTCCTCCCCTTGAGGAGAGTAGAGTTGTTTGCAGTAAAGGTAATTATTTAAGCATTTCTAAAAGAAAAAGCTTAAGGCTTTCCAAGCCTCAAAGGCACCACCTCTTCCCCCCCCCCCCAAAAAAAAACCCCACCACCCCAAAAGCCAAATCACAATGCAAGAAATCACACAAGCAGTCTAACCAAAAACATCTAATGTGGTTTATGAGTTCAAGCCTCCTTCACAACCATGTACGTCCACCACGTTACATTCTGCTTTATTAAAAATGACAAAATAATCAAGTCTTGTGGTTCTGAAGAGCCCTGAGGCCTTTGCCAGGAAAGCCCACATCAGCTGGGGGCACTCTGAACCTGGGCACATCTCTGCAGGGCAGCGTGGGATTGCTTCAAGTCACTCACAGGACAGGACCAGCACACCTGTGGCTCAGGCAGGGTGTCCCGTCCATCGTCGCCCTGCCCTGTCAGCCTGCGTCACACTCCCCCCTCCAGAGCAGCAGAGTGACCACGCTGGAGCCCAGCTCTCACCTCTGGCCTCTGCCCCAGCTCCTCCTCAACTGGAGCCAGCAGGCAGAACACAAACAGAAGTAACATCTGGGTGCTCCATCAGCAGCCTGGACCTCTGCTTACCATCACCCCATTACAGCCCTCAACTCCAACAGCTTCCTTACCCTTACTGAAGCATCATCCTCATAATCTCCAGGTTACCCATCTTTCTCACCCCAGAAGAGCTGCTTGAAATGGCACAGGCTGGAGGGAGCAATGTAGGCTGCACAACACAGCACAGCAAGGAGCCCAGTTGCAGACACTCCTCCTAAGGTCCCAAAGTCCAAATCCTGCCACTGCTGCTCTATGGCAGCTCTGCCCAGCATGCCCATTGCAGAAAAATAAGGTGCCTTTACTGATTAGGAGCAACTGTTTGCATGCTGGAATTTCTTGCCATCAAACTACTGATGCTACAGATTTCAAAGTTGAGTTTTTTGTGCTTTTCTTTAAATTAGCAATAAAAGGCTTAAGTGGGCTCTGACACAGAATGTCTCCTCCCAAACAAGTGACCAAGCCTCAGGTTTCAACAGAGATTTACACAAGAGAGGAAACTTCCAGGCAGTACTGGCAAGAAGGCTGATTCTGTTCCCCTTTTGTTTTCTTTTATTAAACACTTTGTATCCCTACAGGTCAGGGCTTTTGAGAAGTTCCTTTTTTTCCTTTTTTTTTTTTTTTAAATAGCTTCCTTTGGCAGCTTAGGAAGGACAGGTATATATCCACAGTTTAAAGCAATGTCATAGATAAAGTAAAAGGTGGCCTGCCTCCTCACGGTTTCTTGTCCTTGTTTTTCTTGATGGATCCTCTTCTCTACTATCATTCATATTTTGGTCAAAATCCTTCAGTTCCACTGATCCCGGAGGCACTTTCTGGTAGTTCAGACTTGCTTCTGGAATGTGCTGCACCAACTTGGAAATAATGAGTAATGAGTCATTAAAAATTAGTAGGGAAGGAGACACACAGGCACTCACTGCAGGTATTGCAGACTTTCAGGCAAGCCCCAGAGGAACACTGATTCATATAAGTCTTGTTCAGACAGGTATGGGTTCCTAAGCAAATTACCAGACCCCAACCCTGCAAGCATCTCCCCACTGGAGTCATCCTACAAAACTCAGTGGGCCTGTTTCACGTTATGATTTTGAAACTTGAACACAAATTTGAAAAGTACATCTTTGTCTCTTTTGAACTTAGGTTAGAACTTTAAAAGGCCCTGTTTTCCCATGTTTAATATTTTAATCTATCAATACAATAGTAAAGACACACTAAAATTAATCTGAAAACATTTAGTAACACATGGAAGAGATGAAAAAGCAATACAAAACCACTGATAATGCAAATAATTAACAGGAAGAACAGAAAAGGCAAGACACTGACTCCTGTTCAGTTGACTGACACACAAGAACTCTAAAAGAAGGGAAAGAAAATAACAGTGACATGACAGAGATATAAAAATAATGGGATGGAAAGTGCACCTGAGATGGATATGCCAGCCGAAAAGATCTACGAGCAATCTGTGTTAAAACAGAAACAAAGAGATCAATGCTAGTGAATGACTGGGACAGCAAGTATCAAAGAGAACACATGGTTCAGGGTTATTTTGGGTTGACATTCCCAAAAGCGCATTCCTGAGGACCAGCACTTGATGCCCACCCACCGCATGCACTGAAGCCCATGGAGGTCCTGGTCACCAACTAGGTCTGCAAAGGCAGTCTTGGGCAGCTCCCCAGTTACTTCAAAACTGTTGAGTGGAAACCAGCAGCCCTCCAAGCACAGAGGGAGGGCTAAACATACAGCCCAGGAGGCTCTTTGGTGGGCAAAGCACACAGCTCTTGTGAGGAAACCATGTGCCATCCAAGGTCCAAGCTCCCCACACTCTATGTGATAGCACTTGGGTTATACACAGGCAGAAAGCATGAGGTACTATGGTACAGGGGCACAACAGCCAAAATGTTTAGCTAAGCTTCTCTTTTTTTAAGCACACTTTCATGAAGTGCAGAAATGGTAAGTCAGGCTGCTTGCAGCGTTGAAACAGCATGAGAAGGAAGTGAGGTATTCCTGCAGTGCAGCAGCTCTCAGCACAACCAGCTGGAAACATGGTAAGGACAGCACCTGCTCCCCCATCACCTGGAGATGCCTATGGGACCTGGTCTCTGCTATGCCTGTATGCATTTCTTCCCATCACACCAACACTCTTACTGCGTACGTCAAACATCAACTTAATAGAAATAATTGGGCTCTTAAGTTTTTGCTGTATCAACTTTGAAAAAAAAAACCACCCCAAAAAACAAAAGACCAACCAGAAGAATTTCACACTTCTGTGTGGAAGCAGCCAGTGATTTGGGGTGACCCACTTATAGCAGCCAAGCTTCTAGTTTGACTGCTCTTCAGAAAGCTGGGTCCTGCAAAACCTGTAAACCCACAGCCCAAGGCATCCCAAACAACCCCAGGCTTTGGTAAACAGGAATTGTGAATGTTTCACCCTTGCTGAACTCTTTTTTTGGTTTGTTTGGATGGTTTTTTTGCTTAATTTGTAGCAGTACTCAGCTCAGTATGCCAAGAATCTAGGTTATTATAAACTATACAGCTGAGGCTACAAAAACAAACAAAAACCACCCCAAACATTCACTGGGGAAACTGAAAGTCTTTCTGGCAAACATCCAAGGCAGCACTGGACCTGGAACAACAGAACTTGAAGAGTAAGATGGAGCTTAAGGTTTAAACCTTAACTTTTAAAAGAACATTCACAACTGTAATCTTTAACCAAGCTTCCCAATAAAAGTAATTGAAAAAGCAATTCATGCAGGCTGAGAAATGCTGTGCCACACACTGGTCTAAAGTGAAGCTTCTGATACAGTATTAAACCCTCAAAAGTGGTTCTAGCATCAGTACTTATTTTTCCTGCATTTTCCCCCACTTTATAAGAATAGGTATAAAAATTTAGTAGCAGAAAATCAAGAGCTAGCAGAACAGGACACAACACTGCCTGAGCAGTGGGAGAGACGGTCACATGGAGCAAACATTTCTTATTCCCATAGTTCCTTTTATCAGATGTTCCACCACACTACTATAGCTACTTCTCATCACTGTGACCTTTCCTAGAATATTCAACACAAAGTTGTTTAATAAACACTCACAAAATCCACAGTGCTTCACATCACACACACTGATCCTCAAATAATTTCTAGCAACTTCCCTGCATTAAGCCAGAGTAACTACTTTAGCACAGATTCAGCAGCACCCAGGCTGGGGGAAGCGTGTCTGCTGATTCTAGCCTAGTTCCAAAGATGCGATGCATGTATGTTAACCCTGTATCAGTTTCTATCACTGCCATTCATAACATGAATCCCAAGATGAACAGTTCAGGATCCCAAGCTAGTCAGGATTTAGCTTTATGTCTCCACTTCGCAGAAAGCCCTGCTCATTTAACCTGTTCCTGGCCATCACTAACATGGGACAGCTCCACTGATGCACAGTGGAGTGAGGCTAGTTAAAAGCCTTTATGGTTTTCAGCACAGGCTGAACACACCTAAGGTTATGGCCCCTGACCTGTCTTCATAGGCTCCTATCAGTACTTCTTCATTCACACCACTGCAAGGTGTCAAACACTGCTCTGGCAGCAGGTACTGCCAGCAGCCTTACCTGTAGCACGACACAGCTCTGTATGTGCTCTCCTGCAGGGGGGCTGAGGCACACCCCCAATTCGCCTGGGGCAGAGCAATCCTGGCTTAGCAATCCTGGCTTTGCAATCCTACCAATCAGCATCACAACCACGTGTGCTGCAGCTCCTAATTTTGCACGGAGTAGAAATACTGTGTTTCGCAGGTGTTCTTCCTCTAGCAGCAGAGGACATCCCTCTGCATGAGCTGACTTATGGCCGTGCTCTTCAGCTGCACTCAACAAAAAAGCAGATTCAATGATTTTCTGGAAGGAAGCGGGTGCTGAGTACTGGTCATTACCAACCCACAGCAAACATTTCACTTGTAAGACAGAAGTATGGTAGATTTATCACTTTAACTGCTCCAAAAGAATAGTACAAAGGCAGTTTTGCAGGTGTGGCACTTGCATGGAAACAAAGCAATAAAATGCTTTATCCCAGAGCCTGAAGTTATTGTGAAACATTTGTGCATTGTGGCTCCAAACAGCCCCAGCTCCCTGAGCAGGCTGCAGTTGACCTCAGTTTAATGTAAGCGCAGCCACACTCGCCTGATCTGGGCAGCTCTGCTTTGCACATTCAGTGTTGAACACTACAGGGTCACAGGGCCTCCAACTACTCTCTTGGCAGGGTAACAGTTTTGGTCCTCAGCTTTGAGCCCTGCTTCGGGCAACAATTCTGTAATTCTCACAATAGTCAAAGAAAACAGAGGGCCAACAGGCCCATCTGAACAGCAGATGAAGAGAGTTGTGTGTATGTTTAAGCCCACACTGGTGGTAGCCAGGAGGGATTCTGGATTTAAAAAGCAGCAAAAGTAATTTTGCTTTAGCAGCTGGAACCTCTTGGTGACCCTCCAGAGCCCCTGCCCATGTCCATCAATACAGACATGGCGGGAAGGGATACCAGAAGCACCTGCACAGTGTTTAAATAGCCCTGGCAGAAGGGACAAAATACAGAAGAGGTACAAAATATACAGCTGATACAGGGCATGCAGTCAGAGCACACAGTCACTGCCTTGTCTGAAACAAGAGATGCTGAGGCTTCCTGGTACAGCAGCACAGCACACCCGTGCCACCATGTTCCTTAGATGGAAACTTCAGGGACCAAAGTCTGACTAGAGGCCATGAGATCCCTAAGAAATAATATGAAGAATATCACATTTTGACATTTGGCCCTTCCTGGACATCCATCCATGTAAGGATGCCCCCAACAAAAGCCAAACCTGCCCATAACCAGTATAGCTCTTGACCCACCTCTTGATCCACCTCCCACCTCTTGCAAAGCTGGTTGTGGCACAAGAGAAGGCAAAATAACATGTATCCTAAACAGACTGCAGTCAGTCTTTCTGCTGGGGCTTTATAGGGGGACAGAGTGTGAGGCTTTTTTAATGCTGCAACAACTGAGGATGCTGCCCTGGAGTCCCACTGCAACCATACCCCATATACTTGCCACATTCAGAAGCAGAGGTTTCTGTCTTTTGGGAACTTACCTCTTCTCTTGCCGATATGGTGGAAGCAGGAGTGTTGGGCACTGAGCTGAGGGAGGTGCTTGGTCCCGTCCCTGATGAACTCTGTGAGTCCCCATCTCCAGCAACATCGTGAATCTCTCGAGCAAGGATGGCCACATCCTTCACCAAGGTCTGGCTGAGTCTGAAGCACAGGGCATGCAGATGAGCCATTAGGACACACAATACAACAAGCCTCATAAAATATAAAAGGAAGACCCACCAAATGTTTCTATTTATAACTTCTGCAGAGGCGAGGGAAAGCGGGGTTTTCTGGGGTGCCAATGAATACTCTGGCTACATACAGGAGGAATAAAATAAATCCATTCCTCTCCTGTACCCAGCTTCAAAGCAGAGATTGCATAACAAGCAAATTCTAGTGAGCACATGCTATCAGAAAACACTGGAGAAAATCCATAAAGAAGTGTTAGATTATTGCTCCCCCCCCCATCCACTCTACTTTTAAAAAAAAATGTTTAATAGAACACAACCACTTTTTCTTCTTGAGATGTCTTTCTTTCCCATTTAAAAGCCACATAAGGAAAAGGTTTCCTTCTTTATTACTTAAATAATAAAATTTTAAACTTTCTTTCCTTCTACTTTGTGGTTTATAGACTGTAAATCAAAGTATGTCTCCACGTTCTTCAGAAGGGCTCCGGGTATTACCAAGGTAAGCACAGAGGGATCTGGTTTTCAGAAACCAAATCTTGAAACTTCAAGGCTCCTGACAGATATCCAGTCAACACTCAGCGATTGCACCATTCTGCTCTACTTGCTCTGGATCTCAAAAAGAGTTTGGAAGTCTCTGATGGTTGCTAGCAGAGGTTAAAAAAGCCCACTTCAAGAGTAGCTGCTGTGGTAATTTAAGGGAAAAGCTTCTAAAAAAAAAAAACAAACAACCTTCCAGCTAGCTAGCTTCATCTGAAAGATACTTTAAATTAAAAAAACCAAGCAATGTAATAAGACTGTCACTTCATCAAAACGTTTCCTCGAAAACATGTAAGGAAGCTAATAAAGAGCAGTTTCATCTGCCTGCCTAAGGTGCCCCCTATCTGTGCTGTCACCGAACACATCCATTATATGATTCACTTACTATAAACAAGTGGCATTTTCCCTTTTAACTCTCTCTGACTCCTCTAAACCCCTCCCAGTTAATTTGGGAGCAGCAACGGAAATCAGGACTGCAATTACAAAGCAGACTCTGTGACCGAGCCCTGCAACATGCAGTGCCAGACAAGTCTGACACCACCATTTATTTATAGCTGCTGCAACTCCAAGCACTCTCCCGCGCCAGGAACGCTGCTAGCAGGGAAACCAGCCTCTCCCACATGCACACTTTGTGCAGCGCAGGTAATGCAGCCTGGTTTGAAGGCTGACATACTTTCCAGCAGCCTGACAGCAATGTTCAAGTGAGAAAATCCCTTTTGAGATCGGTGCAGCAAGCATGACCTGGAAATGCTGACCAAAAGCAGAGAGAAGATGGCTTCCACAACTGAAGGTATTTCAAGTATGGCCAGTACAATGGAAGACCAGTATTTCTGGAAAGTTTGCATAATGCAATTGCATATTAGAGATGTCAAACCTAAAATGCCACTGTTTAAAAAAAGAATCTATTTGCTTTACTGCTGAGGTCCTCCAGGCAACCACCAGACCACCAGTATACAATAGGTCCCGTATCCAGGGACATCAAGCTCAGCAACAACTCAATTTATACACGGGGCCAGACAGATCTTCTTGTTTGGATGCAATTGTGCCAAGTACAGCGGTTTCTATCTCACAGTGACTGCCTGTAGCTCCCTCACCAGCTTCAGGCAAAGCAATTTCAACAAGTTTACATGTTCAGTCTTCGCTAATTCATTTTACTTCCTCTGCAGAGAACTAGGACAGTTCATACCAACCGGTTCATGCACACACAGTGGCTTCCAGCAGGAAGCAGAGATCAGCAGGTACAGACAGTTACATCTTTTGACAAACTTAGAGCTAAAAGAGAATACCCATGCACAGCTTGAACAAGAAACAAGCCAAGGTACAACCTCACTTCCCTGTGCCCTGGCATTTTCTAGCCAGAAAGTACAACCAGCACCACTTAGGCCAATGTTCAGATATGAAGGAGGTGGAGAGCACAACAGGAGAGACTGCTTCTCCTTCTACCTCCACAGCTACATTTGTTTTGAATACCAAACAACCCATTTTCAGCACGTGGGTCGATGCATAAAGCCCCACCTCACCTGGCTATTTCTGCTATCTCTGCCGTTTGGGCCATGAAGTTGTAGGGGTCAGGATGGTCATCAAAATCTTCATCGTCGTCCGTTTCTCTGCCATTGTGCTTCTGCTTGCTCAGCCCAGAGCCACGTATCCTTGGTGTTTGTGTGGCTGTTGAAGTATGGGAGCGTTTGTGTTTAGGGGAGCTGTGATTTGAGCCATACTCCTCCTCCGAAGTAGAAGTGTAATCTGAACCCTGCTGTCTCCGCCTTGATGCTTATAAAAAATGAATTGGTTTCAGAGGAGGAAAGTAGTAAAGATTAACTACAAAAGGGCAAAAAGGTAACACAAAACTAGCCCAAGAACACAAGGAAAGGAGAGCTTCTGTGCAGAAGTCAGACAGCCCATTCTCAGAGCTTATTTCAAAGTTGAGCCCTTCTATGGCTCTGATTCACTACAGAAATTTGGTGTGGGGAATTCCAATGGAAAAGCAAAATGACTGTTAACAACTCCAATGTAGTAATTACCACAGACTTGGCCTTTCCATGCACAGAAGCTCTGTGTATAAGTAGCACACATTTCAGACTCCTCACAGTCCCACAGAAGTCCTTTTCTCAAGAGCCCCATTTTCAAGCCCTGCCAATTAGCTGCAAGTACAAGCAAAAGGAGTTTTTGAGTGAAGAACAGACTATGGTGCTTGGTGTTATTTGCAAGAGTCCACTCCCACATTCAACTCCTGCCTCACAATTCACCATTAATGACACTATACAAGAAAGAGCGTTCACACAGCCAGAACCAGCTCCAACCCCTGGAGCCACGAGGAAGCTGCCCACTTATCCCAACTGGTTCTGCAGATCTGTAGACACCCATGTCCTCCTTGCACAGGAAGCATCAAGATGCCCTTATTTGAAAACTGGGCTCCGGTTTTTTTGTTGCCTCACTACGTTCTCTATGGATCATTCCCTTCTTCCCTGAAGAATGAAGATCCAACAAACATGGAACCAGCTGAGTAATTTAAAACTGCAACACCTAAAAGCTTCATCGTGTCACCAAAATGATCATAACACTGGAACAGTGCAAGCAAATTAAGCCAGATTCAGAGATCATACAAATAAAAATAACAAATCTGGCACACAACATCCAGGTAGAAGCTATATTTAATTACTGTATTGTGAAAAAATTGTTCCAAGTATTCCTCAACTATAAGCTATATACATGTCTTGAGGTATGCAGGAAAAATAAATTTGCTCATAGTCCATCAGTAGAGATTGTCTAATTTTTTTTTAAAATACAGGTTTATAATCAAGAGGTCCCCCCTGTCATTAACAACAATTTTAAAATTAAGAGCCTGATTTTCCATGCCTGTATGCCAAGGGAAACCAGAATCAGCTCCCTCCGTATCATTCAAATGACACTGAATAAACAAATCGTGTACACAGAGGAGCAGGGAAGATGGGCCCTTAGCTTTCAGAACCGGTAACTTGGATTATTCAGATGTTATCTGTGGGTTTCACATAAAAGTTACTTCAGATGGCTGAACAATTCACTGGCATTTCTTGTCCCATGGCCAGATAGTTCATTCTGTTCCTCTGTTAGTGAGATTAACTTTCTCTCACTGGGAGAGCTGGAAGTTACTGTGGTAGCTAAACACTTTAAGAAGTCCTTCAATACATCAGCTACATCTGCCTCTTTACTCCCAAGGCTTGACACTCAATGCTTTCCAGAGTTATTTTTTATCAAGCTAAAAAATGTCTTCATGGCACAGTGCAAGAGTTCAGTTTATGAGTGTTTCACTTCTGCTTCAGGAACAGGGTGCTAGGTGTTGATTCACTAGATGTGTAATAGCATTAGTACAGAAACATGCATCACACACTTGGCACAGCACAAGGAAGCAAGAAGTACACTAGTATACTTAGAGTTTGTACAAGGTCCACAATCCTATCAAGGAATTAGGAAGTTAGAATTTTAAGAGCAACTAATTCAGAGAAAGGATTAGCATCATCTGCTGCAACTACACACAAGGAAGGGTGTTAGCATGCTGCTAAAGAGCTCTGGAAATCAAAAACCAATTCATTTAAACCACGAACTGGCCAACACATCATTTTTCTCCAAATGATTTGAAGTCTGTGGTCCAAAGGCAGAGGGAGTACAGAGAGTGCCTCCTGTTTGGAAAACTCTGACCACATTATTTTGTTTTAAATTTGTTATTGTTTAACAAGAAGTCATTAATAGCATCATCTCAAAAGAAGGCAAGAGAAGAGACTGCACATACTCTTTTAGCTCATTCACATTCTGATTTACATGCATATAAAAAGGCGTAAGAACAAAATAATCATTAAACTAAAAGGGAAGCTGGATGCATTAAATCCAAATCAAAACAAGCAGCAAATAATATTTTTAGCATGCAATAAAAGCGAATCCTGCAAGAATAATTATTTCAACTGTATGAAAATACACAAGGACACATCCAGAACTCACAGACCTCTTACAAAAACACAGATCTGCTGAAAATTGCATCCCTCCAACAGGTCTGAGAAACCCAGTCAAAGGGGCTCTTCCTGTCCCACTGCCTCCCCAGTCCTTCCTAAAAAGCTAAGCAAACAGAACTAGTTTGCCACACCCACTGTAGGTCAAGGACTACAGGCACAGACCAGGAGCTAGACCAAAGGTGTTGGGGACAACCTATAATTACCAATTACCACCTTAGAGCTGTCATCTGCATTGCCTCCATCTCTAAATTAAAGGCTGATTTCAGTATGATTAGCTGAGATACTGAGGGAGCTGGCAGCGGTGCTCACCAAGCAAATGTCCAACATTTATCAACAGTCCTGGCTAACAAGGGAGGTACCAGTTGACTGGAGGTTAGCCAGTGTGATGCCCATCCACAAGAAGGGCCAGAGAATCTAGGGAGCTACAGGTCTGTCAGTCTGACCTCAGTGCCAAGGAAGAGTTATGGAGCAGATGATCTTGAGAGCCATGGCACATACAGGACATCCAGGTGATCAGGCCCTGTCAGCATGGGGTCATGAAAGGCAGAACCTGCTTGAAAAACCTCCTCTCCTTCTATGACAAACAGACAGAGGATGAGGAAAAGGCTGTGGATGCTGTTTACCTAGACTTCAGAAAACACTTTGAAAATTTTCCACAGCACACTCCTGGAGAAACTGGGTGCTCGTGGCTTGACCAGGTGTACTCTTTGCTGGGTAAAAAACCAAATGGCTGGACAACCAGGCCCAAAAAGAGTTGTGTGAATGGAGTTAAATACAGTTGGTGGCCAGTCACAAGTGGTGTTTCTCAGGGCTCAGTACTGCGGCTAGTTCTCTTTAATATCTTAATGACCTGGATGAGGGGATTGGAGCACACCCTCAGGAAGTTTGCATATGACACCAAGTTGGACAGGAGTATTGATCTGCTTGAAGGTAGAGAGGCTCTACAGAGGGATCTGGACAAGATGGATTGATGGGTCAAGGCCAACTGTATGAAGTTCAACAAGGCTCAGTGCAACATCCTGCACTTGGGTCACAACAACACCATGCAACACTGCAGACTTGGAGAAGAGTGGCTGGAAAGCTGCCTGGTGAAAAAGCACCCGGGAGTGTCAGTTGAGTATGAGCCAGCAGTGTGCCCAGGTGGACAAGAAGGACAACAGCATCCCGGTCTGTATCAGAAATAGCAGGACCAGGGAAGTGACTATCCCCCTGTACGTGGCACTGGTGATGCCACACCTCAAGTACCATGTTCACTTTTGGGTGCCTCACTACAAGAAATTGAAGTGCTGGAGTGTGTCTGAGGAAGGGCAACGAAGATGGTGAAGGGTCTTATGAGGAGTGGCTGAAGGAACTGGAATCCTGGAGGCTGAGGGGATACCTTACCGCTCTCTACAACTACCTGAAAGGAGGGTGTAGCTAAGTGGGTGCTGCTCTCTTCTCCCAAGTAACAAGCAATAGGACAAGAGGAAATGGCCTTAAGTTGGGCCAGGAGAGGTTTAGATTGGATATTAGGAAAATTTTCTTCACCAAATGGATTGCCAAGCACTGGAACAGGCTGCCCAGGGAAGTGGTTGTGTCCCCATCCTTGAAGGCATTTAGAAGATGTGCAGATGTGATATTTAAGGACACGGTCAACAACTGAACTTGATTTTAAAGGTCCTTTCCAACCTAAACAATTCTATGACCCGCTTTGGTATTTCAAGGGTCTACTGAGTACACTACAGGGCGAGACAGCCCCCAGATTTCTCACCTCATGGAAAATACAACTGTGCACTTGCCTTCCTTGCTGCAAAAGTGCATGAGACACAGTAGTGGGAATCTCTCAGGTCAATCAATGTGCAGTGTAACCTCCATATTTACATCACATTTGCATTTACAGAAAGAACAACGGAACAGCCTTCACAACACAGGGACACTTATTTCTTGTTCTCCTGCTTCAGATGCCTTCAAACCTGTCACCTTGGACACCAGCTGTCATCAACACGAAGCAAACTTTAATCTTAGAAGTCAAAGAAAAACAGAACAGAATTCATTGTAGCATTAAATTCTATTTTTTACCAGAAAAATGGCAAACATGCTCCTGTCAAATGGCAACTGGTTGCTCAAAAAAGTCACTGAAAAAAAAAAAAAGGAAAAAAAGAAAGAAAAATACCTATTTGCAATATCCTCACAGACAACACTCCAGTAATATCTCACTGGGTATGAGAGATGCCCTGCTGTCTCCAAACCCACAGGTAATCTCAATGTCCACACCGCTCTTGAATGCAGACTTGTACTCACCAATGCAGCTTCGCATTACTGAGCTATCAATCCTTAGCAGCCATGTGCAGCCTATAAATCAGAAAGAGGGCAATAGGGGAGAAACAAAAAGCACGAGCACTTACTGGATGAAGAGGAATACTTGACACTGCTTGAACGGGTCCTGCTGAAAGGCTGCTTCGCAGAGGCAGCAGCAGCAGCAGTTTTCCTTGCCGCAGCTCTAACGTCTGAAACGCCCGTCTTCCGATAGGACTCCACGCTCCGGCCCGAAAACCCTGTTCTTGACTGTGCTGTTTCAGAGTCACTGGGCACCGTAAATGAACCTGCACGTTTCCTTGGCATGGCAAGGATGTCCAGCCTGGAGAGCTTCTTTGTCTCTGTGGACTGCTTCTGGCCTGTAGTGGTGGCTTCAGGGTTGGAGGCCATTTTCTCAGCATCAACGCATTCATTGTCTGAAGCATCTCCCAGCCGGGCACGACGTAGCTTTGAGGCCCTTGTGGGCCGTGGGGTGGATAAACTGTTTGAGCGGGTGAGAACTTGCTGGATTTTCTGCACATTAGAGGTGGTTTTGCTGTGGTCTTCCTTGGTGGGCTGAGTAAAAGGTTTCCTTCTGGGAACCGGCCGTGTTACCGAGTGTTCGTGGTCAGACACAACTGCGTCAGGGACCGGCAAGTAGGGCAGGCTTGAACTTCTTTCATCATCTGTGAAGTCAAGCGACCCTCGAGGCCCAGCACTCCGCTTCATCTGGAAGCGTTTGGTGGCCTCTGTGCGGTTCTGTGCCTCCGGCACTTGGGTTTTCCGCTTCTCTGCCAGCCTGTCCAGAGCGCTGGGCTGCCCACACTGGTCCTGGATGGACGGTGTGGAGGAAGACTTCTCCTTCTGCAAGCTTGCGACTGCTTTGCGTTTTGGGGCACTCACTGGGACATTCTTACCGCTCACCAAGCTGACTGTGCTGGCAGTGTCCACGTCTGAGTCCCCTGACAAGGAGTCTTCCAGTTGACCAGCAGTTTCTGAGGACTCCAGCTGTTGGTTTTGACCAAGTAATTTGGCTTCCAGTGCTGCCAAGGCAGTTTCAGTGTCCTTGAGGAGAAGATGAGTCTCCTGACCAAAGTCCATACGGGTTGACCGAACAGCCTCTAAATCTTTAAGCAGAGGGTGACTTGAAATATGTGGGAGTTTATTTTGAGGAACACCACTGCTTGATTTATCTTTGGTAAAACTTTCCTGTCTAACAAAAGATGACACTTCCTTTCCTGCTACATTTTCCTGATCTTGAGGAAGACTCTGGTGAAGAGAAATAACCACTTTTCCTGCTGCATTAATGTAAGCACTAACATCTTTGACTGTTGGCTTTCCAGGAACTGGTGTGCCAGGAGACTTGAAGGAAAACTCCTGATCCTTGCTGTCTTTGTCTGCTCGAGCATGGGACACGCTCAGAGAGATCTTTGAGGGAATCCCCACATCGTTGCTGTCATCACCAATGTAGAACGAAGTAGAAACCACCTCACTTACGGCTTTCACATTTGAGACCCGGGAGGCTCCTGGCTGTCGGCTCTCCGATTTATTTTCTTCCCCCACCTGCTCTAGCATTTTATTGTTCTCTTTATATTTTTTGCCTTTTTCCATGCTGAAGCCATCATCAGATCTGCTGGCATCGCTGAGGCTGTCTGGGTCCAAATCTTCTTGGATGAGGAGCCGGCCGCTGGGATCGCCATAGGCTTCCACGCAGTGGTCCTTCACGATGGTTCTTTTGGTAACCTCTGAGTAGGACTCCTGGCAGACCAGGACTGTGGGCGTGGGGCTGTCTGATTTATCGCTCGGTGGGAGTTGGGGAAGAAGGCGCCTTGTTCTCAAGGGCACAGCGTTTTCTGGCTCTCCGGGTTTTGGGGCTACAGTGCTTTCTGAATAAAGAGGACAAGAATCAATTTTTGTACAACTATACCACCTGTTTATTTAGGAAGAGCTTGATCCTGCAAAGTGCAAGTCCACAAAAGCACTCAGAAAAGACATGCTTAAAACTAAGCTTTTATGTAATATCAACATCACCAGGACCTAGCTCCTGCTCAGTCTCTCAGGTTTGTCAATACACTTAAGGTAAAATTGTACACAACTCCTTTGCTGGATCAGAGTGCTCAACACCTTCACTCTCTCAAGACTTCAGTTAATTTTCCCATAATATATCTCTCAGTACAGGTGGCCTCCAATCCTGATGGCAGGTTAACAGCATTGCTAGCATCCATTTACCATGAATCAGGTCTTGGGAAGGAGACGAAAAGCACCAAGAAAAATCAATTCAGAGTTTTAAGTGCCATTCTACACAACACAGCTCATTTGACTAAATAAATGGTGTTTCTCACAGTACAAGTTCTCACATGATCCCCCAGCAAAGTCTCAGGGAGAAAGACCCTATAACAACAAAGAGGCTCTGAATTACAGCTCACCATCCCAGCATGGGCAGGCTTATCAGTACAGACACACTTCATAGAAAGAGCACTCTTACTTCTCACTTGCTGCTGATCAGGACTTCATATCTGATACCACCTTTAAATACTTGGATAACTGGTTATTTGACTATGGTAATATTTCAAGCACTCCAGGAATCAGGTTCTCACACAGTATGAAAACAGTGGCAATGACCTTCGAAACAAAGGATCCTTCTAACCCTTTGTGAACCTATCTATAGGTGTTGATGGCATGTAGATACTTCCAACAAAAAAAAAAAGTTGAAAATGTGTAAAAAAGCCAGCAAAGCACACTTCTCCCTTTGTCACATAAAGGACCACAAGGTCTGCAAACTGTCTTCCCAGATACAATGGGAGCACGATCTCCTGCTCCCCTTCTCCCCTCCATACCCAGTTTTCTACACCGATCGCTACACTTCAAACCTGCCAAACCCCAGAGCAGCCCAAAATTCTCAGGCAAAGCACACACACACAAAAAAAGCACAAGTCAGCAATTAAGGTCAAGGTAACTTGCAAAGGGCTTTCATCTGGCATCATAAAGCAGTCTAAAGAATCACTACTTGGGGCTAGTTAACACCCAAGGCCCTTACAATCTTTCTCCTTCCCAGGTGCCCTTTAGTCATGTGAAACATAATATTTAAGAACTTATTGGATGACTCTCAAATGCAAACCAGAGACTCTCTTCATCTTTTCTCTGCTGGGAACGATTCAGTCTGTCCTTCCCATTCCCAAACACATTAGCTAACAAAACAAGCTACCGAAAATAAGCCACAGCCAGACGCACAGAAACCCTTAATTCCTGCCTTTCGTATCATCTTGGCTTACATTCAGCCACTTTCAAAAAGTAATGTCAGGATGAGTCTTACCTGCACCTCCATCACCTTGCCCAGAGACAGATCCAGAGTCAGCGTAACTGTCCGCAAGGCTTGCCCACCTAGACACCCATTTCTGACTCCCTTGAGACGTTGCAGACATCTACAACAAGGTGGGGAAGGCGGTGTCAGAAAGATGGTTTGTAAATCTAGCTGCAAAAATCTCTCCTCTCATACATACATCACTCAGTCTTCCCAAAATGGAAACCAACCTGCACATGACATTTCCACCCAGACAGGGAACCCACTTACACCTCCCCATCCCAGTAAGTCCACCTGGACTGCCCGTACCTGCGCATCAGCCTCAGACCCACTGACAGCTTTTGAGGGAAATGCCTGGAGCAAGGGTGACTTCTGACTAGTGCCATTTTCATTGATTAGATGCTGGTGAGAACTGGAGTCATCTTTTTCACCTTTAATTACTGGTCTAAAGGCTGAAGAGATTCTAGAAAATTCAGGCGACTCAAGAACACCAAAAACCTGAAAAGGTGTTTGAATAGGAAAGATTAACAAACAAGAAAACAGGAAAATATTAGTCCAAGATCCAAAGCATTAATCACACACAAACTATGATCCCAAGGGGCAGAAACTCTTGCCAACACTTCCATGCAAACTAAATAATTTTTCTCTCTACTCCACAGTAGCAGCTCTAAATACACTTACTCATCGATTCCCACTCACACCCACCTTTTCTCTCACCCTCGTTATTTCTGTGTGTTGCCTTTAACAGTAGTAACTTTCACTGAAAAGGAGTCCCTTTGCAGTTCAGAAACTTAGGATGCCAGGAATGGTCTCTACCAGGTATTTTCACAGAGAATTAGAAAAAGCTGGGAAAGCTCCACGTCAAGATTCTTTCACAGACTGCAGCGCCAAGTGGGCTGAGCAAAGGAACCCTGCACTGCCAGGACCTGGGAAAGGATGCACCTCAGAGAAGGGTGAGTGCCTGAGCTAGCTGGTCAGATTCCCTCTGGAGACAAACAGGCTTTCCCAGGAAGGTGACAAGGATCCATGCCTCTGAAGGGCTTGTTTCTCTGCCCTGACTACCGGTAGTTCAGAGCAAGATGCCACCATGGACTGTATCTAGGCTGGGCAGAGACAGCCCGAAAGTTCTCCACTCTCACTTCCATTAAAAACAAGTGTGCACACAATGGAGGGAGACTAGAAAGTAGAGTTACATCAAACTCTCAGGAAGTCCAGAATTCACATTATCTTTCTTCCTTGACAGAAACACTGAGGTCGTCATTAGCTGTTGTCCCAGGAGCACTGCACCAAATCTATGGCTGTCAGGGGCAGAACTTGGCCAGCTCACCTGCCCAAGTCACGTGGCTGCCAAGACCATTTCCCAGAAATAATTGTATTTTAGTGGTATTTTTCCTCATATTTCCCCATCAGATCCATCCAATGTCAGGCCTAGGGCCTTGCTGCAGCTTACACAACCTGCCCTGAAAGCTTCTGATCACATTTCAAACAAAACATAACGAACAACTGTAATAAATTAGAAAACAAAAGAGACAAGCTAGATCCAGGCTCACAGAACACTGTATACAAAACTCTAAAGCCCTTCCCTTAAACCTCACCATCCTCCTGCCTACAGTTCACTAAATTTTTATATCAACTTGCCTGGTTTTTTTTCCATAGTAGACCACAGATGGAAGTTAAACCTGAAAATCAGCCAAACTTTAGTTGGCCCTGCGGCTGTTTAGTTGGGTGGGGTTTTTTTTAAGCCTCTCCCTCATTTCTGGGGTTTTGTTTTCAGGCTATCGCTCACTTTGCAAAACCCAAGCAAGTATAGATCCATCTAGGACTGCCTCTGCCCTAGACCACACCCTTCACTATATCAACTAGCTGCCACTTGCCCCGCCAGCAAGCACTCCCTTCCTAACCAGGCACAGCGAAATACAGAACCACCCAGCACTAAGGCCTGGGAGGAATGAGGAGCACCAGCCCTTGGCCTGCATTTCCTTTGGCCTACCCAGATGCTGCATCAGCGACAGGGGGCTGCAGCTCCCATCTCTCGTAACAGCAGGTGGGAGGTGACACAGTGCCAAGACTGGGAGCAGTCTCAAAGCAGAGCTGCTCCCAGCTACATCTCTCAGCAGGATCAGCCCCATCTTTATTCTGCTGTTGCAGAATAAACAGATGGCAAGCCCACACTGGAGCTTTTGCATCCAAATCCCATTTTGGAAATAAGGCAACTCTTTGCTGTGAGTTTACGTTGTCTTCTTGCACTTTGCTTTTGTTGTTGTTGTTGTTTGTTTGTAGTTCTGCTGCTTTGTTAGGGTTCTTTAAAGACCAGCCTTGTAGTCTGTTGGGGCCTACCCTTAACACAGGTCACGCAGGATGACTTCCCACCCCTACCCATAAATCCTGCTACACCCAACTCAAAAGGGAGTAGTCATTCATGGCAACAACTAATGAAGTAAGGCCCTACAGCACAAGGCACAGAGGTCCAAGCCTTCATCCCTCAGACCAAGCATAGAAAAGCAGCATTTACCTGATCTATCATTTTTCGTGCTTCCTCCACCTCTTTATCTTGCGACTCCGTCTCAATGGTGTATGTGCCCGTCTCGCTCACGCTGTCTTCCTCATCATTCCTCCTGACCTGGGCAGACTTCACCTCCAGAGGTGGAGCAGAGGCAGACTCTGGTTCTGACAATATAACCACACGTGGAGCTACTGGCGCAGGCAAAGGTGCTGGTTTCTCAGCGCTTGGCTTCCCAGACTGAGCAGTCTCCCGCAAATACTCAGCCATAAAATCCTGAGCCATTTTAGACTTCCTTCCAACGCTCCCATAAGTTTTGGCTGATGCTCTGGAAGCAGAGGAGGATGAAGAGTTGATCCGATCCTCTGTCTTCTCCCTCTTGAAGGAGCTAGTTCTCTGGGTCCCAGAGGAGCTGTTATTGGGTTTTCCAGCCTGGGCCCCGAGGTGGGATGGTGGTACTGCATTTCCCAGCTTCTCTGCTGGCAATGCATTCTTGCGCTTTTCAACCTTGGTCTTCACCCCTGGATCAGTGTCGCTCTGGGAGGAGTGAGCGCTGTGCGTGAAGGACTGTGACCGCTTCTTCCGTGGTGTGTCCTCGAAGAACTCGATGACGAAGGCCTGCTTGTTGTGCAGCATCTCATGGGGATCCCGCCTCATCTGGCGCTGCAGCTTGGTTTGCTCTGTCGCACGTTCACTGCCTGTTGTCGTCTCCTTCTCAGCTTTGGGCGCCACTGGGTCTTCGGAGTCGCTCTGTGTCCCGTCCTCGTGCCTATTGCCTGGAAACAAGGTATGTATGTAGATTTTACTTCTGTACTCGTAGTTGCTGTGGCCCTCTCATTACCTCCCACTTCAAATTTCTCATTTCAGTTAAAAGAACAAAAATAATCCTATAGGATTAAACAACTCCAAAGACATCTGCTGTGGTACAGGGACTGTATTCCATCAGAGGAAATAAAAGAGAAGGCAGCTGTCTCATGACCACACTTTTCACAACTGCTTGGCCATCAAGCTTTTAAAAAACAATTCGAGACATCATTTTAACCCCAAGGGTTTCTGATTTTGTAAAGCTGACTGGTTTAGATACCTCATGTTTTGTTTCTTTCTTTTTTCCATTAAAATAAAAAGGATTACATTATTTTACCGTTCTGCCCAATGACTGTAGTCCAAGTTCATTAGGTTCTCTGTTACAAAGCAGAAATATCTCTGTAGGATCAGTAAATAAACCCTGCACACTGCATCCCATAAAACCTAATTCCCATGATGAGGGACCACATCAGAGTGTTACGAGTGCATGCACCCCTAAGCAGTCACGTTCTCCACCCCCAAAAGGGGAAAATAAAGCAGAGGATAACAGAAAAGAGAACCGGCACAATTCTTTACTTCTCTGGAGGTTTAATAATCGCACAAGGACAGCTCCATGGGTTACACCATCCTATCACCAGCCAAACAAAGGTTAGATCATTACTACGAGTTCACTAAGCTTAAGTAAGTTTACAATTATTTTCACGTACATTAGCGACAACTGTCTTTACAACCTTCCCTGTGTAGTAGTAATTCTCTGCCCCCCCAGTGCCTTAGCTCAGGACTCTCAGAAAACAAGTTGAAGTAAAAGAAAAAGTTAAAAGTAAAACAAAAAAAACCAAACCTTTTTTTGGAGAAGGAAACGGGTGTGAAGGCACACAACACGACTCAGTCAAGGACCAGGAACCTGTCATCGGGAGAATGGGGAAAGAGGTCTCTGCGCTCTAGACTGTAATATGCAGCAAGATATACTGGCTAAAATACCACGTGTTTGAAAGGAAAACTGCTCAAACCTACTTTGCAAGTTCTCCAGACACATGGCTGAAGACCATTTATTACCTCGAGTTAGCTGTGGAAGATTAGAATTTAATACAAGATCCATTCAACCCAGGAGTCAGTCCTCTGAAGAGTTTCCTAACACCCTCATGAAGGAAGCCAGCACACTTTGCATTGGGCCCCGAGGGCTGATAAGCTTTGTCCTCGGAAGGGAAAGTTCTTAATTTAGAGTCTTGGATAACAACTCTGCTGCATGCAAAACGATGAGGACACAAGTAAAAACACCCACTGTGGCCATGGGTGTCCCAGCAGAACACCATGCATATTCCCTCACGCTGCTAAGACCCAAACTCTCTTGTACTGATATCAGGCTTTCCATTCACCACATTATTGCTCCTGAAAAGGACAGACATTACTAAGGAACCCTGACGGTGGGCTTCTCTGATCCTGAAGACGCAAACCTGTAGACAGCCCCTAAACCTGTAGGCAACCTGCAAGACATCTTCAGAATTAGCCCTGCCAGAAGAACGCGTTACACAGCTATCGCAGATAAGTGACACCCTGTCCTCCGCCAACGCAGAGGCGGATGAACTCCTCAAGGCCACCAACACCGTATGTTTTAATCAAATGTCCAAAGTGTTGATTTCTTGATATGCCAATTACGCATTAGATTACCTCAGTTTTCCTCCCCAGGCCTCCTAGCCTCTAAAGAGGCAAGTGCAGTCAGCCTAGTTTTCCTGTGCAATGTTCAGGAAAACCCTAGTATGACCAACAGCCACCCAACTCTCTAGTTTTGTCCAAGAGGAAAGAGCAGAACTACTGAAGCACACTTCTATGCCTGACAATATTCTCCAGCGAGTCAACAAATCCAGTATCACAATAGCAAAAAACCTTCCCAACCCAAACCCCGAGACACAGTCACGGTAGACTGAAAATAAGACCCAAAATAATCAGCTGGGGCCCCTCAACACTGTCCCTCAATGGGAGGAACTAGAAATAAGCAATGACAACAAATCAGTTCAATTTCCATGCCTAGTCAAACCCCAGGGCTGGATATATGAGACCTTTTTGACTGTAAAGACTTCTCACAAAACTGTACACGAAACAGCAAGCTGGAGGCGTAATGGGCAAAATGCTTCATATTATAAGATTTCCTCCCCCCCAACAAGGGCCAAACAAATACACTTTTAAGGGAAAACAAGGTGTTGCTGTCCTTTAAGAAGGACCTCAAGCACATCTGGTAACCTTCAATATGACTGCATCAGTTAAAGCTGCCATTCAAAACAGCAGCTTTTCCAGAGGCCTGCAAGGCAGCGAGAGAAGCAATAAGAACACAGGAATCGGTGGTCTCCTCGCTGTACAGAGTACAGCCCAAGAGAGACATCTGAGCAAGCCTGAATCTTGCAAAATCTATTCAAAATTATGTGAGAATCATGCAAGTCACATCGGCTGTACTAAGAACTGGGCTCCAAGCTGCACTTCAGACCTCTGAAAATCCTCAATTCCTCACAATGACATGCTTAACAGGTCTGTGAAACCTAAAGTTTTTGAACAGAGCAGGATTTCAGAGGAACTTCAGTTTAAGAGAAGAAACCTTCTTTTACAGGCACAAACTTCCTCCATTGGTGATCATGCATATCTCTACTCTAGCACCAGTTCCAGTGTTATGACCTCTGGTCATTACAACCATGAGGATGATCACAGTTAGCCTCTTCTGGACTACAGCTCAAAAGAAAAGTAATTCCTTCAGCTATAAGCCAAGAGAAGAAAATCCACTGAAATATATGTATTTACCAGCCTGCCTGACCATATGGAAATAATTTTAGACATTTAAAAATCAAAATCCTTTTTTCAATCACTATTACTGCTGAGCTGGCATTACAGATGTAGAGGAACTAGATTAGAGTGTCCCCAGGCCAACATCACACATCACTTGAGGGCCAGGTGAAAAGCCTGCTAGCCAGATTCAAAACCATTAACAGTCATTAAAGAAGTAGTCTTCATCTTGCAAATCTGGAGCAGATATAATTAAGTCCAGTTCTCCTTGATAGGAGAAGGGGTTTCCCCCTTTATTATGCTGCATTTGCACAGCCAACAGAGAACTATGTCCAGATGACAAGACATTCACTCACCTTTAAGTGTCCTCACATGAACTGGGAGGTCACTCTTTGTACTGTACACATCCTCTCCTGGAGACTGACGTCTCATCAAGCTGGGGTCATTCTGGACAAGCCAGTCAGCCACTTTGCTCTCTGCTGACATCACTTCTGTGTGAGCTGGCTCCTTCGAATACAGTCTTCTCTGTCTGAGCGAAAATTTAGTTACATGGTCTTTTATCTTTATTTTACCAGGGGTACCATCATCAAACTCAATGGTAAAGGAGGCATGGCTCTGTACAACAGGGGCTACTACAGCATCAACATCTTTTGTTGGGATCTCGTGGACCTGTGTTTCTGGAGATTTGGATGGCTGCTGAAATTCTTTAGTTGGAATCTCAAAGTAACTTGGCTCTCTCCGGAAGGCAAACACAGACTGTTCTTGGGCATCTCTAAAAGCAGAAATATTCCCATTCAGTTCCTCTTCATGTTGGGTTATCTCTTTTGATCTTTCTACAAAAGGAGAATAAAAAAAAAAGAGGTGAGAAAATATTAATATTAGCTAAAACTAAAGACTTAGTACAAGCTTTGTACTCTGGCCTCACCACTGAAACTGGTGTCTACTCCACTGCTGCAGTCTGACCAACATTTGTTACATTCACTTTGTCCTCTCTTTCACTGCTCCCCAAAGAGAACTGAGTGCACATACACATGCTCCACTGTATGATTTGGCAGAGCCTATGTGGCTGGTGGTATTTTAACACTGTTGTATGTTTGGGCTGATGTGGAAGGAAGGCATCCTGTTTCATTCTGCTGAACTCACTTACACGCACACCTACACAACTTTCTACTGTTCAAAGGAAAAACTTGAGTGTGCAAAGCTGAACACAGATATGCTCTTGACTAGATCAACACCTAACTCTGTTACATCAGTTGGGATAAAATCACATTTTGTAGCCTTGGCTACAGGGTCATGTACTTTATTTCAACTTCTCAGAAGGGCTGCTAATCACAACCCCGCTCTGCTAGTCAACAGATACACTGCACATGCACTGAAATAAAAAACTTCCTTGTGCAGTAAAGCACACGCTTGATATAAATGTCAGGCTTACTGCCCAAGTGAAAAAAGATGCATCTTCCATGCATACAAATTCGTAAGAACAGGAGTGGTAAGACCAAATGGCTTCCAAGGATGATGAGGTGAGAAACAGATTGCTTCCACATCAATCAAACTCAGTGAGTGCACCAGCTCTCAAAGATCCTCTTAGATGGGAAAAGACAGCAAATTCCTGGAAGGCGTGGTGGATGGTTTATTCAGGTGAGCTGCTTTCCATCACGGATACAGCACTGCCTTTTAAATAGATCTAACACAAGCTTAATGAGGCGTTTATCATCTATACCAAAAAATTCCACAACTGCTGTTTCTAACATTCCAATGTTTTAGGTGAAACATTTTAATTTTCCATTATTCTGGTTCCAGCAGCAGCAATCCACACATAGGAACATATAAATACAAGCACAAAAGATGTGGTAATCAAAGCCTTGAAGCTTCACACAGTAAAGATCAAAAGTGTGAAGAAAATTTTGTGCCCCCCCCCCCCCCAATCTTCTCCCATCCCAAATCAGCTCCAATACCTGAGTAATGTTCCTCTTGCCTTCTGTCCTCCTTGTTATTTGCATCATCTTCCCCCCACCAGGAGGGCTGCCCATAAAGAGGGGTGCGGTAAGTGTTGGTTTCTAGGAAGAGGATAAGAAAATGCACTTGACATAGAAAATAGCAAATTACTGGGTTCACAGAAGTCAACCACATGGCAAGAAGGAAAAAAACCAGCGGGGTCAGATGAGACCATGTGCCTGTTCCATTGCAGTTATAACAGCAGCAAGTTATACACAATAATAAGTATGTTCAGGCTTTTCTTCTTCCCCTCTTTTTTTTCTTTCTTACATTCTGCTGCAAGATGCTGACTCTACCTCCCTTCGCTGTCTTTCATAGCTGCATTTCCCAAATACTGGCTCTTCTCCCTCTCCTGCCTCAGTTCCTCAGAGGAAGTGTAAGATTTTTGGCAGGACAGATTGAGAAATGCCAACTACAAAATTATCTGTAACTCACTGGCAATTCAGGTGAAAATCAGACTTTTGTCCTGGGGTGACTTTAGCTCTGCCCTTTCTTGCCCCACCACATTTCAGATGTTAAGAAGTCAGGGATTTTCTTCCAACTCTTCACCACTCCCACTCTTAAGTGACACACAGTCCACAACAGGAAATTCTTGAAGTGTTACAAATTGAGAGAAAATTATAAAACAATCTCCTTACACATACATAAAGAAATAAACTCTCTCAAAAGCTTAAAGTAAACCAAGCAGATTCCAGAGTCACTGCAAGACTTCTCATGGAAAAGCTTCCCCTAGAAGAGCCAGACTTTAATAATTTTCTTTGCTCAAAGAGCACTTACTGAAAGGTCAAGACTTCGTTGCAACAAAGGGTACCCAAAGGAGCTGATCCACTGCTTCTGGTTTTGTCTTCCACAAAACAAGATTGTGTTTTGGCAGTGCCTTGGGTGGCTGCTGCTGTTTATGCAACAAGTCAAAAGAATATAGCTCAATTTACCTGTGGTATAGTTGTTATTATTCTGTTTTTAGAATCGTTTTAGAGAAACAAATAAAGCAGCTTTTGTTCTTTCATCTAGAGATAAGAGACACACAAGGGTAGGTAAGGGGCTGAGGTTAAGCTCCAGCTCTGTTACCTGTTTCTTCCTCTGCCCATAACAGCCATCACCACACGCTTTACTTAAACCCCAGATCCAGCTACAGAGCCATAGCCAGGCTTCTACTGCCAGCTGCTGCTCACTCAGCTTGTGGCTTTAAAACCACACTCGGCTCTGTGAACCCAGCCCTCGAACAGCCCTGCAATTTTGCATTCCCTACTTTAACAGAGACATGACAGAAAGTAGTCATTAGTATAAGGGAAGCAGGAGAGGAAGGGGAATTAAATAATTCAAAGAAAAGAGAAGGTTGATTTTATGCTACTAAGCTTTATGTTTCTAAAGCTACGCAGACCTGATGGCCACTACTTCAGATGGTGGGTTGTTTTCTAGAACAGTTCCAGGTGTATATATATAAGGTCATACATTGACAGTCCACAGGCAAAAATTTTGCTTTACAGATGCAGCCCACAGGCCCTTTCCAAGAGATCTTCTTCATATTTCAAAATTAACTGTGCTTCCTCCCTTCACGCTGAGGATCAAAAGAGGCTGGAAGTATTACTCTCCTCTCTGCCTAGAGTGCGTGGAAGATAAACTGTGCTCCCATTACGTGGGCGGTCTTTGAAAGTTCAAAGGAGGAAGCATTTCTCACCATGAATAAATTGGAATTGCCAAGCAATACATAACTGAAGATGGGAAAACCACTCAAAGGAGAGGGGAAAGGAAAAGAAAGAAAAGAAAGGAAAAAGAAAAACCCTAGTCACAAACTTGTCAACGAGCAGAGGCACCCAGAAGTAGGGCTTAGTCTCTGCTAGGCTGAGACGTTCTGTCACACAGCCTAGCAGAAACCTACCACACTTTTCACACTATGGCTTGCACACTAGATGCCCCCCTCAGCCACACAGGACCTGCTGTATCAATGTCAGGCACTTCTTTTGGGCACAGGCTGCCATGAATTATCACCCTCAGAAGTGCAGTATTGATCTTAGGCCACTTAGCCAAGTGGCAGTCAGAGCAAGGAGACCACCACTGCTCTGGGGTAATGAACAAATCCATTAACAACAGTCAGCTATGTCTGGGGTAACTCCTGCCAAAAGGTCAATGAGGCACAGTGAAGGTGTCACTGGACACTTGTCTCACATTAATATGATCAATTTTGAAAGCTCACAGTGGTTTAAGTTGCTGTTGGAACAAATTCTGAGCATACCACATGCAAATGAAATGCAAGACCACCTTCACTCAACTCCTGCACTAGCAGCCTCCTTCCCAAGCATGGGTGCTGTTACCACTTGTACCTTGCAAGAAGTTGCCTTGCTACCATTCATGTCTCCAGCACATCCCAGCCCCACACAGGATTCCAAAGGCCCCCTAGCCTAGAAGCTTCTAGTTCCAAGAAAATTTTGCTCCAAGGGGCAGAAGCGAGCTAAGAGAGCTCACTCACATCCATCTTGCAAGGCAGACTTCTTCCCAACAGTTGCTCCATCCCAAAATTGTGTCCCACCTACCCATAGGCTCTCCTGCGTTTGTCCCCCAGGAGCTTTTCTACTACAGGCAGCTGTGGGAGCAAGACAACCTTGGTCACACTTTGCTGCTGATGGGAAACTTTGGGATTTCAAGGAAAGCTGAAGGAAAAAGAGGATTTATAGAGAATAATAACCAGTTCCCCTGCCTTCTCAAATTTCCCCCTCTATGCTAACAAGCCCTAATAGGAGCTTGGAAACCCCCCAGATTACCTCTCTGACAAAAGCTAAAGCAAAGCCAAAACCCCAGAGTATGTCAGGGAGCACCTACAGAGAGCACAGCAGATTGGCCAGAGTGCAGGATTTGGGGTACCAGGGCAGAGCTACCACACTGCACGTGCTGCACAGTGGCAGGGGGTCCCTCCTGCCCCATGGCCCCACCTGCAACATGGTGATCGAGTATGTCTAACATCTGCTTACTTCTCTGGGCTTTTCTCACTCCCTCTCTCTCCCAGCCTCCACAATAAACCAGAGCTTAACTCCGAAGGCTGCAAAAAGCACAGATGGGAAGCTGAAGAGTCACTATCTTGCTATTTGGGGACTGTTTCAACATTTTAAGAGCAATTAATGTTTCCACTGAGCCTTCAGAATCATTTGCATTTTGAATAACATTATCAAGTGACACAGACACACTCAGTCTTGGATCCTGCTGAGAGTGGCCAGATCCTGAGACAGTGTAAAATTTCCCTGACTTCAGAAGAGCTATGTGAATTTGCTGTCATGTTCCTGTCAGAAGCTTCTGTCCCTTCTGATCTGCCAGCACAACCGACCTGACGCCTCCCCCCACTCCAGCCTTAACACAATAGTGTTGCATAAAAAGGGGAGGAAAAGAAACCATGATAGGAAGGCAGCTAAGCTGGATGGCTGTTACAGAAGCAGGCCAGGGAGCAGCTACATAAGCAGTTGTGGCAGGGGGCTTTGCCCTTCATCAGTTGGATGTGTTCTGGGTAGCAACCTCAACTTGGACCTGCAGCATCCAGGGCAGCATGTCTGCCTGTCCCCCAAGACTGGCACACCACCCTGCAGCCACCACCTCTCTGTTTTAGTGCAAGATGGAAGTTCCTGCAAGAGCAGAGAGACTTGAGGATTGCCCCAGTCATCAGTGAAGCATGGAATATGAAAGGTAACTGCTCAGTCGTTTTAATGACATGAGACTTCCTCCAATTGATGGCAGCTCACTGCCATCTCTCTCCACTCTGTGCCAGGCTGCCCAGATGGTGCCAATTCCTTTAGACATATTTCTCTGCTCATCAATTCAGGCAGACAGCCCAAAACCAATCCTTTTAGATAACTGAATTGAGGTCAGCACAAGCATTCAGCCAGATAAATACTGAGCTACCAGTGAAGTGAAATACAGGGAAGACCACTGACATGCACACATTTTGCTCTTGGATTTCAGTCTTTGGGGTAGTCACTCAAAATCAAAAATGAGGTCCATTTGTTTACCAAGTCTAATAAGAATGTGGCCTATTAAATGGAGAACTACTGATCTCCTGAAGAACAAGCACCACAAGAGAAAATGAGAATGTCAATACAAAGGATGTATTTAGGAGAAGCAAATCACACAGAACAACGCAGGGGCAGGACCAAAATGTAGTCCAGGTGATGAAAGGGAAAGGAGAGAGCCTGCTTTCTGTCAACGAGTGGGCAGGAGAGCTTTCAGACCAGCACGCAGCTCCCATGGCAGAGGGCTCTGATTTCCTTTGACGGCGTTCCCTGTGGTCAGCACAGAACTGTGGGTTGAGCTACATCCAGGTCCTCACAAAGCTTCATACTGTCATGAAAGGCAGACAGCAACAGCAAATTTATTTGCTGACAGAAGCACACGCAGCTTTGAAGCTCTCTACAGTAAGTCATAACAAAAGCATGAGAAATCCAGCTTGCTTCAAGTCAAATTGTTTTTGATTCATTATTAATAACAATAATGTCCATCTTTAGAAGATGCAGAGTAGGGTTCTTACAGCAGAAGCCTCAGGGGAAAAAAATGATCTAGCTATAACATTTTAAAATTAATTCCTTATATCTCTACTTTTTAACTCCTCTCCAAAATAGAAGATTCAGAAATTCTAGCAGGAATAACCATAAAGCAATTCTCTAACTCTCTGCTGCAGTATCTATGACACATGTGCCTGGCAAACCTAAGCCTTAGTCTTTTGTACCTGCTGCGAATGTATGCAGATCCCAGAGGCTTCCAAATCATGCTGATCATCACCAATTGATTTGTATCAATTGCACAGTCAAACCTTTAACGTGCTGCAGGTACCACCACCCTGGTTCAGACAAAAAGCAGATACACCACCACCACCACCACTCCTCTAAATTAAAGGCTAGGCTAGAGCTGTGCATCTAAATAGCTATTACCATGATCTCATGGGGAAAGCAGCCAAAGACCATGGAAACCACTCCACAACTGGGCAGGACTCCCACTGTCTCCTTACACGCTGCCTGCTGACCTAAGCCCCAGGCACCAACAGGACTTTCAAGTCGGCCATTCTGTTGAGAGGACTCCCTAATAACACGGATGCTAACCTGGCCAGAAAGCCTATTTTACAGGTACAGGGAAAAGCTCAAGCCCTGCTCCTCCAACCAGTGATGCCCATTTCAGCTGGATGCCACAGGCAGTCTCCACCCCTGGAAACACAGGCCGGCAGCAGTTACTCAGAAGTTAGTCATCAGACTTGACATGATCTAGTGCCATCAGCCGGTGAGGACTTAAAAATTAAAAAAAATTAAGATCAGCCCGAGGATTAACAATGTGTTGAGAACAGCAGACCACAAAGTAGCTTATCCAGTACCTCAACTCAGGTAGCAACAGATGGAGATTGTGACAGTCTTAAAATGTGCTCAGTTCAAGGCTGTACCTGGCCTTGATCACTTAAGGCTCTAAACATGACTATTTTTAGCATTAACTAGCTGATCTCTGGGTACTTTTCTTACTCACATCCATATCCAACCCACAGGGCTTACCAAGCTCCTCCTCAAACATTTCACAAAGCCTGATGATTTTCTGCTTACAGGCAACAAACACCCAAACGCTGCAAGTTCAGCAGCATAAAGACTAAATGGCTGAGCTGTTTCCCATTCACTCCGCTGGATCTCTTTATCCTCAGCCCCCCACCTCCTCCCGTTTCTAAGCAGCTCTAATTGTTCGCATTGTTTTGGTAAACCTCTTCCCTGAAAGCTTGCATTCCCTCTGCCTCTTTTCCACCCGGGCCCTGGGAAGGGATCCTTCTAAAGGCTTTTGTCAGCCCAGACCTTGCTTTAATTAGTCAATGCAAATTCCTAAATACCTACGGGCTTAGGAAAAGAGCTCTCTCCCCAAAGCCTTTCTGCTGCCGCTAAGCAAGCCCACTCCCGGTAAGAATACAACATTCTTCTTTCCACTAATCATTTTAAATTGCTGCCACTCCTCCGAGCAACCAAGGAGAAACTGTGCATGTGGTGCAGCTGAAGACAAGGTGAATTAGTCACATCGCAGATGAAAAAGGGACCCACTGATCATTCAGCTCACGTGATAGAGATGCTTTTTGGCGCTGGTTTAATGCTCGGGACTCCCTCCTTTGCTTCCACAGGCTTCAGTCCTACCCAGCAAAGCAGATCCAACAAAACATCCTCAATTTCTCAGTGGGGTTAGCAGCACTCCACACGTTTTTTTCTTCTCCTATCTGTCTCTCAGTCCCGCTGCATATGATGTATTTCAGCACTGGCCCCCAATAAATACTCACAGCCCTTTTTCCCTTAGCCTGTGCCCACTAACGACGATAGAAATGCAATGCAGGCCTGCGATCCACATGCTAGAGAACTGGGTCATCTTGCTCAAGAGTCACTCAATGTTCTGACTTTGAAGATGTTCCAAATATCAACCGCTTACGCTATGTAGGTTAAAACTGACTAGAGTGTATTTTGGAAGATGGCAAGAATAAAAATGAGCATGCAATCAGGCAGCAACAAATGCAAACTGCTTCCAGGTACTAGCAAACTGGCCCAGCTACTGGCAGTGCTTTTCAAGAACCCCATACCCTTGCAAGGCTGCTAGAAAGGACCCGCAAAGCCAGGTTCACCTCTTCTCACCCTCTGCAGTGTCATAGCTAATGAACACCAACTTCATCCCTTTAACTTCACGCTTGTGAGGCAAAGTCACAAATGCCATGTCACACAGACATGACTGAAGCAACACAAAGAACAGTTTTGCTGCATGGAAAACGGGCCTTGGGCACACAGGTGGGTGCATGTGCTTCCAGCAGCAGTGAGACCAGGGAGAAAAATTACAGTGGTTTTGTACACTGTGTCGGCTTAGGGGAATTTTCATAAAGACAGTAGATGGGAGATTAAGGTCAACCAACCCACTCCAATTAGTTATCATGAAGCCTTAACAGATTTACCTGAAGTTGTACATGACTAGAAAGCTGCTGTATCTATCTCTAGGTCACCTCACCCAGGATGCTGCCTCACTCTTTTACTTGACCATCTGCTTCCCTCCATTCACCTCCCTGCAGTCTCTCTGCTAAGCTTAAGGCCTTCCAATTGTTCTGCTACCCTGGTATCACAAGACCACCCTGGCAGTCATCCATCTCTGGCATGCTTCAGAGCCATATTTGTTCTTCCTTTGCCATCATCAAGCTCTAGAAGGCCATCAATTGCTATCTGAGCAGAACAGGGGAGAGACCTGCCAGGGCAGTATACACAGGAGGTAGGAAGCTGGCTGAGAGAAGTCTTGGTCTAACATAATGGGGAACAGAGATGAAGTAAGCTTGACACAGGGTCTTTAAAGGAAAGAAGCAATGGGTAAAGAAATGGGGAACAGAAGAAATTCTTTAAATTGGAAAGATTTGCTTCAGCTGTAAATGTCTCCCAGTTTGGCAGTCAGTTAGGAAACACAGCCATTAAGACCATACAGGGCTTTCTGAAAGAAATGGCTTGTTCCTTCTTTGCCTGCCTGCCTGCCAGCACCACACCACAACAGCCATATATTTTCTACTCTGAGTCACCGTCTCTGTTCAAACACCAGCTCACGATTAGGAAATTAAAAATAGACCAGACAGATGCCAAATAACTTACCAAACCTGCTCAGCCTACAGGTTCTCTGGCACACACACAGCGACAAGGCATATGTGAGCTATCACACCACCAGATTGGTTTTGGAGGCTGAATCTCCAAAAACTGAGAGTCTGGAATACTGAGAGGTTTAGAAAGCTGATGCTTCTGGAAGTGCTCCTAGATGCAACCCACAATACTGTACTGTCAGAATCTTGACCCAGTGCAGAGCTCAAACTGCACTTTGTTCTCAATCTTGATAAACTGGTTCCAGAGCAGGTACCTGTAATTGCTTTCCTCTCTCCTTTCTCCAGCTTTGCTTGCGGGGACTCGGTGTAGACACCGTGCTCCATGGGCTGCTCCGCCCTCTTCATTGCCGTGCCTTTGTAATTCATCTGGAGCTGGCTGGTGTACTTCTCATGCTGCAGAGACACAACCAACAGTTGTAGGGAGCCCATGAGATCTGTGTGCCAGCCCAAGGAAAAAGAAAAACCACCCTTCCCTGAAAGGGATCACGCAGAAGCAGCTCTGTCCTGCAGCAAAAAGAACACACCTGAGGCTACAGAAATGCCAGCTGAGAGGCTTTCAAATATCCCATTTGGAAGACATTAAGTGTCAATTCTAGTCTGACAGAAGGTCACTGAGATTTAGCTCTGTAAAACAACTGTGAAACCCTTTGAAGAATAAACTAAGAATAGGAATTTAGGCCATTTTCCATTCAGGATTCAATTCCTGAAAACCCCTTTGTTCTCAAAGCAATATTATAAATTCTTTGCATGTGCTCATCTGCATTATCTTAGTTTTTCAGCAAAGGCAATTAAAATGTATTTTAATTATTTCCCTCCAAACACTGTCTCCAGCTATCAAAGTCATTCTGCCTTAAAACAGGCTCCTCGTTAACATAGTAAAGGGGACTGTTTAAAAGTGGGTTTATTACAAGTGAATTAATACTAGGGTGTACCCAAACAGACTGCCCCAAGTAAGTTCAATGTATCATTTGCCCAATTTTAGCTGTTACATTTTTAATCCTCTCCAAGTCCTAAACATGGAACCAGGGCTGAGAGGACAGTAGCTAATAGGTGATGCTTGGCACCGACAGCCCAGTCCCTCAGCTGAACATGACAGCTTTCTTGCCTAGAGGGGGTTGCTTTTCTGCCTTAGATAAGAGAAGGATTGAATATTTCATACCTGCTACTGAACTCCTTGTTTAAAAGACACCTCACTCATAAGAGTACTGCTCAGTAAGCAAAAATTTGGAGCTTGAAGGCAAAAATGAGATGATACACAGGAATAAATTAGGCAAACTTCAGCCTGCTTAAGGAAGCATGATGGAGCTGGCCTAAGCCACCATGCTCAGAAAAAGGCATCTGCACTACACTTCTGGGAGGGATCGACTTCTGCTGTGTTTCACCCACAAGTTACTGTGCTGACTGCTCTTTATTTTGCTAGAGCTTTAGTAACCTTATTCGCTGGCAGTCATGAAATCATAAATAACTTCATCTACATGTTAGCACAGGGATAAGAGATCAAAGGGGAGATAACTGGGAAATACATTTCTCCTTAACTCAAGTTTTTTTAAGTCCCCACCCCAGGAGAGCCTCACATCATGGAACATTTCACTGCTGGTGATGGTATTTTACTATTTCAGGCTGCTTGACCATTTTAAAAGTGCGCCTGCACCCAGACACCCTTACCTTTAAAGCTTCTTCTGGGACTTTGTGTTGAATTTGTTCCAGCACATACATGTTTGAATGTATAGAACTCGTTAAGGAAATGTCAGAGCAATTAGATGGACAGAGAAATCTAGCATTTAGACACAGAAAGAAAACAAGATCATAAAACCAGAGCAGCATGAAATACACCAGCTACTAAAAGCTGCCTGTGTTGTGCCCCACCACGGCCTTTGTTGTGCTTGTCTTGCAAGACAGCTTTCACATCTGCTGGTCAGACCCATGCCAACCAAAGAGCAGCAGACAAGGAGAGCTAGGCAGAAGCTCGGAGAGCACCAGAAGCTCAGTGCTAGTGGCAGCTCCAGATAGACCACTCCTTCCCCAGGGTATTCTGGCCAAGATGGGGTAATTTCATTCACTCTGGAGAAGGGAACAGAAGAGTTCAGCTCCCTGCAGAGACTACGGTGCTCTCTTGCCCTGACAAGGCTTTTCAGGCACTGCAGTTCTCTGGCTGAAAAGTAAATCAGATCATGAGCTGCTGTGACCTCTTTGGAAGGGAGGCATACAACGTTGTTGAGCCTAGGCAATAATCCTCCGCAGCACTGCACATAAAAACAAAACAAACAAACAACAAAAAAAAGTAAGCATCTGGCAATGTCATCGTGAACAACCCAATAACCCAATCAGCACAGCACAGAGCAAAAGGGGAGGAAAAAGGAAAGATGGAAAATGTTACACTAAAAATAAACCACGTGATGCTGGCATAGCAGGGCAACTCCACGCAGCCTGTAAGTGAAACTGTAAATGGAAGAAAGTCAAACGCTCATTTGCAACAGTGCACAGCTGACTCTGAGGCCTCAGGAGATGCTGCCATCCACACCAAGCTGAACGTGGTGTGCACTGAAAGCACTGCACCGGAGCAGCAAAGGAGAGCAAGAGATTGTCACTGCCATAGCAACCATGCTGAAATAAAGACATAAGTCTGACACCTACGTTCTCTAAAGTTCTTCTGTTAAGGACAATAAACTCTTCCATTTATAAATGCAGTCCTTCATTTCACAGGAATGACCATGTAAGGGTTGCAGGATACTCGCTGGCTCAGTGCTCAGAACTGCTTTCTGTAAGTTTAAACCTGCACCTTGGCTGTTAAAACCTACCCACTCTCCAGGCACAGGCTTGTGCCTTCGCTAGACTGGTGTTCACAGCACATCTTCCATGGATTTCCCCACGCATCTAGAGACCAGAGACACATGGCCATGACATCAGAAGAACATGTGCAAAGTTAGGAAAAGCTAGACCTGAGTTTGCCCACAGGACTGTAAAAGGCTTCATCATGTGTGTGCTAAAAGGCCACCTGTAATGACATGATCGCAGGGGACAGTGCTAGGTAAGGGGCTACTTAGTATTCTTCCCAAACATGTCTGAACCTTCATCAACTGCATCCTGTTCAAATGCTGATCTGAAGGCAAATAATCATGGTTTTTCTCTTTTAGTTTTTCAGGGGAGTTTTTTGGTTTGTTTTTTGGTTTTTTGTTTGGGTTTTGTTGTGGGTTTTTTTCAAGATTCACCAACTGCCTCCCTTAAACAAAACAAAACCCACTGTGAAGCAAGGATTTGTTTCTAAAATGGCACAAGACAGAGCAAGACCAAGACCAAAAGGATGATCTTACACAAGGCCTAAAATACCCTCTTTTCCAGCAGATCCAGGACTGCATGCACATCAGTTTAAGCACCTTGCTGCAACAGTAAGTGCTCCTGCACTGTCACTACTTAGAGATGAGGTACCCAGACCTCTGGTAGACCAGAGGTGCTCAGCCTCTCCTTGCTGCCTCAGCTCTCTGGGTTCCAGCGTGGACTGGACTACTTCAAGAGTCACAGCATGTCCAAGCACAAACTAATTAACATGGGGACAGCAAAAGGCAGTTTTCCAGCCAAAAACTTCCACTCCCCAATGGTAAAACTTAGTCTCTGTCACTATTCTCAGAAATGTCTGGATTATTTTAACTGAAATTCCCACAAAGAAGAAAAAAGAAACATGGAGAAGCCACATGCTACTTCTAAATTCAGCCTGAGTGCTTAAAGTTTGGCAGATAGAAGCAGCTGAAAAAAAAAGGGGAAGAAAAAGATTAAGAAAAGGCATGAAAAGACAGCAGTAGGAGCCTGTACTTCCTACTGCTGATCTACAGGCTCAGAAAGGCCACGCTCATGGCCCCTCACACAGTCACGTCAGGATAAAAACGAAATGTATGAAGGCAAAGTAGCCGACACAAGCAAGGTCTGTGACTCTCTAAACAAAGCAGCAACTGCTGCCTAACCTTGCTGTTGCTAAAGAGAGATTTACTCTTGTGTTTTGTGGCAGAAGCAATTTGCACAGGCAAACTTCAATCGATACAGAGTCAAGGGTCTGACCACAAGCCCCAAAGCTAAATGGAGGCTGGAGGCCTCCAAATTCTTTTAAAGCAAGTATTTGGGTGAAATGATTAATAAAACCACACAAGTTGGTTTGAAAATAAACAGGTACACGTTAGTTCATACAAAAGCATATGAAATATACTTTCTCCCCAGCTGGTACCAGCTACAGTTGCCACCCAAATAAAAAGTGCAACCATCCCAGTGAAGGTGGCATGCATCATGGTTAATATGCTCTGAATCAGGTCTGTGATGGTGAAACAAAAGCTTATGAGCCATCCAAAGGCTCCAGGAGGCAAAACAAACACTTCTACTCCTTAGTGACAATTAGCACTGTTAGGTCTCAGCGCAGAGAACAGCACTAAACCCAAAAACCCAAAGACCATGTCCCACCCCCTCTTCAGACAAGAAGGATATCATAGCCAAAGCGAATGACATCGTTCAGTTTTAAGGTGATGTACTTCTGGTCAGGAATCCTCACATCATTGACGAACGTCTGCAGAAAAGAAGCACAGGAAAGGTTTTTGACTGAAGGTATCAAGGTGATGCACCTCCGGTAGACAGGGCTCCTGGAGGGTGCCCCCACCCACTTGCCAACAGCACCACATGCATTCAGGGTGCACTAGCATATCAGCCAAGCAAGGAGCCAAGTTCCCTAGAAAAATCAACACTGGCAAGTAGCTCCCATGGGCACGTTAGAGCACCCCAATTATGCTTCATTCAAAGCAGTGCCTCAGAAGGGGCATCTAGGGACATCTACCTTTCCAACAACTGCAAACGAAATTTTAGCCCCTGATTCGAACACATAAACGAGGTGGCTGAACAGAGGATGCTCTCTGTTCTCCTCCCCCCTTCACAACAAGAGCAGCAAACAGGGCAACCTGTACACTATTGCTGAGCTGGGAATCAGCTTTCTGTTGGATGTCAAATATGACTCATGTCAGCCCCAAGGCCTGATAATTTAACAAGCACAGAGGAAGGGCGAAATGAAAACACACAGGAAAACAGGAATTTGCATGATTTCTGAGACCCTGTCCAAGACACCATGTAACAGTACAACAGGCCCCTCACACAAAAGATTCCCATGTTCATTTTTAGTATGCTTCAGGCAGTTAATTGAGGCCTAAAGAAATTAAGTGATCCTTCTAAAGGTGCAAGAAATGTACTTTGTAACTATGAACAGATGCCTTGGATGTCTCAGAAGCCTGCTTTCCAAGGGGAGTCCCTAGGGAACAATTCTCACAGAATCAGAACAATCAAGCACTCACAGACATCTTTCAAAAATAAACCCACATACGTTTGTAAGAAGCCAGGCCAAATAAAGATAAATCAGGAACTGATTCATTTACCCCCCCCAACCCCCGCTCAGGCAGGGGTTAGACTAGAGGATCTTTCAAGGCCCTTCCAAGCCCTAACATCCTGTGATTCTGTGAACTGTGTTAAGAAGCACCAGCTTGTTGATGGTGATTAGTTGCACCCTGGGCAGTCACAGGAGTTGCTCTACCTCGCAAGGTGAGATTCACCCAACCTCACAGATCAGGAACCCATTGGTGGGTCTTTGTAGCCTCAATACAAATGTAGCTATGTTCTGATGAATGTAGTCTTCAAGTTCAGGTTGGATAAGGCTTTCGGAACCTGGTCTAGTGGAGGGTGTTCCTGCACTTGGCAGTGGGGGTAGAACTAGATGATCTTTGAGGTGGCTTCTAACCCAAAGCATCCTTTGAGTCTATGAATCAAAATTGTGCTAGAGAATGAACTTATATGCATTCACCACTGAGGCACAGTCTTCTTTCACCTTCTCACCTCAGCCAAGCCAAATTTGCTTGATAAGACAAAGCACTAACCACAGGGGAAAAATAAGCACTGGAGCAGGAAACTAGAACCTCAGCAGACAACAGCCTCCAGCTTCCTGGCAATTTACAGAAGAGCTGGGGAACAAGCCTACAATTTCAGGATAAAAGCAGTGAAGTTGGTTAAAAGGCATGGAATTCCTATTTGCATTATTTTTTTTTTTAATATTTAAAAATCCCACAACAGTCACAGATGGAACAGGAATAATTATTTGCTTAATTTTCTACAAAACAAAAGCCTGCAAGAAAATCCATTTTGATGTTGTTACCTATTTGTCTATGAATACTTCAAATAAAGTAACCCAAGGAAACTGCTTATTGCAGACAGAAACATTACCTTCAAAACCAAGAGACCCTTAACAGAGACTGTAGAATCAGCTGAACATTGTAATAAAACCAACACAAAACATTTTAAACAGTTAATATCCAGCAAAGCCATATATTGCATTGTTGACAAGCCATAAAGTAAAAGCAAAAGAAAAGCAAATTCTGAAAATTGAATTAAAATTAAGATACTCAAAAGTTATTTCTTTAGTTTCAGGGAGGGAACAAGTTTTCATGAAAATTTTCAAAGGATGTATGCTTCTTTCATGCAAAATAAACTCAGTTTGGCCACAGCAGCCTTCAACAGAACTACGCTTGCTTGCAGAAGACAGGCACTGCTGTAACTGCTCTAACTCCACTGCCCCTCTGAGCCCTAGTCTTATTAAAATGTAAATCCATATGCCTTAGGGTATGAAGACAAGAGAATCAGTGCCACCAGTCACCCTTTCAAGAAGAATCTTCAGCTCCTGTTTTGCCACCATGAGTTAAATACCACAGGTTTTCAACCAGGGATCCAGCTACAGCCCAGACCAGTTGCTGGAAATATTCCCATTGCAGCAGGGCTCTATGCCTTCAGCTATTCGGTTGAGAAGGATTAGTGCTCATTCATGCTGTTTTCAGATGCCAGAAAAGGCAGAACAGTTGAAGGCTGCTTTAGCCATTGGTTTTGTACAAGTTTCTGGGTTCATCTTATGTTTTTGTAGTTGCAGTGATGGAGGGCTGCTGTTTCAAGTCCAAAACAATGACTGCAGTAAAACCCCTCTGGGAAGACAATTATGTGAATCTAGCTTAGACCTGCTCCAGCAGAAGAATACCTAGTGTGAAGAAACAGCCAAAAAAAGGGCATGCTGTGACATTCAGACAGTTTTAACTTTGATGGTGTATTTAAAAATCACAAAATCCAGGTGGACAGACAGAACCCTCAGCGAGCTGCCTAACACCACTGTGTGAACTGGAACCAGAGCAAGAGTTAAGATTCAGGCAGGCTCAGCTCCCTGTTCTGGTCTCACATTATCCCTTGGTCTTCACACAAGCCAGGCTCTAGGCAGGCAAAAGAGCAATCTTTTTTATAATAAAGAGGTGGTTTTAAATAGTTTCTCCCTAAAGAAATTAAATGTCTCATCATCCCATAAATCACTCCATGCACTGACAACTCAATTGCTGAAAGGTCACCCTGCTCATGCTGAACAGCTGCTCCAGAATCTTTGCCAGTTTAACGTTAACATCCCCAAAATGAGAGTGAATTTATTTCTTCTTCTTTTGCAAAAGGCTCTATGATTTTGTGAACCCCAAAGCATTCTGCAAGGACACCAGAAGAAAGGGAGAAAGAAATGCAATATTCACCAAATCTCTCCTCTTCTGAAATGCCACACGACCTCCACCTAAGGTCTGGCAAATAATCATGTATGTTTAGCTTCACTCATGCCAACAGCTGCAGTGACCCAAAAGGGTCTAACAGAAGAATTAAGTAAGAGCACAAGCGCTTGCAGACTCAGCATGCCACGTGGTCGCCTCCATCAGCTGGGAGGTTTGCTACTTACGCCATTCAAGCTCCCAAGATCCTTCACCCAGTGCTCATCCTTCTCCTTGTCATAGTTGATTACAGCGTGCTGCTTATCGACACTGCGGGACTGGCAATGAAAGCACAATGAACGAGACCGGTCAGGCATAAGAGACACTGTTAATCAAAACAATGTTTAGACATTAAACTAACTAGATATGTGGTGGGGAGGAAGAGAAGAAAAGCAGGAAGAATTAAATATTATTTACTACTATAAATAACCAAGGGATAAACAAAAAACACTTCTACGGTTGTTTAAACAGTTCACTGAATACAATACACTATTTGCATGAGGAGAGGAGGGGAAAAAAATGAATCACTTAAGGCTGTCAAGACCATGCCATAATTTCAATAAATTATATCAATACACACTGAAAAAAAACCAACCCAAACAACAAAACCAGCTAAACTGAAAGCCTGGGGGACAGGATCTCAGCCAAGGCAAACGAGGAGAGCTCCATTTTTCACCAGCTGAAGCTGGTGGGCTCATCACTAGGGACTTTCCTATTTGGAATAATCTCTTCCTATTTTTCAAAGAGAAAAAAAAAAATATTTTCTTAAGTTACAAACCAAACTTACTCATAATAATGTATGCTGTTCTCAGGATTATGTCCTGGAGTTGATTTAAATTCTAGGATGCTTTCCAAGTTGGAGGGAGGTTAATAAAGTTGCAAGGAGAATGAAAGCAACTCTAGGAAAACTCAAATTTAAAGCTAGGTTTGAGAACACTGAACTGGAGACTGATTTGGTGCCACTGGCTTTGCCACAATGCACAAGTACCACATGCACCTTATCTTCAAAACAGAATGTTCAGCAGGAACAGTGTCAGACTTCAGAGGAAAAAGTGCCAGAACAGTCTCAGTAGTTCCGAAACATGGCATAAGTGTTACAGCCTTAGACACCAAACTGTACTTAGACCTACTGCCTCTGACAACCTGAATTCTTGCTGCAGTTGATCTCAACCAGTCACTGGAAACAGTCACGTGCACACGACAGAGACCTTGCTGGTATCTCAGGCCAGGAGAGAGTGGCATGTGTGACCAGAGCAGGGAGATGAGCCAGGCTCCAAGTCAGCTAATCCTCCTCTTCCTGGGCATCGACCAAGTTCCTGGTGAAAAGTCCTTCCCTTTTCCAAGTATAAACACACTGGTTTCTACAGCGCTGCTCTCAGCAAGCCATTAACTGCTTCCTTCCATGCATGCAGAGGCAAAGATTGTTTCAGGGGAATCCCTTGGTGAAAACAGAGGCTTTTTCCAGACAAACTGCTGAGATTTGCAGGAATTCCTTCTGCCCCTGCCAGTGTCAAGTACATTGGTAATATCCCTAGAGCTGATAAATGGCACCTCCTGCCCCTGCAGAGCATATGTCAGCCCTGAAGACCCGTCCTCCAGAATAACCCTGAAGTATCAATACAAAGCAAGCACCTACTTGGCCAGAAGACTGCCCTTCCCCCTTGCCATGTCCCTCATGTCATTCACTATATGCTGCCACAAGCAGAGGCAGTGAGGAAAGGGACAGGCAATTCTAAACCTGCAGCTACCTCACTAACACAGCTGTCCATGTACTGCTGAATTTACAAGGTGTCAGCTCATGAGTCCCAGTTGAGAAATGAGGTAGCATTCGATGCTTTGCTGCCCAACTGGTGCTCTCAGACAGCAATCACTCCCCAAAGAAACAAGTAACTGGTGGGACAGGCAGCAACAACAATGGCTGGGAACACTCCACTGAGCTACACCAAGCCATAAATGCAGGAGGCAACGCAGAGCAAACCCCACACTTGTGTCCCACCTCCAGGTAGGGAAGAGGCCTTAAGGGTCTGCAGTGCAAAGCTGCTGCTTCTCTCTGTTACTGCTAATATTAGATGCAGCCCTTCAGTCCAATTTGCAGTCACCCAGGTGACTGTGGCAGGTATGTGCCCTGAAAGGTAAGGATGGTTCAGGAAAGGATGATTGAGGGACACTGCCCAGTACCTGTACCTCAGCACACAACCCTGAGTATGGGAACATGTCCAAGCCAGAGTCTCACACACAGCAGCAGCTGATGCTATATGAGCTGGGGTTGTACCTGACCTGCGAAATGGTCCTTCACACCCCTTGGGAGGATGCAAGAGAGTCACCTTCCACTATCTGCCCAGGATCCACACCCGAAACCATCGGGCAGCTTGGGCTCTGCACCTGGGCTGGGGCTTCTAGAGGGCTCTCTATACCTCGCTTCCAAAGTGGAGGGAAGGCCACCCCTGCTCAGTGTGGGTAGAATTCAATCCCCTTTCCCCATACATAGGCATTCACATAACTATGTTTCATCCTGCTAGAAAAGACAACCACATACAGGGGTCCTGCCTGCACAGCACAGATGCAAGGTCTTCCCTGGTCCCTCTGCTACCCAAAATTGTCAGCATCTTTGTTCCCAATGGGATGTGAGGGAACATTGATTAACTGGTGTAGCAGTGTTTGCTTTAGCTTTTTACAGCATGTCAGAGAGACTCATTTAAAGATTAACAGATGGTCAAGGCAGAACGATGCCTCTAGTCCCCTTCCAAGGGGGGAAAGGCTTCCACCCCAAAAAGCTAAAACAGACAAAAAATTAGGGTAGATTTTGTCTGGTATCTGATTTTAAGTGAATCACGGGTCAGTTTAAAAAGAGTTTATTTCTGGGAACCAGCTGTCTCTCAAAAATTCAATTTGCCCTGCATTTGACCCTGATGTAAGCCAGCACAGCCTTTGGGCTGCTTTATTTTGCAACAGCTGACTACAGTCACACAGGGGTCCCAAACCAGACAAGGGTCATCACAGGGGAGCAGGAATGTATTCCAGGAGCAGGACAGTCCACTACGTAACAGCAGGAAGGTCACCAAAGGTACCAATTTATGCCAAAATTTCCTCATCTTCCAAGGAAGTTTCAGAAGTGTTCAAGACTGCCCTTTGCAAAATCAGTCAAAACAATACGCAAAATCTGACTCACGGTCTTGATACAACCTCTCAGCATCTTTAAAGAGCACACCAGGAACACAGCAAACTGTTACACAGATGGCACTTCTGTGAAATTCCATGCTTTTGTGGAGAAGAGAGAAATTCTCTTAGTTTTGTTTATGTTAAACCAGCAAACATCACAGGAACTGGCATCAGGAGCTCCTAAGGGCCTGTCTCCAAGGAAACTCAACTTGAAACAACTAAAATCACTCCTTATTTATTTTGATGCAGATGTGCCAAAGGTCACTTTTACTTGAGAGTCAAGGTGTGGTTTGTTTCAACATCAGTCACATTTAACATAAACTGCTCTTGTGTGCATGACAGCAGCAAGCCAGCAACTGATCATGCTTTTGTTCTTGGAGAGGAGCAGGCTGCCTGTATTCCCAATTCCAAAGAAAAGACTAACCAGTTTTCAGACTGGTAACAGCCAAGTGCCCCACAACAGTCCTGCAGAAATCACTTGAGCCCAGCAGGCCAGAGGTATCTAACATATGACCCACTGAATTACAGTGATTTAAGAAGCCAGAGTTGACACATCACACAGCAGTCTATGGGTGCTGAGCTCCCAAGCCTCCACAACGCTAGAAAGATTTCAGGCATCTATAAATTGAAAAGCTGCAATTAAACTGACTGAATCACAATTGTTAAGAGGGTTCCCTTGCTTAAACACAGACTTGCATGAAATACTGAGCTTTGCTTACAATCAATCATAACCTCCACAACAAAAGGCAAGCCTAATCCATCTGTCAGGAAAGGACACAGGGGTCCAATTTCCAATAAAGTGTTAAAAAAACCTGAAGGGCCTGTATCCAGATGTCAAAAGCAGAAAATAACCACACAGCCTAGCAGTTAATCTGTTTCACCAGAAAAGCACTTGAGAAGGGGTAGGCTGCACTCCCAAGCTGTGACAAGGATCACTGAGATCCTGCTTGGATCTGAACAAAACCAGAGCTGCAGCAACTCAGATTAGGTCGAAGGGAAGCAAGGAAAGGAGGTGTCCTCCTAACTACTAGTGATTTGCAGGCAAGAGATAGTGCTACACTCTGAGAGGCTGGGAATGATGGAAGAACACAGCATTCGCACCATGTCCCAACACTGGACGTGTTATCAAATGAAAACAACTCTCAGGAAAACACAGTGTGTGCTTTTCTGATTAACAACATTTACACTTCTCTGGAGGGAAAACATGGACACTGATTTGTTACTACACTAAGTTCATCGGGGGCTCACATTTCCAGACATTCAAATCACTCCCTAATATAAAGCTGTCCTGCTTCCCCATCACACTATCTACAGTACATCATATTTTAAATACCTAACAGACAACATGAACATGTGATGTTGCATGTATCTGAAGGGAGAAGTAGTAGCTGCTCTTTCTACCAAGATCTTATAGAACACATTGTCCAAGTCAAAGATGAGAATGGTTCATCCAGGTCTGCCAGTCCCATACCAGTGATAACATGCTGGATCATGTCTCCAATCAGACATGGAACCAGGCAGCTCATCTGATTTGCAATATCACATGCATCACACTGGCTTAGCACAGGAGCAGCAAAAGCAGCTTTAGAAGTATGCAGAAGTCTCCACAGAGCTACGTGCATCATGCTGGCTACGTGCGCTGCAGGTACCCTAGCTCTGTGTTTGAACAGGGGACCGATACACAGAACAGGGCACTGAGGGTGAAACCATGAGCTGCAGAGATGCCAAGAAAAACCCACAAGGAAACAAGACCTGCTTAGGAAGGTAGGAGGAAAAATACAACCAGACAGCCTGCGTTTCCCCACAGGGCCAGGGAGCAGACAGAGCTCAGCTGGCTACATAGATACAGATGCTGATTTTCCCCCAGGAGAATTACCATGGGCAAAATCCTACTGCTTGGGGCTAAGATTTGGACCTCAGCCATGGCAGTGCCACGAGGCATCATGGTACTGGAGATAAAATAAACAAATGCAAGCAGTTTCCCTATTCCATGCTGCAGTCTGTTGTGCATGTCTGGCACAAGGTAACTGCAGCATTCTGGTGGCAGCACGCAATAAACATTTGCTCAAATACTTTGCATAGTGAACAGGTTACATTTCTGTCAGCACCGTGCTCTACACAAGTGTCTCAGTAAGGAAATACAAACCTCCTCTAGTGTCCCAATGTACAAGGAAGACAGCCAAAGCCAACTCAAAAAAACAAACAAACAAAATTCCCTTGCCTTCTGGCCTGAAATATGATTTTTGCTCCTCAAAAGTAAAACCCCACATAACATTTAATGACAGATATGAAACACTAGGTCTCCCTCATTCACCACTAAGCACTTCAGAGAGCTGTGTATATTGGCCACTTCAGTCCTTTTCCAGATTAGTGAACGCTCTGCCCTGCTCCAGGCTGGCTGCAAGTGAGACACCCTCACAAGAGGCAGCCAGATTGCTCCCAGGGGCTGGGGCTGTCGGTTTATAAATTACTCTAAATAGACAAATGTCTCTTCAGCAAGCATAGCCATCTCATCCTGGGGCTGGACTCACTTTACAGCTCCCAAACTGCAGAGGCTCCTGCCTTCAGCTTTGCTGCACTCAAGATCGTGGGCTTAGTGGATCTGCGGCAGGACCAAGGCCTGAGTACTCATGCAAAAAATAAGGCATTCAACAAGAGAGAGAAATCCCCCAGGAAAATGAAACTGTAATCCCCACAGCTTGGCAAAGGGATTTGGAAGCTGGCATAGTTCCCGTATCTACTTAACCCGTTAGTTTGGGAAGAATGGGTTTTTGCTTGCTGGTTACCCTTTCCCAAAGTGCAGGACTGGTCAAGCGACCCATCGTCAGATCTTGATCACATCAAGGAACATGCTGCCCACAGATGCACTGATTTTTCCCTTCGTTTTACACAGCCACCCAGGAGGCACGAAAAAGCATCTTAGGTGGGACAGAAGCCTGAATTTCTGTAGCGCAGCAGATCTGTGTGCTAGTGCCTGGGTCAGGACCTCAGACATGGAAGGGATCCCCTTTTTCCCTGCCGGCTCTGGAGAGTGACAAACCCTCCCATCTGCAGGCCAGGCTTCCAGCACTTTGCCTGCAGTGCCATCATCACCTCTCTCCTCACCCTGCCTCCAGCAATGAACTCCCCTCCCAGGGTTCCCAGCCCTACCTCCAGCCTCCTCAACCCACATTTCACTAGATCGCTATCTTCCCATCAACTGCACATTAACAAAAAACAATGGAGCAAGAGCCAAAAAAACAACTCTAGGCCTGGAAATACAGGACGTGCATCCTTCCTCCCACAGCTATTGCCCAGCACCTGGAAACACTACCTGTGAAAAAACAGGGCCTTCCCAAGGCTAGATCCTTTCCCTCCTGCCTCTAAGACACCTACTTCCCTTGTGACACCTAATGAATGACTCTCAGGATCACTGCAATTCCCAACGCCCTGGGTCTAACTCAGATGCTGGTTTATACCCTCTGGATAACTGCAGCAAAACAGCATGAGGAGGCACCACCCTGTCCCGACTACAGCTTCACACTCCAGCCCCGCGCTTCCATGAGGAAGGAGGTTGGGACACAAAGGCAGCAGAGAATCCCCAAGGCTTCTACTGGGAGCTCCCAATGCAGGAAATACTGGAGTGATGGAGGGATAGGACTTGTGCACCCCAGTGAATCCACCCAGAAGTTCACACCATCTGCTTCCTTCTCAGCATAACAGTGTAGACAAACCACACCACACCTATTCACACTTGTTTATGTATACACTTACTGAACCTCACAGGAGAGAGGTGGCATTATCAAGTACGGCCTGGGGATAGTAAGATGCGTCAGGTCAATGAAATCTTAATTTGACCAGATGTCACATACACACAGGGTTCACCAGAGCACTGTATTATTTGTGGAGAGTGCTGTGCACCCTGTGTACCAAACACAGAACAGATCCTGCAGGGAAAAAATACCCAGTAACGACACAATAACAGATTGCTTCTTCATGCCTACATACACCAGGGCAGAAGTGAGGTTACACTGGCAATTTTCACACTGATTTAGTAGCTGTACTAATGTTCCTTTAGTGCCTGGAACGCCTGTAACACTCCAGCTTTTCACCAAAGCAAGCTAAAAAGAGGACAACATCTATTCAAGCAGTATCAAATTACCATTTATCCTATTCACCAGGAGAACGAACTTGCTTGTCCAGCTCACAAGCCCCTACCACCAGAACTGACTAACATACCATAAGTAGCATGCGATGTCCCATATGGACTAGTGACAGATGCTTGGCCAGTAGCATTCACAGCTACCTGCTGACACCAGAATAAAAGCAAGTCTTGAGCTCACGTTAGGCCTCAGGGACATGCTGCTCAGCAGTCACATCCTCTGATGCCTGCTTTCCCTACACTGAACAGCTCTTGCCTTATACACACCATCCTCCACTTTCCCAAGTCCTGCTGATCCTCATCTCATTCTGCACACATGACAGACTCCCCACTCGGCCAGATCTTAATCTCCTGGTGAGGCTTTATAGAGTAGAAATACAATGATTAAATGCAAAGATCTGGCCTCTGGCTTCCCGTAACACAGGTCAAGAGGTTGAGTAAGTACTCAACCTCTGGAAGTATCATTATGCTCTTGGCTTGTTCTTGCACTTTCCTCGACGGCTGCTTTGACCACTGTCTGAGTCAGGATACCTGGCTAGACGCACCTTGATCTAATCTGGAGCAGTTGCTCTTACATCTAAACCCCAGCCCTGTACATCCCTGCACCTAGTTCCTCTTTGTCCAAACTGCAACGGTTCTGTCCTCCAGTCCACCCCCTGACTAACCTCACTCCCAGGCGATACGTGGCTTAAGACAATAGTATCAAACAAGTCCCTATTGACCACATGCAAACTCCAATTTTTTCCAAACAACACCATAACTTCAAAGAACAGGCTAAACATACTTTTAAGTATGCTCACATGAAGAAAACAACATTTTTCTCACAGTTTCTCACAGTGAAGATGGAAGAAGGGAGCTGATCTTGTCCAGCAGGCTGTGCTTAAAACAGATCCTGGAACATAAACTCTCATCCCAAACATTTATGAAGTTTACCAGAGTTATAAGCAATTGAAAACAGTGTCTCATGATAGGAAGTGTCAAGCTGTCTTTAAAGGCACACAAGGCAAAGGCATAAAACAGAAAGCATCATGCCATCTGCATCTACTCCTGCTGTAACTTACACTCACGTGTACAACCTCACAGGATGTCTGACAATAGCACAGCCAAACCACCTCTCTGAAGAGAGGGAAATTCTCAAGGGAGTACTGGTTAAACATTTTGCTTTCCTAAATTTTCCAATAAACATATCTCTATCAAACAAAAACAGGGAACTCATGACCCTGCTTTCCTTTCTGCTAAATATTTACATTTAGCAAAAATGCAAAAGCTGCTTTGTTTAGGGGCAGAGGGAAAGGTTTTAATGGTTAAGTGAAAATTTTCAGTTTGCAACGTTTGTCCCCTGAATAAATACCTATCACATTAGGTAATGGTCAAAGCTGATAACTGCAACTGTATTTTCTAAAAAGTTGTGAATTTGGGGGAGGGGAAGTATTTCTTTGTTCAAGATAGTCCAAAAATTCTCTTTTTGTTTTAAAAAAGTAAACCTTTTCAGAGACTTACTTCCCATCACCACCAAGCTTCACAGAAAAAAAACAACAAACCCAAAACAAAAAAACCAACACACTACGGCAAGTTGGGAAAGGTCTAGTCGAGATTTCCACACTCCTGCTGCACATGTACTACTACTTGAAGGGAGTCAAGGAGACTGATGAAGAAATGAAGCACTGCTCTTCAGAAAAAGGGCAAAACTAAGCCTTTGATTCAGCCTAACACCACCATGCATGTCAAGCTATGCTACATGGCATTATCACCCATGCATTAACATTCAAACCCAATGTAAATCTCGCATTTACTTGTACTAGAAGCTTTACAGTGCTGCAAAAATACTTAAAATATTTCTAATCCTCTTAGTAGGTATAGAAGATTTTAAGGTAGATTATGTTTCCCCAATACCAAACCTGCTTAATTTAAAGCTTAAAGACTTTGGGCTTCTTTCCTTCTTCGTTAACCAGAAAGCAAATCTAGTACCTGTATGAAATAAGTAAACACAGGCAAAGCTAAAGTTTGTCTATTTCTTGAGAAAGCCAACATTTTTTGCTGATACTGTGAAAACATGTTCCAGTAAAACAGCAAAAGACAAGACATTCCTAGACCAGCAAAATGAGAAAGGCAAGACTGCAAGGTCTCCAGGACAGGGGTTATCTCTGTGTCGTATGTTTGTGCACCATCTAATACACGTGGCCTCAACCAAGAGGGAACCACAAACTGGATCACAACGAAACCAGTAAGCAGTAACAGTCTTAGAGACAAAAAAAACATGGACCGGGTCACCCAGTGCATTCCCCAGACACTGCCAGTTCATTCCCAGTTGCACACCTTAAGGAATTAAATGCCAGTATCTTTAAATAGATAAGGACAGTAACTGTGCAGTGAATATATACTTTCAGGGTCAGTACCACAGAAATACTACAGGTGCAAACACTGTCATGAGAGCTCTGTCCATATGTTCTGATAACTGCCCTGCTTCTTCAGTTTTCCCCAAGACAAATGATAGTGCCAGTGTGCACAACAAATTTGTGACACGGACGGTCACAGTAGGAAAAAAGTCTATTTTTAGATCTCATCCTCCATCTGCTCACACACAAGTTCGCTTGGATATCTGTGTTCACAGCCTCTCTTCCCCACTGAGTCTTACTACAGCCATCTCATTTGGAGCCCAAGGTACCTCTAGAAAACATCTTCATAAGCAAATGGCTAGAAAAACAATGTGCTGTGCTGTTCAAAATACATGTGATCCTAGAGAATGCTTTATTACTGGAGACAGTAAACTAATATGATTAGAAAGGGTCACATGTAATTCACCCCATAAGCTACTGGCTTTTACAGACAACCCAGAGTCTCTATTCTGGTGAAATAATCAAAACCTCCCTTACTGCCAGCAACACCTACCAGCCCCCAAATATAACCACTCTCACAGGTACTGCTGGCTCCTCCAGTAACCCAAATTCATTCACCTTGGAGAAAGCATGACAAATGTGGAGCATCACAAGGTTCCTAGTCCACACGCAACACTGACAAGCCAGCTCAGACTTGCAAAGAAGCTTGAAATACTCTGTGTGGTATAGTGTGGCTCACAATCCACACTGTCCTGTTAACCCCATAAATAATCAGAGAAACAAGCAATCCATTTTAAGCATCACTAATATTTGGGTACTTTTATTTTGGGGTGCACAGCTTGAAATGTGTGACTGTCAGGCTGCTGAACCCTGACAGTAAAAAAAACCTCAAGTGCCTTCAAAAGGTATTAAGATGGGCACCCTAAAACTCAGACTGGTTTTGGAAACTAAGGCCACTGCCTGTGTTTTTCCTCAAGTCAGAAGAGAGCACAGGAATCAGGGGTTTTTAGCAGTCAAATGCAGATTTACAGAAAATACCAGGACATTTTTAATGTTTCGTCAGTCAGACACGTAGAAACATGAAGTAAAGAACAGCATGATTCATGGGAAACCCAAGAGCAACTACCTGCTGTTGATCAGACTATACTTCAGACTATCACTGCAGCACAGCCGACTAGCAGAGCAGTACAAACACTTCAAGCTCTCCTTTTGTGGACACTAACATTTTATTACACCCAGACAACACCTTGACTTCCAGGTGCACCTTGTACAAGAACTTCTGCCCCCTTAAACAGACCCCTTGCTAACATATCATTAAAAATCCCTGCACTAACTACAAACACAGCCTGCCTGGTTAGAACATCAGCAAAGCATTTAGGACATACCTGTGCCCAGGTTAGCAATGGAAATTATGGGGAGTGAGTTCCTGTTGTGCAGCTTCCTAATTTTGCCACCAGCAGGCACACTTGTCACCTTTAAGAGGGGTGGGCAGGTGCAATCAAATTATTTTTTCCTTTGTGTTTGAGTATTCATGGCATAAGTCTAGCAGAAACACTAATTTAATTCTTAGCTTCTACAAGTTCTGAGCTAAACTGCTCCTGTCAAAAGCTCTTTTTGACCCAGCTCCATTTGCTTAGAGTGACATCCGTTACATTATGCTGTCAAACACCAGACCACAGTCAACACTTGAGGCACATTGGATTATGTCCAGCAGAGACACACACTGGTATGGGGAGCACTAACAGAAGCTGCAAGTTAGCCTGAATACTACAATTACTTTGGGAAGAGGTCACCAACTTCCTCACCCCACCAGAACAGAGTGTTAGTTTCTCTGCTAAACTAGCTAGTATTAGTTTAGAGCTTCTCTGCAAAACATCAGCATTTTGTTGCATAATAAAAAAAACCCCAACCAACCCTGAGATACAAATATTGACAATTTAATAAACTTAAAGGGAAAAACAGGCAAACAAAAACCCTGCCTCCATTCAAATCACATATGCTAGTAAACAGGGCATGTATTAAAAGCTACAAAAACCCCACCAGCATAATCACAGATCAGGACAGCCTGGCATGTTTTTGCTTACTGCTTCTAGTAGCATCAAGTTAGTTAATCTGTTTCATTAATCTTCCACCACTACAGCTCCATTCCATATGATGACATGGCAGTTTGAAAGAAACCTCACTTGCACTTTCACAAACATACAAGGTCTTCATGGGAATCACAGACTCAACATAAAAAAAAAGAAGTTCCTTTTAAAAGATGTCATTTGAAGAAAGCATGCAGCATCTCTGCAGGTCCCCAGCATTACATTCACATCTACTGCACCTTCAGAAGAAATAACAAAACCAAAAAAAGCCATGTTACCTGGAGCATCAGTTCACAGTCATCTCTGCCAACGAATATCATCTCCCGAGGGAGCCGATGGCGAATGCCGGTGCTGCTCACCAAGAACCACGAAGTCACGCTCATTTTGGCGCTTGGCATTTAATCTTTATACATCCTAAACACACACAAAAAAAGGACATACAGTGAGCTATTAATGAAGCGTGGAAATACACCAGTGCATAGCTGCAGCTCCCAAACTTGCTTCTGCCATGGGATCCATCTCTTCCTTTTGCATTTTGTGTTTATGTCCTGAACTTCTTGCGGCAATGAGCAGTTGTGAAGTGCATGGCAGGATCTGTCACCCCTCTGCCATGTGTAGCCCTGGAAACATTCCCACAGCCAAGTAAGACTATGGGGCTGAGAAAAGGATTGTTTAAAGAATGAAGCGTGCGGCTGAATCCAATCAATGAAATGATGAAATATGGTGGGAGGGAAGAAGAAAAAAAAAAAAAAAAAAGACATCTTTTCCAGAACATTTCCTCATCGCTAGCACTGTGCACGAATCACAGCTTGAGCTTCCTACATCATCAAAGACCTGGACCAGCACATCAGCACAGTGATATAACCTGGCTCCCATAACCTCTCCTACACTCCAGGAGCGGTTACACTGGTGCTGGGAGGAGCACAGCCTCCCTATTGCTCATCCCACTTCCACACTGATGTAAGTTCGGAGCCCACAAATCCTGCCTCCCCTCGCTGCATGAGCTGGTCCAAAACCAAACCAAACCACGCTGCTACCCCAGGACAGGAAGCACAGCCTGCAATTCCCCCTGCAAGGGTTTGGAGTACACCGCTCCTCTTCCCCTGGCGATAGGCACAGGAGCCGCAACCTGCGAGGGCAGGGGCGGCGTGCAGCACTTATCGGGAACTCTCCCAGCCACACCTGTTTGTTGTCGCTGCCACAGCCCGGCTACGGGCACCCTGCTCCTCAGGCCTCTCCTCCCCCCTCTCCCGCAAAATCGCGTTTTCCTCTCCCTGGCCGCAGGAAAAGTGGCACACGTCAGGCTCTCGCCTTCCCCTCACCCACCTCCCGGGACTCAAACTGCATTCCTGAGCGCACCGAGGGAAGGAGATCTCCATTTTATCTGGGCTGCGCTGCGCTCCCCGGCCTCCCCGCCGGCCCCCCACCCGCCCCAGCGGCCCCAGGGAAGCCCGAGTGACACCGGCGGGGAGGATGAATGACCTCCCCCGGCAAGGCGCGGGCCTGTGGGGACACACCGCACGCCCCGCCGCCCTCTCTGTCACCGCGACCACGCGAAACCGCTCTGGGAGCAGCCGGTACGGGCTTCCGTGCCCGTGTCACGACATACGAGCGGCCACGCCGCGCCGCGCCCGTCGCCCGGCCCTGCCGGGGAAACGCCGCCTCCCCGACAAAGCGCCCGGGGAGGAGAGCCGGGAGCCGCCGGCCGAGACCCGCAGCCGTCTCGCACCGCCCCGAGCCGGGGCCTCAACCGGGCCGCGCTCTTTGCTGAGGGGAGAGTGGGGAGCCCCGGCCGGAGCCGCCAAGGGGCCGCGACAGCCCAGGTGCGGCGCGGGGTCGCTCCCCCACCACCACGGGGCGGGTCAGGCCCGGCCCTTTGTCTGCCGAGGCCTGGCTGCCCCTCAGCCGCCCGCCCGGTGCGGCGGGAACCACCCGCCCCCCCGCCGTCCTACCTGCTGCGGCCCTCGGCGCGGTGGCAGGCCGGGCGCCGCGCCCCGCCAGCCGGCTCTGCCTGCCCCGCGGGCCGCTCCCGGCGCCCGCCCCGCCCCCGCGCGCGGCAGGTTCCCGACGTCAGGAGGCGGCTCCAGCCGCCGGGCCCGGCCGCGGCCCGACTGCCTCCCGCGGCAGCGGCCCTGGCCAGGGCCCACCCGCCCCCGCTGCACCCCGGCTCCAGCCCTCGCGCCGTGCCTCTCCCGGCGTCCGGCACCTGAACGGCAGGTGTGACAGAGGCGGACGGGGTTTCCGGGCGACGGCCCCTCAGTGCAGAGCCGTGCCCCGGTCCCGCTCCCCTCATCGCCGGCTCCCTGAGGGGCTCGCCGAACGCCAGCGGAGCCTCGCACGCCGCTCCGAACAGGCTGCGGCCCTGGGAGCCCGAGGTCGTGTCGCAGGAGATGTCCCACGCTAGCCGCCGGAGCCAGCCCCAACACCCGCCTCTTCTCCCTCCCCAGGGAGGCCCAGCCCCAGCCTCTTCTCCCTGGCTCTCCACTGGGCTTCAGGGAGTAGGTTGACATCCTTCTCTCCAGGCGTCCCTCAGGTCCTCTTGCAGGGCAGTACCTAAAGGCAGTTGAGGATCTGACGGTGGAATGAGAGCCCAACAGGGGTGCTGTGAAAGATAACATAGTTTTAAGGGGTTTTTTGCTTGTAAGTAACTAGAAAATGCCTGAAGAGCAGCAAGTGCAGAGAGCAACGACACCTTTTCTTCCCCCCTCAGGAGGAAGGCTGAGCATCACAGTAATAGACCCAACTGTTTCTCAGTACAAAGTCAAGAGAGCCCCCAACTCCTGAAGACGACAGAGGAGCTGCAAACAGCAGGAGCCTCGCACTGGGTCTCTGGCTCCACTGCCACAGGCTGCTAAGGAAAGACTATAGGAAGACAGCAAGTTCATAGTGGTGTTTCCCCAGGCCTGTATTCTAACTGGAAAAGCATCTCTGCATTTATATGCTGTACATTTGCTTTTGAATATCGTTTCTCAGTCACCTGCATGAGCTTCCCTAGGTGTTTTCAGTGCTGTCATTAGGATTTTTTGACTCAATATGTTATCTAATATCTGATGGCATGGAAACCTTAGGTCTGATACACCACTCACTGGGGGCAGTCCTAGAGCAGCATCACTCCTGGCATGCAGCCTTACTGCAAGACTCTGCAGCCAGGGAGGGTGAAGCAAGCTGCAGCAGGACTGTGAGGGAAGAAGGGAAACAAGATCTATCTGAAGAGCTGTAAGACTTCATTATTATTTAATTAATAGTATTATTTGCCTTCTTTAATCAACATTTGACTTCTTCCCTGGCAAATACATCATGCCCTAGGATGATTTCAAGGTGTGATTATCTTCAAAGGTTTCAAAGCTGGCTGAGGCTGCAGCATCTGTATTTTATTGGAGTGCTCATGGTACCTCCCCAAAGCTGAGCACCCCACCCTTGCAGAACTTTGGGGCCCTCAGATGCCAGACAGGAAGGTGGAGTGAGCAGCAGCTGCTTAGGGGTCACTTTAAAGACTTCTGTGCTGCCGTAAATCCATTATAAATAAAGTGGGACACCCACCATATTTTCCAGCTTGTCCTATTGAGTGATGGTTTATTACTGATTTAGCTGACCTATTGCTCAAGTTTTTGTAAACACTCCTTGCTTTTCTCTGAAGTACATCTGTGTTTACTGGAGGGGCTGCTCTATGAGCTGGTCTGTAGAGCATCTCTATACTGCTGTGAGGAAGTAGGGTAATTTACTTCTTTATACAAGCCTGCCATCTAGGCAAATCTTTGTTATAAGTTACTATAAAAAGGTTAGTGTTTGCTTTAGTCTCTCTTTAAGCCCGGTTTTACCGTTCATTTATACATGTGTATTTATCTGCAGTCAGTGCTTCACTATTTATAGAGAAGAAAAATAGTCCCTGTTCCCACCACGTGTCTTCTGACGTGACTGAAAATGCAGTTGAGGCCAATACACTGGGCCTGGCTGAATGCTGCATTACAGCCTCTTTATTCTGGTAATCTAAAGGGAAAAGAAAAAGCTAGAAAGTGGTGCCCTTCCCTTTCTCTCTTTTCTCACCTGTCCCAAAATAGCATGTTGGCACTGAGGCTGCAGAAGAGACTGGTTGCTACACCATAATCTTTCAATCCCAGTCAGAGGGAGCCTCTGTGGCAAAAAGAAGCTGTTGCACTGCCATACTTTGAATTTTAGGATTTTTTTCTATTAGAACAAGCCCCGTTGGCAGCCACTGCAACCCACAGCTTGCTCTAGTTTACACTGCAGGCTGACCAAACACACAGTGGCCTTGGAAAAATGTGATACTATAGAAGTGCCTTAAAAACATCTCTGTGCAAGGAGGAGGGAAGGCCTGGGGAAGACCTCAACAAGTTGGGTGCAGCAGCAGCACAATGTGGCTTATGCTGAGTTTGCTAGAGAAGGTGCTTATCATGCAAATCTCTCCACATTCATCCCCATCACCTCCCCACGAGGGACATGCCCCTGGCTTTTTTAACCTGCAGGACCCAGATGGCAGGAGGTTTGCTGTACCTTACCTTGTGCTGATGAAGGGTAAGGACCTGTCTCTGTCCCAAAGCACTCATTTTCCCTGTAAACAAGGAGAATGAAGGTGAGATAAAATGTTCAGGCAGAATCATAGAATCATCGTAGAATCATCAGAGAATCATGGAATCACCTAGGTTGGAAGAGATCCTTTAGATCATTGAGTCCAACTATAAGATTAACAGCAGGCCACAGGGCTATGGGAAAGACAGATTTTTGTATCCAGAACTGTTGAATTGGGATGTCTACTCTACTGAAATACATTTTGTTTGACAACCTGAGCCCACAGCTATCACTACTTGGAGCAGAACCACATCAGATCCCTGCTTCAGAACAAAGATCCCACCATCCCCAAAGGAGCCAAACTAAATCAAGCTCTTTCTGCCAGGCACTGATATAAAGGAGATTTTTGACAGTTTCCAAACATGAACCGTCTTGCTGCCTCTTGCTGCAGAGGAGGCTTCTGTTCCAGGCTGGTCATAGCCTGATCCAAATATCCCATGCGGTTCCCCGCCTGCCCCCCAAAGGGCAGTTTTCCCCCTGCATGAGATAAAGAGATCATTTAATCTACTGCTTAGATATGCACATGGTGGGTGTCTTGTAAGTAAAGATGTGCAGAATTGCTTGGTGAAATCCACCCCATTAACCCATCACTGACTGGCTGAAATCTGGGGTGTGCAGCTTCATGTATTCACAGGCTCATGTGCAGCTTGTGAATTCCTGACAACTTTGCCTCAAAGAGATGGTAGAAGCAGGCATCAGGCACTATTCCACAAGATGGTTTAGTTTGCTCTTTCGTAACTTACTTTGAGATGCATCAGGAGAAGTTCAGAAGTAGGTCAGGCAGGGTTTCTTAACACCCTCCTTCCCTCGGATGGATTCTGCTCCCCAGTGATGACTTTCTTTTCCAGAAAGCCAAAGCTGCAGCCAGGCCAGTTCTTCATGCCCCAGTGCAGGGAGCTGCGTATGTTCCCAGTGTGTGTCTGCAGCGTCCTCACTTGGGATCAGGATTGCTGTGTTGATTTTTAATGGATCTGTGGGCTTTTGCAAGAGGACACTGCAGGTCTGAACCTGCATCCTTTGTACAGCTACTGGTGCTATTGCTCGCTGGCAGAAAGTGTGGGATGGAGCCTGAGACCAGGGCTTTTCGACACTGGGTCTGGGTATCAGCATAAGGTGGATCTTCATCAGATGGAAGTAATCCCTTATTCTCAAGGTGCACTTTTTAAGTGCCATTTTGAAATTTTTCCCCTTGATTTTTCTTGTTGATTAACTGATGTTTTAATTACTAGGTATTTGTCAAAGAGTACGAGTGTTTATCTTAATTTTAGTTAAACTTGTGTAACAAAGTTGCTGAGTCTGGACCAGCAAAAGCAATCTCCCCCTCCTCTGCCTAAGCATCAATCTTTCACTCTGCCCAATATCTCAGTTGTGCTGGTTGCCAACATTCCCATCTCCTGTACGGCCAGGAACAGCCCCCAGTCCTGCCTAGTCAACTGCAAAACAATAAGACCATTCATGTGCATGGTTATTCACTTGCATAAATGTTTGCAGCGAAACAGTCTGATTAGGACAGGCCTCTCTCATTTGGATGGTTCTACAAGATGGCTTTTTGCAAGACTAGTATTTCTAACCCATTTTTAACCAGCTCTAGAGACGGACTCTTAGCTGGAGTGTAGTAGCATTGTGCAAAATGGCTTCAGTTTTATAACAGCAGCAGAGTTTTTCCTGTATTTCTTTTTATCCCACAACATAGCCCTATGTACCAACATGACATTTAATTTTACTACTATGGAATTAACCAAAATAAAACCCTATATGCATTAACACTTCTTATTAGAATGTGCAGTATAGCCTTCTCCAGTCATCTTCTTTTATTCCCATGCCATGCCACAGAAATGATTTTCTTTTTATTATATAGCCTAAATTGTAGAGCGTTTTTTAATTTATGACCCTCATAACTGGGGAGGGGGGCAGGAAGAAATATAAATGCAATAAAATAGTGGAACTTGTATAGTGTGAACATTGACAGAACATCTCATCTAGAACGTGTGTGGTATAAAACTTAGCTGAAAGAATTGAAAACATAACGCTTAACTCATTTTTAGCATTTTTAATTACTAAAAGCTCAGCAATGATGATGTCGTACTGTCTGATGAGATTAGGTCAAATGATACACGGTTGTATGGTGTGGCATCTTAAATAGGAATCACCTTATGGAAAGTCAGAGCTATTTTGAGATCACATTTAAAGAAATAGCTTCTCAGGGAAAGTTGATTGGTTTCATAAGAGAAGCAGCAGGGTTTTGAGGGCTCCTGTGTGGGAGAATGGGAACAACAGGCAGCTGGAGATCATCTCTGTTTCAGTTTTTTTCCTCTTATTTGTTCAATTAATTTTGGTGTATGTGTGCATTTCTTATGAGAAACGTTGCAAGCCTACTTAGACAGAAAAATGACTTCACATGGCCTGGAGAATCCAATGCAACATGCATGGACAGAGAGCTGTACTTTGCCCTCCAAGCTGTGAGCAAATTCCTTCTCCTATTCCTCTGTGTTTGTTTTTATAACAGTAAGACAAGAATATTTCCTCGAATACCAGCAATCCAAGATTTTCTTAAAGTAGTTTTGCTCCAGCAACCACCTGTTTTTCTTTTCCTTCATTTTCTCCTAGCACTCTCATTTTAAGCAAGTGTAAAGTCTTGCACCTGGGAAGGAAGAACCACATGTATCAGTACAGGCTGGGGGTGACCTGCTGGAGAAGAGCTCTGTGGAGAAGGACCTGGGGGTCCTGGTAGATGACAGATTAGCCATGAGCCAGCAGTGTGCCCTGGTGGCTAAGAGAGCCAATGGGATCCTGGGGGCATTAGGAGGAGTGTGGCCAGCAGGTCTAAGGAGGTGATCCTCCCCCTTTACTCTGCCCTGGTCAGGCCCCACCTGGAGTATTGTGTCCAGTTCTGGGCTCCTTGGTTTAAAAGTCCAGAGAAGGGCTACAAAGATGATGAAGGGCCTGGAGCTTCTTCCCTATGAGGAAAGGCTGAGAGAGCTGGGGCTGTTCAGCCTGGAGAAAAGAAGACTGAGTGGGGACCTGATCAATGTTTATAAATATCTTAAGCAGGGGATGCAGGGGGAATCAGCCAGCCCCTTTTCTTTGGTCTGTGGGGACAGGACAAGGGGCAATGGCTGCAAATTGGAGCACAGGAAGTTCTGCACCAACATGGGGAGGAACTTTTTCCCAGTGAGGGTGACAGAGCCCTGGGACAGGCTGCCCAGGGAGGTGGTGGAGTCTCCTTCTCTGGAGATATTCAAGACCCATCTGGACGCCTATCTGTGCAGTATGAGCTGGGGAGCTGCTTTGGCAGGGGGGTTGGACCCGATGAGCTCTCGAGGTCCCTTCCAACCCCTACAATTCTATGATTCTATGATTCATGCACTTGTGCCTTTTCAGACCCAGCCCATGGTTCATTTTGGGAGTGCATTCACTACAGACTCTGCTTCATACAGCTGATGCTCTACTACCTTGTCCCAGGGGTTTGCTTGTTCAGAAGATGCTTTATGGAACTTCTCTCATTGGATCAATTTCAGGCCTTTCTAGGAAAATCCTCTTGATATTTATTTCACTGGTACCATTTTATTGATGTTCATGAAGAGGATGAAAATCTTGATTTGAAATAAACCACCAGTTTGCAGTAAAGGAAACCAAGATTTTCATTCATCAGGAGCTCACTGATCTATGAACTGCTCAAAATTGCTCCTTGCCTGAGAGAATTATTAAGACAAGACTTGGCAACAAGTGAATGAGCACTTGTGAGAAGCCATTCCTATATGTTTTCATCAAATTAATGCATTTTACTGGAAATCTGAGACTGCTGAACTTTCTTTGCTGGCCTTATAAATAAGGCAAATAAAGAAGGGAGATTTTAGGTTACAATAGAAGTTGCATCTCTAGGAGAATCACTGCTATTGTCTCTGTAGCCATGTTTGCTCTGCTGACTGATACTGGATCATACTATTCCTGATTAATGAAAAAGTCAGTTCTGCTTGAAACTATCATCTTATTTTCTTGCACTCTATTGCATTATAAATTTTGTCTGCAACATGAAAAATCTTGATAAAATACTTAAAAGATACATTAAAAAAATCATAGTTCCCTGTAAATTGAAGGATATGTCTACAGTAATACCCACTGTAGAGGTGAAGACCTTACAGAGAGAGAACATTCATAATTTGCTGACTTGCAGGGAATAATTTACTAAATCACTTGAAGATTCACCCATTTAATGTCCTGTGAAGTTAAAACCATATTCCACTGTGTTCATCTTCAGCAATGCTCTTCCTTCACTTGAGAATGGTGGGGAAGAACATTATGAATATGGATGAAAAGGTCAGCAGTGTCAGTTCCAGCCAGCCTGCTTCAGTGGGGTCAACTGTACGGGCAGCTTTAGTCATTTATAGCATACAGGCCATGGGTTGGAGATTTATATGGCTGCTAGCCATTTTATAGGAACTTGTCAGAGCAATATTCATTTTTTGAGGGCAAACACTTGGATTATCAGCATCATAGGAGAATAAAAGCCACCAGAAGGAGACCAGCAGAGCGTCACTTCTGAGGTGTGGTAGCAGCAGCTACATTACATGCTGAGTCTTAAAAGCTTCAGGATACTTTGGGATAATCTTCTTTAGTCAGCAGGTGCATGAACTCCCATGTGTTCCACATTCATTAAATCATCTTAAAACTCTGCAAAATATATGTGCTAGCTAACTGCACACACGCTTCAGGCTGTCCTCACCATAAATTTTATAAGCAGAAGCTCCATCCATTTCAGGTAAACAAAGCAATCCCTACTGATGCAAGCTCTCAGGGAAGCTGAGCACAGATGGTTGAATCATTTCAACACTCCTGGCAAGTCTCAAGTTCCAGGGTATTTCCACGCTGGTGAAATTAACTCCCAGAAACAAGTTGTGGGTAGGTGAGATAATTTACTGAGGAAGGGGAAGGGATACCTGAAGAAGAACCAGAAGTACTGCAGTGTTGGTTATCTGCCAAACATGAAACAACTGCATACTTTCTACACACACAGGCTGCTTTGTTTGAATTGTCCAGAAGAGACTCAGAATACCTCTCACCTCCACCGAGTTTCACTATCTTGCATTCCTTTTAGAGATTAATAAAATTCTGACCCCTCTCAATGCCCATACCTATAAGATGGATGCCTGCTGGGAGATAACAGTACCATCCAACTGCCATTGTTAATAACAGCTTTGGTGTTTGGGGATGAATTGCAGTTTCTGCAGGAAAAGGTTTGACAGAAGCAACTCAGAACTGATTGCATCTGGTCCTTCTGTCAGGCAGGAGGACCCTGTTCTAGCTCTCTGGCCAGATCTAATACCAGAGGGTAGAGGAATTCTCAGAGGAGGGTTCAGGCATCAGTTTTGGCTGATGAGTCTCCTTTCCCTGGAGCACAGCTATCTGTGCAGGTTTCCTCTTTTCCAACGACTTGTGTTCATGGCACCAGTTCGAGAGAACAGGAGGCAGATAACACCAGCAAACAACAGTGACTGTAACACCAGTTACTGCTGGTCACAGCAACCGAACACCCAAGTATTTGGGGATGAGAATGGAGTACACAATCTCACTAAGGTACTGTAGACATCATTTTTTTGCACTGGGACAGGCAGAAGTAGCTTCTGCATCACATCAAAGGGCAAAGCCTTCTCCATGGAACAGCACCATCTCAGTCACATTTAGCTTCATTTTGCCTTTGCTACAGGTCAAATTTCTTCTTTTGGGATCTTGAAGAAACATCCTAGAGCTTTCCACCCACTCACTGTGAGTTGAATTTAAATACAGAGGCACTCATTAGCATTTTATTTTATCTTAATTTCTCATTCATCCTTAAAGGTTATTTTCCCCACTCTACATTAGACATTCCTCAGTCCCTGGGCTTGACATATGCCCCAGCTCAAACACATAGTGGAGAATGGAGGAACCAACACAGCTGAGGTGCCATGAAGACGTTCTACAAGTGTTGTGGTTGAGATTGGGTGGTCAGATTAAAAACAAGCATAAAAAAAAATGCAAGGAGAGCAAGAAAAAGGCTGAGGACTATACACCTAAGTGTTATACAAGACTGAGCACGGGTAGGACATGAGAGTTGTCCCACTTTGAAGCTGTTTTCCCCACTGTTGTCTTTAGTACCCAAGTAGACTGTGAGCATTTTGAATCAGGGACTGTCTTCAATATTTTGTATCATGCATTGAGCTTCTCAGCACTCCTTGAATGCAAATAATCACTCAACAGAAACTAATGTATACCTGGCAAGCCTGAAAGTCAGATCCCTTTGAAACCCTGGGTAAATTCGAGATAACATTAGAATGCAAGCATGAAGACAGTAAAATGAGGAGGGGAGAGAAATGGTGGTATAGTTAAGGTTGATGATGTGGTCTGTAATTTCTGTCTTTGATGGACTGGTAATAGCTGAGCAGAACAAAAAGAAACTGAGCAAAGTCTTTTACTCAAATGATCACATTTATAACAAGTCATCTTATTAAGGCAAGGAGAAGACGAATAGGAAATTCTCTGGTGTGTAGTTCAACTGGTCCTATGATCTGTTATTCAACCATAAGCTGATTGCTCAGGACACGTCTGGACAAGGAGAGGAGCTGAGGTTAACCACACTGCAGAGAGCTTGCTATGCCTTTTCACAGTGAATTCAGCAAACTTCATGCAAATGTCCTTTGCAAATACTTGAAGGGAGGGGGGAAAAAAAGTATTACAGTACTGTCCTGGTGGCACAAAAGGACTTTTGAGATTTCCAGTTAATACTTGAAAGCGTTTTGAACTCTGACTAGTGCACTGGCCAATTATTTGCCACGTTCCTTTGTTCCACATTGCAGGATAAAAAGTCATGCAGAAGCGTGGCTCAGGCTCCCTCACCCCTGTGGAGCAGCCTTTGCACACAGAAATGGGCACAATGGCTCCCAAAGAGGTAACGTTTCCTGCTTTAAAGCAAAAAAACCCCCACCACCCACCCAAAAAAGCTGTCTTTTAAAATATGCTCTTTATTCTTCCTTAAAGAAAAGGGGGCAGAACTGGAGGATGAGAGCAACTGTATCATTCCAGGTGTGCCCCAGAGACCCCCGCACAGTGAATAGCAGGGGAGGCACTGAACTGGTGGGTCTACGGTGCTCCTACCACAGGAACCCTCAGAGCAGCAGGAACACAGCTCCCTCCCCACTGCCCCACTCACACAGCACTAAGCTTGAGCACAAGAGTGTCCAGGGGGAGAGAAATCTACCTGATATAACCCATGTGAAGGGACGTCAGTACCTTCAGAGCCCTAAGCGCAAGATCAGGTCATAGAGCATAGATGTTATGAGCAGCAGGGATGATGTCATTGGCCACCAGGCACTTTCTCACAGTGCATTTTTGTACCTCTGTGCCATTTCTGCACTGTACCATCAGAGTTAAGGTGCTTTCTTCCATCTCTGTGCTACAGCTGGTTAATTTAGAACCATATTGTAGAAACACTTTGAGTGCAGAGTGCTGAGAAACCAGCTTTAAATACATTGTGTGGAAGATGCCCACTGTTATAAAATAAATTCAAGAGTGCCATTGCCTGAAGAAAAGTACTGGGCTGCCTTTCTGCCTAATTTAAAACTTGGATTGCAGCCACTTTTAGCTTTAATAAAAATGATAAGACCGTTTGCTGTGTCAGTCATTGCCCATTTCAGGCTTTGAAGTCTTTCTGGCAGCCAGTGGCAAAGATATCAACATCTGGGAGGTTGAGTTCACCCCTGACGACCCTTTAGGATTTCAGTGGGATTTTCATATTGCTGTAGTCTCAAATAATCAGGTCCCAAACCAGTCCCAGATACATTAAATAGAACAGGGCAATAAGCTGGCAGTTGGCTCTGGTTTACATTTAAGATGATGCTTGCTTCAAAAGGACTTGCATCACTAGATGGAAATGGTAAAATTCTTGATGATGATGTGAAAAGGACTAAGGTGTTCAATAAATATTTTTGTTCTGGACTTGGAAACAAGAAGAATCATGCACTGATGTCATGAGGACAATGCACTTTCCATCCCATTAGTAACCAAGGAGGCTATTAAACAGCATTACTAGAGATAAACATTATTACCTTAAGAGGTCCAGACAACTGTCACCCTCACAACTGAAATTAATTGGCTCAGGGGATCTCTGACCCACTCCCACTTAATCTTTGAGGACTTTAAATGTTGTTTGAGGACTGGAGAAATGCTGCTTTTTGGGTAAATCATTAAAAAATATTCACTAGAGCAATGTAAGTAATTCTAAGCCAGTCAGTTTAGCAATTCTGGGCAAAGTAATGAAATACTTGTGTAGAAGTCAGCAAATAAAGAATGTCAGTGGAAATAAGAAGGGTCAACATGATTTACAAGGAAGGAATCTTGAGAAAGAAGCTTGATTTTCTCTTTTCCTTAAATTATTGGTTTGGTTGATAGCAGCTACTAAACAGATGTAAGATATTTGCCTTTCCTGGATTGCTTGATCATTTGCAATACTCTCATTATAAATTGCTACAATAACTAATGAGGCTGCAGTGTCAGGTAAGTGAATTAAGGACTGACAAACTGGCAAGTCTTAAATAAAATACAGACCTCAGAAGACCCACTGAGAAGCCAAAGTGTAACCAGTCCTGATACTGCAGCCAGCATCACCCAGCTGCTTTTCTTAAGGTGAGTGGTTTGTGTAAAACTGACTCCAGTTAAAACCATGGGGATGTCACAGTTTGGAGGAGCACCAGCTGAATCTGTCTTTGTACCACTGCCTCCTCTGCAACTGGATATGGAAAAATATCATCGTACAACCGGGCTGCAGCTGGTCCCTCTGGGTTTCCAAAATTCAAAGTGTGTGCCAGGCAGGAGCTCAGCCCTGGAGCATCTCTCCTGGCTGTGGCAGAAGGGGCAAGTACTGGTTGGACGTAGAAGCAAGTTTACATGACCCACTCCCACACAGAGCCCCTAGATCTCCCCCGACCCTCTGGGAGCAGGAGATCGCCTGCTGGCTGAAGACAGGTTGTGTCCGCTCCTGCATCCCTCCTGGAAGCCTCCCAGCCCTGTCTGCTGCAGTCCATCTTCATGGGCCCACAGGAACGCAAGAGGCTGGGTGTTTGGGATTATGCTGCTTGGTCACCCCAGCAGCCATGCTGGGAATATTTAGCACACCACCCAGTGCTTTGCCTGTGGTTTTGCTGGACAGTGTAAAAGTAAAAAGCCAAGAGGTAAACATGAAGATGTTAACATCTTTACAGTGCAATATTTCATGTCCCTTAGAAGTTATGCTCCAAATTCCTCTTCTGGGTGAGGAAGGAGGGCAGGACAGTCTTTGAACACCCTTGTCTAGTAGGAATAGATCTCTCAAAATCAATTTATGTTAGCAGAGGGTCCAAGCACGTGCATTTTTTTCTTCTCTGTGTAATTACCTCCCTTGCTTCCTGGTAATTATTTTACTGCCCATGAAGGATTACAAAGCCATTAACCTGGAAGAGAAAAAAAAAAAAGCAGGGGCATGTGGGGAAGACTTTGAACACCAAATTCATTTGCCAGTTAGAAACCAAAGTATGTGTTCAGAAGGTTAATTAGCAAAAAAAATTCTGTCTCAAGGCAACTTCTGCTTACTGCTAATGGATACCATGAAAATTCATAAATTTCCTGCTCCCAAGGGGAGGATTTGCTCACTGCAAACTGCTGTGTGGGACTGAGGCTCTCTGCTCCTCGTGATGGAAAGGCAGGGGATGGCCAAAAAGGCCCCCGAGTCGAGTGAAGGGGTAAACTTCTGCTGACTTCAGCAAGGCAAGTTTTTACATGCTGTGTCCTTGTCTGTCAGGGACACACATCGCCTGGTGCTCAGGGAAAGGTTTAAACTGCAGTCTTTGCTATTTGAAGGGAAACTTAAGGCTCTTTACCTAAAATTAGCACTGCCAGCTGTATTTCGGGTTGCACACTGGCTTTTGCTCTGCTCTTTACACAAGAGAGGAAGGTCCAGGCTGCAAAGGCTCCTGATGCCCCAGGGACCTGCTCCCACCAAGGGCAGCCACACCGCAGGCAGTGCCTGTCCGTGATGAACAGGAGACCCAAGATCTCACACGTGCCCTGGGAAGTGCCAGTTTTCCTGGGAAAGGCTGTACCACGTCAGGCAAGGGGACACCTAGGCAGCAGGGCCTCTGGCCACAGCCAAAGTAAATTTCTGAATAAAAATGCAAAGATACCTAATTGCCCTGGGTTTCACTGGCTGCCAGCGTTCCCAGCTCTGGGGCTTCTGGAGAGCTCTGTGGTTTCCCTCTGCTAAAGAGCCTGTTGTGACTCTGCTCTGCATCCCTGTGAGCTCATGATAATTTTTATCACTTTCAATATAATATTGCACCAAAGTGACATAAGGCACATGGAGCCACATTTTGCCTTCCTTTGCTGGGGTACAATGGGCTCCCCAGTACCAGTGGTAGCAGAGGAGACTAAGGACACCTACATTTAAAGAGCTTGCTGTGTTTGAAAGCTGTCATAGATCAGTTTGCACTGAGTTTTCCTTCAGGCTTTTATGCAGTTACAGTGATTCCTTGGCACTGAGCAATAATGATTCACCTGAGTTGAGTCATACACGAGGCGATGTGGCTCCGGAAGGCTTCACACCCCAAATGCTGAGCTCAGCACGTCTGCTAGGTGAATACAAAGGATCTTGCAACTGCTAAGCCTTCTAGGGAAAAGGAGAGGCTTAGAAGTTCAGCAATAGCCTGCGCTGATCATTAACATAAACTTTATAAATCAAGCTTAGGTCCTTTGTTGGAGAAAAGCAGCTTCTGGTTATCTAAGACTTGAAGGGAGATGGCATAGCTAGAAGGTTTGGTTTGGGCAGCAGGGCTGGATGTTGGGAAGTTGAGATGGATTTCCACATAAATGATGGAAGCCAAGGAACCAATGAGCAACATGGAAGTGACTTCAGAGCCCACGCTCCTGCACCAGGCAAGGGGCAAATAGAGCCAGCTGGGTAGATAGGTAAAAACCTGGTTAGAAATCAGAAGTCAGACACCAAGAAGGCAGCCGAGACAGCATCACTTGATATTTAGGGAGAAAACTGGCAGTCAGTGTTGCAGGTGGCATTACCAGTTGAAACAGAGTGTGGAAGAAAGCATGACATTCACCAGCACCTGATGCAAAGCCCATTTCCAATCAGCAAAGCTGCTGCTCTTTTCAGTAGAGCGTGATGGGACATGGCAAGGGCTCACAGAATTGTGCATAATGTTGGATGAATAAGTCCAGCAACACCTCCCCTCATCACTGTTACACAGCATCTCTGCAATCTAGATCAAGTATTAAGAGGTTTTCTACTGACCATCATTTGTCCCTACCTGTGCCTATTCATTCATTGGAACGCTTCTGTTATCTCTACTGCCCATTGGAACCACTGCCAGTACAAACTGGATGCTGCCTGTGTGCTCTCAAGGTGGGATACAATAGGTTACCTAGAGGACACAGGATCAAGGCAGGACAGGAGGTGAGCAATCAGCCCTGCAAGTCCATGGACAAATATTCACACACACTCAGGCTCCCAACACACAGGACCATGCCAGATGGGAGGGCATCAGTCCACAAAACTCAGCAATGTGTGATTTATTTAGCATCTTGATCAGGCAAAATCCAGAGTGGCCTTGGTGACGTGAACAATTCTGCTTTGATTTTCAAGATCTGTGTTGCTTGAACCTGTTTATCTTGTGTTTAGCTCTGTGACCTGATTAAATCACAAGTCAGCAAAAGTAGTAAGCTCAAAATTATGGTGTATGCCCAGTAGTTCTCTTTAAAGTATTAAAACAGAATTTGGGAGGGATCTACAATGATCATCTAGTCCAACTGTGATATTTGCCTATATAAAGCTATGCATGCTGTCCCCAGAGTCACCTGCCTTGCCTAGTAGACATGCCCAGTACCTCTCAGTAGATGGGACTTTACTTGATTACTTGCATTTTTATCACAAGAAGCCTTTATTTTAAAATTTTACATGCCAATTATGTGGCTTAGGTTGAATTTACCTAAGTTCCATGATGCCAGTGAAAATGGCTTTCTGGAAATACTGTGTTGTCCTGGCTTGATGTGGTGTAAAAGTAGAAGGAAGTAGGAAGCCCAGGGTGTAAGGACTGGGCTATGGAAATATAAGGAGGAACTTTTTCACTCTGAGGATGAGGGAGCACTGGGACAGTCTGCCCAGAGAGGTTGTGGAGTCTCCTTTTGTGGAGACATTCAAAACCCGCTTGGATGTGTTCCTGTGTGTTTTAGTCTAAGTGATCCTGCGATTAGGTGCTCTTTCAAGGTCCCTTCCAACTCCTAACGTTCTGTGATTCTGTGTTTCTGTGATATTCAGATGCTCTGGGTTCCTCCAGGTGTTCTTTCACTCCTTTGTAATCACAGAATCATTTAGGTTGGTAAAGGCTCTTAAGATCAAGTCTGCTCCAAAGACTCGGGCAGTGGGCAGGTGGCAACTTGGCCTCTCCAGATGTTCGTATGTCAGTGTGTCTGAGTAAGAGAGATGGGTCAGGTGTGGAAGAGAGGCAGGCATGAAGACCAAGCTCCTGCCAGATCTCACTATCACGTTGACATCCAGCACATTGCAGGAGTTTCCCAAGAGTGGGTTGGCAGCATTTCCTTCCCTTCTCGTCTGTCTTAGAAATAACTAAAAAGAAACTTGGCTTCAGTTCTGGGCCTGAGGCAAGGGGAAGATGGAGAGGTTTAACCCAGATGACTAAGCCTTAAACCGAATAGAACTAAGTGAAAATGGGTTTATGAGAGGAAGTTAGAAGTAGCACTGCCAGCCCCACCTGTAAAAGGTATTGTGTCAACTGAGCTCAACATTTTGTGGTTTCAGTCCTCTCCAGGATTTGTAATAGGTATGAACACGTTCCTTTATATATTTGATCACATCAAGACACATTAATATTTAGAAAATCATTTGGAGAGTGTCTAAGGGATTTTAATATCCCCTTGTGTATAGAATGGACTTTGGAAGTTCCTGCTTTTGCTGTGAAACTTTCAGCTGTTTCAACACTGATTCAGCACATGAATACCACACTGATTGCTTTTAAATATAAATGTATAAGCATTGGTATACACTAGTATGTGCTCAATCATAAGAAACCCCCAACCGTAAAGAATCTTTAAGAACATGAAGTGTAATTTTTGAAAGATAAATAAACTTAAAATGTAGCCCACCAGTGTAAGGCTGGCTTATACCTGTCTAGCCATCTTCACAGAATCACAAGGTTGGAAAAGACCTTGAAGATCATCAATTCCTCCAACTGCCCCCGTCCTAAGCTAAACCATATCCCTAAGTACCTCATCTACTCGTTTGTTAAACACATCCAGGAAAGGTGACTCAACCCCCTCCCTGGGCAGCCTGTTCCAGGCCCTGACAGCTCTTTCAGTAAAAATTTTTTTTCTAATGTCTAATCTGCCCCTGCCCTGTCCCAGCTTTGTGCCATTTCCCCTTGTCCTATCTCCTGTCACCTGTCTGAAGAGACCATCACCCACTTCTCTACAACCTCCCTTCTGGTAGTTGTAGGCAGTGATAAGTTTCCCCTCAGCCTCCTCTTCTCCAGGCTGAACACTCCCAGCTCCCTCAGCTGTTCCTCATAGGATTTGCCCTCCAGCCCCTTCCCCAGCCTGGCTGCCCTTCTCTGGACTCGCTCGAGGACCTCAATGTCCTTCTTATGGTGAGGAGCCCAGAACTGGACACAGTACTCGAGGTGCAGCCTCACCAATGCGAGTACAGGGGCACAATCCCTTCCCTAGACCTACTGGCCACACTATTTCCTCCCCTTCATCCTCCCTTGAAAAACAAATGTTCTCAAATTTCAAGTCCTTCCCCATTTGTCTCTTTTAGCATTCACTTCCTTAGATGTACTATAAAGCTTAGCTACCTCCCAGGATTAATCTGGTCCTCTGTTAGTCTCAGGCAACCACATCACAACACCCCATATAGAAACAGATCAGGCTCTAGCTTGAAAGTCACCCTGGGCTCTTCCTGATACTCATCCTCACGGGGACACTTTTCCAGCCCCAAGAGTTAGAAGCTGTCTCATTCCCAGCCAAAACCACTCATGGGATTACCTGGATCTGTGGATCCTGGTGCCAGAATTGAATCCAGAAGTCAGTCCTTGCACATTGTCCCCACACCACACTGCAGTGCAGCAGTGTTGCCAGAGACATGGCCATGGCCCCTTCAGCTCCAGTTTGCTTGACTGGTCTCCACTGGCCATCTCAAACATCTTTTCTCTGAGAGGTAATGGTGGAAGAGCACGTTCCATACTGTGCAGTGCTACACCATCCTGGGAATTGTCATCCCTCCTCTTCCTCACCAGGGCTGCTGTTTCCCACTCCAGATACTCCTTGGTTGTGCTTGTACAAAATTCACATTGGGCACATAAACAAAGTCGGGGGGGAGGGGGGGGGGGGGAGGGGAAGAGGGGGGAGGGGGGCAGAACAGAGCAAAAGAAAAAAGAACAAATCACATTATTTTAGCTTGGGACAGGTTTTCAATGACAGGACAGGTCCCTTTATTATTCCTCTCTCATTTCCTACTCTTACATTTTCTCCCTTTCACACAGAGAACAAAACTGAGCACAGTATCCGAGGTAAAAGCTCACCAACCTCTGTACCATGGATTTTATCCTGTCTGGTATCTATTGGAAATACATTCCTACCTCTTACATGCTAGGAATGAGCACACCACCATCAGAGCCCTGGCATGGTGGTAGATTTCAGTCTTCTTGCTCTCAGAGGAGGCACTGGGGTGTTTTCCTTCCCAGTCATTCCCAAGCATCAAGCAACAGTTTCATGGCAGAAACTGTTGTTACTCCATGAGCTCACTCATCCCCTTCTCCCCCTCTTTCCTTCTGTGCCCTGCTAGGACACACCAGCTCGCCTGTATGGGCAAATGTTTTCCCAGTCTCCTTTCTGAGTAGCTGCTCTAGCAGCTTCCCCCAAGGCCTTCCCTACCACTCACTTTGCCCTGGCCAGTTCCTTACCCCACCAAAACACTTCTACTAATTCCTGTCTTAATGTATAACTTCACAAATGGCATTTTATCAACTGCTCTGAGAGCCAAGGCAGGTAATGTATGGATAGATTAGATCTTACCTGGAAGATCAGTTCTCTTGTTGAAGAAAGCTAACAGGTTCAGCTGGCATGGCCAACTTTGGGTAAGCTTTGGTGGATGTTATCTCATTTTCTATTTGTTTCTGTAGGTGCTCATCCCTTCAAAGTTTCTTTCAAAGCCTTTCATCCCACTGAGGTGAGAGTAATCTAACCTGTGGCTGTATTGATCTCACCCTTCCTCTCTACTTGTTTCAAGCTTGCCTACAAATGGATCACATTACTTGTCCCAGTATCTGAGCTTCTTCAAGTCAGAGTGGGTGGGATGCCTTCCTTTCCTGCAGAAGTTTTCAGCAGCATTTTGTCACAGGCTTTTAGTGGTCAACAACAACAACCCAAAACCCCAAACATCCTGACAACAGGCGGGTTTCAGTATTTAAAGGGGGCCTACAGAGAAGATGGGGGAAATAATTTATCAGGGAGTGTAGAGATAGGACAGGAGTAATGGGTTTAAACTAAAGGAAGGTGGATTTAGATGAGACATTAGGAAAGAACTTCTCTGTGAGGGGGGTGAGGCCCTGGCACAGGCTGCCCAGAGAAGCTGTGGCTGGCCCCTCCCCGGCAGTGTTCAAGGCCGGCTTGGATGGGGTTTTGGGCAGCCTGGGCTACTGGAGGGTTTCCCTGCCCATGGCAGGGGGTTGGAACTAGATGGGTTTGAAGTCTCTTCCAACCCAACCCAGCCTGTCATCTGTTCTATGAACACACACACACGTGCATGCACAGGGTCAGGCTGCAGCAGACTTTCTGCAAAAGGAGGTGGCAAGAGGAAACTCGGTGCTGTGACGTTATTGTAACAGAGAAGTTTGTTAGCTGAGGAAAACAAAAAGAAAACTAAGGTGTTGTGAGGCAGGGAAGGAAAGTATGGCATAATTTCTCCTGTCCAGACATTGGGAGGTAGTATGTTGTCATCGACCACATGTCTACACACCTGTAATATTTATAAAGCTCCCCATCATATTTTAACTGAACACTCAGGATAATAGGCTTATTCCCTTCTAAGGCAGGAAAATTAGCCTTTTTTCCACTTTATAGGAGAAAAAAATAAGACACAGAGGAACTAGATTTGTGTCATATAATACTATAATAGCATGAATACACATAACAGCCACATAATGGCTATTTTAAAATCTTTAGCTGCACTCTTCATTACACACCATTTTCCACAGCGTGGTGAAAATCAAAATGTCCCAGTGCAGCCAAATTGCTTATTGTTACCAAAAATATAAAATAGGTTTTCATGGCAAAAGCAAATAATCCCATAACCTCAAAGGTTCCCTTTTCTAATTTACCTTACTTTACCACTTACCTTTTCTAATTAGCAGAATGTATTTAAAGCTGCCTTACAGACAATTCCTGGAATCTATAAGCACATAATATGAATTTTAATTCATTCTCAGTGTTTGTCTGCAGCAAGCCTTCTGGTTTTTGATACTCCTGGCCACTTCAAATCATTTAACACTAAGAAATGGAGCTCAGACCGTTAGAAAGGAGAGAAGCCTGGAGAAGAGGAGGCTGAGGGGAGACCTTATCACCACCTACAGCTACCTGAAGGGAGGTAGTAGAGAGATGGGTCATGGTCTCTTCAGCCAGGTGATAGGTGACAGGACAAGGGGAAATGGCACAAAGCTGTACCAGGGCAGGTTTAGATTAGATGTTAGGAAAACTTTTTAACTGAAAGAGCTGTCAGGGCCTGGAACAGGCTGCCCAGGGAGGGAGTTGAGTCACCTTCCCTGGATGTGTTTAACAGACGGGTAGATGAGGTACTTAGGGATATGGTTTAGCATAAGATGGGAATGGTTTGACTTGATGATCTTAAAGGTCTTTTCCAACCTTGCGATTCTGTGATTCTGCAAGCAACCCAGGTGCCCCATAGAAAGGCTCAGCCCCGCGGCGCTTTTGGTGTTGACTCCTCCTGAAGCCCGCCTTGAACGGGACCAAGCACTGACTGCCAGTGTGTGTGTTTGCTTCCTTCTAGCATCTTGTGCTGCCTTTTACCGTGAACTCATATGAAGGGTTGTCGCTCCTTTACTCTAGCAAGATAATTTTTCCTAAGGCAACCAGGAGAGGGATGTGTAAGTATTACCTTAAATATACACTAGAGGATGCTCTTGGGTCATCAGTGAGAGACAGACTGCTCCCTTCTCTCGATCCGCAGCGCTACAAGACGTTTCAAGGCTCAGAAAGCGTTTCAAGGCTTAGCCAAGGTTTAGGTGGTGTTTCAAAGCTTAGAAAAGATAAGAGGAAAATGTTCACACAGGGACTGAAGTGCAAGGTAAATGACAAAGTAGTGGCAAAAACTACTCCCCCCTACTTTTGCAATGGCATTACTGCTCAATATATATTTAAAGTATGCATGTGTGTATGCAGGGACTCAGATGAGCCCAATAGTTTCTTCCTTCTTTTTAATCACCTATTCATTGTATGTGACATGGGATGTAATTTTGACTTACAATATGGGACAAGTCCCAGCTCGGCGCCGTGGGAAGACCTCCTCCCTGCCTACCTCAGTTCCTCAAGTCCCTCTAAGCAATAGATTTAAGGTACTGGGAATGAAGAGGAGACAAATGGGAAGGTGGGGGAGGAGGTATGTGGGTGGATGAATGCAGTCCCTCTGCCTCAGAGGAAATGGAAGCCTAGAGATCATCGGGTCCAACCCCCCTGCCAAAGCAGCTCCCCAGCTCATACTGCACAGATAGGCATCCAGACTAGTCTTGAATATCTCCAGAGAAGGAGACTCCACCACCCCCCTGGGCAGCCTGGCCCAGGGCTCTGTCACCCTCACTGGGAAAAAGTTCCTCCGCATGTTGGTGCAGAACTTCCTGTGCTCCAATTTGCAGCCATTGCCCCTTGTCCTGTCTCCACTGATCACTGAAAAGGGGCTGGCTGATTCCCCCTGCACCCCATACTTAAGATATTTATAAACACTGATTAGGTCCCCCCTCAGTCTTCTTTTCTCCAGGCTGAACAGCCCCAGCTCTCTCAGCCTTTCCTCATAGGATAGTGATTCTGTGATTTCTAAATAGTCACATGCTGTAATTTTTATCACAGACAACAAGGAAGGAAAGGAGGATATCTGGGGCTGTAATGCATTTCTGCAGCACTGCAAAGAAGTCCCCACCCCATCACAGCACCCATCTCACTCCTTTCAGCCTCAGGGGCACAAACAGGAGCTTTTGGGGTATTGTGGGGGTGTTACAGGTCCAAGACTCCTCCACACAACAGCCTGGATGATGGAGAGCAGCAGAAATTTTAAGCACACCTTTAAGCACCCGAGTTCTCCAAGATCACATCTGTGCGTATAACCCAGGCCCACAGCTCTGCCTTCCCTCCTACCTGCAACAAGGGAACTTCTCCAGAGTTTTGTGTTTCTACCAGACATTTGTTTATGCCAGCAGTAGTGTCTTGCTCAGCCATGGTTTTATGCTGCAGGTTGGGAAGACTTTCCCTAAAGCCCCTCTTTTCAGCGGACTGCCTCACTTTGCAGGATGAAACCCGGCGCGCCGCACTGGAACAAATCCAGCGCAACCATACACCTGGATGCAAATTCAGACTGTCAGGTGAGATTCAAACTAATAATGGAAAAAGGATTTTAAATTAAGGGCTTGCAGTTTCAGGGAGAGCTGGGAAAGCTGGGAGGAGAAGGGGATTTTTTGGGGTTTTTAGAACGGCCCTGGCATTCTCAAAACAAAAGAGAAAGGAAAACCCACCATAAAAAGCCACATGAAGTTCAACATGAGGTGGCTTAGAGGATGTTGTGTCGGTCATAACTACGCTAAAACTCCAGCTCAAGGGGCCCACTGTCCTGACTCCATCCAGGAGAAACCTTTCCCAGGAGCAAGGCTTGCCCCAGCTTTCAGCCTTGATACTCCATCTGGCAGAGCTTATTTCTTATGCAAAACTTTCTGTACTTTGCTCCTGTCTGAAGGGAAAGTAGATTTTGACCCCTCCTACAGCACAAAGTCACCCATCAGCTGGGGCAAGTGGGGAAACTGCCAACGCCTTTGCCACCCACACACAAAGCCATCAAGCCCAGTCCATAATAGTGCTGGTACGGCCCTGAGGAGGAAGGTAATGTAAACTCTATCGCTGCTGAAAGGTCTCTGGTGGGGAAGTCATGCTGCTGGGTGAACCAGCAATAGGAAGACGAACTGTAAGGGGAGATTAATAGTGTAACTGCAGTCACAATGTTCACCTGGGACTGCAGGTTGCGATTCAAGACCCTTTTGCCGTCTAGAGAGCATCTTAATTGCTCAAAATGAATCTGAAACTTCTGCTCTGAACTTCAGACCCCCTTCATTCAAATTTGAGCCTTTTTCCTCAGGAAAAAAAAATAAAAATCTGTTTTCCATATAAATCCTCACCTTTTCCTCCCCAAAAGATGTGCGAAATGTTTGGCCTAAGCAGCTCCATGTGGTGACAAATCCCAAAGGCTAACTGTGTGGAAAAGCATTTCCTTTCATCAGGTTTAAATTTTCTGCCTTTTAGTGCCGACTGCACCCATTTCCTTGCATCATGGGAAAGCAATGTTTAATGCACAGAGCTGGACCGAGCCCAAGACCACCGAGCCACTGTGTGAAGACCAGTGTGCTGCCAGCAGCTCTAAACAACTGTTGATCAGCACCACAACCAAATTCTAAACAGATTACCGAAAAAAGGGCCAAGGCCAAACTCCTAGGCTATAAAAACAGATTCTTCCAACTGTTGTTACGGCAAGAGATTCAGCTCATCTGCAGATGATGGAGAAGAGCTGTCAGTCGCTGGCAGAAGAGGAACACCCAAAGCTTGGGAAGTGGCCCCGCTCTCCTTTATTTTGCCTGAGTAGTTCACAGAATCACAGAGTTGTAGGGGTTGGAAGGGACCTCGAGAGATCATCGGGTCCAACCCCCCTGCCAAAGCAGCTCCCCAGCTCATACTGCACAGATAGGCATCCAGACTAGTCTTGAATATCTCCAGAGAAGGAGACTCCACCACCTCCCTGGGCAGCCTGTCCCAGGGCTCTGGCACCCTCACTGGGAAAAAGTTCCTCCCCATGTTGGTGCAGAACTTCCTGTGCTCCAATTTGCAGCCATTGCCCCTTGTCCTGTCTCCACTGACCACTGAAAAGGGGCTGGCTGATTCCCCCTGCACCCCATACTTCAGATATTGATAAACATTGATTAGGTCCCCCTCAGTCTTCTTTTCTCCAGGCTGAACAGCCCCAGCTCTCTCAGCCTTTCCTCATAGGATAGATGTTCCAGGCCCTTGATCATCTTCGTAGCCCTTCTCTGGACTCTCTCCAGGAGATCCCTGTCCTTTTTATACCAGGGAGCCCAGAACTGGACACAACACTCCAGGTGGGGCCTGACCAGGGCAGAGTAGAGGGGGAGGATCACCTCCTTAGACCTGCTGGCCACACTCCTCCTGATGCCCCCAGGATCCCATTGTCTCTCTCAGCCACCAGGGCATACTGCTGGCTCATGGCCACCCTGTCATCAACCAGGACCCCCAGGTCCTTCTCCACAGAGCTCTTCTCCAGCAGACAAACAGCTTTTCAGAATAAAGTGACAAATCAATCCTCTTCTATTTTGAAATGATAACACTAGTCATTCTGACTTTCCCCAGCAGCATCTCCAGGATGTCTGCAATATGAAGTTTCCTCCTCCCTCCTGAGTTTTACTGTATCACCCCAAGCATCTGCAGGAGCTGGTGTCTCTGAGGGTATGTTGGGATAAGCCAGACCAAGGGATGATGGGAAAAGCTGGCAGTGCCCTTGATTTTTTCTTGCTGAGGAGCAGCAGCTCTGCAGAACATCAGGTTCAAGCCCACCAGCCCAACTTGGTCTGAATGGCTCCAGGTGCAGAATGAAGCTTGGATGGCAACACAACAGGCAGTTTCAAACCATGCAGCCCCCATCAATCTGTAGACAGTGAGTAGAGAGATGTGGTTACACCATAACAAGGGGGGGTGTCCAGGCTCAGGCACCCTTCACTGCTGTCACTTCCTTATAGATGCTCAACCCTCAGCTTACATTGAGCAGAAATGGTCTCCAGGGATGGGGCAGAGCGGAGCACACCTACTTCTTCCTTAAGAAATCCAAAAGCAGTCTTGCAGAAGAGGTCATGTGCCCCAATCCAGCCTTTCCAAGCGCAAGGAAAGCACCAGCTATGCCAGACATCCCTGTATCAGCCCCCCAAACACAGTTCTACTCCCATTTCTGAAGGAGGATAACTTAAAGACAAACTCACCAACAGGCCAGGAATTCCAATCGATGCTGATTCCCCAGCTCATTCACGTGGCTGACACTGGCCAGTGAAGCCATCGCTCCCAGTTCCACCTGCTTGTTCCCTGCACGTGCCAGCAGCAGCAAGCTGGATACCTCTGGCCGTGGCCATACCAAGCCTGCTCTTGGGCACAGACCCACATATGCTGGGCAGAGAGGGCAGCAGGCAGGTCAGGAAACAGCAGAGCCCATCCTGCACCAATCCCAGAAAGTCTCCCTTCTTCAGGCAAGGACTCCTCTGGGAAGCTTGGGCAGATACTGAGTTTGTCCCACTGGCAGAGCACTGCAGTGTTTGGCTGGACCAGGCGAGGCAGAGGATGCTCACCTGCAAATAGCTCTGCTCACCTTCCCCTGTGCCCAGCCTAATATTATAATAATCCTAATCCTAAACATTAAGCATTACCACCCAAATCCTTTGCTGCAGCAATGTACAAGGTGAGCTTAAAGCAGATCAATCAGCAGCACCCAGCTACCCTGTATTCACACACATAAACTCCACTTGTCTAAAATAATTGTTCCTGTAACCTGCATCCTCAGATAAACCAGTGCTGCTTGGCTCCCTGAGATGATGTGGAAGTGTGGGACAAGTGCTCATTGGAGGCAAGGGAGCTCTGGACTAAATCCTCTTTTATTATCCAAACAGAAGGGATGAAAACTAGCCAGCTCAGAAAATATCTGACTATTACTACAGGTAAAAAAAGTGGCGTTTCAGGAATGTATCTGAAGGGCAGCAGCCTTCCAATCTGCTTCCATTTAAGCCAATAAATACAAACCTCAGCTTAACTACCTAGCAGAGATTTCTTCACAGATCCTTCATTTAAAAATCTTTGAGTGAAATAAAGTACAACTATTACTTTTTTCATCATGTAACCAGGTGATTATAATGGCAATGGTGTCACTTGCCTGCCAAAAAACCAAGTTAATTTAGGTCAGTGATACAACTCAAAGTGGTTTGAGTCATCTATATCCCTGTCTATGGGTGTGCAGACAGGCACCGCATCCATCCACGCATGCATTAATAGAGACTTAAAAATAGACCATCGATTCCTCTAGACCTGAAATAACACGTCTTATCCCAGGAAAGCAAAAGACCCAACAGGGACCACCTCAGCCAAGGATGTGCAACACAGGTGGCTTTCCTAACGTATCTTCAAGTGGTGGTAGCCAGGTCCTCCTGCTCTCCTGATGCTTGCAGCTAGGGAGAGGGCACTGGAGATGCTCTGGCAGCGCTGGCACTGCCGTCTTGGCTGGGCTTAGGTGCTGACAAACAGCAGATCAATTATTCATCAGCTAAAAGGCAGACTTCTATTACAACAGATGTTTCTCCGAATGTTTGACACTGCCCATTAACTCACCCTTTAATTTTAATTGCTTAACTAATGGCTATGTTCAAGGTTAAATGAGTTTAAATCTTCACTCTTCTCTTGTGCTGTTTAATATAAAGATATGTCCTGACATGGGAAAGGGAGGGGGAAGGAAAAACAAACCAAGGGTCATCTTTGATGGGATACAAACAACTGGCCACTTGATCCTCTGCACACCTGCCTGGGAGTGGGCACAACACTCGGACCTGGTTTTCTCCAAAGCAGAGAAGTGATGAAGGATCTGTCAGGCTGAAGGTGGCTGTGGGGTTGCAAAGCTGGGCTGGACCCAAATCCACGTGTGGGAAGGAGTCAGGATGGGGCACACATCCTTCCTGAAGCTCCCATGGAGAGGAAGTGCCTGCTCAGGGAGGTAAGAAGAGTTTGTTTCAAACAAGCTGTTGAGGTAACCTCCGAAGTGAAGGCTTGACTTGCATGAGTAACTTACATTGATAAGGCATGGCAGCGTTCACCTGGCACAGTGCTCCCATTCTTCCTCCTGCAAGCATTCATAGCCCTTCTGAAGAGCTGAGTTTGCTGGTTGAGCAGGGAAGGAGCTCTGGAGGTAGAGGAGACTTTCACCTTCCAGCCTGGGGCCACAGAGAGGGATTTGTCTTTCAGAGAATACCACCCCCAAGAAGTGATGGGTTGCAAGGGGGGACACACAGTCCCTGCCTTGCTGCTGCCATCTTTCTGGCTCCTTTCACCACTTGTTTTGTACCAGGCAGGACTGTGCAGCTGGTGCTCTGCACCTTAGTGAGATCACAAACACACAAATTCCTGCAGCATGCATGGCAGCGCTCTTGCTATCTGCCAAGCCAGTAAATAACATGTTTTAGTTCTACAACTTGGTAATCCCCAGGAACGAGCTACAGAGGTGATGCAAATACTGTAAAAATGAAGTGTGCCCCTGTCCTCTAACTGCTCAGCACCACAGGCACTAGATGCACTCATAGCAGTGCCCACCTTCACTGCCAGGATTGGTCCCTTCAAGTCGAGTTAGAAGAAAACAAAAGGACGCATCCTGGAGAAGCCACATCACCAGGCAGGAGGCTCGTCCTCAGCTCAGGCAAGCACAAAGACACCTTTGGCATCACATCCCTTGACATAACTCACAAATATATTGCACCATTTTTCTACCAGGGCCCAGATCTGAACAGATTTAGTTCCTGTAGGTCAGATGTACCCCAAAATCATACGAATTACCAGTGTGAGCAGGAATAGAAGGAGAAGCAGGATCAAACCCAGCCCTGAGAGCTGCAGCACCACAGCACCCCCATCCCAGGAGAAGAACTTGACACACATAGTGAAGGAAAACACTTCTTACTCTTTACATCTTACCACACTGAAGACATGAGGGAAGGAAGGAGGAAGCAGGCAGAAAAAGCAGCATTTTTTTTTTCAACATAGTGGAGAAAAGGAAGCATGTCTCCTTCCTTTCTGCCTCACTTTCCTTCCTTCTATCTCTCTCTCAAGAGGTGAGGGAGCACAAGTTTACACACACCATTCTCCAGGTTGTTCTCACCCTTCAGTACATGTTGGCCCAGATACATCTTGTCTCTGTTTTGTAGATGACCTGGAGGCTCAAGGTGAGCAGATCCCATCTATGCAAGGATATAGGAGCCTGACCTCTGCTTCGCTGGTATAGATCCTGCTTAATTCATCCATTACAGCCGAACCAGGCTCTAACACAGGTTCCTACCAGGATTTTGTAAAAGCCCTTTGGTTACACCATTGGCTCAGATTCAGGAAATCGGGTTCTCACTTTTGCCAAGTAGGTTATAACCAGTTGCTTCACTGCAGTCACTTATTAGCCACCACTATGACTGTCACCGAGAGTGACCCTGGGTGCGGGAAAAGAAAAACATTGAGAGACATCAGCGTGTCCTCTCTTGCTACAACCAGCGTTACACCACAGCTGTTAAGATCAGGGCTGGCCGTGCTTAAACATCCCTCCCGGGCCCAGGAACAGTTAGCAGGAGAGACACTCCCTCCACCCCACCAGTCTCCTCCACCCCAGAACGGTACCAAGGAGAAACAGCTAAAAACTTGTGACCTTCCACTTCTGCATGCAACAGAAACGTTTCCCAGCCTTTCCTCCCAACTAAGCACTTATAAAGTGGAACAAGCCTCTTTAGTTTAGTTTCTAAACTGAAAAGAAGTTCTTAGATATTTAAGGTCGGGTGTATTTTATTTAAATTTTTTTTTAATATTTTTTTCCTCCCCAGGCAGGCTCACGAGGACATCCACTCACTTGATTTTGGCTCCAGCTCAGCAGCGTTTGCTAGTGACAACCATCAATCCTGCCAGACAGCCGATGGCACAGACTGCTAGGAGTGGGCGATCTCAATTCTTTGCAGCTACGCTGCAATTTGCGTGGCGGCTCAACGCTAGCTGGCAGGCAGCCAGGCGCTCAGCATCCTCCTCCCACCCAGAAAAGTGTCTCTGCAGAGCAAGGTGCTGCGACGGCTGCCAGGACCACGCCATGAACCGTGCCAGTCCTGCAAATAGACTGAATGGCAGGAGTTGTTAATCCTACACATTTCGGTGTCACAAAGTTCACCAGTGAGAATACACACATCCCCCCCCTCCACTGAGCTCAGCCTGAGTGGTATTAATTTTATGGGTGGTTCAATGCAGCCCCACTTTTTTAGCAGAAAAGAGGAAGGCTGCACCAAGAACCAGTGATGTTGAGGTGCAGCTACCAGTTCTCCCCTGCCCCTTTGGCGAATATCAGATTTCTGAGCACAGAAGTGAGGATTTCATTCTTTGTTCTTGAACTCATTCTTTCCATCCCAGGGGCCAGTGGAATGTAATCTCTCCAGATGCCAGCACCTCTTAGGAAATTGTAATATAGCAGCTATGCACTGTAAGTGGCTTATTCATACACAGAGAAAAGAATAGTAATATCCTTGGGGGACAGTTTTGAAACGGTGCGTGGTGACACAATCCCAGGGACGGGCGGGATTGGCTTCAGCTGAGGATCTGTCCCCCAAACACACTCATTTCCAAGAGGAACAGCAGAGCAAGCGTTTCATATTTTGCTCTTGGTTTGTTTAAAGTCTTTTCTTGCTGTTTAAAGCCACCGGTGCTTCCTTCCTGGAGAGGGAGGCAATGCTTTTAGGGTTACTGTAAATAATCAGAGCCAGAACAATCGGCTGAGTAAATTATCCTGTCTGCTGACACTAACAGACTCCACTGAGCTACTAGGAACATGATCAGCTTTTTTTTTTCTTTTCCTTTCTCCTCCCCTCTTGCTACCATTGTGATAAAGATGTGCTACGAGTCCCACTTTGGAGCAAAGCAAAAGAAGTGCCTCATGTTGAGCAATTCCAAGGAGCATTCTCAAAGCTCTCATTGACCAGCTCCGAATTAAGAGGTTTGTCGAGAAGAAAAAGCATGAAGGAGAACAAGGGAGCCAGAAGAGCCAACTGACAGATTACCACATGACAAAGCTAAAAGGGAACTCCAAACCCTGCCAGCGCGGCTGCTGGCAGAGCCTGCCAAGAGCCAGATGCTGCCACGGGGATAATACCCTCCAGGGCTGGGGAACCGGGTACTTCTCAGCTCACTGAGCTGGGGATAAGGTGATGGAGGGCAGCTGCGCACCCCAAACCTATCACTTCTATAAGGAAAAGCCCAAAGAGAGGCATAGGCAGGTTGCTGGGGGGAGGGGGGGGGGGGGGGGAGGGGGCGGGAAAGGAAAATTAAACCCAAATCAACAGAGTATCTGCTTCTTGCCCAGAAACTCCTTTAGGTGAGGAAACAATAAAAGGCTACAAAAAAAAAAATCTGAGTCCTGCTGGGTAGTGTCTTTCCTCCTTATGCAAAGCAAACCACCACTCTCAGCAGAGGGACAGCAAACAGGTCAGGCAGGGGAAGAACTGACACATAAGCAAGGGAATAGCCAACACAGTTCGCAGAATTAGGAACCAACTGCACTTATTCAGGAGAGCTCAGTGCTCACCCCCCCTCCAAGGGGGCTTTTATTGGTAACAAGCTCCGATGGCTCCGAGACAGGATTATGCTGCGGAAAGGGCAAGTTAGCTGAGACTCATGGGTGTTAACACCACCCTGGAATGGAAGGAGCATAAACACAAAAATATTTGTTTCGCTGCTGCTGCTCAACATCTGTTCCCGGTGACTTCCTCGGTCTCTACTCGCCCTCCCTCGGGTTTTCAAAGTACACAAGGAAGAGGGAGAGGCTCGCAGGTAGCCGACACTCCAAGCGCTCGCCTGGAGGTTGTGCAACAGGAGAGCCCTCTCGGCAGCCCCTCCGCAGGTAAAAGTCTGCGCTGCTGCCCTGGAGTTTGCCCCAGCGGGGCAGAGCCTCGCAGGATACGGTCGAGGACCCAGATGCTTTCTGTAGCAAGTTGTTTCCTGCGACTTGGCACCTCCACACCTGAAAAATCCATGGGGATGGCAAACCTGAAGGCTTTTTACCTGAAAGGCTGCAAATCTAATACTTCCCTTAGCAAATCATTTAAAAAAACCCAAACAAACTCATATTTTAAATCCCAACAGATGCCAAAAGCCAGCAACGCAGCAGGAGAAGTCTCACTACATCTATTTTTCTTCCACAGAACCCTTTAACACCAGGCAGTTGTAAAAGCGAAGGGAGTTTGAGCCAGGTCATGATGTGGAGACAGGCTCTCCCAGGGAAACTCCCAGCACTGACATTTTAGCAACAAGGCTTTTAGATATGTCAACTGGAGAGGAGAATTAAGAGATCCAGATCTCATGGCTGTGCATGAGATCATCCTGGGGGACAAATCCGGGTTTTGTAGTTACATTCCTGATACCTCCCTGCACTCCCCTGTGCTCCATCAACTGCACACAGCCGCATCACATACCCCAAAGACCCAGTAAACCAAACACAAAAAAGCCACATTTTGCAAAATCATTTTCCAAGATAAATCTCCTCTGCTTCCTTATTCTGAAAGCACATGACAATTTCTGTTGGGTTTGCAATAAACGAAACAAAAAAAAGAGCCAGGACTTTCTGATGTGAAGGTGAATACTAAAGCATTGCAAGAACTTGCCAGTATGCTACTGGAGGCACAGGGAAGGCACTGCAAGAAAGTCACTGTGCTCATACTGCACTTCAGAGCAGTGTTCAGTAAGTTTTGGCATCTTTTGATGTTTGCAAATACTGCAGAACAAAGTGTTGTCTGATCTTTTAAATTCTAGTTTTACAAGCAGCAAGACTTAAAAAACCTGAGCCCAATAAAACAGGTGGCTTTTGTTGTTGAAAGTCTCGGGTGGCTTTTTAGCCTAATTTTAGAGGTAACAAGAGTTTCTGATTCTGCTGATGGTGAGGAGTTAAACACAGTGCTCAGGAAGTATTGCAGTTTCTCTGTCTTGCTGGGACTTGGTGCTGCTGGGAGCCAGGGCACCTCAGCCCTGTCAGCACAAGAAGCAGCAACACCATTACCATCATTTGAGGGTGACACCAGGGCCCAGAGCCCTCTACTTGACTCTGAAAACCAATCACACCTTTTGTGTTCAAGTCTGCAATCCTAGACCGCTCTCTCCCCCAAATTCTCCCCATCTGCTGGGTGCAGAGCCTGGCTCTCCTCTTTGTGCATCTCTTCCAACCTCTTCCATTGTCCTCTCAGGAAGGGATGAAGAACTGCCTGCAAACACTGCTGGCTGTGCTCTAGGCAATGAGGGATTCATCATGGTTGGGAACAGCAAGTTCAAGTCCCAAAATGCTGTGAAAGACCCAAAAGCTCTGCCTGCATCCCTCCCAGGCTGACCCCTACCCAGGGTTATCGCACTGAATGCCATCACGGACTCTAGCTCCTTTCCTTACCTGGCTTTGAGAAGGTCCAGACAATACAACATTGTGTGTTTGGGGCTGTACCACCTCTGGATACACAGAGTCAAACAGAATTCGATGCTCCAGTTCCACAGCACTGAATCTGGGACTTGGTGGCAGCCAAGCAGCTCTGCAGAGCTCCCTCTGACCTGCTCCCCAGCTAGAGCAAAAACCGACCCCTTGGGTAAACTTGAGCTTAAGCAAACTTTCCTGCCCTCAGAGGCATGGAGCTGAAACCTTGCTTCACAGGTGTAGGAGAAGCACCAGGAGGCAAAGCGCTGCCCAGACCAGGGGTGACAGTGAGCAGGCATTAATCCTGCTTCACCCCTCCAGCAGCCCAGAGCAGGGCAGAGACAGGGGTACGTACAGCACCAGATCTCACAGACTTGGTGCTTCCGGGCAGTCCCCCAGCAGCACAAGACCCTTTCCCCTCCAGCAGTGAGGTTACCCACCATATATCAGCTCAGACCTGATGGATCAGAATGCAGGAAGGACTGTCATGTTCACCACTCCATTTGCTTACCAGCACCACCACGGGCTGCACTGTCCTATGCTGGGCCAGCTCCAGTCCAACAGGTCTCACAATAACCCCTGGTGTAGCCCAGCTGCTGCCTCCCTTTTCCTAGCATGATGTATCTGGACACCCTTCTTCTGATTTAATGCAAGAAAAATTAGTATCATTAGTAGGAGGCTAATTGGGTTATTCATGAAGTCAGGAGGAGATTCAGTTTGAAGGCTATAAGGAGGGGAAGGCGACCATATCTGTTTCCCTCCCTGCTAAAGCTTTCAGTATTGTTCAACAGAAAGAGATCAAACTTCTGCCTTAAGCAAAAGCATAAGACAAGCCACAGAACACAGCCTAGGTTTGGCCAAGCAGACAGGTCCCTAACAGAACAAACAGAGCACTGAGCTCTTGACCTTGCACATTTTAGGGAAGGCACTTGCACGTGCACTGACCTGAGGACCCATTTTTCATACCGCCCACCTACAAAGAGCAGCTTATGCCCTGGGGCCTCCTGCATCTCATGGCCCTGAAATAAAACACCCAGGAGGCTTTAGCTCATTCTTCAGCTTGGCTGCTTTGCCCAAGACTCTGCATCCAGGTCTAGTTTACAGGTTGGGTCAGTTCCCCATGTAAGCCCATTTTTACAGCCCAGTCATCACCCTGGCGGTAGAGCCTCCCCCTTATCTACCTGGAAAGGCAAATGCATCAGCGCACACAAGCTGGGCTGGAAATTAGGGAAAGGATAAAAAGCTTTCCAGGTTAAGGAACAGGTGGGGACTATGACAGATGGCCTGAGGAGGTTCCCACAAGGAGGTCAGACACTTATTTGTCAGGTAAAACTAATGGTGAGCTGGCCCTGCCCAGAAGCAGAAGGACAGATCAAATGCCCAGACAGGGTCTCTCCCCAGGACTACACATCTTAGAGCTGGGGGAAAGGGTCTGCTTACAAAACATTTTGGGAACAGAAAAACGTAGGCATATGGGCATTGCTAAGGAAATAATTAAAAGGAATCCAGCTGCTTCTGACAGCTGATTAGACTTCAGAAGAGTCAAAATCATAGTTGTTACAGCTACTCCAGATCTACCAAAACTGATTTTTTAAAATCTAATTTACAAAGTAAAGGAGAGAAGCTTGTGCTCCTCCAAGTGTCACTGGCCTTCCATAAAATAAAGATAGCTTCCAGTATGTGAGAAACATTATGACCCATTCCTGGTCCTTGTTCATTGCTCATGGCCACAACCTACCGCACAGATGTGATGGAATTTTGAACACAAGATCTATTACGTTTCCTGCCAGAGGCCCTTATGTGTTCAGGCTTTCAGAGCACCTTGCCAGGTAGTTACATTTTATACAGACTCAGTATCCACCGTCAGTCCCTGCCAAGCATTAGGCTGAGTCGTATCAATAGGCTGGGCACTCAGCGCTGCTAATGAAATTCTTATTTATCTGGAAGATCATTCTCCTTCCATCCTGGAGCAAAACTCAAGCAATTCTCTGACTTCTCTCACTACATATTTTAACACTCGTGCCTTCATGTCCAAGCTCTCTCAGTATGACCTTGGGAAGGAAGATGGCACCATCTCACTCCTGTCCTGTGCCAGGTAGGAAGCCAAGCGCCTCCAAGCCCTGACCAGACACTGCAGAACATCGCAAAGTGCTGGGGAGGTTCTTCCCTTCCACAGCCAAAGCCAAGAGAGCCATTTGATAATTAACCGAGCGGATTGCGCCAGACGAGCCATGACAATGAAGGTGAAGATCGCTGTGCTCCCCCACACAACCTGCACCCCACGGGTTGGCCGGGAGGGGATTAGGAGCTGACCCAAGACCTCACTCGCAGACAGGGCAGCAGATGTGCTGGGCTTCTCCACAGTCTCCCCCTTGCCTGGCAGATGCTGGCCTCTCTGGGAAAGCGCTAAATGGATTCTGCTGAATCACTGCAGCAGATGGTTCGTAACACCACCTGGATAGCACAGGGGAAGGGGAAAAAAAAAAGAAGAAAAAAAAAAAAAAAAGAGAGAAGGTTGGGGAACAGAGAGTACCTAGTGTATGGGCAGAGTTATCCCCAGGGAGAAGTAACCTGCAAATAAGGTCATCACCTGAAACTTTTGTTTCCCCAAATTCCTATGTTGTTAAGACTGATGACATCCCATTCCTGGCAATTCTGTCCCAAGGTCTCCAATGTAGAGTGCTTCAGAACACCTTGGGATGCTGGGACACACACCCTGCTGCTGGAAGACACGGCAGCACTGCCCAGCACAGGCTATCTGGTGATGGCACCAGCCTGCATCCTTGCCCGTGCCAGCCTCCTCTCCCTAGAGCAAGGCACATACATGGCTGATGTACGTATGAAGCCCAAGAATATTATCAGGGGTTTTTGGGATGGGAGGTGGTCGGGGTTGTTTTTGTTTGGTTTGGGTTTTTTTTAAGGCAGGTTGGCAAGTACTTAACTTTTCTGCAACAGATCATTCTGAAAGGGCAGAGGAGCCAGCTGTGTACAGAAGCGTGCAGCTGTACAAGAAGGAACAAACAGGAAACAGGTAACAATAACCAATGTGTTTGCTCGCTCTCCTCCTGTTAAACAGTATGAGCAATTTCTTTTTGCCTCTTTTTTTTTTTTTTTTTTTTTTAATTGGGATGAACAGAGCAAGTCAGAAAGAGAGCAGAGGGCTACAGCACGTACACGGAGGGTGAATGCTCGGAAAGTGCTCGGACTCCTTCTGCAGTGGCTCATCCCCTCCTGTGAAAGCGAAGAAACCGGGATCTCGGTCCTGTCATTATGAAAGACACCTCAGCTCAGAGTTGCTCAATCTGCAGCACTTCCAGCCATGTCCTCCCCAGCACAAAACATCACCATTTGAGACAAAATGTTCTCTTGGCAGGCTGCTCTCACCCCCCTTCACCATTCCTCCTCCTCCTCCCAGGACAAGGCATTTTCACACCCCGACTGCACCGTAGGCTCGGCTCCACGTCACTTGCACCCAGCTTTGTCCTACATCGGCTGTTTTGCTGGGTCACACCTGCCATTGATTTCCTCAGATAACAGCTGCTGTTTCATGTTCTACTGTGTGCCTTCCTCAGCAAAACGGCAGAGAAGATACTCACCAGCAAGCAAAGCTCAGGACACCACAGTCTAACCCTGAGCACCAGTAGAAGATGGATGTTGAGGGTGCTACCCACAACCTGGGCAATGCAAAGATCCCTCTGCCCCAACTACTTCTCATGGGGAAACTCCCTCCTTAACAGGCTTGGAGGTTTATGTCACCAGAAAGACTATCATGTAAGCAATAAATACGGTCAATCCACACACTGTTCCCCACAATGTAGGGCCCAACAGCACCAGGGACCTCACCTAGTGGCATCCCCATGAACCAGCATGAACTCTCCTCAGTGGTTGGGAGGCACTGCATCCAAACCCACAACCCACCACCCAAGCTAAGAAAAGGCTACCTTTCCCCAGCTGCACAGTGGCTTTCAGTGACATTGCCAGATGCACACAGATATCCAGAGCCACCCCTGGACCCAGAGGCATGCAGCACTCCAAAACCAAAGCTAACAAGAAATAAAAACATCTCACAAGACTCACCCCAAGGAGAACCAGGCTTGCAAGGGCAGCAAGAACTCCAGCTGCTGCCATAGGTGGGACTGACCCGTGCCAACCAAAGGAGCCCATTATGTGCTTTAATCCTGGAAGCAGCCCCTGGTTAGGACAGCAGATGCTCCCAGGGGTCACCTCCTCTGCTGGGCAGGATCACCCCCAGTGTACCCATGAGCTGGGAACCTTGCTGAGATGGACCCCATTGCTTATTCTGTACATAGACATCCCCCATGCCCACTCCCCTTCCAGTACCTGCCTTTAGTGGCCTAGTTTCTTGTCAAAGCTTTTTATACTTCACATGCCTAAGATTTAATTATGTTATCAGAACAACAGGCATCAGGATCTGGAGTGCCAGAATTCACATTAGCAACTGCTATCAACAAAGAAAATGGGCACAGCATGCCCATGCCCGAGTAGATGTGGGCTGCTCTCCTCAATCTACTCACAGTTATTTATAGCCTGTTTGCAAGCCATCCACCTCCCAGGTTTAGCTTCAAGCTCGCTTCTTTCTGAGCACCCTCTCCCCTAAAGAAAAGCCTTTTGCTTCCCCCTTCTCTAGCACAGTGCCCAGACTCAGACATCTTTAGTTAATTTTGTTGGGTAGGGAGGAATAATCTTCCTCCACACATCCACAACAGCAGCAGAGAGTGAAAACCAAGGAGCGTGCCACAGACAAGCAGCTGCAGGGACACTCACCCTGCAACAGCAGAAATAAATTTTTAAAAATCAGTATTTAAGTGCTACAGAATTTCTGACACTTCACCATGTCCGAGCAGGACTGCTGCACATCTCCAGCAGCCTCCTGGCCTTCCCTGGGGCCGGGGATGGAGGCGTGGGCTCGTGAGGCAGGGCGCATGCTTGAACGCAAGAAATACCTACCTATTTTGAGATGATTGCAAAGAAGCGGCTACATGATAGCAGGAGGGGAGAGCGAGCTGTGCCTCCACGCCAGCACCAACTGCAATTTGCCCATCCCTCAACCAGCACCATTTCTGAGGCAGTCTGATTCTGCCAGGATCCTTCACCTCCAAGTCATTAAATACAAGATGCAACGTGCGCAGTACAGGTGCAAACCTACCCACCAGCTCATTTTCCTCCCCTGAACAGCAGCTAATGCAGGCAGCTCCTGTCTTCTTCCTCCTGACCTCAGCTCCTGTTAAAGGCAACCCAAGTTTTAAGGTGGACATTAGTGGGAGTTGGGTCAGACCTCAGCTCTCCCCAGCCTGGGAAAGTTCTGGTGCTTAAGAAAACCCCTTCGCTCAAGTTAGCCGACGTGGCTTCCAGCAGCCCAATGGTTTTGGGATGCCAGCAGGCAACAAGCACCCTTTGCTATGCTGTTCTTGCACGTTGCATCACTTCTGCATTCAGAGGCTTGTCCCTGGTTCCCAACACCAGTCTGCAGCTGTAAAGCTGCATCGCTTAGGGCAGAGCTGGTCCAAAGCTCCCTCAGGGCATTGGAGAGAGAGTGGAGCTCCTTCAAACCTCCAGGGAACTCTGGTTAAAATGCAGAAGTGGTGCTGGTTTTAATCCTGCTCAGTGACTAAGGAAACGCTCAGTCAGGCTCTGGCTGACATAGGGCAGCTCCTCACGTGCCTAAAATTCCACATGGCTCTGAAAAAGAAAGAAATTGTTAGATCATATAATAACCATGTTTTAAAAAGCAGAAAACACACCTGTAAAATATTAATACCAAAATAAAAATTAAATAATACTTACAAATGTGTAACAATAACAACAACAACCCCAAACACCAGACCCCTTCCACTAAAGGGGGAGGAGGAGGAGGAGGAGGAGGCTGAAGCTTACAACTCTAGCACATTTTATTTTGTGTAAATTTATAAAGACAACAATCCTAGTCACGATTGTCACATTGTACAGCACATAACCAATACAGTTGCAAACAGAACTCCACGCAAAACTAAGCGCTAACAGTAGCTTGAATCACTCTTCCTGCGATTGTCGTATCTAGACTAACAGTTATTACACTAACACTGAAGAAAAAATAGTTCACTATAAAACAGTGATAGAACGTTTTTATAAAATATATTCCATTCCAATAGCTTTTCTACATACTGTATACTATAAAACTCTCCCACAAAAATTAGTGTCTTTAAATATACATATTTAATCTGAACTGCACCAAGATTAAAAACAATTAAAAATATCAATGATTTTTTTCTTTTTTTCCTTTTCTTCTTTTTTTTTTTTACATTAACTTCACAGTATTTGTTTGTAGTAGAAGACAAATCCAGTGTTTAAAATGCAGAGCAGGGCTGTCTCCCTACAGACAGTAACCGCCCCACGGTGAAACAGTTTATGAAGAGACGAGCATGAAGTGTGCAATGTTTTTAGTACTTCTCTGTAGAGTCATGAACCATTTCAAAAACATGATCCAACCTATTGCAACTTAAAAGTAAGAGACACACAGAGAGATAGGGAAAAAAGTCACCTTAAGAACAAAAATAAGTGCAAACATATTTTTTTTTTTAACTTTAGAAATTCAAGCTATGAGGAGTGAGAACACAAATACCAGACTATGAGAACAGCGTGTTCGTGATGTTGTTAAGGATGAGAAAGTCTTTTTTTTCTTTTTAAAAAAAGAAAAAAAACAAACCACTTTTGCCCCATATTCACTGCAGTACAGAGCATGCTCATAGAATCAGTTTAATGAATTATTTCTATACTAAGATCAGACACAATCTTGTTTCAACTTTTCCCTGCTCCATACGTTAATGATGTTCTTATGGCACATCCTATTTTATGATCTCCTAAAAAAAAAAAACAATAATACAAACCCTCAAAAAAACAAAACCCACAACAAAAAAAAACCCACAGTAACTGAAGACTGAAATGCAAAAAAGTGTCACAAGTATGCAAAATTAAGATTACCAGCTTCAGTAATGCTGACTCTACGATAAACTCTTTACATGTAGTTCAACATGCAAAACCCATCGTTACTAAATTTAAAGTGAAGTGTAAATTAACTAGTTTTGAAATAGATTAACAGTAATAATTCCACTTCAAAAAAAAATCTAATAAATACTATATCAAGTATCTTCAGGAGAAAAAAATAACTTAATTTTAGTAGAAAGAAAAATAACTTAATTTTAGTAGATTTTGTTCAGTGCTATTTCCAATCACAGCAAAAAGGAGGAAGGAAAAAAAAAGAAGAAAAAAATTATTAAGTAGAATAAGACCACAGTACCAAAGCCACTTATGTTCAAGATACAGTACTCTCCCACAACTTTCTATGTAACAGGTTGAGCAAAAATATTTTACAGTCAAGAAATTAGGCTGAAAACAACGAAACCCAAAACTATAAATAGAAGCAAAATTTCACATTACATGTACATTCATAGTTGAAGAGATGAATAACAAGAGGAGGCTGTAACAATCCTGATGTCCTTTAAAAGAGGAAGTACTTATTTTTAAAAATAATAATAATAATAAAATTATGAATCCCATATTATTTATGTAGGTAGTGCTCAGGTTTTGGACCAGAAGGGGAAGGCATTGGGAAATCTTTTTTCTTCATAAGATGAAACACAGTATTTTAAGCACAACTTTTAAAAATAATCTAACTCAGTGCTTTAAATTAATTTAAAAATAAACACTTAAGTTTCACAAAACAACTCCAGGAGTGTCAAGAAAGCTGGTGAAGCAACACTAACACAGCAGAATGACATTCAAAACCCTCAGATATTATTATTATTGTATTTCAGTCCGTGTACATGTACCTTGAATGGGTAATTTGACTGGAAGGGGATAATCTGATGGTTACCAACATGCACAGACCAAAGGATGCTCTCTATTATGCAAGTAACTGAGTTATTTGTGGAGTAAAACTGGTTATAGTTACAGGCAGCCTCAGTTTACAAACAAACTAAACAAACCCACCTAAAAATCCCCCCAAACCTGCCCCAAAAAGGTGGAACGTGGCGGGAAGAAGTTGGGCAACATTTTCCCTCCGGCCCTTCTTCAAAATGTGGGCAATTGCACAGAATCTGGCCCAGAGGGAATTACCAGCTCCATAATAAATAAAATGACAAGCTACTGATTTTTAAGGTAGCAACAAACTTTTCGGGCAAGATAGCAGGGTATCCCCTAACACACACGTGTGAATTGCCTTGAACTAAGACACCCCAGGAGCCTGATACCAAGACGGGTTATTTAGCCACTTTGGGGGCTGCTGTGCCCTCCTCAGTGGGAACAGGATCAGCCCCTGGGTGCCAATATGAGAATGAAAATATTCACATATCTCATGATTCTTCCTATGTCCTAGCATGCATCCTTCAGCGTTTCAGGAGTGAATACGCTGCAGATAGAAAAGAGTTTTTCCATCCACATTTTATGCTCAGAAGCAGCTTTTTCAGTAGGTCAGTCCACAGAGGAGGATGGGAGGGAAGGGAAAATTTAAATCAAGTCCTGAGGCAAAAACTTCTCATTCAGATTTCAGGACCAATTGCAGAACTACTCCAATACAATCAACAGAATAAAAAGATGACCAGTACCAAAGACGCAGCCAGGAATCCTCAACCCCCTTTATAACTGGGGTAAACTTAAGGTCTCACCTAGCTCTATAAAACAAGAGCATGGCTGCTGAACTCTGCAATACAGGGACAAGTTTCTCTACGCTGAAATGTATTTAAATCATAGTTCATCTCTTTGGATGTTCCCATGCCATACGCAGAGAGCATTAGGGGAGCTTAACGGAATCCAAATTTTTCTCCAGAATTTACCGATTATCTTTTTTTTGAAAGAAACAAACCCTGCCCCTCCAACCACAAAGCAAGTACTCCAGCGTGAAAACAGATGCTAAATCACTGCAGAATTACTTAGATCATTTCACATTAATAATGTAACATGGGTGCGCAAGAGAAGACCTAAAGGACAGTGCTGGGAAGGGAGGGCAGGGAGATGGAGAGGTGGGAGGACTGCATTAGAAGGCCTCTGGAGTGTATACCTCTGCATCTTTTAAAGATCATATACCTGAAGTGAATATCACCAAAATAAAATAAAGGAATGGGGGGGAATGAAAATTCAGATGCTGCCTTTTTTTTTTTTTCCTATTTCATTTTAAAGGGCCGGGGTGGAAATCTAAAAAAAAAAAACAAACCAAAACAAAACACCCCAACAAAACCAAACCAAACCAACAAAACAACATAATAGTCACGCATCTCAAACAACCAAGGACTTCACAAGGCCACAATGAAATTTGCGGATATGTCTGTACAAATCCCCAGACTGCGTGAACCGTCTCTCACACCACTTGCACCCGTGGGGCTTTTCCCTGGTGTGCACGACGGCGTGGCGGCTGAGGTTGTGGGAATACTGGAAGCTCTTTCCGCACTGGCCGCAGGTGTAGGGCTTCTCCCCCGAGTGAGTCCTCTCGTGCCTCTTGAGCGTGTACATGCAAGAAAAAGTCTTTCCGCAGAGGGTACAAGTGGGGACGGACCCGTCGGGGGACAGGCGGGTCCGGGAGCCGTCCCTGTCACGGAAGTGAGAGCTCAGGTGCAGCTGAAGGATGTGCGGGCTCGGGAACACCTTGCTACAGAGGGGGCAAATGCAGATATGCCCAGGAGGCACGAGAATGCCCGAGGAGGAGATGTCCGACGAATCCATGTCGTCCTCGCTCTCGTCTCGCTCTTGATCTATATCCTCCTCTCGGGCATGAGAGCTGCCATTCCCCGCGAACATGTGTCCTAACCCTGTCACTAAGCTTTTGGCTGAATTCCCAAAATGCTGACTCTCCGGACTCCTGGCTTCGCCGTCCTCCTGATCTGACAGCAAGTCTTGTTCATCTTTAACAAGTGGCTCGGTACCCTGCTGCTGGCTGTCGGAAGCCAGCTGTCCAAAGACATAGGAGGGGTGTAAGGAATCTCTCCCCGGCACGGGCTTGAAAGACAAATCCAGCGCACAGTCCACATCACTCGAAGCCAGGGGATGGTTAACAGACCTTTGGGACAAAGGTCCTGTGGAACTATTGACATTAGCCTTTGTTTTTCCAGCTGCTGCGGCGCATGGTTCTGCCTCTGTCGGCACAGAGCTGACACTTATATGATCAGAGGACCAGGCAGGGTGACTGCTGACCTTTTCTTTGCCTGCTGCTCTCTCGTATTCTGCAACGCTGAATTTTTGTTTGTTTCCTGGGTCAAACTCGTGGACCAGGGGCACTCCGGCATCTAGAAAATGCTCCGCTTTCTCCAAACTAGCCGCCTCATCATTAATCTTCTCTTCCGAACATAATTCTTTATCTTTCAACTTGCCCTTGCAGACTTTCACAATGTCATACATGTGAAGGTAGCTAGCCGCAGCCAGCACATCTTCGACCGGGAGACTGTTGAATTCCAGCTTTCCCTCGTACATGAATTCGAGCAGCAGGCTGAAGGCAGGGGCTGTGACAATGTCACTGTTCAGATGCACAATATCCCTTTTGTCTAACTGGTCCCTGTAGAAAAGATGGAAGTACATACTGCAAGAGGCAAGAACGGCTCTGTGAGCTCTGAATTGAGCTTCTCCAACTAAAACAGTACAGTCACACAGGAAGCCCTGGTGACGCTGCTGACTCAGACACTGCAGCAACTGGCGGCTATGGTCTGGAAACTCCATTCTTCCTTCATAACCTGTTCAAAACAGGAAAAACTTGAATGCTACTGTAAACTAAAGCCTCCTAGCAGCTGTAACAAACAGATCGGCTTTTTGGTAACACAAGCCAAAGAAACAGCCTTGGAGATAACGTTTACTGTTAATTGTCTGTAATAGTTTTATTGGGGGGGGGGGAGGTAAAAAACAACACAACATGCTTCTCATCCTTTCGCACCTGCTCTGAACAGGAAAAACTTGATTGTGAGTAAACAAAAGCTAGCAAAGCAGCAGCCCCTCCAACCTTTGTTTCTCCCTCTAGCACTTTAATAAATTTAAAGAGGAAGAAAGCACTACCCCCACCACCACCACCACCCCACCACCCCCCCCCCCCGCCAAAAAACAAAACCAACCCACCCTAAACCAACACAAACTCCCAAGCTGTCTTCCCAGCAGCCCTGACTCGGGGCATCTTTTAATAAAGCCTATTACCCACGTCACACACATACACACACGCACATTTAAACTTTATCCTCAGTCGTTATGCACCGAATCACAACAAAACAGTCGCGGCTGGCGCTGGGGAAGCGGCGTTTTTGCAGGGACGGGAGCGGGGTTGAGCTGGGGGACGGAGCGGGGAGAAGCAGCCCCGGCCCCGGGATCCGCACGCGAAGGGGTGCGGGGGGCGGGAGGGAATAAAGGGGAAAAAGTTTTTCTTGAAGTTATTAAAAGCCAAGAAGGAAAACAAGCGGCGTAAGGGCTGCGAGAGGGCAGGGCTGAGGCTGCAGCAGGCTACCTGCCGCGGCCGGGCGCTTACCTTCCCGCGGGGCGCGGCGGAGCCGGCCGCGGGCGCGGAGCCGGGCGGGCAGAAGGGAGCGCGGGTGCGTGCGCGAGTGCGAGCGAGGCGCGGCGGGAGGGAGGGAGAGAGAGAGGGAGGGAGGGAGAGAGAGAGGCAGGCGGGAGGGAGGGAGGGAAGGAGGAGTGCTCGGTTTGCTAATTACACCGCAAGCTGGAGAGTCAGCTGCTCTGACTTCACTGCGATGGAAATGCTACCTCCAGCTGTGCGCCTTTTAATGCCATATGTTACTCCAAATCTCGCTACCAGCCAACCACAGCTTGCTGCCTTTTAAAGTTCCAGCAGCCCCATTTATAGCCCACGATTAAATCCCACAAACTTGCCCCGAGCTCGTCCCCGTCGCCGTGTCCCCGCCGCCGTCGTTCCCCCCCCCCCCCCCCGCTCCGTCCCCCCCCCCGGAGCCCACCTCCCGCCCGCAAAGTTGCTCCCCGCAGCCCGCCGCGGTGACCTTCGCCGGCGCCCGGCTCCGCGAGGCGGGGGAGGGGGTGCACCGCGGAGCTGCTTTCTTAGCCCCCCCCCCCGCCCCTTACAGCCGCGCTCCCCAACTTTGCAGGGAAGACTTTCCCCTTGCAGGCTGGGGAAGGGGGTGTGCAGGGTTCGTCCTCCCGGCCGGCTCACGCCGTACTTACCGGCGTGCGGCGGCGGGGCTCGGCGTCCGCATGTGCGCAGCGGTGCGCGGCGCTCCGCGGGTGCGGCGCGGGGCCGGCGGCGCGGCGGCGTTGTGGAGCAGGTTGTTAGCCGGCCGCTCTCGCGATACTTTCCCTCCGAGCCGCGGGTGTGTGTGTGCGTGTGTGTGTGCGTGTGTCCCCGTCTGGTGCACACAATAGCCCCCGCCGCCCCGGCCAGCCCTGCCGGCGGCGGCCGGTGCGCGTTGCCGGCTGTGCCCTCCCCCCCTCTTCTCCTCCTCCTCCCCTTCCTCCTCCCCTCCCGGCCGCTGCATTGGCAGCGCTGGCGTCCCGCTCCCAACTCCGCTGCGCCGCCTCGGAGAGGGCGCGCAAGCCCGCCCGCTGCAGCCCGACGTGCCGCGGAGGGGTGGGCTGCCCGGCGGACACTAGAGCCGCCTCCGCGCCCACGAAGCAGCCGATTTGGGGGGGGGGCGGGGGGGGTAGGGAAGAAAAAGCGCGGCTGCGGGAGTTGCACGGCGCCTGCCCCGCGGCGGGGCTGGGGCGGGAGGCAACGTACTCCCCCCCCCCCCCCCCGGTTTATCTTTAGTTGCGCGTCAGCTGATAAATACCAGATGCCTACGGATTTTTCAAGATGACCTTTTCGATAGTTGATTTGAATTTTAAATTTTAATTAGCTGTAATCCCATCAAAAGTGAGCGCCTTCCAAGGGAGGCAGCGGAGCAGCGCGGGGCCGGCGGGCGGGGCCCGGGCCCGGACGCGGTTTTCCCCGCAGCGCCCGGGGTCAGACTCGGCGGCCGCCGCCGAAATCTGCCGCAAAACTCCTGCTGCTGGAGCCCCGGGTGCCTCCTTGGCCCCGCTGGAAACCGGGACGCGGGGCGGCGGAGGGGGGGGGGGGGGGTTGTGGGTTGGAATATCCCTGTCGCGAGCTGTCCCGGGAGCCTCCGGGCTGCAACAGCACCGGGAGGGGAGGCAGAGGGCGGCGGCAGACCTAAAGGGATGGATTCGGGCTCTGGGTCTAGGTTTGGGGGTTTTGCTCCCTTGAAAGGGATAAAGGGATGAGTTTGAAGGCGCTGTGTCCGTGGAGGGGGGGAGCGGAGCGTCCCCCGCAGACCTGGTGCGTGGTGCCCGTCGGAGCTCCGGCCCGCTCGCCCTTCACCTCCGAGTAAAGCGGGGAAACTCCTTTCCCATCCTCTCCCTAAACTGCCTGGGCTAGGTCATGATACCCGCAGGAGAGCAGCAACTTTCCTTTAATAGTATGTCTTCTCCAACGCAGCACTAGCACCAAAAAATACCCCTTTTATTCATTTTTATATATTTGTTACTAATTTAATCCCATCTTTGATATTTTATCTCTAGTGTCTTTGTCACAGCAATCGGTCTGCGTCGCCGACACCACTTTTCTCCCACAGACCTCAGCTATTTAACTCTGTTGACAGCAAATGCCAGGCTATTTGGGTGGGTTTTTGGGCATTGCTGTCTGCATCGTCACAAAGCCCTTTGCAGGTACTTGCAATACTATCATCCGCAGCATTCAAACTGGGAAACTCCAGCCCAGAATAAGGAGTTGCCCAGCTCCAGCGAAAGAGTTAAAGGTCCTAGGGTTAAATCTGTCACCATTCAGTGAAGCCCAGAGCTTTATCTATTCGTCCTCGATCGCAGACACGATCAGGGAACGGGAGCTCTCTGTCCTTTTAAAGACAGCATTATCCTGCAGCCGCAGCCTGATAAAACAGGCTCTACCAAAAGTGGAGCAATTTCTTCCCCACAGAGCAAGTGCAGTTTCCATTAAGTTACTCTGTGTGGATGTGTCGACTTAGAGAGTTCTGCTGTCTTTGTATGCTGGCAATGTTAGGCAGCCTCTTGTATTCGTGTGAATTATGCTGCTTGGCATAAATCCCTTACTTTGTGTGATTCCTTGTTCATTTTTCCCCCTCCCTTCTTTAACAATAAGGGGAGAAAAGATTAGAAAAAGATCCAAGGCTATAATAATTCCTGTTTGGGTTCTGTAAGGTAGGACTAATTGTCTACAATCTAGTAGTGTCTCATTTTTAGTAAACCAATTATGATTTCACAGTAAGTCTGCAGTCATTATTGAGTTTGTGGTGTCAGAAGACACAACAACATTCCTGTTTTCTCTGGGTATCCATTTTGCACGTCATTGGCTTGCTTTTCCAGGGCTCCAAAACACTATACTCACCTTCACGACGAGGCAACGATAGATACAATACAGGTGTTGTACTGATTTAACTATGGTTGTATAAAATACTGGTAGTACAACTCTCTAATGTAAACAAGCCTGAAGTGATTACAGGAGGCAAGGCAACAGGAAGAGCTGCCCCAGAAGCTTTATTCTGAGAGCTCCTGTGTTCCTCAAGGCCCTGGTGGAAGCACAACATGGTAAGCAAACTGTCTGCTTTTATCACTTGGGCCCCCAAGCCCTTTGCAGCTGAAGGCTCCCCTACCAGGGAGCAGAGAAGAGACTCTGTTGTCAGCCCTTCCCGAGGGAACGGAGCCAAGCAGCAGCTGCTCGACCGATAGGAAACTCTGCCACCAACATCCACGCTCAGAGGGAGATCACGACCATCACGCTGCCGAACATGAGGTCAATGTGAAGGGGGACTGATGGAAGGCATCGGGAGCCCCTTATGTTGGGCGTCCTTGTGTAGCTGGGTCTGTTCCTGGCTGTAGCATTTTTGCTGCTTGTGGAGCCTTCATGAGTTGAGCAGAAAGCACAGATTTAGGGCAGAGAGAGTAAAAATCCATGGTGCTGGCAGGGCTCTCATTTGCCAAGCAAGACTAGCCCTGCTCCTAGTTTTTATGCTGCCTGGACATCAGCCAAAGCCCACAGAAATTAGTAGAAAAACCAACTGGATCAGGTCCATAAAGCCTGAGGACTTGCTTCCATACTTAGTCCTTTGATCCAACAAGAGTATATATTTACCAAGTGGGGCCTCTCTAGCCCTCTTTGTTGGCCAAATGCAGAAGTGGTAGCAACAGGTTTTTCATGCGATTTAATCTTTTTCTCTCACCGCACTGGGCAGAAGCCTCTTTGTGTTTGTTCCTACATGATTTTGGTGCTTTTATGTTGTTGGTTTGTGGGGTTGAGTTTTTTTGGTGTAGGGCATCTTCTTTGTGGTAGTGCAGTTGCATTTCGTAAGGAAAGTCAGGGCCTGAGATTGTTTGATAGCTGCAGGGATTGAAGATACTTTCAGTGCAGTGGTCATAGAGAGGTTTATTGGCAGAAGTTCTTCCAAACTTTTCCAAAGGTTCATGTACCTGAAACAGGGAGGAATTCAGTCCCAGGATGCTGAGTCCTCTGGTGTTAAGGGAAGGATCTTCCAATGGCATCTGTGAGTCTTCCCTGATTTGATATCTTCTCCAGCACTTACCCCTGCAGTGAAAACCAAGGTCATTATTTGGGGGGGGTTGCTCCAGTTGCAGCCAAGTCATGAAAACAGGCATGACCTTCCTAAAGTTCTTTTCAAGCACGTCATCTAAGACTCAAGGAAGTATTAACTTGCCCTATTGCCATGCCAGACGTTAATCAGAGCCCATATTGCCGACAGTCTCCTGAGTGGTATGCTGAGGTGGGTCCTGTTTGTTTCATCACTGTTCTGCTCATTTCTCCCTGATAATGAGACCCTCTGTGTGTGCACCGTAGTATTTGCGAGCGTATGTATTGTGGCAGCTATGGCCTCACATCTCCATTGTCAGATCATCCCACCAAATGGGTAGGTGTGTAGCTGCACCCATTAATTGCAGATTAGCTCTTGTATTCTCTGCAACACTGCTGTCAGTAAGGGTACACCGATCCAGTGATGGGTATTGAGAGCAGAAAGGGCTCTGCAGAAGTACCGCTGGTGCAAGTCACATTACACTCCGCAGCAAGAGCTTGCAGCATCCCTGTGTGAACCAGCCAAGCATTTAATGTCACACCTGTACTTGAGCTCCCCTGTCAGCAGCTGGGAGACAGCCTCCTCTCAGTTATCCATCTTCTACAGTTTTCCTTCAGCTTGCTTAACCCCCAACTTCTGGTGGTTTTTGTTACAATCTGCTGTGTTCCGGATTCCTAGAAATAGTAAATGAGGATACTTTCTCAGCCTTTAGAAATACCTTTCTTTTTTCTTTCTCTAAAGGGAGCACACTTCTTGGTTTGCGGTGGTGACAGAGATTCGCATGGCATTGATAAGGCATGCTCTCCTCTTTGAGAACATGGGGTCTTTTTCTCTTCTCCCTTGCTAATCACCCTGGCAGCCATCATGTTTCTTGAATTTCCTTTGGCGCATTCAGAGCATAATATACATTTACTTAAAAAAATATAACACAATTAAGTTATTTCCTTTTTGATACTTGTTTTATTTATTTAGCTATCCATCCCTAGGAAGGAAATCTGAGAGCCTGAGTTATAAATTAACAGGTGTATAGAAGTTTGTAGCAGGATATATGGAGAATGGCAACGGGAGGCCATAAATACCAGTGGACAGTAAGAGACAAAATTGATGTCTGCTTTGGGATCAGGCGCAAGATTTATCAGGCCCAGACAAAGGTCTTTAAATCAGAAGCTGATGTATTCTCAGATAATCTGAGCACCACTGGTATGGTCAAGTGTAGAGTTACTAGTTTTCTATTAAAGGAGAGGTTCTTAACTGGTGTCGCTCTATTTGTAAGCAAATAATATACCATGTTAACAATGCACCTTATTTTAGTAACTCCCAGAAGAAAACAGAGCTAAATACTGCAGAAGTGTTTTTCTAGATGAGGACTGGGAAATCTCACAATAGAAATCCTTGCTAAGCGAAAATGCAACCTAGAATAAAGGGGCTTAGTGTTAGCGATGTTCTGGGGCCAGTTCCTCAGAAAATGTTTTGTCCCAGGATAAATCAATTTTACTTCAAACTATTAACCTGAGCTTTGTAAGGCGGCGACTGGGTGAACCTATCTCACTACCTGTAAGACATCTCCTGAGCAGGATCCTCTCTTGGGTCTTGTGGGGTTGGCCAAATGTATTCTTAGAACAAGTGTTGTGAACCTCATTCGATAAATCTGTAATCCCAGGGCATAAAAGACTATCGTGTGTGGCATATAACCTCAGTCTTTTCTTGATGTTTGCTTTTCCATAAGGTTTTCAAATCAACCCAGCCAGAGCAAATATAAACAAGCATCAGCATCCCAGATGTGGTTAAAAACCCTCAAAATTACAAACTTTTCGCTTTTCTCCATTCCCCATACTAAAATCTTCATGGGCTACACAGTTCACACCATTGTTGCTACAATTTCTTTCATGTTGGCATTGATGATGCTCCCTTCTGCCCTCTCAAACGCCTCCAGATAGCTACAGCAATCACCTCCACTATGTATCCCTTTATTACATAGCAGATCAACCCCAAGCTCCTTGTTCCCACCTTCAAGACCCTCTGTAATTTGGAGCACTCACAGTGGTATGTTCTAGCCCACTCCCCTACCCTCCCTGAATGTTTTCTTCTCTCCTCATCCCTGCGTATCTATTTTGTGCTGTCCTTTGGGACTAGAACTGCTTCCTGGGCTTAAGGAACCACAATTCTTCCATTAAAAACACTATTGCTGCCTCCAGGTACATATACTACCAGTTTTTAAGTATACTGTGTCCCTTTAACATGGGTACCCGTCCTCTTTGCTGTGCCTCAATCCATCTTTGGTGTCATTCTCCTTGGTCTAGTCAGAGGAGGTGGGCTGAGGACTTTTAGAGAGGTAGCACTGGATGGGAACGGTTTGGGGGTGAGTCCGGGAGCTCTGTGCTGAGAAGAGCTGAGCTCGGCATGCCCCCATCCTCTGCTTGAGTTCTTTGGGAGCCTGGGTGCAAACCCATGCCTCTGAGAGCAGGAATGGAGAGAGAAAAGAGAGGCTGGGGATCAGGAGAGCAAGACAGACCCTTTTTCTAGTCAAAAAGAACTGCTGCTGTCTCAGGGCTGTATAGTAGCCATCCCACCGGTAGGTCCACTTCCCTCTGATGTATTCCAGGTGGAGGGGAAGTCCAGAGAATGTCATATAAGGAATGCAAATAAAAATATCTTTCTAGACTTCCTTCTTTTATGTACTGTCTGCCAAAGCCTTCACTCCCCTCCTTTGCTGTTTTGCCTATGGATGTGTTTTATGCTTTTATCTTGCTCCTCTGGTAAAAGAAGAAGTACTTGCTGTGAGTTTACATAACTTGCCTTTTACTGCTCTGGAAATGAATGTAGAGCTTTGGTCTTAATTAGACTCTCCTGTTTTAATGAATCGCTGAAATGTGTGAATAGCATTAAGCTTAAGAATATGGCTGCGGAGTTGGATGTTTAAAGCTGGCTGTATGGCTGGGTCTGTGGAGAGATGAGCATTTAGCACCAGGGTGAAGGTGTAGGAAGAGGGAAGGGACTCCCTGAAACTAGGGCATAGGTTTGAATTTACCTGCAGGAAGAGCTGTCTGCCTGCTGAAGAGTTTTGATTTCAGAGCTGGTACTTTATACTGAACACTTTGCTCCTGTAAAAAACACTTTGCTCTGGCATCATCATGCGATTAAGTGACAGTCTCCATGACATCAGGGGTTCAGGCTGCAGTTTGAGATCCAGGCTGACGTTACTGAGTTCCTCCTCCAGCGCAGCAAAGAGCCTGAGCTCCACCTGGACCCACAGGGGAGAAAGGTTTAAAAGTTTGCCCTTGAAAATGGAAGGCCTTGGAGTATGGGATGGTGGAGATGTCAGCAAACATGCAAACCCTTGTGAAAAAATACCAGCTCGTTAAGGTGCACTCCTGATGCTTTTTGCAAAGTGCCAGTCTCATCTGGCAGACCTGGTGACACTTACTAAAGAGCATTTGGAAAAATGGCTTCCAGAAGACACTCAGCACCATGCTTAGCTAGACATCAGCCTGGAACAGGTAATAAGTGAAAGGAGTCAACCTGGTATGGCAGTCAGTGTCCAGGGAGCTTTGGGCATCACTGCTAGGATGTCTCCAGGTCAGAGCAGGATGGGATGCTTGGGATGCATGGACCAGTTGTGGGAGGGGTGACAGTATGGTCTGTTCAGCATGCAAAGGGGTTTCAGAAGAGGTTGGCACAATGGTGAGATGTGCGCTTGCAGAAAACAAACTAATGGATTAAACTAAAACTGAACAGATTAGAAGAGACACAGAAGAAGAAGCAGCGGGCCAAACCCCTGTGGTTTTTACACCTCCATTAGTCTGGTTGACCTTCAGGACCCAGACTTGAGGATGTACCTAGATGGTCCCTTTGGCTGTGTGGCCATGGGACCTTGGTTTGTGTAGCCGGCAGCGTACACAAAGGGATGTGCTGCTGCTCATGTCTGCTTTTAATTCCAGAGTCCAAAAGGCTAAGTACTTATTTTCAGCTGAGTGAAGCAGAGGTAGCCTCTCCTGTGTCTCAGGGATGAATATGGGGTAGGATTTAGACCGGGTTTGTGAGAAGGCAGGGAAAGAAAAGGAAAGTATGGATCTTTTTAAAATCAGTTATGCTAAAAAACCCCAAACCAACTGGAATATGGGCTTTTTGGTTAGTTATTAGGGGTTACACCTGAACTCTTGCAACTCTTCCAGCATTTGATGCAGAATCAATACCAAGACTGGCTCTGATGCAGAAACAGAAATCCAAGCAATCTCTCTCTCCTAACTAGGAGATCAAATTGCCGATTTAACTCGTGTCTACAGGTAAGGTGGGCAAATGTAGAAAGATTTATATAGAGGAGAGATTGGAAAGAAAGAAATTGCAAGTTAAATGGTGTTTGAAGTGATAGGGAGCTCTGGGGAAATAGACAAAACCTGAAGAGCACCGAAAGGATAAAAATCGTGAAGTTCTCTAGAGGGGCTGAAAAAAGTACATTTTATTTACTGGAAAAATAAGATGGGTAAAGGCTAAATCCCACAATCCCTTACTCATGCAAGGAATCCTGTTGACTTAAATACTTGTGTAAAAAGTATTTCTGTGGGTAAAGGATTTGTTGGACTGCATCCAAAAGTGGGTTAAGGTTGATGTTTCCACAGAGACAGCTGTCTTTTGTATGCCACCCTGGGTAGTAAATGGCAATCATGGGATGTGTTTTACAGTACGCACCAAATAAAAAAAACCCCAAACCAAACCTTTCCTTAAGTGTGTGGGAGTTTCAGGGTGTTGGGGGGGCTAACAGGAAGGTGACTCAGTGACCTGGGAGGCAGGGACAGTGGTTGCAGCTCTGCTGCGGCCTAGCGCGGACCCTGTGCCGGAGGACGCCGCTGCCAGCACAAACTCACACAAGTTGCTTTGGCTCCAGGCCTAGAACAACACGGGGCTGTTTTTTCCCTTTTGTGCTCAACTCTGTTGCGCTGGGACAATGTGAGATTTTTAATTTTATCCACAGAAGGAAGAAAGAACACTTTTTTTTTTTTTTAAAAATCCACCACACTTATCTTTGTGTGTGTGTGTGTGTGTATGTTACAAAGCCAGGTCAGCGAATATTTTACACTGGCTTTCATGGCTGTGAGTGACCAGGGCACCTGTAATAGTCACAGACAGAAGAGGACACCCCGGATGTGCTGCCCCAACCTTTAACTTTCTGTACTGTCTTTCTTTATCTGTGGGCTGCCAGGTCCAGCTTGTGCAGAGAGGGAGAGAGCAACAAGCAAGGGAGCAGGAGGTGCTTAAAACTGGATAGACAAATGAGATAAAAAGTCCTGTCTTATCTCCCCTGGGACCTGCTCTCCCCACCAATGACCCAGGAAGCCAAATTGCAAACTGTGCACCTGTCCAGGTGTGCCTGGATGGAGAGGAGCAACTCTGGCCAGGCACAACTCTCTCCATCTCAGCGCAGCTGGCGGGGTGACCCCAGTGTGTGCCTGCCCAGCAGCACCAGGAAGGGCTACACTCTGCCCGGATGAGCCCAGTGCGAGGAAGCTGGAGGAAGATTTGCCCAGGGCTTTGCGGGAGGTGCTGTGGAGTGCACAGCACCAGTGTCACTGAGGCTCAGTGCTAGGCAGGTGCTCCCAGGATCAGGACCTAAATGGTTAATTTTCAAGTGGCTTCTTAGAGCAGATGTTCCCATGTGTATCCCCTCCTTCCCTCTTCTGACACATTTCCTACACAAACAGCAGATTGCATTGCTGCTGTCCTTTTGATCTGTGGGAGGGGGAGGAAAATCCCACACAAATGATATTAGTTCTCTTTTCAGGCAGGCTGGTAACGGTGCGTATGGGCATGTACCTCCCTCCCACCTCTCCCTGCCCTGACATCTTTTTGGGACTTTCTTACTTAGCTTCTGCCCGCTTCTGGAGCTGCTTTCAGGGTTGCTTACCTTAAAGCATGGAGGGAAAGAGGAGGTAAGTTTAGGCAAATTGTGGAAAAATTATGGTTGCAAAACATTTCTGTCTGTCTAAACACATATGGAGGCTGGGGTACCAGCTGATCTGTCTGCTGCCTGCTGCTGGCACTCCTATGGTGCCTTGCACTGATGTACCTGCATTCCTTGTGGGTCCAGATGAATTAAGCCACAAGGCCTGTGTGAGGCTTAAGATCTTACCAGGCAGGAGACTATCTTTGAGCTTGTGTCTGAGATGGTTCCCAATCCCAGACTTGCTGTCCAGGCTGGTTGATATGAGATAGGGAGCCTGCTTTGGCAGGGGGGTTGGACCCGATGATCTCTTGAGGTCCCTTCCAACCCCTAAGATTCTGTGATTCTGTGTGATTCTGTTGGATGTCAACCCACACACCCACGTAGCATCAGGGTGGTTGCAGAGGGAAGGCTCTTGCAGCCTTGGTGTAAGGTGGCTCAGGGAGAGATGGCCAGAGCCTTTAGGATCAGATCAGTGTGGGGAGATCAGTCCTTCCCTCTTTCTTACAGGCTAAGAACCAGGGACAGAAGATTAACTCAGTTTAAAGACGGCAAGTTCAGGATGAATTAAAGGAGATGATTCTTTGGGGGACTGGGGTTAAGGTGTCAATCTCTGTGGTCCAGCACCTTCAGGGTGCCAAGACTGGCATGGGTTTGGAAGACTGTAAGAAAATTTCATGGGCAATAAATTCACCAGAAATTGTTAAATGCAATGTACTGACTTTGGCTTAAAAAGCCACACAGAGTCGACAATGCAAAGAATATTCTGGGGAAGTAGCTCTGATTGCTCACCCTGTTCTCACATCTCCACATCACTGCTGTTCTTTGTTGGGGAAAAGCGTGACTTCGATCTGCCCCAGGATGGTCTTTTTATGTTACTATCTCAAGACTGAGGTAGGGAAGAAAGCTTGCATTCACTCTGCTGCTGGCAACCGTAGCAGAAGCCCTCTAGATGTATGGTGATGATGGAGGTAGGTGTGGCCACCAGTTTTACTAGCATCCTCCTCCTAACTCCTTCCTGTGTGAAAAAGGCAAACAGTTCTGCCTGAGCTCTTTCCCAAGAGATCAGACAATGTTGTTCAGGAAGAGCTTGGTGGGATGTTCAAAGCTGACAGTATGGCTGGATGTGCTGCAGCAGCCGGCTGGATGCACCGACATGGGGCTGGATGCATACATGAGCCAGCCTAATGCTGAGTGGGTCGCCACTGAGGAATCTAAACGTAGCCAGTGGAGTTTCAGAAACTGGATCTTCTTCATTTAATTTTGTCTTCTTTCCTTGCTTTAGCATCATCCTCATTTCTAACACCCAGCAGCAGGCTTATAGTATCAGGGCTCTCTCCCATTGTCTTTGGAGGCTCCTGTAACAAACACCTGGTTATTACAAGAATGATGTTTCTTGAGGCAGGGGATGGGAAGGCTCAAACCTGACACTGTGACCTGCCAAAACAGCAAGCCAGGGAGTGACTGATTGAAATGCTCTGGATAACAAATTCTTTTAAACCAAAAACAATTCCAAAGAGACTCAGCGTATTTACAGACGTTATTCATATAGAAGGAGAGTCAAATATCATCAAATAACCCACTAAGCCTGACTTGCCCACTGGCTTAGAGAGGATACACTAAGCTTTGCGCTTTATTGCACTTGGTTTCTTGAGCCTGTAACCAGAACCAGGCTGTTTGCAGCAGCCAGCCCGCTTATTCCAACCAGCTCGCTCTTCTGTAGTTAACTGTTCAAACTGCTCCAGAGTATGTAATGAACCCCTGTCCATGTGGTGGTTCGCTGGGATTTCTGCAGAAGCATAAAGTACACGTGGATGCTGGGTGGGTCTGTGTGGTTATTTGCATCCGGGAGGGTGCGTGCGGCAATGCGGGCTGGCATGGTTAGTGCTAGCACCTCCGCCTTCCCAGCGCCAAACATCTGCCCCTGGCACAGGGCACTGGCAGCAGGCAGCACTGCACTTAGCTGGGAGCCCAGCCCCGTGCAAAAACATACACGGAGCAGCGACAGGCAGCAGTGGGGAAAAGGGAGAGCGGACTTGTCACGCTCCTGGAAAGAAAAGTGCAGGTTGTTTTTCCTTCACGGTGTTTCAAATGCAGCAGCTTTTCCAGGAATGTTTGGGATATTTCTTAGGGTTATTTTCTGATACCCTTAGATTTAGGGAAAAAAGAAACCTGCCTGGTTCTTTGTCTTCCCTGTTTAGATTTTCTTGTTATTTTCTCATTATTTCTCCAATGCAGCACATCAAGTGACTCCTTGTTTCTGAAAGTATAAGGGTAGAAAAACTAGAGTTTGCTGTATTTTGATGTGCCTATAAGTTTTCTGAAGCTGATGAAATGATGAGAACTTAGAGACAGAAAAAAGAAGCATTCAGGAAAATGGGACAAAGGGATCCTTCCCACTCCTCACCTTGGTATCTCCCCAACATCTTTAGTTTTATTTATTTTCAGCAATAACAAAAATAGGAAACAGTATTATTTGTCAAGTAATCCAATGTCCTTTGTGAATGCTCAAAATGTGAATTTTTCAGTTTATTTCTGTACATAGTGAGCTTTGCCACACTACATTCTCAGGGCTATGCAAAAGGGTGGTTTTTTTTTTGGAGAGCACTTTTCGTTCAAAGGACACCAGACTTGCCTGAAGGAAATTAATCTCAAATTCAGATGAATTAAGGTAAGGGAGGGAGAAAACTGGAAAAAGTTTAAAACAGAACTTCGGAGAACAGCAACTTATGGTGGGTGTGCTCCCAGCGCTGAGGCTGAACGTGGGAGATGAGGATTCTCCTGGAAGAGTGGGAAGAGAAGAGTCTCCACAAGGTGTTCAGGTGCACTTGCTCTTAAGTATTATTCTGTCTATCGGATCATATTCTTTGCACCACAGCAGTAAAAGCTAAACACAATTTCTTTGTGCTTTTCCCTCATTCCCACGTGGTGCTGGGCCCATTGCACGGTATCAGCTCTTCTTCCCAGCTGCTTTCTCAGGTCATCCCCAGAGTGTTACCAGAGCTCAGGGATGAGATGTTTCCCCTTCACATCAGGAGGCTGTATGATGCATTTCAGCATTTAAAAGGATAATTTTATCAGTTTCATTGCCTTGTGTTTAATATATATTTATGAAGCTTGTGTCCATATGATATCTACCACTGAGTTTCTAACCCCATAGCAGCCCTAAGGCTTAGTAGACTTACACGCAGCAAGACTCAAATTCTTTCCTTTTAACATCAAATCACTTGTTACTGTGTGATTTATTTAGAGGCTGGAGCACAGAAAGTAAGAAATGCCCATTGTTGCCAACAATATAATCACATGTGGGGCTTAATCCTGTAAACATGCACAGGGAAAGTTACTTGCGTATCTAAGTCTTGGGTGCATGCAGCCATTCGAATGTAAACTCCTCAGCCTGAACAGGCATCTGTACAGTATCTGAACACGAAGGGTTTGAGCCAGCCTGGGGTCTTTGTGCTAAATATATAACAATTATTATAATGAGGGTATTAATGATTTGTTTGTGTGCTGTTCTTACATCTAGTGCCAAATATTCTATAGAATGCATATCTGGGAAAAATTTAGCCCTTCGTATTTTATACCTGTAATAATCCATTACTGAGTTGCTGGATTCTGTCTCATTTGTATATGCCATATTTTTTTCCAGAACATCTGTTTAAACCCACACTGGATAGCTGCCAGATTAGTGGAAAGGATATGGTATAAAGAAGACTTTTGTTTCCTCCGAGCAAGGAGAAAAAAAATAAGTTACAAGTCGGTGCATATTGCCGAGAAGCAGCAACTTTTTCTCTTCAGAAGCAGATGTCCTGTAGTGTTTGAAAATGAAATGTTTTTGTGTCTCACAGGCAAAGGTTCTGTGCTTCAACAATATTGATTGTCAGTTAGTACAGGCTGTCAGCCTGCCGTGGTTAACCTACCAGTTGTTGGAGAGACAATCATGAGCAATTAAGAATCACATTTCGCAGTTTCAAATGCATCCATATTGCCACTTTATTCAAAATCCTTTTTTTCATGTTGGAAAGTACATTGGTGAGAGAGGAGGAGTATTCTTTTTTTCTCCTTGCCAACCATATTTTCATTGCTGGCCAAATTAAGAGAGATATATATTGCTCATAAACTTGCTGCAGTTTCTTGATTAAAATCTTACGTGCAGCACTCTTTTCAGCATCAATCTATAATAATAAGGAGGGAGCACATTGCATTGCATGTCTTTGTGTTGTGCCTTAGATTCAAAGCTCCAGAACATTGTAGAATCACAGAACATTTTGGGTTGGAAGGGACCTCAGGGCTAATCTGGTTCCAACCCCCTGCCATGGGCAGGGACACCCGCCACTAGCCCAGGCTGCCCAAAGCCCCATACAACCTGGCCTTGAATACTGCCAAGGATCCAGGGGCAGCCACAGCTTCTCTGGGCAGCCTGTGCCAGGGCCTCACCGCCTTGGAAGAACGTCTTCCTCGTATCTAATCTAAATCTGCCCTCGTTCAGCATAAAGCCATTTCCCCTTCTTCTATCACTCCCTGCCCTTGTAAACAGTCCCTCTCCAGCTTTCCTGTAGCCCCTTCAGGTTTCTGTTTTTCACAGAAAAACAAGTTGCTGTGAACCTGTCCATGGAGAGGATTTCTTTCTCACCACACATTCCCCTCCATCCCATCTTCATTAGAAAAAACCCCAAACCCTGAGCAACATCAAAATGGACCAAGCCAGCACTGGACCTGAGCCGAGGACCACAGTGAATGCTGCCTTGGCATTGCAGCACTGACCAATCAATCAAGTGAAATCGTCATGATTTAGGATCTCAGCAGAAGTATTTCGGAGATGATGGGCAGTTTGGGGCAGCGTTACCAGCAAATGAAAGGTGCTGAAAATGGGGAATCACAAGAGAAAAAAAAAAAAAGGGAAATTATGTGTCTGAATAATATTGAGAAATCATCTCCCACACGCAAATGCGCACAGGTTCTGATACCAATGCTGGTATGAGTATGAAAGTGAAGAGTTTCGTCTTTGGTAAGACTTTGTCAATTCAAAACTTAGGGTAAAGTGATTTCTGTGCAGTACCTCTTTCTGACCATCTTCACCTCTCCTCTGCAAAAAACACAAGCTTGTGGTTTCACAATCGCATTTTCCTATTCTTAAAACGTGTTTTCTCTGTCGTCTTGCTTTGTGAGAAAGACACTGAAACTGCTAGAGAAACTCGATGGAGGAAACTCAAATGGCTTCATGTATGACATGTGAACAAAGGAACAAAGTAAACACTGACAAAAATAGAAAGCAACACTTTATTTTCCCTCTGATCTTTCATTCTTAGGGGATATTTGTGATTATGGACAACTTCCAGCATTTCAGGCAAATGGTAAATTTTTAAACAACTGATGTAATAGAGAGTTGAGGTGTCAGCATGCAATGAAACAATATCTTACTCTTGCTGACAGCAGAATACAAAGGTTTCTTTTATTTAGGACTCTTCCTGAAACAAGCAAGAAAGATGGATAATTGTCCTGAAGTGGGCCGCAGAGCTTTGCATCACACTCAATAATGAAATGCTTTGTCTCTCTGATTCTTCTAGGATTAAAGACATTCAGGAAAACTGAACATGGTTTTCTCCCCTCTCCTATGTTTGCCCTTGACTAGACAAAAAGTTTTCTATTAAGCAATTCCATCTGTGGGAAACATCAGGTACTTTGAGCACCGTGCGGTGATTTATGATCCCCAAAATCTTGATTCTTATACCAGAGATGAGAAACTCAGGTCTGTATTGAAGAAATGATTTGGTCTTATGCTAATCTTGCACAAACTGTTGACACTCACATTAAACAAACATAGTGGGGTGTAATTACATTTTACACCGATCCATGAAATATTCATGTAATAATAACGAATCCATACATGCAATCATACAATATCATCATCATAAACTGTGGTCAAATACATATGATATTTGCAATGCTTATACCTTGTTCATATAAATAAATATTCATTAGAACTGAAACTAATTACTGCATGGTTGATGACAGCTGAGAATATTAAGCTCCACTACTGAATTATGCCTTCAAAGGCATTTTTGAAATGACATTTGTTTTCAAGTTGTGGGTCAGTTTATTTGTCCAGCTACGATAATATTTTTTTCCAATGGAAAGAATAATGTTTATACTAATTGTCATGAGAATGTCTAAGCGTTTTCTGTGACTAGTAATCAAATTAGGAGTTGTGAGGGTCTGTAAGTACACCAACGTTAGTCTATTTTCATATTTAAAATTGGCCTTTCCCACAGCTCATTCAAGTTTATGTTCCAGCCACATGTCCCACAGATAAATAAACAGATGCTTTATATAAAGAGTTAGATCATATTTTGAATGAGTGAGGAACATATGTCATCGTTAAGGGAAGCTTCAGTGCCAATGCTGGCATTAAGGTAGAGCAAAGAAAACAAGGAAGAAGTTGAAGTAGAGCAACACAATCCCAAGGACATTATCAAAACCAGAAGACAGGTTATTTGCACTAGAGTTGGCAAGAAAATGTCGTTCAGCAGTTTATGCTGAAAAACAAAAGGATAGCAAGAGGAATTTTTGATTTTTAATTAAAAAAAAGTCCTCTGCTGTTGGCAGTTTTGGGCTGAAACCAAAAATTATGTTCTTTTTACCTCAGCATGCCAACCCCCTAAGTTTTGTTTGAACAGAACTTTTTGTGAGGGATTCAATTTGCCCCATTTTCCAATGAAAACAACAAAAATACAAGTAAAAACTGAATTTTCCCAAGAAGATTTCTCTTTAGTGAAAATCAAATTGATTTTTTTTTTTTAAATTAAGAAAGTTTCATGGATTCTTTTTTTTCCATGTGCCCCTGATGAAAGGAGGATATCCAGATATAGCGGATAATAGATCTTTTTTGTCTGAATGCCACTAAGTGACATTGGATTTATTTCTGCTATTGTGTTGTGTGCTTCATACAGACTAGAAACACAGTTCATGCCCAAGAGATCATTGTAATTTAAATATAGTCTAGAGGCTTTAGTTATAAAATGTACAGAATCGGGGGGTTTAATTGCATGGAGAAATATTGATCAGAAAAAAATAGTGTGCACATATTAAAAAAAAATTAGTTTCCAGGGTTAGGGAGTATCAGAAGTGAAAAATCATGCTATAAGTAAAAGAAAAAAAACAAGAAAAAGTTATCTGCAATTGCCTGGTGAATATATCTGCAATTTGATCATAGGAAATGAGCAGGGGACTAAGGCAGAGAACCTGGAAAAGACCAAAGAGCTCCCTGAAGTACCAGAAGTGGGAAGGGAGCTGTGATGAGCAGAGATCATTGATGCAATTAGAGGGTTTATGTAAGATATTGTTTCAGGCAATGATTGATACTCTAAACCACAAACTTCCTAAGATACAGCGGAAGGTGCAGTGAATGGTGATGCACAAAGCACTGGAAGAACAGAGATGCTGTTACACTGATTTTTATCTCTGAATTCTCTAAAAAAGGGTTTATTTTTCATGGCATCCACAAGAACTGGGGGATCCAAAGGTGGAAAGGGAGAAACTGTCTCAAGGGAAAGAAAAGACCCATTTCCCCACTCTTGGTGTAGCATGGTAGGACGGTGAAATCAGGGGGCCAGGCTGGGGAGCCTCTGGCTGGTGGTACATGGTGGGGGGGTGGGATGTTCTGCATCTGCACATCATGCACCAGCTCTGGAGGAGGATGCTGGATTTAGTGAGCAACTTTTCGCTGCCGGTTGCATCGGTCAGTGGCAGTGTGTAAAGATTTGGCAGTACATGGATGAATCTGTGTGAGACTTGGCTGCCTGGACCACCTTTTTAAGCACTTCATTTGGGAAATGAGTACATGACAGAAATTTCTGATGGCCTGATGTGACAGAAAACATCCACTGCTCCATAAGCTGAAAACCTCCTATAAAGCCCCAGAACCATGTGTAGTCCCATCTAAAGGAGACACCCACCTGGCACTCCAGATTTGGAAAAGAAACTTTACCAGGGAAATTGTCAGAAGGCTTTTTTGGAATGGGATCGTTCATACCAACAAGCTCTGAGCTACTTCATGTCCATGGTTGTGTAACTGCCCTTCTGCCCAGGTCTTCAGCCCCATGACTAAACAAATCTCACACAGACCAACTCTTGCCAAGGTGTCCTGAAAGTTTGTGAATGAGGGAAGGGGGAAACCTGGTCCAGGCTGGCCACTGTAATTGTCTTCTCCCAGTCTGTGGTTCTCACCACCTGCTCTGGGTCTCTTGGATGGGCAGGTCTCCTGAGGTTGACTGGAAGGAGAGCAGAGCCATGGTTTGCCGAATACAATCAGCAGGCTCTGGCAGCTGGGTACGTTCCTACCTCGCTCCAGCTATTCCATTTATGTGACAGTTTGTGGGAAACATCTGGCACGGCATCTGACTGACACGTCTCCAGCTACAGAAAGCTGAGAAAAAGCAAAGCAGCCACCAGGGATAACAAAATGCAGTTTTGTGCATCTTAAACCTCATTCTCTTCTCTCAGCCACCAGACCTGAGCCAGGAGTAGTAAATCAGCTAAAGTCAGTGAAGGACAGGCTAAAGATAGTGTGAACTTTGGTTAAAATGTTCCTGCCTGATGAGACAATCATTGAACCAGGCCTTCCAGGTTTTCCCCTACTTGCACCATCACTGGTTTTGTGTGTGACCTTGAGCAAGTCATTTTTCTTTGCCTCACCTAAGTTTCTCCCCCTAGCTGAGGGAAAGAAGAGACTGTTTTGGTCATACATAGTGCTATCTGCCGGCGCAGTCTAGAAGTTAAACATAATTACAGCCATCCCGCCTCCGTTGATGATTGTACTGTAACTTTTGGCAATCATCCAACAGCCAAAGGTAAAACAGGACCAGGAGCTGGAAGGTGAAAAGTTTTCAGTTCAGCCTGAATGTGTGGAGCATGTTTTTAGGGCAGATGATGAACCGTTGAGATGGCTTATCATGATTCTCCATGCAGAGCCTGGGTGTTTTTCTGACATTAAAACAGAGCTTCTAGAGGACTAGAAATGCATTTTAACATTCTTTTTTCTTTCATCCAATACCTGATGCCCTCATTACTATAAAGGTAATACCATTATGCGAGGGAAACCCAGGTCTCTGCAGGGCTCAGCAGGTACACGATCCAGTTACTGCGAGTGAACAAGCTACCTCATGTCAGCTGAGATGTGGTAACTCTGTGGGTACTTGCTCCTACAAGCAATAACAATAGCTCCCTACAGCAACCCTGTGCTATTTCAGGTCTGCTTTCCCCACCGCGGGAAGTGCCATCCCACTGCCTTTGCAAGAGGCGAAGCGCGCGCACACGGTTGGTTCTAACAGTTGCCCGGCTCAGTTGGGCTGACAAGCGCCAGCTTGTCAAATGGCAGCAACCTCCGTCAAGTGTCTGAGCACGAATACTGAAACTCTGTGAAAAAAAGAGAAGGCCTTTTCAGAGACGTGTTAAAAGTGGATGTGGGTGTACGGTGGTGAGGTTCAAACAGGTAGCCCCAGCCTCCTGCCCAAGACTATGTGAGGCTCTGCAGCTTTCTAACCAGTCGCTGCTTAAAATACTCTCTGCTGTTGGAATGCCACAGAACAGCCCTCCTCTCACACCCAGCCCCTCTACAAAACTATCTAAACGCATAAGAAATGGCAAAAAGAGTGGTTTGGGAAAATAATTAGGTCAATTAGGATGTAACAAGGAGAGTGGTCTAGACATAGACAGCATTTAAATTAGTAACAACATGCTCCATTTGAGTTCTTCAGTTCAATCACCTATTTAATCATCAATTCATCTATGCGAATTCCCAGCAAATTAGAGAATTTGCTAATTTAACGTACCCTGAAGGTGGTGACTAAATTATGTATCAATGTCACTGATACCTGCTCTGTCTAAAGTATAAGAGAAACGCAGCCAGGCTCTTCAGAGAGGGGCTTTGCTGCCACATGCTCTCCAAGGACCACACAAAGTGCTGCATTTTAGAAAGGTCTGTGAGGTTAAAAAAGTCTCCTTGGTTCTGTATGAGGCAATCTGAATTTCATTGACGCTTTCCTCTCCCCTACTTGAAGCCCGTGCACAAAGCAGCTGATAAAAGAGAGGAAACTGAAATAAATTTCATTCTCAGCATATCCTGTACTCTGAAGTTGCAGGTTCTCATTTTTGAAGCCAAAGGTAATGAACAGTAATCAGTTTTAGAAGCAACACAGTATAAGCGGATCCAAAAGTGAGAGATGATACAGAAAACCATAGTGTCCTCTTATGTGCTATGTTAAGAAACTAATCCTGTGGCTTGTATAGCACTTCTCCAATGCCACACAAGATACCACCAGTCTCTCCTAGTAGGGCTAACCCTCACCTAGGCTTGAACCATCCCCTGTCTGGGGGAAAGCCTGCACAAGAGTTACCCATCACTCACATAGCCCCTCTAATTGCAACTAGCACATAAAAGAATATCTGTTCTGGCTTTATAACTGATGCCCTGCCAGAAGCCAAAGTGTCCTTCCATGTGGGCTCAGACATGATCCTCTCATGTTCTTCCTCAGGCATGACAGGGACTTCAGTGGGACTGTTATCAGGCTCTGAAGAAAAGAAGTGTACAGTGTGTCCCTGAAAGGGATCTCTGCAGAAAACAAGGTGGAGGGGGAACAGAAGATGAGAAAGTTGCGCAGAGAACATATCTAGAAGAAAAAAAACCCAGTATTTTTTAAAAGTCTAATTTTATGCTGCACAACCTGCATGTTTTACCCTCTTTCCTATTCACTCAGCAGTTTGAGGAAGCCTGTACTGTGCAGTCACTAACAGATTGAGGATTCAATCTTGGACTCTGCCTAGAGCAAAAACAGTGGTTTTATTTGTCATACACAGTAGCTCTGCCTCAACATCCCCTGGAAAAGGGCATGAACCTGTCTGGTGAGGCCAGGCTGGCAGTCCCAAAGATCTTTTCAAGTATGGTGGATGGAGTGGTACCTCTACAGGTAAGAGGCAGCATCGTTCCAAGGTGAGGTGTGCTTTGTCAGCACACAGTCATCTGCAGGGGTTTCTGAGAGGTTACCTGGTGACTTGAAAACAGGCCTACAGTCAAAGGGTTCAGATGCTTCTTGAGCAGTATTCAAATGCCTAGAGATATAGGGATGGGTGCAGCCTTGGCAAGATTTTAAAAGCCAGATAAGGAGAAATGAGTAATTAGGCATCTGACGAGCTGCAAATTCACATCTCTCCTCAGGATTGGTGAACTGCTTTGGCTAAAATAACATGCAATTTGAATCTTTGCCAGTTGACTGTATTAAACTGAATTCATTCCCCCCAACCCCCCCTTAAGATCAGAGATTGCTTTGTTCAGTGTTGGAGCACGTCAGAAATTCTTCTGGGAGCCTTGGAAGTCTGAGTGAGGGGGGTTGTGGAGAAGAAGGAGTCACCATATTGCTGTATTTGGCACCGGGTGCAACCGCGCAAATGCTGCCTCCAGGCCCAGGTCTGTGATTCCACAAGGATATTGATAAATTAAGGATGCTACATAGATGCATGTACCCACCTTGGTACCCTTCCATGCCTGTTTCAGGACATTTGGCTTGGTTAAATACAGAGTCCAAAGGGAAGGTCCTTCTACTCATCCCGGGGCTGCCGGCTTTCAGAGAGATTTGCCCTTCAGCCCGGACCTTGCACGGGGTCTGGCTTTATTCCATAGCTACTTGCTACGTCAAAATGACTTGCCCCCTTCCCAGGTGGGCTGGATAACAGCAGGGAGCTGGCTGATCCCAGGCCCTCAGAACTGGGAGAAGTTGCAAGTACCATCACTGCAACCAGGAGAGGGGTTACAAGAAAAACTCCCTTTGCCTTCAGCAGAAAGTGAGATTATTTGGGCAATGAATGAATACAGCAAGTATAGACTAACATGCCCAGATCTGAAGTGAAAATAAAGGCAATTTTAGCATTCTTTTACTTTACAGTGCCTGATTGAAGAATTTGGTCACATGGCAGGAAAGAAGGTCAGAGAAGAGAGCTCTTTTAACAGGAACTCATCCGTATTTCAAACCGGTCACATGCCTTTTCATTTGTGTCTTCTCTGACGTGAATGCCTTCTTCATCTTTATTTACATTGATCTGCTTTCACATTTTGCTTTGAATTGCAAGCAGGCTTTTATCTGCTGGCCAGTATGAAAGGGTGGCAGAGGCATCCCCACTCAACTCCCGTTTGCCCGGTGTCCAAGAAGAATCGTTCTTCCTAATGAAAGAGCATTTTGGCAGTCACATCGACACGATGCATTTTATGCTGACTGGTCAAGATCAGTTCTAGAAACAAACTGTGGTGCACAAATGTTTCTACCCTTCCATTTGTCTCTGCAGTCAGGCACACGTCAAATACACTCCGCGTCATGTTGCGGGCCAGAACAGATTGTTTGCATCTCAAACGGTGGGGCTGGTAACTAACACTATCAGGAGTGTTGCATAGTGATGCCACCATAGCAAAGCCAGAGATTTCTATCGGAGAAACACGTACCGTGCTCAGGGTAGCAGCATTTGTAAAAGCATGCACCACATAACGAGGAGAATTTCATCATGCAGAGCAAAGAGACATGTTGGTGGCTACAAAGCAAGAGATTTAATTCATACCTGAGGATAATTTGATCTTCAGTTTCCCCCCACACTACTTACTATGCCTGAACAGCTTTGTACGAGCCATTGACAGGCAGAAATTGTCGGGGAGTTATGGCTTTTTAAGATCTGACTTTCTCAGCAGTTGCAAATGCAAGAGCAGAATGCTGATTAGCTCTAAGATGACATATGCATAAAGAAAAGGACCCTAAGAATACAATAACTCAAGGCTGCTTAAAATGAGATGTGGTTTTGTAAGCATTACGCAAATAGTGATTTGGGGAATCTGAGCTCCAAGCAGAGAGCTGGGCTGAATGCGTGTCCAGGGAGTGTGCGGTTAGTACCTGGACCATGGTAAGATTACAATGAGCATTTTCAACTATTGCTAACTATAAACAGAAATATGAACTGTGTGGGTCAATGTGGTGACTCAGCAATCTAAGTTACTTCGTCCTGCTGCTGCCGGAGGACTGCAGTTTGGTTTCCAGCTCCACGTTTAGGATTTCCAGGGGGAACAGGAGATGAGTCAGGGAATTAGAGCAACCTTGCATTACTTAACTAGTGCTTGATCAATGGCACTGGGAGGGCTCTGCTGTAGGGAACCCCTGCAACAGTGTCGCAGTGTGCTTGCTGCTACAGAGCGCTGTGAGAGCTGCCAGCGCTCTCAGATGTGTGTGTGGGAAGAGGGGAGAGAAGAAAAAAAAATATATGGTCAGCAAATAATGGGAGAATTTACTGTAGCATCACCTGGCAAATAGCATTACACTAATGTGCATGAACCGGTATGTACTGTATCCCAGCTGCGATGCAGGTAGACTCAAAACTTTATATCCCATGGCTCCAAAATACTGTTATTTTCAAGGCACAGCCAGTCACCTGTAAACTGGAATGCACGCAAAACCCATCACAGCCCTGGAGCAGGAGCATGTCCTCACCGGTCAGCTGCAATGCCAGGCAGGTAATTAGCAAACACCTCTATAAAACAAGCGAGGTCTCGTTTATCAATCAACATACTATTAATTAGCTTATGTGTCAATTTTAATTGAGGTGATTTGAATTAATAATGGTCATCTGTGCAAGTTGTGTGGCATACCTGCAGGGAGCTGGGCTTGCTCCTGGGCTTAACTTTTGGCAAATATTCTAACCTAGGATATAATCTTTAGTTTCAAAACGTGGATTTTTTTCAGAGATAACTAGCTGTGCAACTGATGGCTATTGCTTAATAAAACCTATATGTGGGAAAACATTGCCTGACAACTACGTTTGAAATAAAAATGGGGTAACAGTGTTATGTAAGAAGCCATCTAGCTGAAGCCATGTCATAAAAAAGCTCCAATGACACACATAAGGGGGTAACATTATTTGCAAATTATAATAATAGCTTTCCACATCTGTTCTCATGAAGAGGGAAAGCTGTGTGGCTCCGGGTATTTTATTTAAGCTCTGAATTTAAGCTCTATATTGCTTTACATTTTGTAAATAAAAACCCCAACCAACCTTATGACTCTCTTCGTTTTACCTTTTCTCACTTTGCTAAAGACAGTGCTGTAGCTCAGGTTACTCTGGGGTTGTCATCATCCCTGGATCAGGTTGAACTGAATCGTCCCAGGTGTGCTTTCAATTTAAAAATGACTTTATGAGGACAAATATTAGGATAATCACAGCTGCTTCAGTGATACTGAACATGGTTATTGTTTTACCGTTGACAAGATTGCCAGAGCTCCCTGGTGCTGTGCAGTGTCCTGGCACCCCGCAAGAGGCAGCGTCTGCCCCAAGGAACCTATAATCAAAACCCAGAGAAGGGGCTGGGGGAAGGGAATTAATCAATAGCTGACTCTCTCTGCATTAAATACAGAAGTGTCTGAGGTATGGAGATTAAATGACTTGGCTAGGTTATGCAGAGAGTCTATAAAAGAATTGGGAATTGAAAGTAGCCCTCTTCCATCTAAATTCAGACGTGTTGAACCATCAGTCAATAACAAGACTGATTTCCATGGTAGTAGCGTTTGGAGGCTTTAATCAGGTTTTATGCCCTATTATGCTGGTACTGTGTAAATATACAGTAACAGATACTCTCTGCAGACACGTCCTTACACAGGTTGCTGCTGGTTTCAGTGGAGCTCTACACATCCAGAGGGGTACCCTAGTTTCTAAATAGGGATGAGATGCAGCGGGTGGGAGCAAAACCTGCAGCATCTGCAGAGGTTGTAAGTAATGGCATCACAGGGTTGCCTGCATAAGGTATGCAGTGTAGCAACTTCCTTGTTCACTTACTCCATTTGGAAGAGGGCAGATGAACAAGGGAAAATAATAAACTTTGTCAGTGGAAGTCTGAGACATACACTCTTTGAAGTGTCTCGAGTGCTGGTGTTTCACTGAAATGCAAAGTTTTCTTGCCCAAGAATAAATCAGGAACACTTTCAACAACTGCAGCAAAGCTCTTCTTTTTTTTTTTTCTCCCACACAAATAGTCTAAAAGGTGGGTATGTGAAAGGTAAATGGAAAATAAAGATACTATGATGGGAAGAACCGTGACCACATTTGGAGGACATCTGCTGAGATGTTATCTGTGGTGAAGAAGCCCTGCCCATTTAGTGACATCATTTTCTACAACTTCCAGCGTGTCCTGGCAGGCTCAGGGGCTGCAGCAGGAACGCTGTGTGAGAGCCAGGCTAGATGCGGCAGAAAATAACAGCGGGCCTGGTTCCCTCCAGGCTGGCAACAAGTATCTGGCTGAGAAGCAGCCAGTTCTCCAGCCGAATACAGACAAGGAGGCTGGGGGCAGCAATGACCTCAAGGCAGGTCATCAGGTCGTTTTCTTTCATGGTTGCCTTTATTATTTTAATATTTGGTGTGTATGTTAGACAAGCACCAAGAAGTTGCTGCAGAGCCTGTGGCGAGATGGAGGTCCTGTCCCATGCAGCCCCTAAGGGATTTGCACAGGGTCTCGGGGGACCCAGCTGAATAAGACATTCTGCTCCAGGCTGGAAAGCTCAGAGGACTTGAGGTCCAAGAAAACCAGTGTTATGTGCTGAGTATGGTGAGGGGTGGGGTGGAGTGGAAGGGCAATCAAATAGGTACTTGTCGTATCAGCATATACACAGGGTTTTCTAGCGTGACTTTTGCAGTGTTTGTGCATATGCCTGATCCTTATATCTTCTTAAACTTTTTCCTAATATCTTGTTAACTTTTGGACACCGTCAGGTCATGTGGCAGCAGTGTCTTCAATGCCTGCACCTAGTTTAGCACTTACTTCACCTACTTTTGAATCACTGAATTTGCTCTTGGAGCAAATCTCCTGATCACACCAATTTACTGTGCTTTAGATTTTATCATGGACCAGCCTGGGAGTGCATGACCTGGGCTCCCTTCCAAGGAACCTGAAGCAGTGACATCCCCTGGACCATTCACATGAACTCTGGCCACTGCTGGGCATGCAGTCCATGGACTGACCCCCGTCACTGATAGCCCAAAGCACCCCCATTTCACTGGAACACTGGAACATTTCAGTGTGGAGACACAGTCCTTGATATGGACTGAATCACTCTGGAAAGCCACTCCTTTATGGCCCTACTGCCACTCAGACCGAGTGCATCTCGGCTTGTTGCCCACAGGAAACTTCAGACCATGAGGGAGAGGAAGAGAGTTTGGGCTTGGAGAGGGCCTTGCCGCTCACAGCAGGATGGACATAACTTGCTTTGGCTGCGGGGTGCAACAGCCACAAACCTGTCTGTTGGCACAGCTAACAAAACCAGCGTAGGTGTGGCCAAAGGCTAGTAAAAGTACTCGGAAGTGTTGTGACAACAGCAAGTCAGGCAGAAAAGGAGACCTCAGTCATTTCACTGAGCACAACTGGCAGTATGAGCTCAAACCTGATCACACACTTTAAAGAACTACAGGAGAGAGATGCTCTAACAGCAAAAAATTTAATATATGCAATTTTAATACATATATTTATATATACATTGATACAATATATAAATTATTACTGGTGTCCTCCTTTCATAGAACTGCTTCTTGTATCATAAATAAAGCAGAAACTCCCCTCTTGCTGGTCCATAAGCCATTGCTCTTTGGCTTGTGTCTAATTGGTATGCCTGCAGAAACGAGGATGCAGCAGGGATCTGAAGTAAACAGAGCACCAAAGACACATAAGACACATATTTACCTTTTTTTCTCTTTTCCTGCTATTATTCATGGTAGTATCATCTCTTTTACATATGAGGTGTGAATACAGATGACAACATCACTAAGTGCAATTTTATGGCTGCAGTAGCCAGAGGATCAGACCAGAATGATGCTGAAATGGTCACCTCTGTCCCTAAGAGTTTCCAAACAATACAATTTTGAGGAGTTAATTTAAATGGTAGAGGATTTTCACATTAGAAACACACTGAAGAAATTAAGAGCAATCTCTTCTCTTCTAACGTTCATATAAACCTGCCAGTCGACCGGATAAATGTACATATATACACATTTTAAATGATCTAGGAAGCCCCTGTTATCCTAATGCCTAAACCCTTAACAGCTCAATTACAGCTCTTCATCTCAAGGAAATTACAGATGTTGTGAGGAAGACTGACTTGCTGTGCACTGGCTTTCACCTGGAGCTCAGTGCAGGCAGAACCAGTGCTCCAAGAACCCATTGCTGTGCCTGTGCCCATGTCTAGCAGTGCAGCCGCTGCTCCTTCCACATTTCCATGTGGGCATCCACAGGGATAATCCACCACAGATCCTGCATCCCAGTTAATATGCCCACATTGTGCTTAACCCTGTAACTTTAGGCAAAAAGCATAGTCACCATCGGGTGTGTGAGGGTTGGGAATGCAACAGAAACCTGAAAGGTTTTTACTTGTAATACGTGCATTCAACTTCAGTGTTTCAGTCTCAGAGGATCTGCCTTTTTGGCAATAGCTGAGATCGTGGTTACCTCACCACACAGATCACTGGAGTCTCAGCATTCCCAGGGGTCTTCCCAGAGCTAATAACTCACGACCTTACTTTATCAATAAGGAGGAAAAGCAGTGGTTTGACACAGCCTTCAGTCCCTTCAGATCAAAGACTGTCATCTGATGTGTCTCTACAGCACCTAATGAGCCCTGGTCCTGACTGGGACTTGTGGTTATTACTGTAATGACAAAAGCGACTGTGGTGGTGTATGGGACAGAACTGATAGATCTGTTATTTTTGTCCATTCTATATCTAACTAGCACTTTTTCTATGCAAACCAATTCAGTTCCTGTTTATGTACTCAATTCCCCATTTGCTGCCCCGTGTCACGGCTATCGTTATTCCTGGTGAGGAGGACTATGCAGCTCTCACTTTGGAGTCTGTCAACACCACTGATGACTCAGCCAGAAAAGCTCTTTGCAGGACTGTGAAGTGTGCTGCCTTCCTCCTGCTCCAGCTGGAGAAAGGACTCTGCCATCCCAGAGCTGTCCAGCTTTAGCACTCTGGCCACCAGGAACAGAAGCTGGAAACCAAACCCAGGTCTCCTGCCCGACCTCTGCCAGGGTTTTTAGTGAGACTAAAGACCTCTCAAAGATGCTTCAGCACACAGGCTGCTCCTCAGCTGACACTCAGCCTTGTAGGAAAACGATTAAAGAACAAACAAAATCATACATTTATTTATTCACAAGATTAATTTCTAAAGATCAGTATGAGACCATTTCAATATGACTATGCTACTTTTCCAGATAGCCTGCTATTGTTTTGCTGTTGAAAAATATACCTTCAAACATTGGATTCAGTCAACTTTAGAAGCACAGTTATATTTATTACATTTGGCACCATGAAATGCACTTTTAATGTATATTTTCATTAAGCCTGATTTTTATCCAAGACCAAATCCAAGCTGTTTGTTTAAAAGCTGCTAATGCCTAGACTGAGATACCAGCTCTGTAATTCTAATAGGATGTCATATAGTCTCCTCCTTTGAGTACCTACTGAGTACAGCCCACCTTTTAAAAAGGGAGGAACCAATTGACTGTTGGGCCATAAAGTTGCCGTCATTAATTGCCATCATGGAGCGGAACTTGTTCTACTGGGGGTTAACTCAGTAATGCCACTTCATCTTACTGTGGTAGTCTTTCTTCTTATGCCTGACTGGATAAAAAGAACACTTTTATCCAAAGCTGTATAATTTCAATGTTTTAAAATAACTTTAAAAAGTGGCATCAAATTATATGTTACCTATACATATATGTTAAATAATATATAAGGAGTGCCTGCTTTTCTGGTGTGGTATTGATAAAGTGTCTGGTAATCAAGAATTCTTTGCCACTAACCCCTACGTTCAGTATTTTCAGTAACATAATACCAGGGAACAGTTGATGCACCTTATTCTGAAGCACTTAACCAACCAGGATCAACTGATGTGAAATTTGAGGAAGTGCTCAGGAAAATCTAGGGACTTCCCTGAAAATTTGGGCTTATAGACTATCACCACATTGATGATAACCGAGTGATAAAACCCACATTGTTGGCATTTATAACAATTATTGAGTGATTTCATTGTTCTCTGAGGGGGAGAAAAAAAAAAAGAGTGCCTGCTTTTGTTCATTGTTGATACAAAGTCACTCTTGTTGTTGCAGACCAGGCACTTCCTACTCTACCTGGGTATTTTTATCCACAGTACTTTGCTGTGTTTGAGAGATAAGCCCTTACTCCAGACTCTGAATTGCACTTCCCCCTCAAATTTTGGGAATGTGAGATCCAGATCAGGATCCAAACTTTCTAGTTTGGGCCTGTCTTTCATCATGGTAAATCAACAGTCGGCAAATCTAAACAATCTGTGTTGAAATGTCTTTTTTTTTTTTTTTTTAATTGTACTTCCTTTCTAGCAAACAAGAGAGGTTTATTTTCTTCTCTTCAGGACAGAAAACTATTTATTGTATGACCTTATTTTTAAAACTGCTGCTTCGTTTGCAGGGGGAAGTCCTCATGACCTTGCTCACCATGCAGCCTGGGAGCTTATCAATCAGGACAAGGTTTGGCAGGAAGGCAAGAAAGATCTCCTGCTATCAGATCTATTACCACAGATCCCCCAGCCTGGACAGAAGTGATCCACAGCCAGTGAACTCCTGGATTTACATGCACTCTTTATCCCTAGGTCTAACTGCAATCTGAAGACTCAAAGTTAGTTCATAAATGCATTTTCTTAAGTTCTACACACTTCCTCTGAGCTGCCTGCAAGCTTTGCACACTGATGATTAATTTTATTTGAAGTATATCTTTAATGCCTACCTACATTTTATTCCACAGTAAGTATTCTGAACGAAATGCATGGTGGGCTGTAACATGACCACAAATGCAGATTTTTCCTTTCTGTTGCCTTTGCATCTTAGAGACCTCTCACTGCCATTTCATCCTGCCCTGATACCAACAGAAATCTTTCCACTGACTGCAGCAGATAAGGATCTGAGCCTAAACTAGTTAACTGGGCCTGCACTGTGGGGTCTGCTTATTCCACTATGTTGTCTGACTGGTACATTTTTAAAGCTGTGCTGAAATATACCCTGGTAAACCTAAAGCAGAGACATAGAAAATCCCTCACTGGTGTAAGCAGCTCTGCCAGGAGAAACTGGTCCACTCCTTGGTGGGAAAGGAGCTCTGTCTCTTTCTCCCTCCACTATGAAGAAGAGTGAAACCTGTCCTCCTCTGTCTCGTCGTTGGATCCTCTAGCACATTGGTGCACCCAAAATCCAGTGATCCAATTCATGCTCAGGAACTTTCCCAACAGATACGATTACAGGCCTAGCTGATCAAAATGGAAGAAGAAAATGAACTTATGTGTACAATCGTTCAAATAATGCGGCAGAAAAGCCTCTTCTTATATCCCTGTTTTGCTACCACCATAGATGCAGTGTATTTCCCAGCTTTACTGCTGTAGGTGCACTTAATGCTCCTTTATGTTGTTAAAGAGTACAAAACTGGGGGAAGATGTGCCATTTTCGAAATTCCAGCTAGCTCCCGACTGCAGAAAAGCAATCATCAGTGATTGTACGTTTCTGAAGGAATCCAATCAGTTCTTACAGCCCAGTTAGCGTTTATGGCGCTGTCAATTAGAAAGTAAACAAAATCCCTTTAATGACCCAAGAGGGCAAATTTTCGTACTGGAAGTGTGGAGAAAAAAAAATCAATCTGTCAAAGGCATTTCCACCACATCAGGGTTTGTTTTTGGTTTTTTTAAGAGCAGAACGACTTGTAAAAATCTTACCAAAAAATCCTGCTGCCCTGTAAGCAACGTTTCACGGAACCTGTGATGTCGTGAGCCAGGCAGCAGGCAGAGCAGCACCCAGGCTCACCCTCAGAGGGTCCCAGGGCAATCGCTTCCCCTCCCCACGCCTCACAGCCCACCTGCTGCGGAGAGGGAGATTGAAACAGCCTCCGAGGTGCCCTAATTGTTTAATTAGGTGTTTCGTGGGCACCAGGGAAAGCGGGTCGGAGCTCCAAGGGGTTTACAAGGGCCTGGTTAGTCTCAGGGGTTGGAATGCCGGGACTGTGCGGGTCTCTGCCTTACGGAGGAGGCGTCGGGCCCCTGGCGTTTGGGGTAAACTGGCCGCGCTCTAGGCACCGGGCTCCTACCGCTGGCGGCTTCCCGTAGGGCCGAGTTAAGAGAGGCCGCATCGCCTCCCGGCGCTCGGCCTCCCAACCGCCCGGGTCAAGGGCCGGTCCGGTCCTCGGGGGGACGGAAGTGGGGAGGGAGACCCCGCCGGCGGGGCTGCCTGGGGTAGGACCGCGCCAGGGGCGCGGAAACGCCGCCCTCGGGGCCCGGGGCCGGCCCGGTGGGTGGGCGGAGGGGAGCGGCGGGAGGGCCGGGCCGGCGAAAGCTGCCCCGCCGCGCCGAGGGGAGCTCTGAAGGCGGCGAGGCGGGGCCGGGCGGCGAGGCCCCGGCAGCGAACCCACCCTACCGGGGAGCGGCGCGAAGCGGGGCGGCCCCTCGGCACGGCGGGGCGGGCGGGAAGCGGCGCGGCGGCGGTAGGACCCGGCGGCCGCTCCCCGGAGGATGTGAGCGAGCGCCGCGGAGACGCGTGTGGGACGAGCCCGGCCTCGGCTGCGGGAGCTCGGCCCGGTAGCGCGGGGGGGAGGCGGCGGCTGCGGGAGGGCTGCTGAGCGAGGCGAGGGGCGGCCTCCCCCTCCCGGCCGAAGGCAGGGCGGCGGCGGGGGCGAGGCGGAGCGGCGGGGAAAGGCAGGCCGGCAACCGGAGCGGGCGTGTAAGCCCCATGGGCCGAGCGCCTGCGAGAGGGGGAGGAGGAGCCGCCCCGGCGCCCGCCGCCCGGGGATGGTGAGGAGGCGGCGGCTGCCGGGAGCCCAGTGAGGCCTTCGCTCGGCACCCGCTGGAGATCCCGCCTCGCCAGCCTCCCCTTCCCCCCGCTCGCTCGCTGGCTCGCTCCCCCTTTCCCTCCCTTTCCCCTGCCTCCCTCCCCGGCTCCTTTCCCCTGCCGCCGCCACCCTCCCATCACCTCCTCCCTGGGCTCCAGCATGTAAGTGACCCGCTCCCCCGGCTGGGAAGGGCTGGGGGAAGGAAGCGACGGGGCCGGGGCCTGCTCCGCTCGGCCGCGCCGTGCCCGCCGCATTGTGCGGAGCTGGGAGGGGAGGGGAACGGAAGGGGGGCGGCCGCCCTCCGCCTTCCCCGGGCGTCGGCCGCTGACCCGCCTAGGCCGCGGCTGCGGGTGGGGGGCTGCGCCGCCGCTTCCCCCGGGCATGGCCGGGCTGCGGCGCCCAGGGGCGGCCAGGCGGGGGGGGGGGGGCGGGGGCCGAACTGCAGGCGACCCCCGGCCGGCGTCCTGCCGCTGGGCCCGGAGCGGACAGGAAGCTGTTGGCTTCCCCGGGATGCGGTGGGTGAGGGGGCGGGGGGCTCCCCCAGCGGCCCTCCGGCCTTCGTCCGCCCCGGCCCCCTCGGAGCCGCGGGCTCCCCCCCCAGCGCCGGGACCTGCCCGAGCATCCCCCAGGGAAACGGGGATGCTGGGGGGGAGGAGGGGGGGGGAGGTGGTCGCGGGTATTTCTAAAACTACGGCAAATAAAGTCACCGAGTGACCCCTGTTCTCCCACCTCGCCCGCCCTCATTTTCTCCCCTTGTCTTCTGTAGCCGCGTTGTTCAGCCCAGCTCCGCTTTGCGGACCACTGAGCGTTTGCCGACGGGGGTGTGATTATCTCCGTGGGCATTTGGTGTGTGTAGGTGGCTGTGCAGCGTTTCTGGACTTGAGTTGTTTGGTTATTTATTTATTTTTTTCCTTTTTGCAGTCATGTTTTGCAGAGCTGTAGGGAGCTGTCTGCAGATCCCTCCTCGCCGCCCACCCCAGCCCCTTCCCCCCCTCCCCCCCCCCCCCCCCCCACCTCCACCCCGGGTGAAATCCTGCAGTTGCTGAAATGTTCTTGTAGACTTCTAGGACTTTTGTTTCGTTGTCATCGTTATAATCGAGTATCTGAACATGTTGGGACTTTTTATTTTATTTTATCCCTCTCACCACCACCACCCCCTTGGGGAAAGTATGTAACTGTTTTTCCTTCTGCTTTGTTTTCCTCTTTGTTTTCCTACCACCTCTAACATATAAGAAGCAAATCCCTGATTTGCTCTTCTTTGTTTTATTTATACCACAGGAGGGATGTACATTTCAAAATACAGTTATAAAGGGGAGTTACTAACACTTAATTCAGAAGAATATTTGTTTACAGGTAAATAAATTTGACATACTGCATGGCTAGTAATTACTTTTATGTAGTAGTTAATTTCCTGATGACAGCCACAACATTTGTCTGAGTTAATATATTTAAAGGCACTGTGGAGCGACCTTTGATTGTTTTAAATAGGAGGGGTTTTGTTGTACGCAATGTTTATAGAACTGGTTTTGGAATGCAAAATCAAATTTAAGAATTGATCTGATGTCCACGAATAACTTGCAGTTCCAGCATTCACTTGCTGGCTTATAAAAATGTCCTGTAAGTTGTTACATTGAGAACTGAATAGGTTCATGACTGACATGATTTGTTTGGGTAGAGAACAAAACTTCTGGTATAAATACTTGAAAATGGAATTTGATTTAATACATCCCAAGTTGGTACAGAAGTTCTGAGCAGCACAGTTAAATTATTTGAGCGTAAACTGTAAAAGGACTTGCTCTTGTTTGGGAACATAAAGAGGATTTTGTCCGGCCTGTGTCTTTGACAGAGATGGTATGAACAAGTCCCTTTTCTGCCATCACTCAGTTTTGAAATAGGCAGTTTAGTTTGTCCTATCGAACTATAGTTGTGGTTGCAGCTTGGACAGCTTTATGTCGTAACTCTGGCCCCTCACCTGAACAATATTAACCTCCTGTCTGTTGATCAGCAAAGACATGAGAGTGTGAGCATTTCAAATTACAGTTTTGTAGACCTGGGTTAGGCTAACAGATTGAAAGAGAAGTGGATGTGGCTGTAGAGATTTTTATTCTCCACTTACCTTTTTTCCTATAGCTCTTATTATGAGAACCCTTTCTGAATCTTGTGATAAGCTGCATGTGCAGCCGTGAAACCCCAGTTCAGAGGTGCTGTCATTTGACAACAGAACAAGTAGTAGCAAATACTAGTGATCACACCTAACTCATGGCCCGTGATGTGTTCCTGCAAAGTAAGCTAAGATGCTGGAACAACTTGGTCCCTCTAAGCTTTCTTGAAAGCTGTCTGCCCAGATTTGGTAACTGGGTCATGGTGTGAATTTCCTACTGTGTGCTTTGATGGCCTTGAGCATGTTGGAACCGCTGCTGCTCCTGCGAAACACCCAAGGCAGGATTTGCATAATGCAGGAGATGTACTTTGCTGGTCAGAGCCTGGTGGGGACACCTATCTGTATGCTCCACTTGAAATGCTGGCCGAAGCCCAGCTTTGTTGTGTCTGTGTGGTTTGGGTGCTGTCGGCTGTGATCCTGCGCTGGGATCTGGGCTCTACTGTGGGAAGAGAGTTTAGGTTGCTCATGACATCCCATGTAATGGGCCTGAGCACCCCTCTGCCCTCCTCCAGTTCCTGTGTGTCTCATCTATTCTGTTGGTAACGTTGTGTGGGCAAGGTAGGCAAATGGGGGCAGCTTTTCTGCCTGACCCTGCTGTGGTGTGTTACAAGGACTTGCAAAAAATGTGCAGCATGTTAGAGCTCAGGGTGTCCTGGGAGCATCAGGACTGTGCCATGCCAGGGCAGCAGGCATTGGTAACTGGTGGTGTGATGAGGAGAATGTTAGTCCAGAAGTGTGCTTTGCTGTGACCTGCTTTCTGCTCTACACTAACTAGTACAGTTTAAGCACAGTCTAAAATGCCAAGCGAGGCAGCAGCAGGACCAAGGTTGGTAGGTCTGAACCTCCCTCAGTCCCTTGCTTACTCTCCGTCACAGACAAGGTAATTACCATAGATGCTCCTGTATCCCGTAGGCTTAGGTTTCAGCTTCAGTGTTACAGAAGAATTCCTTTTCATCCTGCTCTGCTTTAGCGTGTGAGTAGAAATGAATATAAAATTTCATCTTGGAAAGAGGATGAGGAGGACAGATTCGTCTCTTGGTCTTCTAGAGACAGAAAAAAGGTGAGCATAATAAATGGAAGAGAATGAGGGAAGGAGCTCTAATGTGACTCTCCCAAATATGGAAAAAGGCTGTTCTGCTCCACCTTCTGTTGAACGGTTGGTGTGACTGACTCCTTAAAGCATGTTTCGCTGCTCCAGTGCCCAGGGAAGTGAGCTAGCTCATTATTTGTGAAGCTAAATAATAACTTTGAATAACTTTAATGAATTAATATATGCGTAAAACCAGCATCACTGTCATGATGCTGATGTCACATCATTCATGATTTACTGCACTTCAGACACGTGGGGAGTACCTTAGTATCAAAAATGGTATTATAGAATTGCATAGTGAAAGCAAGCAAGCTGAAGGCTAAAAGAAAGACGGAGTTGTTTAGCTTTTGACGGTATTCAGTCATGTGCAGACACAGGCTGGAGCAGCCAGGTCATACTTACCTCAGATGCCCTCTGTTCACTGGGAACCATTCCTAGATGGCCATAAACGAAGACTGTAATCATTCCTTTTTTTTTTTTTTTTTTTTCCCTCTAAGGATTTATGGAAAAGGAACTTTCTCTGGTTTACGCATCTTGAGTAGTACATTGACCTGTAGTTAACTGGCTCTTTTATTCCAAGAAATTACTCTTACTTGCTGCCACTGTCTTTTGATAAAATAGATCTATTTGACACAGCTTGAATGTGTGTTTTAAAACACAACAGATAGTGGGCTTACTTCTGTTACAGCTGTGTCTCTGGGCATCTTGTTGGACTGTGAGAAGGGATTCCCAGCTCTTCATACTGAAGAAAAATTAACTTAATTTGCCCCTCATAAAATATATGCTCTGGCATAGCTTGTAGAAGGACTTGAGGTGGAACCCATGCTGCATGTTTGTGTTGGAGAGTGCTTAGTGTTTTCCCACTTCACTGTGCCATGCTACCCAATCTTCCGTGCATAGCTCCTTCATAATACCCCTTAGGCCCTTCACAACCCCTCTCCCCTTAAAGAAGGTGGGCAGGCAAAGGCACATCCCCAAGAGTGGGGCTGCAGCAGCAGGTGGCAAATGTTTCTTGGGTAGAAATTGTAAGGAAAAGGCAGCCCAAACTGTTTGGGCACCACAGAGAGAACGTAGTTTCTCTGATCTTTGTTGATCTGCTTTTTTGGGCTGTATTGTCGTTCAGATTCAGATTACGAGATGACAGTTTAGCTGATGACAAGCAGGAGGTTGCCAAGTGGTAATCTTGGCAATTGTTAACCCAGGAAAACCTGCAGTAAGTTAGCTGCAGATAGCAGAATTTTGGACCTTTGTGGTTTTTTTCTGTTTTTAATAATAGGACCGTCCTTTTTGCAGGCTAGTTTGGCTTACGGTTTCCTTTTTTGTGTACTGAAAAGGAAATTGATTGTTCAGTGCAGCTAAATTCTTGAATTCAAGATGCAGAGGTGGGTTGCACAGTCCCTGTGTTCTGGTATGGCACAACATCAGAAGTGTTAACTTTCATACCTGGGTGTTGCATTTCCAGACGTGAGCTGTGATAATCATAAGGGTTCTGTTCAACACTTTGCAAGTTGCTTGATTTTGAAACAAAGCCTCTAAATAAGGTCTAATCTCCTCAACATCAGCAAGGAAGTCTAACTCTCATGTCTGTCGTACATGTGTTTTTGAAAGGAGAAGGAAAGCCTGCCATATTCATCAGGTTCTATCCTAATCGCTCTGGAGCCAGAGGAGTTTGTTCCAAGGTAACTCCAGCAGCTGGGAGTTACTGGTCTCTATTCTGCAGCAGATGGTATTCTCATATTTTTTTATGAAATTAAGGAAATGTTACATGTCTCTTGTTCCAGTGTCATTTTTCATGTGTTTTCCCTCCCTCAGGCAAATGACTTGCCTGTTTCTTGGAGCTGATAATTATAACTAGTGAGATATGGCAGATTTCTAACTTGGTAAAAAAGCCCCAGCTTGTTTTCTGGGGAAAAACTAGAGGATGGTGTTACTGAAAAAGCTGAGGAATGGTGATAAACAGTGAGAGCTCATAGCAAAGTATCAGGGGAGTCACCCCCTTTTCCCTAGTCCATTTCTTCTTGTGGTGATGGAACTTGTTCAAATTTGACGTCCTTGCTTTGATGTCTACCCATTTCAGAGCACTGGTAATGTACAGTACAGAGCCCTCTCTTCCTGTTGGGGTGTCAGTTCTAGATTGGATTTATTTTGACCACTGTTTTCTTCAATCCAGGGTTGTTTCTTAGTGAGTTTTGGGGAATTAGTTGCTTTTTAATCCGGTTTCTGGTTGATGGCTATCACCTGTATGTTCAGAGATAACTGATGCATGTGTACCTAATTCACACAGAGGCAGAACGCATTTGTTTGGTGGGAATGTGTTGTCTGTGTGGTTGTGGAGAGACTCCAGTAAAAGCCAGGTCTTTGGTGGTGAATTAAAATGCTGCTGGGTTCTGTTTTATTAAACTTATTTGTTATTGCTGGGAATTTGTCACCAATTACGTTCTTTGATCACCCAAGTAATACCAAATGGAATGGTGGTATGGACGCTTTGGAGAGCACAGAAGTCATTAAAGAAAAACAAACAGAACATTTGTGCCACAAGCAGAAAAATAATCAGATTTAATTTAGAAAAACAATAAAAGCTAATGCATTTGGGAAGAGATTACTTTCATTGAGGGAGAGAAACGTGAAGAACGTTTCTGTGGTACTTAGCCATGCACTAGACACTTTTCCAATAAGACATGGCAATTTTGAGCTATTTACATAGGGACTTCATCTCATAAAGCAGAGGGGTAAAAGTCCTAAATTGTGTTTAGGTGTAATTACGAGAAAGACAGCAGCAAACTGCCTGTGCTCAGGGAAGAGCAATAAAATTGATCAGGGTGCTATAAGGGCTGATGTAGGATTAACAGAAAGGTGTGTGAGATTATTTGAGATTCTTTGTGTGCATCTGGGAGAGGTAGGAATTACAAGTGTCAAAGATAGAGAACACACTTTTTGGGGGAGTAGAAATCTGAGTGGGATTAACAGGCTGAGGCTGAATCTGTGAAAATTTGAAGGAGATTTAGGAACTTTTGCTGTTAATATCTCTGAAATGCACTGTGTTATAGTCAATGTACTGCTATATATCAGGTGGTAAAGAAACTGTCTGGAAGATGTTCTGGAAGTCTTCTTGTCGGGAAATATTTATACCTAAAATCTGTGCAATCTCAGAATCTTTATTGTTGTGGTGAGTGAGGTGGTGGTGGATATTTGGAGGTCTGCTGGGCAAGCTTTTGCATCCACCTCTAATCCAGACAGTGCCTGGTGATGCTCTAAGTGTGCCCACGATCAATGTGTGCAGTGAAGAAGGGCTTTAGCAGGCCTGTATTTCGGCACCTTTACCCACCAAGATGTAAAAATCTTTGTGAAGAGCAAAACCCTCATTTAGGATTTGTAATAATAAAAGAAACCCTGAACCTACAACCCAGCAATGAAAGCTACTCCCTGTTGCATCTCTTGCCGTACGTATGTGACATGCCTCAGAATGATGGTGTGCTCTCCTCTTGATCCTTTCAGAAAGAGCGGAGAAGGAGGAAGGCAGAGAAAGTCCAGTCCATCCCTTTCGCGGAGCCTTGTGGAGTTCAGCGATTTCAGCAGAGTGATCTTTTGGCATAAACTGGTTTTTCAAGAGACATTCCTGCCATTATGAATGAAGTAGCAATAGTGAAGGAAGGGTGGCTTCACAAAAGAGGTAAGTGTCTCTTTCCTCCAGGACAGTAGGTTGTCGTTCTCCCATGTGGTGACCTGTCATTCCCCTTCACTACAGCGGGAAGTGGCACACAAGGACTGTGCATGATTGTCAGGTTTGAGAAAACATGTATTCTTTGGGGGTATGTGTGTGTGTGCGCACCAAAAACTGCATCAGCTGCTTTGAAAATTAGGGTAAAGATAGCAGCTGAAGGAGGTGCCACTTCAGAGTGTTAAAGGTTAAACTCTATCGGGTTACTCTGTTTCATACAGGTCTGCAGCTTTTCTTTTTGTGTTAGGAGGTGGAATTGTCTCGAGGTGAATCTTCATTTGAATGGTGAAAAATGTGCCTGTGTCTTGCTAGCTCTGCTGTGCTTTTGCAGAGATGTACGAGAGAATGTCCTTTTGTTTGTGTGCAAACCGTTCTCAGGACCAGTGTCCCTAGACAAGAACAACAGCCTTGAGTTTGTGCAATCTCTGCATTTCTGTACCACTAATGGCATTTGATGTGGATAAAAAGATTCTTGACTGGGTGGCAAAACTGAAATAATAGTCTTGTGTACCATTATGCTGCTTCAAATTTTAAATCTTTTATTCCTGAAACAGTGGGTTGGGTTGGGTTTTTTTTGGGTGTGTGTGCTTTCAAGTACTACAGCATTGCTCCTGTAAGGTAATTGATTTACCTGTTTCTCTCTATTCTATTATCCTTGTTTGGAAAGGAGGGAACAGTGTTAGGTTCTTTCCATAAAACCATCATTTTTTTGGACCAAACCCAGGATCTTTGTGCCCTAGCATTAGGGAAGCCTGCATGGTGCTGCAGGCTCAGGATTTTTCTAGAGGGTTTGCAACACTTTGTCTGAAGGTGCAAAGGTGTGGCATAGTTATTTCTATTAAAAAATGGAAATAAATTATTATCATCATCTTGATAAAGGCTGATGGTTCTGCAACAATAAGAAATTTCAGTGAGTTTAGGAAATGTTCATAATCCATGTTTTGGAAGGGTGGAAGCATATCTTGCTAACAGCTGGATAGGCAGCTTAGTTTAGTGAACTGATGTTTGATTTAAAAATGGTTTGATAAAGTTTCCTTTTTTCTTTTTGTTCTGTTTATTTCTGGTAGAAATGCCTTTCCACTCGTGATCTTAAATAACTTGTTCAATAATTCTGGTGTACCCAGGCTACCTTGTTCTGATAAAATATTTGACAATTATGCTGTGCTTGGATAACACAGGAGAAACACAGAACTATGTTTTGCATTCTCATTTATGAATCTATAAATGCTTCAAATCAGAGATGTTTTTAATTCTAAATGATGTTTTTAGGCTGAGATCTTTTAATAAGTCTATTGTTACAGTTCTTGTTACACTTCCATGTAACTTAAAAACAATACTTTGTTATTTTGAGGAGCACTGTGTGAAAATCTGGGGCAGAAACATTTATTTTAAGAAGTACAAAAATGGAATTTTATTTTCAGGATGATTCAGAGGCAAATGTGTCTGAAGCTTTAAAACAGTCGTGTTGTATTTCAAGCTTGTCTGTATCTACTCTTGAGAATTGAATTTTTGTTGTTTCTAGGATTACTTTCAAGTAAGGAGACCTCTGGAGGAGGTCTTGGTAAGAGATGGCCTGATCTCCTGATCTGCTTGGTGGTTGTTTTTTTGTGTGTGTGGTTTTTCTTGTTGTTGTTGTTTTTTTCTTTTTTCTTGTTTTAAATTACCTTAGAGAAACAGATTATTATCTCCGATGGTTCGCTGATAATATTATGATGAGATTATCTGCTGAACTCATTACCATTTCCAGATTACTCTGCATGTTCTGCAGATCTGAGACTGCAAATTGATGCCCAAACTGTTAAATGTATCTTGGTGGGTTTTAACCTGTTCCCTGATGCCTCTTTGCCTTCTTGGCATGTGCAGTGACACCTATTCTATTCCACTTCATGACTTTGCAACTGTAAATTTGACATTGTCCATGCTAAGAGGGCTTTAGAAGGCTGTGCTATCTCTCCTCCTCAGCTTGCCAGTGTGTCAGCTCCATTACTCTCTTGGTTTTTGTAGCTGTTTCAGGATCAGTTGACAAATTCAGTTCTTTTGGCTGGGGGTGTGTGTGGGGGAACTGGTCCACTTGTGTGTGTTTTGTAAACTATTCTTTTTTTTTTTAATCATCTGCATTTATTGCCAGACCCTATCCGTTTGCTGGCTCTGCAAGATCAAGTGCTTCAACCACAGGATGTTTCCAAAACTGATGTCTGATACTGTGAGCTTCTGAAGTTAAGGCATAAACAGTAATTACTGCAGGGAGGGACTGCTAAAGGAGGATTTTAGATATAGGAAATGCATATTGTTTGTCTTTCGGATCATTTATAAAACTGAAGGTTGCACTGCATGTGTTCTTTAAAGATCCTAGAGCTTTCCACATGCAAATATTTTAAGTAGCATCTGGCTGAAATCCAGATTGGGCATTGATGTTCTCTCTACCTAACATTCCCCCTGTAGCTTTGGATATGGTATCTCTTGGTTCATGTCCTGAGCGGTTGAACAGCATGGCTGAATGCAGTTAAAACAGTTGCTGCATCTTACCCAGTAGTGGCTTAATTTTGGTTTTTTTAATGATTTGTGTACTTATAAATCAAGCTGCAAAGTGCTCTGGAGCCCTTCTGGATGGCAGGTGTATATAAGCATAAAGCTGTCATTAGCAATAGCAGGTGTTTTGGCCTGGCAGGGAAATAGCAGGGCTTTCTAGAATTGTGGGGTTGTTTTCTTCTGTCAGCATGCTTTACATTTCTGTTTTTGTTTCCAAGTTTAAAAATACAAATGGAGAAATGAAATTAAACATAGCTGCCTGTCCGAGAGCTTTTGGCAGTTCGGTAAGCCAGTCGCTTAACGGAAGCTCCACTTCCAGTAGTGCGGATGTTTGGTTGTGCAGGGGCCAGAAACATCTCTATGGCATGTCTAACCTCAACCAGGCAGAAACAGAAGAATTCATGAACTTTTTTCCCCACTGGCAGTTCTTAGTACTGTTACTGCGATCGCAGGGAGGAGATAGACTCCTGAAGGCAGATGCAGTAGTTAAAATCTGAGCTGTTCTTTGCACACCTGTGTGTGTTCCAATGCGCACAGAGAAAACCTGAAGAAACTCTGACTTGGGTTTGGTGTATTGTGTGTGGATGTCCAGAACATGTAGCTCCTGGTTGTGTTATCTTTCCTTACCAGGAAAGGTTGGGGAAATGGATTGATGCAGAGGTGCTATAACTATGATTGAATATGAGGAGAGGAAGAGAAAGTTATATGCCCAAATTGCTGGTTGCTGAGTTCTGAGATGGCAGGATTTCTGGATGTAGGTCGTGAGTAACCTTAATTTTGGTGGTGTGACATGGAACTTTATGGATAAAGGAGGTATGCCTGAGTGTGGTTTTTTACTTTAGTGATCAATTTTAAAGATTTTGTTGGATTTCTTGTATCTTTTTGCTCTGGTCCCTGTTTATGAAGGTCTTTGCATTGTCTTCAGTCTTCATCCTGTGGGTGGTGGGTTGGTTTTTTTTAAGTCTTTCTGCAAGGCTAACAAAGGAGGGGATTGTGTATTTTGATACTCTGTCATCTCTGTCTTCCCTAGTATGTCCGGTTTTCTTATTAGGGCATAAACTCATGGAAAAAGGAGTCTTTGGAGGCAGGGAAAGAGGGGGAGGGAAAAATGCACACTGACCTTTAAAAAAGGAAATAGAAATCTCAATTTCTTAGTCTGAGAATTCTAAAGCAATTATAAGCAGCAGGAGAGATCTGTTTATTCCTCCATTAAAATGCAGCAAATGTAGAGTTAGTTTTTGCTTTTGTTTTAAAATAGTATATAAACACCACATATGAATTTTTAATTGAAAACCAGAACATATCCTGCAAATAAGAATTTGTGTGGACTTTAGGCAGGTAAAAGTGTGTGACTGGTTGGGAATCTGGCTTATAAACTGATCAAGATTAACTTGAGTCCCTTAAATGACAAATTACATAAAAGATACGTATTCCACTTAATAGAATTACTACGTCTTAAATTTATTTTGGTTACAGAATCATTCCTGTAGTGAAATGGAGTGATACAGACATCTTTATAAATAACCAGTAGTCCATTGTGATTTGTCTTCCTGCATAAAATGAATGTAAGTTCCATCTGTAAAATACAAAGGGGGAGTTAAACTCTGATTGTTGCTGTTTTAACTTTCTCTAGCAGAATAGCACAGACAGTGATCTTTAGCTTTGTTATTTTGAGCAGGGTTGGTACTTTCAGTATTCTGCTACTATGAATCAAAACAGGATCTTACGAAGTATGACCAGAAGTTAACTTTTTTTTAAAGCCAGTTGGTCTCTTGTGTTGCTGTTTTTCTTTGCCTCTTCTTTCTCCTCTCTTTTCTGTTCTTACCATCTGCCCTGCCTCTTTCTGTATATGTGTGTGTCTGTGTCTTGTTTTGGGGTGTGCTTTTATTTATTACCTTGGCTTCTGTCTGACCCTCAGATGTAGCAGTGGATGTAGTAGTTGATGTAGTAGTGCGCTTTCTTGATGAACTTTGTAGCCAGAACCTTCCATGTTCAGGTTAGTTCAAGGATTGTCTGGCAGTGGTACTTGATACAAAGACCCATCTGAACTCTGAAGATGCCAGCTATAGAGGGCACAGCTGCTTCAGAGGCAAAACTGAGGGGGAAAGGAAAGGTAGGAAACAAGATAGAGGCTGGACAAAGAGCAGAGCAGGGAAGTTTGTAGCAGAGGGAAAGAAGGTGCTGGGCTTCCAGGGCTGAAGCATTAGGTTTGTAGGTAAGTCTGTTGCTCTTCTTATTGGAAACAAAATAAACAAAAAGCTCTGTCAGTTTGTGGTTTTTCTTGTGTGTCTCTTTTTCAACACAAGGGGCAACAGTTTTGCAATGCTGGTTCTCCCTTGCTTTCGTTTTGCTTGTCCTGTTCTGGGAAAAGAGGATTAGGGAGGAACCAGGAAATCATCCACCAATAAATCTGACCTTGGTGGTAGAAAAGATGCTAGAGACATTAAGAAAGGATGAGATCACAAAACATCTGGAGAAAGATGAGCTGATAATGGCTAGTCAGCTAGACTTCTGGAGGCTAAAGCTCATCTGATGGAATTATTTGTGGAGAGATCATAGGAAACAGGCTGGATCTCGTGTACTGTGAAAAGTTTGCTTTGGATGACAGGGAAGTCAGATGCTGAGAATTAACTAGTACAGTGTAAGAATACTGTACTACATCTTTGAAAGAGCTAGCATAGCCTAGAGATTGCTCATCTTCCTTTCATGGAGCAGACTGCGTAAGTCTTTGTTACTTTCCAGTATTCTTTTCTGGAATAAAGACTTTTCTAATACTTTTCTTTGTAGGAAAACTTATTCTTCAAGCCACAGCTTAACACTTTTGAAGGGTGAAGTCCACATGTTTCTCTTTTTTTTTTTTTCTTTTTTTTTTTCTTTTTTTCCCTCAGTAATCTTTATTCAAACATTTTTTCCCCACCTTTTTTGCAAAATACTTTCGGTTCTCTGGAGAAGTCATGTTAGGTTAGATGTTATTCTCTGTCTTTGTAAACTGACTGGAACTTACATGTGAGTGACACCAAACACTCTTGCTTTGAATGGCAAAGAGAAGAGCTCAGATGCTGATGGCCACATTATTTATGTCAGTCCTGAAAGTTTACTTTCATATTCTGTTTTATTGTACATCAGAAGCGAAACAAACTAGGTCTCAATTTTGTCTCTAAAAGTAGGGTAGCATCATAAATTACTGTTACTTGCTGTTAAAAGAGACTTGAGAATGAGGGATCTAGGATGTTGCAAGCCCTGTTAAAGCTAGCCTGGGAATGCTTGATACAGTGGATTGTGCAGGAACTGGCTTTGATCCGCTCTTTGGTGGTTCCTTAATTTTTCAAGAAGGAAAAGGTAGGTCTGTGGAAAAAAAAAAACCAACAAAAAACTTGTCCATGTGTGGTTTTCTGTTCTTTTTATCTCAGTAGGCATATTGAGAAGACATCAGGTTTGGATTTAGGAAGAAAGTAGTACCAAGCGTGCTATTTTGAGGTAAAGATAGATCAAGAGAGTAAAGCTTGTTCGCTGTTCTTGCAGGAGTGGTTTTAGGCAGGGTGCTATGCCATGCCTTTTAAATCTGGCATCTTGTCCTCACTTGAAAATGTCTTCTCCTGCAGCCTTTGTCTGGATGCTAGGAGGTTCCTTCCCTTCCACCATTCCCTGCTGGTGCTTCCCCTGGCTAAGCACCACCAGTTGCCCCCTGTGCCCACAGCTTCTGCCAAAGTTCGCTCTGTGTTAGTGCTCTTAGCCTAGACTTTACCATCTGCTAAAGCTGGTCAGGACACTGATGCTCTTAGAGAAGTACATGGTGACATGCAATGTATCTCCTTTTGTCATAGTTTGTTACTGGCAAATTCTCTTAAAATGCGGGGTAGTTGTTGGTCTTGGACTCATTCAGGGAACAAACCTTAATATGTGTTGAAAAGGGGTTTAATTAGTATTTGAACAGGGCACTCTAAAACAGTAACTGTTAGCTTTGTGGGGGTTTTTTTCTCTTTTACATATTGAGGTACCTGATTCACTAAGGAAAAAAAATTAGTTAAGTCTTATTTACAAAGTCATCATGGGAGGGAAGACAGGCAGGATGATTATTTTCAGATGCATTATGTTGCAGGTACAATGTGCCTCTTAAAGGGGGAACAAAAACCAGGAAACTATGTGAGGAAAGAGGAAGAAAAAGAATGGAGAAAGAGTAGCACCATATTAGGTGTGAAGTAGTGTGCTTCTGTGAGAAATATTTACTGCAACTGAAAGGGGGAAATAATGAAGACTTGACTTTGAGTGCAGTTGGAAAACATTTTATGGGACTCAGGGATTCTCTTACCTCTTCAAGTTCAGCCAAAAATGTGAAAAAAGATAGCTGTTCAAACAATATTGTGAAATTTGTCAATTTATTCAGAAGTGCATGGTCATATCTGAGGACAGCAGAGGTAAACAATCACCACAGACTGTGGGCAAGTCAATGTTTTCCTGAGTCTCTTGGGTAAGTGAGGATAGTATGTTTTGGAGCACTGTCTAAAGCCTAGGCCATTGCTGTACTGCATGTAGAAGTCTACTTTGGAGTCAGTGGGTCTGTGCATGGTATTTCGTGCTAATACAAAGACTGACTGGAGCAACTGGTGGATTATATAGACAGGAAAGATGGGCCCAGTGAACCTAATGAGGTTCAACACTGCCAAGTGTCAGGTGTTGCACTTGGGCCGGCAGAATCCCAGACATAGATACAGACTGGGAGAAGAGCTCCTTGAGAGTAGCCCTGTGAGAAGGACCTGGGTGTCATGGTGGATGAGAAACTTAACATGAGCCAGCAGTGGCTCTTGCAGCTCACAAGGCCAATGGTATCCTGGGCTCCATCAGAAGAGGGGTGGCCAGCAGGGACAAGGGACAGGGAGGGGATTGTCCCTCTCTACTCTGCCCTCATGAGGCCCCACCTGGAGTCCTGTGTCCAGAGCTGGGGCCCCCAATACAAGAAAGATGTGGAACTGTTGGAGAGGGCTCAGAGGAGGCCACAAAGATGATTAGAGGGCTGGAGCAGCTGCCCTACAAAGAGAGGCTGAGGGAGCTGGGCTTGTTCAGCCTGGAGAAGAGAAGGCTGCGGGGGGACCTCATTGCAGCCTGCCAGTACCTGAAGGGAGCAGAGAAACAGGAGTGGAATCAACTTTTTAAAAGGGCAGACAATGGCAGGACAGGGGGAATGGATTAAAGCTGAAGGAGGGAAGGTTTAAATTAGATATATTGGAGGGAAGTTTTTTACAGAGAGAGTGGTGAGGTGCTGGAACAGACTGCCCAGAGGGCTGGTAGATGCCCTGTCCCTGGGGGTGTTCAAGGCCAGGTTGGATGGGGCCCTGGGCAACCTTGCATAGATCCAGGCCTGAGGTTGGTGACCCTGCCTGTGGCAAGGCGGTTGGAGCTCTATGATCCCTGGGGTCCCTTCCAACCCTTGCCATTCTATGATTTTATCTGAATCATTTACGTGGCTCACTGATCTGTCTATGCTGCTTGTGCTTTACTAATGCGCTCTTAACAAGGACCACTGAGCATTCAGGCCTGTTGGTTGTGAACCATGGCCTTCATAGGAAATACCTGGTTTGGGAGGGGGCTCCAGACCTAGAATGGTTTGTTTGGAAGGGACCTTTAAAGATCATCTGGTCAAACCCTCTTGCCCTGGGTAGGGATGTCTTTCACTAGGTCAGGTTGCCTGAAGCCCCATCCAACCTGGCCCAGAACACTTATGATGTTGGGCCATCCTCAGCTTCTCTAGTCTACCTCTTCCAGTGTTTTAGCACCCTCACAGTAATGAATTTCTTCCTTACATATATGTAGTCTTAATCTACCCTCCTGGTTTAAATCCCTTGTCCTGTCACTATAGGCCCTGGTAAAAAGTCTCTGTCTGTCTTAAAAGCCTTTGTTATATACTGAAAGGCTGCAACAAGGTCTCCTCTAGGCTGAAGGGTCCCAACTCTCTCAGCCTGTCTTCATAGGAGAGGTCTTCAAGAAAGACATAGTGCTGGTAGGAAAGGTTAACTTACGATGCTGACACTCTTGTCAGTTGAGTGGACAAGTGCTGATTGGGGTCAGGGCTGCTTACAGAAGTCTCTGCTAATTCTCCAATTCTAAGTGCAGCCCCATGTGTTTGTGGTAGCCTTAGAAATTGGTTCTTACCTGTAGAAGTCAAGAATTTGGAAGTTCTGTTCCTTTTTTTCATTCCAAAGCAGAGGAGCTTGCTATTCCTCATCACACAGAGGAAGAAGTAGAAAATACAACCTGAGTGCTTTCTTTACAGCTTAGAGTAAGAAGAGAAAGGGCTGTTTAATTACATTTAATGAAAAATCTCAAAATAGAGGATTTCAAGTAATTTCCATGGTTTTATTTTTCTAAACTTTTCACCTAAGCAGTGTACCCTACTGTTTCTGCAATTGTGTCAGAAGATCTGGGGATCAAGAAGTGCATCCTGATTACACATCAGAAAGCAAGTGACATGACAGTATAACTTCCATATTTTCTGCAGGAGGCTTGACCTGTCTCATGGTTAACAGAAGCAGACAAATGGAAATACATTTGAACTGCCTTTTATCCATCAAACTCCAGTTAAACTAAATCTCAAGATTTAAGAGGGGAAAAATATACTTATTTAAAATTTTGTGGTGTGTTTCCATATGAGTCTTTGTACATTCAGCATTACAGCTGCCAACATAATTCTGTCTTGTTTAGATTGATGCAGTTACATTGCTATGGCAAATATTTGTGCTAAGTAGTGTTTATGCCCTGAAATACAGGGGTACACACTATTTCATATATTCTTGTCATTAGGCCTAAGTTGGAGCTTCACAGCTGGAGTATCAGTAAAAAATTACACCCTTGAACAAACTTGTTAAGCAGCTCAAAATCCATTGTCAGGCCTCTTCATAGCTGCAAAGTGGGAATATGACCTATTTGCTGGTTGTTTTTCAGGGACTGCCAGGCATGGATTGTCTGGACTGCTGGGTGTTTTTGTGTCATACATATCCCTGAGCCTGTCTGTGGTCTGTAAACTTTCTGTAAATAGCAGTCAGTTAACTAAATGGGAGTGCTTTCTCTGTATTGCAGACTTTTGAGGGTTTTGGTTTTTTCATTTTTAACTTTCAATCATGCAATCTCCTTCCCTTCTTACCCTTATTAAGTAGACATAAAACTTTTGGGACACCAAGAGAAGAGATGATTTATTTCTTAATTCAAGACTTAAATATGTAGCAGCATAGGTTTAGCTATATTACATGTTTATTGTTTCACTGCAAGCTTATGTGTGGAGCAGACTAGAATCCAGTTGTGATAATCTGTGTTAATAGTGCTGGTTGTGAGGCTGGGAAGTAGCCTTATAGGTGGAAATTGATTTCTGGACATAGGATATGATTCCTTAGCTGTTACAAATTCAGTAATTAAGTCATTCTGTGGTAAGTGCTGCCTTGGCAGGGTCTTGAGAAGGCTCTACTGTAGATTGGGAGGTTAAATGCCAGTAAACAATCATGGCTTTTTCCTCAATAATTAAAAAAATAAAGAAATCTTGTTTGTTTACATGGTTGTTAATAGAAAAGATGGCTTTGCTGCTTTAATCGTACCTTTGGTGATATGTGTCAGTGAAAAAATAGAATAGCAGTTGACTTTCAACTTGAAATTTTATTTCCATCAGAGATCATTTTAGTTCTACATAATCTTTTCTGGTACAGATACATTTTTACTATAGTATGAACATTTTAAGGTATATAACTGATGTATCTGCTGATGTGGAAATCAAAGTTGCCTTGTTAATTACATAATAGGAAAAGTAATTTTTCTAAATCAGAACAAGGGAAAAATGACTTTTTCATAGAAGAAAAATCACTGCAAACTTGCCAACAGCAGCCTTGAGCTGACTTGCAGAGATACTGCCTACTGAACGCTGTTGTGACAGCTTGTTTCTGTCTTTAGCCTGCAAAGTCAAGATATCTTGATCTGAGAGATGGGTAGATAGTTAACTTCCATCATCATGGAAGAATACCAGCATACTTAGCTTTAAAGCCATTCAAGACTCCATTGGCACCCCTTTGTTATACAGTGTCGCTGAAAACGAACTGCAGCAATAATGAACCAATCCATCTAAATCACAGCAGCTGAACAACTGACTGTTCTATCTCAAAATGCAAATGCCTTGTGCAGAATGGATTTAATTGTAAATGTTTGCTTAGTAGGGAATATGAGCCTTTTAGTTTGCGACAATAATCGTGAATACAAAGACCCACAGAATTTTAGGGTTTACATAGCTTGTCCCTGTTCTCATAACAATATTTCAAAGTCAGGTTTTTAAAGTGTACCATTTGGCTTTTTTCTAGTCAGTGAATAGAACACTAAATGCCCAATCTCTAAGCGGTGCTTCGAAAACTGAAAGATAAATTTAGCTCCATGTATTTAGATCAGGCAGGATTTTCTGTTGTATCCCTTTCAAACCTATATTAGGGCTTTTATATAGCTTCAGATAATAAGAAAAAGTGCTGACTTTCAGAGCCTGGATTTGTTTTTGCACTGCAGAAATGCCAAGTGTAACTTACAGTAGTAGCATTTTCTTGGAGGTTCTAGTAAGGTGCCTCTCAAACAATTAAGAGGTTACTGTTAGGAATTTCTATTCTAGTGAGGGGGAAAAAAAAAGCAGCCAACAACCAACCAACTGAAAAGTCACCCTCTGTATTAAAACATTTATTTATTTAAATTCTTGAAACCTGGCTGCTGAATGCAACTAATGAGGATGGATTTCTGTCACTGATTTGAATGAGTTAAAATAAAGTAACATTGCCACTTCATGACAAGGAGAAGAGCTTCAGCAGTAAAAAAAGAGAAAGCAGAAATGCCTGCTTCCAGGCTGTTCCCAGGTATCTTTCTGGGTGAGGAGAGACAGATAAAACTTGGAAAACACACGCCCGCCCTCATGTTTATGCTTCTGTTAGCATTTTGTATGTGCGTCCTTTAATAGCCTTCACATGTGGATTAGTCCTTCTGGAAGAAAAAAAGGCAACCAAGCCCCCTGAAGAATAGGCCTTTGTGACACTGGAGAAGTTTACTGTGCCAAAGTTATGGTAAGAATTTGTACATTTTGGCTGCTGGAGCACTTCCTTCCCCTGTGATGTTTTAAGTGTGGAATAGAGGGTGTTCTTTGGTCTGTGTTTTTTGTTGTTTTTTTTTTCTTAAATGACAATGCAAACATTCATTTTGGAAACTAAACCGCCCATTCACATGATGCTGCTGGCTGTATATAAACACCCCGTTGATCTTACTCTGCAGAAGTCTTCCTTGGGCTTCTGACTCACACAAAATGCTCCGCTGCTCTTTTCAGGGCTGTGCTGTGGAGTTAGGCTGTATCTGTGCAGGTTTAGGTTCCCAAATCAATGACCTGAAAGAAAGGTTTTTGCTTGGAACAGGGCCCTCAAAGCTGGGATGCTTTTGTACATCTCTTTTTTTTGTTGTGTGTTTAAAATATTTCATTCTATTATCTTGGAAATTATTTTTGTTTTGCCTGTATTCCTTGGATAAAGCTAAGCCTGTTGGGGAGATGTTTAGTATTTCTCAGTTGCAAAACCATCTTCCTCTTACATATGATGCTGACTATTTAGTTTGTGGGTAGGCAAAGTAGCTGGAAATGAGAGAGCCCTGCAGAGCACAGAGGGCTTGAGAGGACACCAGTAGCTCCATGGCCAGGTGAGCCTTTCCAGAGGCCCTGGTGATGAGCTGTGCAACACAGTTGACTTTACAGGGGCTTTCTGGAGTAACCAAGGGCAGAATTCAAGTCCAAGGCTAGACTGTCATGGTGACAAAATATTTAGAAAACATTTCTTGCTTGAAACAAAAGCTTGGATTGTGCAACATGAAGTACTGTCCCAGTGTAATAAACGACGTTGTGTATTTTAAAGGGTTCTGTGTGTTCCCTGACAGCCAGCTTCTGCCAGATTCAGCGTGTTCAGGTAAAACGAGGCATTTTTCCTCTGGACTTTTGTATTTACAAGCTGGGTTAATTCTATTCCTTTACGCAGTGGGGTTGCAAAGGTGTAGCAGCCAAATCTGGCCTTGTGTTTTCACCAGCCATGCTAAAGATACGTGCAATGGAGCAGTTTTTTCAGCCGTAGTGGCTCAGCTGCATTAAGAACAGGAGCTTAAAACTTGTTATTGGCATAAACTGATCTGATCGTGAGTAAGCTCTAGGACTAGATTTGGTGGTGGCTTTTATTGGGTTCGAGTGTGCTATTCTGGCTGCAGTGGGCACCTTTGGTACTGTAGGTGTTTCATCCTTCCATAATAAGTGCTATAACACTTTTTTTTTAACTGCTTGAGGTTTTAAGATATCCCAGCCTTGCTGGTAGCTGCCCTCTGACTTGAAAGGAAGCCAGAAGTCTAGAGTGGCTGTTCATTGGGAATAATAGAAAATGATTTTAAGATGAATAAACCTGTGACAGCTGAGTGAAGACTACTAGCCAGCCGTATACAATGCAGTCAGCATAACGTCACCATTTGGAGTGAATTTACTTTTCTCCAGTCTAGTCTGTCTGCCTGGGTAGTATCTGTTACAGTTTTGGAGAAAAGCATGGTTTGACATGTATACTGCCTTCTCTGCTTAGAGCAGTAGGTGGCCAAATTTCTTTCTGAAATAGAGAGTTCGCTTGGCTCTACAGCAACTCTAACTAGGTTATCTGCAGAGTCTGTATTCTTCAAAGGAGTGGATGTTTTCAGAGTTCCAGTAGTTGTTGAAGTTTACTGTTATTCATGAAAATGGAAAACAAAAGCAAAACTAGAGGGAGGGGGAATATACTTTCCTAAGATTTGCATCATCTTGCATCTTTGTATGCTTGGCATGTAACTGTGCCCCATTCAGAGTGCTGCTCTGAACAGGGCAGAGCGTGTTCTTTGGGCTGCTGCTTTGTTGTCATCTACTAGTTCCTCTGTTGCATTGAGCTGCAAAACCAGCTGCTTTTGCTTTTCATACCTATTTTTACCATCTCTAATTTGCTATTAAGATGTTAACTTCTGCTTGGAGTTAGCCTAGCATGTCTCTGTACTGAGGCTGTGGCATGGGGGAAAGCAGCCACTTCTGTGCTTTCTCTTGTGCTATCCTTTCACGCGTGGGAAATGGTCCCTGTAAGCAGCTGCAGTGCTGCTTTATTATCCCCTTTAGAAGCTCGCTCTCCTTGTGTTGCATATAAAAGGCATTGATGAACTTGCCGTGTGTGTGTACTGAGACTGCTGTTCTCTGCAATGCCCAGTATTGGTCCCCTCTTTTTCTGTGTCTGTCTGTCTGGCTTTCCCTTGTCCTGGTCCTGTGACAGTAAACTGCGGAGCGGGGCTGTCTCCTTGTTGTATTTGTACAGCAGGTGGCTCAGCTCCAGATGTGCATCTGAAGTTGCGGTGTACTGCAGTAACACAAATCATGATGGGCTAGAAAGCTCTATCTAAAAATATATAAAAAACCCCCCCAAACCCACACAACAGATTCGCTATTAGTTTTGGGCAATTTTTTTAATGAGTGTTGTTTTGTGGGGGTGGGTTTCTTTGTGTTAAACCTGTGACAGGTTACTGTCAGGAATGTGCAAAAATCACTGTATATGAAGTTTTCTTCTTGCTTTAGGGAATCCACCCCTTTCATTCAGAGGAAAACCCTCTGCAGCACCTTCAGTCTGCTAGGAACCAAGTACTTCATAACAGTTCTTGTTGGTGTCTTGGGGAAGTTTGTTTACTCCTGCGACTAGACTGGGTATGCTCATGGCAAAACCTCGTGTTTCTGGAGACTTTGCTCTTTTCAGGCACCATTTTAGATGTGGAATGACAGGAACCACAGGATGTGTGGTTGTAGATACATGTTCACGCTTCTGAGGCTGTGCATACCTTTTTGACCATGTACAATCCTGCACTATTTCTCATGATTCATGTGGTGAAACGAAACATGGAGGAACACAGAATTCATTTCTCTTTTATGCCCAGTACACAGAGAGAATATTTATTGATATTAATCTTTCTGCTGACTCTTGCAATCCTCAAACCAGCTACTGCAGGCAAGGAGATTAAAATGAGGGCACATGGCCAAGCAAACTTGAGGTTTTGTTCCCAGAATTTGATCTGAAAGTTGCATTTTTCTAAAGTTGCATTCATGCTATTTTTTGCCTCTTTTTTTTTTTTTACAATTCTCCTGAATTAGGTACATGGATTGCTAGTGTTAGGATTTAAATTGTAGCATTTTGAATGGCCCTGCTTCGAGTGGACGATTAGACTAGATCACCTCTAACAGCTTCTTTCAACATAAAGCATTTTGTGGTTCTTGACTGGTTTGATATTGGCGATCTTGTGCAAAGCCCAGCCTGATTTTTGAAGGAGAATGCCAACCCTATTTGTAGAGGTTTTTGGTTTTAGTTTTTTTCCTCCTGATGGCTATCAAACAGAAAATAAATAGCAATTTATCTGTTAGCAGGCCTTTTTGTTTCTCAGTGTTTGCTGATCTGTTTGGGATTTTTCAAGGAAAAGGTTTAAAACGTGGAATAAATACCAAATCTTGCTGATTTACTGTTTGTAGTTTAGTGTTCGTGGGCTATATAAAAAGTTGCATTTTGCTTTAATTAGTAGAGTGTCTGGTTTCCTAAGACTGCTGTGTAGTCATGAAGCTGCTGTGAGTTTTGCTTTCTTTTGTTCCTTTGGATGGTGACTGTTGCTGTGAAGCTCACTGTCAGAAATTAGAAATGTGTCTAACCTCATCCCTGCCTTTCTCTTTCACCCATCTGAAGTCCTGGTGTAGAAGTAGAGAGGGAGGAAAGCTCTTGGGGTGAAATAGGGATGGCAGGATGTGTGGTGGGGCTACCTCTGTTCTTTCTGGTCCTCTCAGAGCAAGGCTTGTTAATTGTCACTGATGGAAGTTAATTCGGTGCTTTGGTCCTTCAACAATAGCTGGTGTGCTGCGGCTCCTTTAGACTCTTGACCATGGCACAACAGGCGTGTTCTAGATTCACACTGTGTTGCTGGCTGCTGAAGTTTACAGTAACAACCTTTTAGAAAAGTAGAGGCCTGGACCATAAGGTCCAGTTTACCAGCAGAGATTGACAGGATATTCTACTGATATCAGAGGTGATCTGGAAGCTGAGCATGGCTGGTCTGGTGTCCTCAGCTAACACCAGCCCACAGATTTCTTCCTTTGTCCTAATCAGAATAGTGACCAAGCCCTTCATCAAGGACTGTTTGTATGGAGTAGCAGTAGTCCCTCATCTTTTGGAGTCAGACTTGATAAACCAGGTCATCCCTAGGGGTGATGGATCCAGCCTTTTGTTCCAGGGTAATAGTCACCTCAAACAGTTGACATGTAGGGTGTTCATAAAGCAGTATTGAAGTTGTAGAAGCCTGTTTCACAATTGGAGATGTGGATGGCTGCAACTGGAGTCCCAAAGGATAGAGTAAACTTTGGACCTGAGGTGCCATTTCACTCAGAAATAAAGAGCCTTTGAGGGCAGGGTTGAAATCTGGCTTGGCCAGAAATGGGGGACCTTGAGCAGTCTGTAGCCTGTGGAATGTGATTTATCTAAGACAAGATTGTTGTGTGAAGTCTGGAGTCAGGGTCACTATATGACAGTACATCAGATCTGCGTTTACATCTGTGTCTGAAATGAGAGCTGTAGTTCTAAAGGGATTTTTTTTATTCCTTACTGCTTTATAACCTGAAATCTTCAGAACGGGGAGCTTCTTGGAGGATACATGTCTAATATCCACTTCCTATTTAATCTTTCACTATTTCAAAAAAAAAAAAAGGATTTATGACCTTTTCTTTTTTAATTTATTTTTCTACTTTGAAAACTCAATATGTCTTCCTTCCTTTTCCTACAATACCAGGATAGCGTTGACTGTTTGTGAAACTGTTTTCTTTGTTCAGATTTGGACTTCTGGATACAAACAATGCCTGGGTCGGATACCCTCTTCCATTTTTGCTGGGCTGGAAATGCTGTTGTTAAAAGGTGTAGGTGTTCACTGTTCCTTATTTCTCAGGTTGGTTAAATTGAAGGCAGAGCATCTAGGAGCTGAAGAGATGGCTGATGTGTTAGAGTACCGTCCTGGAACTGAGAATCTAAGCCAGTCTTCCCCTGTTCTGCCACAAACTTCCTCCTGTATGATCATCTCGGATAAGGTTATTTTTATCTCTCTGTGCCCCAGTTCCCTATCTGTAAAATGGTGATAACAGCACTTCCCTACTTCACAGGGATGTTGTGAGGACAAACGCAGCTCAGGCTGTGGGGCTCTTGGATACTGTGGTAACTGGGGGCACAGATGGAAGAAGGGAAATGTTCCGCATCAAAGATTTCTGTTCTTTAAGCCCAGCAGTAGGTTACAGCACTGATACGAGTGTGGCTTCCACTGAAGTCACTGGTACCATGGTTTCCACTGATGCCATGTCTTTTCCCTGAATGTTTCCTTGCTTGACTACTGTGTACATACCAGCAAAGCACTTAACGTCCTTGCTAGATGCTATTGTTTGCATCCTTGGCTGCAGGCTCTGAGAGCCCAAGAGCCTGGGTGAGACTTCCTACTCATGTTTGCTGGCATGGGCCGCTCGCAGCGACTCAATGGAGTATGTGCTTCTGGCAACAGCCACCCAATGCATTTCACAGCTCACTCAGACCCTGGAAGGACTTAAGAATACGTATGAATGGGTTTTCACTGGTGAAATTCAAACTGCTGTAGCAGTTACTCGGAGTGAGCCGTAGCCTGCAGTCTGACCAGAAGAAAACAGTTGTCCTTGACATAACTGGTTAAATTGCATAGAAACCACATCCTTTGTGTTGTCACTGACAACATAACATTCCTTAACGTTTGATTTCAAGCGGTGCTTTATTACCCAGCTGTACATGCAAACATACTTTCTTCAGAAGAATTTCTGTCCAAAGTCACCACAGAAGAGTGCAAACCTCTTTCCGTTTTAACATGTACTTCGTAGTGCTTGTTTATATATAGTACAAGCAGGTAAGAGACAGGAAACCTATCTGCTTAACATTTACATTGTCACGTATCCAAAGGGAAGGTTATGGTGAGTTGAATATTTGTTCAATCAAATCTCATTTGTGCAAATTTAAGTGTGGTTTTGGGGAGCTTTTCAGTGAGGAGCGTACGTCGTTTAGTGCCTGCTCCTTAAAACATGCGTCTCATGTCATCTTCCTTGTTCACCTGCTTTGCTAAATTCTATATTTAGTTTTCTCCCCATCCACTTGAACAGGACAAAAATAACTTCAGTGTAATCCATCCTCTCTGTCCTTTCCTCTCCACCCCTTCCCTCCCCTTTCCTTTCCTGACATGGGTTTAGGGCATTCAGTTGTTTGGGAAGTGGTGGATTTTTTTGTTGTTGTTGTTTGTTTTCCTTTGTTTCTTTATGAGAAAGGTTGGGGGGCAAGAGAAAACATTTATACCCTGCAATAAAATTGTTGTGAAGAGTATGCAAACTGTCAGAAACACTTCCTCGTCTCTTAGAACGTTTGCTGAGGGGTCAGAGTGTGTGCAGAGTGCGTGGAGGGAGGTGGAGCAGAGAGGTTGGGAAATGACTTGCATGTGGCATACATCTGTCTGACAAAAAGCCAACCGTGCCAGGGGATAAATGGACAAACAAATAGTGTTTCGGTTCTGAACTCAGAGGTTGAACCTAAAGTTTGCACAGGAGCAACTCTTCAGATAAGTTTCCAATGGACCTTGACTCCTGTTGTGCAAACATGTAGTAGCTAGCACAGAGGAGACTGTCCTCTACATTCCTGCTTGGAAGAGGATCTGCGCACAGGCTGTGCTTTGACTGGCTTCTCCTGTGTTCCCCAATGGATGTGTGTGTGTGTATATATATATATATATTCATAAAGTCTGCCACAAATCAATACTGGCCAAAACCCCCAGAAATATTTAAGCACCTTACAACTTGACTTCAGCATGAATTGAGCACCTAATTAGTTAAGCACTTCTGTTAATCTAGCTATGGATGTTGGCTCTTTTTGTCTGTGTATTGGATAAAGAATGTCCACTGAATTTAGCAAAATGTTTGCTGCCTGTGTTATCTGAAATATTGTCTTCCACTATTAAGCTGATAGGGATTTGAGGGAAACTGTATTGTTTTGGTGAAACTGCTTTGAGATACAGCCTGCCAAGTTCTTGTATCTTGAGCTGAGTGGTGGATATGTTGTTGTTCCTGACAGACACGTTGTCTGGAGGTGCAGGGAGACTGTTTTTTCCCACTGTAAAAGAACTTCAGTGATTTTTAGGCTGTATTAAAGACAGTGATGAGGAACAGAAAGATTGAGGAAAAACCCCCTTAGATAATGCCTAAAAGAATTCAACTTGGTTCTTCTTGTAATTTTTCATTCATAATCTGCTTTTCAAAAGAGAACAAGAAGTAATTTTTTTTGCCTCTTTGCATTCACTGAATTACTGAAGGACAGGAGGAAAAAGATAGTTTTTGAAAACTACTCACCATTTTAAAGTTCTCCTTCCTCCTCACTTGCCAGCGTGCGGATGAAAGCTTGAGCTCCATGGCCCTGTTTTGACTTGCAGCTGGGTGACAGAGGCGTGGAGGAAACTAACTGCAGGACACTATCATGTAGGGATTGCTGAGACATGGAGGGCCTTGGGCAGCACAGTGGAACCTCTAACAAAACCTGGGTTTTGCTTAGGAGCCTAAATCTTGGGTTGAACCCAGAGGCTATGAATTTGTAACAGCCTGCCATGGCACCTCAGGTCTGTGGGGTGGCATCCCACTGCCTTGGTGTGTGCTCTGTCCCACTGTTAAAGTGAAGGGTGCTTTAATTTTTAGGAACGTTAATTCATTACTTCACAAGCACAAATACCCACTCTGGGTGTTTGAAAAAGAGCAGGCCTTGAATTGAGAGTGCAGTTCTTACGCTTCCAGGCGTGGTGTAATCCTGTTAGTAGTCTGGGTTGCTGCGATGGTACGGGACAAGCCAGGCTGCCTCGCAGGCATCTGCTTCTCTGCCTACTGAGTCAAGTCAATATCCTCAAAACTGTAATTTTCACTGTAATGATGGATTACGCTTGTCACAGTTTACAGAATTTTGTCTTGTGTGCTTAATAAAAGAAAACAGATTCTAATGCTTATTATTTCTGAAGTCCAATACATCTGAACTAAAGCTCAGTGTATGCGAGACAAACTACGCTTTAATTTTACAATTGTCTGATGGGACTTTGCGATTTATTTGTTGTTACTTCCTTAATGATGTTGCAGTCAGAGGCACTGTTTTGCTAAATGTTGTGTAAAAAGTAAATTGTAGCACAGCAGATGTTGGTATTTGGATGGATGTCGGTGCAATGGGGGGACAGCAACAGTCATCTCTGTCAGCTGTCTTCAGGCTCGGCAGGCCTGCTGCGTGGTTACTTTGGTGTGTAAAAACAGCTCGTTTTGCAACTGGGAAGTTTGGCATTACATTTGGCACTGAGCCATGTAACTGGGTTAACACAAGTGTTTATCCAGCGATTTTCTCAAAATTGGTAACTTGGAGAAAATGTGTATTAAACTTCAGTACAAAGGAAAGGGGAAGCACGGCTGGATCTCTCTCTTTTTAAAAGGCATCAACATTTGTAATGCTGAAAACCTTTTTTATTATCATTTTTATTTCCTCCACTGTTGTCTGTCTTTTGCTGTTTTATCATCAACCTTTTTTTTTGCAGCTGTTTGTGTCCTTTTAAAAGATGAAAACAGGAAAGCGTACCTGATGAAATACAAACTATATGGTGTTGCAATTACCTTTCTCTCCATCCTGTGTGCTGTCATGAATTAGGTGCAAAGAATTGAGGCCTGCAAATGAAGGCATTTAATTACAGCTCCCCCCCACCTTGTAGAAATTCCAACTACAGTGTGGAACAGGAGTCTCAGTCTGCAGAGCAGCTGATTTTTGTATGATAAATTACTGTAGATTTTACCTTTGGGTTAAGTAGAAGAATCCCTGCAGACCATCAAGAATCCTTCCTAGAACTCCTGTCAATATTGGAGATATTTCTTCATGGAAATAGCAAATTGAGCTGCATTTTTCATAAGGAAGGGCAGGGGAAAGCAGTAGCTTTCCAAAGCAGCAGTTTCAATCAGATTTTATGCTTGAAGTTGAAAACCTTTTTATGTGGGAAGCTATTATAACAGAGAATTCGGATTAATTTTTCTAATCCATTTTAATCTTGTATTGTCTCTGTGATTAAGTAACTAAGTGTCTTCATTACTTAAAAAGTCTCCCATTTCTTTTGGAAAAGGGAAGATGATTAAACTCCGAAATTTGGATTTTCTGATTAAGGCAAGAAAAGTGTGTGTGGGGAATGTTTTCAAACCAATGACAGTGACCAATAGTGGACTTGTGCTTAGATAATTTTGTAGGTGAACTGCAGTTTTATCATTAACTATAGTAAGTTTCATGTGGGTCCTTTGTTCTCTCTTGTTTGGTTGCTTTTTTTTTTTAAAGAAGAGGATGTTACCTGCACCTTCCAAATTCTGCACCCAAGCGTTGGTTTGTTTAGAAAACAATAATTTGCAAGAAGGTCAGCCCACTACAAAGATTCATTTAATGTGCTGCAGATAAATGAAAATTGCAGTTTAGCCACTGTAAGTAGAGCAGTAACTGATTTTAGGGAACATTTTTTATTTTTTTGTCTCTTGGCTTGATACTGAAATTGTAATACTGATTTTTAAAATGGTTTTCTGGCATTGTGGAGGGGCGAATAAATGCAGTAAAGCATTAATTTGGGAATAATCTAAACTTTAGAGTTTCCCCAGACCAGGCATTCCCCCCTGCCCAGCGCACACCCAGTGCTAAGGTCACTTCGTGTCCCTTTATCAGGACACTCCAGCCAGAATGGTGATACCTGCCTGCATTTGGCTCATCTCTACTACATTCTTCCCCTTCCACAAGATACCTCTATCCTCCCTCTTTCTCCTCTTTCTCTTCCCCCTCCTCCCCTCCTGCCTTTCAGGCAACAGGGTGTTCAGGGTGACCTTGCTTGGCTTGACCCCTGGGGTGGCAGAGGAGACCCAAAGCAGCTGCCACCTGAGCTGATAGCATCAGATCAGGGACTGGTGGAAGAGAATGCTGTAACCAGAGCGTGCACTGAGCATCAAATGACAAAGGAAGGTGTGCAAGCGGGGTTTTCTGTACGTGTGCATGTACCTTCCTTTGCAGAAGTCCCTGAGGCACGAACATGGCCCTAGATGACCTTCCTCAGGAATGTTACCCCAGGTGGCCTGTAGGCTTTTCCTCTGTTTTTTTTTTTTTTTTAAATAAATATTTTATAAACAAAACAAAGTTTGGGAAAAAAATTCCAACCCAAAACAACCACCAAAACAAACCCCAGAACTCATGTAAGAGTTTAAAGCTTGATTTATTGCTTTCTAGTGTTCTCATGGTTAAGCTGTGGGACTCTAACTCTCCTGGGCAGCTGCTGTAGGTATTGCAAGTTCTACAAACCTGAAAGGTAGCTGTAACCTGGGCAGGCAAGGGGTGTGTTTTGCTTTTGTTTGTGCTAGTAAGAGTGGGGAAATGAACTACAGAGCAGACTGTGTGCTCAGTTATGGGACAGGACTTTTAGGGCTCAGATGATGAGGGAACGTGTGTGGCAAGGAGCAGTTGCATGGTGTGTTGTGCTTGGAAAACTGGGTACGGAGGAATGGTGGGGCTGCTGCAGCAGTCCCTGACTTCTGAAGATCTGGTGGGGCAAGTGCCAGGTTTGATGCCCACGGAAACTGGTGTGAGCTTAGGGCTGGCTGAAGCAAGGGGAGAATGTTTGTTTTTCTCCTGGGAATAGGAAAAAATTTAAAAGGAGGCTGGAATTTTTGCTATGATTTCCCAGAGCAACAGTATAGGGTGTTGCAGGCTGAAAAGTGTAATTCAAGCTCCCATCTTCTCATGCCCATCTGCCTTTTCCTTCTGTGTGGTGTATACCTTTCATTTTATTCAGCTGGGTCAGTATGTAATTCTTCCTCATGTAAGAAACAGATTTTTGTGTGACTGACTTGAATGCATCTCTCCTGGGGCTTGGAGCTGTTAGGAAGAGGCATGATGAGCTTACTGTAATAGATGACTTTGGGGTCCAAAAAAGAATAGTCATTATTATATGTTTTTAGTAGTACGCATGCACGCGTTTCAATATTACAGGGCTAAACTGTGGTACCACTGAAATCCAGCAGGAATTTTGCTCTTTCATTATATTGAGATTTGATATTTTTACTGTGTATTGTAAAAACAAGTGAATTTTAATAGCGTTTAAGGTGACCAAAGTGTGTCTAGCTGAGCCTGTGACCCTGTTGAGGCAGCAACGGGGATCGTGCTCCACTTCACAGTGACAACACACCTCGGTCCAAGGCACAAAAATCCTTGGCAGGGTTTCTTATGCCTGTGTTACTTGGCTAAGCTTAGCACCCGAGCTACTGTGGCTGTTTGCTCTCATGTTACCCAGTGGTGAAGTTGCTTTAATAAATTCTCAGTATGCAATTAAGTTACTTTGCAAAATTCCTCTCAACAGAGGCAGGCACTCCTGTTATCTGGAGGAGACTTTCGTTGCTGAGTATGGCATAGTGACTCAGTAAAAGTTATCTGTGGAATACTAAATTTAGAGGCATAACCAGGAGGTTGCCATGATAACAAATATTAGAACTTGATTTCTGGAAAGAGCTTGTAATTTTTCCATTGATGGCCATTAAATGGCTCAAGATAAATGAACCTTTTTATTAGAACTAACGTGGCCTCTGTGCCTCTCCAGGGTTTTGCAGACTTGCCAGTGACGAAATGAAGGGAAATCCAATTTAGCCCCAGACAGATAAAGAACACACCCCTTTTTAAATGTTGCTTATTATTAAAATATTTGCTTAACTTGGCTTACATGAATCTTTCTATGAAATATTTACCCAGTAAGTGTTTGTATAAAATTTTGCATTCTTTTCTTTTTTTCTTGGCACTTTAAAAAAACTTCCTGATGCACAGCATGGTCACACAATTACTGGTAGAGCTTTTATTCTAAGTGTCCTAAAACAACTCTGTGTATTTATGTTGAAAATTAGGACTCAGTCCCTGAAGCTAAAGGATAACAATACAATGTGTTCATTTCTTACCCTCCATAAATGGCTTATTTATAAAAGTCTGTGTTCTGCAGCTTATTTGTTACAAATAGAACTTTTTTTTTTTTTCAAACCACCTCAGAGGTCGGTCCAAATCATCTGTTTTAGAAAAGCTTCTGTTTCCATAAATCTCCCCTGATGTCCCTTAACCTTTTTTCCCCACCATTTCTTTACAATTCCTCAAGGTTTTGATTCACTGTGTGAATGGCACAATGATCTAGTAAGGGGAGCCTAGGAGAGCGAGCCAGAGACTTGTGAGTCCTCACTGCCAATGTTTTGTCTGTGGCCTTGTCCTGCTTTTCCTCCTCCCCTGCTCTTGCTTTCCTGTAAGCACCCACCCCTCGAGTTACCACCTCACCTCTTGGCTTCACCAATATTGGGATTTTAATGGGGAGACTGCTAAGTAGTTTTCAGGTGTAATATTTGCAAAGCAAATAAATACATCGTAAATTCACTCTGAGTCTTTTAATGGGATAGAGTAGGGGAAGAGACCTAGAATCAATTTTTATTCTATTAATGAATCTTTTTCCTGAGCATCCTCTATGTGTAGGCAGCCCTAAGAATAAAGCTAAAACTGTGCTTTTGGACTTTGTTTAATCTCTGGGGGAGCTTTGGTTTGTGTGTGTTTCTTTGCTTTGTCCCCTCTTACACTATCTGTCAGTCTCTAGACAGGATTTGCTGAAGAACAAAACTGGGTATGTCATATTCAAATAAGGTATGTGTTTAGATAAGTGCAAGAGTCGTGGCTGAGGATGCTTATGCTAAGAGGTAAAATAATTAAATCAATTTTTAGATGATGCCTAGAAAAGCCCTTCCCTGTTGAAATACACTGGGGTGTGGCATGTTTGGTGTTTTGGATTTTTTTTTTTTCTCCTTTGTATTTTTAGTAGAGATCATAAAATCTTTGGAGGATTAAGTCACACCCTTTATATAAATGCATGCAGTGTATTTAAGAGCCTGATTTGCAGAAATACTGATTGTATTGACTTCAGTTTGAGCTTGAGGAATAGTTGTAAGTACGGCCCTCCTCTATGGGGGAAGATATTTAAAAAGTTGCAGAGGTTTAGGAGCTGAAGTGCCTTGTTAGCTGCTTGTGCTATTTTCCATCACAGTGTCAAGGTAAAAATTATTTGGGGAGAAATAATTGTTCCAAGAATGCTTAATTCAGTTCAGTGAATCTGACACCTCCTCTGTCCTTTTTATTTATTTACAAAACCAAAAGAGAGTTGGGCACCTGTCAAAAGCAGAGGGGCATACAGGATAGCATTTTCTGTTACAGGAACGTTTATTTTGTTAAAATGCTGTAGCTGATTGCGAGCATATTATGGAAAAGATATCCTTAATTGTGTTGGACACCTCGTGGTAGTTTTAAGTTCTTTTGCTCCCACCATGAGGTAGTGGAGATGCAATTCACTCTGACATTGTTTTCAGTGTAGCTTAAGAAACCGCTTTATACTTTCCTGTAATTTATGTAGCTATCCTTAAAACTGCTGTTTTTAATGAAACTTCATTTACATCTTCTCCCACTGGAGACAGCTGTAGGTTAGGACTAGCCTGACTAAGCTGTGCCAAAGGTAGGAGTAAGGAGTTTTTTACATGCTGATTAATTCTCTTTCGCTCCTTTGGGAATATCTGGTATTGCTTAAATTGATTGCTGTAAGCAATATGGCAACATTTTTGACCTTCTAAACTGAAATTCAGCAAAAAAATAAAAAGAAAGATAAACCTCTGTGTTTCAGTTTTACATAACTGTTGAAATAGAGTGATAAAAATACAGAGGTGTTGTCTCTGTGGTGGTGGTGTTGGCTGGAGATTTCAAACCCTTTAAAGATGGAGTTAGAGAATGTGGTAGTTCTCCATCTCCATGGAGAAAGTACTGGGTGAAAATCTGTTTTTCCCTAACCAGACTTTTGATCTCTCCCCTGGCCTAGCTTTGGAAACCAGAGCACCCATTCCTTGCCTTCCTTAGGTGTTTCCCATCTGCGCTGGGGGGTGTGTGTGTGACAAAAAACAGAGGTAGCTTCCAATGCGCTTATTTTTCTACACAACGTGCCCATAGAGCTTTGTGGGAAGTGCTAGTCCGAGGCTGTTTGTTGTTTGTGAAGTTAAAGTACAGATGTGGGGTGCCAGGACCAGCAATAGTCCTTGCGGGGCTCCCTTTGTGGCTCAAAGGCCAGACTGCTCATCCACCCGCTTCTCCCCACCTCCAGCTCCCCTCTTCCTTCCCTCCCTCCCTCCCCAAATTCCCCCAAGATATGATAATGAGGCAGGTGCCCTGTATTGCAGCTTTGTGTGAGCGTGAGAAACGGCAGTAGGTTTAGAAAAGCCGGAGCCGAGCTGGAGGAGGAGGAGGAGGCATTTCTTCTTAACCTGTTGGCAGTCACGTCAGTCACGGCCGTGCGGGCTGCTGACTCACCGCACGACCGTCCAGCTGCCCCGAGGAGAATAAAGCGGGGAGCGGATTTGCTGTGCCCCGAATTAGCCTGTCGTGACCGTGGGACCCCGTGTTCAGGCCGTGAAAGGCGCGGAGGAGCTGGGCTGCGAGCTGAGGAGCAGCGGCCTGCGCAGGCGGGCTGCGGGCTGACCTCCCCACCGGGGAGCACCCCGGCAGCAGGCCCGGACGCCTCATTGAGATTCAGGGCACAGGCAGCGTCTCCGCAGCTGTACGCTGGAGGCGGCGGCCGAGGAGGCATCCAGAGAGGGGCCAAAAAGAAAAAATCATCAAAGAACCGGCCCCCTTCGCTGCGCCTCTGAATAGGCAGACAAACCAGAGGTCCTCCTGTCTCCAGGAGCGTGTTGGGAAGGACATTAGCATAGCCTCTCTTTTTATTTTCTCTTTCTTTTTCCCTTCCCCAAACTAGTGAAAACCTGGCACTGAGTTTAAATATCTTGTTTTGACAGTTTGTTGAGGGAAGAGTGTGGCACCAGCCTGGTGGGTGGCTGTGCAGCTATTAAAAAAAAACAAACCAACAACATATTTGACCTGATAGTTTTCATTTGGGTCACCTTAGACTTGTCTAATTGTTTGGTGTCATGTCATTAAGACCCAGAATTAGCTTGCTGAGTTTGGAAGGGGCTTGCTTCTGAGTGCTTTAGAAATGCAAAGGCAAGTTTTCAAGCCCCCCTTTCTTTTTCCAAATCTGTTCTGATTTCAGCTGGTTTTGCAGTGAGTGGACACATACCCTATTTACTCAAGCAGCAGAAGCTAACTGTAAATCCTGGTCCTCCAGAAAGCTTCGCGTCTTTAGGGAAGCTGGCATCTGTTTCACCAAAACCCTATTAGGCGGACAGGATGCAGACCGCTTCTTGCAGCCATTGAAGTCTCAGAAACGAGTCATTATTCTGCCTTTGACCGGTGGCACGTTAGCACTGGGATTGGCATAACTTCCATGTTTCCCTCGGACGGTTCAGGGCTGTACAATCAAGGAATGCAGTACGGCTGTGGAGCGTGTGGGAACCTACAGAAGGCTTGCATAACTCAATAGCTCTGATATTTCAAGTATTGTTCTTAATTGTAATTGATGCTCAGAGCAGAAAGTTTAATGCATTATTTATCCATAGATTTGTGGTAGCCACTTGAGTGCATTTTAAATAGCTGAGACCTTGTTGTCAGTCGGTGCTCCTAGGCTTATACTGGTTACTTTGGGATATAAGAAAGTTACGGTGCTTTTGTGAATATCAAGGGTATCGCTGGATGCTGACTTGGTTAACCAAGTGATTTCCCTCCCTCCCCCCCCCCACCCTCCCAAACATTGGTATGTATGAGTTGATTAAAAAAATAAAGCAGAGGCTTCTTAAATATAGTCTGTTCTGAATTAAAGGGTGTGGTGTTGGCTTTGAATGAGCTTGATGCAGCAACAAGCATGCAGCAGTTGGTAAATAAAGATGGATTTTCTTTTGTTCTGCTGGTGCTTGCTGCTCATTATTCTCCACTTACCCCGTGAGCTTCCCAGGGAGTGGCAGCTGTTTCTGATGTTAGACACTCTATCAGTGGTAGACAGCTCCAGATTCGGTGAGATACTGTTGTGGGGAGGAGAGGAAAATAACCTAACCCTGCATTATTGTAAATCCTCAGTAGAATTAACTTTTCATGAACCAAGAGAGTTTTGTGTTTAACTTTTTCTGAAATATTCAGGCGTAAACGCGCTTTGCAGCACACGTTACTGTGAAAAAGCTTTTCTGGCATGAGATGGATTTACATTCTAAGTGTGTGTTAAGTATTTTAATGTGCAGTGTGTGGGGGGAGACACAAGGCAATAAAGGGAAATCGGTCTATAACAATCTTCTTGTATATTTCCAGATATATACAGTTTGGGAATCTTTGCAATTTGGAAATTGCTTGGAGTAAACAGAATGGTACATAAGGATTTTAAATAATAAAGCTAGCACGCTACAGAGGAGTCTATTTGGTTCCAGGTTTTTATATGTAGGATTTATAACCCATGCTTTTGCTTTCCTGTCTCTGCAGTGTTAGCATTCTGTTACTGAAAACAAAGAAGGCTCTGCCAGGGCATTACACAAGCAATGAATCACAGAGGGAAAAAATGTTTTGCTCTGTAAATTGTTCACTTTTCCGTGGTGGATCATTATTATTTTTATTTTTTTTGTGGTGTCTGATAGAATTTGCCACACGTGCTTGCATTTACTGTACTCTCTACAATTCTTCTAGTGTGGCTACATAGCCACTAATACTTCAAGTAACTTCTTGCTTATGATTCTTAAAAACAAAACTGCAACAGGAACAAAAAACACAGGGCAAAAAATGAAACAGCTCAGTTCACTCTTCAGGCATGACAGCTTACTGAGTATATCAGAGGAAGGAAACGATGGTGATGTTTTTCACTCAGCTTTGTGCCAGCAGTTCCACATAATTATTTTTTTGTCTGTATTGACAAACTCCTTTTCTGACTAAAATACTTGGACTTGATGTTATCAGTGCAGTGTTCCTCACAGATTGTAGGAAGTTTGCAGTCTTCTTAGCTAATGATAAAAATATAAACTTGTTTGTTAAGAATATGTACTTTGTACACTTTCTTGATGTCTGCCTTGGTGAATTTGTGTTTCAGGAGTTCTGTAGTGGAATGATAGTTTGCTTAGACTTGAATGTAAAATGAGACTTATAGGTTGTCTGTTTATGAAGTGTTTTGCCGCTTGGCTGGAAGATGCAGAAGTATAACCTCAGTGTCTTACATTATAAAACTTACGCCACAGATGCTGCAGTGTGCCTCATACTGTCCTTGGCAAGAGCAGTAATCGATAAACTGTATGCTTGCCATATTACAGGATCCATTAAGCTCCAGACATGTGGAAAAAGCAGTTTAAAATTATGTTACTTATTTACAAATTAAAAAGGTGCATCAGGAACCAGAACCTGCTGAAGCAGTGGATAAGGTAAAGTCCAGGTGGAATGGTTGTTGCAAAATGCCTGGCAGTAATGAAATCCTCCTTTTTTCACACAGAAAGGAAGAGTGAGTGTGGAGGAGGATGCTATATATGTTTGGAACACACCATTTTAAAGACTATGTGATTAATCCTGTTAGATGATGCTTTTCTAGCAGAAAAACTGATTGGCAGAATAACGCTCTAAGAAAGTATGAGAGCCAAACATAAACATCTAATTGAAGAGGAAGGATCTCTTGTGACAGTATGGTGTAGTTTGTGTAGAATTATGCATACTTCTGTGAAAATAACCAGAAAATAATTTCAGAATCTGCAAAAAACAAATGTCTCCTCTGTAAATACTGATGGGGAAGATGTGTAGCATGCATATATTAGCGAGTAAGGGAAATGGAAAGTGTCTGTCTTGCCCTTCTTCAGATGTTTTTCGTCCCATCCAATCTGGATTTAGTCCAAAGTGAAGGCATGATGGTTCCTAGGTCTCCTGGGTCTGCTTTATGCAAGGAAAGAAAATACGGAGAAGTCAGGCACATAATAGTGTGTTCCAAAATAGTGATAGTCCAGGTAGCTGCCTGCCCAACCTGCTTACCTGGCAAACCTTGGCAAGAGCCAGGCTGAACGCACCATGCATCTTCCTGTTCCTGCAGTTGCATCTGTGGTGCAATAGTAATGAGATTGGAGTAATCTCACTGATCTGGGCTGAGTTGGAGTGGCAATTTAAATGTGAAAGGCTTCATAATCTCCTACTGATCCCAGAAAGTTTTCAGCATTTAATTAAGGTCAGAATTAAAAACACAATGACAACAAACCCTTCTACATCCTTCTGCATTTACTGCCTTGCTTATAAATGTTAAACCATGACAGCTATAGGTGACTTTGGAAATTCCTGAAGCAACAAGGACATTTTTGTAAGGCCTTTACAGGTTAGTATAATAATTGCTGCCATAACAGTCATGTCTAAAAGAAAAGACCAAGAGGTTTTGTGCTCATTCCTTTTCCTTCTATGTTTTTTTGCCTCGTGCCCTGTTTCATGAGTGCAAGTGGATGTTTTCTGCAGACATAGCTGCTGTTGGAAAGGTAGCTCTGCATGACTCTTCTCCAGTTCAGTAACTTAGCTTTTTTGCTTTATATTAGAAAAATGAAAAGCCTGAAGCCTGACAGAGGGCTGAACAGGTGAAAGAGTCAGCAAGGGGTGCTTGCACCCACAGCCACATGGTGTGGGCATTGGTGCCTGTGTGCGGGAGAGAAAAGTATGAGTCTGAATGGAGAAGAAATGGCACAGCTGGTGCCCAAAGCAGGTTGAAACTGCACCACAGAAGGAGAGGAGGTCTGTGGGGGGAGGAAGGAGGCAAAGCAGCTGCAGAGGAGTTCCTGGGGCAGGGTGCATATCGCTGGGAGTGAAATTACTGGAGGAGGAGAGCTGAGCAGCAGGAAAAGATGGTGTGAGTGGAGCCTGGGAGGAGAGCAGCAGAAGGTTGCCAGAGCCAGTAAATTTGAAGAGCCTTTTCTTGCTGTTCTCAGTGGCTGTTTGAAGAGCACGACAGCAGATGAAGCCGTGGGCACTGGGTACCAGCCGCTGCCGGGGCAGCATCATGGGGTGCACAGGCGTGATCCTGCTGCAGCAGACCTGAAGGAAACTTGGCTCCTGGTCTGCTCCTTCGTCCTCACCCTGATGTTGTATAAACAAGTGAGAAACTATACTGGAGGGAGGAGAGTATAGCTGCTGCCCAGCTGTGGGTGCTTTGTAGTAACCACTTTTTAATTATTTTTTTTTTTTAAAAAATCATTTGGGTTTTGGGTGAGCAGGGAAAGGGTGGCTAGTACCTTGATTTGAATAGCACCTTGAGTGAGGCTTTTGCGATTCAGCCAAATAGGACATTGTAGGACCTAATGTTTCTGTAGTAGAGGGCCAGATTGATGCCATGTAAAGATCTTTTTGGTTCTGGAGAGACTGCCTGAGAAGATGACGTCATGGACAATGAGCAAATGGGGAAACAGGCTCGTTGGCAAAGTCCCCCATAAGAGCCACAGGTGGAACTCTTGTCTTCCTTCTCTGAAGTCCAGCTGAGTAAATCCAATAAATAACTGAGGTTTTGGTCAACTCTTCTCTTTTTATTCCCCTGCTGGACACATTCACTGTGGCTATGACACAGTCACGCAGCTGTCACCTGTGCATGTTACTCAGATGAGCAGTAGCATGATGTGAGCAAGGGATCTTTTTTGACAAAGAAAGGTGGAATATCTTTCAGACTAGATGTTTGTTTTCTTCTTTGTGGTGGCTATACATCATCCAGTGTTTTCCCCTTCGTATTGTGATATATCATCTTGTGTTTCACGCTTGAGATGTTGTGAGAGGAGTGAGTGATGTTATGTAACTTAAACAGAGAATGATCTTTTTATGTTTTAAAAGTGACTGTTGGTTTGATAAAGCAGTTGACTAATTAGTAAATTACCCATTGTTGTTTAAAATACTTGCGCTGCAAAATGTAAATGAAAAAAATTTCTCCACTTGTCAGTATGAAAAATGACAATAGCAAAAATAATACATAGGACATCTGCTCTGATTTTTTTAAAATTTAAAATGCATTTAAGGCAGATGTTGCAGAATTTGAATAGAAATCACAGTAGATGGAAGAACAAAACATATCTGTTTACCTTTTTATGAAGTCCTGTTTTTATTGTTAGCATCACTAGAAATATCTGACTCAGTGCCTGTATTTTTCCACTGTTTGTATCAGAATGAACTGAATGTTCTTAAAACTCTTGCTATGTCAGGATGACATATAGATTCAATACTTTAAAAGACAAGTTGTTGGCGAGTCAGTGTTTTGGGGTGTTTCCTGATGGTGTCTTTCTTTGCCTGTCCTTTTTTTCCAGGAGAATACATAAAAACTTGGAGGCCACGGTATTTCCTTCTAAAGAACGATGGCACGTTCATTGGCTACAAGGAGCGACCGCAGGATGTCGACCAGCGGGAATCACCTTTAAATAACTTCTCAGTAGCTCGTAAGTGTGTTTACATGCTCCCTTGTGCATTTTGGGGGTTGTTGTCTTATAGCCATAACGCTGGTAAGCTACATGAGTAACATTTAAATCTGCCCGGAGTGATGGATCTAAACACTAAATGTGTTTATTTGAGATGATAAACCACCCTGTGTTTCTCAGGAATGGCTGGTGTGGAGGTTTGATGATCTGCTGGGTTTTTTTTTTCTGTTTTCTGCTAATTTGCTGTTTCTGGTTATAGAATAAAATAGGGTTTATTTGTTAAAGCTGTGTATGTCTGTTATTCAGCAAGTTGCTTTAAAATGAAAATTAACTGGGGCACACAGCTCGGTACTTGGCAGGTAGGCAGTGCCCAAGTGTTTCAGCCTGTTCTACCACCAGATCTGGATTTCAAGTGGCATTGACATAGGTCAGACTGATTTGATTTTTAGTGTTAACAGATCACTGTTCTTTACGAAAAGATGCTGAGTTTTTCTTAGTTTTGAACACAAAGCCATATTTCTTCTATTAGAGCCAACAAAAGGGTTTGGAAATAATATCTCCTAACCTCTGCACTCTGTCCTATGCAAACATTTCCGCCTTCGCTCAGGTGCTGCAGCACAGGATGTGATAGAAGAATCTGAAGATAATTTCCTATCTTGCTCATGTTTTTTAACCTTTTGCTGTATACTTCCAGCCTTTATTTTCTCCTGTTCTTAATCTTTCCTGTCTCATGATCTGCCTGTGTCTCGTTCCACCGCTTAAAAATAGATCATTGTGGCACCTGTTATTAACAACGATCTGTTCCTGGTGGCTAGTGGAAGTGAAGATCTGCGGAGAGAAGGGTTAGGGGCTTTTTGGCTTTGTTACAGGGTAGCTTGAAATACGTGGGGTTCATCTTTGTAGTTGACCTTTAGGCAGACAGATTTATTTTGGAACATCCCTGAGCCTGGAAAAGGGCTGGGCACCACCAGGAACTAATGCAAGTGTTAATTTTATTATTTTTTTTCTCTGGCAGCAACATATACTTGTTCTGACTGATGGTGAGAATAAATAATAGACGTGCTGTTGCCTGGTGCCTTTGTGTAGAATGCCAAGAGTGCTTTGGGGTTTTTTGTCTAGTTTGAGAGAGAACTGTCATAGTGTTTTCGTTTCGGTAACAACATGGTACTTTCCTCTTTAGACCAGTATTTCTGTATGAATCGAGAAGGTAAAGAAAAGCAGCAGAAAGCTGTTAATTCATAAATTCCCTCAGTACTTGGTCAGTAGACAGAGGCTTTTAACAAATGTACTTTTTGCAGAACTCTTCCATCCTGTTGCTGCATTACTTACCGTAATTTACTGCAGCTCAGTGCGAAGGAGTGAAGAATGTGTCCATTGCTTTCTCTGTGTCCAAGTTCCCCTCAAAAAGAGTTAACTTAAATCACTTTGCACAACAGGAATATGGTGCTTTTTTTGGCAGATTTGAGCCCATCAGTCTTGGCACTTACAGATAAACAAGTTTGTTACCATGGTATCGCAGCATTGTCAAAAAAGATTTGACACATGCCTATGGAGTAGGGTGTAGCCCCTGAAAGAGAGATTGCAGGGAGGGTGGTGGGTGGAAAGATGTACTTGCCTGGCAAACTGGTGTCAGGCCGGGGAGGCCTCAATGATTATGGGAAGGCCTCCTTGCGCGGAGTCATTATGGTGGGTTTGGGCTCACTGAAGCAGCTGTTGCCCCACCAGGATTTAATTTCTCCTGTAGGCACTGGCATGCAGTGCTGCCAGCACCTGATGTGCAGTTTCCTTCTGGGTACCCTTCACATTTGTGTCGTTTGGATGTGTTTTGCACCACAAGTTTTATCATTGAATGTGCTTGCTTGGTACTTTTGTTGGGGTTAACTTGTTAACGTGAGTGAGCTCCAGCTGCCTCTAGAGAAAGGCTCAGGCCGAACACAGGATTGTGCTGCAGACACAGCCTGCAGAAACCTCCAGCCAGTGAAAAGAGGGGGGAAATTGAGCTTAATTTTTTTGTAAAAGTTCACCTTTTTTTTTTTTTCCTTTCATTCCAAGAGACCATGATAGCCCTGACTTTTTACATTAATTAGTGAACTAGATTTTTTTTTTTTTTTTTAATGAGATGGCAGGCTGTCTCTGTCAGTCTGTTCTCTGGAAGTGGTCCCATGTTTCTGATTAAAATCTTTACCCTCTTCTACTGTAAAATAACATAGGCTTTATTTTAATCTTTGCAAATAAAAGCTTTGTTGGGTTTTTTCATAGCTAGGGGACTCTTACTTGTAGTGTAAAACTCATGTTAAGTGGTTTTGGTCAACCTGTGACATGTAGGAAATAGTGAATTCCATCAAATCAACAATGATTTGTCTTTTCCCTTAACAGGTATGAAGAAAGTATTAGCAGTAAATAGAGAGTGTGCTTTCTATATGCTTGACAGTCTCTTCTTTCTCCTATACTAGCTTTTCCTTTCGGTCTGTGAGGTTTTAATCATACATCTTTAACTTGTTTATAGGGTACCCCAAGGGTAAAGACAGGCTCATTTTTTAGAAAGTACTTTTTCATCCACCTAATTTTCCATTTAAAATAGCCATGTATCTATGTTTATAATTTAATTATGTGCTTTATTTTCCCTGGAAGTTACCCATTGGTGATGTATTGGGGGGGGGGGGGGGGGGGGGGGGGGGGGGGGAAGAAGCCAAGCAAACAAAGCAAAACTCCTGGAAGATGATGGATGAGCAGTTATCTGTGATTTTTGAGCCATATTTGTGTTCCTGTTCTGTATTTCACTGGTAGTAAGATAGAGGGAATAAAAAAGCCTGTACCTAAATAGTTCTGCTCCAGAGACCCTGCAGATAAATAACCAATAGAGCCTGGTTGTAAATCTGCGAGATAAGTAGCCTTCATACCGATTGTAATCTCGGATTATCATGTATGTCTGCCTATTAGGTTATAAGCCTTTAAGACCATATAGCTGAGAAGAGCAGTATATTGTGAAAAACCACATGGAGAGAGAGGCTGTTCCTGTTGGAAAGAAGGGATTATTTCTCTGACTGTCAGGAGCGTGGACTGTGGCGGTTTTCTATACAGCTGAAAACATAATTGCTCCACAATATGAGTGCTCCTTTTGGGACAGGACTGTGTGTCTGCAGTCAGGCATTTATCACAGGGCACAGGATGGCCAGATAATGGACAGGCTTTCTGTGTTCCCTCTTACTAGGGGCCACCTTAGCCAGGTCTGTAATTCAGGGCTCCCAGCTCCTCTCTTTTGCAGTGCTGAGCCTTTTGAGGGCACGGTACATTTTCTGGTGGCCCTAGCAGAAAAGGAGGGCTTCAACAAAATATTACTGTTTGCCTTTCTGAAGTTTTATTTATTTATCCTTCTTCCTATCTCATTTAACTTTTTTTATATCTTTTTTTTTCCCCATCCCCCTGCCTTAAGGAAACTAAACCGGGAATGGGATGGATTCTTCCTTCACCTTATTGTTTTAAAGTGTGATGTCATTATATAGGGAGCAGAGTTTGACACTTTCATCGCAAGTAATCTGCCTTTTAGCTTAAGTGCTGGGGAAGCAAATATTGTGACATTTCAGAAAGTCATTGGGATAATACTAAGTGTCTTTCAAATACAAAATGGTAATTTACATTTGAATGCCTTAGTGTCTATTCCTGTTAGGAACAATTTCTCTGTCCTACTTACTTTAAAAGACCAAATGCCAGTAAAGAATCAAGAGGTTCTTTAGAGCAATTTAAATCATTTTTAACAGGCTGCTGTTTATAGTACTTTGTTGCAAGTGGGGAATACTTTTGTTGGCCAGTTTGACAGGAAAAACTGTCTTCAAAGTGGGTAAGCGACCCTTGGCTGTATTTGAAATATGAATGTTTTTATAACAGAACCCTCAAACGTGCCACGAATCAGACCTAATATTATACAGCATCTGTATCTGTCCTCTGCTGTAGTGGTGCATGTTGCAGTACATGATTATATTATAGAAGGCAAGTTTGGTGCTTGCAACTACAGTGAGGAGCACAGAGTTGGTTTTAAAAGTAAGAAAAAACATGCTGCTTCATTGTTTCGTTGATAAAATCCATGCCACTGTTGTACGTGGGGACAGCCAAATGGTAGCATCAAACTTTCTGAAACCTCTGTGGTACAGCATTATGGTAAAACAATTTAAAAATAAAGCCTTCTGTATTTCTTGATATGTGCTGTTATGATTGAGCAGGGTAATTAAACAGCATATTGTTCACTAAACAAAACACTTCTATGTGACATACTTGAATTATAGTGGTTATTAACTGACAAATCTCTATTATTCATCTTGCTGTATGCCTTAAAGATTGCTGGATCAGCAAGCTTAACAAATATCAATGGACAGTGCTGATTTAGAGGAAAAGTGGTGATGTTTAATTGGTCCCCGTCTATGACAGAAAATGCCTTGTGTCATTATGCTGAAATTAAATGGTTAAAGTTTAGAGATCATGGCTATTTTACAGAGCTGTGCTGCTGCTTCAGAACGTGTCATCTGAGGCACTAAACATGTACCTAAAGGCTGCTTTTAAGAAAGTAAGCAAACCCCCCAAGTGCATTTCTTCATCATGTAGCACTCCTGAATAAGTATAGGTGAGCAGCTCTGGATTTGCATGAGGTTAGGAACAGCCTGATTTTCTTCTTGAAGTCTTCAGCCAAATTCACTATCTGCATTGCATGGGTTCATAGAGGACAACCCCAGCCTTCATCTAATGGGTATTAAACAGATAAAACGGGGAGACAGAACAGGCAGAAAAACCCAGAGGAGCAGCTAAGCGAAGGTAGACAATCCAGGAGCAGGAACGAGATCTCTTGAGTTGAATTTAACTGGACTGGGCTTACTGGGCTGTTCCAGCTCGTGCAGTTGTGTTTGGTCTTAACTGCTGTTCTGTGAAAGAGGATAGAGGTAGCTGGAAGGCTAAATACAGCACTCGTCAAGCATGGCTGCTATTGCTCTGGAAGTTCTTTAATCTCAGTGAATGAAGGAGTGTCGTTTATCACACTAAAACCTTTTCATGACTCATTAATAAACTTTCTGTTATCTAATTGCAGTGCTTCAGAAGGATGCAGTATAACCTCAGTGTGCTATTAGAAAAAATAGATTTTTCTTGTCATGAAAAATGCAAAGTTACTCATTGAAAAGCTTATAATTCCAGTAGCAAATGAGGCATGAAATATATTGCCAAAAATACGGCGCCCAAAAAACATTGGTGGTAAATATTTTATCTTGGTGCTAATTAAGAGCTTGAATTTAAAACTGAGTATTCTTAATTTTCACAATAATAAAATTATCCTAATGATGCCAGTGTAGCCTTAGTAACGTGCACTGTTATTCTGGCAGGATTCTGTCCTCGACTTGCACATTGCTGATGGTGGAGGATGTTCATAGCTCTAGCAGTAAGCAGAAATTTCTTCTTGTCTTCATAGTGCCTTTTTATTTACTTGGAAGTTGATTTAGTTCCTGAAGACCAAGTAATAGCAAGCTTGTGGTTTCACTAACTGCAAGGAAAAGAGTTTGAGGAAAAAAACCCCTTCCAATTATTATTCTTTTTCTCTCCCCTGCTTACTTGGTTTCTTAATTGAACTTCCCTTTAACAAGAGCTGTTCAATTAGCATTAGATTTTCTATTGTAATATAAATCTGCAGAATATGGTGTTTTGGCTTCTGTTACTTCATTGATTCTCTTCTGGTTTTCACATCCTCTCTTGTAGTATAGCTAGTGTACTCTTAGGTACGTTTTCAGACCCAGCTTTGAAGGGTAAGCACTCGTAACAGCCTATGAAGCTTAAAATAGTAAGTGTGAATTGAGGGGAAAAAAAAAAAAAAAAAAAAGGTACCTAGCTCTCGAGGGCATTTTTATGAAGAAAGTCATGTTTTTGCAAGTAGCCATGCTTCTGCAGACTTTTTAGGTTGTGCTTAAGTGCTGGCAGTGATGGGAGCTGTGAGCTGGATGGGTATCTGTACAGAATCTGACTGCAGCAGCTGTCCTGAAGGTGTTTTGAATGGGGTCTCTTCTGGGGGTGCCTCTGCAGTTTGATGTTCCCTCTAGTGTCTGAGGACTGGAAATGCCGAGTCTAATCTTCAGGTCGCTGCAAACATGCTCTCTAGCAACTCCTTGAAAGTCAAAAACAGTGGTTTTTGCCGGGAAAGTCAAAGGGAGAGAACGTAGGGGCTTGGCTTTCGTTTCAGTGGATGCAGTTGCTGCATTATCAGCTGACTTCGTCCATGTGCTCTGCTCTGGTTGACCTTTGGAGTGTAGGACCTGAGTCTGAACAGCTTCTGTGTCATCACATCACATTTCTACTTACCTCTCTGGGCAGACAAAATGTGGAGTCTGTCTTAGCAGAATTTGATTTCAGTGCTGCTTAGATGACTATCTACCAAACTATTTATTAGTTTCATCAACACAGTAAATCGTCTCAAGTCTCCTAAAGAAGTACTTACAGAGATTTCTATGGCTGATTAATCGCAACAGTTTGCTAGATAAGAATAAAGACAAATGATTATTTAAACCTGCTTATGTACCATGACTCTTTCTTCCTTGATTGTGGTAGAGTGCCAGCTGATGAAGACAGAACGTCCTAAACCAAACACATTTATCATTAGATGCCTCCAGTGGACCACAGTAATTGAAAGAACATTTCATGTGGAGACTCCAGAGGAGCGGTATGTTTCATTCATATTTAATACATAAACTACTTGCAAAAGCAGATGCAAGTGTTCAGCATTAATAGAGAGTCCTTTGCTGAAGCTCTTATTTATCAGATGATGTACATCGAGACTGAAATGTGTCAAATAATTTTTGAGAGCCTCAGTTTTAGTGTTGCAGTATAAAAGATATGTTAAAGGGGGTTTCAGGGTGTGGAATTTGAGTTGTGTTTGTAAGTGAAACGCTGCTAGGTTGGGTGTTCAAAACAGACAGGTGCAGGTGTGTATAGGCACACAGGTAGTTATTTCTGGAAACTCAGGGTTCATTTCTCACTGGAAATGTTGTGGTATGTGAAATGAAGGGCTTCTGACCGGAGAGTTTCTGGAAGGATGAGCACAAGTTAGAGAGAGGTAGACAAAGTTGCATTGTATCAAAATACTGACCTTTTAAAGTCTTTTTAGATACTTTGTTTTTAAAGGAAAAAATTCTATCATGGCTGATTGCTAATGTTTTATGCAAATTAGATAATGAAGGTGATAGTTATCTGCTGCAGGTGCAGATTTCTGTTTCAGCTGTTAGGAAACAAAGCTAAGAGCATGCATCCTGTGCTCTCATCATTGGAGAATTGATCTCTTATCTCCTGAGAGAACAATTTTCCAGCACAGCTATTCTACAACTACACAGTATTTAAATATTTACCTACTCTTCAGGAACTGAACTTACGTTATTCCAGTACCATTGCCCTAGGGGAAGAGGTGTTTTAAACCCCTCATCCTCCCTAGATATGATACTGGCACATGTTTGTTTTTAAGATCAGCAAATTCTATCCAATATTGTTTGCTCTTTTTTCTGTTGTAGCCTTTTCATGCACTGATTTAAAGATCATTCCAGTTTATTGCTTTTGATTTTATTACAATCATCAGAACAAGGTGAATTCAAATTAAAAGGAAAGAAAAATAAATTGGTCCTTGTTTCTTTCAGTAGCTTTGTGGTCAGTGACCCTAAAGGGAGTGAATAACAATTTCCCCGTGGGGGAAGATTGTGTTTCAGTCTTGTTTTGTTCCCTCCTAACCAATTAAGTCATCTCCGTGACACTTAAGGGCTCAGGGTGTTAGTCACCTCTGTCGGGTATGCTTGAGACATAAAAGCAGAGGGTGAACTTCTGGTCTTCCAGAAATCAAAGACAGTCACTTCAGGAGGACTGAGGTCTCAACTGAGACAGTGACAAATCTTAAAAGAGATGTGAAGCTAGATACCCCTTTAGCTTTCTCCATGCCTTTAAAACCAACACTCGTTTTTTGAGATAGATGGAGAGATAAAAGTACAGAAGAAAAAGTTTGTTTTGTAATAGCTCTTAATATGAAAAATGACTAGTAAATAAAGGAATGTGTTTCTGATGGCAAATGAAGTAGTCTGTGCTAGAAGTATAGGGAGAGTGTTCAGAATGCTTTAGCATTACCTTGCTGCCCCAGACAGGGCTGGATAGAGCAAGTTCAGGCAAAATCCAAAAATAAAGAATGCACAGGGTGGCAAAGACCTTGTATGTAATTGGTTCAGTTCTTACTAGAATGTTGTGTTGGATGCTTTTTCTCATGGACTTTGTTTCCCCTGGGGGATGATTTGCCTCTTCCATCCATCACAAACTGAGATTCAGGTGTCTTTTAATAACTTTACAGAACCAGAGAAAAAAATTGACATTGATAAGGATGACATGGATTCACTGCAGAGGTGCATGGAGTTGTTTGCCATTGGCTCCTTCAGCTCGTCATGTAGTAGCAAAGTATTTTACCTGGGGTGTCCTTGGGAGAAGAGTTTAACCAGTCCCCAAAAATTATCAGCAAACACACTACATCTCTTTCCTTACAGATATGAAAGGTAGTAAAACATGGTAAATAGTCCACTGTACATGTCTCCAGCCCCTGTATGCTCTAACACACATCACAAAGCCCTGTAAGACCTTATGAGTTGTATCCTTTATCTTCAATAAAGTTGCAGTGAAGGCCATGAACTTTGGTTTCAGTAGTTCCAATGTGAAATTTCCCAGAGGATGCTGGAGTGAAAGTGGTATCCACAGGAATCAAAGGGGTTTGAGCATCCACTACAGAAACAGCTGCTGAAACTTTATTGTAACCAAGACTTATGCCTAAGATAAAATGTCACTGCTTCTGCTGATGTTCTTCTAAACTTTACACAAGAGTTGCTGTATTTCTGCTGTTGTCTTTAGAACAGGGGAATAACCTAAGTAATCTGGGCTTTAATACCTTCTCCTAGAATGCCCCTTGGCATGAAAATTTGGAGTATGTGTGCAGAGAGGTGGCATCATGCTCTCAGAAGTTGGATATATGTTTCAGTGCACCATAGGAATGGAGAAGATGTGTTTACATACTTTGTGCTGCATGGGAGCCTTTTGCTTTTTGATTTTGGGAAGTTTGGTTTTGTTATGTGTCTCTACCACCAGGTCATATCTTGAGCTGTTGACTGAATGCCTCTTAGAAATACTATTGTCTGAAAAGCCTTATGTAATATCCAGACTGGGAGGACTTCAGTTGTTTCTTGTTTCTACTGTGATTAATAAAAATATATGTTAAACGTGCTCTTAAAGCACATTTTTACAGTGCTTGGAAATGCATGTAATTCACTGTATATTGTATTGATTCATCAGAGAACATTAGTCACTCTGTATTTCTCGGTGACCATTGCTGTGTCAGGTGGTAATTTAATGTCACAAGTAACAAGAATGTCTTGGCTTATCTCTTTCCAGGGAAGAATGGACAAAAGCCATCCAAACAGTAGCAGACAGCCTCAAGAAACAAGAGGAAGAGATGATGGATTTTAGATCTGGCTCTCCCAGTGATAATTCAGGTGCTGAAGAAATGGAAGTTTCTATGACAAAGCCAAAACATAAAGTGGTAAGCAAGCATAGCAGGAATAACAACATGTTTAAGTCTTCTTGAATGTAGACAAGAAACGGCCATCAAGACACATCTGTTCCTGTAGCAATTACAAAGTTGGTGGTAGATGCAGCTTCTGGAAGAGACAGTTGTCTGAGCTGAGCACGTACCTGGCAAAGCCAGACTTCTGAGTTCAAGTGTCCTTACTCAGTGGCTTTCAAGGCCAGCTCAGGTCTGGATTTGGTTTGCCCATTTCCCTGTGGTGTAAGTCTTACTGTTGCCATGTTGGCAGTGGTCATGGGCATGACAGTACAGAGACTGTCCTCAGCCTGCAACAGATTCTGACTTTCCCCAGTGTTTTTCCTGGTGGCCAAACAACTAAGAGCAAATGGCTGATCTGAGAGGCAACTGTTTTGTCTGTGGGGTTTGGTGCTGTTCAGTGTAACACAAGAAATCTGAGCCCTGGAGAGGTGAGAAACATCAGAAAAAAGGAATGGGTTTAATCCCTCAAATCAGAGCAACGTGTGACTTGTAATGAATGTCTCCACTGACAAAGTGGTCAAAATGTCCATGGAGTAATAATGTGTTGAATGGTGTTTGCACAGTTGAGTGTTGAGTCATGTGAAAAAGTGATTTGTTAATTGAAAGCTTATGGTCTTCCCTAAACAACTTGATTTATTATCTTTGGGAATGTACTGGTATTTGTTTTATGGAAGAATCATTTCTATGCCTGGATTCTACTAAGTGAAAGGATTAAAAAAACCCCACATATGCACTGTATTCTTACTTGAATGAGACATTCTAGTCTGAGAGTGATGTACTTGTTAGTGCAATTCAGTTCATTTGTCTCTGTCATTAACAGACCATGAATGAATTTGAATACCTTAAGCTACTGGGAAAAGGCACTTTTGGAAAGGTCATTTTAGTTAAAGAAAAAGCAACTGGTCGCTATTACGCCATGAAAATTCTGAAGAAGGAAGTTATTGTAGCAAAGGTGAGTAGATGGGGAAACTTGGGAACGTGGTTGACTCTTGATACAGCCTTCAGGAAAGTCATACCAGGGACTCTCCAAGCACTTGTAAATAATTGATGCATTAGTGTTTGAAATGGACCCTTGATCTGGGGAATCACTTTGCCAATTTCCTCCTGCTTGTGTTCCAGGATGAAGTAGCGCACACGCTGACAGAAAACCGTGTCCTACAGAACTCGCGGCATCCGTTCTTAACAGTAAGTGTTTGTCCCTCTGCTGGGTGTAAGCTGACGTCGCAACAACCAACGTTTCCCTTCTTTTTTGTGGGGCTTTTTTATATAAGTAGTCTGAGATGTGTGGTTTTTGAGCTGCTGTGTGCTTTGTACCCTTCAATTTTTTGAGAAGCACAAATTAAAATGCTTTTTAAAAGTCATTTGATTCTTGCAGAGCAGGTCCTCTGTACCCCTTGAAGACAGTGTTTCAGGGTGTGGTTTGACTTTATGGCTTGCCCATTTAATGGCATGCTATCTCTGAGAGAAGTATCTGCTTTCCTTGTCCTCCAAATGCTCTCCTCTTTGTAGCAAAGATCGGGGTGACCCGGATCTTGTGGCAAACAAATTCAGAAAGATCTAGTGGGGGAAAATCCCTTTAATTTTGCCTTTCTTTGTTCTTTTTTTTTTTTCCTTTTTTTTCTGGTAAGCTCCCGGCAGCAGCTTGCTATGAAATAGGAGCACTGATAGTGCCAGCCAAAAGGTAGCAGTGGTGGGAGCATGTGGGGTGGGACAGGGAAGAGTAGGACCGTGCTTTATCCGCTACTTTCCTTTTGGATTGGCTTAGCTCTAAAATCAAACCATACTCTCAGTTTAGACCTCCAACACCAGCAGTCTCTCTGGGTTGAGTTCAGATGTCCAAGTTCCACCTCAAGAATTTGTTTCTAGCAGTTATTACACATTGGCTCTGAATTGGTTCCAACCGCGTAAGCTCTGAGTCCTGTGTAGGATCCCAGTTGTTTCTTTTTGTCTGAGTACACAAGAGCTTAACTGGAATTTAGACTTTTAAGCATGGCCTCTGGAAGTAAATACTGGCTGTAATAGGTATAATCAGTAAATGTTTGTTGACATGTCTAAGACCTGATCCTCCCTCTCTCTGCAAAATTATGACTGGTTTAAAAATGAAGACGATGATATCATATGTGGTATTTTCTTTTTAATGCTTTCATAAATCCAAATAGCTAAAACAAGGGCTGTCTTGAGAAGTCGGCTACGAGACTGGGTTGCAACCAAGAAACTTAAGACTGTGGCAAACAAGTTGGTGTTACTCTTGCCACAGGAATACACGTGACAGGACTGTACAAAGGCACCTTGTGACACTTCATCACAGCCTCCGTTTGGTCTGGTTTTGGGAATTGCTCACAAATTGATATTGACGACATTGTTCAATCCTCTGGCAGGCTGTCAGCAGGGAGCAGTTGCAGGCAGCAGGGCAGAGACCAGGGGGCTGGTGTGTGTAAATATATATCTTTCATACATGAGGGCTTCTAGCCAGTGCGGTGAAACCTTGCGCTCTGGGGTTTGGTTGTGAACTCTTATCTGTGACATAAAACTGTGGGAGCTTGTGGCCTAAGGAGGAAACTTCAGAACCACTGTTTGGTAGGTTTTGTGTTCCTGATAATGGGCCAGGACTTTGTTTTGCATCATTGTAGGTGTTTCTGATAGCTTCTGCAAGGGACTCTTTTAATGTTTGATTGAATTTATTTAATGAAATAAATTGGCAGTGGATCAGTCCTCAGCTGCCATAGCAAAGTGTAAGTATTGTTTAAGATCCAAGGTCAGAAAGTTCACTAAAATATAAAATGTCATGTCTCTCTTTCTGAAAATATATTAAAAATGCTTTTATAGCTGTCAGTGTGATCTGCCTTCTAAGTTTTGGTTTAAATCTGTTTCAGGCTTTAAAGTATTCCTTTCAGACACATGATCGCTTGTGTTTTGTTATGGAGTATGCGAATGGAGGGGAGGTAAGGGAAATGTAATAATGTTTAATACTTTAGGATTTTCCTGTGCTGTTACTTATTCTGCTTGACACTAGTTAGCTGTGGTCCATGTTTGCAATTGTAATTAATGCAAGTTGTCCCAGTTAAACAGAGCTGTTTGCAGGTTTAACTAACATTAAGAATTAAGGCTTCTAATTTTTAATTTTCTTAAGACTCTTTTTAGCCAATGGAGGCTTTGGGAGGAGGTTCATATTTTATGTGACAGCAACATATTGTAATCTGGCATTTAGTAATTCAGAAAGGCAAGGTGCTTTCTAATTGTGCTTCAGACAACTTTTAACACTTTAAAATTTACATGATGAACACGCGTTATTTTGGAGGGAGAGCTAGAAAAAGAGAACTACTGATAGTCAAGAAGTTGGAGTATTAACATCTAAATCATGTGATAAACTGTAGTTTTAATAGGGAGTTGTAGTTCAATCACAATGCTTTTTTATAACTTTATATACAGAACTCTGCAGAACACAAACTGGTTATCAGTGTGTCTGTGGATGTAACTGTTCAGTCATTTAATATATGATGCTCTTTAGCCCATTTGGGAACACAGCAGGGTGAGATTGGGAAGGGATTTTCTCTTAGGTAATATTGCATTCTGAGCAGGAGGGCTTGCAGAGGGCAGGATGTAACTCAAATATGTGCAATCTCAAGGTAACAAATTATTGTTCTTGTAGTTGTTTTTCCATCTGTCACGAGAGCGTGTCTTTTCTGAAGACCGGGCTCGGTTTTATGGAGCTGAGATTGTGTCAGCACTGGATTACTTGCATTCAGAGAAGAATGTGGTTTATAGAGATTTGAAGGTATGTAGAAAAATAATTTCATAGGCTTTTTGCTTTGGGACTTTTTGTTTGGTAGTCACAAAAGCAAATGAGTCTGAACTGTAAGAAACCCTTTCCTGTCAGAACTTTAACGTAACAGTTATTGCTGCTGTCGGACTGGGCTTTACAGGATGTCTAAATGCTTTTATAGTCCAACAGGTGGTAGAATGTGTCTATCTGGCAGCCTTTCAGAAAATACAGAGTGGTACTGCCTGCTTACGTTCTGAAAGAATTATAGAGTCACAGACTGGTTTGGGCTGGAAGGGACCTCAAAACTCATCTAGTCCTCCCATGGGCAGGGACATCCTTCACTAGCCCAGGCTGCCCAAAGCCCCGTCCAACCTGGCTTGAACCCTGCCAAGGAGGGGCAGCCACAGCTTCTCTAGGCAGCCTGTGCTGGGGCCTCACCACCCTCACAGGGAAGAATTTCTTCCTTGTATCTAATACTAATTGTACCTTTCTTTAGTTCAAACCCATTTCCTCTTCTCCTGTCACTATGCTCCCTGATAGAGTCCGTCTCCAGCTTTTCTGTAGCCCCTTCAGGTACTGGAAGGCCACTATAAGATCTCTTCACCAGGCTGATCAAGCCCAACTCTTTCAGCTTGTATTCACAGAAGAGGTGCTCTGATCATCTTCGAGCCCCTTCTCTTGCCTCACCCCAACAGCTCCATGTCTGTCTTGCACTGGGGACCCCAGAGCTGGGATGCAGTACTCCAGGTGGGGTCTCACCAGAGTGAAACAGGGAGGCAGAATAACCTCCCTCGACATGCTGGTCATGCTGCTTTTCTTGTAGCCCAGGATACAGTTGCCTTTCTGGGATGCAAACACACATTGCTGGCTCATGTTGAGTTTTACATCAATCAGCACCCCCAAGTTGTTCTTCTCAGAGTTGTTCTCAATCCATTTTCTGCCTAGCCTGTAGCTGTAGTTGGATTTCCCTGACACAGGTGCAGGACCTTACACTTGACCTTGTTGAATGTCATGCAGTTTGTACAGGCCCACCTCTTAAGCCTGTCAAGGTCTCTCTGGATGGCATCCCTTTCCTTCCAGCATGTTGACTGCACCATACAGCTTGGTGGTGTTGGCTGACTTGCTGAGAATGCACCTGATCCCACTGTCCTTGTCTTTGACAAAGATGTTAAACAGCAGTGGTCCCACTACTGACTCCGAGGAACCTTGCTGGCATTTGAGTGTGGTGGAATGTCATCCTGAGCTGTTTGTTCCAGGCCTTCCTTGCAATGAGCTGTGCAGAGCTGTTTTCATTAGTACCTGCTTGCAGTTGAAAATTGGATAAGCTTCAAGTTGCTTGGGAAAAAAGGAAAGGGGGGAAAAAACCCCAACCAGACAAGAAATCTTGGGGCAAACAAACTTGGGTAATTGAGGAAAACGCAACAGCAGCATTTTTTCCCTCTGAGAAATGCTCAGGAGGGGATGAAGAGATATTGGTAGCTCACTTTAAAAACAGTTTAAAATGAAGCACACTATATAATGCTTTCTGACTACATCAATGTCCTTTTGGGATTCCTGCTGGGATTTTGTCTCTCTCATCCCCATAATTCCTTTGAAAGGGTGCTTTATTTCATACACAGTAGAAACCCTGTCTTGAAACCTGGATGGCTTTCTCAAAAATCACAGGTCCTATCATGTATTGAGAAAACGTTTGAAGTAATTCACATGTAACCAGTCTCTTTCAAAGTGGGTCTTTAGTCTTGTGTTTGACTTAGGTTTCATTTGCTATTCTTTACTGCTACAGAATATTCTAAAAAACTGCTTAAAGGCAGGGATGAAGTTCTATGAGGGGGGAATAGCTTTATATATTTTTAAAAGAAAAGACCTTCTGTTTGTGATAATACTGTAGAAGCATAAATACAATGTCTAGGTTCTGCTTTCTCTCTGTATATATGCTCAGTTACGCAAAGACTGCACACCAGTTACCTAACATTCACTAAAGAACTAAGACAAGTGATATAAATTTATATTTACATGATGTGTGCTTTGGCAGCTACTATGGTTCTGACCCCAGTGAGAACAGGGTTGAAAACTGATCTGCAGAAACCCCATCTTTCATTGACTTGCTCGGGAGCAGTGAATGTTATAGGCAATAATGTCTTTAATTTGGATTTTCTTCTCAGTTGGAAAATCTTATGCTGGATAAAGATGGACACATAAAAATAACAGACTTTGGACTATGTAAAGAAGGCATCAAGGATGGAGCGACAATGAAGACTTTCTGTGGCACTCCGGAGTATCTTGCACCAGAGGTATGTTTGTGTGGACTGTTGCACTAAATTATCTTCTTAAATGCCATCCCTGATAGTGGTAGTGATACAGAGTGATTCCTGTGCCATAATGTGTTCATACAGTACCTACTGTTACATAACAGTACATACTGAGAATCTTTTATTCATCATGTTCTGGGACATATCTAGCATAACGATATGGGATGATTTTCAGACAGGGTAGTATGTTCTTGTCACTTCAGGGAGTAGTTACATTTTACTGGAACAGTGCTTGCTGCTTGTGTCAGAAATCTAATTTAAAAAAAACCCCACAGAAATATAAAACACTTCAAATACTACTTGAGGGATTGATTGCAAGCTGGTGGTTGTGTGTTGGCCTGTTTGAAAGCTATCAGCAGGACTTTGCTTCAGAAAGGAAAGTATTGTCCAATTCTTTTTCTCTTTGAAGACAGTATAAGGTGGCATGTTTTTGGAGACAGGACAGAGCAAACTTTTTTCTGCAGTGTTGAGCATGTTATGCTTTGGAAGTGCTGAGTGTTTTGTGACTTTGAGAGCACAAGATGTTTCTCAGTGTTAATTTGAACTTTTCATTTTCTGAGGAAATCAATCCAAGCAGAGGATCTCAGTCCCCTAATTCTGTTTTGGGAAGTTTTTTGTACTTTTTTTTTTGAGCCTGAAACTCCAATGATGTGCTTGCAACTTTCATCCTGTAAATACTCCTGAGAGTTGTGCAACATAGGTGGTGTTATAGCTGTGAGTTAGTTATGGGAGATCAAAAGTGAAATCGTGTGATGGAGGATGTGTGTATACATGGTATTCTGCAGGTAGATGCTAGTTTTCTCTGCCCACACTCTGAGCTGTCTGGAAGCAGACTGGCTGTCTTAGCAGGGCACCAAGCCCGACCTAATGTGGTGTGCCTCACAGAAGGGTTTGTTGCCTTGCAGCAGGTGCTTTGCTGGTGTGGTGTTAAGGCTTCCATCCAGCTTGGAACACAGGCAGAAGCAAGTCTTGGTCTGCCGGCAGATTATATATTGTTGGCACAACCAAGTTGTTGCCTTTCTTGGAGGTGGAAGAGTGGGGCATTGCAAACCTGTTATGAGCTGAAGTATGCAGAAGTACAAAGTATGGAAAACCAGCATGAAGGAGGAGCATTTCCACTGAGAAACTTGCTGATTAGTGCTTTTCCACTCAGCTTGCATAGCTGTGGCAGCATGCTCTTGTTTTTCATTTGGGGTTTTTGGGGTGGTTTTAACTCCCAGCTGCTTTCAAGGGCTTCAAGTGTCTTTGTAATAATGAAGAACTTGGGCACCTGTCAAAGTAGCTCGCAGCAGGGAGGTGGAACCAGTCTCAGGAGAGCTGCCAGCTCTCCATGGATCACCAGAAGTCTTCAATATAAATTGGGGTTCTGTGCACAGTTTCACATATACTGATGCAGGGAGCAATTAGCAGCATGACAGAGTGTTTATTAGTCATAAATGTGGCTTTTACTTTAGCTTCCCTCTTAAAATCAATTGCTGAACTTCAGTTTTTCTCATCAAGGATTTTATAAGGACTAGAAATATTTATTGTATTGAGTTTTTTTCCTAACTTGGATTGTGGGGATTCCCTGTGCAGGTGTTAGTTACATTGTTCTTTCTGTTATATTATTTACTATTATTTTTCTTTTTAATATTTCTGAATACTTGGCTCATCCAAAACCCTGAAGGACAAATCTTCTTGATTAGCCCAGCTCTCTCCCTTACTTGCAAATCCCATCTGTGAGTTGGAGTCTTAAATTCTGGAGCCTTTTGTCATGTGGTCAGTAGCATGCAAAAAATCTGAACATGGTGTGCAAGTGATATTCCGTGCATTTAAGGTCATACATCATAAAAAGCACGGCTCACCGTTGTCTTGTCTGCGTTTGTAACGTGGATCTGGCATAGCAGTGTGTTTGTACAGTTGTTGTATCACTGTTTTTAGGTTCATACTGGAATCTTGTGCATGGATGACAGTGACTGAACTCTGTCAACTTTGATGTGTCGGGTGCATCAATGGCTGTGATGTTTACAGCTGTTGTGCTTTCTCTTTGAAATTCCATCTCACAGCAGTCTAGGCCTGCTCATTAGGAAATGATGAGCCCTTAATTTAAGTGAAATGACCTTGTTCCTTTACTGCTCCCTGACCATCTTGTGTGTTGCAATAAATCATGAATGAGTGCAATACCTTTTTTGTTACGGTATAGTCTTGATACCAACACCATTGATGGATTTTCTGTGCTCACTAATACGAGTGTATGCTCCTTGAGGTAAAGAACTTTGGAGAAATAAGCACTTGATAACTCTGTTTAGAATGAATGGGGGTAAAGGCAGGATGGTGTTTAATAATCTAGTTTATAATGCAGAGCATTAGTAACATTTGAAGTATTTGCTGCAGTTTGAAAGCACCTGTAGCATTTATTACATACACAACAAAGGCCTCCGTGGTTTTATTTTTCTTTCAGTCCTCTCCTGTTGCATCTCTTGCAGCAGTTTAAAAGGTAAAAATGGGAGGCCCCGTGCCTGTTTTATTTTGGGTAACCCCAGTGTAGGGGAGTGTGAACAGGAAGCGCTTCTTGACCGGGGTGACTCAGAGCGCGGTAGCTGCATTGTCACACAACACCTCCTGTGAGCCCGGGGGCCGCCGTGCCTCGGGAAGGACGGGAGGGCTCCCGGAATCCTGTCCGGCCGGCAGCTGTGTCGGCCCTATACATATACGGGGCAGCTGCAGAGCCAGCTGTCGTTTGGTGTGAATCATACGGCAGGGGATGCTGTAAATAGACCAACGTGGGGTAATCTAATACCTGGCAGCCTTTTGATTTGTACTGCAGGCCCTTTCCCTGGTTCAGATAATTAAGGGGAGTAATTAGTGAATAAAGAGAGGCAGAGTGCACACAGTTGTTACGTGGAGTGTTTCAATACTACTTTTTATGTGCAAAACCTTTTATCAGTTTGTAAGAAGAGGTTCAAGTCCTGTTTTCGTTTAAACTTGGGTCAAGTTTGTTTGCCTCTTTCACCCTTCTGAATGTAAAGTATTCTGAATTGTAGCAACGTAAAGTTCACACTGATACCTTGCAACAGGAAAACTTGATGGTGGTGTGGCCATGGTTTGTGCTCTTAGCAAAAGTAAGCAGTTTGGTGCAGACCTGTGAATGGAATAAAGATGACAAGTAAAACCTGAGGACAGGGTCTGGAACATGAGACTGTTGGTGTCAGCTACAGACAACTGTGTAGGAGACACAAAGTCTAGAGAAGTCCTTGTAACATCCACTCCTCAAGCCACAAAACACTCTCCACTCCCTTCAGAACCCTTCAGTGCAGAGAATCAGAAATGACCTGCAACAGGGCAAACCAGAGAGGTGGAGGGCACTGCTGAGAGGGCCTAAGTCCCTGCACCAGCCTGGGTTTTGTTAGGTAGAAGCACCCAGGGAAAGGGGAAAAATGAACTGTGCTGCTGTGAGACTTGGCAGAAGTCCACCCCGCTGACAGCTCCTGGGTTTGCTGCCCTCTAAGCAGAAGCAGAGTTAGAGGTAGTGAGCAAATACCTTTGGAAGGGGCAGGGGGGAGGAAGGGGGGAGCGTTTCCAGACAGTTTGGCTGCTGTTCTAGGGCCTTACAGCTGGTCAAATGTTAAGAGCAGCATTGTGGCTTTTAGTGTTTAATGTAAATTAGTCATTTAGTATTTGTGGGTGGTCTTTCAGGATGTGCAGAGCCACCCTTTGGGGCATGCAGGGTGATGGGGATATTTGGCTTGTCACTTGTGAATTAACAGGTTGATGGTCTTTTCTCACCCATGCTCCTTGGTGGTTTGGGGTTTTTTTTTGAGGGGGGAGGAGGGAAGGGGTTGTTGTGGGGTTTTTTCTGGGTTGGGTTTTTAAAATGGGATCCTATTTGGAACATTTTGTGATGAATAAGTGAGAATTTTAACAGCTGGGCAGTTCTCAGCCTTTGGGCTTTCAAAGGTTGTACTTATGATTGTAGTGTGAGGAAGGGTGGGAGGAAGAGCAGGAAGCTACCATAATGTACCCGCTGCCTTATTGTACCCATCCTGCTTACCTACTGTGGTGAATGTGGATGCCAGTTCTTTTCAAGTGGAGCCTCTGCAGATACTTAGCTGGTAGGTTTGGCTGTAACAGATAATGAACTTGCTGGGTAAACTTTGCCTCGGGTTCTGTGTTCATGCCTGGTTTGGGAATGTCTAAAGCCTGTTCCTTACATTTCTGCAGGTGCTGGAAGATAATGACTATGGTCGTGCAGTGGATTGGTGGGGTTTAGGAGTTGTGATGTATGAAATGATGTGTGGCCGGCTCCCTTTCTACAATCAGGACCATGAAAAGCTCTTTGAACTCATCCTTATGGAGGAGATCAGATTCCCACGCACTTTGTCACCTGAAGCAAAATCTCTCTTGTCAGGTTTGCTGAAGAAAGATCCTAAGCAAAGGTGAGACTGTTACTTAATAGTTGCATTTGTAAACACTCATGTTCTCAGAAATACCAAAATAAAAACAAATCAAGAAAAAAACCTCTACACTGAAGCCTTTGCAGAGAAGTTCCTTGTGCTGTGCAGAGGTGAACCTGTGCAAAGGAACAATCTTCAACACAAGTGACTTAAAAGTGACTGTTTCTGTGCTTGCCCTATGCAAGGCCCATACTGCAAGCGTCGTAAAACAATTGAAAATGGTACTGCACAAAGGGCTACCGAATGGATGTATGCCAGACATTTTTCTTTATTTAAAATTGTGGAAGGTATTGCAGACAAAATTGTAGTTTGTTTCTAATCCATTCAAAATGATCACCCACTGAGACACAGCAAGTTGACCTCCTCATTTTTGTTTTAACTGTTGACAGGAGCTGAATAGATACATGAAGCAGCTTGGGTTACCAGAAGGCTGAGCTTCAGAATATCATGTGTGCCACTAATGCAAAACTTTACCCTGTCACAAAGCAAGTTAGCCCTGCCTTTGGTCGTAAGGAATCCAATGGCTGCTGTGGGTTATAAGCTGCTCTACTTGGAACGCTTTCACCTCCTGTCCCAGTTCAGGCTGCTGTCTCTTTTCTGAATTTTTGTTTAAATCCGTGCCAGTAATTTAGCATCCTGCTTTGGACAGTAGGTGGTGGTGTTTGTACCATGTTTGTGGTGGAGTTTATACCATGCTTAATCTAATTTACCTATTTCTTTCTCTTTTTTGATGGTTTTGGGTTTTTGGGGTTTTTTTTGCTATACCCTATTATTTAAATAAGTAGTCCTTGTTTTAAAAGGGGGGAGGAGGGGGCCTCTGTGTGTATGTGTGTGTGTAATCCAAGCCCTTAATGGCTAACAAACAGAAAACAGCACAAGATCCAAAAAGGGTGTTGACCTTCACACATAGATAAACATCAGTTTAAAAACTTGCTGTCTTGTCAAACCAGACATTTTAAAAACAAATATTAGTGACTCTGAGCCTGATCTCCTGTCCTGAACCTTCCACCATAAATGGGCCCCAAATAGGAAATTTCTCATGTAAGGTACAAGCAGCATGTTCTGGTTTGCTTTCTGATGTTTAGTCTCTGTGTGTCTGTGCACATAGCAGGAAAATGGCTTTTGCCAGTACATGGATACATGTAGCAAGGACTTTTGTCATCACTGTAGGCTATTTCCATCACTGGTTTTGATGGAAAATCCTGTTGAGAGGTCTTATAATGCAAATCCACAGTTTGTACTACTGGAGGATTCAACTTAGTAGTAGTGACATGGGGATCTGGGAACAGTTGTGGTCGGGACCATGGCCAGCCTTGTACTAGGTGGTAACAGCTGCACACCCCTTCTGAACCCAGTGGGAGCTGCAAGGGGACCTCCAGAGAAGGTTGTGTGATTGATTAGCAGCCCCCCTAGGCACTGTGCTTTGCAGACCCTGCCAACAGGATTCCTATCCAGAAAAGTGCTGGGTTAAATACAGTTGTGACCCTTTTGTAGCTTGTTCAGGTGGGGCCTTTCAATCACTGGAAGCACCAGCAGCATCTGCTGTAATTTGTTCTTAAAGGAGCATCTCTGATGAACCAAAATGCAATTTGTTTGCAAACAAAGAACGCCCACTTGTTTCTAATTACAAGGTTTTCCCAATGCCAATAATTACTCCACAATATGCTCATTTTATACAAATAGCCACTTCTTCACATGTATCTTCTGCAGGCTTGGAACCAGTGATGCTCTGATCTGTTGGACAGATGATTTTCATGCTGCTGATAGAAATAACTATAGACTAGACAAGCCTGCACACATGCCTGCAGCTTGCTAATTACACTGGTGCTTCCCAAGCTTTTTGGATCATGCACCATTCTTAAATACTGGTTTCTCAGCGATTACCATTCACCCAACTTCAGTTAACAACTTGTGATTCTGCAGATCATCTGTGCTTCATGGTGTTTCAGGCAGTATGGAGGGTAGAGCTGTAAGGACTTAGGGGTAGGAGTCCTGGGTGTCCTGGCCTTGTAGTTTTATTTTCTTTTTACTGTGTGGTCTGTGCTGGGGTGGGCGCCTGGGATACTTGGTAGCTGACTCATACTGAGTTCATGGAGTCATACTGAAGAAAACCAGCCAGAGCGTGATGAAAATACATCGTGTGAGAAGTTAAATAATGTGTGATGGTCTGGTTGATATTAGCTCATTGATGATGCTTTGGGGAGCGGCTGTGTAATTCACCAGAAATCCCCTCTTCCACAAAGCCCAGTGGTGGACAGATGTTGGTGTCATCATGATGTTGTTTGTGGCAAAAAACATGAGAATTGGCAGCGTTTAGTAACTGCTGATGAACTTCAGAGTGGGACAGAGGAGGCAGCCAAAACCATGAGAGAAATTAAACTGGGAGATGATGTGCCTTCCCATAAACCTCTATAAACAAAACCCCAACACAACACCAAAAAAGGTTGATATAATGAAGCTCAGTGACAAGATAAGTTAAATATCAAGGAGTTAGGGAATTGTGAACTGTGTCAGCAAATTAAATCTTAAATTGCTGGCTCTACCTGAGCTGGATGTATAGAATGCATTCAGTAATACCAGTCCAGTCTCAAACTCAGAGGCATATGGGGAAAATGCAAAGAACAATAAATTGCATTCTGCTTTTAATCATGTTTTTTTTTCTAAATTTGGTCATACAAAAATCTCTTTTGTAAGAGAAAAGGAATTTTGAAGTTTCTTTTGGGATTGATATAAGTTTATTAATCTTGTAATGTGAGCCCTAATTTTCCAAAGAAGGAAAAAAATCTGTTCTGTAAATGTTTCCTTTTAATGGGACCTGAAAATCTCCTTTGCTGCTTTGTGACATGTATCAAAGGGAAGGTGGCAATCAAAGCATTTTCTCACACATAAACCAACTTCTGTTATTCCTTTTCTGGCTGTGGAGACCACAGCCTGTGAAAGTGGACATGGATCAGAGAGTTCCATGTAAACAAGTTGAGTTTAGGCAAATGGATGGGTTTGTAATCAACAGAGCATCTTGCAAGTTCTGAGTCTTGGCAGGTTTTAAACTTGAGAGAACTTCAGGATGGTTCCTATTAATTTTGATAGTGTGTTTTCAGTATGTGCCTTAGTGCTCCCTGTCGTAGATCAGGGTTGTTCAGCCTCTTTCAGATGGGTTTTGTCACAAGCTGCTTCAGCTACTTCTATCATCTTTGGTGCTGTTGGACCTTGCCATTCAGGAAGAATGAGAGGAAGAAGATGCAGCATTACATGATTTCATGGAATGAAGAACACCTTTCCAGGTGGTTGCTGGGATCTGGAGATCAGTCCTTGCAGGCATACAGAGATCTGGCACTTCGTTCTTTCTAGTGATGGTACTTCTTTCCACATCCAGATTGCAGCTGACTGCAAATGCTCAGGGAGATCAGGGTCAGTCAAACCTTTACCTGCATTAAAACTCAGCTCCTTGGGTTTTTTTTTTCCTATGGAAAGAGACAATTTATGTCTGTGTCCTAATTTGCAATTAAGGTTAAGGTGCATGTCTGATATCTTTTATCAATGGTCTGGACAAGGGGATCAAGTGCACCTTCAGTAAGTTTGCAGATAATACCAAGTTGGGCAGGAATGTTGATCTGCTGGAGGGGTAAGGAGCTTTACAGTGGGATCTGGACAGGCTGGATCGATGGGCCAAGGCCAACTGTGTGAGATTCAACAAGACTCAGTCTGTCCTGCACTTGGCTCACAACAACCCCCCACATAGTGCTACCAGCTTGGGAAAGAGTGGCTAGAAAGCTGACTGGTGGAAAAGGACCTGGGGGTGTTGGTTGGCAGCCATCTGAATATGAGCCAGCACTGTGCCCAGATGGCCAAGAAGGCCAACAGCATCCTGGCTTGCATCAGAAATAGTGTGGCCAGCAGGACCAGGGCAGCGATTGTCCCCCTGTCCCCACCTCACCTGTACACGGTGAGGCTATGCCATGAGTACTGTGTTCAGTTTTGGGCCCATCTCTACAAGAAGGACATTGAGCTGCTGGAGCATGTCCAAAGAAGAGCAACAGAGCAGGTGAAGGGTCTAGAGCAGGAGTCTTCAAAGGAGCAGCTGAGGGAACTGGGGTTGTTTAGCCTGGAGAAAAGGAGGCTGACCTTAATCACTCTCTACAGCTACCTAAAGGCTGTTTGTAGCCAGGTGAGTAACAAGCAAGTAACAAGCAAAAGGACAAGAGGAAATGGCCTGAAGTTGTAGCAGGAGAGGTTTAGATTGGGTATTAGGAAACATTTCCTCACCAAAAGGACTGTCAAGCACTGGAACAAACTGCCCTGGGAAGTGGTTGCATCCCCACCCCTGAAAACATTTAGAAGATGTGTGGATGTGGCACTTAGGGACATGGATTTGGCAGTGCTAGGTTAATGGCTGGATTATCTTAAAGGTCTTTTCCAACCTAGATGATTCAGTGGTGCTCTGCTGTCAGAAGGGTAGATGGCTTGAGAAAACTTGCTCTCTGACACAGCTGGGTCTGCAGCCCATGCAGCTGCTGCTGCAGATGGAAGAGGTAGAAGTGACAGCCATAGGGACTGCAGGGACCTGGAGGTGCTCCCAGCTAGCTGAAGGCAGGCAGGAGGAGGTAACCTTGAATAGCTTGTCCTTTTAGGCAGCAGGCTTCATGCCTTGTGGGCATCCAGAATTTTGAGACCTGGTTGACAAGTTTCTTATGTTTACTCTTAAATGCGTGTATCTTGAGGACAAAAGTGTTTCTGTCTCCAGACAAGTCCAGTGCCCTGGGTATCACTTGAACTGCAGAGGTCTCTTCAAGTCTTCATATGTGTTTCACCAGGTGCTTTGAAGGAGACTGAGGTTTGGTTGTTCCATATGGTGATTTTAGTCTAAATCAGTTGAGTCTAAAGCTTTGCAGAACGAGTTTGGACAAACTCAGACACTTCACCCATAAGATCTGTTAAACTGAAGTTAAAGAAAACCATAAAAGGCAAATTTAATGATACTTTTTTCCCCAGCTTTCTAGAATCAGTAGTTTAGAGACTTCCCAAGCCTCAGCATCCTCAAACACAACTCCTTTGTGTTACTGATGTTGAGAGGTGGGAGCTTTTCCATTGCTATACATTCTATATACACACACAAACACTATGTATATATTAAAAATTACAGTACATAAATATAAAAAAATACTTGGACATGATTTCTCTGTGGAACAATAGCTGATTGCCCTTGGCTCATGGAGCACAGCCATTTGTCGTTAAATGATGAAAGGAACTTGCAAGCAATACAGTTTCATAAAAATTAAAAATGTGGAAATGGTTTCAGTTTAATATTGATGTTGCACTTTATTAATACATTTTCTTCTTGGGATTTAGCTGAAACATAGAAACAAAGGCTCTCAAATACAGTTGGAAGTGAAATGAATAACCAGCGTAGTTTGGGAGGTATTTTTTAAGGAGACCCAATTTAGACAGAAGTTTGGGAGTTAGGATTTTTTTTTTCTAATTGCCTTTCAGCCCCTACACTTTCTGTTTTATATTTCCTTGTATACTGTAAATCTCAGTAGTTTTTTTCTTTTTAGGCTCTATTTATTTTATTTTATTATTTACCTTAGCTTTGGTGCTGTCTGAAGACTTAAATGCACAGACTTTAGCGTTCTGTGCAAGAATCTTTTCCAGACTTCTATTCCTGCTGGTTTTCTCAGTTGTTGCATGTTCTTACAAAAGATAAGCCTGCTGCTTTTTCAGTTCTTAATTAGGGCTTAACCATGATTTTTCCATTAGGTGCTGATTTAATTTTGCTCTCCTTGAGAGCATTTTTAAAAAAATAATAATTCTGAAAAACAAAGAGTGTATTTTGGAATAACTCCATATCCACAATAGGTTTCTATTGTTTCCCCAGTTGCTTTCAATGGATTGCTTTAATAGTGTAGATTTTTAAAAGGTAAGTAAAACATCTGGGGTTTTTCTTGGCATTTTCCTGACAATGTATTTGCCCTTCATGGAACAAAGGCTTGTATTAGTTAACATACACTGATACATGGCTGCAGCCATCCAGCCTTTCTGTGTGTTTCTGCAAGTCATGGTTCTTGTTCTTCTTAGCTCATAGTCACTCCTGAACTTGTGTGCTGGTGGGCAATCTGTTGACATTTGTGGCTAAAGAGGATCAACTCCACCTTCCTCACCATGATCATCTGTGCTAGGGAAGCAACGAAGGAGCCTTGTGTAGAGACTTGGCAAAGCCTCTAGACCTGTGAGGAACCAGCCGAGAGAGGATTACTCAGAGTTTGACCCTGTTCCAGGCTGCTCTGCAGCTGAATAGTGTTCTGCCAGGCAGATGGGAGAGCCATCGTCCAGCTTCCTTTGGCCTGGTGGGCTCTAGGGTATACTTAAGTTTGATCTTAGAGCTTAGGAAGGAGAGCATCACCCAACACTTTGCTACTCCAAGATTGGAGACATGTTCTGCTATGTGTTTCCTGAGGGAACACAAAGGAGCAAACTCCTTGGCTTGCTGTGCCACTAAATGGAGAGTGCCAGAAAGCAAACGGGGGCTCTGAATGGCCAGTCACCTCTGCTTTCTTGGTTCTCTGGTACAGCCTTGGCCTCTGCCAGCTTGAGCTTTCTGGAGACAGCTTGGATGTGGCTGAGAGGGCTGCACCACGATCCATTCCCAGACAGCAGTATGGACAAAGTGTCACTACATTTGACTCCTCTGCACTAAACAGTTGTCCAACACTGTCCCAGTAGCATTGTGCCTTCAGGCAACATCCCAGAGCATGCAGTGTAGTCTCAAGATGTAAAAGTACCACTTCAATGGGCTGTAGCAGAGCATTTCCAGTATCTCTGATATTTTCAAGCAAACCCCATCCCTCTATCCCCAAATAATCATGTATCAGGTGCATGGCCCAGGGGAGAGTCAGGTGCTGTGCAGCACCGATGAGGCCTAAACAGGCAGCTTGGCTTCAAGTTCCAAGAACAGTCCTTGGCCCTTTTTTCTGTAGCACTTTAGCTCTAGCCTTGGTCACATAGAGACACTGTTCCAGGCCTTTAAAAATAGCTTGCCAGTGGCTAACCTCAGTTTGCCAGTGGCAACAAGAAGCAGAGAACAGACAGTTACTAGAAGTCAGCCTGGATGAGCTGGTGGCACCTCTTGGACTTAAAATCCTGAGTGTCCTCTTAACCTTGTTACCTGAAGGGAAGTCTCCTGCTGATTACTCAGTGTGTTTTGTTTTCTTAGTGCATGCCTTTGCTTGCAGATGTGGTTCAGCCTTTCAGAGAACATTTTAACCTCCACAGCAAAATTTAAGCATCTGTTAGCTCAAGAGTGCAACTAAACTGATTGCATCTATAAGCTGTGTGGACAGTTTTATTTTGGAATAAAAATGCTTTATCTTGATATACCTTAAGCCAATAAAACACCGTTTGTGCTTTTGTGAAGCCAAGGAGGAGGAAAGATTTGCATACAACATGATATTATCACTGCAGTTGTCAACTGTTTTCTTTAAAGGAAATTTAAATCAGGTTGCATAAATCAGTTTTGTCTTTAAAATCCTTGCCTTGCTTACGCTTTGGAATCAAATTCAGTTTTACTGCTGGCATCACTCTGCTCTAGAAAACTGTAATGGGTACCCAGTTGTTAATTTAGAAAAAGAGAAGGATGTGTGACTCAGATCTTTTACTTGTAGGATCTGGTGTGGTCCCTAGGGTAGAATCTTTCCTGAGGGGCAGGCCATTTGAATTAGGATTTCTTTTTCTTCTTTGTTTAAAAGACACCTTTATTCTAATTCTGTTTGTTAGCATGTTTTCAAATCTTTCAGTGGAACTGTTTTGAAACCTAAAATAGGCTACCCTGAAGCCCTTGCACAGAAACTAAATATGAAGTAAATATATAAGCTCAGAATTTCTTTACTATCATTTAATAAAAAACATATGGGGGGGGGAAATAAATCTGTACTCAAATATTTAATTACTGGTTTTTTGCCCCAAACAGGTTAGGTGGTGGTCCTGATGATGCCAAGGAGATTATGCAGCACAAATTCTTTGCTGGCATTGTTTGGCAAGATGTATACGAGAAAAAGGTACTTGTACAACTGTTGTCCCAAGGTGAATTGTGGCTGTGGATACACTGAGTATTTCAGATTTTGTTGCTCTCTGTAAGGTATACTGAAAAACCCTCTGTGGAAGAGGTTTGCAGTTGGTTTTAATAAGGCTAAATTGCTTCATGTTTTTTAAAATGCTGTAATCAACTTACCTCTGAACCAAAGGGGTTTTTTGCAATGGGAGGAGTATCTCTCAATGAGATACTTGTTTCTGTAACTGAATAAATAGCATGCATAAAACCCAATATTGCTTCCAAATTTAGACAGTAGATAAGCTTTTAAAATGGCTTTTCCTGTCAATTCTTGTTGCCTATCAACTGTCATGCTCCTTGCAAGCCCAGGAGGTATTGTTGGTACCCAAGCACCTCAAAGCAAAACTTCCTAGAAGCAATAGTGAAAGATGAGCTGTTAGCCCCCTTTGCATTGTTCCTGTCTTGAATGATGAAATTAGACTGAATAGGCAAGTGCAGAGATATACATAAACTTTTAGATCAATCCAAGCCTAATATTTTTTTCTTTGGTGACAGAGGAGTGATGTGCCCTTGTGAGGCCCCATCTGGAGTCCTGTGTCCAGAGCTGGGGCCCCCAGTACAAGAAGGATGTAGAACTGTTGGAGAGGGCTCAGAGGAGCCACGAAGATGATTAGAGGGCTGGAGCACCTGCCCTACAAGGAGAGGCTGAGGGAGCTGGGCTTGTTCAGCCTGGAGAAGAGAAGGCTGTGGGGGGACCTCATTGCAGCCTTCCAGTACCTGAAGGGAGATTATAAGCAGGAGGGGATTCAATTTTTTAAAAGGATAGACAATGACAGGACAAGGGGGATTGGATTAAAACTATAAAGGAAGGAAGGTTTAGATTGGATATTAGGGGGAAGTTTTTCAGAAAGAGTGGTGAGGTGCTGGAATAGGCTGCCCAGAGAAGTAGTGGATGCTCCATCCCTGGAAGTGTTCAAGGCCATGTTGGATGGGGCCCTGGGCAACCTTGTGTAGATCCAGGCCTGAGATTGGTGTCCCTGCCTGTGGCAGGGGGGTTGGAGCTCTATGATCCTTGGGGTCCCTTCCAACCCTTGCCATTCTATGATTCTATGTGAAGTCTCTGCACTTCATGGTGTTTCTCATTGGTTTTCCTTCAGACCTTCAACTCCTCCAGGATGCCCTTCTTCATGCTTTCAGGGTGACCTCCTGTTCTCCTCTTCCATTTGATTCTCACCAGCCACCTTTTCCATAAGGCTCACAAGAAATCCAGCTAATTAAAGCATGGGACTGGTGATTCGAGGCTCCCATCTACTGGTGCCATATGATCTTGCTCAATCCTAACCTTTCCCAATTTCCCTCAGTCCCCTTGCAGCCCCTCGTGACATCATATCTCATTTGATCTCTAAATATGGTTTAGTTCCCCTTTGGTTGGTAGGAGCATGTAAGAAACTTAGCAGAAACTGAGTTTTAATTCTTTGGATTCTTTCAATAAAACTAATACAGTGATCTATTAGCAGCTCTTTAAAAAGAGCATAACACCCCTGTCTTCCATACTGTAGTGGAAGAGTTGTCCACTGCCTGTGTATAAATACAAAGAGTGCTTTGTTTCCTTCTTTTCTTTCACTTCCTCATAGATTTGTGTGACTAAAGGGAACTGAAAAATCATAAAATAAGGTTTTGTGCCTTGAAAGTGTAGGTAGAGTTCAGACCTCTGTTCTTTCAAAGCATCCCTTGAGAGAGCTGCCTGCAGCTGTGAGGGCAGGAGGGAGTTGCATGGAGTTTATCTGGTATAATGTGAAAATTATATCTGAATTTTTGATCTGAACAAGAAGTTATCCCCATATTCACCCAGCTGGCAAGCAGAATATTTGGAGTTTGGCTATTTTTTTCACAGTCTAAGGTGAAAAGTTGCTAACAGGGCTCAAATGTCTTCAGTAGGGTTATTTGTTATTTGATGGTAGTCCTGCTTTGCTGAACAGAGGAGAAGTCACACAAGCTGGGGGCAGTTTATTTCTCCATTGGACTAAGAAAGCCTTCATGAATTGTCCCGTACTAGTACTGACTTGTGGAAACTACCAGGAAATTCCAAATGTTGCATATTTTTAAATGAAAACAGTCTTCTAATTGAGACTGTTCCTGACCTTGACATACTGAAAGAGGCTGCTTTCTGGTTTTGTTCCTGCCCTGTTAGCATGTGCATCTGAAACTGGATGTAAACCACTACTTACTGTAGGGATAGCCACGCTGTGCCAATGAAGATATTTCAGAAAGCCTGTGAGTAATTGCTGCCTACATTTGGGGTGGTCCAAAGAAATCTTGCAGCACTTACCTGAAATGCAGTCTCAAGGATAAAAGCTGAATTTTGTCAGCTGCCTAGAGGTGTTTCTGTGCTAAGCTTGGTTACCCACTATCTCCAGATAATAGTCACTATGCTTATGAATATAGGCTCAGGGTAATGGAGAACACTTGTAATTAAGCATTTTGGAAACATAGATTTCCTTTGAATTATAAGGAGTTTTGAATAACTGAGGTGTTCCCAAGAATTTAAAATACTCATTAGACTCCTGGAAGAGTGTTGCTACTTGTGGCTGGTGCAGAGAAAGGCACGATTTAATTTGCAGTGTTTTGCCCACCCACAAGCGAAACACAGGCAAGGAGATTTCCAGCATGTGGCTTTTTTCTGGTGTCTTTTGTCTGTTAAACCAATATAAGCCTGCTGGTGTCACGCTGGTCTGTAGCAGCGGGAGGCTACAGGTGGCACCTCTCTGCCAGGGGAGCTGCAGAGCCATTGCAGTGACAGCTTTTCAGCAGAGCTGAAACATATTTGCTTGGTAAAGGCAGCGTTAGAGCTTTCGGCGGCTTCCCCTCTGTTTCCAGCTTAATGTTCTGAATTTGACAGCTGGGGAATGGGGGGGAGGGAATTGTCTTGTGAGTGAATCATCATCTGTCTCAAATTGCTTTTAACAGATACTAAAATAAAAGGGAAAATGATACAGGCAGCTCTAGCCCATTACACGTGTGTTCTGACTTAGGACTGCTGCTCCAAGTCATTCTGATGTGCATAGTTCAGGTGTCTGCTGCAGTGCCCAAGTCCTAAATCACTCTGCGCTGTGCACAGCAAGCCAGAGCAACTGGGAGCACAGCAAGTGCCAAACCCACCATTAGCTTAAAAGGACAGATAGATCTTCACAGACTTGTGCGTGCACAGCTCAGCCAAAACTGAGGGTCGATTTAAGGAGCAGGAGAAAGAGAACAGAAAATGTGAAACAACATTTCATCCTCAGCAAAGTTTTTGTGTTGGTGTGACCTGATTGTGTTGTTAACATCATAATGTGAAGTGTGGCCTCTTCAGTAGCATCAGGGGGACTGTAAGGCTCAGAGCCACTGTCACTTTGGGATATCCGGTTTCCTTTTCCTTTTTAAATTCAGAGCACAAAGACCACTTCTAAGGGTCTAATTTTTTTTGACAGGAACATTTGTCAGGATCCTTTCAGCTATCTTTGGGCACAGAGGATCACCAGTAATGAAAAGAAATGATGATAAATGATGACTATAATTGTGCTCTCTTATAATAACCAGAATTTTCATGTCCCTTAATTTTTAAAAATTGGTTTTAAACTGAGGAATGCTTCTTTGTATTTGGTAATACCTCCATATGTGTAGATTACACTTCTTAGCATTGATTTTATAAATGGAGATGCTTTATTGGATTGTTGTTTGTAAGACAGGGCACCACTCTGTTAGGTGCTCTCAAAACAGGCGAGAAAGATGATCCTAGCAAGAGTGGGATAGTGCTTTTCTTATTAACTGGCTTGCCAAGCAAATGATTCTTCAGGTCTAAGCTGGAGGAAAAGTTGGGGGTGGGACAGAGGTGTCTTGTGCACCTAAGATTTGCTTATGTTTTCCAGGTAGTGAATTCTGTTGGTGGTGGTCTTATTTCTGTACGAGCAGAAGTGCAAGTCTCAGGGCCACTGCTTAGTCCCAGTTGGAGCAATTTACCATTTACCTTGCTAAACCTTTCCCTGCAGTTTGAGGTTGGAAGCTGTACACTTCCTCAATCACGCTCCTAAATTGTTGCCTGGTGTGGCTCTGTGCTATTAAAAGATGGCCATGCTTAACCCCAGTGGTGGGCGAACTGAAGCCCAGCGCCGAGAGCTATTACATGTCCTCTGTGGGAGGGCTAAGAGCGCTGTTTACATTCTGTTTCCACTGCATCGTGCAGTGGGGAGGTGAGCAAGGTCTGAATCCCAGCTCCATTGCCCTCCAAAATTGTACATGTTCCAACTCCGTGCATCTGTATGCAACCAGCTCTGCCACCCCACTTCCCAGGCAGGCTCCTCCTCCGGCCCCAGTCAAGCAGCTCCGCTCCATCTGGAGTTCCTCTTGCCAGAGCTTGCCTAGGTACACATGGATGATTTCTAGCCTGTCTGCTCAAGTGAGCGTCAAGAATAAAACCCAAATAGTGTGAATCATGAGGCAACAAAAGGAGAATGTTCATCTCTAAGCATGCTCGATTTATTTGTAAACACTCTGGATTTCCTCACTTCAGAATTGATACCAAACCGGTTTTGGCAACCAGGAGTATAAATGCTTAGTGTTGCTGCTGCCTTGTCCTAAATTCATCTGGGTTGGTCTGACCTGCAGCATAGTTGCAGTCAGAGCTGTGTGGGCACAGTAGTTCTTCAGCTGAAATTCTTCTGTGAACATTAGGACCCTCATGGTGATCCACAGGTCTAGCTGGTCAGTTTGGCATCGCTGAGCGTCTTTCTTCATTTTCATCCTCCTCAAGCATAGGTATGACAAGATGCAGTTGAGAATTTCCATATAAGTAGGTGGGGAGCCAGTATATGCTATTATTTTCAAACAGTTGTAAGCAAATTATTTATTATTTAATGAAATACTAGGATTTTAGGTTTTTTCTGTGTGAAATTATTAGTAGAGACAAAAATCCCTTAAATGCCCCATAAATTGCAAGTGTGCACCCAAATAAATACTTTTTCCTATATATGATTCCTTCTTTATGAACTATTCTTTAAATTAATGTTAGGAAAAGGCACTGTAGTTTCCAACTCCAGCGTCTGCCTGTTTCAAACAAGAAACTGCAAGAACCTGTGAATGGACTTGATTTTTTCTTTCTTTCTTTTTTTTCTTTCCATAGCTTGTACCTCCATTCAAGCCACAAGTTACATCTGAAACAGATACAAGATACTTTGATGAAGAATTTACAGCACAGATGATAACAATCACTCCTCCCGACCAAGGTAAAGTTTTCCCAGTTATTGCTCTCTGTATTCTCCAGAGGGCCAGAAATGATGTGCTGTAATGGTACCTGCCCTCTTTAGACCATGTGAAGAAGCACGAGTTTAAACTTGCTGGTTTCCTATCTATGTATTTGACCAAGAAGATGGTAAAATGATGTGAAACTTTCCCTGTCTTTCCAGTTTGGGAAATGAAAAGCCTGTTTTAGAAAATAGTGGAAAAGTTTATACTGCTGTCTTTTCCAAATCTGCACGTTCCCACTGGAAAATAATTGTGTTCCTGAGCTTTGCACGTGTACATCTGCACGCATGCTGTGTATATGTGAAAACTGAGTGTGGACTAATGTCTGTAGTCAATCAAAATATACTTTATTTTCATGGTAACTGAGCACGTTTGATGCTCTGAAATAGCAGTTGCCAGAGATACAGAACACTGTGTATGGATTTAAGTCATGCAGCTCCTACCAGTTCTAAATGGACACGTGAACAACTGCTTACACACAGCAATCCCAATCTTCTGTGATGCCCGTTTAATGGGGTGAGATTTAAGACTTTAAACAACTTTAATTCTCTTTATTCGGTGTCTTTTAAAACTGAATTCTTGAGTAATTTAACTGATTGTTTGTTTGCTTAAAGTAGCAAAAGTCTATTGGCTTTTTTCCCCTTCTTTTTTTTTCAGATGACAGCATGGATTGTGTAGACAATGAGAGAAGACCTCATTTTCCTCAGTTCTCTTATTCAGCCAGTGGAACCGCTTAATGTTTTGCAACGTTTTCTTGTTCAGAAACAAAACAGACTGCATTTTGGGGACCTTACTTCAATGGACACTAGAGAACTTTCTATATTATCTGAATTACAAACTGTGTTTGTATTACAATTTAGGTGAATTTGTAGGAAGCCTCACAGATTCTGTATTTAAAACAATTCTTTGCATTTTTGAGAAGGAAAACGAATCCATTCTTAAAGTATTACGTCAAGGCTTTTATGCTGAATGACTGTAGGTTTTTAAGAATATACACCAAAACTGTTTACTTTAGAAATAATTAAGGTATTCAACATATCAGCAGCTCTGACCAGAAAATTCCCTTATTTTATTTATTTCATACAGTTCATTATCTAAATATAGAATCTGCACTCTGAACAATTAGATTTATATAGGAAGATATAAGACTTTAGTAGCTAGTGCAATAATATAAGCAACAAAGTGAACAAACTCTGGAGGGTTAAGGTTCAAACTCATTTTGGACAGCAGTGAAGTGTCATCCAACTCCAGAAAACCGACTATAGGAGCAGCATTAATGGCCTCAGTGAGGTAAATCAAAAAAGCAAAAGTTATTTTTGTTATAACATCTGCTACAAGACATTACATATCAAACTGAATCCAGTGGAAATGCCACGTTGTACAAACGAGTGTTCCATTCTAGGCAGTGCATTTAGTTATTCCATTTGCATAGGGGTTAGGAATACTTCATAGGATTGGCTTCTCAGAACCTAGAAACCGCTTGATTTACCAATCTAATATTGAAAAGCAACAGCGCAAAAATCACCCACTTTCACCACTGTATACAAATGCCATGCAGGTCTGCAGGAGAAATCATCCTAATGAGCGAGTCAACCAGACAGAAGTACATTTGGGCACTGAAGTAATGACTTGTTGCCGCTTTTTTTTTTTTAAAATGAGAAGATATATGAGTATATATAAACACTTAATGACTTTTTGCATCATGCCAGATCATTTCTTCTTTCTTGAGTGTGCGTTAAAGGTATCAGCCAACAGTTCATGGTGCCTTCTCACTCTTGAAGATTCACTTTAACAGTGTTTCCCATGTATAAGAGAAAAACTAGGTTGAAACTTCATATGTGTTTGAATAATAATGGTGTTCAAAAAGTGAATTTTTTTCTTTTTGTTTTTCATTTTTAATCTTAGTGGAAAATTCCCCACACCCTATTTTCGTTGTATCATGTTTCTTTGTAATTTTCATAAAAGCAGTCTTACTCTGTCTCTGCTGCCAATGAATTTATTCCATTGTAGGTTGCGTTCTCTTAAATTGCTCTTTTTTTGTTGTTTTTCATTCTCTTGACTGTATAAACAATGATAACGTGTACTGCAGATAAATAGCATTTAATTTTTTTATTTGAAAGGGAGTATGTTATGAAAACCCTTGCTTCCCCTTTCCATCAGAAACTGCTGTGTTTGCACAGAGAGCCCATCGTCTTGACTTTTTTTTTTTAACAACGTTCAACTCTAGTATTTTTACTCATGATATGAAAGTTTCCCTCCAAATACTTAAATAAAAACTGCTTTAACAAGTTAGGTCCTTATTTCTTGTGGTAGCAGCCTTCTGAATTTGTAGAGATGCCACAACAGCTCCAGTTTCTTGAGCCTGATGTTCACACCGCTGAGGGATTTAGGCTTTTCTGCCCCTCCTCAGCTGGATCATCACTGTGCAAAGACAATTTTCAAAAATGTTTGTTAAAAGAAACATAGCCTGTGCCAGGGGTAATTTGTCTTGAGGTGAACAAGGACAGGCCTCCCTCTGCTCTCCTCCCAATGGCAGTGCGGTTGTGTTACCAAGGCTCTAATCTTTAAGGTATTTCTATTCCAGTCGCTCGGGTCAGTGCACAATATATAATGCAGAGTTTCCTTTCCAGGGACTGACATTAATCACTTCCAGAAGGTAGCTATGCAAGGCTGGGATGTCCTTTTTAAAAAAAGAATATGAAGAAAAATAAAGGAACACCCAAGAAAAGCTGCGGGTGTGCTTCAAACTAAGCACAGAACATGCAACTGTAGCAAGCCATCCAGAACTTTTGTCTTTGGTTCAAGGAATAGGCTGTAATTCCCAGTAGAATTTACTGCATGTTTTATGCAAGGAGGGAAGGTGAGAGGTCTCTGTAGAGGAGAGACCTTGCACTGATGCTGGACAGCCTGTCCCCTTCTAAAAGTCTGACCTCCTAACTGCTCTCCTTCCTTTCCTTCCAAGCCTTCATCCAAGTTTGCAGCCAGGCTGGGCACCAAGTCCAAAGAACTCTTCTGCAAGTCTACAAGCCCTGACACGTTCTGAACTAACGTTTCATGCATCCAAATATAGGCAACACAGATGAGCAAAGGTTACTATCCTCTGCCGCAGGAAAATCCCGCCTTCCAAACACAGGAGCAGACATGGATTGGGTTGTTCTGTTGAGGCTGATTGTGTCAGAACAGTGTTGTTCTCTGCCAGTTGTTGCTAGTGGATTTTGGGGTTAATTCCTTTGTAGATGATGGAACTTTAAAAAAAGCTGTCAAAAAAAAAAAAAAGCCTGGGAATGTTGGTGTTGCTAGGACCAGTGAGCTGTGAGGGCCACACCTGTCTGCAGGGCCATTGGGATACCCATTTTGCCTGTGATGATTCAAAACACCTTGCCTGTCATCTGTAACTGAGTGATTGCTGATGTTACAGCTGTCTGCCTGCAAGCATGAAGTGTCTGCTTCAAATTCTGATTTAATGCAGAAAACAAGGACAAGTGTGTCCTTCGCTATGAGCATCCTGTCGTCTTTCCCCGCCTGTCCCAACAGCCTCTGACCCAGGTGTCAGTCACCTCTGATGGCTTTTGTACCATACATGCAGAGCTTGCCTTCTCTAGCTGTTGGAAACCCCTGAAGTGTTCTGACTGCCTGGCAGTACGTGTGTGGCACAGCCCAGGAACCGGCTGTGAACTCAGGCTGGGAGTAAAGCAGAAAAAACGCTGAATCTTTCTAAGAGCAAATAAGTAAGGTGCTGCTGGCTGTGGTGAGAAGATGGGGTCAGCTGAGCACTACCTGAAACAGAGCTGCACTGCTGCTTGGGGTCAAGGGACGGTGGCAGGAGCCAGGTAATTCAGCAAACGCCGTTTTATGTTCTGTTGTGTCATCCAGTACAAATCTATTGGGACATGGCAGGCTGTTTTTCCTTTCAACTGGGGAAAGCTCACTGTGGTTCATAGCATTCCCAGCTCTGCACAGCCTGTGACCTCTCACCCCTCCATAATAAACTGCTTTTTCTTCAGTGTTTCTGCCTACTCCATCACCCCTCCAGCATTTCTTCCTAGTTTTCTGAGGAATCCCAATAAATTTTGGAGGCTTGAGGGTAAAAACTTTACTTGTTTGTTTGAAGCTGGAGATTTTTGCTTTAAGTTGGGGGGAATGTTTTTGACTGCTACTTTGGATTGTGTATGTGCATTCAGGTGCTTAGTACTAAAGTACAGTGTTCTTCACACTCCTAAACTCTAGTGGGCTTTACCCACACTGAATCAGATCTTTTATCTCAAGTATCAGGATTTAGGATGGTGGATTTAGGTCCCAAATTAGTGGTCACAAGTCCAAGGAGCTGGAGTTGCAGAGGAGAAGCCCACACACACAAAGCACCTGTGAGAGACAGTATGTTCTCTGCCTGAGGAGTTTGGGAAATCACAGTTGGGAGGAAGGTTTGATTTGTTTCGCTGGATCTAAAAGAGCTCCAGAGGTAAAAACACATTTGAAGAAATGGGTGTGTGGAAGAGGATCTTGTTTCTCCAGTGCTGCAAATGAGTGCATTTGTCTTTCACTTTTAGCTCAATTTTCTTAATAACAGGGAGGTTAATTGCCACTAGAAGTAAAATGAAAAGAACACACAGTGCCTATAGCAAATGGGAGCTTATTATCCTGCTGCAGCTGAGTGTACAGACGTTCGGTAGCTCTGTCTGATGGAACATATGTTGCATTCTAATCAGGTGATGACTAGTTGCTCTGAAATCATTTCAAACAAAGCTGGTCGGTTGCAGTAGTCCCTGGTGTCACTTTTCTTTCTAAGTTTTTAATTTCAGGGGTTTTTTGTAACTGCTGGTCACTGTCCCAGTTCTCTGAGTGGGATGGATGGGCTCTTCCTTGAGGATCAGGTCAAGGGCTTTGTATGTGAAAACACCTCTTCCCTCTGTTTCTTCAGAGTGCTTGTAGCACGGTTTTTAGTGTCTCCCACTTGTCTGCCCGTAACTGCTCGCTGCCTGTTTCTCTAGAGATCACTGTTACCAACTTCCTCCTGTGTTAAATGTAACCCTGTTCTATGCTAAGATTCCATTTTTATGATTCCCCCCCCCAAAGTTTCTTCACTACTTCTGCCCTGTGACCATAGACACTTGTATTTTCCATTTTCATCAGGGCTTTGAGTTTGTTTCAGGAAGATGATGGCAGTGCAGGCTGGTTGCTTTATTTTGTGAATGTTGAGGGTCCCTCAGATTGTGCACCTGTTAAAAACAATAGTCCTGTTACCACAGGCTGGGTGGGGTTGGAAGGGACCTCAAAGCTTGTATCCTCCTGACCCCCTGCTACGGGCAGGGACACCCTCTGCTAGCCCAGGCTGCCCAAACCCCCACCCAGCCTGGCCTTTCACCCCACAGGAGGTACTGTAATTGAGTACAAGAGTGAAATGATTCATGGTAGCAGATGGGACTTACCCAAGGCTGTGACCTTTAGTTATTCGGAAACTGCCATAGCCAGTTCCTTGCACTATGACACTCTCAGGGTACGGTTAATGTAGCCAGAAAGCTGTTGTGGGGTACTGAAAAAACCCAAATTGAAAAAAAAATAGTGGTTGTGCTCTACAGTGCAGTGCCTGGGCATTCATTGGAATGGGATTAAGATGGTCATGTAAGGTGCATGCTTAAACGTTCTGTGGCTTTGAAAAACAGCAGAACCAGGAGTAGTGGGTTTCCTTCACCTTCCTGAAGCCCAGTGTCTGGAAGAGATGGGTCCTGGATTTGAAAGCACGTGCTTCAGTTCTTCGTGGGCCTTTGTCATCTCTGGTATGTGTTTATGCTTCTAGACTGACACGACCCGTCTGCTCCTTTCATACCATCTCTGTGACTCAGCACCAGCCTCGCTCGCTTTGAGCTGCTTCCAGAAGTGCAATCCCACATTTTTCTCATTTTGCTTTCTGTCATCAGCTCGGGTCACCCCGAGTTCACTGCTTGAAGCCAAGTGTGTGTCTTTGGTGAATTCATACAGGTTTCACTGTGTTACGGTTTTGGGACATGTGGAGTCTTGTGTTCTACCTGGTACATTGTCCTCTGCTGAACAGGAGGGAGGTGGTCAGCATGTTCCTCTACAGCTGTAACAACCACCACCTGCCTGTGCACTGCTTGAGACTGGTGCAGGCAGCTGGATACTTCAGATTTCCTCCTGGCATGACTAGGGGAGAAAACCCTGGGTGGTATTTATTCTCTTAGGTGAAGGCCAGTGTCCGCTTTGCATTAGGCTTTGCACTCTAGCAGCACCTATGCCTGTATCTGGAAGGTTGTGCTAACAGTGTTCCTACCAAGCACTTTGATCTCTGCTTGGGTTTGGCGGTTGCAGCTTTTCCTTTCCACGGTGTCGTGCCCAGAATAGATTTCTTTGATGTTCTTCTCACCTGTCTGACACAGGTCACTCCAAAATGGTTTCTGGTGCAGGTGGGAGCGGCCAGCTCCCTGAAGGTGGCTGGCACCAGGGTTTCACAGCTTAGCCCGTGGGCTTGCCTGTGTTTCCAGGTTGCCAACCGCTGCTGAAAGTGCTGGTTTGACGTGGGTCTCCTGATGGAACCGAATCGAGCAGCTCGCACGGGGCAGCAGCCCCACAGCAACTGAGGCACAGGCTCCTTTGCCAGAAATTGGCTTTTTATCCTGAATTCAGCAAAAGGCTGATCTGAAAATGATTGCAGCCCCTCTTCCCACACACAGGCCCAGCTCCTGGGGATGATGCAGCCTTTGAGTTTGGTTTTTTTTCTTCCTTGTTTTTTTTTAAAGTAATTAATGAACCTTTCTAACATATTTGTTAAAGCACTGCAGTGTTTGTAAGGGCTTTGTGCCTGTGCTGAAAGATCCAAACACAAGCCCTTTAATGAACTTTACTAATGAAAATGGAGTGATGCTGTTTTTCAGATGGCTGCAGGCAGTAGTCAGCTTTCCACACGGGATCTTCAGCTGCTGCAGTTGTTCTTCCTTCTGATGCTATAGGGGAAATGAAGCTAAAGAGGAAGACAGCAATACCTGCTGATGGTCTGGTAATGAGTGTAAAATGAAACTGAGTAAAAACAAAGTGGAAAGAGCAAGGTCACTTGGTGCTACTGCAGACTGGAGAATTGCAGAGGAAGGGAGGTGTAAGAAAGCAGAACAAAATGTGCTTATTTACACAGGTGAGGTTGCCATAAATTGAATGTGTAACTAAGATAAAGGAATAGACTTAGTATCTCCTTTTACTTGATTGTAACACTTGAAGTCACATTACCTTTCCAAAGTTTTACTTTCTGTGCCCATTTGCTCAGCTGTTGCATGGAGATCAAAGGGGACTACTTGTTCTTCAAAAATGGATTATTTTCCTTTGATAGTTCTTGTAAGCAGCTCACCAAGGGTGATGCTTCCTGGGCTGCCTGGTGGTTTTCGAGGTAACTTTGAGAAACTGGTCACATCTGTGCTTTGCTGGGGGCAGGAGGGGTGTCCTGGCACTGCAGGAAAGTGCTGAGGCTGGCTGACAAAGTCATTTGGGTGTGAGTGGCGCGGTGTTGTTGGTGTTCTTCTGTGCAACACAGTCATATCAACTTTCTTTTCAGATCAGCCCAGTTAGTACTGGCAATAAATGACACACCCAGGCGTGTGCTACAAGAAAGGAGAAGCCATCAAGGACACTTCTCAAGCACAGCGAAGGCCCTAGGCCTGAATCCACTGGTTCTTAAAGGCTCAGCTGGAATTTCACAGGACAGAGATGCAGCAGTGCACATGTCTGAGTAACACACAGCAAGGTGGGCAGGCTGATGGAGGCCCTGGGCACTCCTGGGCTGCTGGAGAGGAAGGCTGGAGCAGCACAAAGAGGTTCCCAACTCCCCAGCTGGAAGAATCCCCCACAGGACCCCAGGCAGCAGTGATGCCGTCTGTCTGCTTCGGAGCAGAGCTCCTCTCCTGGAGGCAGGGAAAGGGCTGGCACACAGAGGTGGGCTTTCATGTCCCAGCTGCACGGAGGTTGGATGCAGATAGCTGGGTGTTACCTGTAGAGACCAGGCTCCTCTAACCTGTCCCCTCCCCTTTTATCAGTCAGTTCTATCTGAATTCAGTTCTGTTCTGCATTTTGACTATTCTTTTTTTGAAACCTTCCTCTTTCCACATCTCTTCCCAGCACCCAAGAAACAAGGGATTTCTTCCTCCTCTTCTCACTGGCCTCCTCAGCCTGTTTTCAGGCTCATAGAATGGCAAGGGTTGGAGGGGACTCCACGGATCATAGCGCTCCACCGCCCCTGGCCACAGGCAGGGCCACCAACCTCAGGCCTGGATCTATAGAAGGTTGCCCAAGGCCCCCTCGAACCTGGCCTTGAACACTTCCAGGGATGGGGCAGGACGTCTCCTGCAGTCCCTTCTGGAGGGTGTCTCATTTAAGGGAAGAGATGTGATGTCTGGGCATAAATATTTTCTCTTGGGCAGTGTCCTGATGCTGGCTGCTCCTTGGGTCACTATGGAGACTTGAGACCCAGCGTGCAGCTCTCTTCTAGATGGTAATGGGAAGCTGAAGGACTCGCTTTCCTTGGTCTCTCAGACACACAGATTTAACAAGCAAACCGAGGAGGAGCAGTCACCTACAGTGTGGTCCCTCCTCCCACTTGGGGTGGCACATGAACTGGGAGAAGGCCTGGCAGCAGCCTCCAGTGCCTGCTGCTGCTCTGGCTGCGGTGGCTTTCCTAGAAGGTACAAAATGCTGTACAATAGCAGCCACAGAGGAAAGCTGAAGACAACCAAGACATTAGGGATGGGCACATTAGCTGTAATCTCACCAATGAAATCTTATTTTGGATACTACAGTTCCTTTAAGCACAGCAGGCTGAGGTAATTTTGTTAACTCTCTCAAACCTATGGGACCAATTTATGTGCCTATAGAAGCCTGAATCCTCAGGGTTTCCCATAGAGTCCTGACTGATGCGTTACAGTATAAGTACCAAAGAAAACAGCATGTTTCCCATTGAGTTTTAAAGTGATTTCCTATTCCTGTTGATATTTTTAACATCCTTTCTGCTGCAGAAGCACACCTAGAAGTCTCTGGGGTTAGAAGAGGAGATAACTCCCCAGCACCTTCCTCATTCACTCCTGATTTTTTAGGAGAATTAGAAAGGAGCCACTTGCTTTCAGAAAACGATTCTGGTCATTGCTCCCTGTCTGGGGAACATTTCTGTTCCAGTGCATCCCTAAATTTGTGTGGTTTCCAGCTGGTAAATGTAAGAAAGCTGGGGAAAGAAAACAAACTATTTCTCTGCCCTTTATCTAGCTCATCTTTCATCAGCATGTAACTATCAAGTTTAACTTAGATGGAGTACTCTATAAAAACACTGTTAAACCCGTGACAAGACATTGACTGACAATTGCTGATGGAAGACATTTATGTTTTCTTTAATTCTTTCAAACTCATAAACTCTTGGGAATTCTAAAATCTGGGAAACACATCAATCTTGCTCACCACCCTCAAGTCCAGTGCATCTGCCTGCAGCCTGTACATCCCATTCAATCAACTTTCCAGTGCTAAGAGAGGCTTGTGGACCAGCTCAACAAAATGGGATAAACCTTGGACACATGATTTAATCATGTCCTTCCCCATCTTACTTCTGCAGAACCTTCTGCTTTCCATTGTCCCTCACTGTCATCCCCTGGGACCCCACTGATCTAATTTTCTGAGAGGAACTGGGGCAGGAAGGGAAGTCCTGCCAGGCAGCTCAGTGGAAGTTGCCCAAGAAGTTTCAACACCCTATTCCTGGATGATGCTGTCCCATCCTATAGTTACCCTGCTTGGCTCCAGCTGGTCTGCAGATGCAGCTTCAAAATCAAATCAAGACAATATAACCTCCATATTCATCCCTTCCCCCCACCCTCCCCTTATTTAGGCAGCTAAACGAAATACAAACATATGGACTCCATAAATTCCTTCATGAATGGCCTCATGTGAAATACTCAGCCAAAGCCATGGTTATCGTTAAACAAATAATAACAACACTGGAGTGTAACACAGATTGTAAGCAGGGCCAGACCCTCAGCTGCACAGCTCAGCTTGCCCAGCAGCACCAGGCTGTTTCACACCAGCCCCAGGGCTTGGTCTTGGTGCTACACAGGCACCACGGAGCCCACACCCCCCTCCTGCAGCCCTCGGAGCCGCACTCGTGCAGCGCCCAAACCCTGCACAAAGGGCTGGTTTAGCCCTGTTTGTGGAAGAACAGGCAGCGACAGCCCATCTTTGCGCAAACAGTCAGCATAATCACACACGTATCGACAGCAAAGCAAACCTGACTAAACCAACTGAAATAAAATACTGCTGGAGACAGGTTTAAATATAGACTGACTCAAACCCATGTGAAGAGTGGCTCTGCTGCCGGGGCACGGTGCCTCTCAGTAATATGAAATGCCATGGGGAATGTGTCAGAAAGGTTTGCTGTAACAAACACACACACACACCTCCCTCCAGCCTACTGAAATTTTTTGGTAATTGATGGTAAATTCTTGTGTGCAATCCAGGTACTCCCAAAGCTTTCCGAACAGCAATGAAACTTCAGCGCACATTATGTTACAATAAATATCAAAATAATGGTCTTAAACTTCTGCCACACCTTCCCAGGAGCTCGGTTTGCAGCACTTTAGCTTGTGTGGCATCTGACCAGATTGTCAAAACCCGTTTGTGCAGGGTGCTGCGGGGTACTATAACTTAAAGTGATTCATGCATGCAGCTGTTGGAGCTGCTTGTTGGGTTGTGAAAAAGCTCAGGGTGCCAAGTGCTGATCTAAGAGAACTCAGATCTCCCTCAGCCGCCTTGGCTCCGAGTCGTTACTGAACAACAGATGGTAGCATGAGTTAAGAAAACTCAAAATATTCTAAGCAGAGGAATAAAGTTGAAAGAATGGGAAATCTTGAGAAAATACAGAGCAGGAATGTCAAGGCTTGAACTAGTTTTCACATCCAAGTGATTGTATGCCACTAAACGTTAAAGGGTAGGCTTGTTTCTGAAGCACTTGTTATTATGGAAGATTTCATTTAATGTGGGCAGAAGACATGACCTGTGAAAGTATATTACAGCCATTTGGACACCACAGCTCTCATGTATCAAGCTGCTCTTGCACTGCAGAACCACCACAGACAGCGTCTGGCACTAAGGACATGACAAAAGAACCCCAAATCACATCGTTCTGCAGTAGATCACAAGCACTGGCAGTGATTACACGCCAGCATCATGAGCTTTGAGGAGCTCTTCAGCAGAGGAGGGACAGCACTACGCTTCCAGGAGTGGAAAACTTCCCGGAGTTAAGGTGACCAGAAGGGCGCGAGCTCTTGCTGTATCCAGCAGCGGCACAGAAGGCCCAAAGTCAGTACAAGGTGTAAGAAAAAAGGTTATAGCAGTGAGGAAAGTGGATGGAGGAAACAGTGGAAGGCTTAGACCAGTGAAGAAGGGAAATCCTTCTAACCTGGCCTCCTGTAACTTCATGTTCTTGCTCTCACTAAGACAGTGCACTGCAACCCCAGCTAGGTGAGGAACAAAGGGTACTTTCCAGACTGAGAGGCTTGTGTTGGGCAGTGCAGACACCAACTTACCCAAATACAGCAGTTTTCTACAGAGCTGCTTTGCTCCATGTGACAGCTGAACAAGAAAGTCACTGGAATCATGTGAAGATGTGACCCATCTAAACACAGAGATATTAAACAGCGCTGTACGTAGCGATACACGGGGCTACACCCAAGGGAGATGAAGTTCTCTCCTCTTCAGAGAAGTGGACATCTAGAACATCAAGTTAAACCACCCAGCAGACCATGAAACAAGGTATGAGGGCAGTATTTGAGCTGGTGTTCTTCTTTTAACATTTTAGTGAGGAGACTGATAATTTGCACATGGAATATGCGGTTTACTGTAATTCCTGATACTCCTCATCCAAGTAGACAATAGTCCCACGTTTCCAACCTTGTTTTTACTGGGTTTAAAGATATTTTAGCATGTACTTTGGGACAGTAAGTAACCTTGCTCTCATGGAAAGAGAAATCAGAGCAATCGGCTTACTCATTTAGCGAGGTATTACTCAGTGCAAGAACGAGTGGGAGAAGCGAGCTCCTAAAATGAAACTCACTGGGACAGAGATACAGAAAAGTGCATTAATTTTTGTAGGCAAGCTACTCAGTTATTTAGGCTCAGGAATCTATATTCTGCAGTGCTGCACACAACAGCACAGCCCACCAAAATGCTTCAGGATATGAGTATGGTTCATCATATCAGTAGTTCTAGCAGAGTAAACAGGATGTAAGTGTGGACATACTCCAACCACATATCCTTGTACCAGGTCTTTCTGGTGGCCAGCAGTCATCAGAGCTTAGGGGAGCAGCAGGTCTAAGGACGCTGAGAGGTTTCATCAGTACCATGAATTCCTACATGTACTCCAAGCACCACCTGTGATGGCACCACCTCACAATCCCCCCAAATCATAAAATACTTGTGGTTTTGATTGATAGGTTCTGGAGGCCACAGACATGCCCTATCAGTGAACTGGAAGTCGACAGGTTTCCTGTCTGTTTGCATTGTTTCTCTGCACTAGGGGATCTCCAGGACAACTACAACCTCTGCATGCAACAGGAACACCTCTGTGCCCACACTGCCTCTGCTCTTGCACAGCAGCCCAAAGCCTCTCCCCTTTTCCACAGCAGGGATGCCCCTGACCCAGGCCTTCCCTGGACAGCTACCTTCCAGTCAGGCAGCACCCAGCCTGGGCCATGGATAGAGCCACCTGTCCCCAGGGCAGGAGAGCAGCAAGGAGGTCCATCCAGGAGGCCCTCACCAGCCCACCCCATGGCTTGCTGAGGCTCCTCTGCTGCCCCCCTGCAGGTACTGACCACTGCCCCCAAGCCAGCACCATCCAGGGATCGGCTACAGGACTGCTCTGTCCCAGTCAGCTCCAGTGACAACTCCTGAGGAACACTGCTGGTCATCAGCTGCTGGTGGGGTCTGCCCTGCCCATCACAGCCTTTGGTGTCTGACAGCCCAGAGAAGCTCACACACAGTTCACCTGGTCAAACCATACCTCTCCAGTTTGATTCCTTCAACAGCTTGACTAAGTCCAAGAAGCATCTGGACTCTGCACTCTGTCCAATGCTCTGACTTGGCTGGCCCTGTGTGGAGCCAGGAGTTGGAGTCTCTGATCCTGATGGGTCCCTTCCAACTCTATGATTCTTCTTTGGGGGACTGCACTGAAAGCCTTGCTAATGTCAAGGGTGAATGTCATCCATTTCTTCCACCTGGTGATGCTCAGTTAGCTTGGTCAGGCATAATTTGCCCTTGATAAATCAGCCCTGACTGTTCCCCATTCCGTTCTTGCCCTTCATGTGCTTGGATGTAGAGCTGGACACAACCTTTGTCAGGATTCACACTATCACCTTCCTGTGGACTGAGGTCAGACCGACCAGCCCTGAATTCCTCAAATTGTTCTCTTGTAAGAATGGCAGAACCCTCACCTTTTCTCAGTCACGAGCACCATCCCCAGTTGCCTCTGCCATTCAAAGGCAATGGATAGCAGCCTTCTAATGAGGACAGCCTGGTCGTTCAGCACCCTCTGGGACATTTTGGAACCCAGCTTTGCCATCCCACTGCTGGCACAGCAATCACTGTACTCTGCCACAGCTCTGTGAGAAGCAAGGTGCATGGGTTACTTTAACCTAATGCAGCAAGATGTGGAATGTGAGAAAGCCTCTGCATTTGGTTTCTGTTTGGTTTTTAAGAAGAAAAACGTGATATAGCTTACATATTGTCTGGCATATAAATAGCCTTGTATATGACACCAATACCTTAAAATTCAAAGAAAAAATTTAAAGTGTTCCATTTATGTTTGTGCACAGGAGTTACATGCTGCTGCTGTCTGTGTAGTCAGCAAAACGGTCTGTTTAGCATTTCAGGCTACTTTTTACAAACTATTTTTGAATTTTAAAAAAACCTCAGTTTTGGAAGCATTTGGTTTGGACCTACAGATTTACGAGGGGGATATTTTAAACACACCCCCTTCCCCAGCAGTCCAATTATCCCAGTTAACCAAGCCGTTGAGGACCTGAGAAAAACCCAAGGCCTTGGATAAGAACGTACACAAAACTAACGTAGTAATGCCACCCCGTGGCTGCAGCGTGGAGCTGCTGCTGGAAAGGCTGGAGGAACGGGTATGCTTTTACCTTCAGTCTCTCGTCAGAGTACAGCACAAGGACTGTAAAACTGCTGCAACAAGGAGCCGCCGGCGGTTTTCACAAGTTCAGGGCAAGTTTAAGAGCACGTGGATGCAGAGCAGATGGAAATCGTTGATTTTAACATTACTGTGCAGGCTATCAAGTGGGCATCTGACTTCACCTCTAACTGTAGTTGTCAGGGAAAGAAATGGAAAGCCACCTGTATCTTACAGAGTGACAAAGAACAACTGAGAAAGGGAGCATGATTTCAACTGTTTGGGCAACACAACATAAGAGAATGCAATTAAATAAACCCTAAATTTTAAAGTGAATCCAACAGCCACAAAAATTTTAAGCAATAATAATCTCTGCAAGAGATAAGTAATGTAACATCTATCTTTAGGTTTTAATGGAAATCACAGCCACAAGAACTAAAAACTTGTAATGAAAGTGTAAGCTATTATAATTTGATTCCAGCTGAGGCTTTTCCTTAAGGGGGAAAAAAAAACCCCAATAAAATAACAGCACTAGCAGATATCATCAAAACTTGTCTGATGATATTCACAGTTCAAAATGCAACAAACTAGAAGAAGTATATTTCAATTTGTTGAGGAAAACACTATACAAAAGAACAAGATAGAAGAGCTAAGTATACAACTGATATAAAATATTGGTTATATTTTATAAAATATTTTTATAATATTTATAAAATATTATCACATATGCAGTGTTGGATCACTGTCACCCTACTGCAATTTTAATAATGTAAAATAAAAAGAATTAGAATAATTTCTTTCCAATTTTCCATGAGCAGCAATTGTTGGTCTTTGAATTACATAGCTCCTATTTATTTTTACAGAAGCACTAGCATCTTCTGAAGCCTCTGGGCCACTTTGGTTAACCAATTTGCTTCAATAAGAACAAAACACAACATTTCAAAGCTTTGACACATTCCCTTGTAAGATCCAGTAATGAAAAACCCTAAAGAGAATGAAAGAAAGTAGAAAGAAACTCAACATCAGGGTATATGTGGCCTTTCTTAGCCTTACCTGTGCTTAGGTGAAAGCTAGCTGGAAGAATGATGGTGTCCTGGAAGAGCCTCCCACCAGGCCTCTCATTTGACAGTTGCAAAGCTGTAATATCCAAGTGACAAAGCTTGGGGACAGAATCTTTGTGCTGCTGCAGCAGTTTTGTTCTGCCTGTTGTGGTGTGTTTCTGTTTGGATGGTTTGAGATTTTCCTCTCTCTGCTTGCACAACCACACACACCCCTACAATAGCCTGGGATCCCAGTTTAGCCTGACAAACGATGGTTAACCACTCCATGGAACAGAGGACAAGCTTAACATATACAGAAGTAACTAGGGAGATATACTGCCCCACTCTATAATACCTGGTGTTTCCCCAAGCACTGAGGACTTCATGCCTAGGTTGTCAGCACTACTGGGATCTGGGTGGAAGGTAATGGTAGCACAAAGAGTGAATAGTTGCAAAATCCACCACTGTGACATGGTATTATAACTACCCCAAAATACCAGGGAGCAGTATATCCACTGCTCTTGAAAACACCCAGCTAGCCAGAACCCTACTTGCAGTTGCTTGATGGTTTTGTGCTATGCCAAGATCAGACTGGATTAGAAAATCGGATCCTAGCAGAACTTAACTGATGTTCAACTCACAGCTATGTGGTGTGTGTGCAAAACCATCAAGCAACTACAAGTAGGGTTCTACATGGTGGAAGTATGTATTAATTATTGGCATGGTGCTGGCATTTGTTGCTGTCTAACCAGTTCACCCAGGGGCTAGCTGGGCATTTGCAAAGGAATCTGATCTAACAAACCAAGGGACAAAGACACTGTTTCCATTTCTACATCTTTGTTGCTCCTCTTCAGAAAAGATTCAGAAGAGATAAACAACTTGTAGATTGCTGCCACTTCTTAGTATCTCATGCCTGATGGCAGCAAATACAGCACGGAAGCAAAGCATGAATGTCTCACCTGTATTTATACAGGAAAAAAAGGGCATTATCTTTCACACCTAAATAACTTGGGGGTTGTGCTCTGTCCCACATTAAATACAGCTGCTTCTAGTTACTGGCAGCTCAGAAAGAAGAAAAAAGAGGAGAGGGAAAAGAAAAAGGCCTATGAATTGGCTGCAAGTCAGGGTCCAAATGGGTAGGATGCTAAAACCAGTGAAGGGAAAAATGCTAAGGTGCTGGCTGTATTAAATGCATACCTGGATCATTTGTGGCATGGCTCCCTTTCCTCTTGGAAAGCAAATGAGCTTCTGACCCCATCTCCAAAATATAAAGGAATTACTCCCTGCACACACAGGACTAAGGTGACTTGTGTAACAACAAGATCTGATCTACCCATCAAGGACACTATTGTGAGGGATGCACATAATTAATAAAAGCTATTGAAGGAGGTAACACTTCATAATAATGTTTGATTTTGTTCTAATGCAGATTGCAGATACTGAAGACTATTGAAGTCATTTACCATCTTATATCATCCCCAAAGGAGTATCTGCTATCTATAGAACCATGTATTTCTAGTATTTAGTCACATATTCAGCTTAAAGGAAGTTGTTTTAGCCTGATCACATCAGTTGACTTCCTTTTACACATAAACCTGTGCTCTTTGAGATGCATTTCACCAGTAATGACATTCAGGCCTCAGAAGAAGTTTCTCATCCATCTGTAAAGCCATTACCACAGGAGGCTTTCAGCCACCAACACGCTGGCTCTTCAGAGGATCGACTTCCCTTCGAACACCAGGCAAGCTTTCATTTTTGACACTTAGCACAGAATAGGAGGTGAAGAACACACAAGAAATAAAAAGCACAGCATAAAAACCCCTTTCCTAACTAACAAACCAGTCCATTTTCTCTGGCTAGGAGTCTATGCAGTGCTAGAAGTCCCCAACATACAGCTCTATGTGGAGTGGCAACAGACAAGACCTTGTGAGCAGGAGTTAATTAGACAAAAAGGAAAATAATCCAAAGATTCTTCCCTTCCCACAGGTTTTCTGTGTAGGAAATACAAGGATTTAGAAACAGTCCCCAGTCCTACCACCCCTTGTTCATCTAAGAACTGCAGGACCAGAACAGGTTTCTTTGGTAGTGAGATCTGAGTTTCGGGAGATACAAGCACATGAGAAGCAGGGGTGGGTTGTTTTTTTTAGAGGTTTGTTTTTTTGGTTGGTTGTTTCTTGGTTTAGTTTTTTTTCTTCACACTTTCTGAGCTGGTAACCACTAACAAAACCCAAAAACATTTCTTGCATCAGGGTGGTGCACGATGTGTGCAAGAGCTGACTACACTGTTCTGTGCTCCTCCCAACGTCCAACCACTCTCATACAGCCCCCCTGCCTTTGTCTTCTCCCAGCTCTTGACTCTGTACCAGGTGTCTGTCCCAAGGAACAACCCCTCTTGCAAGGGGCAAGCTAGAGGGTAACAAATAAGAACTTCAAGCCATGAAATCCATGTCACTGTTTACAGAGGAAAGCTTTCTATGAAATACAGCAGTGACTTAATGAGCCAAACCCCGTCTCTATCAACTACTCTGAAACATAAACCATCCAAAAAAAGGCTCACCTCTCTGGGAGCCCAGAACCAAACCAGTACTTTCAGTCTCTCACCCTCAGGAGAGAATGAGGAAAAGTACATACATGCTTAGAGGTTTCAGTTTGAAAAATACATTTTGACTGAAAAACATCTCCGTTTGCTACTTAAAGCTTTGAATGAAGCCAAATTTCATAACTCTTTCCTAAAACTACCATTTAAATGCAGCAACTCACAAATACTTCCCATTCACAAAACTCCACTTTGTTTTAAGATGATGAACAACATCTCTACCTGCCCTATGACACCTGACAGCTGGGAGCTGCACCAGAGATCTGCCTCATCCTGATAATCCATCACGCTTTGAAGAGACAGATAATACTGTGGAATTACTCTACGCTGGCTAATATTTGTATAACTAACTCACCTGATTGACTTAAGACTTTTGTTTGGTTTAGGGATGGGGACAAGATACATTTCCCAGTTTTTCAAAATCAAGAGTGGAATAAACTAGTAAACCCTCTCATTCTAACTGACTACCAAGCATGAGAGCAGGGAAAGAAATGAGTCATCAGCCAGGCTACACCAGCATGCAGGTACCTGATCAAGTAGGGAAGTGAGCCCCCCAGGATGGGTACACTAAAGAGCATGAATGGTTTGGAAGTGTCTCTGCACACTTACACAAGGTATTACCCTGACAAAGAACATCATCCTGCACCTCACTGGGGCCAGGACATCCAGAGCCATGCAACGTATGCCTACGAAGCAGCGCTATTCAGCAGCAGCTGTCACCCCACCTTTGCTAAAGCATCTACCTCTGGCACTATTCTGAAGCATAAAATACCCAGCATGCTTTCAAAAGCACATCATATGGGTCCAGGAGAGAATTAAGTCTCTCAACTCCCACTGCAAGGGCCTTTCAAATTTTTTTTTTCAAATAGAAATGGCTACAGGAGATGGGAAGAGGTAAAAAAGTTACTGCATGTAAATCATACTAATCACAGTTGAGAAAACTGGGAAGCCTGTGGCAGACTTTGCTTTGGGAATTCAGGGCAAATAATTTAGGAAACAGAATGTTAGCTAGGAGTGCCATGAACATTTCTTTTTTTCCTCTCAAATTTCTTATTTTTTTTCCCTACAGTCTGAAATGAGCCACTTAAGCAATTTATTTTCCTGATGTAAAGATGATAGTTCTTTTGTCTTATATATTTTATGGTTTTCAAGATGCAGGGCCAGGTGGTTTTGTTCTAAAACCACAGAAAAAACAGTAAAAGAAAGTTATTTTGAGGGGCTTTCCAGTAGTACTTAAGGATAGTCCCACTCCTACAGCACACACAATACTAACCAAACCGGTCTCTGTAATGACGTGAAAGGAAAAGGAGAGATGACCTAGTTCATGGAGATTGAGAAAAGCTTTTCTGCTCTAAGCCTGGTGTACTGTTGTTCTTTCTATCACAGGTACCATGGACAGAACAATTAAAACCATTCAAGCTGTCAGTAATCATGTTTGTGACCATTTAATAAAAACTTAACCAGAAATCAGCAAATTCTCTATCTGGAAAAGCCTTTAGGCCTGGCTGATTTTCCTAGTTAGCTTACACACAGAATAGATTCACACTCACTTGAAAGTACAACAGGAGCAACTGATACCTATTCTGATCCCATGAAAGCCTGTCCTAACAAGAACAGAGAGCAGAGAGACACTGAATGAACATTCTAAATTCTGTATCACATAAGGAACACCTGGTAAGGGAACAAAGCAGCCCCTTCCAGACAGGCTTATCACAGCTAGGGGAAAAGGAGAAAGTTGACTCAAAACAATTTAGAAATCCTCAAAATATAAAAGTTTATTTAGCTACAGCATTAAAAAGTACAATATAAAGATATAAAACATAGAAATTCCATAATTAGTTCACGTGCTAAAAGGGTTAACTGACCAGCCGTAAGGAAGAGACTTCATGAAAGTTATGGACATCTTAGCCATAAAGGCCACTTCATCAAGTTTCACACCTGAAATATTGAACAACCATTGCAGAGAACTTGCTCTCCCACATCACCATAACTAGGGGAAAAAAAAGAAAACAAGAAGAAAGTCAGTGCATCTACTGTTTCTGGAACATCCAATTCCATTATCAACTGTAACCACGGGACTCTCACACAGCACACTAAGTATTTCTTTATGCCACAATACTGCTAACAATGGTGGCAAAAACTGAAGATTACACCTTGGGAGCACAATGATTTACCACTGCCCAGCATACCATATTGCTGGCAGGAAAGCAAGATGATTTTCTGCCTATTAGACCATTTAAATGAGAAGCTGGACTTGCATTAAGACTAATGGGACTACTACACATATGCATTTCATTCTCTTATGTTTCAGACAGTTTTACTGCTGCTGAAGCAACATGAGAAGAGTTCCAGACCCATCGCATGAATAAGCGAGATGCCTTGTTGACTCTTTGTATGCTACAGCCAGTTTTCAGGGCTCATATAGTTAAAACAAGCTTATAAATTCAGAAGGCACTTACTCAACAGTGGAGCACAAAGAACAGGTAACTGTGTTACAGCAGCTGCAGAGCCTGCTGCAGTTCTGGCAGACGAGCCGGTCACACTGTGTACATGCTTCCTTGATATCAGCAGTTCTTACACACGACGAACAGGCTTTGGAAACTCCCACGGGTGGAGCTGCTAGGAAAAGACACGATTGAGATGTACATCGAAACAGAGAGAGCACCTGAAGCCCCGAGACCGGCCGGAGCGTGGTGTCCCCGCTCAGCATTAGAGCTACAGGTGGCAGCGCTCTGCAGGACGCAGCTGCCGGCCCCACCGCTTACAGCTCCGGTGGTTCTTTTCATTCAACGGCAACGCCATCAAGACACTCTGAAGCAGCCCATACGTGTAACAGCTTCTACACCCGTCAGGGGAGCTCAAACCTCGCACTTTAACACCAGAGGCACACGGAGAACTGCGGGGACACCCCCACCCCCCAGGACGAGCGCCGCGAAGCCCGGGGGCTGGAGAGCAGCGCCCGCTGCCTGGCTCACGGACAGCGCGGGGCCGGGCGCCTGCCCGCGGCGGAGCCACTCACCCTTCTCCGTGGCGGCGGGGCGCCGCAGCAGTTTCCCGTCGTGGCCGATGAAGAGCTGCTCGGTCCAGCGGCGTCCCGCGCTGCCGTCCCGGGCCCCCCCGTCCGGCTCCGGGGAGCGGGTGGCCGCGCAGGTGGCGGCAGGGCTGGCGGGCCAGGCACCCTCCATGTACGCCTGGGCGCCCCTGAAGAGCAGCCGCCGGGTCCTCTCTGCCGGCGGGAGGAGAGAGTTAGGGACGGCTTTCACTCAGGCCCGGGGGCAGCGAGGCGCTGCCTCGCCGGAGCGGCACAGGCCTGGCGGGGCGGCACAGGCCCGGCGCTTCCCCCCTCCCCTCCGGCCCCCCTCACCGAACACCTCCCGGCAGTACTCCTCGCCCTGCACGCCACGGCTCAGCTCACGCAGCCCCACGCGTGTTTTCAGCTGGAGCGGAGCCCCATCCCCGAAGGGGCAGGAACGCTTCGGCATGACGGGCCCACCAGAGCCCGACACCGCCCCGCAACCCCTCCCCGCGGCGTCAGCGCCGCGCCCGGCCAATGGCGGGGCGGCAGGGGAGAGCGCCGAGCGATGGGCGGGGCGGGCGATGGCGGCGTCGCCTCAGGCCCGGCCCCGGGGAGCGGAACCATCCTATCCCGTCCCGTCCCCTCCCCTTCCTTTCCCTCCCCGCCTGGGGTGCTCTGTGGTCGGTACTCCCTGGTTCTTTTCGTAGCGTCCCGATCGCCGGAAAATGTCTTTTTCGGCCGCGACCCGAGGGCCAGCTGCCGCCGGCCGGGGTTTGTCTGCCGCTCCCGGCCGGCCCCGCTGCGTCTCGACGGCTGGAAGTCGTCTCCTCCGTGCGCCCGGCCCTGGGCTCTCTAGAAACCGTCAGGGCGAAGCAAAACAGGGTGTTGAACCTGGGGTTTGCCAATAAACCCTCGTTCCCCGTTAGCGTTTGCAGACCTCTCTGGCAGCCCCGTGGGTTATGTTTGTGTTCAGGCTCCCGTAGCTCTTCCTAAAGCTTTAGCTGCCTGCCAAAGCTTTCGCTGTCTCAGTGCAGTAGAACCAATGAAAACGTGCACAAACCCATAAAGTCACTTGTTTTAAAACCCAACAACGAGGCTGGACAACCTGTGTCTGGCCAAGGGTGCTCCTCAGCACCTGTTGACAAGAGCAGACCCCACTCATAGCCGCTGGGTTTTAAGGGACTGGTCCTCGGTTTCAGTTAGGTCATGGAGCTCCACGGGGCCCTCTGCTATCGCTGTGTGAGAGGAAATTACTACGTTTAATTCCCTGTTATGCAGAAGCTGTCAGTATGGTTGGACTTGATCTCAAAGGTCTTTTTCAACATAGTGATCCTCTGATTCTGAGATTCAGCAGCAATCTAGGTGTCATTTTCTCCATTAGAAGCATCACAGTCAATTCCAAGTAGCAGTCAATCTGGTTACTATACATGTTTTGAAAATACATTGTTTCCTCAGGGCAAATGAGACCTTTAAAACTGGTGTTGGTGTTCCTGGCACAACCTTTGGTGTCACTTCTCCAAGCCTCTTCAGGCTAAGTCAGTCATGACAGTTGCAGTTCTTCCGGAGTGGTTTCTGAATTAGAACCTTCACCTGTACATGTACTAGGATTCTGGACAATATCACAACCAAGTAGAAGAGTGGGGATTTTTTTTCCATTAGTGAACATAAAAAACATGCTTCCACTGTTTGCTGAACTACTACTAGTTTGCAGGTACAACCACACTGATTTCATACAGGTTAAAGTGATTTTGGTTTGGTTTTTTTTCTTCCTCATAGAGCTGATCAGCCCAGGTTTGAGATCTATGCCTTGGAAGCTACAGTCGTATGACTCCTGCCACACTTCTTTAGCTGTGAAGTTTTCTGCTCTGGCTTTTTCTGCAGGTACTTGCAAATGCATGTTTCAAGATGTTCAGCAGATGATTTCCCACTGTAAACTGGAAACTCATGGTCTTTTCTTAGTCCGTAAGGAAATTTCTTTATAAATATTTATTAGATGTACACTCTGATGTCCCTGAGGCTCTCTGGGGAATATGGAGCTCTGTCAGGATGGAGGGCATCAGCTCACATGTGTTTTGTTAAGATGGCATAGGGTAAGCGTGAGTGGAACTCGACTGTCTGAGAACGGGATGGAATTCAAAGGGAAAAAGTTAAAAGTGCTGTTCTGCTTGTGAGGAAGGAGTGCTCTGAAACGCTGATCTCAGAATAGGAAGCAGATCTGAGAGCACACAGTGTGTGCTGCAGCAGTGCTGCTGTCACCACAGAGTAAATTTAAGGGCACTTTTCCTGAGGGCTGATTACATATGACATGTGCCACTGCCACCCCACTGCAGGGCAGATGTAGAAATCTTCTGTTGCAGCTGAGACAGCCTCAGGTGGTGGCATCTCCTAATTGCTTTGTAAGCCTCAACCTTAACAACATCTGTTACTCATCAGTTGTTTCCTATTTGTAAACTATAAAGGCAAAATAATTCTGTTTGGTCTGTACCAGCACACCTCAGCATCTGACAGGGAGGGAATTGGTTTGTCTGCCAGTCAGTTGTCTTGTTACCAAATGGAATGATTCACAGAGCTTCATTAGTTTCATAGCTGCAAGCTTTGAGGAAGATCCACTTGTGATTTGGAAACAGAAGAACGGCAAATATCAGGTCTGCAAATCTTGCTGGCATGGGGGAGTCATGGAAATCAATGCTGACAATTTCCCAGGTTTGTTAATGAGATTGTTACATTACGCAGCTTCTGATTATGAAAAAGCAACCTGAACAAATTCCAAACCACTAATGGTAACTGTGAAATCTGATGGTTTGTGTTTATCCTTGAAAATGTGTTTGTGAAAGAAAGCAGAGCATAGAAAGACAGCCTTTTTCTTGCTGCTTTGCTTCACCCAGGCCTGTGTGAATATTACAGGCAAATTGCCTGGCTGATAGCTTTGTCACTTACAGAACAAAGACAAATTGCATTTCATTTTTTTCCCAACAGTTTCCATTTCCAGTAAGCAAACTTAAAAAGGAAAATGGACTGGAACTTACAAAGTCATTCTATTCCTACTGGTGCCTCAAGAATGTCAGGGCAAACACAGAAGGACCCTGGTTGTAGTTCACCTTCAGTGCTTCCAGCAGTTTAGTGTTCAGAAATGTTCTGAACTTAACTTCCACCTGGGCCTTCATGTTTAATAGTTGTCAGTAGACCCACTCTTCGCTAATTTGTCCTGTCCCCTTCTCAAACTGGTAATGTTTAATTTCTTACTTTGTCTAGCAAGTTCTACAACATAGCAGCACATTATTTTTTCTTAAAGAAGCTTGGACTAAAAGAGGTTGGACTTAAAGAGGTTGGACTAGATGACGATTGAGGTCCCTTCCAACTCCTAATGTTCTGTTCTGTTCCTCTAGTTTGTTTTTGGTTTGCCACCTGTTCATGACAATAGGTATCTCCTACATCTGGTTTTATAAAAAATAATGAGTAACTACTCCCTGTTGACTCTGTGTGACATCCATGACTATAAGGATGTCAGCCATATCATCTTCATCTTTTATTCAAGCCAAAATATATTGTCCCATTGAAGCCCTGCTTTGCAATGTGTCCAATGCACCTCACATCCCAGTGCACTGGGAAAGGGATCGAGCTGCTTGGGAGGGGGAGCCCTGGATGCCCCATGAGCCCCTATGCTCTGGGCAGCAGGCTGGGTGCCGAGAGCACCCCAAGTACCAAAGCCACTGGCTACAGACAGCGCCAGATCACAGAACTGCAGGGGCTGGAAAGGACCTCCAGAGATCATGGAGTCCAACCCTGATGTCCTTTTCCATACCCCTTGAAGTCTCTAAGGTCCTTCCTGAAGCTGGGTGGTCAGGGTACCAGCTGCAGGCATGCTATGCATCTGGACATCATAAATGTAAATATGTTTTCTTCTTGGTCCCTTCCCCAATAATTCCTAACATCTGATTTGTCATTTTGATTTCTGCTCAAGTACCAAACTGATGCTTTCAGGGAATTATTCATAAATGGCTCCCAGCATCACTCCCCTGAGTGCTCATCATTCAGAATCCATCACTCCACATAACCAAGGTTATTTATCTCCCCTGTGTGTTACTGTGTGCTTACTGACATCACCAATTTATTGCCTGTTTGGTACAGTGAGAACCTCAAAAATACACAACTGTAGCTCTTCCCAATGGGCTTTTAGATATGACTTTCAACAAGAATGCAGCAAACACTGATACCTCACTGCTCCTCTCCCTCCCAGTACTTATAAATACACTAAATTGCCAGAAGCTTCCTCAAGTTTACTGACGTGCAGTCCCCAGGATCAGAGCAATCCCTTTGTAAAAGCTGCCATCAAATTCCATTCATGCTAAGAACAATTTAATGAAATATATCATGTTCAAACCTGAACTGCAATAGACTTTGACTACAAAATGTGTAGAGTTAGATGTTAAATAACCCAGGAAATGACAAGAGATAGTAAAATTCTTGTTTTGATCTTTCTGATCCTTCTGTAAGGCAATGATGATAAATGTTGGTCTGTCAGCCAAGGCTTCTGACTACTCCAAGATGTAAATAAACAGGTTGACAAAAATAAAAATCACAGACAGGAAAAGAAAAAAGGAAAAGAACTCAGAAAATTGGAAAAGAGCAATTGAGGAAAATTTTGCCTTCTGTATTAGGCCACAATGGGTGATTTGACTTTGTGAATGTAAACATTCCATCAGTCTTACTTTCTCCTACCTGCACCTGGTTTTGCAAGCAGCTTCTCTCCATTTGCTGTAGCAAGTGCTCCGTTTTCAGAACGGGGAGCAGATAAATAGCCATCCAGTGGGTAATACTAGCTTTTAAACTGTTCCAAATGCCTAACAGTAGCTTCCTACAAGCATTGGACGCCCTTAAAAATATTTTACCCTTTATACCAAAGCCCTCTCCATGTGCTTGCAGTAAAAAAAATCCCCATTTATTCTATTCTCTCATTATTAGCCCATTTAGAATGAAACTGAAACACAGTGTGTAGAGGTGGGTCGCTCTCCTACACCCCTTTAAATAAGGAGTTTCCTTAATGCTTCCGCTCCATTGGTACCGATATAAAAGAATGGAATTTGGCCAACTCTCTGGTTCCTCTTCTGATGTTTTCATGGTAAAATGGTGAAAGGAATGTTCTGGAAATGCTTTGAAGTAAAATCTGTATTATAGTAGCTGATGTAGTTGGCGGTGCGCCAGCGTGCAGCCCGCGTGAAGCCAGGCGGAGTATCAGGATGTACACACATCCTCTGCACAGGACTGAAGAACAGCACCGCGCCCCAAGCGCTCCATCCCACTGTGCTCCTCTTCCTGTGCTCTGCAATGTGGGTTTGAAGATTAATAAAACCCCTCCTGGAATAAACCTCCTTTTACTGGAATGGCTCGGGGCTGTTTCTCCTCTCCTGTGCCCCCTTTGTATCCTACCGTAGCAGTGACAAACAACATGTTTAGAGCGGGATCGAAGGGCTGGGCACAGTTCAGACAGGATCAGTCTGCGAGTGCATGTCATTTTAACTGTGACTTGTTAGCAACAGAGTTCATGTCCTCATCTTGATGAGTGGGTTTGCGCATCGAAAGGCGTTCGATAAGCCAATGATGTGCAGGATTAAGGGATGGCTCTTGAAGTATGTGGCTGTTGAGCCAAGGTTCTGCCGTCTTGGCACGGCAGCTGGTAGTCGCTCTTAAATTAGCCTAGGGTGATTTAATTTCATAGCGCGTTGCTCCTCGGCCAGCGATGAGGTACACTTCTGCTCAGCTGATCGAAGCACTGGAAGGTCCCACTTACACTAGAGGGCACTCTGAAGGCTGCAAATTGGTTTTGCCTTTGCAAAGATGCTATTGTGCTGACAACAATAGGCAGTGTTTACAAAGGGGCTGCTTTCTTCAAGGTTATTTTCGTGGTGGCTGGTCGTGGCCTTTCCAGTTATGCCCCTTCATTTCTGCTGCACACTGTTTCCTTTTATTTTGCTTCTTTACAGATTATTTTCATCTTTCTAGAAAAAGGGAAATTGAGCTCTGACAGGGATAACTGCTGCTCCTGACCTAATGTGTTGCCACAGTGTTCTGATTCCTTCCTCTGTGGGTGACAATGTTTTTCATTTAATACTGGGTGGTTGTCTAATTGGTGGTTTCATTTAATACTAAGTGGTTGTCCTAAGAATGCTTTCAATCTGTGTTCAGATGCTGCTATTCATTATTCTGCATGGATTTGCTTGGGCAAGGCTACAGGTACCTCTGCCTTCACTAGCCTCACACAGTACAAAACATCCTCTCCCTCCCATGGCGTGGGAAGGGTGAGGCAAAACCTTTCTCCCTCCATACTGTAGGTGCCTCCAGCCCTGTTTTTGTTATTTCATGGTGGAAATGAATCCTTGCTTCAAGACAGCTTTGCATATTGTGCCTTTATCCACCCCTAAAGCAGCCATGTCACCCAGGGTGCATCTGTGAGGTTCAAAGGGACAATGTCAGCACATGTTGGTGAAGAACCTGGCCCTTAGCCTTCACCATGTCTAACTGGTCATTCCTCAGCAGCAGCCCACGTGTGTTTATTTTAAATATTCATGGCTGTATTGTCAATCCTGGACAGAGAAGATCGTTGTCTAGAAAACAGAAGGTTTACAGAGTCCAAGGGAGTCCCCAGATGCTGCCAGGATGACATGTCACAGCTACTGGGACCATCACTAGGGCTCACGTGTGATTTTCTTAGCACGGCCTTTTCTGTTGAGATCTGTTTACACTGGGAAGTGTGGAAGGCACTCATTCTATCTCCTTGCTCTCTGCTGAGCAGTTCCCATGCGCAATAATGCTGGATGCCAGTTATAGAACGAGACTTTTTTGTGCTGTTGGCATTTCCCCTGGATGGAAATCATCAATACGTTTTGCGTAGGGCTCAGACTTCAATCAGTATCAGCTCTGGTATTTTAATGACGTAGTCTGGTGCAAATCAATTTCTCATAGACAGAATGTCTTATCCCATTTGTAATGCCTTAACTAGCTAACGTCTTTTATTTCTTCCACCTGACCTCTTTTTCATGTATATCAAAATGCATTGTAACTTATTCTTTGCCTTTATGCTCAATACTTTCCCCATGTATATGCATTAATCACATGCTGGAATCACAGTTGTAGGGGTTGGAAGGGACCTTGAGAGATCATCAGGTCCAACCCCCCTGCCAAAGCAGCTCCCCAGCTCATACCGCACAGATAGGCATCCAGACGAGTCTTGAATATCTCCAGAGAAGGAGACTCCACCACCTCCCTGGGCAGCCTGTCCCAGGGCTCTGGCACCCTCACTGGGAAAAAGTTCCTCCCCATGTTGGTGCGGAACTTCCTGTGCTCCAATTTGCAGCCATTGCCCCTTGTCCTGTCTCCACAGACCACTGAAAAGGGGCTGGCCAATTCCCCCTGCACCCCATACTTAAGATATTTATAAACATTGATTAGGTCCCCTCTCAGTCTTCTTTTCTCCAGGCTGAACAGCCCCACTTTCTAACACTAATTCTTTATCACTACTTAAACTCAGGGAAGAACTTCCTATGTATACAAACACATCATCACTGAAAACGCTGCAAATATAAAATAGTAATATTGGCATTGAACAACTGACTGAATAACGGAGCAGAGAGGCCTGGCATTCCTCCTAGCTCTTCAAAATTCACAGCCCTCCAGTGTTCTTCCCAGACACCCATCACTCCATTGGCTGAGTCCAGCGCCCAGCACAGGAGTTTGCTGCTGTTTCATTTGAACTTCAGTTCCTCTGTCAAAGTTGGAGATGATTCTTTGTCCAGCCCTGTATTTATATCAGTGCCCAGTATAGGCAAGTAGAGATCACCGTAGGTATATCCTTATTTCCTCTGCAAGATGTATATACTTGATATCCACTTAGTGAACCAAATGTTGAGGAAATGAGTTTGATTTCTTAGTTACCTTCTCCAGTAATCATCTTTAGAAGCTATAGATAGACACTTAATGCTGTTTCAGAATGGCAAAGAAAACCTTTTGTGAACTTAATAAATGTTTACTGACTATATTTTCTCTCACATAGACAGAGTTACAGCCCTGTTGGTACAGATATAAACTGCAGCCCAGAATTGTGAGAGAATGGATCTTTGCAATTGCAAGGCAGGAAGCTTCTAATAATCTTCCAAGTGGAGAGTGGTATTGTATTATTTGATAACTGAAAATGTAATACTTTTAAAAGAGACAGTGAAAAAATCATGCTGATAGCCAGAGGGTTAATAGTCTGGACTCAGTAGTTTGCAAGACTTCAGCAGCTTTTTCAAGGGATGGCTCACTACAAACACCAAGGTAAATGCAAAACGGGATAAGATGCCAAATAGACTTAAAAACAGACGACCCCAGGGTATCATGGATAATAGTTGATTTTATGGACAAAGGAAATGTAGTGGTTTTAATCTATTTGGCCTTCATTAAGCATTTGATATTGAATCAGAGGGGATAATTTGTTTTTTGTTAGAGATTAGTACAAAGGGATCAAAGAACTGTGTAAGGGGAGATGGAATGGTTGGTGTTCAAAAGCTGTGTCTGTATTAGCAAGCAGTACAGTCCTACAGGCACATGTATGTAAAGCAGTTGGTGCTGAGGACCGGGTATCCACACTGTAGGTGGAGGGTTGCTTCTGGCCAGCTCCAGGGACTGAACTCTGGTTACTATCTGGCCGGTAGAGGAGCCCCTGCTGGATACCAACTCTTGTTGAGTTTCACCCATGAGGAACCCAGTTTCCAAGCTGACACTACTCCAGAGCGTAAACTAAAGCGTGGAGTAGTGATAACAGCAAGAGCAGGACAGGATGAAGCCACCACGAGGGTAGAGCCTCGATGGCTGGAACAATTGAAAGAGACAAAAACTGCAGTAGGAAATGCAACTTTCAGAATTCGAACTGCTTTGCCTGTTTTTCTCACTGTAGGATGCTAAAGAAGCAGTAAAGTTGTAGTAGTGATGTTCACGTGATTCTGCACTGCAACCACTGCTGGTATGATCTAGTAAAGATGCCCCTGCTTACTACAAGGGTTTGGACTAGACGACCTTTAAAGGTCCCTTCCAACCTCATGCATTTTGTGATTATCCGAGGCAAGGCACATTCTTTAAACAAGAATGCCTCATCAACTCCCTGATTCTCCTTTTCTTCTTCACCCATTTACTAAAGACACAGAATATACCATTACAACAGGCACCAGTGGACGTTTAGTGTGAATCAGTGGTTCTACTCAGCAGCATGGGTAATGGGAAATACCTTCCCTTCCTGACCCGGCCATGTCACCCCAGTACAGCCCAGAGGGCCATTTGCTTTACTTAGGATGCAAGTGCATCGTTGGTTCATATTCACCCAGGGACCTCGGGTCCTTTTTTGCAGAGCTGTTCTTCAGCCAGGTGCTTCCTGGTCTGTACTGAGACACAGGGAACCCTGCACTTCTTCCTGAGCTTCACAGGCTTTCTGTTGCCCAGCCCACAAGCTTGTCAAGGCCTTTGCCATTCCTTGTCAGCCACTCCTGAATTCAGAACTCATTGAAGGACAGGTTTCTGTTCGTGGCAGAGCATTGCACTGTTTTAAGAATGCCAATGGAAACAACTCTAAATACAATAGGTTTGTCGCTTGGGGGGTTCCTCTTTGGACGCAAAGAACACCGTGGAACCCTTTTTTATGAGAGTGATGGGTAATACACTGTATTTACCAAGTCTGTCACTTCATCAGGCTCACCAAAGGCTGATTCCAGCACCCCTTGTGTGGAATCATCTCCATCTACAGCTGGGCTTCCACAAACCTCAGCAGCAAATACCATCTTCACAGTTGCCATTAAAAGTTCCGTCTGATAAAAGGAAGATGAAGCCACCTCTGCTGTAAGGACGCAGACAGTTGGCTGCCTTTGGCAGTCCTTAAGAAACATATCTCCAGTGCTTCTACCCAGGGTATTTAAGGATTTCAACCACAACCCAAACTGTCTGAAGTGCTCCACCACTTATCAGCACTGTAAAGGTATCTCCTGAAACCCAACACTGTTGTTGGAGATGCTATTTACAGGCCTGCAGTGCAGACTCTGGGGGGTGCACTCAAACTTGGGAAAGGGAACGCCTGCCAGAGGACGGGTACGTTATCTCAAGGCTGCAAAAACATTCACACATGAGGGTGGTTGTTTTTTTCCTGACAAGGACATTTCTTTGGCAAGGCAGTGTTAAAATCCATACTGTTTCCAACCACTGAAAAATGCAGCTGCTGGCCAGTTTTTCTACATTAAAGGAAGCTATAAAACATATGTACTTACAGAAAAGCTTCTTTCCTGCTTTGTTTTGGTTTTATGTTTTTCTTTTTCCTCCTTGCAGTCTCATAGGGCTGATGAGCAAATATTTAAGGCACAATCTCTAATCCAGAGGTGTACAGATATTAATAACACATGAAGCTAATTTAGAACAACTAATTTCCTCTAGGTATATAAGAGATTAAAAGGCAAAAATCTCGACATTTCCATTTAGTCTATGGCTGACCTCTACAGGGATAACCTTTTACTTTACATTTGAGCAATGTGTAAGGGTTCAGCCAGCCCCACCCGGGAGTAAAAGCTGTTCCTTACTAAAGCTCCTTTGTGATGGACGTGTGACTTAGGGAGGTGGGAAACTCAGTGCTTTCCTCTCCAAAGCAGGCTGTACACCACCACTTCTCACTCACATATCTTGAGTCCCGTGTAGCACTGCCACGGTCGAGCAGGCTGCTCACCTCTGGTACCCTCTTTGTCACTGGCAGCACAGATCTAATGAAGAGATGAAACCAGCACTAACAAACTCAAACTAGTAGCCAACAAATTCTGCTTCCCTGACAAGTGCGTGTACCACAAACAGGGACTTCTAAAGATGAGGGAGCCAGTGCTGAAACTTTTTTTCTGATGCCTGGTTACAAGGGTGACATCATCTCATCCTTTTTGCAAACACCAGCACTTGAATCCAGCTCTCTGATGGATACAAAACGTTGCTGTAAAGGAAGCTGGGCCACTTCCACAAGGAATAAGGAGTGGGCTAGAGCTTGACCCCATGTGAGGCACTCATAGAAGAAAGCAGGAACAATGAAGTAATTAATTGCAACTCTCCAGAGGCAAGATAATGTTTTACTAGGCTGGCTGACTGCTTCCTCCCTCCCAATCCTAAGACTGAGCTCTCCAGGGGGCAGACAACAGGCAGCCAGCAACTAAGCAGTCTGCTTTCCCAGTGGGCGATTTCAGCAAGGACAGAAGACCTAATTTGGGGGGCTTTTTTGGGGGGGCCTCAGGCATTGCAAATGTCACCTGGAATTGGTGAAACTGCTTCAGATGCTTCAGCTACCAAAGACCACTCTACGTGAATTTATGTGTGTGTATAAATAAATAAAATGATGCAAAGGGAATGAAGACACGTTAGTTAGCAGAGCAGTTCTCATCCAGCTCTCAGACATCGCCCTGAATTGCACATTAACTTGACATCACTTACCACACAGGTCACTCTCCTGCTGTTCCAGGCTCCTTCTGAAGCAGGCAAGAAAACGAGTGATTTCTCTAAAGGCTTCTGAAGGCCCAACAGCACTTGTCTGAAGCCCACTCAAGATCTGGAGGTGGTAATTATGTATCAGAGCCACTATCTACCTTTTCTTTCTAGCACAGTGCTCTTGATAAAGAATGATACAGAGCTCATGTCAGTTGTTCTGAGCCAGCTGGTAAGGCAAGAACAAGTTTGCATCAATTAGAAAATTTGGGGTTGTTTTCTGTCATAAAACCATTGTTGACTCAGGTCAGCTAACACAGAATCTGTAGACTGAAAGAAAATATCCACTCAGTATTGCTGCTAGATAATTTTTTAAATCCATGAAATATTGAACCAGGTTTTTGTATGAAGTGTATTGTGAAAGATAGAAATAGATACCAAGCGCTGTTACTTTAAATTGGTTTTAATACATCTTTCAGGACAAAATAAACAGGTGTGGATCCAAAATTCATCTGAAAAAATCTGCATAAGGTATAAGTTTGCACATTACTATGGAAATGCTTAGTTTTCTTTCCTCTTATAAAGTGCATTATGCCAGAACTGTAAGACCATATATAGCCAAATTAAAAATTATAAAAGCTTCAAAATCCTATGCTGCGTGTGTTAGGAAGCATACACCTGACTATGAAGGCCCATATTGTAAGGGTGAGAAAAATGTGTCAAATACATTTATGTGCATGAGTGAATCAGTAATTGCCACTTTAAAAAAAAAAATCTAAAATCTTTACCACAAAGGATGCCATTTTGGTAGATGTTTACCCTTATTCTTCCATCCAAATATCTAACAGGAAGATGCATCAACCAGTTTTAGTCATTATTGCATTTGGCTGGGGAGAGAGAAGAAATTAAATTCATCACAGTGATTGTTATTAAAATTAAATTCCAAACAATATGAAATAATACACAAGGGAAACAGCCAAGATGAAAGCAAATTTACATAAAAATGTCCTTATTAAGCACTGTGTCACTCTGTGGATTAAAGAACTTCTCGATAAAAGCCTGAACTTGTTCACATTTAACTCATTAATAACACATACAAAAACTCAGTAGGAAAATTGTCATTTAAAAAAATCCATGCTATGAAATGAAATGTATATTATTTTTATGGTAATAGAGTAACTCATGGGATAACTGCCTATTACATCATGCCCACTGACAACATCTCCAGGTTTTTAATGAATCCTTGAATGCAAAGACAGGCAACGTGCATCCAATGGAGACTTAATCAAAAAATCACTTAATGGAAAATAGGAAGAACAGGTGACCAAAAGAATGTAATCCTGTGAAAATCAACCTATAAAACCTGACTTTTTCAATATGCCAAATACTTCATTTCAAGTTGATCATTTAATCCTGTTGTTCAGCAAGCCAAGTGGCTTGTGGACTTTGTCTAAAAATCAACCAAACCTTAAATCAGCCGTAGCAGCAACCTCCTAACACAATGCACAGATGAAGATGAGGCCAGGAGAGGAACAGGTCTACATCATCCAAATGTCACAGGGTTAAACCATGTGAAAACAGAACGTAATTACTGTATCTCCGAGCATCTTTATGCTTAAATGACCTCATATAAATGAGGCAGGTCTCACAGTGCTTGTAATAATTAGCACTTACCAAGCACCTTTCAGAAAGTGCTTTGCAAACATTAAATAAGGTCAGAAACCTCATTGCTCTTTTGTTACAACACCCATAAATATGATGGGGAGATCATTCTCATCAGTGTCAGAGCAAGGACTGTGGAGCTTGACCCACCGACCTCCAAAAACCAAGAGGCAGAATTCCTAATTGCCATTTTACTGCTTGCAGAACAGTAGGCAAGAAGATTTAAAAAACTTGTCAAAGGAGTTGTGGCTGAATTAAGGATTCATGGTTTTGGGTTCTCGTTGTTTTAAGAGATTAAGTATTTGATTGTGGCATAAAGCTACAGTCTGTGATGAACTGGGGTATGACTAGACTGCATTGCACTGGAAGGTGTAAGAATTCTACCCTACAAGCAGCAATACATCCATAAACAGTTAAATTTAGTGCTTGTACCAGTACTGCTGTTATTGCTTCTTGACATAAATGGGTTTGAATATGACCCATTATGCAATACTGAGCAAGAAAAGACAATGGGGATGAGTATGGCATGATACTCCAGAAAGGTTTCTGATTTTCCCCCATCTCTGATGCAAAGAACATCATCATTCCATATCCTTGGAGTTACCATCTCAAAACACACGTAATGGCATTACTGGGGTTGTGACAGCATTTCCACAGCCCCCAGGAATGATACAAAAGTATTGTTATGGCTCTCAGATATACATAGAAAAAGGAACATTTACTCAGAAAATGCCACAGTTAGGGAATAACTCCATTTCTAGTGTATTTTTTTCCCTCTACAAGAGGTAGGCCTTTTTTTTGAGAGCTCTTAAAGTATAGCCATTATAAATCAGAAGATCCACAGAGAAGCCCAAGTGTATTCTTGAAGATTCTGGGACCTCTCAGTAGCTTCTGCATGTCCCAGCCCTGGCTGCCACATGTCATCCCCTTCTATAAATAGGCATTACATTTTGCTGAGGAAGGTCAAAACGTGTGAGGGGTGTAAATACTGCGGCAGTCACGCATCGATTTATTCTTGGAAACCTAGGAGCTGTGGAAGTGAGTGTGCCTTACAGAGCTGCAAGTCCAAATTTCCTCAAGAGATACCTACAGTAAAACTTTGGAAATAACAATTGCTGCAATAGCAGGAATAAATGTCTTGGGTTCACTGTCTCAGCTCCACTTTCCCCGTGAGTTTTGCACACCAAGGAGGCTCTTCTTTCCATCTTCTGCTCTGTTGCACAACTAAAGACTCCAGATCTGACAGTCTCCATAGGGATGGTCTGTTAGTACCCAGGATATTTGAAAGAATTATTACACAGGTCAACCTTCTCCAGTTTGGCCCCTTCTACAGATGTTGCCTCAGTTACTAGAATAGGCTCTCTGATAAAAATACATTAGCAGCTCTCCATTCATTTTAGTGGGCTATTGAAAATCATTATATAAAAAAATATAGATAATTGTGTTTGCTTTGTGCAGTCAAAAATACCTACCTAACTTCATGGTATTTTAGAAAATGAAAATCTGTATAATCTAACAAATTTAAGTACTCGGCATCGGTCTTATTACTGCCAACCCAGAGACACAGACATTTTAACATCTGAAGTTGAACAAATCCAAGCTTCACAATTCTAAAGGTACCCAGTTAACTACTGGAAAAGGCTTAATACTGGTTTACGCAAGAAGAAACAACTCTATATGAATGTCAAATGCTTTCAAATAGTAACATATCTCAAATAGAAAAAAGAGATTTCCTTATTTTTTTAAGAATACTTTTTTTATGATGGCCACCAAGGAGATTTTACACTGAATTTACTGAGAAATTAAAGATAAATAAAATGTTACAACACAGAATATATGTGTTTTTTTCTATTGAATTCCTAGTAAAACATGTTGGTTTTAAATAGCATCTCCATTTAAAGAGGAAGCAGTAAGGAACAGATGAACATTAAATTGTGCTTCTCATCACTGAAGTTCTTCATTTGGTTAGAATAGCTGGATCATCGACTCTCTTGATTTTCCAACTCCGACCCATTTAACTAGGGAGGAAAACACATGTGTTACAAGAATTACTGATAGTAAATATTACAATAAATTATTTGGAATAATTTTCACCTTTCATCGTGCTTTGCTAAAAACTGGCCAACTTTGTGCTGACACAATGCTAGGAAGTTCTACTGACAAAAATCTCTCTGCTCCTGCTGCGTTATCAGACTGGAAGTGCAATATCCTGAAGTTTGAAAGCATGAACCAATAAATACCATGAACACAAAGCAGATGGAAAGCCTAACAGAAGGTCAAACATACTTCTTCCAGGTTTAACTGTCATTGTCATGAGTGACATGTAGTTAAATCCCTGCAGAGATGAAGCAAGAGCTCTGCCAGACTGAAGTTGTTTGACATGGACCAAGAGATAGTCATGCACACACGCTATAATACTGTTAAATGTAAGGCTGCAATTAAAAACATTATCCAGTGTGAGCAGCCCCCTCGAATACCATACTATAATTGATCTAGTGCAGTTTTTATTGCCCATGAGTACTACTGAAGTGACTGCAGTAGTTCTCCTTTAGCCAACAAACCCACCAAGGCCCCCTGCCTTCACACCAAGAACCTAATCCTGCACGACAGGCATGATGGATACATCTCCCAGTCAAGCCACTCCCTGACTAACAAATTGAGCACTTTTACAGGGTTCTTCCCATCTGCTCTATCATCCTCAGATGTACATCTACAGGAAGATGTACCTGGCACTCCAACATGGTTCTCCACACAGCGGATGTAATTCTGGGCCTTGGGTGGGAGGTCTTCCCATTTTCGTGCACCAGTTGTGTCAGTCTTCCACCCAGGCATTGTTTCATACTCCACTTCCACCTTCTGTAGTATCTCCTGATTAGCTGTGAGAACAAATTTTGTCACCGTTGATTTTAGCTGTTCCAACTTAAAAACAACACACTCATGCTTCCTGACCAACAAAGTCTTTTGACAACATTTAAAAACTGACATATGAAGAAACAGTATTTCTGCTAGTTGCTTCACTCTTTCATTCTTAATTCTGATTTTATTTTTTTTTTTACTTAGGAAGATAACTCTGATTCGAAAGGATTCAGTAATCCAGATTCCTCTCATCAAAAAATTGAGGATGCACCCTATATTGTCAGAAGACTAGAGCAATATTTTTAAGAAAACAAATCATTTGAAGTTTACAGTAGTTCCCAATTTTAGTTACGTTCACATGTAACAAAAGAGAAGTCCTCCTGTAGACAAGGCACAACTTTTTCAAAAATTTTTACCTTCATGGAACAGAGTTTAATCAGTCTAACAGTATATGATGGTAGCTCATAAGCAGCTTTATTCTGCTTCTGTCCATCTCACTTTTGCACAGCTTAAGCACGGATTTTGGTTTTACTTTACTTCATTAAGGGCTATTGCCAATGATACACAGTCACCAACTTGAATCTTGCTGACTTTCAGACCCCTTGTGTTGTCAGTAAAAAAATAACATCAAGGCACAAGACAGAGAGGCCCTAACACAAGATTTTAATTTGCTCTCAACTTCCTGTAATCATACATAGATGCAATGTGACAGGAAAATGCTAATGGACTGACACAGTAGCCTTTATACTGGTATCACAGTTGAACAAATTTCCACTGAAGGTCTAGTGAGTCAGAAACCAGCTCGATTTTAAGAAGCAAATAGTCTTTCCCAACAGGTATGACTTAGGAAAAAAAAATTAACATAGATATTTAACAACATACCGGGAAAATATGGAATTCTTTTTCCACCCAGTTTGTAAGCAACGCCAATTTTAATCTCATCAAGGACATCAAGAATATCCAGTTTTGTTAATGCCAACCTGTACAGAAAAACACCGGTTAGAGTTACACACATGATGAATCTCCTCTTTAACACCTTCCACCTGTCTCTCTCCCCCCCCCCCCCCACCCCCACCCCCCCCCCCACTTCTTGTGTATTCACAAACCCAGCTCAGGCAACCCAGCAAGTAGAAATACACAAATACATTAAACTCTGAATGTTGTTAATGGAAGTCATGCCTCTGGGCTGAATCCTTGACTGAGTTACTAAGACACTCCCAAATGCTTGCACTGCTCACACCGTTCAGTTCAGCACATGAAGATACAAGCTGACTATGTGAAGTGGTACTTACTGGACTTGGTTTGGATGTGTGTTATTCCTACTGATTAACAACAACTATAAGACAGACTCATTACTAACTAATATTTTTAAAACAGATTTCACAAGCATGAACCTGGCTATTAAAAATCACATATACAGTTCAGTAGGAAAGGTCCCAGCCTGATGTTCAGCACCTGGGCTGTGCTATCAGGTTTGTCAGTTTAATGAACCTCTTCCATCTTTTGAATGAACACTCTGGAACACAAAGATGAAGCCTCAAGGTGATACTGACCAAAACAAACTGCATTTTCTGATTCATTGATCACAATAAAAGTGCATTTTAAAACTAGTCATATTCTCTAGACACAATATGCCATACCTTGTTTGGTAAAAATATGAGTAGCTGAGGATTTAGATAGGTATATACGTAACAGTCCATGAGATATGTGCTAAGTAGTATACAAGGGATGCAATGATTAAATGAAAAGAGCTTTTGGGAAAGCAGCAGCATAGGGCCAGTTCTCCAACTTTTATTGGAGGCTTCAGCTCACATGCTTTTTAACTGTCACAGCAGATGACATAGCTGTGTTGATAGAAGTGCAGAAATTGTACAGAACTGAAATGGAAGGCAACGTAACACCTTCCCAATACTATTTCCACACATACTAGAGCTGTGTAAGTTAATGCAATACATAAATCCAAATTAAAAAGTATTTCAAGAACCCTTCTGATACATTACTGAACAAAGATCACTGTTCCTTTGTAACTGTAGCAGCAAAAACAATGTTAGCTCTCAGCTTATATTAAAATAGCCAGGGTGACGTGTTTGCATATATGAAAATGTTTGCCTGAATGGACCAGTGTCTATGCTTTATATGAACAAAACTGTAGTGAATTTTTTGCAACTTTTTCTGAAAACACAGACTGGTAATTAGTTATACATTAATAGCTTGTGATAGTTACCATCGTCTTAGCATCAGACATAAGCTAGCCTGATAGCACTAAAGTTTCGGACAGTTCCTTTGAGCAGCCACTTTTCCCTTAAAAATGTCAATTTATTACATACTTTGAACTATAAAATAATTCATTAACCAAGTAAGTTGCTCAGTCCTCAGGAAAATAAAACTCAGCCCACCAAAAATAGAGTAACACAACATTGGACTACATCTTTGTAAATAAATAAACCTGCTAGGACTGGAATGTAAGCTGTGCCAGTTGCTGTACACTGTGCCATCTCACTTGTTTCACTTAAAGAGGCAGTGGTTCCAAATGGCACAGATTTGGTCTTACAAATATGATTCACCACAGCCAATCACAGCTTAAAACCAGTGGGTTTCAGATCATTGCATAAGTCAGTATGAAAGCTCTAACAGCAAAACGTTGGAAAACTGATACATTGAGCCAATCTGATGTAAACAAAGTGAAAACATATATGGAAAAAAAATCATTATGATGTTGTAAAGTCACTTGATTTGGAAACAAGAACAGGAAATAAGCTATTATTAAGACAATTCTCAGGTGCCTGTTGTGAATTATTTTATTGCTTAAAACGTAACACTTTACTGGACTTATATTAATGTTACCTACATATTTATTCTGCGAAGCACAAACTTATCACTTCCAAATGTAGCGCAAAATCTGTGATGCTTACGCAGTGAATCCGTTGATCATATGAGCATATTTCAAAATGACAAGATCTAACCAGCCACAACGCCTCTTTCTGCCAGTAGTTACTCCCCATTCGTGGCCACGGGACTGTAAAAGATCTCCAATTTCCTAAAAGACGACAGAAAGAATGCCAACAGTATTTCACTGAAGAATAGCAGTAAAACAAAAATACTAAAAAAAAATAATAATATAGATGAATAGTTGTTGAATTCCAAACTTGTTTTGTAGGGTGAAAAAAAAAAAAGAAAAAAGAACTAAGTTTAGTTAGAAGGGGAGTAAGATGGAGAATAAAGCCCCTTGAGGTCAGGTGTTTTGTAATTCAGTCACTAGTATTTCTAAAATCTTTATTTGGTATGAGTATTTCATGTTCCAAGGAGACCCTTTCCTTCCTCTTTCATCCAATATGAAGAGTTCCTTGACAATTCAGCCCTGATATTAATTTTGCTTGCATTTACTTTCTTCATCTAGTCTTCTGGCATGTATTGTTTTTTGGGAGCAAGACCCATGTCCCAGTGTTTGGGACAAGATCAATGCTTGTACAATGTCTAGCTCAACAGACTCCCTGACCATGCCTAGGACTCTTGGGTTCCACCACAGTATGACACTGCCATAACGTGTTTGGTTATATTGTGTTATGATGCATTAAAAATGAAGAAGTAAGAAACTTTATGCTTGAGATTCCTAAACCAAAACCATATCACCAATACACTGAGCCACTGGAGAAGAGATTATAGTGAATAAATCCTTAAATTAGATTCGGATCATTGACATAGAGATTGCTGTGTGCATAACTCATGATCAATGCCCCAAGCTTTCTGGCTTCTCAATAATTAAAATACAATAGACAGTTTAAAAGCATCAAAATCTCTCCCCTTCCTTTTATTGACCTACTTGTGCATGACTGGCTGATGCACACACCATGTTTATTCCCTAAATGACACAGAACACAGGCTGTTAAGCACAGGAGCTGTATCTTGCAATAGATGCTTTCCTGTGATGGACTCACGGTTCCAGCCTACACCAGACTTGCCACTGAAGCACACCTCGTGGTGTTACGTAGAATAACGAAATCTGTTTTCACATCATTCATCACAACACAAGTGTGGTCATTGTAATATAACACCACCACACTCATGTTTCTCTCCTCTGAAGAAAAACACACAGTTTATAACTTAACTCTCTCTTTGTGAGTGCTTGGCGGCGTTGTAATTTTGGTACTTATTTAGACCAGTATGCCTTTGACTATTATTCTTTTGACCTTATTTTTTGTCAACTGTATATGTGTGTGTGTGTGTGCATATATATATATATATATATATATATATATATAGTGCATTTTGTAACATTAAACCTACATTAATCTGCTCAGTGGGGAAGGCTCCAATCCCCACCCGGGTAGTGTACGCCTTCACCACGCCGTATACATCACCGACATGCTGGGGGGGAACACCAAGCCCAGTGCATACGCCACCTACGGTGCAGTTCGATGAAGTCACAAAGGGATACGTGCCTGTCAGAAAAAGCACAAGAGCACAAGCCTGTTTCAGCAATGATAAGAAACAAAGACCGATTTTCCTTTATGAGAAGAAAGGCAATTTTCGCCTCTGTGTTGGGCTTTAAAACTAAACTAAAACAGCAGCCAAAGAGCAGGGCAAATTCTTCTTACTTATGTGTCCCCACTTTGCTTTTAAGAGAATAAATTACGCTGCTCTTCCCTAAATTGCTTCCTCCTGTAGTGAATAATACACACTCAGATTTCTAAGTCTCTACAGAAATTCCCCCAAAATGAAGGATTTTTTTCCACTCAAATAACTCCATTCTCCTGGTAATTTATTTAAGTGTATTATCAGTGAGGAAGACATATATGAAAACAGATTACTTTCTTACACTTAAAGAGCTATCAAGTATGTGCAATGTGTTTGGATGCATCAGCTTTTCTGCATTCATCCTTTGCCATTTTCCCGACTGCCCACCAGGGAGAAATTCAAAGCGTCTCAATACTCCTTCCATTAGGCACTGGATCTATTACAGGATGCTGCTGCTGTGTAAAGCTTTTTTCACTGTCCTGTGTATCACAGAAAGTATTTCTGCAACACCCACAGAGAGCCTGCTTAAAGGTCACAATCTGACAAGCCCAGTGCTCTACACAAGCACCTCTGACTATCTGCAGCAAATTTTCTAAGCTTTCAGAGCTTATTCATGATCTCTACACGGTGACTCTGGATTGGAGCATCGCTCCAGCTTTCCATTTCATCTTCGTGGAGTCTGAAGTAGTTTAATCAGACTTTTGAGATGAGAGCAGAGCAGAGATCAAGGGAAGAAGCTAGACCTATGGGTTATCTGCACCTGTTTAATCTGCCCTCTGCTGCAGAGGAATTACTTCAGCAGCATGCAGTGGGTGCCTGGAATGTACAGCAACGTGTACATACTTAGAAGTAATAAAGAATATCTTGAGTAAAATTTCAATTCCACTGGAGGAAACTTCAGTAAAAATCAATACTGAAAACCTAAGTGCTTAATCCTGTTAATGATACAGTCTCTGGCTTGCTGTATTTTACTTTTGGGAGATCTGTTCCTATTAGAGGAAAAATTATTTTGTTTCTCTGTCTTCCTGCTGTTTGTAAAGCTGATATAAACACAAATCAAAAGAAAATTAATCAAAATAGATCTAACCTCTTAGGGACTTGAGCTTGGAATTGAACTTACCAAAGTCAATATCGAGTAATGCTGCATTGGCGCCTTCAACAAGAATCTTCTTTGGGGAGCCATGAAGAGCTTCATACATAAAATACACACCATCTCGAACCATGGGCCTTATTTTTTCAGCATAACCCTGCAAATTTGAGGAGAAATGTCAGCTTCCCCAGACAATAGCTGGAAGCAGTGAACACTTCTGAAATACAAAAACATACAGACAACCCTAACACTCCAGTTTCAATAGCTGTGTTTTACCATTAGTAATTATTCTATTGAAAGCTAATCAAGGCATTGAACCACTCATGTACGAAAACATAAAATGTTAAGGTAATAGAACTTCTGTACCTTTTCTGTTCATAGAGATATTGTACTCCTACCTCAATTTGTTGATGCAGTCTCTATATAGTCTGCTTGTAGTCTGGCCACACTAAGAGTGGGACTTAGAATAGCACAAACTCCCCCCTCCCCCTCCCCCCCCTCCCCCAAAAATTAAAGATACTACTCACAAATACTAAGAAAATATCTTTGAAGGTAGGGTGTCAGCTCTGACCAAGTACCAGACAAAACTTGGGAAAGGTGAGGGGGTTTCTTTAGTATCCTCTTGTCTTACATAGTTGTGAAAGATGTTTTACCAGTGGCTCATCCTAATCTATTTCTTTAAAAAAAGCATTTTTTCTAATACCAGAATCTTGAAACACAGCTTCCATAAACAGTTCTTCAGCAAGCACAGAGATCTCTCAAGCCTAGATCAGTCACACCTGGAGACTGCCTACTGCAGTGTCACCCTGCATTCTCTTGGCTACTTCAACACAACACAGATATGTAAAAAATAAAAGTGTTCTAGGAGAAATAAATCATCCACAAAATGTATTTTAACTCCCAGAATCAGAGAACATTCTATTACAAAGCATAGCTACTACTTATCAAAGTTCTATAATAATGAAGAGATGCATTTTTAATTTAAATTAATTAGTTCAATAAAAGTAGTTCTGGTACACTTAATTTTTAATTTTTGAATTAAAAAAAAGGGTACTGTTTTCTACTGTACATTCATTGAAACAGAAAAAATGTGACAGCTGTTAAATTCTTACCTTTAGCTTTTTCAATTGTCCTTCTATATCTATTTCCAACGTGGGAAACATTGACTTGTATTGTTGTGCCAGATTTTTAAATCTGTAAAATATTGAAATTGTATCTATGAAAAATCCCTCTTCGAGTTACTGTTCACAGAACCTTTGGCAAGAACTCAGCTTATCCTATACACAGTATATATTGAGAGCTACAGGGAGAAAATGCCCAGAGCTTTGACACCTCAACCAGTGCATTTCCCAATGTACAAAATTACATTTTAAATGAAGGGAAACTCTGTGAAGTGAAGGCAGGATATGCGTACATTATTCCCCATTTTCTTCACCTTCTAGGCAATTTATATACAATGTCCAGACATATATTTAAAAGGTGTCCCTCTTTAATGTAGCATTAAGAAATGAAAATAGTTGTACCTTGAAGAAAATTCATCAAAGTCAGAAAGGAGGTCACAAATTCGAAGTCCTGTTCGTGCAGCTTTGGAAGAATATGTTGGTCCAATCCCCTTCTTTGTGGTGCCAATACTAATTAAAAAGAAACCCCCACAAATTATATGCATATAATTTGGCATAAATTTAGCATGCTTTTTTTTTTTAAGCATAAGCAAAAACATGCTTCATGCTAAGTGACTGTGTTAAAGCTCTTCCGTATAACATATACTGGGCAGGAAAACTGAGACATCAAAAAAATGACTGAAGTTTTATCATGAGAAATATATAGCAACTTTCATGTTTCAGTGGATTTGCACTAATATTGCTAATAAGTATCATAGAGTAACAATGGTTCCTACATTGTCCTGTGGTACTACTGCATCCCTTACCACAAACGGTAAGAAACAAATGTCATTTAGCAGCAAGGTCTATAGCTGTGAACAACAACCAGTTCTGTGAGCAGTCAAACTGGTTCCCTATGGCTCTGCCATCATTCATACCATCTCTGTCCCTATGAACTCTTCCTGCAACCTACAGAATCACAGACTGGTTTGAGTTGGAAGGGACTGTCAAGATCATCCAGCTCCAACCCCCTTGCAATGAGCCTGGACATCTTCAACTAGATCAGGTTTGTTCAGACCCTGTCTAATCTGACCTTGAGTGTTTCCACAGATGGGGCATCTACCCACTCTCTGGGCAACCTCTTCCAGTGTTTTGCCTCCCTCATTATAAAAAAAGTCTTCCTTCCTTTACCTTGGTGAGGATAAAAGTCAAGCTGTTTTCCAACCCACATGCCTATTTTCATGCACATTTCAGAAATACAGTAATTTTGAGATCTCTGTTTGTACGTTAAGTTTTGCTGAAATTGTCCAGTGGGGTCAAAGCCTAATAGACTAACAGAGAGAAAACCAGTTTGTTCAACATCATCATTCTTTCAGAAGCCAGATTAATGAAGTATGAAGCTACATACTGTGCTGAAGTGTAAGGTTAAAACTTAAATAGAAACTAGTATCTCCATGAAGTATAATGACAAATGCAGAACTTAACCATGCCAACACTTCAGACTTGATGCAGAAGAGCATCACTAGTCTGATATCAAACTGGATTTGAAACATCATTTTAATAGAAATTAGTTTTGCTGATTAGGTGGAAATTTCAAAGGGTGTCTATATGTTGTAGAGAATTGGAAAGTGGAAATACATAGGAATTCATGCCCTGCCTTTTCAGTAATACCTCAGAGTTTGTCCACCAACATAAGCAAGAGCAGAACAGTCACTGAATTAGTCATGTCAGCAAGGTTCTTTAGAAATACACTGCATTTCTGTTTCCCAAAATTACACCATTTTAAAATTTGCATAACTATTAATGAAATGCTGAAAATTGCTGAAAATATTTACTTTTTTCCTTCTTGTGCTTGACGTTGCACTTCCTGGAGACCATCGACTGCCTGGTGAAAGTCAAACACTGCAGTGGAAAATCAAATGGACATGGGGGAGACCAAAGGAGAGAAATATTCTTTAAATCAGAACCGTCTGTAATTTCAAGACACAGTGCCTGTTATCACTGACAGTGCACAGGCCTCTGCATGTGAGAACAGAGAAAGTATTCCTTAAACATTGTGAAAACATGTAAAACATCACTCTCCAGCAGACACAAATTCCATTTTTATGCTTAAGACACATGACATGGCAAGAAGCTACATTAGGTCAAATACATGACTCCTCTATAGAGTAATAATTTAGTATGAGCTAAACAATCATTTCTGAGTTTCCCCCCACCCTGCTTCAATCATCACTTACCTATATGGGCTCTATCTGATATAATCAGTCTTTTCTCCCAATCTTTTAAACCTGCCAGAAGATACAAAGAAAAGTAAGACTTAAGCTGCATTGATCAATCAGAGGTTGAGATTTGCTTTTAGTTTTTCTATGTCTTTCTTCTAGTTTATACAGCTTCTTATGAATCACAAGGTTGGAAAAGACTTTTAAGATCATCAAGCCCAACTGTTCCTGTCTTATGCTAAACCATATCCCTAAGTACCTGATCTACCCTTTTTTTAAACACATCCAGGGATGGTGACTCAACCCCCTCCCTGTGTAGCCTGTTCCAGGCCCTGACAATGCTTTCAGTGAAAAAATTTTTCCTAACATCTAATCTGAACCTGAAGACCACAGACAAAATAAAAGGGATAAAACGTAAGTGAATACCACATATTAGGAATGGTTTTGTTAACAAAGTTGCCTCGCTCTACTTTTTCAGCTTTCTCATTTTGGTACAAAGGTATTCACTTCCTAATGCCAGAATGCTGTGGCTTACAAGCAATTCTTATTTTAAAGAAAAATTATTGTTTAACTTGCTATATGATAAATCATGAATTCTATTTGTGCTTCAGAAAACAGAGAATTTATATATACAGAATCAGAAAATAATGGGGACACAGAAGCTCTGGGTTAAAATCTCCGTTTGAGGTCAAAGGGAGCTTTACCATACACTTTAGGATTTTATCTTCTACCTAATATGGTATCAAATGCTGTAAAACTTCCTGAAAACCCATGAAATGTTTGCTTTAGAAGACTACAACACTATTCAACATTTTAAACACTGCTTTCCTCACTATTTAAAATCCAGAATGCTACTGCACTGACTACTTGTGTTCTGAAACAAAGGCTTAAAAAAACCCACCCCTCAACCTGGCTGCTGTGAATAAAGGTTAAAAATTACTCGATACAAACCTTTCTTTTCATTCTTTTCAGCTTCTTCAAACAGGCCTGGTAAATGTATAACCACTCCATTACCTTTGGGAACATAAAGGATTTATTTTAAAGCAAGAAATAAAATGCTCAATTCTTAGGATGTAAGGCATCTAAACACTTGATGTCTCAGATTTTACTTAAAAAGACTAAATTTCTCACATTTCTCAAAGTGACCTTGAGAACTTTGGGGATAAATCCTCATTGTGGGTAAGCAGTGACAAGCCTGCTAAACTCAGATAAAACAGAGCTCGCTTGATTCAGATGTGAATGCCGAGCCTGCTCTGAAGCCAGCTGAGGTAAGCAGATTCTTTTCTTTGTGGTAGACTTTGCACCACGACTTCAGCCTCAGCTGTCTGGTAAAAGCTCAAAGACATCTGTGGCCTTAAAACACTTGCATTCTCTGTGACAGTATTTAAGTGTTCTTCAATAGTCACATATTTGTTTCAAGCTCAGCTCAGACTAGTGCTGTAATAGATCAGCAAGGCCCTCTCCCTGCTTTTGAGCTACAAAGTAAAATCCACATGCAATAGAGAGCATTGCTGCTGAGACTGATGAGGCAAGGAGTACTAGTGATGTAGTGGGCTGGAAACAGCTGCTGATCCCTTCTTGGGAACATCAGAAATGTCTGCAAGAGTCTGTCTCATCCTAAATTTAGGGTGTAAGTTATAGCCTTTACTAACTGACAAGGGAGTAAAGGGGAAACCAAGACAATACACCACACTTAGCAAGAAAAAAATGTACTTTATATATTTCAATCATCCCCTTTGGAAATGGCCAAATGGAGCAAAACTGCAACTACAGTTCTGTGACTCACTAAAACCTACACTCTTTTCTCAGACAGTCTGGACATGGCTTTTGTGTCCAAAACTATGATTCTTTCTGACAAGTATAAGGTTTAATTTTGCCTATCACTCCAACAGGAGTTTAATGCACATTAAACCTTCTTATGATGCCATTTGCATCAAATATCTTTACAGTAAAATACAACATCAACTTAAACAGCTGAAAGTGTGAACAAAAAGGAGACTTTATGATAATCTTCCAAGGAAAGCCCTGTATCCTGGGGCCTATTTCTGGAAAGTCAGTGAAGAGATGCCAGAGATAAGTTATGATACTTATTTAGCCTAAGCAATGGGTTTTGTGTCCTCAAAGCATAGTATTTATATTTCTGAAAGTATAAAAGGAGTGTGTGAGGGTGGGATCCAAACTTCTACCATGAAGAAAGAACACCACAACGCAAAGAGTGGGTTCTTACTTCCAGTTTTCTAGTCTGTCTAGCAGACACTAACCTGACACTGAACACAGAATAACTCTTCATGTTAAAGAAGCAGTGAAGCTAAAGCCAACCTGTTGGAACCAAAGCAAATATTAAAGTCACCTATACATTTTATTTTGTTTGCTACTATAAAATACGCTTGCAGCTACCTACCACGTAACGTTACTTTACCTAATAAGTTCCAAGATTGTCTTACCAATAAAAGAAATTGCTTTTGGATTAATGATGCCACTAGGAAATAGGTGAAAATCATATTCTTTCCCATCAACAACCACTGTATGGCCTGCGTTATTCCCACCCTGCAACAGAAGTAAACATGAGAAGATTAATAGTCTTAGACCATTGTGCTAAACTCTCAGACGATTTGACAAGATTTATTTTTTATTTATACATTCATGTCTTAAGTCACTGCTTTCTCCACCTTACAGTTTGTTGAGGTGCTATAGAATTGTAAAGAGGGCTTGGACAGGACAATTAGGGTGCTGGAGGATTTCAGCAGGACAACACAGAATTAGGAAGCAGAATGGTACCATGGAGTCAAGGCAGGACTGGGGCAGAGCAAGAGGAAATGCGAGAGTGGTGGCAGAAACTAGAAGAGAACTGAAGCTTTCTGGGAGCAAAGCTGGATTGAAAGACCACCCATGGAGTCCTGTCTCTGACATTTCAACAAAAGTCCATCCTCTTGGGGCATCTTCTGTGCACGGTCATTACTTTGGGTTTGTGTCTACAATGCCCAATATTGCATTTCCAATGGAAGCTCTCCCTGCCTGCCCACCCACGAACAGCTACCATTTCCCTGGGTGCTTGAGAAGGAAGGTGTGTATAAAGTTGTGTAGTCTTTGCAGCTTCACAGAATCTTCCTGTGAAGGGACAATCTTCCCAGTTACCACCTCCATCACCAGTTGACAGAGCCTCCCACAATTCATATCACATACAGTCATCAACCAGGCCTGAGAACAGGAGCTGGTATTTTCATATTTTCCTCAAGAAACTAATTTTTCACTAATGGCTTTAACAGAGATTGATGAGACAACACACAAACTTGGGAAGAGGTGAATAGATAAAGGTAATGAGTTGATTTGAACACAGTAAAGAGTTTTAAGAATTAAAGGCCCAGCTTTCTCAACAGGCTTAATACTTGTTGCTGTTCCTACTTTGCCTCCTATTGAGAAGTTTGGAAACTCCATCTACTTGTCTGCTCTGGTGCTACAGGCCTTCCATTTTCCAAAGTGGTTACAAATCTTTGTGGATTTGATATGTTAAAAAAAAAAAAAAGCTGAAGCACAGAAACATCAGCAGATATGATACAACCTTTAATTACCAAAATCTTGGAATCCACTTTCAGTCCCTCTGGACAGATAATATAAACCAAGAATTTAGTGACGGACCTTCTAAAACCTTTCTCTAATGAAAATCTAGCATTGCCTGCTCTGGAACTGTTTTTATGCACAGCTCATATTGGTCAGATAAGTGTCTTCTGAGTGTATTTTTACAGCTCAATTAATTAAATTTTTACCCATAATTAAAGTGGTAGCAGAGCACTGAATTGCCCAACAGACATAAACAAACTCCAAACCGCACCATTGGTCTGATGAGATACTTTCTATTTGTTATCTGGTCATCTCAGTATTTCCTCAGTTTCATTTATATTCTAACAGCCCATTGGCAGTCTAATAGCTCTGATATCAAAGTTATCTACTCCTTTGCTGATTCTACTTGAGTTGTGAGAGTCAATATAGGGTCTATGAGCTTCTTTCGCTAACAAAGTATAAGAGAAACCTAAAAGCTCGCATGGTTTTAAATCTGAAAATTACATGATTGAAGGTACAGAGAACTACCTGCTACACTGTAACCACATAACCTCCCTCAAATGGTCTTAAAGTGGTGTTAATATCAACATATCTAGTGATGGTATTCTCTGGATACTTCCACTTGGACTGAGGCCTTTGGTGTCTCTGCTCAGCCCTTGCTTCAAAGGCAGCTCTGCACAATGAGCTTCCATTTAACATCGAGACAGTTCAGAATCTCTGCTGCACACCACTGATCTCCCCTAAAATGTATTTATTTTTAATCATCATCACTTCCCTAGGCCTCTAGGCATGGTATTGGCCTTTTCTGGTTCTTTAAAAAAAACAACCAACCCACCCAACAAACCTCTAATGAAGGGAATACTAATGCAACAACAACTTCTGACAAATTAATCACCAGTGCCACTTTGACACCATCTGTATTGCAAACAGTATGACCAGAAATAACAATTAGCATTCACTAGTGCTGGGAAGCCTGGGCATTCCTGTTGAACTGCTCTGGTGTGGAAAGTTCTGTTCTCAAGTAGGAACCATTAGGTGAGCTGCTGAAGCTTCAAAAGGCTAAGAGTGCAACTGGGATGACAACAGTGCCTTTCTTGAACATTAGCATCCACTTCAACCTGAAACCTTCCTATTGCTCCTGCAGTGACTCCAACACATTCAGTAGTACTTGTGTCCCTTCTGCTAAACCACTTCAATCTCCAGTGACTATTAAAACTACCAAATGCAGGAAATCTACCTGCAGGTGATTTAGGCTACAAATTACAGCCAACTGCAGCAATGAAGTGGGACTTGAAAACTAGAAAGTACTAAGCACACCAAAGACAATATTATAGATATCTAGACATAGTAATAAAAAGACTTAAATATCACTTAGGAAGCTCATCTGCAGAGCCCCCACAAAAACCCTTCCTTTCAGGCAATGCAGCAATACTTTTCGACTGTTCAGCCACAGCTGCTGTTCTTTGTAACAGCTATATTAAAGTTTCAAAGCAGAAGAATGATTGTTTCTAACAATAATTGGTAGGTGTTAAAGTTCTTCATATTTAAATCAGGGACCTAAGAAAAAATAACTTTCACTGAAGTCATTCATAGCCTGCAGTGGAAAATTAGTATTCAGCCTTTTGAAGGTACCTACATTGCTTAACAAATCAGTTTTTATTAACTTTGAAAGCACTAGAGGTTGAGGCTCTACAGCATTAAATATGGATTATTTCAATAGATTTTGCCTAGGGCACGCTCTATTACCTTGTGGTGCTGCATGCTATACCTTCTCTCTTCTAAAACCTAGCAGACCACCAGCAATATGGTTTAAATTCAACAACCTAAAAATGCCTCTCATTCCAGATTGGAATGCAGACCTTGAATTAATGGAAAAAGTTGCAACATGTTTTTATGAGTTAAACAACAGGAAACCTACCAGGCATTCTTTTCAGAGCAGAGTAATCCTGTACTGTGAGGTTTGTAGGATTGGGGTTTTTGTAAAGAATGTTTAAGTTGAACTCAAAAATGTCATTTTTTTCCTGAAAGATTTTAATCTCTATCTACAGGTTTCTAATAATCAAAGTGTACAGTTACATGTTGTCCCAGTACCAGAAGGAGCTAAAGGAAATTAAGATGTCACATAAGACTTCTGAATTTTTTCCATTATTTAAAAAAAAAAAGTTTTCCAACTTTTTCTGTGCTGACCCACCTGTGATAGTGGACTCTTGCTCTGACATGATATGCGTTGATTACTATTTTATAGTATGTGAACATAAGCACTGCACCAATGCATGAAACTGAGATGCTGTTCTGTTCTCACAGACTGGTTTGGGTTGGAAGTGATCTCAAAGCTCATCTAGTCCCAATCCCTGCCATGGGAAGGGACACCCTCCACTAGCCCAGGCTGCCCAAAGCCCCATCCAGCCTGGCCTTGAACACTGCCAGGGATCCAGGGGCAGCCACAGTTTCTCTGGGCAGCCTGTGCCAGGGCGTCATTGCCCTCAGAGTCAAGAATTTCTTTCCTACTGTCTAATCTACATTTGCCCACTTTCAGTTTAAACCCATTCCCCCTTGTCCTGTCACTACGCTCCCTGATAAAGTATCTCTCCATGTTTCCTGTAGCCCCTTCAGGTATTGGAAGGCTGCAATAACATCTCCCCAGAGTCTTCTCTTCTCCAGGTTGAACAAGCCAGTGTGTTTTTTTAACCAGTGTTATCAGCTGTACGCTTGTATAAATAGTATCTTTCAGAGAATTAATAATTCTTATGAACAGGTTGACAGAGGAGAACATGTAGTCTTTATCTTGTCAGTAGAACCTACAAAAAAGATCAAGGGGAAAAATTCACTTTCCAAAGTACTCAGCCATTTCAAGGTTGATGTTTTCTTCTGGTTTGGGGTTTTCTGTGGGTTTTTTAAAATCACTTCTGTGGAGTTGAAACATCCCAAGGTAGAAAGAGAATTGGTATTCTGAGCAGCAGTGATGCAGTGCAGAACATGCAGCAGGAACTCCTTCCTCCCAGCTAGCCTTATGATCCATGTTTGAATAGGAATTAAATGTGTCCTGATGTTCAGACATGTTTCTGTCTGCTCTTGCCAGCCAGGTAGCATGTCAGAGACTGCACTCCCACTATGTGGGAGGAGTGTATTGTCAGACCACCTATAAAATATATTGAAACCTGATGATAGTTTCAAACTATAGCTGGGGGATGAACATGAAACTGCTACATTTCTGAGGGGCCCCTCAGCGATGAGTTCTTAACCCCCTTCCTAGCAACATTAATCAATGCATCAGGGTAAAATTAGAAACTCATTATTGAAGAACTGTAGCCACAACAATCATAATTTGAGTAGCATACCAGCACTATGAGCAGACTGAGCCAATCAGTATATACTGTGAACGTATAAAGTGTCCTGACCAGACTCAGAATAAATGGGTTAGAAACAAAAACACAAGCCAAACTTTGGATGGGAAGGATCTATGCTGGGAAGTATCTATGCTAAGAAGCATATGGAGGTGTCTGAAGACAGTTTCAGTACTGGCTGACATGCCTAAAGCGACCTCACACGTATAAATGGGAATACCAAGAAGGAGTAGAGAGATTGTATTACCTCTCCTATTGGCAGCAGTACAACTGCTACTAGAATACTGTGTCCTTGGTACTCTGACAAGATTATAAAACTCTCCCCTCATAATCTATGAGTTTATAATCTATGGATTGGAATATCAGTTACAATCAAGTAGTTTGGGAATTCTGCATCTGAAAAAAAAGTTGTTATGATTCCTGCCTACCTCATTTCATCGTAAATGCCCCAGATCCACTAATTCCACTCATCGATGAAGACAGACACTTTCTTAAATGCAACTGCAAAATATGCCTCATCCTGATAAAAAACAGATGAGAAAATGGAAGTATTTTGTCTGGATTGAGTAATTCTCTTGCATTTATAGCATTTCATACATGATTCAAAATAAACAATTATTACATAAGTTCTTTCTTCTTTCTCCTTAGATTTTCATTGACAAATGCTATTTCTAACTTAGATTAGCAGCTGCATGGAACTACCTTGAATAAATGTAGGTAGCAAGTGTTACTATCATTCAGCTAGCTTTGAAATTAACTTTACAGTAATGTAAATCCACTGCCTTTCATGGTAGTTACCTTGATTTATGCCATTGCAAATAAGTTTAGAACATCATTCAAAAAAATCCAGCACACAGACAAATGTAATGCATTAGTTGCTTTGAACAGTCAGACCCTTAGACACAATGTCACAAAATCACCTGTGTGTGAAAGCTTCAGTTAGATGACTGAAAGCTCCCTATGCTCCTTGCTCTCCTTCCCACAGAATGTTTGCAAGAGCAGCTCAGCACAAAACTGCTGTGTCCGATTCCTGCATCTCTTCAAGTATGTTCCTGTTGTATCCCTCTCCAAAGCATACCACCTTCCCAATTAAAATAGCGATCTCTTCAAAAACTCTTTAATTCCAAGGGAAAGAGACCTTCCAAAGCCTACTAAGATAATTAGTATGATTAGACACACTGAGCAGAACTTTTGACCTTTTAAAGAATTATATGAAATGTTTCTAGTGCAAGTATTTAAAACTGAAGATTATATCATATTTTGCACTACAAAATGAGCCTATCTTATATGGATGCCTTGGTCATCCTAAATACCTGAAAAATGCAACAGGGAAAGCCAGATCTAATTCAACTCAGGTTTTAAACAGCAGTCAGTGCAGGAAAACTAAACACTCAAACTCTAGTAGTTTTCTCTCAAACAGAATTTAAAGTTTTGTCAAGCCACCTAAAAACAATCTGCTATGACAGACCACCACAAAACACACACATAACCCCAGCAAGAAGATGTAAAGAAAGCAACAAATTCTAGGTATATTGATAGAAAATACCATTGTGGAAAAAGCAGTCTAACAAATGTTAGCAGAATCCTAAAATAAAAGAAAGCAAACATGAAAACCCTAGACATGTCTGCTCATCTTTAGTCCTCTCTTCAGAAGAAGCATAGTCATGTCCCTGTGGGAAGTAATATGATCCCAGGATATGAACACAACTTTTCTTATATCTGTAAACAAATAACAACAGCTAGTGAGTTACACTAGGAATGAAATAGAGCAGATGTCATTTCAGCTTAATTTTCAGCTGCTTTCTTTTGATGCTTGTAGAGGATAATAAATTTATCAGGCTTTATAAAGGGGATTGAAAATTAAGCTTCCTTTCTTATGGAGATTTGGAAACTTTAAACCTGACCTTCTCATACAGTATTTATAATCCTGGTGGTCCTGAGATGATCTCTCTGATGCCCAAAGGAGAGGCTAGTTTAAAATAGCAATGTCACCATGTTGTTCTCAAGCCTAACATGATATAGTGTAGCATGCAAATATGTATAAGCAAAAGGAAACATAAAATTTGGGTAAGGTATCTTACAAATGACAGATTGCCATTAAAAGTTTCAGTTTTGAAAGGGCAGACTTCTTAAGGTAGCTAAGGAAACCAATATTCACACTTAATGAGCCCTCTCCTGTGTTGAGCAGCAAGACAAAACTTACTGGCTTTCAGGGAAACTTGCAAAATTCCCATAGAAAGCAGTATGTCTGAATGAATATAAATGTGTCCAAAAGGGATTATCAACCTTCCCAGACATTAAGGGAAATCAAAACTGGCTGTAGTTACTGCACACTCATGACTCCTAGGTCATCAATCTCTTCATTGAAGATCATCAAGCTCTAATCATTAGGAGCTTAATGCTACTTTATCCCATAGGAGGAAATTATACTAAATATCAGGGTTAAACCTCACTGAGAGCAACACATGATAACATACACATAGGGAAAAACAGCAAACAGGCAAGCTCCTTTGTAACTCCATGCAATCCTCATATAAAACTGCCCTAATTAATCCCTGTTACAAACAGTTCCAACAGCACATAATCAATAGGAACAGTCAGAACAGGCGGCTGCTTTGCCCTGCCCTCTCAGCAGCACAGCAGAGGAACACAGGGAATCACCTGTCTAGCACATAAACCACTGAGAAAAACCTTCTTTACCTGACTTACACTTCTGCCACTTTTGGGTTCTATTATTCAACCACTTGCCCACAGTATATTCCATTGTGATCCTTGAAGTACCATTTCTAGTGTATATGGTGTTTACTTTGCATTAATGAAAACACTAGAACAAGGTGATAAGGAAACTGGCATTGTAGGTGTTGGGCATGTCCTTTCACCCCTTCCTAAATTATTCTCTGGCAATGGTATCTCAAACTCAAAACATTTCTAGGCTTTCCTTACTGGTTAGCCCCTCTGTCTTATTTGCTGACATCCACTACATCAAGGAAAGTACTCACTCAACATCCTTGGTGTGTGATTTGGTTAAACCTCTTTGGTGCAAATGAGTGCAAACTACTACACCACAGAAGACCTTAACAGCAGGGTTCCCTGGTACCTTTTCTAACCTCAGCTTTTCTGCAGTATTAACATCAGCATTCATTTTTGTCCATCTGTCTCAAAAGATCACGTGATCCCTTTTCAAAACCACAGCAATTCTTAACTTGAAAGTGTAATGATTAGCATAGAGGAAATGTTTTTAAAAGTGAATATTGAGTGAAAAATAAAAGCACATTAATAGGAGAATCTTAAGAAATCTAAGAGCAGCTCTTATTGCAATCTCATTTCTACAATTTGGTGTTGTTTCTTCAATGCCAGTTCTTAGTGGAATGCTGATAACATCAGGCAGTTTGTTTTCAGACTTCAGATGCTCAAAGTGTCACAAGCCTGACACATCCAGCATTGCAGGGGCAGCACTGGAATAGCAGTGCTAAATGAAGGCCTGAAAAATCTTATAAACTGCCTTGGATTGGTCCCTGCTGCTGAATCATTGTCACTGGTTTCAGTATGAAGTGAAGGAATGACATGCATTTGTGCCACCACTGCTTTACCAGTCTATGCACTGAGATCAAACCCACTGCAGGTAAGGATTGCTATCACAGAGGCTCCATTAATTTACTAGCAGCATTCTTCTCTTTCACCCTGATCTTTTGAAAATTTCCTGCCCTTGAGATTTCTTATCAAATTGTTATGGGGTATTTTCCTGCAGTGCTTTTGGATGTTTTGTTGTAACACAGGTTATCACACAAGAAAACTTGTGGAAAGGCAGAAAATGCAGGAAAGGCAGAATTGTTTACTCTCCATGACAACAGGAATTCCAAGGCATTCTTGGCACACACTTAAGTTACAAGAGAGAAAGTCTCATGAGTAATTTACCATTATCATCCAACTACATGCAAATTCTCCTGCTATGTATGACAATGCACACCATTTCCTTTTCCATCACACCCACACAGAACTACACAGTAAATATGCTCAGTGGTAAGTTATTATTACAAGTGCACCTTACATAGACCGAGCTTGTGGAAACAACTAGAACTGCACGATCATCAGCTGTCCTCAGTCTAACTGTGAACTTACTACAGCAGATCTATACATGACTTTCAGGGCACAGATCTAGCTTAAGTGGAGCCTCTGGAGGCACACCACCTTGACAGCTGTGACAGTGGAGGGGAAGTCTTATGAGGAGGGGCTGAAGTCCCTTGGTTTGTTCAGCATGGAGGAGGCTGAAGCAGGATCTCACTGAAGTCAGTGGCTTCCTGACAAGGGGAAGCAAAGGGGCAGGCACCCATCTCCTCTCCTTGGCGACCAGTGATAGAACCTGAGGGAACAGTATGAAGCTGCAACAGGGGAGGTTTAGGTCAGATATTGAGAAGAGGTTCTCTACTGACAGGGTGGTCAGGCACTGGAACAAGCTCCCCAGGAAAGTGGTCACAGCACCAAGCTTGACTGAGCTCACGAAGCTCCTGGACCATGCACTCAGTCCAGACTGTCAAGTCACACAGACTTGGCTGGCCCTGTGTGGAGCCAGGAGTTGGACTCAATGATCCTTATGGGTCCCTTCCAGCTCAGGATATTCTATGATTCCATTAATTGTTTGATCACTCACCAACAAGACCTCCAAAATTATTTAACCAAAACCAGCGACAAGCTCTAGTTTTGAGGATAGCCACACAACATACGAGACAATGTGAGATATGTACAGCTGGTATGAGAGCTGTCACAGAAGCCCTATTTTGAAAGATGCCAAACCTCTCTTGATTAGAGTATGTATCCAAAAGCTGGCATTAGGACTTCTTGATCTACAACAACATGGTAAGAGATGAAGTAAAAAGTGAACTTCCCTCTTTATGTCTCATAATCTATTAGTTAAAGGCTTTGAACAAATGCAAATGTTTTTTAAAGAAAACATCAAAATGAAACATCTGAAGTTCAACTCTCTGGTTATACCCTTCCCTAAAAGTATATGAGGATTAAAAGTATTGCACAGCATACTGTGTCTGTTCTGTGCCCCAGGAGGCCACAATAAGAAATATTAGCCTCTACTGTACTGCTCCTGAATGCCTTTGCTTGCTGAAGGAGCAATTTAAGGAAAAATTATCTCCAGTAATAACCTGAACTTAGACAAACCTATTCAGTTCTTTAGCAGACCTAAACTGCCTGTTATTCATTTACTTTGAAATATCTTTTCTGCTTGTTTATATGGGTATGTGTGCCCATGTAGCTGGGATTTTAAGGAGGGCAGCCTGTGAAAACTTTTGTTCTGCATCATCTACAATAATATCTAGAGATCTTTTACTCTTATTAAAGCATCCTCTTTCACAAAGAGTGCTTCAAGTACATAGGTGAAACAATCAATTACTTCAATTGAACTAAGATTTCATATTTACATTATTTATATAAATTATTTGTCACTCATGAAAATGTAGTGAATTATGGTAGAACACTATTGTACTTAGACTGCATATCATTTTAGATAAGTACTGAGAAAGACTGAAATATGATCAACAAATTGAGACTCTTCAATTCACATGAACCTAAATTCTGAAAACTCTGGAAATTTAAAGAAGCCAGGATTTTCTTTAACATATACTGAAGCTTCCCTTGCAGCTGTAAAGGATTCCCTATTCCCATTTGCCTTTCTTTCCAGTATCCCAGGAAATACCATTTCATTTCCTCTGCACCAATCTAGCTGTCATGGACTTTTCTCATGAAATCAGCATACTAAAAATACTTGAGAAGTGTTTAAAGAAAATTGCTTTCTTCCATAGAAACATTAGGGAACTACTATTTTGAGAAAGCTCTTTCAAAATCAAATTTGGCCCTCCTATTTCTCAGAATTAGGAGGAAAAAAAAAAAAGCTTTGTTTTAAAAGACAAACTTTCCCCTTTCAGTCATTCATTTGCTAGTTTTCCCTACTTTTCATTTCTCTGAGGACTAAAACAAGCTGTTGAACACCATTTCCTTCCATGTCACAGAAAACTGTGCAGTCAGGACATCAGGAAAAATCCTGATGCAACTTTTTTCTGACATTTTTTCCTAAAGTCTGTAATAAGAGAGACCCTCAGTGTTTAAGAAACCCTAACCTATTTCTAACACACAAGTCTAATTGCACTAAAACGATTTCTTAATTTCTAGGAGGAACATGGAGCAAACAAGATTTCGGTCCACACACCAAGGTCTGAAGTGGCTGTACATGCCATTAATAAAGTCCTTCTCAAACTGATTAGGCCTGTGAGTTAATCACCTACTATTACCACACAGAGAACTCTAGTTAGTACTGTTCACGTGCTTACACACATGCGTATCAGCCCCACGTGAGCCCTGAGAGACAGAAATCATACCCTATTACCTAGCCACATGATTGGCTTTAAAAGTATGAAGTACTAAGCTATTAAAATGGCATCTTTTAAAAAAGCATCCTCAAATTGCCAGGTTTGCAAATACCCCATTTAAATCTTTTTTTTTTAAATTACTTTTCACTTACGCTGTATAATTTTTGCTACTAAAGTAAATCACTAGTCCTATTTTCTCATTTTACAGAATGTTTTACCTTCTTCCCTGAACGCTATAACTGAAGACACTTCCCTCAGTGCATTGCCAGCTCATACATACAGAACATGTGTGTACCAGCAAACACTATTTTGAAGGGAGTGGAGAGCTCTTCTAGATTCATCTGCCTTCCATCCATCCCAGTTCTCATCAGACTACAGAAAAATAATGTAGATGTGCCCAACAGCATATTAGACCATCTAAGCCATCCATCCTGTTGTTAGCACGCTAACCCTTCTGGCATGCAGAGCCCTGTATCCTTCAAAATGTATTCGGAGGCTGGACCTGGGGGCCACAATTGCAAATTATTTCTCTGGATACACATCAAATCTGACTTGAAAGCAGCCTCAGGGCATCCCTCAGTAGCAGGTCTGAAAAAGAAGCACTATGGCTTCTTGCAGTAATAACTGCAAACTGATGAGAAAGCTCTCTTGACTGGGGTCAGTATAAAATGCTCCTCCTCAGCCAAAAGTTTTACATCTTGCTTTCTCACCAAAGCAATTACAAGACCTGTGTTTAAATTCCTGGCATAACATTACTGGATGTGGGTGGGAAGGGGAAAATAAGGATGGAAAAGGAGCTATACACCTGATAATACATATTCATTAGCTGACTTTTGCAGGAAAACTTCTTCCCAGGTGATTCAAGATCTTGGGAGCTTTAAGTTCCATTTGAAAACACTTCCTCCATCTTCTAAATATTTAACTCATGTGACAACAACTATTTACATAATATACTTAATGACACAAATGTCCTTGGATTTATGATCTCGGATTCAAGGATATCTGTAGCTTTTCATCACCTATCATGAATTTTAAAGCAGAATAAATGCTGTGGTACATACCAATTGAGCTGGACTAAGCTAATTGCTTATTAATGCAGCCACACAGTTTACTGGGGCAACCAAACAGATTATTAGCAGTATTGTTGTGATATATCCATAATTAATTCTTAAAAACAGCTCTTTTAAAAGTTATTACTATTATTTGGGATGACCCCTGTGTCCGATTTGGTTTGTACTAGGTAAAAAGAGCTTTAAGAATCCTTGTATTGCATTCAATTCAAAAACACATGCAAGCAAAGCCATGTAAGGGGTTTCCTGTTTTCACCAAACCATTTAAATCTTGGACTTTTACATAGCTTGAAGGGGTTTCTTTTCACTTCACTCACGCCCCATTTTCAAATATTTTCAGAATAAACTTACAGGCGCTCTGCAGGAGACACAACCTACCACAAAAGCCCCTGTAGTAAAACTCAGGGCCCCCGGTGAGGTTTATCAGCCGCCTCACAACGCTCATTTGGTTGGTTTGGGCCTTTTTGGTTTGCCCCCGGAGGAGCAGCAAGCCCGGAGACACCAGGCTCTTGACGGGCAGCGCTACAGCCTCGCAATCAGCTCTCTGCACCCCAGACCCTGCGACTCTGCCTCCCACAACTCGGCGCCGGGAAGCGGCCGGAGCGCGGCCCTCCGCCGGCCGGCCTGACCTCGCTGCCCGGGCCGCGGCCGCCGGCGGCGCTGCCCAGCCCAGCCCGCCCCGCCCCAGGCAGACGGCCCTCGTCCACCGGCCCCCCACCCCCTCCCGCTCGCAGGCCGGCACCTCGGGATCCCATGTCGCTTATCGTGAAGAGTCAGCTATTTATATTTATAGTTCAGGGCTTTTTCTTTCCGAGTGGCATTTCGAGGCGCAGCCGGGAAGGGTTGGGGGGAGGCGGCGGGTGCACACGGCTGTCTGCCGGGGCACATTCGCGTCCCACCGCTCGCTACGGGAGAGGGGACGGGGAAGAGGAAGAAGGAGCGGGGAGGGGATAAAGAAAATCAAGCGGAGCGGCTTAGATAAAGGCAGCCAGGCGGAGAGAAATAGGGCTTGGGGGGAAGCGGCGTGCAGCAGGGGAGAGAGAGCGGGGACCCGCAAGGGAAGGAGGGCGCCGGGCCGAGGGGAGCGGGGGGGAAGCGAAAGCCCAGCCGAGCACAACACACAGGGGCGGGGAAGTGCCAAGAGAGAGCGACGGGCACAGCCGGCCCGGCCCGGCACCCACCTGGCACCGGCACACAACGTCCGACTCGGTGGCCAGCAGGTCGACCACCTTGCCTTTGCCTTCGTCCCCCCACTGCGCCCCCAGCACTACCGTCACTTTGTTACCGCCCGGCTCGCTGCGCGCCCGCTTCAGCCCGCCGCCGGCGTGGCTGCTGCGGTCGTTGGACGCTCGAGTGCCCGACATGCTGGGTGAGTGGGAGGGAGGGTGGCTGGAGCTGGAGCCGCCGCCTCGCTCTGCCTCTCTCCGGCGCCAAGCCCAACCCCTGCTCGCTACCCGCGCCGCGCCGCCGCCGCCGGCCTTTAACGGCGCCGCCGCCGCCCGCCCCGCGCGGCGCGCTGACGTGCGGGTCCTGCTGCCCCGCCGGCCGCGCTCACACAGGCAGTCCCCTCACACGCACACAGTCTCCTGTCACGCACGGAGGCTCCTCACACACACACTCCGTCTCCTCGCACACACAGTCTCCTCACACACACACGCAGTCTCCTGTCACACACACACAGTCAGTCTCCTCACACACACCCCCAGTCTCCTCACACACACACAGAGTCTCCTCACACACACACAGTCTCCTGTCACACACACACAGTCAGTCTCCTCACACACACACTCCGTCTCCTCACACACACACACAGTCTCCTCACACACACACTCCGTCTCCTCACACACACACTCCGTCTCCTCACACACACACACGCAGTCTCCTCACACACACAGGCAGTCTCCTCACACACACACTCAGTCTCCTCACACACACACACGCAGTCTCCTGTCACACACGGAGTCTCCTCACACACACGCAACCTTCTCTCACACATGCAGGCTCCTCTCACACGCAGAGTCTCCACACTCAGTGTCCACACACACACAGTCTCTCCACACACGAACGCGCTGACCTCAGAAGCGCAGAGGCTGTGTCACTGCGGCACACGTAGCCCTGAGGCATCCATGTGATAGGCAGCTCAGAGGAACGTGGGTCTGTGTCACCCTCACACACACACACACTTGTCTGAGGCCTGTGGCACTGACAGGCAGACATTGGGTCAAGACACGCAGGGCTGTGTTACGATGAGGCACGCTCACGCACTGGTCTCAAATGTGCAGCTGTGTCACTGGCGTGGGGCTGAGGTGCATGGCTGCATGACAGACACAACACACAGGTCTGGAGTGCGTGGCTGTCACAGCAGCCTCAGCCCCATGGGACTGTCACGGGGATGTACAGACATGTGCCATCCTGAGGTGCGTGACTGTTACTGTGAGACACAGGAGCAATGCGGAGGTGTGTGTGACAGTGTCACAGCACAACAGACCCTTTTCAGACCTGTATGTCTCTTGGTCCTAGGCACAGGGTCTGCGTCACTGCCAGTCACGCGTGCACTGCTGATGCGCATGAGCCTGTGTCGCTGAGAGACAGACAGACAGACATTTGCCTGAGGAACGTGAGCCACTGTCACTGCAGGACAGATTTTGCTCTGAGGCATTTGGAGACTGCTGCTGTCCGGCAGACAAAGAATTGCACACACATAGTAGTATAATACATGCACAGGTCCAGCCAGAGAGCCGGTGCAGGGAGAAGGGTGAGCTCACAAGCGGCTCCAGCACACACGGGTCATGAGACACAAACATCCACCCGCTGGCCCGAGAAACATGGCCAGGCGCACTGCAAGTTTGACAGACACACACTAGCCTGAAATACACACGACTGTTGCTACTGAACTGGCACGTACCTCCTTGACAGGCATTTACATTTACCCTGTCTTGGTGGCCTGAGACAGCCGAGAACCTTTTGCGCGGCACACATGCACACCCACACATACACTCACACACTGACCTGGAAAGACACAGAACTATCACTGTGAGGCAAATAAACAAACGAGGTGCATGGAGCTGTGTCACAAGGACAGATTTAACATGCCTGCTTCCCTGGTGTGACAGGCAAACAGACATGCCTGGCACTCATAGACCCTTCCCCATGTGAGAGCCATATGCTAGGCTTGACTCTCTGCAACACATGTCCTGTAGCTCAAGGCATGTGGCACTATGCCCTTAAAAAAAAACAACTTGAAAAATGTCAGCTTGCAGACTAGTCTTAGGCACATCCAACTGTGTACACACATGTACAGAAGCAACACACCGGCAGAACATACCAGGTAGCAGCTTCAGGCAGGAGGAGCTGCACCAGCTGCTGCTTGCATGCTTCTCCTGGCAAATGCATGTGTGTGATTCCTACCAGGAGAGCCAGTGACAGAAAAGCAGCATTTGCAAGTGGCATGTTCCTTCTCTCACACTGCAGCTCAGATGAGGTGCCATGATATGTACAAGATCACACAAAACACGATGTGTCTGCAGGGGTCAAAATGCAGGAAGGTACTCACAGACAGTTACTCTGGTATAAGGAAGAAAAGACAGTACTGGAATACTGAAATGAACTCCTGAGAAAAAAAAAATACAGCAGCATGGAAAAATAAAACCAGAGCATCAGATACAGCCCATTTCAAATGTGCACATGCAGGCTCTGTGTATGCGTATACACAACCATCTACCTATGTGTATACACATACATATATGCATTTATGAATCTGGGTGTATAGAAAGAACACAGAACGTATTCCAGAGTCCAGCACCTTGCAAGCATTCATGGTGTCACAGAGAGCAGAGATTTGCTCTGCTTCAGTTTTAGCATTTGCAATATTTCCTCCAGGAACAGGAGGTAGGGAAGATTTAACACTCTGTATACTCCAGCTAGTATTTAGCATCAATCAGTGGAGGTGATAAATATGGAAGACTGGAAGGGAGTGCCTGACGTTTGAGCCTGCATTCCCCCACTACTGCAGTCAGCTAAATCATGCAACATCTTGCTGTTCCTACTGAGTAACCATTCCAGAGCTGTTCTAGTTAGAAACCTCTGCTAATTTCCAGCCTTCTGGCCAATTTATATCCATATGTTCTGTGCTGATGTTGCCATTTAGCTTAAATACTTATACTTCTCCCTTTCCTGCATTTGTTTTTAATGGAAGGAATGACATCCAGTCTCTGGCTTTGTTTTGCTCGGCAGAAAAAGACAAGATTTTTAACTCTGTCCTCTGAAGACCTGCTCTCAATTTGCTGATTGTTCTCATCTGCCCTGCTCTGCACCTGTTCTGAATTTGGTTCTTGTTTCTTCAATATGGGCATCTGGAATAGTACACTATGGTCCACATCAAGTTCCCTACTACCCACTACATGGGAATTAATGTCTTCTTCTTTCAGCTGGAAATATCTCACCTAAGACATTCCCAGACTTGTCAAGTTTCGCGTATGTGATGAAACTCAGCTGTTCTCCCTCATTTCACGGCACTGCTGGCATCTCACACACCAGAATACTGCTGCCTCTTTCTGCCATTGACACTTCACATGCACAGTACAGCTACCTGGCATTTCACATATATATTCAGGTGTCACCGGTGATCTAACATAGTCTGAAAGACAAGCCTCCAGTTCGTGTTTCAGAATTTTGTATTATAGAATTTTAACTTTTATTTTGACCATTATTTCAGTTGTAAGGATGGAAGGCTTCTGTGAAGACATTCTTCTTTTAAGACATTTAGTTCTTGTGGTCTAATACACATTGGATGCCTGGCCACAGCTCCTCAACCATAGGCTTTACGCCAAAATCTTTGGGCTTCTTCCTCTGGTATCAGCTAGTCTAAATCTGCCCAGCATTCCAAACCAGCTGAGCTTGAACTTGTTCTACCTGACATGGCCTAGCACTGGCCATGTGTCTCTTCACAACCACTCACTGACAGCTTGGGGACCTCATATGAAAAACTTCTGTACTGATCTTGGGCTTGTTCAACTTGAAGAAGAGAAGGCTCTGGGGTGGAACACCGGACCTTCCAGTCCCTGACAGGTGCCAATAAGAAAGCTGAGGAAGTATTTTTCACGAGGGCATGGAGCAATAGGACAAGGGGTAATGGTTTTAAAGTACAAAAGGGGAGATTTTTGTTGGATATTAGGAAAAAAAATTCCAATATGAGGGTGGTGGATCACTGGAACAGGTTTCCCAGAGACGTAGTGGAGGCCCCATCCCTGGAGATATTCAAGGTCAGGCTTGATGGGGCTCTGAGTGACCTGATCTAGTGAAGATGCCTCTGCTCACTGAAGGGGGGTTGGACTAGATGACCTTTAAGGATCCCTTCCAACCTAACACCTTCTATGATTCTATGATCTATCATCTCCTCAATCATTTGCAGTCTGCCTGGTCCTCATGTGCAACAGAAATTCTTGTTAATGACTTAAACTTTTCTTTACCTGATACCTTAGTCCCCTTTGAAACTGTACTCTCCCTGTAGTCCACACCACTTAGAGCATCTTAATGAAGTCCATGTCTACTGCATTTGGTCTATCTTGATAGTTGGCAAAGGAAGCAGGTGCCAGAGTGATCTGTTTCTACTTTTGCTTGTCTGTTTTGTACTTTATCCAAGTTTCATTTCCCTCCAGGCTTTTCTTTCAAAATTTCCTCTAAAGCTTTCTTTATCATTCCATCAAATCTTTCAGATTTTGTTTGCTGCTTAATACCAAAATAATTTTGTGCATTTAAAAAAAAAAAAAAGGGTATTATTTCAGCGTGGAGTATGTATAAGTCAGGCATTACATTTACAGTTGCTTTTACAGTTTGAAAACCTGAGCACCAAGGACGGCAAGATGCAGTGTCAGAGTCACTCAGTTCCCTCACACACCACTGACTCTCAAACCTGACTGTTTCGAGTCAGGTCCACACAGCTGCCATACACAAATACCCTTTGCTGCCAGAGATGCATATTCCTGGCCCTGTTCTCTGCAGGAGCAGCTGTACACAGCTATATTTTGAGCACAGAACTGTATTTATTATTACTTTCATGGCATTTAGCTTTGCCATTCTTTTTTTTTCCCCCTCTACAATACTCTGTACCTATTCGCACAGGAAGTTATTTTATAACTTTTCTTGCAGAGTAACATTATTGCTGTTTCCTTTGCTTCACTGGTTGGTTTTGGAAACACTGTATCTTGTCTTTTTAAAAATCAAACCATCCTGGCCTGACTGCATGTAAATTTCCCTGTTTAAGGACACAGTCTAGCCTTTATAACAGGAGGTGACAGTGTTTTCACCTATATATTCTTGAATATATTTTCATACAACTTCAGAGTGATTGGCTCAATGGAACTGCCTTTTTTTTTTTTGGTGCATAGAAAGGTGCAGTTTCTCTGCTCTTAATAGCCCAAGTATTCTTGGATTTTCTTCTAATCTTATTTCAGATGTAGCAAACCTGAATATTTTTCTCACCAACAGCAAGAATCGTGCTGGAGACTAGGATGTTTGTTTTGAATAGGAGTCAAGATGTTCCACGGTTACAAAAGAAGTCAAACCATGCTGAGATGGAAGAATAACCAGTAAAATGAAGAAAGATGTCCCATCATTCTCCTCTGCCCTGCTGAACCAGCTGGAGGAAGATGAGATCCAGTTGAAGACAATCTAGAAGAAGAGTGCCACGTGCACATAGATTTGGAAAACCCTAGGATGAAAAATGGAGGAAAGCCCCAGAACTGGAAAGAGCTGGGGTTGTTTAGTTGAGGAAGAAAAAGGGCAGAGGTGGCATGAGAATGGCCTCCAAATGTGTAAAAAGCTGCTGCAAATTAAAATGGGGCAGTATCGTATTTTCTCTGTGGTAGATCTAGTGAAATGAAAATGCTTTTTTTTTTTTACTGGGATAAGCCAACTGGTCTGATAAACGTGGACAAATTTGAAGGCTTATAAATCTTTTACTGTTGCAAGATCAATTTATGCTGATGACATTTTATCATATGTCAATATGTTACTTAAAGTCACATTTGTAAGTCCTGTATAATTAGAAACAATAAGAATTTTGCCAGAGAAAAGCTCTCTTATTTGACACTGAATATATCAACATAATAAAGTGGACTGAGGGGCTGCTTTTGCAGTTGTTTTTTATAGATAATGATGATAGTTATGCTATGGAACTCCTTGTACTCTTCATACAAATTTACTTGCTCTTCATCTTTGAATAGCATTTAATTTCCCACTGCAGTTACAGTATTAAAGCTACATATATAAACCAGATATTCAACTGCACATTTTCACTTTCTGTTCTTAAGTGTCTTCAGCTCTGTTGATTACTCTGGTCATTAGCTGTCCCCAAATTTGCATTAGAAGCAGCTCATTTTTCCACTTAGTCAGCTAAAGAAACCTCTATACGTTACTTTTCTTGAAATATCAAAAACATAAATATATATAGTGTTTGTTATGTTATGCTATTTCTCTTTAAATATTGGTCTTTGCAAATATCTGATACAATTCTCCTGAGGAATTTAAATGCCCAGTAACGAAGCTGTTGCAAGAGAAGCTGAAGACAATAAAGCAGGATAGTTGCTTAATCCGTTATCAGGGAAAAAAAAGGAAAAAAAACCCCTTAATGTACATACATATGTAAACATGTTCCAAGGAGTTAACAAAACCCTTGACCATTTGAGTCTCTGGAATCAGCAGAAGGCTGTCAACAAACTTTTTAAGGAAATCATATCTTAAATTTTATTCACAGAAAAGCTGGTTTTAATAATGGAATCAAGTAGATATCACTCCATTCTCTTAACTGTGCCACACATTTGAATTTTGGTAACAATTTCTGACTCGGCTTGGTTCTCAGCAATTTTCTGTAGCTGCAAGCCCTCCCCTGTAACCTGTTAATAATCCTACAGTGCTGGGAGCCCTCAGCTCTTCTATTTGAACTCAGGAGAGCAAGATTACTGCCTGCCCAAAGATATTGCTGTTGTGTGTTGTCTGTGGCAGATCTGTCAGCTGCAGAGAAATGATCCTCAGACAACTGGATAAACCAGATATTGACACTGACAGAGCATGTGACTGGAGTTAAGGTCAGAGATTCAAAGACTGCAGGATTGGGGCCGTAAAGATCTACACACAGGATTACCCCATGCACTGTGTATCGCTGGCTTCAGGGGAGATACCTGCAAAGTTAAAGGTGTACTTAATTCTTTGTGGAACCAGGCCTTGGTAATCCTGTAAGCACATGCTAATAGGGCTTCACCAGATTTACTGTCTTTTCATTCCCTCCTTCAGAAAATAAATAGGGAACGTAATTACTTAACTTGCTAATTATACAATTTAAAAGAAAAAAAGAAATAAAGGTTTTGCATAGACTGAAGAATGTTAATATGAGCTTCAACATGCTGCCATGCCACATTTGATACCTGCTGTAATTTATGTCACAACATTCTGATGCAGATTAAAATAGATTTTAAAAATGACTTATTCTTGTTATCACCAGTGCTGTGTGTAGTTTTCTAAAACAAGTACTGAAAGATAATTTATAGTCTAAATACTCCCTCATGTTTGAGTTTACACCCCAAGAATTAAAACCACCTTCTTACAGAGGACAAAAAATAACAACACTTCCATTTAAACTACGTGTTGCAAGTGCAGAAGGTTCTTCTGGTCTGGTGCTCCCTCTCTTCCCAGGGTTGAAACACATCCTTAATCCTTACAGCTGCTGAATGTCACTTTATAACTTTATTTTGTCATATATGGAGGTACTTTTCTATATTTACAGCAAAAAGGCTTAATGTGCTCCTCTGCAGCTTTACATCAAGCATGTTATGATTGCAAAGTACGTAAAACATATTTGCAGTACAGCTTGTCAAGACGATACTGAAAACTTCGGTTTGGTCAATTGTCAGTGAATTTCACATATTTAAAAAATTTATTTCTTAAATAATTGTGAAAAAGGAGGTAAAAGGTGGCCATTCGTTTAGACACCAGATGCAAGGAAAACCAGAGTCTTTCAAGACGTGAGCATCTAGTGTGATATTTACACAAACTCCACTCAGATTTACCAATCGCATTTTTGCAGTGGTTCTCTGAAGAAGTGAGGCTTGTAACCAAAAGGTACTGGCAACAATCTTCAAGAGAGTAGTTGCCAAAATAAAAATTTAAAATACATGCATGCCAGCGTTAGCACGAGGAATGGTTCACACCCAGCACAGCAAACACTTTTCTGCATTTACGTCAATCAGCTGTTCTTCAGCAGAGCACAGGCACTCCTTTAAGCACACGTAGCCACTGTAAGCAATCAGGCCTCTAATCAGAACAAATCTAATGCTGTGGTAGCTGTGACACACCACACAACTTGCCTACCACAGTGATGCAGCACAGCATAAAGTTTAAGTATGTGCAAACTCCTGTACCCCTGAAAGACTTCCAACATCTATTCAGAGAAATAACAGCACCCCTGAGAAATCACCCACCCCTGAGCAAAATGGCAGTAACTCGCTCATTGGGAATGATATTTTTTCTAGCATCCCATCCCTATCATGATTTCTTCCAAGCATTCATGTGCACTTGAAAATTGATGTCTTGCAATGCTATCTGCTTGGCAATTACATCACCCACAGCTAAAAGACTCTTGCTATATTAGATCAACTACAACTAAACAGATAGCTTCCTCCTAATTCGCAAAAGACTGGCTAAAAAAACCAGAATTAATTTTCATTAAATGTACTGATCTTTCCATACTCTCCCTTGAGTCTCTTTGCATCTTCTCCTTTATGCTGCTTCTTCCTTTTCTCAGACTTTAAAGCTTGCTCCTTCCTTTCTTTATTTTCCTGCATTGAGACAGAATGAGAAAAAAATAAATTAGAGTTACAGAAGGAAAAGCTGGTTGAGAAATTCTCAATTTTCAATGAACTGAATATGTACCATGCACACTTAAACCTTTTAGCTGCTGGGGTTTGAGGGTGAAGAGCAGAACAGAGCTTCCTGGTCAGTCCCTTTGGCCTCCTCCATAAGGTGATGTTACCAGCAAACTATTTAATTAGCTTTAACGGCAATGTTTGGCAACAGACTGAAATGCATTCTTCTTAATGAGCCCTTTTGTCCACAAAACAGAACATTAATTTAACTTAATTAGCATTCTGGAGATTTATCCCATAGCAACCTCAATTTTTATATTGTTTGTATTCAGGAATTTCTACCAGAAATTTCAGGAACTCTTCAACTGTTTTAAAAACCAATTCCCAGTTTCTCTTCAGGCATCCATTACATTTGCCAGCTGTATTTCTGCACTGGTGTTCAGTGGCAGAGGTCAAGCTGGATGGTTGTTGGTACCCTGCTGGGATATACACGGGCATGACTCTGGTTTCCAGAGAGCTGCTGGTACAGGGATGGTATGATTAAACAGAGGAAGAGATTGAACCACTACTTTGAACCATTACTTCTAATAAAGGAGGAGTTTTATGCATGGGAAGAGCATTTCTGGGGTCTGATAAAGTAGCACAATCAGGAGAGAGTAGTCCTGACCAACTGGAATAACTGTAGAACAACATAAAGATGACAAAACCCCATTTTCTTAAAAGCTTACACAGTTCTTATTCCAGAGCTGCAATGATCATCATCAACATTGCCATCACCACCTGGAAACTGGATTACAACCAGTCAGTAGCTAATCTACATGTTGTAAGTAGATCAGTAGCTTCTGAGCCTGCTGCCATAGACACTGGTGATGTTAAGAGGACATAGCTGCTGTCTCATATTACAATTTTTAATAATATTTAGGAAGATGTTGATGATTAGGTACAAATGGTATTCTTGATGAAACATGTCTGGTCTCCTTTGCAGAAAGTTTAGCAGCATCAAAGATATTCTCCCATTATAGTGAATAGATTTATTTGATTGCTGTGGATCATCTGCCATTATTTCCATAAAATGGGCTGAAGAAATCCCAAGAAACATGCAAAAGCTTCCTAGAGCCTTTATAGAAAGTAAAAGCCTATGATCCTTTGGTCCAAAGAAATTTCCATACAAATAAAAAAAAATGTGAACATTAATAGAATTAGTCTCTTGGAAATATAGGAGCATTGTAGGCTCAAGGTTATGGGGACCTTTACTGGATGCCTAGAAAATGAGAGAAAAATGGTGTGCTCTTGACAAAGAAAGAAGAAGATATATTTGCCCTGAATGGAAGGGTGCTACTGAAAGAACAAGTACAGGCAGTGAAGTCCTATGGAGAGGCTAAAAGCCTTTCATCACCGTATGCCTCCTGTGTGCCTGCCTGATAAATTCCTGCTGTGCCTTAGCATTATGTCTTTGAGGTATCACGGCTGTTGAGAGACTTGCAGATCTGTGGGCCCTGGGAGAATGTCTCTATATAACATGCCACAAGAAATAAAGGGGAATTCAGGGATACGTTGTCCAGCTGGTTGACTAGCACACATGCGACTGAGAACAAACCAAAACACACTAGGAGTGAATTTATGGATTGAGCAAACCTGAATTGAATTTCTCAGAGAAATTAAAAAGAAATTAAAAATACACATAATGATTTCATGAAAACACAGTTAATGAAGTTTCTTCAACACAGGGAAGCCCAACAATGTAGCAAAGCAGAGGAATTAATGTTCACAATTCCTCCCCAATTTCCTGGATTACTGAGGGCAGCTGTATGGCTGAGATTAAATGGAAGAGGGATGTCAGTTGGGATTTGCACTTTGTGGGATGTTAGATACTTGCTTGATCTTTGAATTAAAAGATGCTCCATGACAACTGTTTATCCCCACACCATCTAAGGCACATCCTGTTCCAAAACCATATGCACCCTACTGAGGAGCAGCTGCTCCAGCACTGTTATCCTATGGGAGCCCTCAGAGGAACTATCCCTGAGCAGAACTGTCTGTATAGCCCCTGTCATCAACCAAGTACTTCCTAGAGCAGATTTTGTTTTAACATTTTTTCTCTTTTTCCTGAGATTAGACAGCCTCTTTGTTGGGAGCTCCCCTCTGAACAGCTGCAAGTACTATGGAAAATCAAATGTTTCTCTCAATCCCCTATAATCACACAGTATGTCTTTTCCTTGCAATTTTACAACTCAGTTCTCAGTATATCTCCAAGTCTGGTTTTTTAATCTCTGAGCTGGGAAGCTATTTTCTCCCCATCTCCTTCCTCCTGCCATCTGCTCCTTTTATTTTTTTGAGAATTGGTGAAACAGTCATCAGCCCTGGGTGATGAACCAGCTCCTTTTCACTGAGTCAGTTTGGGGGATCATTTGAGTGTTTGAAAAGCCTTTCATTTTCACCTTTTCAAGTAGAAGGAAAGGAAGAGGGCAGATTCTTATTATAGTAATTTCATTTGTGTAGCTCACTTTTTTGTTACTGGACAGGTAAGAGACTAGAAAGAACCCCCAGGGACTGGAGAAGTATTTTGTTTAAACAAAGAAGTAACCAACTCAAAATCTCTCTAGGTAAGCTTAGGAGCAGTGAAGGATCACTATTAATAAAAATTATTTCCCTTCTTATTTGATGGGAGAATAGGAAGATAGCACTAACGATTTTGGTAGTGCCAAGAAAGCCTGCTTTACACAGAGGACTCATCTCAAAACAAAAGTTACTCCTTAGCCTTAAAGCTTACATCGAATGACACTGGAAAGAGATGGTGCATGTGAAAGATTATAGTGAAAAAACTCAAAATCACATAACAAAAAGATGCTGTAAATATTAAAACCTTCAGCTTTTCAGCATGTTGCTGTTTCAAGCTGAGACATCTTTACAACAGTGATACAGAGAAGGCAAAGCAAGAAGGGAGAGGAGGTTACATTGCAGGTCTGCCGTGGAGGGAAGAGAGGTGCGTACAGTGGGGCTAATGGCTGCAGTAACTTTGAGGTGCTGCTGAGAAATGGAACCAAAAATAGGATGAAAGGGAGTTTACAGGTTGGGTAGATAAAAAGAAGCTTTTTTTTCTAGTTGCTCCAGCCTGCCTGTGAACAGGCAGCAGCCAAAAAAGTGGTTTAAAGCTGCTGCAACTGTACTAGGACACTACATAACCTTTATTTGGACTGTTTCATAAGAACTTCAATTGTTGGATTTACCCTTTATAGCACTTTTCCAGGGCAGCTCTCCACAGATGCTGAACCATGAGGTTGTTGACTCTCTTAAATATTGCCTTCCTACCTGGAGTTTTAGGAGCTTGAAGGATCAGGTGTATTGCTAAAGGACCTGTGGTTTCTAGGGTTTATTTTCCAGATTGTCTCATTTCAGAGCCTGGGTAGATGTTGTGCTTGCAAAACTGAAGCAGAGTTCCTCACAGGAACAGTAGGTAATGGGAACATTACAGGATATATTTTTCATCTTTCCTCTTGGAAGCCTTCCTCAGAAGATCCTTTGTTTTAACCTGAAAGAATGACCTGTCCTAAAGCACTCCCTCACCTCCTCTCGCCTTCACATTGCCCAGCATAGCTGTCTGTATTCTTACAATACTTGTTATGTGGATGATTCCCTCTACAGAAAGCAAATTCAGTCTGGGGCTCTCCTGGAGTGGGTGATGGTTGCTGCTAAATCCCTAGAGTTAGTTCAGGAGTGAAGTATGTAGTACAGGTTGCAAAACTGAGGTATACTTGAGGCTTAGTAATTAGAGGGTTCTCTACACAACTTTTTCTGGTGAAGCTGCTGTTTTCTTACGGCTTATTGGAAGGAGTAAAGTTTTATAAATTAAGAAAGTGCCAAATATCTCTTGGGAGACTGATAGTTTTGTTGGGGATACAAACCACAGTTTTGAACTAACTAGTACAATAAAATTCCTACATGTAAACATATGTTCCAATTAGGCTTTGCCTATTGGAAAATATACCTTTCTCCTCATGGCAAGGACCATAAAGCATGTCAGGTTTCTCATTCTTTCACACACCACTAAGCTCCTATTGCATTGAGGCTGGATTAATAATTCTACAGTGGGAACAACTTGGAGGATTCTTAGTTCTCCAGAGCAAAAAAAGGGAATAATTCCCCTCAAAACAAGACCCAGAAGACATTTTATATTTGCCCATTTCTTGCTGCAGGTTGCAAGCAAATGAACAGTTCAGCCAGGGTTTAGGCTGCCCAGCTTGGAGCAGAAGAAAAAAAAAATTCTTTTTTTTTTTTTAAAAGTTCTCTATTTCTAAACAGTCACAAAAGCAAACCACCTGTAAAGTCTTGAGGAAGAGCTCTCTGAAGGTTTTCATGGTGCTAAATAAATCCTCCAAAGACAATTTTTTCCGGTCTTCACAGAGATAATCAGCAATTTGTTCCTTCTTCTTTTCAATGATAGCAAACTCCTTCTGCAGGTCCTTTGAAGCCTCGAGACTTCCCTGAGACACAGTTTGCAACACAGTTCATACATATTAAGAAGTAGCATATTCTGAGCTGCCCTGAAGATTCAAGCCAGTTAACACAGAGCAGTCAGTTTTTAAAAACCTGACAATTAAGATTAGTTCACTATGTGTGACACTTTCTTCTCAGCTGAACCATCTGAATTTCCCCTGGTTTCATTTGGGCCAAAGCAGCTCATTGTTATGTTGCCCCTTTCATCATACAACCACATGGAAATGTGGGATGACCAATCAAGGGAGATACACCATCAGGATTCTGCCTTTGAGCTTTAGTTAAGTGACCCTGTTTTAAGAACCTGAAGTTTCCCTGTTTGGAAACATATCGAAGAGAGAGGAAAAAAAAAAAGCATATTGCAAATCTGTTCACTTCCCCCCCCCCCCCCCCCCCCCCCCCCCCAGAACAGTGAGACAAAACACACTTCTGCACTACACTGTACACATTTATAGTTTCATCCTACTTTTCATTTTTAGGGCCTTCCTTTCTTTTACCCACGCACAGCTGACAGATCCTCAGCTGTTTCCTTATCCCGATAGCACACGACAGAAGTAGAGGAAAATCTGGGATGCTCCTTCCAACAGGGTACAGGAGGGATGCAGTCATGACCCCTTTCCCATAGAGCTTATTTGCAACCTGAATTACAGTGCCTCTGAGAAGAGATTTGAAGTGTTTAGGAAGATGGATAGGAGGTGTGTCACACCCGCGTCACCTACTTGAACAGACTGTGCATGCTGCGATTTTAAATCGTCTGTTGATAAAAATAAACGCTTCTCGATTTCCAACAGTTTCTTCAGATTGGCACCTGCCTCGGCCCGCATAGCCTCCAAGTGGATTCTGAAAGGTCCACAACAGGGACAGTGCATTGAAGGGGTGAGACTTCTGCTTTTTTTAAGTTACAAGATTATTATAAACAGTATAATCTCTGCAAATGAATGTAGAATTAATCAACCAGCCTGGATACCGCTTTTGCAGGCAGTTCTCTTTTATAAATCCTGTTCTATGTGCTCACACCCTCATCTAATAAAGAAGTTGGGCTTCTGCCCTCACTGCCTCACTAGAAGAGGTGCAGAAGAACCTCACTCTTCCAGTATTCGAAAATCTCCAAAATTTCCAACCTGATTTTATTCCCAGGCAACACAGTATCTTTCTTGTGCCAATACTGTCCTTACATACCTAGCTGGTTCTTTTCCCTCCTTTCCTTTTCTCCCCACTATATTTGCAGATTTATATTTTGTATCTCCTCTCAGAGTTCACTGAGCTCACGTGGACACCCTAACAGGTTACACTGCCCAAGCAATGTCTTTGCTGGTTCTGTCATTCTCTATGCCAGGCAAAAAAACTACAGAAGCAGTGAAGCCTGCTGTGGTGTTTCATGGTGCATCCAGATGTGAGCAGCATTAGAAGAGTCCCTTGTAGGGTTGGCATTGTCAAGAGCTCTTGGTAGGCTGATTAACATATCAATTTTCTAAGTTTGAGACTTTGACTAAACCAGAGGGCAATTACGTTATAAAAAAAGAGCACAGTTATACCATTGGCCAGTAAGATTAAGTTTCAGGTAAAAAAAGTATTTCAATTATGACACAACCCAAAAAGAAAATCATCTTTCAAAATAACGTCCAACTTAAATTCTGCACAGATAACTCACAAAAGCTCTAATATTTTCTGTTCCATTATTGACTAAAAATACTTAAAAATATTTAGCAGCTACTTAACAAATGTCAATCCATCTCCAGATTTAAAAGTTACCCCTACTTCTAGTTACAAGGACATGTAAAACACTGCAAGGTTCCTATGAATATATATTCAGACTGAAAAAAGTTAATCCTGGTGCTATAATTATGTATTCTGATAGTGCAATTGATCCTATCTCCATGGGATTCTTCTGAGCTAAACGGTAAGAGCTGGCCTTAAACTCAAGAGGCTCTCAGGCACCGGGGAAAAAATCTGCAGAAATAGATTTGTTTCTTTCTACCCACACATATTAGAAATCTGTGCTGAAGCTCAGCTCAGAGACTCCTGAGGTTCTCCATTAGGTTAAATCACCTCAGTCATTCCCTCCTTCCACCACCTCTGCCACGTACCTCAAGATGGCCTTGCATATAGATATGACTGAGAAGTTTCAGGCCAGATAGGTTTCTACTGCAGTATGTTGAAGAAGAGTCTGGTCCTCAAACATGAGGGACCTGACTGTTTACACAGTTTTACTTCTAAGGAAGTACTGTGGCATCCGAAAGAAAAATTACACCATAAAAAGTCTTAAACTGGGTTGATTTGTAAATCTCAACATTGTTTGGCGTTAGAAGGGAACTTCTCTCCCCAACAGCAGAGAAGTCCTGTGAGCTTATTATACCACCGTAAAATGACTCAGCTCCTTGTCAGCTTTAAAGAGGTTGGCAATTAATACATGACAGAAACAAACAACAATGGCCTACCCTGCTGCCTTGGAAACAAAGTCAAGATCGCTAGGAAGCTGTAGCAGATCTGTGTGGGTTTTTTCAACCTCCTAAAATTGAAATGAAAAAAGGTTACCTTTTCACAGTCAGTCAAAAGAGTATGATATTATCCAGCTGAAAATCAATCAGGACCAAAAAATTAACACTCCAGTTTATATTCTTACAAGCACAGGGATAAATTCAGTCTCGTTCATTCTTTCTCTCAGATTGGCTCTCACGAGGAGTTAAAAAGAAAGTAGAAGGCTCTTTCAACTGCTCAGGCTTACATCCTGTGTGTTGCCACAGTGTGCAAGCTGACCTGAGATTCTATCTTCATACCACTAAAATTAATTTCATTTGACAGATGCGTTTGGGAGACACGTTAACACGAGAGAGCAGTTGAAGAAGAAGAGAAAGAAAACAGCAAGCAGATGTCCAAAGCGAACTTGAGAAAGGAAACCTAGTGTTAACTCTCTAAACATTACTGAATATGGATTTGATCCCATCTACACAGAGAGCGGTGGAAAAGTTTTCATTATATTTTAGGCACAGAGGCTCAGCCTCCAGATACCTACACTGGGGTGCTACAGAAGTCACAACTTATTGGGGAATGAATATTTGAGAATAATCAACACGTAAATAATTTCACAGTGGTGCTGTACCTCCAGAATATGGTGAAGCAGAGTAATGTGGCTTTGGTTTGCTTTTGTTTCTGTTAGTCTGAGCAAGGCACTAATTTTAAAACCTCCAGCATCTCCAGCATGATGCCCCTAGAAGATACAGGAAAAAGTTCCTTCCTTCAGTTTCCAAGTCTTCCATTTGTATTTTCTGATATCTTTAGAAATATAGCAATTAGAGAAATCTGGTTACTTACATAGTTCAGAAAGTTTCCAACTTTAAGAATCAGTTGGCAGAAAACTGGCAGTCGGGGACTGGCAAGAAGTGCTGAAGAATAAAAAGAGAGAAATTTTCAATAAATTAAATTAAATGAGCTGAAATAGGGTTTTTCTTAGGTTTGACAGTGGGACTAACAAAATTCTCATCCAAGATTATGTCAAGCCATTGTTAGAGATTATGTTACAGGAATATACCAGTACAGAAATAAATCAGCTGAATGGAAGTGGAATGAGTAAGTTTCTATTGTGGTCTGTTCTCTTCAAATAGATGGAAAACCATTTTTCCCATCAAGTTTGGAGGACAGATGTGTCATCCCTGCAGCTGCTTATGAAATGGAACCACAAATGAGAAAGTATATAAACTTCTGAAAGTCTGTAGCCCCCATTCTCAGCACATATTATTCTAGGTTAAGAAAAGCTAAGGTCTTTTTGCCTCGTTATCATCGTTAGAGTGATAACCAGAAGCTGTGCATTTTAGCAGGAGAATCTGGGGTAAGAATAAGGTTTTTGGCAGAACTAGAACAGAAACACTGACCCACGCAATGGGATGGAGGGGGGATGGGGATGACAGGTTGGGACTGCAGAGAACTTGATTACAACACAGTACAGAGTAACTATAGCACTCACATCAGGGAGCCAGGTATAGCCAAGTTTTGTGTGTAAACATAAAAATTTTGCAGTTATTGTTTACCAGGAGGTCACTGACTCTCTAGATCTATTGAACTGAAGCTAGAGACCAAGAGCAATATTGAATATTTTAACCTATATTCAAACTGAATCTGGCATCGACATAAGGGAAATTGGTTTCTTCTCTGCAGAACCAGTGACAGGAGAGTGTTACGTGTTATTCAAGTCGACAGAAGCTTCTCTTCAGAGCAGGACAGCACAACTTGCAATTCTGCAGAATGAACTCCAGAAGCAGGAATCTCCTGAATCATTTTGATGTTTCGCTACATATTCAGCTATTAAAAGGTTAATTTTTAGATTATAGCATATTCTACCACTGTTGCTATTCAACTAGAAGATATGCACCCTGTGACTGAGCCCGGACATGAGTATGGCACTGGCGGACTTACTTTCACAGGCTGTCCTGATGGCTTGCACTTTTGGCCACAGACACTTCAGCAGGATTTTTGTTTCCTCACAAATCAGCATACATTCAATCCGCAACTGGTAGCTAAAAGAGATCAGTGGGGAAAAAAAACAACAAACACCACAAAAACAAACCCCACAGGCCTCATTAACTGGCTTGTGTTCAGCAAGAGATTCACCCATTTTAGGCAAAGCGCAGTACCAGCACTGTTATGTTCTCTTTAATGCTCTGACACAAGAACAGGATTATAAATAAATCAAACACTTAGATATTTCCAAAGATGTCCTAGAAACAATTATCATCTCCTCTTTCAGAAAGCAATGTTGCACTGACATCTGGCAGTGACTTCTGAGCATAATGAGCCCATAACTTTTGACAATTCCTGGGCAGCACTAGGCAGGGATTTTTGTTCTTCCTTTTAACTTCCCAAACAGAAATTCTAAATACTTTTGCAGTGATGTCCTTTAATGATATTTATGCATCACCATGGATTAATGTTTTGGAAGAGTCATGAAAACATTTTCTAAAGTACTTTTAAAGCTAGCTGTAAGTTTGAGAAAATGAAAGGCCACATTTTCACTATGACATTTTCAGAAAAGTGTCTCCTGCTGTGGCATGGCAACCAAACAGATTTATGGAGGACTATTCCTATGAATTACAACGCATCACCATGCTTTTATGAACAGCATAAAGATTTCTCTGTGTGTGTCTCATCTGACTTGGTAAAAATGAGGCACTGCTGTGACTCACTTAGGGGTTTGAGGACTCCCTTTGGTAGACTGGAATCTCTAAACTAGGGGTGGAATGAATCAGCATCCTGGTGGCAGGATTCAGTCTGCAACTTCATGCCATAGAGATAGCAGCTGTACAACAGTCAAGAGTTTTCTCACTAATTTATTAATACCTAGGTTAATTTAACCTGGTAATTTAACCTTGGTATTGGCTTGCCGAAGTTATCTGAAAGCCTGTTTGGCCTTTGGGAAGGAAAAGTTGCTCCAACCCAAACCAACTCTTCAGAAGGCAGTCAGATGATTAATCCAGAAGGATGAATGTCAGGAACAACCCTCTAGCACAGGAAACAGAGGCCTTCATTCTTATGGACCACGCCTGTAAGAGCCACACGCATGAGTTGAAGACAAAGAAATTTTTCTTACCTAGGAACTTGCAGGAGATGGAGATAAAACTGATCTGCATTTGCTAGTCCTGATTTTTCTTCTTTGCAAGATTTGAGGCCATTTATCTAACAGGGAATAAAATAGTAAAATGCACAAATATTTACTTCACTGTCTTTTCTGAACTTGCTGCGCACACAGGCAATGGGATGGAGGCAAATGAACACTATATTGTGTATATGAACTGGTTTTCAAGGGCAAACATGTAGGTTTTGTTTTGACTGGAAGTCATCTGCATTAGACAGCACCTTGTATGACAAATCCCTGATCTGCAGGCAGGACTTTAGCAAGTTATGATGCATCCAAGCCTAACAACCCCTTTAAGATGATGAGTCTTTTCTCCTCGTTGAAATCTGCTCTGAAAGGCTCTTTATTCACCCAAGTCCACAAATGCTAATGTACCTCTTCCATCTGATTAAAGTAACAGACTTCCCACCACTTCCCCTTGTAAGGTCATTGACCAAGATGGTGCAGGAGCATGTGGTATCTGGTCATAACATTTTGCTTTAGCAGTGCAAGTGCTTCAAACTGATCACAAAACACTGAACTCCATCAGAATAATATACTTAATAGATACCTCTTGGTCTTCAGGCAGCAGTTTCAGTAGCTGCTTCAGTATCTCAGCATCCAACTTGGATCTATCCCCTCTCTGAATCATGGCAGCAATCTCTTCATTGGAGCTGTAGGAAAGAGAGGTGCTCTGGAGCAGTGGCAAAGGAAGAAGTAACATGACAAACATGACCCCAACCTCTCAGCTAATGCTGTAGCAGTAAGTGAAGTAATTCTCACTGTCCTCACCTCCCATTATGCTTTGGACCTTAGTCCTCAGAGGTGCAGCAGAGATGTGAACAAGCAAAGGATTTGTTTAAGGGAAGGCGATATGCCTCAGAATTTGGATGTGCTTTCTGGGCTTTGTTCATTACACACCAAACCCTGCAGAATTTCTTTTTACTGTGGGTGTCCAGCATCACTGAGATTTACTTTTGAAGCCAAGGCTAAAACTGATGGCTGTCCTCCTGCTGAGAAGTATTTATAAAGATCCCAGAGGTTTTACCCAAAATCCTTGCCTGAAACAACACATTTTTGAAATGAGTCCAGACTGCTCTGGTTTGGGTTCCCTTCAGCTACCAGTGCTAACCGAGGCAGCTCTGTCCCTCACGACTGCAAGCAGGGCTCAACTCTGATCCCACGGTCACTAGCAGCTCTCAGGAGAGTTTAACCACCACCCAGGGAATTACGCAGAGAGGAAATAGCATCTGGATTAGGCTATGCACAACTCTTCCCCATTGAGAAGCAGTTTGCAATGGAAAAATAATAAAATAAAATAAATCCCTCCGTTTCTGATTTAGTCTTAACACAAAAGAACTTCTAGGCTGAGTTTCTCTTTGAAGCCCTTGTGACATGGGAAATGGAACAAAAGGCAGGGAGAGAGCTGACAATCTGTCTCCATCCTGCAGTAGTTTCAGGGAATCTAAGAGTAAAGATATTTTGCCAAAAAGTAGAGCAGATTCCTTTAATTTGCTTTTCTGTTGCTTCAAACCCCTGCCTCGAGGACTGTGAGTTGGTAAACTTCCATTTCTTTAATTACAGAAACTGTTTCCTATTTTTAGAAAAAGCATGAATAAAAATTGTATGTGGTTTTGGATCTGAATGCCTGGAGATGTCTCTCTAAAATTAACAAACTTGAAACTTCTAATCAGGATTCATTAACAGGTGCTGCCAGCTGTTGATATTTATGTAAGTAATACAAAAGAAAAATATGTTTACACATGGTTTTGCTGTTATTGATGAATACTGTCTCTTTAGAAACTAGTGGTGCAAGGTCTAGGCTTACCAGGTTGAGAAGTGATATTAATTGCCTGGAAAGAGACTGCCACACCTCATTAGTTTATAAAAGAAAGAGAAAAGAAAAAAAAAAAAGTTGAGTCTGCTAAAGACAGATAGTGGTTATAAAGTATTTCTGCTAAATTCATTGCATGTAATGCCTGAATAAACACATGCACACACCAGATAAATAATTCAGATAGAGTTCTTCAAATCTTACCACTTAAATTGCTTCAGAAATATACTCAGAAGGAGGCTTTTCTTTGGACCTATGAATGTGATCTGTCAAAATAATAATAAAAAGCAGTCAGCTAAAGCACATTTCCCTCGATTATCACAGAAATTTTAGAGCTTTTGTTTGTTTGTTGAGCAAGGTTCATTCTTCTCTAGTAACAACATAACAATCTTCATTGATCAAACAGCAACAGCACAGATCATTAGGTCTACTTTAGAGGGAGAGAGGCAAAGGCACAGAGAAGGGAATTGATTTGTCTAGAATATTCTGATTTATAAGAATTAGGACTGAAATTAGAGGAATGAGTGGTGTTGAAGGGTGTCCCAGCCCATGGCAGGGGGTTGTAACTAGATGGTCTTTGAGGTCCAGCCCAATCCTGTCTGCGATTCCCACATCCTCCCTCTCAGACTAAGACCTGTCCCTCACCAGAGTAACTACAAGATGTTTAATTCTTAATCACTCCTGTGCTTTTTTTAAGGCAGTATTATGCAAAGGATGTAAAAAAAAAAAAAAACAAAACCCAACCTTTCTACCTTGTTATAAAAGATTAATAACAATAAAAGCCTTTAACTTCCGAGCATTTTTCCAAGCCCTACAGAAAGCAAGCAGTACAAGTACCTCTCTTGATTTCTTTGGTTTTGGCCCTGTTTTCTCTGGTGCTGTTGGTGGGACAGAGAAAAGCAGCTCCAAGCTTGCGTAGTTGGGCTCTATAAGCTCCTTGCTGCTGCTTGGTGTCACAGCCCACATGGAACGGCTTTCTGGAAGAGAGCAACACTTTAAAATGGACCACACTTCCAAGGCAGTGTGATTTATGGAAGGGAAAACACTTTAAAGGATGAATGAAATGTGATGCTCAGTAGTCCTGAACAAATGTTAATTGTTTAAGAATGGTAGCTCCCACAGACAGCAGCCCAAAGGTTTGAAGCCTAATTAAACCTGGAAAACTACCACCACATTCAATTCCCTAACTGAAGGCAGCAGATGAACTTAATGGGCTGTTCTAAATTCTTCTTGCTACTGCTGACCAGCCACACCCTTCACAGAACTGTGGTACCTAAACAGGGGATGTTGTGTCCAAGAGATAAGGATTCCTAAGTCCAGCATTACCAGAATCATTAGGAAACACTAAGCAACACATGGCACTTCAAAACACAGACTTATCTACAACAGTGGAATCTTCAACAAAGGATCTCACCTCCTTTTTTTTTTATTTTAGGAGAGACAGAAACAATAACACTGAAGGCATTGGGGCTTAATCTGAATTTACATCTCTGCCCAAGAAACCCAGTTATGACTCAAAATGTTTTTTAACATGCCTGTTTATGTTTTTTTATCATAGCAGCAAGTTCTTACCCCTGATGTCTCCCTTTCATGGTGATAAGCACAATGCAAAACAGCTGCAAGATCTGTGTTGTGTGAACTAAGTATTGAAAGCTACAACAGAAGTGAAAACAGTCTCCTTGCTGAAGGTTGAACAGAACTTTGGCAGACCACACAATAACCTCAGACCTTAGTGTTGTTTTGTGTGTGGGGAAAAAAATCACATGGCTGTGGTCAGTATGAACTGAGTTGGAGGCTACATCCTACCCTGAGGGTACATGTTCCACAGCCCTATTGACAAGTTTTTTCAGCCTTAGATCTACCCAGATGTCAAGATCTATCTTCTGGCTGTGCAAGTTAAACAACAACAACAAAAAAGAAAAAGTACAGTTTCATCTGAGAAGGCACTCACCAGTGATGTGTCAGGAGCCCAACAGGAAGAACCACAGAGGATGACTGCTAACAGATCTCTCCACTGAACACATTTAGAGCATTTTGTAAACTGCAGTTAGTACAGACTTACAACATTACTTTAAAAGTAATAAACTGAATTGGAGAAGTTAAGAGAAGATAATTTTAGCAGGCACAGAGTCTCAGTTCAACGCTCTTTCCAAACTACTGCTTCCTCCCTTTATTGACATAGGCCTGGCTTTCCATACTTATTTGGGATTGCTATTGTTTGTTCAGAGTGAGACAAAGCAACAGGATCACCTGTGTGACATGACTTACTGAGTGAAAGCCTAACCCCCCAAGGTAAGCATTAAGCAAAGGAACCGATCGGCCCGGCGTTACAAGCAAGCACGTACGTCTCACCACATCAGAGGGGAGCTTCTGCCAGTGAAACAACTTCATCCTCAATGTCGGTGTCTTCTGAGGTTGGAGCGGCCCCCGATATCCACAAGTGAGATGATTGCACCCCAGATTACTGCATGGCTGTGGTGGTGGGAGCGACAGGGCGTTTGTGCCAGGGACAAGAAGGGGTGGAGGAGGCACCGTACACCCAGAAGATAGGGGTGGAGTGGCTGCCAGCAATGGTAGCAGAACTGGCATGGCAGACTGTCCTTGGGAAGATGAAGAAACACCTTGCAGGGAAAATGATGTGTTCCCTGGAGATTGCTGTGGCTTCCCAGAAAGACGAGTTGTTGGAGAAAGACTCAGGTCTGTACTGGCCTTTTCCTCTTCCAAGTTCATATCAACTTGAATGCATTTATTCACCTTTTGAACAGATCTTCTGGACACTGTTTTGTGGTGATTTAGGCACTGCGTGTATGATAGCAGGTTCTCCGTTGCTTGCCCTGGTCCCATTTTCCTGCTCTACAAAGCAATGAGGAGGCACATGAGTTAGGAAAGTTTCTCCACAACTGCTGGTTGCTGCTAACTCCCACAAAGAAACAGAAATATCAGTGACCTTCCCATTAAGGTAAATAGCAGAAACATTTCTCTCTGCTTTAGGAGTGACATTTCATGGTGCTTTGAGCTGCCTGATCCAGGGGCAAAGCAGCATTGATGACCATAAGGCTCCCTTGATCCTTCTACCTTCTTGTTGTGACACATAAAGAAAAGAAGAGCAAATGCTATCAGCATTGCAAATCTCTACCTGGTTGCTCTTTTCCCCTCGCTGCTCAGTCATTCTCTTGGGTTTTTCTTTGTAGGGTGTAAATGGATGCCTCCTATGGAAGTTGCTACAGGTGGTCTATGCAAGGGATTTCCCACAGGGACACAGTTGCTTGACCCTGAGAAACCACACAACTACACCTTACCTTGACTGCAGAAGGGTGGGGATTTTAAGAGAAACTCTCTGATATCCTAATAAATAAAACAAGCTACAGCTGAGGAGGACTGAGGTTGAGTTGTTTATGCTCCTGTGACCACACAGGGAAATGACTGATAAGCTTTGAAATGAGTTAAGTCTTACTTTGCCCTTTAACTGCATTTTCATCTAGGACAAATCTTTATATTTGCCCTGAGACTATACCATTTCTCTTGGAGCCTCTTGCAAAAGTCTGTGCAGAAGTCCTCATCTAGTACATGTGACCAATTTAAAATATGGGATGGACCCACCAAAGTCAGTAGATGTACTTTCTGACCCAGGAGTTAGTTTTGTTTGCTTGACTGAATAAACTTTTCTTTTGCAAACACTTGCATATCTTGTGGATAAATGATGTCCTGGGATGCTTAATCCCAGTGGCTGTAGCAGCTTTGTGATTTCCCTCTTTACCTAACTTCCATAGCAATGTCTAACAGCAATAGTACAAACACCACATGTTAAAAGAGGAACAATAAGCAAACTCCCAGTGCTCCAGTAATGACACAGTGGATGCAGGTTTTTTAGGGACCGCATGTAAACAGAAACAAAGATACACAGCCCCTCCACCCCCCATCGTCCCAGCCCTTACACAGGTCCTTAACAAAACACATGCTGGCTGCTTTAATGGCATTAACTGGATGGATACTTTCATTTTTATGTTTAGTCCAGGATCAGACTTATTTGGTATGAACACCATGTTTATGTTCCCAAAGGACTAGATTAATACTCATGAATGACCATTTTCCTCCTGACACAGCAACTTTAGCTTATGTCTTACACAGGCAAAACTCTTCAAGGAGCTGCAATAAAACCTACAATTGATGTATCTCTAGTCCACAGTACACCTCGAAAGCATCTCCTATAATTTCAAAGAGCTTGTCTTTGAAACCTGGTGGTTCATACTGATGGTAGTGTCCAGCTCTCACAACAGCCTGAGTAAAATTGTGAACCAGCGGATCAGAGGCAAAAGGAAGTAATAAAACTTTTGATTTGTCTTTTTAATCTTAATTTAGTAAGAATGACTTACATTAAGCACACAGAATGTTAAATCAACCAGAACATAACACTTGATTTACATACAAAATGGGAGCAATTAGAATGGCTAAGCCAAAGGCCTATAATAGAAAGTGAGTATTAACTGTGTTTGCTGTTTGCTTGAATTAATTTGTTGTTGGTTTCCATAAGCATTTTTTTGGCACAAATAAGCACTAACACTTTCCCAAAGGTAAAGCAGGCTTATGTTTCATTTATGTCAACAACTTAATGTATCCCCTTTAGGACTTCACAATCTTTGTGCTGAACTTGTACAGATACCTGTAATTACCCTGGCAGGACAAGCAGGGGACTCAGCACCATGAAACACTTAATGAGAAATAAGCCACTTTCAGATAGAAATATTAGGAGTAAAATGACCTGATTAAAAAAAAAATCTTATTAAAATAATCATGTTAAAATTCTGTTGCTTGTTTATTTTAATTAAGCTATTGTAGGAATCAGTAAAAGACTATTAATTAGGAAGATTTTATTTTTTTTTTAATCAGAATGCTCTTCTAAATTGCCATGGGGTTTGTGTAAAGGAAAGTCTTGTTTTTAAAAATCCTAATAAACCAGGAATACTATGCAAGAAACATCTAATATGCTTTGAATGATAAATAGGCTTAGAATAATGTACCTCCAAAGATTATACTTTTGAGACTGTGTAGAGAAATCCATGCTGTCTGGAAGATTAAAGCTTTGGTATAACTCAAAGGCAGCTGTAACTTACATTGCTGATATTGTTCAAGTGAGCTTGTGGGATACTTTAAAAAGAATAAAAAGAATCACTGAATGTAATTTCTTCTTAGAAAGTGTAAAAACCCACCTCTGGTAAATTTATACACCCACATCTCGTTGCAACCAGGCAAGGACTAGCAGCCTGCAGAAAGCTCCAAAAGCTTGGTAATTGGCTGGCACTGTGCAGGCAGGGCACAGAGATTGAGTCAATGCACCAGCCTGACTCTGATGATCCAGTTGAAATCAATTAACTTGCAATTAACTGTGAAGCTGTTTTTAGGGCTCTGCTACTCTATGTTTTGTTTTATTGGAAAAGCTGTTGATGTTTGAGGACTGCTGTAATACAGGCTTTTGTTTTCATTTGCTTACTGGCAGGCTCAAATAAGCACCCTTTGAGTTAGCCTTGAAAGATAAGCTGCATTTTGATAGTATAGGGTTTAGATATTCAAGTTAGATCCAAAAAACATCTTACCTCTGATTCTTGGACCTTGTAAGCACTCTCAGTTCTTTCTTTCCTACTGTTGCTGATGAGCTGATATGGGACTCTGTTATTTTGTAAAACCTGATTTTCATTTTAGCTGGAAGTTCATGTATTGATCATTATTATGCTGGATATGCAGGGATTTCAATAAATGCTTCAGAAAACCTGGTCTTTCCCCTTACATGCTATTCCTAAAGGGTTTTTCTTGTTTAGAAACTGCCCTGTACACTTTCAAGGTAACCATCAAAAGTGAAAGCACAGGAATCAATATCTGCAATGCAAGATGTTTCAGAGGGTAAGAAGATGTACTGTTTATCAAAGAGCTGGAAGTGAGCTACAGGATGTATAACCCAACCAGGGAGATGACCATGCAGATAGGTAGCCCCTAACGAAGCTATTTTTCATTACATCCCAATGGACTACACTTGCTATAGTTTGGATTCAGGGACCTGCCTGCATTAAGAGGCTCCTCATATGATATTCTTCACTGTTGGCTTTTCAACAGGTGTAATTTATTCTTCATGTTCATGGTTAGCAATTAGAGATCCTAATCCTTTCACAAGCAATTTTATTGCTGTAAGGGTTACCCTCTTCTTTTCAGATATATTTCTAGGGGTTTCCAAGGGTTGTCTGCAATCTGGGTTCAGAGAAATGCTGTGCCTCCATTTTCTCCGATCAAAAAGCTGGAAGCAATTGGGAGCAAAGTGAAAGTGATCACTTTTTGCTGTTACTGCCCCTGCTGCTGGCTGAAGCATGCTGTAAACTCTGTGTTCTTAATGCCTGCAGGCTCAATTCTGGTGGTGGAGTTAAATGAAAAACCTCTAAGGGAACTGACTGCTGATGGGAAGACAGGAGCCTTGGGATCTGCTGCAGGTGGAGCCTGGATGAGCAGCTGTGGTTGTCAGAAGCCAGGGGAGACTCATGCTAAGAGCCCTTTGTTGGTCTTTGTGCCCTGTGGTGGCAGTTCAACTAAGGAGCTGGATGAAGCCATATGGAGAGTAAGGGGATTGAGTATGAAAGGTAGGAGGCTGGGAGAGTGGTGAGTTGTAGGACTGAGTGCTTTGTAAAGAGTTGGGATCTACTTTTCAAAATGGAAGGGTATTTTGGCTGTTACCTTAATTTGGGCTTGTATACCTGAAAGGATTGTTGACAGTTTATAATAGCTTTGATTTTCAGATGTTTGCTAGGTTTGAGATAGGTCATGGCTTGGAAGAGATTACTGTATTGGCTGTCATTTAATCTACACACAGTTATTCTGTGCTCTGTACCCACACCTCTGCAGGCAACCCTGAAGGTCAGGCTCTCTCCCCTGCCTGCTAGACCTCTGTAAGTGAAGCAGAGCATTGGAAAGTACTTTAAGGGAGAAAACCCCTTCTGTCCTCCCATTCTTCATGGGGCCTCTCTGGCTCTGAGGAGGTACTTGAGAAAAGCAAACCATTTGTCTGTGATTCAGGATGTGTTTGTAGACTGCCACTACTCCCGAGGCATATTCTTTGGAGTGTCTGGTATCAGTTCACTAAAGAGGATTAACGTATAGACCTGGAAGGGTTTCTGGACTCCTACTACTCCTATCTTTTCTGAACTATTCTGCTTCTCTTGTATCAGGTTCTTGCTGAACAGGAAATCATACTATTGTTGGTCGGGAGGGGCCCCAGTCTTGTCCTTCAGAGGACTATCACCACCACTCTAGATCGGAGCAGCTATGGTTTTGTCTAATTGAGCTGTTGAAAACCTTAAAGAATGGAGGCTGCAAAACATGGCAAAGCATCTAGAAAAGGTCTGGTTGGCTTCAAAGGATCACCCCTGGAAATTGTGTGCTATGGGGGCTTTCATTTAGATTAAAAAATTGAGTTTTGGCTTTTGAAGGATCATAGCAGCAGACATCATGGATCTGCTACACTTTTGTGTGTGCTGCCTCTTTAGGCAAACCTTACCTCTCTGTGGTAGCTCTGACTTTCTCCATCAATTCTGGCTGAAGGATTTAGTAATTATTTGCCACCAAATCATGACCAAGCACATTGCAGATTATGTTGTATGAAGCTGCTTAAGTACTAAACAAACACATCAAGTTCTGCGTGCCCAGAGCAAGGCAAACCAACCGTAGCTGTAATGTATGTGGCATCAGTGAAGAGTGTTGATCCTAGAAAAAGCCTGCTTTGACAGGCTGGGATAGTATCTAAACTGATGTGGTAAGAGCTGACTGTCACAAGAGTGATTCTTCTCTTCTGACACTGAGGAATCAAAGCTGAGTCTGCTTAGAGTCTCCAAAAGTGAAAAGCAGAACCACTAATGCCTACCAACACCTGGCTCTGTATGAATTGTCACACACAATTCATAGAATCATAGAATTGTAGGGGTTGGAAGGGACCTCGAGAGATCATCGGGTCCAACCCCCCTGCCAAAGCAGCTCCCTAGGACATATCACTCAGATAGGCGTCCAGACGAGTCTTGAATATCTCCAGAGAAGGAGACTCCACCACCTCCCTGGGCAGCCTGTCCCAGGGCTCTGTCACCCTCACTGTGAAAAAGTTCCTCCGCATGTTGGTGCAGAACTTCCTGTGCTCCAATTTGCAGCCATTGCCCCTTGTCCTATCCCCACAGACCACTGAAAAGGGGCTGGCTGATTCCCCCTGCATCCCCTGCTTCAGATAATTATAGACTTTAATTAGGTCCCCCCTTAGTCTTCTCTTCTCAAGGCTGAAGAGTCCCAACTTACTCAGCCTCTCCTCATAGGGGAGATAATTCTTGCAAGAATTGTTCGTGTCACAGCAGGGAGAGTCCCTAATGTGAACTAAGTGCTAGCACAGTGTGGATGAAGGAGTAATACTTACAGTACTGAATATGCTGATTAACTTGTAGTGGTCAAATTCTCTAATGGTATTTAAAGTCCTGTACCTGCTCTACAGTAAGGAGTTGGAGGGCTCTCTCTTTACTATGTCATTGCATACTATGCCAAATTCATTGCCGTTGCCAATCCTCCAAACAGTGTGGTTATTCTGCAAGCTTGTCACTGTATTACAATTGCAAACACCAGTAAGGTGTCACTGCCCCATTTTTAACCCTCTATAGTCAAGCGTCTAGATGTGGCAAAAGCTGTTTTCATGTCCTGCCCACAGCTTGACTCTGAGATGACCAAAAAAAAGTGGTTTATGATGAGTTGGTTCGTGACTGTATTTGCTTTCAGATGCATTAGGTAAACATAACCCCATAACTAACATGTTCCCCCATATTTCATGGCTACGACTATTACCACACAGAGTGAGCTAGGATTGGTACAGTGCTGACTTTTGGTCTTGGTAAGCGTCTATGTTGTACTCAGTTCACTACTGGGTACAGAAAAACCAGAAATATAAAGCCATAGATCCAGGCTTTAAGTTTAGACAGGATGAAAACCAGGTAGTTATGCTGAAACAGGCACATGTGTTTTTCTCTTATTTCCACTTATCCTCTCTCAAACCAGAACAGATGTTTCTTAGTCCCCTCTGTCCTACTGAATGTATAAGACCAAACAGTATGCTCCAAGTTAAAAGCACTGGCACTCGATGTAGCTCCATCTGTACAGCTCTGTTTCTTGAGGAGATAAAAAATGTTTTATTATTCCTAAGTATATACAATGATATACTTAGAAGCTTTATAAACTATGTGGAAAATATAGGACTTACATATTCTGATGAATCACAGGCCTTCCCCTGCCCCACAAGAGAAAGGAAGCTTGTCAAGTACTTATTTTATTCTAAACTTTGAAATATTTTTGGTATTGAAATTGAAAAAACCCACACCAAACAACAACAAAAAAAAACCCAAAGAAAACCCAAACCCTGCAAATCCATCCCATTCAACATGTCTGAATTCTGTTGTGAAATATTTGGAAAAGACTTGTGCTGATTTCTTCCATCACTTCAGTTTATCATACAGCCAGTGCTAAATTAAGGAGTATGCAGTTATTTGGCAACGAGAAACTTGCGGTGTTCACAGGCTGTTTTACATACCAGACTCCATGTGCAGTCACTGTAATATACCACAAGAATTCTTTTATTGTTGTCCAAATTCACTGTTGGCTTAGATGGCCACAGACCTGCTGAAGTAGCTGCAAGTGATGTTGTTTTTACCAGTAATTAAATTAGCCTTGCAATCACTGAAAAAATCTTCAGCATCATGAGCTTTATTTCAAGGTAACAAAAGGAGCAGAAGTGCACATCCCAGCTGAACATCTTTCTCTGACCTGCTCTGATTCTGTCCCCTGTTCTTAAATAATCACTGTCACGGAAGCAGAGCTGCTCTTGGGTAATAAATTATAAATGCTGTGCTTCAGCCTGCTTGTTGGGATGTGATTGTGTAGATAATTTAATATAGTTTTCACAGATGACTCTGGAACAAAGTACAGGCTCAGAATAACCCATTTCTCCATAAACTCTCAAGGGCAGTGGGAAGATAATACCAAACACCCTCTCTTTGCTGGCCAAGGTAAAAACACAGAGCAATAAAATGTCTGGCTGTGTGGAAAGGGATGCTGTTTCTCTAGGTGGAAATGGGGGTAGCTGAAGGACCCAGGAGAAGTAGACACCTGCCGCAGCATCTGAAGAGAGCAGGCTGTGGGGCATGAGCAGGTAGGGAACCCTGGGTACCACCCAGAAAGCCTGCCTGTTTGTTCCCAAGTCCTGAATCTCAAAATAATTTTTTCCCGTCGATAAAACGGTGGGATGGGGAGGAGGAGGCTAGCTGCTGGAAGGTTTTTGCTGGAAACATGGAGGTTTTGAAGCTGCATGTTTGATCCTCAGATTTTTGGAGCCTGGGGTCTTATCTGAGAGGAGAGAAGCTGGATTAGTGAGTGTGGAAGGACAAAGGATTTATGCTTTGGGTGATGTACTCTGTAACTAGAAAAGAGGAAGAAAAAGGGGAAACCTGTAAATGTGATAAAGACAGTCCTGCAGGTCAGACCTGGGGTGGGTTCTGTGGTTCTACAGGAAATGGTGGGATTCTGCTTGTTTCTGCCAGCTGGGAATGGGATTTCAGCCACAACAGGGCTGTACCGCTCAGCGGGCTCTCCTGCGCTGAAGCTGCCCATGCACCCGCTCTCCACTGACCTTTGTTCATCGATTCTCAATATGCTCATAGCAGTGATTTGGTTAAAATAAACCAGTCATTTAATTCTGGGTTTAACTTCTAACTTAGTCCAGCGAAGTCTTCGGTATTACACGGATGTTACAGGTCCCATTAAGCAAAGCAAAATAAGCTTTAGCCTGAACATTAGTCTAGCCACGGTGGGTTACCATATAAAGGCAGAGTTCTTCAAAGCACCCAGCTCTTCCACTTGATTCATGTTTCAGTATCACACCACAGATTCAACAACCATGAATCATTTTAACTGGACAGCTATGTACAAAACTATGATACAGTGTTATTACAAAACTCCAGGAATAAAGCTCTGAATTTTGAAAACACAATACTGCACATTCCCTGTTGTAAAGCAAAAGTCACATGAACCGACACCTTCTGCGGCTTGAACACAAAGACTTTTGAGTGCAAGCAGCTGACAATGGCATTCGAACCTAGAGATTTATTAAAGGATGAGCTGAAAATATGTCCAACAGAGCACTCTGGAAAACCTCTTCCTGGTGCTTTAATAGCAGGAATTGGGTCCAAAAGTTGATAGACACATCTGTGCTTGTGAGAAGATTGCTGCAAGACTACTGACGTGCTTTAACTTAATTGCACATAAGCATCATGTAGGAACCAGACACAGTTTATCTGGCCATATGCTTACTAAAATACATTTATTTTTTAAAAACCTCTTTTTCCCCCTGTAACCAATTTCCCTTGCCTTAAATGATTGAGAATAAAAATACATTTGTCTAATCTTGGTCTTGGTCCTGGTCCAATATAAATCGTCAGTGGGCAATGAGAAGAGGGAGTAACACATTTCCACCTGTGAGGGTACAGCCACTGCTTAATTTATACCCTTAATTTAGTTGAGGCACTGCTATTTTTACAATTTCTCTTAGGACTAAACACTGCGGTCCTTTCTTGGGCCACACTCAGCTGTCGTATCAAGAAGAGTTTGGCCTAAGAGCAGATTGAACGACTTGGCTTTGAGGACAGCAGGTGAGAGTTTGGACCCTTTCATGTTGCTATGCACAGAACCAGCCCCCATCCCCACAGGTGCCTGGCATAAGGCACAGGCCGAGGCTGTCGAAGTCTCTGGGGAGGCTCTTTGGGTCTTGGGATGAGGAATCAAATGCTGTGTGAGGAGAAGCAATGTGTTCTGGTGGGCAGGGCTGAACATGGTGGTGGTTTGGCGATGCAGAACCGGTTCCTGTGAAGCTGGTGATACTCCAGGGACATGTGAGTGGTTCACTGGGCCTCTGCTATTGCTTCTGCCTTGCCGTGACACCTGCAAGAGGAGGGGGAAATGCAAATTATTTGCAGCTAGAAAACAAAAGCAGTGTGGTTTTGTATGTGGGTGTATCTAATGGCTGGGTGCTACTACAGAAACCAGTTTCAGATAACCTAAAACCAGGTAAGAGCTAAATCTCTACATATTTAATGAAAAACTTTAAGTTTCCAGAACTGATCCTGATGCTCAAGAGTTTGGGCAACTTTGCTTTTGAGTTGGGCACTAGTTCAGCCCAGCAATGTGAGTCTTGTGTTTTCCAAGCAGAATATTTGAATATGATTCTAGATATTAAATTGATGACGTTTCTAAATTTGGAGGATTTAGAAGAATGAGGTGGCCCACTGACACTTTTAAGAACTTGTATCACTCCATAAGCAAATAAAATACCATTTCTAATGAGAGACGTGAAGACAAAGGCCATAGAGGAGGACAAGTGTTAGTTTAATAATATCTTTGTCCATTAGAAAATGGCCCACAGAGATTACTAAGTCTTTATGGTTCCCTGCAGCATATTCTGGGTCTCCAGGACTACAGGAAAAGATGAAAAGAAAAAGGGGGGGGAGGGGAAGACCTTGACTCTCAAACCCTGCTGTCTCTTTGCAGAGGGAATCTGGCTGTGCCACGCACCGGTCAGAGCAGCGTGTCCCCTTCCTGCCTCCCTCCTCACCTGGCTGCGGTTTTGGAGCACTCTGTGTTTGGTTTGTTAGTTTTCCAGGAAACAAATCAAGTAGATTTGTGAGCAGGAAAATTGCCAAACCTGGTTGCTTCTGGACTTGTGCTTTCAAGACTTTTGTTTCCCCTAACCTTTCCAAATGGCATAAAGACGGGGAGGGACAGGAAAAAGGGGGTTACACGAGAAAACGCAAACATCTGTTGTGACCCTCTAGGATCTAATACAAGGGAACCCAAACAGCATCTCCCATGAGTCCAGGCTTCGTACCATCCCTCCTTAGTCTGTCAGCTTTTGTTAAGTGAGCCTTCTTCAAGCTCCTTAGAGATTTGGTTGGAAATGCGTTCAGTTGTTACCAGCAGACAAATGCAGTGTGACAACCATTGCTTTGATGCCATGGGCAAGTGGGCTTAACCATTTCTTCCAGGAGCATTAAGATAATGTGGTACCACTCTTTGGGTGTAAAACCTGACACTTAAAGAATGTTAATACCGAAATTGCTGAGTAACAAGATATCACAGTCAAGGTGAGGTAAGAGCTCAGTAGCTGATTACAGTAGAGTTTTACTGCTCTGAAATAATATTTCACAGGGTCATAGGTTGTTCCTGCCCTTACACTGCTGCTATTAGAGAAGCTCTAAAAACAGATAAGGGGATTGAATGTTGATGCCTGCAGCTGGATCTGTACAAGAAGATTCCTACAGCTTCACTGAGACCCAGAAAGTTACATCTCTAGCAAATCCACCAGAGAAATACCCTGTACCAAAAGAGAACTGGTGCTGTCATCTGAACAGACCACATACACTTCGGACAATAAATACAACAAAATAAGATTAGGCAGAACGTCGTAGGAAAAATTCCTGATGGGAAGCACTCTGGGCTTGATGAGTCTGTCAGATCAGGAGGTACAGACTTGAGCTGTGTTTGGGGTGAGGAAGCACTGTAGTGGGACACTAAGAAGCAAATGGGTTTTTGTTTCATTTAACCTTTCCAAGTGACATGAAGATGGGAGCAAAGAGGGAATTGCAGGTTTCAAGGTGCAGCTCATCTCTGCCTTCCAGGCTCTGAAGCACAGCCAGGTGCTGCTGGTGGGACCGGACTGTGACAGGCATGGCATTTCAAGGACATGCTGAAATTCCTGCCTGAACTCGGTCACTTCTAAAAAAGTACTGTTTGTCCATACCTTCCTCTATGTCTTCTAAGAGGAATTCAAAGAATTCTGTGTGTCTATTTTTTTTTGAAGTATGACTTTTGTTAAGTCTGCACGCTGGAATCTCTGTGCTCAAAACATACATAATCCAAGTTACACTTCTCTCATAGTTTCAGCTGCCCTCCCTGCACAGCATGACCACTGGTCCTGATATATTTCTTACCTGTGCCTTGTTGCCACTATTATGTCCTCTTGCTGAAAACCTTCCTTAGGATTTTTAAACCAACAGAGCTGCTTCCCTTTTTCACTTGATGTAATCCTGCAGTCTGGCATGGAAAGGGCCAGGAGGGCAGGAGCAGTCAGGACTGTAACTACCCAATTTATATCTCCTTTTGCTGGCAATGATGCCTCAGGTGTGAGAACAAAAGCAACCCTGTGTAAAAATCCCACAGAGAAATGTCTGTTCTGCCACCCCATGGGCCTGGTTGCAAGGAAGGGGCTATGGCTGGCAAGCACCACATGAGCAGGGCTCCCATCCCAGCTCCTAGCCCTAGGCACTGGGGATGCTGGAGAATAAATACATTCCTTTCAGGAAATGAGATTTGACATTATTGATTCAGTTCATATTCATCAGCATGGAAAAGACAACGTGTAACTATGCAGTTTCAGTACGGTGGGTGTTTCGATTGTTCCTTTCTCTTGCTTTTCTTTCCACTTGCTGTAAAAACAGGCACAGTTTTGCAAATGGAAGCCTCATCCTGAAACTCCTTAAGTTTTCTTTTGAGAGGCAGCTGTATGAAGGACGACAGGAACTTGGTACACAGTTTCACCAGAAATTTGGTTTACCTGTATTTTTTTGGATGGGTGGGGAGAGGGAGCGGAACGAAAACCAAATTATACCTTGCCTGCCCCTGTCCCAGAAAGCTGCATGAATGCATGTAAGAAGTATGCAGTCTGTTTGCTCCAACAGACTCTGTGTGTCACTCTGGAATTCAGTTTGGCTTTGAGCTGGAGCTGGTATCTTGCCCCAGCTATTACTTCTCCCCAGGTCCAGTGTGTTATTCTCTTTACCAGGTAGCTATACTAGTATGGTGTAGGAAGTGGGTACCTGCAAGCAAAGCAAACATTGTTCTTTGCAGGAAATAAGTACTGAAACTGCATTTTTACAGTTTTGGAGAAAGTAATTGGATCAAAGCAACGACTTTGTTTATCATATGAAGCTGGATTCACTTGGTTAGAATAATGACTTTTAATTATCTGCAGGGAAAGGAGGTTTGGCTGCTGCTGACACAGAGGACAGACGTGGGCTGTGACCCTGCGTCGAGGGGAGGTCAGCGCTGACTCCACTCAATGCAAGATCAACACCCCGGAGAGTTAAAATCAGAGTAACAAATTTATTTTACATGGATTTGCAATTAGGCACAAAGACAAGAAGCTTAGCAGATATGCTGAACACTGGTTAGGTCCGTAAAGTCCCAATGCTGTGGTTAGTTCACATAAAAGTGCCTTTGTGGGTTTACATACCTCATTGTACCACACAACCTTTTTTTGTTTTATTATCTCCAGTATCAGACTCAACCTCTGCTTTTAAACAAAAGAGAGATACGAAATATAGCTGATCATGGCAAGGCAAACATAACAACGGGGAACTTTTAAAATTGCAAACATTGTCTAGTACCAGAGAGGTCCCTAAGATGCCATCCCTGGATGCCCAGGGTGCCCTGTGGTTTTGGGGTTTTTTTTTAGTTTCCTTAAGCCAGAAGCACTAATTTCAGATGTCAGGGAAGCATCACCAAGGCTGGCAGTATGGGTGCTCCTGTTGCTGCAGCTCCTCTTGCTGCCTTCTAGGAAACAAGTTTGGGAAACCTTTCTCCAGGAACCCACTTTTGGTTTGTGGCTTGTTTCTTCACTAAAATGGAATGTTCAGAAACAGCCCCAGGACATGCTGACAAGGTAACAGTAAGTCTCTCTGTGGTAGATGCTCAACCCACACTGTCTTTCTCAGCAGTGGATATTCAAACCCTTCTTTCCTTTCTCCTCCACCTTCTTTGGAAGGAAAACCATTAAACATTGATAAAAAGAGACCTCTAACACTTTCCTGGACACTTGTTTGACTCCAGGATCTTGCAGAAAACAGGTTTTGAGAGTATATTGCATCTTTCTAAAGGCTGACAAGCCCACGATTATTCCCTATGAGGTACCTCTAATTTGGGACTATAGTATCCACCCAAGGAATTCACCTTGGTAGAGTCTGAGGGACTTGGATGCCCTTCCCAGGCTTGGGACTGGCTATGAATGCTAGGAATCAGAAGAGACCTGGGTGTCTCCATCAGGTCTCCAGCCCAGTGCCAAGGGCCAATTCAGCCAGCCAATTACAACCCTTTGCAAAAGCATGAGCAAGATGCTTTTTTCTAATTGTTGACTTCTTCCCCTCACCCTGCAGCGATGGCTCGAGGGCCTGCTGTTCAGGGGACACCTACAGCATGCCCCGAGCAGGCTGTCCAGACACTGCAGGCAGAGAGCTCCTGAGGTTGAGGAAAAACCAAACAAACCCACAGCAGCACTGAGGTTGCTGCATTTATGTGTTTGTAAGTAGCTGAGAGGGGGTGATTGCTGATTAAAGACCTGGTATTAACCGCTTTTAATCACTGCTCTGGAGTCTAATGGAGCTCTTGTTTGCATATAACCGTGCCCTGTAGCTGTCTTTAGCACACTTGACAGATGTGCTTATTGCCATCTTTACTGTGTATGCTTAATGGGCTTTTTAATTATTGATTCATCATTACCCCTTTATAAACTGCTTATGAATGTCAAGAAAATGAACTATGCTTGTGTTTTTCTTTTAAAATCTCTTTTGGGTTTAAAACCAAAAACAGGTCCATGAAACAGCATGGCTCTAGGGGCAGGAGGCACTCCCTCCTTCAAGTGGGGAGGAACAGATATATACAAATACACAAGGAAGCCTCCCCAGTTTAACTCTGTCCCAGAGGGCTATAGTGAAATAGGCTACCTGAGTAGGTTTTGCTGTGCCTCTTTTTCTTCCTGCGTTTTCCAGATGGCCTCTGCTTTTCTCTGTCGGTGTGAGTTTGCCCTGGAGGGAGTGTTGCCGAACAAGAAGAGTCAGTGGCTGGCTCCTCTGAGAAGGACTTCTCTTGAGACGTGTCCAACAGCGAGTCTGTACCAGGGTCTTCATTTTCTTTTGCCCCATCTTTCAACTCTGCCTGATGAGCCTTGTCACAGGGAGCGACCTGAGCGCGGCCAGGGTCCATGCCAGTCTCACTTGGCCGGGATTCTGGCTCCTGCACCAACCTATAGCTCTCTGAGCCATCAGCTGGGCACTCCTTGTCCTGGCTTTCTGAGACAGACCCACTGAGTTGGTCTCTCAGAGCAGTGCCCGAACTGCTGCTTGCGAACATTATGCCCATGCCCATGTTAACAGGAGAGAAGGCGATGGAGCCGCTCTTTGTGCTTGGCTGGGGGCTTGCACAGCTGTCTGTCTGCTCCATCCCAGTGCCTGGCATGGGCTGACTGGCCCCATCAGCTTCCATCAACCTTACTGAGGGGCTTTCCGTCCGTGGCTCTGGTGGCAAATTTCCTCCAGCACTGTTTTTAGGTAATGCCTGGTTTAAAGCTGAGGCATTTCTAGTATCTTCACCCATCTCCATCAGGGCAGTGGTTGAGGGGAGAGTGCTTTCTGAGGAAGAACCATTGTTGTTTTGCTTGGTCTTCTCATCAATCTGCTTTCCTGCTGCTTGTGGATCCTTAGTGCTCTTTCCTTTAAACAAAAAACATACAATCAGCCAGAGCTGCAAAGTTGCACCTGGGAGCAACCAAGGTGTTCCTGCCACTGGGAGAGGTTACGAGCCAGCAGCTGACCATGGCAGATGTGCTGGCCCTAGAGCAGCTATGCAGTGACAGCACCACTTTATCCTCCCTATACCTCCCTCACACAGGATCACCCCAGATGGACTCCAAGCCTCCAGTTCAGCAAAGCTCCTGCTCTGTTTTCAGCGCCTGTCTTTGCTGCCAACCAGCTGATTTCCATGTAAACCCCAGCTGGATTCCCAAGGGTGTCAAAGCAGGAAGATGGAACCAACCTGTGAGGTCCTGAAACTGGTGGGACTGTTTGCTTGGATGCATGAGGACTTCAAAAATGCCCATGAGCCAGCCTAATCCTGTCCTTGCAGAGCAGGTTTGGGAGAGCCACATTGCACAAGTCAGGCTCTATGGTAGGCCCATGCCCTTGGACTTATCTAACCAACATGAACGTCAAGAGACCAAAGAAAATCTAAACCCACGAGCTCTCTCCTAACAAGCACCAAAAGGACTTGGGTCCTTCTGCAAATAGGGCTTTCTCATCTTTTTAAGGGCCTCTCTAGATTCCCAAATGTAGACTAAGGGTGCAGTGATCTCCAAGGCAGTGACAAGCTGTGCTACCAAGACTTGATAGCAAGGAGGGGACTTAGGTAGGGATGACACCAGCACCCCACTCGCATGGTTCTGTGCCTGACCTGTGGGCCATGCCTCTCGGGGCTTATCAGCATGGGTGCAAGGTCCTGCTGCTCCAAATTGCTGCTAATTCTGGGACAGACCTGGCTGACAACAGCTCAGGGCTCTCTGCTCCTCTTCTTCATGGCTTTGACTGGAAAGCTTCCTTAAATAAAATGCCCCAAATACGAAGGCTTCTTGTTTGTGTGCTTGGCTCAGGCTTAGAGGCAGAGGAGAAGGAATAGCTGCAGGTAGAGCTGGGTCTGTGTCCTTACCAGAGTGGGTGTCCTCTGTGCTCTCCACAGGCAAGGCTTTTGAAACTGCATCTGACTCGTGTCTGTTCTTTGTCTTTCTCAGCGTGAACCCTTTCCTTATGTCAGCCAGTAGCGCATCGATGACACACACCTCCTCCTGCTTCACCACCCCTTTCCTAACTGGGATAGAGAAATGGGTGTTAAATCTGCCCAGGAGATAGGGCAAAAGGAGACTTTGCAGCTGTGTTGTTGCTTGGGGTGCTGTCCCAGTACAAGCAACCACTGGGCAAAAGCAAGGCACTGGTGCCAGGCCTGGAGCAGTCCATGCTCTGTGCACCCACAGCAGTGTGTTCTGGATGAAGTCAAAGGGTCTACCCCAAAGTTTGGGTGATGTAGGCTGGCACCAGCTCTGCCCAGACTTGTGCTGGGTTGTACTATGACCTTGAAACTTCTGTTTGCTATTCACGTTGATGGAAGCTATTTCTGGTTTTGGGGGTGGGGGCAGGGATGTAGGGAAAATAATCTTGATTTTTCTTTCTACACAGCTTTAAATTGTGGTTTTCAATTATTTTTTCATCCAAAAAACCCCATCAAACCCCCCCCAGAGGTTTAACTTACCTGCAGGATTTCTGGGATGGCAACAGTCTGTAGTAACAAGAGACTATTCAAGTGTAAATGGGGAATTTGGAAGGGGAGAAGTCAAATTTTTCTTGTTAGATTTGGGATTCAAAAGTTATATTTAGAAACTGAAAAAGTTAACTGAAATGTTTCAATTTGATTTGTTTTCTCTGCTCTTCAGTCAGCAGACCTAAAATTAACTTCTCTGCCCAGCTGCAACTGTGAAAAGTCAATTCATAGATCTGGCTGTAAGACACCTAAAAGCCTCTAGCCAGCCAGCTGCTGCAAACCCACAAACTCAGTTCCCACTACTGATCCACTAAAGCAGGCCCAGCAAAGACCTCCTATCAGCTCCATCTCTCTTTTTTGAAGCCCTTTCAGATACTCACTGACTTTTCCATTTTCCCCTTTCTGCCTCTTCCCCTCTTCCTCTTCCAGCTGTTTCTTCCTCTTCTCTGCTTTGGCAGCTTGCTCCTTTCTGTCCTTGTTTTCCTGCAGTGAGGTAACAGGGGCATGAGAAGATGTCTGCTAGAAAAGTCAATGAAGAGAAAGAAGATCTGCAGGTGGTTGCAAAGGAGGAAGAGAAATTGGGGCCTTATCCTGTGCATGGGCAATAAGGGCTGTCTTGCCAGGAGGGTGAGGGAGGCCGCTGGTTGGGCAGAACTCTGCCACATCCCAGTAGGAGGTGGCAGTGGGGATCTGCCTAACACAGGTACCTACCAACATGCAGATCTTCTGCTTGACCTTTTGCTGAGGAAGATACTGACTCCACAATTTCCTCTAAACTGGTAGCATTTTACTACACATCCCCTTTCTGAGTCTGTTTGCTCAGGTTGGAGCAGAGAGTTGAGTTTTATAAGCCCCTTCCTCTAAAAGTTACACACTTGACTCCACAGCACTTTTGTGACTGCAGCTACATTCACACCAAATTCACAGGTCACCAGAGTCTGGGCCAGGCCAGGAGCACCAGAACTGCATGAGAATGTAACGGAGTAGGGACTGGACAACTTTTCACTGGGTGACCTCATGCCAAGCACTGAAAAGAGGAGGTCATAAGGAGCATCTTCCCCTCACTGGATGTGGGAGTCCATCCCACCCCTGTCTGTCAGTGTGGAGGTATGCACCAGAAAAGGGGTGCTTAGCATCATGTGTGCAGATGCCAACCTTCAGGGCTCGGATGAAGAGATCTCTGAAGGTCTTCATGGTGCTAAATATGTCCTCTAAGGACAACTTGCTAGGGTCTTCACAGAGGTAATTTGCAAGTTCTTCTCTCTTCTTTTCAATGCTTTCAAATTCTTCTTCCAGTTTTCTGGAGGCATCAATGCTATCCTGAAATGTATTTAATATAAACAGTAAAACACCATCCAGAGGACAATGAGTGAAGTGCACTTGAAAAAAGGATGTCAACATCAGAGCTTGGAGCAGGACTCTGGGCTCCAACTTAGTAAACTGAGGCAGAGCTTATAAAGCAGGAAGAAACTTAAGATTTGCAGATGATCTTTGCTCCTGGTGACAGTGCTGTGCCAGTTTACAGGCATGACTTGAGCAAGACATAGAAAGTTCAATGCAAAGTTTAATCCCAAGAGAAGGGCTTTACTCTGGTGATCCACACAGAGGGTGAACATCTTCACTCAGAGTAGTCACACAACAGAGAGGAGAGAGCAGCTGGGGCAGGGGCCTTAAATGGCGTCACCAAAGGTATCTAGGTTTGGGTTGGAGCTGGCAAATAAGACACCAATGCATTGTGTGGCACTGTACAGCCTATTTTCAAATCTGAGAGCAGGTCTTGTGGCAATATTTTCCATCCTCAGCCTCCTCAGCTGCATAGGTACCATGCACTGCCTCTGTGTGTGTAATGGGGGAGATAAAAAGAGCTCCATTACTGACCTGGATAGGTTTCTCATACTGTTGTTTCACGTCGTCATTTGATGATAAGACTTTTCGCTGAAGCTCCAGCAGCTTCTTTAAATTGGCACTGGACTCCGTGCGTATAATATCAAGATTAATTCTGAAATCATACAGAAACAGCCCCCCATTAGTTGACACTCCAGCATCTTGTGCTCACCAAAGAGTGGATAAGTCTGAGCTGGTGGTTTGGTTGTCCCTCTGCTTCCACCACTTCACCCAACTGAAACCTGAGCTCTGAACTCTCTATACAGTCCAAGCTCAAGGGAAACACCTTCCTGCCACAGCACTTCTGGAAAGGCTGCCAGGCCTACCTACAACTTTGAGGACTGAGTAGATGAGTGTGGAAAAAAAGATCACCCATTCAAAGTGAGGTTGTCCACCCTCAGAGCCTGGCATTAGCTCACTTTCTCTGGTTGAAGGCACTTCAGAAATGCTTCTGGGTAGCTGGCCTTCACAAGCTCCTGCTACCACAAAGTGCAAACTTTGGTGGGGCCTGGGAGGCAGCACTACCTGAACGCTCTGCAAATTCCATTCCTAAGTGTTTCCAGCTGTAGTAGAACTATTATACCTTAAAGGAGTTTCAACTTCATCAACCAAATCTTTCGGTTAAAACCGAGTAAGATGCTGTGTCATTAATGCGCTATACTGGCTGTGTGTGGCCTGATTTCTGAGGCACTGTTGATGTGTATGGGATTTATTTTTGGGTTTAGTTTGAAGGAAGTGACACACAATTTTACCCTGCTGCTTTTGAAACATATTCAAGATCCTTTGGCAGTTCCAGTAGGTCCGTGTGGCTGTTTTCTACTTCCTGAAGCGGAAGAGAGAAAGAAATGTTATTTGCCGTGTGGCAGGAGCCGAGAGAGGAAACTGGGGGGAAGAGACATGGGCAGAAGTGCCTGGGAAGGATGACTGTGCCAGGTCCTGCTCCTGGCCCCGCTCTGTGGGTTGCTTTGTCTCACAGAGCCGAGACCCATTCAGAACAGGATGGCACGTTCAGAGGGGACAGGCATTGCTCCTGGGCTATGCAAGAAGACTGAATGCTGAGAAATACTCGCAGTTCAAAGAAAAACTGAGCTGAGACCTGCTGCTGAGCTCTTCTTCTGCCCTCTTCTGAGATGCCTGCTCTTGGCCATGAGAGGAGGCAGGACTGTGGCTTGATGCGCTTCCTACAGTCCCAGGAAGGTATCAAAAGGGCTTGGATTTTATTTGCATAATTCACTCTCACGGCTGTGCTTGCTGAAGCTGCTGTCAGCTAAAGCGGAGCTTGAACATGCATAACTGGAAGGGAGGGACTTTGATGAAGGAACATGGCAGAGCAGAGCATGGCAAAAAAGGGACAAAGCAGCACTGCAGGGAGGAAGAAAGCCATGGGGGCTTGGAGAGGAGCATGAAGAGCTCAAGCACAGCCTGATTGGAAAAGGCAGAAGTTTGTGGAAAGGCAGAAGGGCTGAATGGGTACAGACCAGCCAGGATTGCTTTGGCAGCCATGTGCTCTGTGGTTTGCAGATGACGATGTGCAGATTGCACAAATAGGAAAAAGGAAGTTCCACCCATTGTGGGGAAAGGTGCTGTAGGGAAGCAGAATGTGTCTTAAAATAAGGAGCTTGCTGAGTAGTGCCCACAAGCAGACATCACCAGCCTAAGTGATTCAAACACTCCCAACTTGAGAAACTCTGCGGCTAGCCAGGGAGGATATGAATATGAGCATGTGGCATTAACTGAAACTAGAGTAGGAGAAATGGTTTATCCGTGATAAAATCTTCCCCCTTCCCTGTCACCCAGGACTCTGCAGTGGTACCTCTAGAATGTGGTGGAGCAGCGTAATGCGGGTTTGGTTTGCTTTGGTTTCTGTTAGTTTGAGTAAAGTGCTGATTTTAAACCCATCGGCATCACCCGTGTGACTTCCCTACAAGAAAGAAAGAAAGAAAGGAGAGGTAACTCCTGTGTCCACCCAAATTACAACCCTAAAGGAGATCATTCCCAGACTGTAACGGGGGGACGACAAGACAAAAGAAGTCCTTACGTAGTTCAGAAAGTTTCCAACTTTGAGAATCAGTTGACAAAAGAGCGGCAGGCGATGACTGGTCAGAAGATCTGAAAAACATAAAGGACTTATAAACAAAATCCTGTTACACCAGAACATTTCCTAAACTGCACTGAAAATGGGATTCTGAATTTCACCATGATTTTGCAGTCCAGTGCTCCAACCCACAGAAAAAATGATTATATATAGATTCAATTCCTCAAGTTCCTCTTAATAAAAGCTTTTGCGACTTCTTTCTTTCTTTGCATCTGGTCTCTCATTTGTAATGGAAAATAACCTGGAGCTGGACTCTTCTAACTAGCAACCATCAACTTGCTGCCTTCTTTGGAAATACCCTGATTTACCCTGGTGTGGGCAAGGGGAATTGGGCTGTAATTTTAATCTTGCAACCTCCATTCAGATGTGCAGTGAAGCCAGTTCTGCCAGCCCTGTGATTATCTGCCAGCTGCTCAAACCAAACAAGCTCACTCTGTTCTTGGTCTCGCATGGTAGAGGTGATTATCAGGGCATGAAGGGCATAGTCTCTGTCCTTGCTCTTAAGACAGGGTGCTGCAAAGGTGTGCTTCTGAAGTGCTCGGCTTTGAGGCAGAAACAGCTCCAAAAGGACAACTGGGTAGCTGGGAAGATGCTTTTTGCAGTAAGCTTCAATTTATCCCAGCAGGTATCTGTAATGCCAGCTGGAAAACACCAGGCAGGAGTTGGGAGAACTTGCTCTGTAGGACAGGCAGCACTTAACAGTGCCAAAAAGAGCAAGTGGAGTGGGACCTGAGGTTTCTGCCACAGAAAGCCAAACCCTATGACATAATGTCTCCATGTTCTCACCAAATTAGAGCATCAGAAATTTATAGCCCAAAGTAACAAACTTTTAATTCTGGTTCCATTTGCAGGCAGGGAAGAATTAAAGCATCACTACTCTCTGGGGCAAGTTTGGGGTGTGTTTTTCTGGCAGCAGAAAAAAATGCAGTGTGAAGGTCCTAATGTGACAAATAACACTGGATGAATTCGCTTCAATGGGCCCAGTTCCACTGTCTAAATTCAACTCCTTTGAAAGGGCTGACAAGCTTCCAGCGCCTCACCATTGAGGTTTCAGAGAATTACATCTACTGCAGAAAAAGAGGGATGAGAGTGAGGGAAAATGATCTCTGGCCCTTATTAAGGGCTTTAGCCTTCATTGGAGATAGCTAAAGCTGCATCCCATATTCTGCAGTGAACCAGTGAATGGACCACAGGGGAGTTTTTTAGGGGCTGGGTATTATTACAGAGGTTATGGGGAGTTTTGGGGGAGTTTACAGCTTACTGTCATAAATATGATCTGGAAATAAGGTCAGGCCATTTACCTTCACAAGCCCGGTGGATGGCTTCAGCTTTTGGCTGAATCATGTCCAGCACAACAGTGGTCTCTTCACAGATCAGCATACATTCAATGCGCAGCTGGTAGCTATGGGCAGAGATTGATTCAAAGCTTAAAGGTACCATGATCTTGGCCAGCACAGCAGCCCTCTTCCCACATCACTGCTAAGTCTGGCAACCCCACAACGTGACTTTCAACCACATCTCCATCAAAACAGGGTTTGTGGCTTGTGGAGGAAGACAAGGGGCTGCGGTTTGTGTCTTGGGGGCCAGTGGGGCTTTAGTTTCTGAAAACACACTGTGATTAGCAGAGAGAAGCCTGACCATCATGTGAGGCATGCATTCCCTCTCCTTGGTATTGCCTTTCATTGGATGGGGCTTCAGGCAACCTGGTCTGGTGGAGGGTGTCCCTGCCTATGGCAAGGGGGTTGGGACTGGATGAGCTTTGAGGTCTCTTCCAACCCAAACCAGTCTGTGATTCTGTGATTTCACTAAGTTACATGGCTTCCTTGGGCAGGTCTAACCCTGGGTCTGGGCCAGCTTCTGCTAGTTCAGAGGGTGAAGAGGTGCTGGAGCAGCAACAGCCCTTCATCTAAAGGTAATAGGGAGGCTCTAGGGGAGCCTTAAGGGGTTGGCTCTTGGGGAGAAGGGGGAATCCATCAGCTATACCCATCAGTGTCTGTCTGTGAGGCTCATATGAAGAAATTTAAAACTTGCCAGAGGTAAAACCAGAAAGAAACTGGGCTGAAGCTCTTGACCAACATCCTTACCTGGGAATCTGAAGGAGGAGAAGATAAAACTGATCTGCATTTGCAAGCTTGGATTTCTCTTCTTTGAAGGCCTTCAGGTTTTCTATCTGATGAGAAATAAATAATCAAGACTGCAGGACTGCACTGCATGTTTAGCTCTGTAAACTAAGGGTACCATTTTTCCTCCTGACCTCATGCTTTTCAGGCAGCAGCTTCAGCAACTGCTTCAGAACCTCAACATCAAATTTGGTCCGGTCCCCATTCTGGACCATGGCAGCCACCTCTTCGTTGGAGCTACAGGAAGAAGGAGCAGAGTTAGCCACCACCCAAAGATCCTTCTTCCGCAATCACATGCTACCAACACGTGTACCTGTGCAAACGCTCAGTGCTTTGCCTGGTGAGAGCTACAACAATCCAAAACATGTCCCTGTGATTAACTCAGAACCAGGACCTGGATCCCTGCTATGCCCCAAATTTTGTTTCTGTCCCTGGCCAAATGACTTGAGGTCAGAGATTAGTCCTGTAATGTAGATAAACATCTCTGGGCATTTGATTTAATTTAAAAAAATAATAAAATTAATTGATTCTTAACTTCTCCATTGGCCCCATATTGAGAATCAGTTTGACCTTAAGAGGTGTCTCAACTTAAGTCACCCTAAGAGTCTGTACCACAGCTTTATCTGTAACATAGAGGTGCAACACCTTTTCCAACATACAGGGATGTTGTAGGTAAAAATGCAATTAAACCCCTAAACCCAGTATGTTAAAGGCAGTATAAGACAAACTGGGAAATCTTCAGATGTTTCAGTAACACAAACTCCCAAAGCACATTGACTAGATTTCATGAAGACCTTCCAGATCCTAGGCAAAACCTGCTCAAAGTTCTATCAACTGTCACAAAAACCGGCCATATCTTACCATTTAAATTGCTTCAAAAATATGTTCAAATTGAGACTTTTCTTGGAGTCCAAAAATGTGATCTTCATTAAAGAAAAAGAAGATATCTCATATTAGATGAGCTGTCTGCGGTGATCTTTATTTGAAAGAACAAGAGGGACCTCCTCACCTCCTTGGGTTCTGCCTTCACTGGTGCGGCAGTCTTCTCCTTGGGGGTTGGTTGTGGAAAGCAAAACAGCTGCTCTATGCTTGAGTAATTGGGCTCTATAGCCTCCTCGCTGCTGCTGCTCACTGAAGCCCACATTGAGTGACTCTCTGAAAGAAAAGACCAGGCATTCAAACTGGCTAGAGGGACAGCTGATAGCTCCTGGCTTGTGGGGCAATGTGAGTTCCTACAAGGGACTCTTCTGAGAAGGTGAACAAAATAAGAAAGGCATGAGAGTTCTGGACAAACACCAGTTGTTGAGGAGAGACAAGTCCCACTGGCAGGATTCAAAGGGTCTAAAGGGTAATTAAATCTGGTGCTTTACCCCAAGATGTGCTGGTAAATGGATGCAGCACTGGGCATGCAGAGACCATACAGCCCCATTCCTCTCTATAGAACGTCATTCTCCTCCTCCACAGGGGAGACTGCATGAGGAGGAGGACCTCATTTCATTTCTAGTCCCATGGCTGGGATGCTATTTTTGCTTCCTTGCATGCGAACTGAGGGATTGGCCACAACCTGGACATCTTCTGTCTGTGACCTTCCTACATTTTTCATTTTATAATCAAGACACTTTGTATAATGCTGACTGTAGGACTGTTTGAATTAATTCCCACTGCACTTTCTTAAATATCTTAAATCCCACAAACCAACAACCATGACTCAAACATTCCTGTAGAAGTATCTACTGAAATAATCCCCCAAATTAACTACTCTTGTGATTGAAAACACGCCTGATTTAGACTTCACCTGTGCAACCTTCCATGCAGTGGATGCCTTGCTTGTCTAAGACAAAGCTGACCTTGCCTGTCCTGACTTCTCACATTTCATGCTCCTCTTCGGATCCACTAGGAGAGGGAAATGTGACCCAAAAATCAAGACACAAGTCAATGATTTTCACAGCTCTCTAATTCTTTCAATGTCCTTCTTGAACTGTGATGTGTACCTGCAGTCTTTACTCATGACTTCAATGTACTCAGTTGTAAATACAGATGAGCTGGTGAACGACAGTTTAGAGAACCCAGATCAGAGCCTGTTGAGAACTCAAGCCTAAGGCATGTCATGGTGGATTAGGAAAATCTTCCCATCCCTCCCCTTTCTTTTTATTTCAAAGAATTGTAGTTATAAACAAGCTATTACAGACTATTGATTGAGTTGCAATGTTTATTATATTAAAATAGATAATTATATTATATTAATGGTTTTAAGCTGCTTTATTTATTTAAGCTCTGCAGGTCAGATGTAATGGAAATCGAGGATGTTCTGTATTTAAATGGAGTCAACTACATTTGACAAATTGAGATGTTTTCCCCTGGGTCACTCCTACAGCAGCAGTGACTTTATGCAACAAGCACCCACCTCTCACCACGTTGGAGGGAAGCTTCTGCCAGTTCAGCTTCTTCATTCTCAATGTTGGTGTCTTTACTGTCTTGTGGGGAGGCCTGCCCGAGCCAAGAGGACAGCTGAATTGGGAGGCCACCACAGCTTCTACAAGATCTCCTGCCATGCCAGGCAATGGGGGTGGAGGTGGGGGGATGCCACCCATGCCAGGCAAGGGGGGAGGAGGTGGGGGGATGCCACCCATGCCAGGCAAGGGGGGAGGAGGTGGGGGGATGCCACCCATGCCAGGCAAGGGGGGTGGAGGAGGAGGGATGCCCACCATGCCAGGCAATGGGGGAGGAGGTGGGGGGATGCCACCCATGCCAGGCAATGGGGGTGCAGGGGGAGGGATGCCACCCATGCCAGGCAGTGGGGGTGCAGGGGGAGGGATGCCACCCATGCCAGGCAATGGGGGTGCAGGGGGAGGGATGCCACCCATGCCAGGCAATGGGGGTGCAGGGGGAGGGATGCCAGGGAGTAGAGGGGCTGGAGATGAATTTGTCACGGGGGATGTGGGGGTCACAGCTGCCATGCCAGAGGGTGGAGGTGGTGGAGGTGCAGGGGCAGGAGCAGTGTTAGGTGGAGGGTTAGATTTCTCTGGTGCAGCAGAGCAGGCTGTGAACTGGGAGCATGAGATCTTCTTTTCATTGGTGTGTGGCACTGAGGGAGATGCTGGTGTCTTGGAGGGGTTTGATGATCCCTCTTGGCTCCGAGCTGTAGGTGCACATGTCTCTGGCTCAGGCTGGCCATCTCCATTCGCGCTCCCAGACAGCCGGTTTGCAGCTCGTTTTTGCTTGTTTGGATGTTTCTTGATAGATAACAACCTCTCAATGACTTCTTCAACTGTGTTCCCTTGGACTAGAGAAATGAGTCGGGGTCAGAGAAGGGGATGGAGCCCAAAGGTTGGTCAATACTATACAAAACCCATCAGACCTGGAGTCACAAAGCCCACTCCCTGGTTTCACTTTACAGAACTGCACTTTTAGCTCCCAGATGATTTCCTGCCCATGGTCCTGGCCCACAAACACTGTTTTGGGCATGCCTGTCAGCAAAGCTAGACAGCACCAACAGCAGGATGCCAACAAGTAGAGATTCCTTTTGACTCCCAGGACCCAGAGCTCTGGGCTGGACCATCAGAGCAAGACGATGAATCCCAATCCCACTGCTAACACAGTCAGCTCTCACTGACATCTGCATGGCTGGGGCTTTGCATCATTACTTGACCCAGCTTTGTCCCACCTTCTGTTCAGCTCTTAGCAAGACCCATAGACTATTTCTTGTGCATTTGGGAAGGACCTTTGTGGAAGGTGGGTAGGATGAGGGAAAACAAGAGGAAAGTGCAAGGCTGGGTGGATATGTCGTTCTTACTGTCATTTGCCAGCAAAAGAGCTCTGTTCACTACTGCATCCAAGGACTCCCACAGGAGGAGGTTGGAGTGATGAGACGGTTCCAAGTGCAGCAGGCTCTGGAGGATGGACAGCAGCTGGATGGAGACTGGAGAGCGGCTCACCTTGAAGACAGGGCAGCTATCAGTCACAATAAGGCTGGTTCTACGTGAAGTATGTTAACTTTGCCATTATGTGACTTCACACCCCACATGAGGGCCTACTTACTTTATTGAAGAGAGATGAAAAGACCTCATGATGATCGTTCATGTTTACCCCATCACATATCTTTAATAATTCCTCATCATCTTCTATCTTGAACTCCTCAAATGTATCACACTGGATAAGCAGATCCTCCTCCTCTATGTCTCTGCAATGTTACAGCATTCATTTTCACTGGAGAGCCCTTCACTGCCTTCAGATTTATGTATTTTTTTGTTTAAATGGCTTTTATCTCAGTCTCTCAATCAATGTTGAAAGTACCTAGCTCTACCTTGTTTATAAAGGATCAAATGCCACCAGTGCATCCTTTCTGGAATTGAATGTACCTCTTTCCAACATCATCACATACAAATGAACAGGACTTCTCATGGGATAGCCCAGCCCTGTGTTTGCTTTGGATGGAGCTCTCCTTGGAGCTGCAACAAGAGTGGCACAGTGGAATTTCTACCTTTTTGAAACTGGGCTGATGCCTTTTTTTTTTTTTTAAGTCAAGACAAATTAAAAATATTCCAGTGATGCTTCAGTTTGAAAAACTTCCTTCTCTATTACTCAAAATTGGGTTAACCCCCCCCCCCCCAAACACTCTAAAGCCAACTTTTTCAGCACTCCTAAGACCACTGAGTGCAGGAACTCTACCCTTGCTACTGGTTAGTATTGAAAGATCATCTCTGGCTTAGTTGTTAATAGGGTTGAATGGAGCACTTCCAGTTATACGGATAACTGCAACTCACATATAATGCATTCTAGAATTTATCATGGGTGTTTCTGACAGAACATCATTTTCAAATTAAGAAACTGTGAGGACAGGGATGTCCAGATATGCATTAGTAAAATGTCTTATCTGGATGCTCCTGGGATCAACACAAGCAGTGAAGGGCTTTGGATACCGCAAACTGCTCAGTGAGCCCACAGCATTGCTCCAGGTTCAGACCAAAGTGCAGCCTCAATGAGGCTGCTGCTGAGCCTCATTCCATCTGTGCCCAGACTCCCTTTTGATGAGTTAATCCACCTGTGCCAAAGGTTGTTCCCATGACACTGTGGTTGGTGAGAGCATCTTAAAGCTGGCCTATGCTTTCGGTTCCTGTGTAATGGGTGCACGCTAGTGTGGTCCCCTGCATGCAGGTACACTTCACAAAACTGAAGGCTCATAAGTATTAACTTTGTACAGCTATGTTACTTATTTATAAAAGCAAATGTAAACAGTGATCCTTACCTTAGCTTGTCTAAAATATCCAACAGCTGAAGCCCTGGGAGAACAACAAGAAGAGAATCACAGAATGCTTTGGGTTGGAAGGGACACACTCCACTAGCCCAGGCTGCCCAAAGCCCCATCCAACCTGGCACTGAACACTGCCAGGGATGGGGCTTCCACAGCCTCTCTGGGCAACCTGTGCCAGGGCCTCACCACCCTCATAATAAAGAATGTCTTCCTCATGTCTATGATCTAAACCTACCCTCTTTCAGTTTGAAGCCATTCCCTCGTGTCCTATCATTACATTCCCTGAAGAACATATAGATATATTGGCATTATGACCTACTCAACACTAGTCTGTTATGTTCTTTACATAATGTTATGGTCATAAACACTTTTTGCTGAGAGAAAAATCAAAAATATCTTCTGCTGGATCTCTCAAATCCAGAGTCTAAAATCTGGTTACAGAAAGATTGGTGGAGACAAAAGAAGTCTGTCTTTAATATTTGCAGGTTTTCTCCCCAGCCCTCTTCAGTCACCTTATAGATCTATCTGAAAATAAAACTGCTTGGCAGCTGATTTCCCCTGAAGAAAGTCAGGTGCAACAAACATCCTTACCTATGAACTCGTTTCTGATTTGTGTCCTTGTTCTTAGCTCTTCTTTCCCCAGTATGATGGCATTGATAGCACTCAGCAGCGTCACCATGTACGGCACGTTATCTGTATTGGAGAGCTCGTTCATTATGACACTGAATCGGTACTGCTGGTTCTTCACACTCTGTCAATCACACAAGTGATATTTCTGTTCAGTTTGGAGATTCTTACCGTTTTGGTGCAGGCTCTCAGATGGAATTACCAGCTTAAAGCCTCTCAGCTTATCCCACTGTGTGCAAGGCAGGAAGGTACAGGTAAAAGCAGCACTCCTCCATCACAGAGCAGGGTCTGGTCAGCAGCGTCAGTGAATCTCCTCCTGGGAGCCTTTATGCTTTCTGATACCGATGGATCTACCTGGGCTTGTGGTCAGTGAAACCCATGGACCTGGCACCACCTATTCTGCTAAACTAGTAGCACTTTTACTGCCAGAAAGGACCTTGTGGTTGGTAGTCATCTGTCCAGACAAGTCAGAGAGCAGTACTATGGACTTCTAACCAACCAGGCCAAAATTCCTACAGATTTCAACTTTTAAATCCCTGCCTCCCTTACCAAAATGATGCAAGATGACCTTTATTCTCATCCCTTTCCTGTGGTACATGGATCTACCTGCATGGATCAGAGCAGAGTACCTCCTGCTGCAGCGGAATACTTGCCTTGTAATGATCCAGGGCATCCAGAGCCAAAGCGTGGCCATCTGATGAGTAAATGCACAGTGCAGCCAGGAGCTCAAACACTTGCTTTTTGACCATGACATTAGTTGTGTCGAGTGCTAGAGGTAAAACAAAACAAAAGAAAGAGTATTTATAGTGACACATTACTGTTCTGAATCTCAGTGTCTTACATAGCTTATGACTAGTGGTAGACAAAAAAATGGAGTGGAACCACTAAATGGAATATGGGAAGAAAAATATCTCAACTTATGGATATCCCATCTCGATAGCAGTATGTGGCAGTAACATCTAGAGAGAATAGTAGATGTTAGAGCCCTGGGACAGGCTGCCCAGGGAGGTGGTGGCGTCTCCTTCTCTGGAGATATTCAAGACCCATCTGGACGCCTATCTGTGCAGTATGAGCTGGGGAGCTGCTTTGGCAGGGGGGTTGGACCCGATGATCTCTCGAGGTCCCTTCCAACCCCTACATTTCTGTGATTCTGTTAGTTCAGGTACCCTGTTGGCATTTTGGTGCTGCTTATACGTGTTCAACTCTTCCATATACCAGTGGCATGCTGCAACAGCAGCCAAGACCTCAGCATTCACAATCACAGATTTTATTTCTCATTTTCACACATGGGTCCTTTCTAGAACAGCAGATGAACCATTTTCCTCAGTTAATGAGTCTTATTTTTAGTGCAGAAACACCCAATATGCATATCAAGTAGGCCAATTGTCCTGACTAATCCCCACGTTCCCCTTTTTCCCCACTACTCTTTCTCTGTGAGCCCTGCGAGCTGGGAGAGGGTGCATTAGACCATCTTATTTTTCCTTTATTAGTGCACAAAGAAGCCTGATCACTGAAAATCTCAGGGTGTCCTCTCCCCTCCCTGTTTTTCACGGCAAAAAAATGCTAGCTCTCTGTGTTGGGCTGGTCAAGAAAATACAGGGTGGAGACGAAGAGGACTTCAAAACTGAAGAGGGAAGCAAGCCAGCTTCCAGGCTGAATGCATTTAAAAGAGCTGTTAATAAGGGTTTCTGGGCATAGCTGTGATCTCAGCTCTGTGGAGCAGCACGGAAGCAATCCTCCCAGCACCGCCGTCATTAAGTGCTGTACAATAAGTCCCAGGAGATGCTCTGATGAATTTCATACCTAATGACAACTCAAGTGAACGGCAGGAGAAAGTGAGTGGTATTACCTAGCATCTTCTAGAAGGAACAGACCAAGCAGTGCAGAGAACAGGCTCTTCAGTCTGAACCGTGCCACCTTCACTCTTCTTTACAGGCTACAAGTCTCCAAGCCCTTTCAGTTCCTCTCTCTTGCATTGGGGCTCACAAAAACTAAATAGCAGATGTCTCCTGACAACTGAATCACAGAATCACAGAATCCTAGGGGTTGGAAGGATCCTCAAGAGATCATCGGGTCCAACCCTCCTGCTAAAGCAGGCTCCCTAGGACAGGTCACACAGGTAGGTGTCCAGACAGGTCTTGAAAATCTCCAAACAGGGAGACTCCACCATCCCCCTGGGCAGCCTGTCCCAAGGGCTCCGTCACCCTCACTGTGAAAAAGTTCTTCCACATATTGGTGCAGAACTTCCTATGCTCTAACTTGAAACTATCACCCCTTGTCCGGTCTCCACAGACAGCTGAAAAGAGGCTGGCTATTTCCCCTGTGTCCCACACTTCAGATATTTATAAATATTAATAAGATCCCCTCTTAACATTCTCTTTTCAAGGCTGAACATCCCCAGTTCTTTCAGCCTATCCCCACAGGGGAGATGCTCCACTTCTTTTAAGACTTGAGGACTTCTCATGCTCGCATACAGCTAAAGCTGGGTCTATCCCTGTGAACTATGACAACTTTTGTGTGGAAACAAGCCCATCTAAATACCACTGAGTGGAAAAGGCAGTGCCTTTTCCAAGCAATATTATTTTAAGGAAGAAAATGATCTCCTTTGTTAATCAGCTGCAGTCAACGCAACATGCAAGAAGCCAGCTGTGGGGCAGGAGGATAAGCAACAGAAGTGTCTGCCCCCCTCTTTATCCCCCAAAACCTCATGTGATGGGTGAAGAAGGAAGACATCTTCTCACCTTGGAAGAGTTTTCTGACATAGCCCTCGTTGCTCACAATGTATTCGATACCCTTGTGGGAGTTCATCACTGCTCGCACACAGTTAATGCAGGTGAGCTGAAGCAACGCATCAGAAATCCTGGCCACTCCTCGACCGGACAGCCTGTCCAGGGCCTCCAGAAGGAGGTCCAGCCCACACAGCTCCAGGAACTGGACCATCCAGGCATCGTCACTGTTCTCTAGCCGCTTCTTCAACCCGGAATAGTTCACCACCGATGGCATTTGCAGGAGACGGATGCACAGCTCTGGCTCTGCATTTTCCAGGTTGGCCTCTGACTGGTCAGTCTCCTGGGGTCCGAGTTTCTCCTTCAGGGCAGCCCACTTCTTGTGGGCACCTTCTTTTTTGATTGACATCGTGAATGGTTTGTCCTGAAAGGAAAAGAAAAAAAAAAAAAAGTGAGAAATGTGTCTGAACTTCCCAACAACTCTCCGGTAGCCCTGGTTTTCCTCCTAGAGATTGGGATGTAAAGCTCAACTGCAGCAGGTCCCCAACTCTCCAGCACACGGGGCACACACTGGAAACAGTCCTCTGCCAAAGAAACTCAATATATTCCCTCCTTAACCACACACATTACATTCAGGCCCTGAAAACTCCATAGAGAGACTCTTAGCACGTCTAAGCCAGCAAATACAGCCTTAAAAGTAGCCAATTTACAGCAGTCAATAGCCACTACCTATTTTCATACAGCGAAAGGATAAGGTTGGAAGTGGCATTATCAGCTCTGAACTCTTTATGCTCATTAAACCACTTTAAAACCTCACTGTGCTGGAGAGGCTGTGCGGTTTCTAACCATTTGTAATGGGATGGAGGAGTAATTTTGAACATATCCTGTGCCTTAAAAGCATCCAATCACCCTGTTGTTTTTTGCTTTTGTTTCTTTTGACTGATGTGGAGCTTAGTTTTACACCACTCACTTCATCTCTTCCTGCCTGCTGTAACAGCGAATATGTTAGCAAAGCGCAGTGCCCGCACGTGATAACGTGAGAGCCTGGCAGGCTGCAGCAGGAGGCTGTGAAAACAGCAGCCTGTCTATTCAGAGACGCGGAGTATGTCTTCAAGTCCTGTCTCCCCTGAGGACATGGCCTGTCTCAGCCATGCTGTTAGCAGCAAGGAGGGTAAGGAGCTGATTGAGCACAGAGAAGTAGCAAAACCAACTCTAATTAACCCTTGGTGCCAAATGTTTTGGTTTTAGGTGGGCTCCTTATTTTTTCAGATCCGCAGTGATTTAGTTACACAGCACAAGTCCTTTTCAAAGTGGAATACAATTACTTTAAAGCAGAATTGCTCCCAGAGAGGACAGTTTGTCCTACAGGAAGGGGATAAACCTGCTGGACCCAAAGCCAGCTGCTACGCTACCCCCTTTCCCTACCATGCCACAGGGACCTCTGCTTCCCTGGACTGGTGAGGCCACTTCAAGCTCAAAATAACTTGGGGGCCACTTGGCCCCCAAAACCCAGCACCTGGGACACCGAAGGGATTGTAGAACAATCTTCCTTTCCCTTAGCAGTTCTAGTGCAAGGATTTCTAGCCCTGCAAGGTTTAATTTGCAAGATAAAGGACAGAAAATTTATGACAGTTGGGAATAATTTTGTTATTTTAAAGCCTCCCATGTGATTTTTCTTGGGGGACTGCACTGTTGAGGAAGATGCTGGCTGCTCTGCTGCAGCTCAGCTCTACGTTCCATGCAACTGGCTTCTTGTTTACCTGAAACTTATGTTTTGGAATACACAGCCAAAAAGTTTGCTCATTCATTTGTGGCAGGCATTTAAGACGTATTCTAGGCTTCAGTATACCTCTTGGGAAAATGGAAAGTGGTGGGATGGGCTATTTGAGAGAGCTTAAACAATGCCCCTGGGGCAATGTGATGGTGGGACCCTCTGGCAGGGGCACTCAGCTCACAGCACGAAGGCTGTGTTGAGTAAGGATGAGAGGGATGGTGGAGTTAGTAGGATACAGTCACAGAAAATCCTTTTAGAGAATTCTGGAGAAACTTTCATGCAGAGTTCCCTTTGCTTCAAAGGTTTAAGGACTGGCCAAGCACCTAATAGTTCACTGTTCTGCAATCTGAAAAAATGATGGTCACGATCAAAACCCAGGAAGTTGTAACTGTACCATCTGAGAACACACTGTACTGCTGAAAGGTTATAAAAAGGACCACATGCAGGAAAAAACCCAACAAAAAGCTCCAACCAAAACCCAAACAACAAACCCTCCTGCCAAAGTATAGGCTTAAGTTACTAAGATTTGCCATAGCTGTCTGCAGCTCAGAGCCCTTACTCACTCTTGGTAAAATGCTTGTTGGAGTTAGTCACCCTCTACCAGTCTGCACCCAAGCCCAGGAATCTGGGTTGGGCTCAATGCAAGGGAGAACAGAAACCCTCCCTCCCCAGCGGCAGAGAAGTGAAAGTGTCCTGCCTTGTGGGTCACAGCCCTGCTGATGGGGCAGCATCACCACAGCAAATTTAGTCATGGGGCTGGAGAGGTGCTCCTAAGGGGCCGCAGTCAGATCCTGACCCATGCTGAGCCCAAGGATTCTATTCCACTGCCTGTGGGTGAAGCTCTTCAGCATGGGGCAGAGCTGAGGACAATCCAATCGGGGGTGAGCACAGCTTATCCTGCCCAGTCCCGTTCTTGTGTGGCTTTCCCAAATACCCAAGCACCCTCAGACTCCTGGGAACTGACCAGGTAACTGGAAATTGACTGTCCTGGGATTTTTACTTCTGTAGAAGGGATGGGCACAAACCCAAGGGCTGTCAGCAGGGTTGGTCCCTGGCTCACTGGGTGGGACTCATCCCTCCTCTTGGCTCTGCTGATAACCTACGCTCTTTCATCTCCCAAAGTCAAAGTGTGCACCAAGCAGAGTCAAGTTTTGGGCTCTGTGCGTGCATGGAAGAGCCTTGTGGTCCCACCAGGTGAGAAAGCCTGCAGGAGTGGCTGTCAGAGGAGGATGGTCCTCCTGACTCACACTTGGGCTCTGCCCTGCCTGGAGCTGGACCTGCAGCTCATACAATTCAGCTGAGGGGCTGCAAAAGTGGTTGCCAGCTGCAAGCTCCCGCTCGCTCAGCAGGACCTCTTTTTGTACTCAGTAAATCACTTCTTTTCATTTGCATATGACTGAATGTTTCTTAGCAAACCAGATAACGAAGCGGGATGACTTTTTGCTCCTAGTTGTACAGGTACTCCCTTACAAATCATATCACCTACAGAAAGTCAGAGATATTATAAAAGCCTTATTGACCTTAGCCTTAGCTGATTACTGAAAATTAAGCTCAATCAGTGCAAGAGGAGACAGGAGATACGAAGAGCGCTCTCCCATTTACCGCAGATTTATTCTGAACTACACTTTCCTCCCCACATGCTCCACACAGATGTGAAGAGATGAGAAACAAACCCAGGCAGGTACTGCCCCAAACAGTGCTGGCTTGGGTTCTCATGCACTGAGCTGAGGAAATTGGATTGATCAAATATTCTCTCCGACAGTGCAGTCACTCTTTCTGGGGGCAGGGGAGGAGGGGGGCGAGGGGGAAGAAAAAAAGACAGCTAATGTATCTAACTGTAAAAAGGGAATAAAATAAATAGGAGTTGTACTATATAAATGGAAAGGGAATAAATATGGAGGAGACCGCAATATGATTCTGCAGATGGTGTGATAAATCTGTTTACAAACACAGATACGAGTGATATATTGTGAATGCAACATCTTTCCATATTCTCCATGAAGCACAGCGTTGCAAAGCCACTCGGATACATCCTTAAAGAGCTGGTAGTTTTGCCTTTTATCTCTGACCACTGGTGCTTATTAGCAGGTAAACAATCTCAACAGAGCAAGAAAGATAAGGGACTAAACCAGAATGCATCTATCCAGCTGTTGCAGTGCAGCCATTTAGAGTATGTTAGCTGAGGGAAGGAAAATCCCCTGACAAAAAGAGACAAGGTGCTAGACTTAAAAGGCTGAATGCATCTCGCCTCCTGCCAGTAGGGCATGGGGAACTTTTTGCTCCCCAGGCCATAGAGAGGGATGTGATGGTGGGAGCAATGTCCTCAGCCTCCATGTCCAACCATGCCTGCAGCACCCATAGTCTACCCTCCCTTGGTACACGCTCAGCATTGGTGCTAGACACTGCTCCCTACAGCACATCCTGACAGGCCATCTGACGGCCCACAGCATTCACCATAATAAATGCAACCCTCTCCTCATCCTGCTTCTCCCCCTCAGAGGCTGGTTAGGTCTGATGGGGAATGACAGCTAAAGAAACAACAATGCAAAACTATTCTGAATTCTAAGAGATTCTCCTGGGAAACAAAGGCATCATAAAGGCTTGTCCTCTTGTACCCAGCCACAGCAACGTGGCTCATGGTGCGAACTTTTTGGATCATTGGGTTTGCAGTGCTGTGATGTTCCCTGCATTCATCGATCTCAGTTCATAAAATTTCTTCCTTCTTTCTTTCTGAATCAGGTGCTTCCCAGATTCAGTGTTCTGTGTCCCTCTGTCCTTCAAGTCAGCTCCTAGGGAGATGACATCTGTGGGAGATAAATCAGGGCACGTCAATACTTCCTCCTTCCTGTGAATCTGTGGAAAACAGAGCTGCATAGCACAGCTTTCAGTCTGAAATTATTACATGCCTCCAGGATGAAACAGATCACAGCAAGGACCTGGGTGGACACGTGAAAAGGGATACCTCAGGGCAGGTAACTATAATTGGATGAAAATGAAAGGGAGAAAAATTACAGGCCAAACCCCTTCTGGTTTGTTGGGAGCAGACCCACCGCCCATACTGCAGGATGGGGGGGCATGAGGGGAAGCAGCAGTTCCCAGCTGCCTTTTGAGGATGTCTGAGTTCATCCTTACCTCACGTGCTGCCTCTGGAGCCTCCCACAAAGCTGCTGGGGCATGCTGCCGGCCTGTAGGAAAAGCTCCTTTTCTGCTGCTCAACCTCCTCCCTTCCAAGCCTGTTCCTGGCACTCAGGAGCCTGTTCTGCCTGGCTGACTGCTAATGATAGGTTTTACTTCTGGGTAGTTCCAGTTTTCACTCTGCCGCTGGGATTATGCCGAGCCTTTGTATTTTGCAACATGTCAGACTACTCAGTCACTGAAAAGAAACAACATCCTGGCTTTGTGCTTTCCAAAACCACTTCAAGAAGCGTGATGGGCTTGCTCCTCCTCTCCTCTTGCTTTCATTTATACTATTGTGTTTTCCCTGAACAGCTCATGCATACAGGCTAATAAAATCATCCTCCCACACACCAAAAGGAGGTGGGGGGAGGTACAAGACGCCACAAATCTCTATTTTAGAAACCGACCTGACCCCTTGGTGCGGGCCCATTACCATTGGTAGGAACTGGCAGCATATTCAGTCTCCCAGGAAGGGAGGGATAGAGTGGGAAACGAAGGTGTGCAAACAAATGGTGTTGTTTGCCCCACACACTACAGCAAAATCAGCTGTGACCCAGGCTCAGCACGCACATCAACTGCTGCTTTATCCTTTTTCTGCTATAGCCAGTAGCTTCAGTCACCTTCAGATTGAGTGATTCTTGATCCTCAGCTGTATCAGAGGCTTCTTCTGGCAGCAAACTCCCAGAAAAGGACTTCTGGGCGCAGAAAAATAGGACTATGGCCATACTTACATAAATGTGTAGATCTATAATGCCACTATAGCTTAGTATTTTACGAAGAAAGGAAAACCACACTGTCCTGATTCAATCACATTCTCCACTATTAGGATGCTGTGTGTCAGAACAGCTTCCCTCTCCTGGGCAAATATAAGCTGTGATATTGAGTCATGTCTTACACGTGGTAAGTGTGTCTATTCAATATGTATTGGTAATGACGGGGGGCACACCAGGAATAACTATTCCAGTAAAAATAATCAGCAGTGCCTTCTTCCTCATTAGTAAATAAACCCATAAATAAATCATCAGCATGCTACAGGTACCACATACAAATCAAGCTCAAGTGCAATGCTCAAGGATGTTTATGTTAGAATCTTCAGTGGCATCTAAAACCTTATTTATATTTAAAGGGTACACTAGCTTAGCTTTAAAGCCACTCTTTGTTGGAAGAGTTACGCTGTCTGAAGATGCTCAATAACCAATTTAACCCAGTAAGCCAGGTTTAAATCAAGCTGGTGCAGCTCTCAGACTTTTGCATCAGAAACAGCCACTGCCACCACAGAGACCTAGGCAGAAGCATGGTGCCAGCCATCCCTATCTGTTTGAGTGCCAAGTCAGCCACAGCCATGAAAAAAGCTCTCTACAGTAGACACGAGCCCCACAGCATCCTTGCATGCTAGCACAGACCTCTGGAGGCAAACTCCTCACCCTGGTCTCCTCCAGGATATCCTCTCTGCTGTCATCAGCAGACCCACAGGACACAGAGAGGTGACCTGACCCCTGCTAGAAAGGGACAGGACTTGGGACCACATCCCACAAAAATCCTGGGGCATGTAAGGCAGGGCTAGGTTCCCCCCTGCTCCCTGCTCCAGCACCCACACACTCGGGCAGAGGCAGCACATCCATCCATCCCCGCAACAGCAATTTCAGCATCGTTTGGCATTTAGGGATGTAAGTTATTGTGATTTGGGGGTCACATGAGAAGCAGAAAACAGTTACCCAGCAACACGGACAGTGCGGTGGTAACTTTCTAAGACTTCCTGCACAGTGGGAATCTGTCACATAAACAGACACTATGAGAGCCCAAAATTTTTCATTGCTTTTTTTTGTTTGTTTGATTTTAAACACCTCCACAGGATGTCACAAGGACAGAGAAAATGGACACAGGAAATAATTCCTACCTCGGAGCTGAAGCCAAATTATCCTCGTCTCTCTTGCATGAAGGATCCTTCTTGACTGGCTGTGCTTGCCTTCACTTCCCCAGCCAGCTCATTTTCTCTCTCTCTGCCAAGCAACCTTCAGTCAATAAAGTCTAAATCCCCCAACAGCGTGTCTGCAAATCACTAAGAAAGTTCAACAGGATGTTGGCGTCTAATAGTATGTAAAAACCAGTCTTCAGAAAGGTGAAAGTGGCCTTTCTCTAGCCTCCAGGGAAGGCATTTGCATGTCATTTGTCACCTCTCTCAATCAGTCTGCACTGTCTGCTGGGAGGGTGACACTTCCCCATGGGTTGGGAAGGAGGGAGGCTTGCACCGTGCATCCGTCTGCCAGCCCTGCTTTAGTGCTGGCACAGATTGACTCAGAGCAGGAAAGTGATCAAAGCAGGGAAATGATCTGGCAAAGAAAAGGGAAAAAAAAAACAAAACAAAAGAAAAGAAACAAGAGGAAGAAGGATGGCTGGGGTGGGTGGGACAGAATGGACGGGGATGGTGGGAACATAGCCTTGCACCTTGTGTCAGCTGTGCAGGGTTTCCTGGCTTTGTGGCACTGGGGCTTTAAGCACTGCATGATCTCAGAGGTCTTTGAAATCCTGGGAGGACCAGGACAACTGAAAATAAAGATGTCCAACCCAGGGCTTCTCACCCTGGGAGAGGGGCGGCACAGCAAAGGTTGGAGGTTCAGGCAGTGTACCCCTCAGCCTGGGCTCCATGGCAGGAACCCTGCTCTGACCAGGCCACCCCTAAGGTCCCACCAAGCTTCAGTCCAGCCTGTCTTTTATGGAGACATTAAAAGCTCTTTTTAATCACAAAATGTCTCTTGTGCTTTTCTGGTCAAGATTTCACATGGAAACTAGTTTGTGAGCCACAGCTGTAAAACGCATCCATTCAGCCTCCCGGGAGGTGTTAGCCGAAAGCCAGTTATTATTAAACCGTGAATATTTCAACATGGCCCACTTTAGCAGGGGCCTCCTGCCTGGCTCAGGGTAGCAGTTAGACTTCAAATACTGTTTTTTTCTTACTCCATGAGGCCTCTACCCTGAATTGACCCTCCTAGATCAAAAGCTGGAGCCTGCAGCAAGAGTTTTCCTGCCTTAGTGGAAACTCGGCCCTTGTGTACATGAGCACAGCTCCACCGATATTAGAAATGCCCTGATCTGTCTGCCTTTGGGTCCAAATTCAGATAGTCTTTAAGAGATGAACGTGCCCACGTGCTTTCTAATTAAGGCAGTTTCACCATCACAATTCAACGTCCAGGGAAGTGACCCTGTACAGCTCCCCATCCTGCTGGAGGAAGCACTCTGAGAGCATTTATACAATCCAAGACAAAGATTAATTCATGATGGGTTTTACAGCAGCAGATGCATTTCACTTGACGTTATGTGCACTCCTGACGGGTAGTCCCCAAATCCTTAGAAGATTAGCTGCTAAACTGGATTCTTGGGAGTAGAATGGGGCTCACAGAAGGTTTTGGAGAGGTAAAAAAAAAAAAAAAAGAAAAAAAGAACAAAATTCCTGCAAAGAATGGATTGTTCAGTGCTGCAAAATCCTGTCCTGACAACAACAGAAGACATTTAAAGGGCTATCAGCTCCCATCAGGTTTCATCTGTGAGATATGCCAGAAATGTTTATGTTATTAGAAAGGCAGCATCAGGTCTCATGTGAAAAAATAATCAGAAGCTGAGAAATCAGGCTAAAAAAGCAGGAAAAACAGTTCCAGGGCTGCAGCATCCCTCTGTGAGCTCCACAGCACATGAACAACAGCGGCAATGGGCAGTAGCTGAGAAAAATGAGCTCCCAGCTCATGCATCACTTGTGCAGGTTCCAGGTGCCTGCAGCCCTGCCTCCCTGCTGCAGGCAGAAGCCTGCACCCTCACCATGCTCTAACGCCAGGCTGTGTAGGAGCAGCTTGCAGACAGAGTCATATCCTCAAGTCTGCATACTCAGAAGAGCTGCAGTGCTTTACGCCAGCTGAGCATGTGGCTGTCATTGATCTTCAAGAGGAAAATCACTATATTTATCTGATAAATAAATATACAACTAATATCAGGATATTATTTTATAAGTGATTCATCTCTTCACATATGGCTTGCTCCAGCACTTGCTTGTAAGTGTTACCAGAACAGGGGTTTGGGAATCACAGGCTTCTAAATCAATTTAGCTTCGGGATAGCCCTTTCCCTTACCTTTCTTCCAGATAAATAGAGGCCATATTTAGGGCTTGGTAATAGTTGTGGAGGTTCAGTCCATTTCCAGTAAAGGAAATAACAAACCCCAGAATTTATCCCCAGGCTTATAAAAGAAGCCTCGAGACTGTATAAATACAAAATAACTCATGAATATTGGACAGCTTGTTCTGAAACGAGGAACTACAGCCCATCCATGCATAAACAAGAGAGCAGAGCCAAGCAGGCTGGAAAGCAGCCTTCCAAGAAAGAAATGGAGCAGCTCAGACAGGCTTTGGATGCGAGCTACTCATGGAGCCGGGTGTCACATCAGCATGATGTAAACCAGAAGGGAAGCAAGTTATAAAACATATCAGGGAATAAAAACATTTGTCCCCCAGTTCACCTTCAAGGCAGGCTCATATTTGCACCATTTGTCATGTAAGTCAAGAACAAGACATGTCCACGAATAGTTCCTAAATGGCAGAGCCCACTGCCAGGTAAATACTGCAACCCACAGCTGCTTTTTCCATGTAAACTTTTTTTTTTTGCTCTGGTTCAGGGCACATTTGCTTTGCTGCATTGTGCACACAGCTGAAAGTTAAGCCGACCAACCCTAAAGGATTTATATATTTATTTATTTATTTTAAAATAGCAGAAGTAATTAATCTGCTTCAGAGAATGAATCAGCCTTTTCTGAGCTAGAAACACACAAAGGAGGAGATTGTGGCTGTTTCTGGGGCGGGAGGCAGGCTTACTCACACAACCAAAGCAGCGGAGGCAGCCAGCCAGGGTCCACAGCTGTGGGCAGCTGAGGGGACAAAGCCCAGAGCTGGACCCTCAAGCTCCCCAGTGCCACCCCACGCACCCGAGGGACCCGCTGCACTGGAGGGAACAAACTCGACGTTAGGCAGCAATACTGCAGCATGGCGGGAAGAGATGGGCCTGCACAAAACTAATAGTACAGGGAAAACTGTGTGGCTTCATCTCTTCCTCCGCAGCCCCCCTGGGCTGCCCAGCCTGCTCCTCAGAGTAAACTCTGAGCAGGGACCGTTCCTTTAGTTAGGTGAAGTACCAAGCAGTGGAAAGAGCTGATTTGCCATGGCTTGGTTTCTTGGCAGGCTGTGAGAAGAAAACCATTGCTCACAAAAAGCTGCTGCCTTGTACTAGGGGAACTCCTGTTTCCACCTGTCAGAAAATGACACAGAGGCTTAGCTCACTGCTTTCAGTGAATGCCGTGAAATGACTTAACAAAAACACAGGATGGACAAGGAATAGACAGTTCCCAGATAGGGGAAACCAGAGGAACAGCAGCAGCACAGAGATAGCCACCTGATTAAAGATAATGCAATTTAAATGACAGGGCAGAGAGTAACAAAGTTATCCCTTAGCTACACCAACACAAACAGAGCCGCTCATGAAAGGTATAAATAAATAAATAAATAAATAGAAATTATGCCATCCTCATTCATGGACTTGGAGAGAGGAAGGGGGCTCTGCAGCCACCCTGGGCCGCTGACGAGGCAGGTTGGAGAGGGGCTGTGTCTCCAGCAAGGGATGAGCTCTGTGCTGGCATGTGTCTCTGGGTGTCACAGGCCCTGCTGGGGGACCAAGCAGCCCCAACTCCCTATGGAGAGGCTTGCTGCAGAGCAGATGGGAGCAGAGAAAACCCACAGGTCTTCAAATCCATCTGACCACTGCAAATGCAACATCACCAACATTTTCCATTTGAAACTGCAGCTAAATTTAGAGGTTTTATAGTTGCGGAGTGCCTCCTTTCCCACACTTTCCTGGAGTGATCTCCAGATTCCTTTGCTGTTCTTACTCGTTAAAACGTGAATCAGCTATCCCAGCTGGAAAAGCTGAGACCAGTGCAGTGCCAAGGCAGCCTGCTGGCTCCAGTGATGTCCTGTGCTGGCATTAACCCTCATCTTGGGAGCAGCAGAAAGCTTTGCAAGATGCATCTGGGGGAAATCAGTGTTAGTGAACCTGCGGCTACTCTGAGAGCAACTATCAACTAGAGTTCCTCTCACATGTCTTTTGGGAAAGCCCTCCTAGCACCAAGGATTGACCAAGGACACCTGCACAACAGACTCTAATAGAGCATCAGTGCGGAGAGAAAATTCCTCCTCTAGCTGTAAAGGTTTCCCCAAATTACCATACACACCTCAGCTGAGGCAAACCTGTGCTCATGGAAAGAAAACCAAATGGGGAGTCAATGTAAAATAGCACCACCTGGTGACACCTACTGCAGCCATGCCAAGTTCAACATTGTGCTCCACCAACTACAAAATTTGGCAGGTCTTCATTTGCCTTCACTTTTTTTACTGGACGTAGCGCTGGAGCAATTCCCCTTCTGATGTGAGCTGTTACTTTTAGGGCATTTACACATTTTGGAATGAGCTGGGTGACTCCAATGCTGGGATGAGAAGTTCATCCACTGGCTCGCAGTCCTCCACCTGGCTTCAGCCAGTCTCCTTTACCAGGCTCAATAGGTTTCTCTGAGCACCTTGAAATGCACCATCAAATGTTACAGAGCTTTTTGCAAACACTGTTGCTTGCTTAAGATTTTCATTGATTTGCGCCTTCAGCATTCCCAGCGCTTTGAAATGTCAGCTCAGGTATCAAAATAGTAGAAACAGCTGAATCTGTGAACATTACATCAAATAGGAAAACCACCACACTGTCAGGCCTTCTCCTGATGCTATTGGCAGATGTGAAAGTCTAGGCTGACAAGACAGCAACAAAGGCTCCCCTGCACATTGTAAAACCACTTACTTTAACTGCACCCACTCTTGCAGACGCTAGGCTATGACTCAGGGGCTCATGAACCCCACACACCCTCTTCCTATCTGTTTCCACATCCCGTTCCATAAAACTGGTTCCTCATCTACCACTGAAAACATCTGGTAGCAATCATAAGGCTCGGCCATTATTTCCTAAGAAAACGGAACCAGACAGTACTTTGCCTTGACGAGGATCCTGGGTGACACCGAGAAGTCACACAAACATAGCAATCCCTTTCTTTGAAGCATTCCCATCTTGTGTTTCATTCCAGTTTGTACAGCTCACCTGCAGAACTGGAACAACTGGAATGCCGTGACAAACCCCATGCCTAAGCTCAGAGCAGACCTACCAGCACCATGCTGCCCTCCATTAGGAGAAGAAAGCCAAAGCTCAGAATTTATCATAAGTTTTTTCCTTCCCCCAGTTTGCTCTTAGCACCCCAGGTGACAGCGCAGGACCCAAGGGCTCTCTGTATCATTAAAACACAGGTTGTTTGCCTGGCTCTGTTGCAGCACTTGCCGCTCTCCGTGCTTTTTCTGGCTGCTGGGAGGTGGAGGCAGTCCCTGCAGCACGACGCACACAAGCGCCGGATGATAAACTGCTGCACATGCAACGCTGAGAAACACTGGAGTAAGCTTGGATAAGACCAGAGGGAGTACAATACGCTAGGTCAGAAGCGTGTAGACATTCTTGAGCCTCCCTCCCACACACCAGCAGCATCACACTGCACCACTCCATCTAGCTTCTGCAAAGCATTTAGCTGTTTTTCACCTAATTAATAAAAAGCAATGCACCACGCTAATGAGTGGAATGGGGGTAACTCCTTGTGATGTGTGTTTGCACTGACTGACTGTAGCGTTTTGCACCAAGGATTTGTTTTGTGCCACCGTGTGATCCTGTGAGTTGATTCTGTTGATTCAGCGGGCGGCATTTCCTCTGAATCATTATTGATAGACCTTATGGCAAATATTAAGAGCGAGGATATTCAACTGAGAGTTAAACCTGAGCTCAGATATGAACACTGAGTTTGCCAGAAGTTCACCCCAGCTGTTTTGGCTCTGTGAATATTGTTTACTGCCCAATCTATGGCACTGTGTAGCTACTCACTGCCAAATTACTCTCATCTTCTACTCATGGCTGGTTACAGTACAATGGTGGGATTAAAAATCCCTTATGGACAGATTAATTGCTGCAGAAAAAAATAATAATGGAAGACATGGAAGTAAATGGGGGGGAAAGAGAGACAAAATGCAACTTAGTTTGCTTTGACGAGAAAAATTTTCTACTCAGCTCTTCTGGGAAGCCTATCCAGCATGCCTGGCACACAAGGAAGGGGTAGAGTTCAGCTTCCAAAATTTGAAGCATGGCTGTTTGCTATGCTGCTCAGTGAAATGGGGAGTTAAGCCACAAAGGATGAATCTTTGTAATAAAAGGGTTCAGACCTAAAAGGATCAGACAGCCAGTCCCACGGGAGGGGTCAGGCTGAGTTTGGCAGGGGTCACTACTGAAAGCAAGGGAGATCCCATCCTACTGAGCATCTCCCTTCACGACAGTGGAAGAAAGCCAGGAGAAAACTGCACCAGCACAGAGAATGGGGATATACGATGGAAACAGGATTAATAAAACGGGCTGGAATGGGATTAGATCCAATAGCAGAAAACAAAACTCAGGCAGACACCTGGGGATGAAAATTCCAATTTTTCACCTGTATTACAGGGCAGGAGAAACCCGAGGAGGAGGTTAATTGCAACACCTACCCAGGAAGGTATTTCTTTCTAGATGAGGTGTCAAAGGATGAGAAGCACTGGATGGATGTCTGAGCTTTGCAGCTCTGCTCATCCACGGGGAGGCTGGAGCATGAGAAGCCCAGTGCAAGACTGCTGGCGATCAGCAGAAGCCAGAGCCTGCTTTGCAAAAGCAGATGGCAAGTTCTAGCTTGCACGGCATTGCACAGTGAAGAGAAAAGCATGCAACTGCTACTTCTATACTGATAAGAGAAAAAAGCATCAGGCTGGGAGAATTAAGCAGTCATAGCTCAAATACAAAGTATGAGAAAGCCATATATTGGGAGGAAAAAAATAGTTATCAGTTCAATAAAGTTCTGAAACTTCCCCTTCCTGGGAGACCATGGACAAATGCATTACAGTAGCGTGCAATAAAGCATAATATCATTCAGTGCTTAGATTTGCTGATCTGCAGGTCCCTTCCTGTCCTACATTCAGATTATCATTTACACAATGGGTCTTGTACACTGTTTGCATTTTTGAAGCAAAATTCTTGGACAACGGCCTAGAATGGGATTATTAACTTATAACAGGACAAAAAAAAAAATCACATATGCTCATAGGTTTCTGCAATCCCTTCCCTGCCTGCAATTTTGGCAGCTGCTGCTTCTGTGTGTAGTGGAAAAACAAGCTTAAGTGGATGGAAGAGAAATGAGATTAGTGGCCAGACAGCCCGAATTCTGAGAGAGTTCAGTAGGACAACTGCAACCTTTCTGTCATTCTGCTGACTCCAACTTTTCTTTTTTAACTGATTTAGGCCGAAAGTTTCCTTGCAGGAAACCTGACGTGTTTCACAGCCTGGGGTCTTAGGAATCCAAGGAAAGCCACATACAGTTCACAGTGCTGATCTGGTAGGGGGAGGGAAGACCATGATCACCACTGGGGAGATTTCTCCTAATATCAGTGTGTCCGAGCACTCCTTCCCTACCCCCAAGCTCTGGAATTCAGCTCTGGGTGTTGATGTTGCAAGAAGCCACTTCATCATTGCAGAGCTATTAAGCAAAAAGGAGGATGAGACACAAGAGAAGTATGTAAGAAAAACTGGGCAGGACTTGGGAGACCTTGTCCAAAACCCACTGGATAACTGAATCTTTCAAAATAAAAGCCTAAAACCAGACTAGCCCGTGGAGCAGACACAGCAGCTGTAACCTATACACTAGCAGATGCGCTGTCACACCCAGACACACAGCAGGACCACATCCCACCAGCACATCACACTGTCACACCTGTAATCTGGACCACATTGCACCTACACATCAACTGTGACCACAGTCAGGACCATGACATGCTTATACACTGCATATATTGATCCCATAGCTGCATTTGTGACCCAAATCACATTCAGCCCATACACGGTATCTTCCCAACTGCAGCCCGGACCAACTCCCACCTGTATGCAGCATCCTCACACTTAGAAACTGGACCTCGTCCCACCTACACATCGCACTGTTGCATTCGCAATCCAGGCTGGCTCCAACCTATCCGAGGTACTGTCACACCGGCAGTCGGGACCGCGTCACATTGATGTGATGTACTGCCACACCTGCAGCCCAGACCAGGTGCCACCTACCCCTCCCTACCGTCGCACCGACAGTCCCGTACCCACCCCCACACACTCTCCCCCCCCCCCCCCCCGCCGCTCAGCCAGTGCCTCTCTGCAGCGCCCAGCAACACCTCCGAGCAGCCTGCGCTCCTGCGGGCTGGAGCCCGGCGGGGGTCTTTCCTCCCTTGACACCAACCCCGCCTCACCGGCCGGGACCGGGGCAGAGCTCGGGGCAGGATGCCCAGCCGGGCTGAAGCGCTGTGGGGAAGAGGAGGGAGGTGTGGGGAAATCAGGGATTCAGCCCAACTTCTCCCGACCGACAGGACCCCGCTCCCGCGATCGCCCCGGCGGGGCTCAGCCTTACCGAGGCGGCCTCCTGCGGGCGGGGGGGGGGAGGGCAGCGAGACGCGGCGCGGCGAACACCGACCCTCCGCCGGCGCCCGCAGCCGCCGGGCTCTGCCAGCCCGCGGGAGCCGCGCCCGGTTCCGGGGCGGAGCGCGGGCGGGGCGGGGGGTCCGGACCGGCCCCGCCAGGGAAGTTTCTCTCCGCCCGGTGAGGGGTACCGCTGCGCCGTCTCGGCCCTGTGCAGGGGGTGTCCCCGATGGCAGCCCCGGGCCCGTTCCCCGGAGGAAGGGTCTTTCCCGGAGTCAACATGCTGCGCTCCACTCGCCACCCCCCCTGACCGTCCCCTTGCCGCAGAGGGGTCCTGACCACCACCCGCCTCCCCACCCCCCACAGAGGGAGCCCTTTCCTCCTGTTTCCCATGGGCATCCTAGGCGCAAGCGCTGCCTTTCGCCCCAGCAAGAGGCGTCTTACAGCCTGAGCTGCCCACAGCCCCGGCGTGGGGTCCCTCTGTGTTCCGGGAGGGGGCTTGAATCTGCGGCCCGGGGCTGGGAGTTGAGTGGGGAATCATGAAAGCTGGGTAGAGGCTACCCAGGTGGTCAGAAAACCAAAGTAACTGTCCCCTCCTCCAGGGACCCTGTGCCCTGGTCTCTGTGATTCACTTTCTGCAACTATGAAAAAAAGGGGATGGGTAGCTTGACCTTTATCAAAATTCTTCAGCTCTGCAGATGAGCAGTGAAACAGTGGAGGAATGCCTAGATGTTGTCAGCCAGGTGGGGAAAGTTTGGTGGAAAAGTTTGTTTCCCTGCGTGGTTTGGGAGTGCTGTCTCATCAGCATTAGGGGCCAGACATGCCAGGCTGAGCTACTCAGCATAGTGATCCAGAGAGAAAACCTGGCAGGAAAAATCATGGGTGGGGGAGACAGGGATAGCTGATGTAAAAATCCTGATAAAGTGTTTGGAAAAGGGCTGCTGCTAGCTGGTGAGAGCCAAGCTCAAACTCCTGAGTGTGATTACAGGAGGCTGGAGGATAGTTACAGAGTAAGAACACAGTACCGAGCATCTCTGAGACTTCAAATTGGAAAATGAAACTTGAGGTTTTACCGTTTGGTCGTAAAACACTCCTCTGTTTTTAGTGGAAGGAGAGAGAAATGGAAGAAAACTGATTTTGCAAGAGCTATTTGTTATTTAGGAAATAGAAATCTTCTTTTGCTGGTGGTGCTGGTTTTGCTTTAGCCTGTTCCCCCTCTCTACGTGTTTTTGCTACTTTGATACTTGAAAAGGAACAGGAAGCCCTAATCTTTCCCACTCAAGCTCATTTTCCTTTTCCTTTGCCTTTTTTCTGTTCTCTTTTAATCCTGGGGTAGCTCTGGTGCATGAAGGGGTTGGTTTCTGGAAGATAAATGGTAACTGCTGGGGTATGAGGGCTCTCACCATTTATATAGGAGTGAAGAGCAAAGCTCAACAAAAACAGGGCAAGGCAAGAAAATACAATTCTGTGGAAAAGCCCCTCATTTTCACCAAAATTCCTTTTGACAGAAGCAGATATGAGCGTGGGGGTGAACACTGAACACACAAATGCTCCTTTGTTGGGATAAAGCCACATTGTGCATGTGTGTCCAGAGCTGGAGGCATACGTGATGTGGTTGAGGGGATGCAGGAGCTGATTTGCTTCCCCAGACCTGTATCTGCAGTGTGCTTTGCACCTTGAAACCTCACATCCCCTAAAAGCAGGCTGAACTTTCCATCTGTTCTTCATCTGCCTGCCTGGAAGGGACTGTGGTCACTGAAGGTGTTGCTCAATGTCTATGAGATTTGCTGCTTCTGTTTGGCACTATCACTGCTGATTATAGCAGACACATAAGTAGAAGTCCACCATATGGACCAGATTCTCTTTTGCTTATACCATGAGCCACTTCTAATCCACAGCTGGCCACGTTCTTGCTTCGGTTCATGCGAACCGAAGCTGATGGGAAGTCTTTTCGTTCACCCTCAAGCTGCCTCTCCGTTTCCAGGTCCCATAGTAAAAGGGATGGAAAGAAACACCACTGCAACTGGGAGGTGGGGCTTTGATGCTTGAGGCATTGTTGTCCTGGTTGGATTGAGCTCTTAAAAAGCAACCTTTTCAGTGGAACTAGCTAATTCCAAACTACTCTTAGCTTGTGTTGCTCTGTGTTCTCACTACCAACTAATGTTTGCATCAAAATTGGGGTTTTTTGGCTTGTGATTAAAAAGAGATCACAAACTGTCCTGGGATCCTCATCGGGTTCCTGATATTTTACCCACAGTTGTGCCCTGCCCCTCAGGAGGACTGAAACATTTATTTGGGGCTTGTGACATGAAGTCAAGGCTGCAGTAGAGCTCAGGAATGTCTGAGAGACACGAATGTTTGTGCAGACATTCCTCTTCCTACCAATTAGCTGGGTTGTAGAGATCTGCCATGCCGAGAATGTCATTACTGCACAGCTGCAGGAATTGTTGTCCCAAGGTCTGATGACGAGAGCTGGTTTTGTGTTTGTCCCTGCTTGGATTAAAGCAGGACTCGTTTCCAACAGCGGTGGAGGTTAAGAGCATGTACCGCACAGAAGGATTCCTGCTCTTTTGTTTCTTTGCTTCAGCCGGTTGCGATGCTTACAGCGAAGGTCAGAACACAGAAGAAAAGAGCTTTTTGGTTTTGAGTTCCAAAGCAGTGAAAACAGTTGAATTTTCTAGAGGGAGGGGCCCTGGGAGAGTTAAGAGCCTCAGAAATGAAGGTATTAGCTGCAATATCAAGTGCGTAATAATCTTTGTGTTTTAGTGTTCCTGAGCCACAGGAGATTAAGAAAGAAAGCTGGGGAGCAATCTAGTCTTCCTAAGTCAGTAATGGTGCATGCATCTAAAACACGAGGTTTTAGACACACATTTTCAGTTGTTGTAATGGGAGGAAGATAAAATAAAGTCATTTGCGAAGCCTTGAGACACAGAATGGGTGAAATGCCTCAGATTGTGTAATTTAGATAAAGACTCGCTGATGTCCTATTATATAATGCAGCTAAGCACAGTCAATTTTTCTAAGATGTTTTCAGTCACTCTGCCTCATATTTTGTTTTGTTAGAGACAACACTTGGAGAGCGAGAGAGTTCTTTGTTTCATAAGGGCTCCTTTGCTCCTCTTGCCTGCTCCCTACTCAAGAGCTTTTTTTCCCCCCCTTCATGTGCCATCATGTTTATTGCCCCAGCAACAGCGATTGCATCTCAAACATTATTCCAAAGAGGTTAAAAGCTTCCAGAACAAACATCCACTGCAGTTAAAGAAGACAGTAAAGTCTCCATCCCCTCACGCCCAAATGTCTACCTCATACACAAAGTTGCTGTTTAGGGTTAATGGCTGTGTTTCCTGTATGATGGATTTTGAAAGCACTATAGCTGTGGTGCTGATGGATTCAGGCACAATCAAAGCAGGGACTAATGGGACATAATTTTCTACAGATACAGTGCTCTGGCCTTCCTACAAATCTTTTGCTTCTCAGTCTGTCTGGTCCTCTTCTATTAATTCAGGGACAGTAAAGCCACACTTACTGTCACTTGCTGTCACTTGCCATGGATAAGGGAATCGGCTGTACCTCAAGAGACAATATTCATTTAGGTATCTCCTGGTAGGATACGCATATTTCAGCCAAACTGCAGGTACATAGATGTGTGGCCCCTATCTTGTATCCTGGCATTGCAAAGATTTCTTGGAAATGTTTCCAGCTCTGGCAGGAAAACCTGCTTTTATGTTGGGCTTGCCCGAGTTCAGGTCCCCACTGCTGATAACTCTGCTAGGAGCATCCTTTGAAATGCTGTGTGTAATTCTCAATAATTCCCAGAATGGTGAATTTAAAGTGGAACAGATGCTGAGAAGGGGAATGGTAGTGGTGGTTTGTGGCGTGAGATTAAAAGGCTTATGTAGCGTAAAAGGCTGATGTAGCGTAACAAAGTGAGGGCTGAGAGGAGATGCAATCAGCTCTGAGTATTTCAGGAGAGGTGTCAGTGCCATGCAGGAGCAAAATCCCCCCAGCTATTTAAGCGTGTGAACTGTACTGGTGCAAGAACAAGGCGGTGTTAATGAGCAATGAGCACATTTATATTGGCGATGGGAACAGGTTTTAAGGGTTGGAAAAGTGATATCTCTCTCAGGAGATGAAAGGCCAAAAATCCTAGGCAGAGTTAAAAGGGAGCTTCATTGCTTTATGAAAAGCACTCAAGGAGGGGTTTGTCTGCAACAGCAGGTGCCAGTTTCAGTGACCACGAAGGGATTTGTTCCTAAATTCTCCTTTCCTTTTACTTAAAAGCCTTTCTGTAACCTGAAGGAATGAAGAAAGGCTGTGATATGCAATTTTGCTCTCCTATTTTGGGTAGTGATCAAGGACAGCAGTTCTCACAGCGAGGGGTGGGGTGCTTTTGGATAGGTCACCCCTCCTTTGGTTCTCTCCTTGTTCCTCAGACACTCATGTCAGGCTCAGCCTACATCTTGTGCCTTCATTGTGGGTCACTGGTGGCTTCCTTTCTCCCTTTGCATCCTGTATGTCTGGCGTGCTCTGTATACTCTGAGACAGAAGGCAAAGATTCATGGGCAGTGTAGGTTTGACCATCTCTTGTAACGGAAACTCTCTCTTTGTTTGGCCAATCCACAGTCACACAAAGACACACCAACCATCTTAAGATGTGTGTTACAGGGGCTAGTTATAGCTAAATTACTACATTAATGACACAATTCCTACCTTTTTTCCCTCTCCAGAATACTGGAGGTTCAGATAAGGCAAAAATAAAGCTAAATTTCTGGGAAAGGATTTTTGCAAAGGCTTGGGCCCCACAAGGCCCACAAGGTGTTGGACATTGTGGTTGGATCCAGAAAAACACAATGCAGTTATTTAGTGTATTTTCCAGCAAAGCAATTCAGAATGTCAGAAAAGAAATAGTAGAAGAAAGGTTGATGGTAAATGACATGAGATGATTCCTCACACAAAATGATACTAAGTTGGGAAACTCCTTGCTGTGGAATTTTGTGGCTGTTAACAATCATTGAAGACAAAGTCATGGAAAAAATAGACTATGGACTATTAAGATAATACTTATGGATGTAGAAGTCTTTAAGCTGCAGAATGCTGGAGGCTGAGAACTTGTTATGGGTGGGTTTTATTATATGCTGTACTTATGATAAGCAACTGTGAGGCATCTGGTTTGGCCACTTATAAAGACTAAATGTGGGCCTAGTTGGATGGAGACTTTGGTGTGGTTGCAGTACAGCTGATCTTATGTTTTTGGGCTTTCTTCTAGCATGTTCCTGATAGGTAGAGTTAGCCCTCCACCATTTGCAGAGGCTAGTTCTCTATCTTCTCTTTGAAAAGTCTGCAAAAGTCTTAGCTCCAAGTGACTTAACAGAAGGCTATTTAAAAAGATATGTCTGCAAAAGGCTGCCTGAGTTCTTCCCCAGAAAGTCTTCTGGTTTTGAGCAAGGCATGGGATTTCTTGTTTCCAGAGGCAGCTTGGTGCTAAGGTAGCACTGACTTGCCAGGTTGCTTGAACTGATGGAAGGATGGAAGTACCATAGAAGGGTGATGCATGATTTCTTCTCCTTTCGGATCATCACTATTCCCACCATCCCAGCTTGCCGAGAAGCAGCATGTTCTGCACGTTAAGTATCAACATGGCAACAAATTTCATACGCAGTTTTGATAAATAAAATCTGTGTTCTAAGCAAAGGCATCCAGACAGAGCCCCTTTGTCAGAGTGAGACTTAGACCTAGTGTGTGTCCTTGGGAGAAATGCAGAATTCATTTGGGGAGGGAAACTGATACAAACAGCAGGCCATTTTCCTTTACAAAGGCTCTCTTTCAAAGCTGGTGCATGCAGCAGAACAAAGGCTGACTCCATAATCTGTACTCAACAATAGCTTGGAATATTTGATAGTTTGGCTATTGTACATGAATACATCATGCTTGGCCGTAAATAAATAGGGCCTTGGTTGGATCCACTGTGAGGATACAGTCAGCCTTTTTCCCATTACCATTCTGGTTTCAAGGAAGTGATTATTTTGTGTGTATGTCTTCTCCTGGCCAAACTAACTCCATCTTGCCACCAAGGCCAAAGGGTCTCAATTTCAAGCCCAATAACAAAGACACAAAAGATTTTGCCACCTTTTAGAGGAAAATTCTTTATTGTTGCCAAACGGGTTCATCACTTCTCTCTCCTAACCATGTGCTGTGGTTTAACCCAGCAGGCTGCTAAATAAATCACTCAGCTGTTTGCTCACTCCTCCCCTGCTCAAAAAAAGGAGGGATCAAAAAAAGTAAAACTCATGGGTTGGGATAAAAACAGTTTGATAGAACAGAAATGAAAAATAGGAGTAGTAATAATGTAATAATAGCATTAACAATAACAATAATAGTACGCAAAACTGATGCCCAGCTAGTTCTTGAAACTTGCTCCTCCCTGGTCAACTCCCTCCATCTTATATACTGATGATATTGTCATATGGTATGGAATATCCCTGGGGACAGTTTGGGTTAGATGTCCTGGCTGTGCCAAGAACAACTTGGGTCTTGCAGGGGACTTGAGGTCTGTGCTATGGTACATGTATAGATTAACTCTCTGTACTTCTATTCCTCATGTGTAAAAGGAGAAAGATACAACTTCAAGCCTATCCTTAGATGCCTGAGATACTCCAACAATAGAATAGTGGCATTTGCTCAAACACTTGAGGCAGTAGTAGCCTGCAGATCAATGATAGGCTTTTACAAGTTGGGTCTTGCAGGGGACTTGAGGTCTGTGCTATGGTACATGTGTAGATTAACTCTCTGTACTTCTATTCCTCATGTGTAAAAGGAGAAAGATACAACTTCAAGCCTATCCTTAGATGCCTCAGGTACTCCAACAATAGAACAGTGGCATTTGCTCAAACACGCGAGGCAGTAGTAGCCTGCAGATCAATTTTAGGCTTTTACAAGTTGACCACAAATTTCTGCGGGGGTGTAATGTATTTGCTCGGTTCATTTTGTGTTTATGGTTATAATGCAAGGAAAATTTGGGCTGTTGCTCTGGGAACATACAAACCCACCAGATTAAAACAGTGTGTTTGCTAGGTAAACATTTGAGCCTTTGTTAATATAAATTGCTATAACCGGCGAACAAAGTAACCAGAGGGGGACTCTTGCAAAAGCATCAGTTGTTTCACTGAGTGAAACATTTTTCACTAGGACATTTTGATCACATTCAGTTCATTGATTACCATTAGGCAAGAGCTTTCGCAGTGGCAGATGTCCGAGCTTGGCATGAATGACTTGTCTCCTATGTACCTATATACAACATAGGGCATAACAACACATAAACATTTTCTAGTATCGTCAAAATCTTTGTGCATGTTTCAGTTTTCAGGCCAAGAACACAGAGATCTGTTCCAGTGGGAGAGCTGATGACATATCTGACTCAGTACATGGCACTGCTTCTAAATACACAAACACTTGACTACCCTCAGCATTTACTGTGATGCTTTTGTCAAATTTTGTCACATTTGTCACATTCCTGCAAATTGAATTAATCTTTTTTTTCTAAATTTATTTTAGTATTTAATATTTGAATTCCTCAAATATTTTGAAAACACACAGTGGTGAAGGGTCAGATTTTCTGGAGAACTCAACAGCCAGATCCCTTAAGATGGGGGTCTAGAAAAGCATAGGAAAACCGTACAGGAAACTGCAGGCTGTCCTTGTAAAATTAGTAGACAAAAATAACAGAGGATTAAATTAGAGGTCAAAAGGCGAAATACAAGAGGAACAATCATTCAACCTATAAAAGGAGACCACTTCCTTGGATTAATGACTGGTTAAAGCATATGAAGCAAAAAGTTTTCACAACTGAGAAGAAATAGCCTAATAGACTGCTAAAGTGATGTATCTTGGGTTGTTTTATTGTGTATTAATAAGCGGTCTGGAAGAAGAGCAAATGACAGCAGTTCCTGATGATGCACAGTTTACTGTGAATAATAAAAATTAAAACTGATGGTGAAGATTAACAGAAGGATCTCATAATGGTTATTGGCTGAATGGCAGAATAGCAGATGTAATTCATGTACTTAAGGAAAACAAAACAATCCTAACCACGCACAGCGGTAAGGTCTAAAATTAGCTATTGCCACTCAGAAGAGCTTAAACTCATCATGTATAACCCTATGAAAATGCTAACCCAGTGTTCAGCAAAGAGAAAATGGCAAATCAGACGTTCAGTATTGTTCAAACAGGAAAAGAGCACAAAAGAGAAAGCATAACAAGCTACTCTAGAAACGTTTTGCAGTCCCGGCTGGGATGCTGCACAGAGGGGTGTATGCAGTTCTTAGCTCCCTTGCTGGAGAAAATAAGCAAACAAAAAAACAGCTCAAGTAGAAAGGATGTGAAAAAAGGCAACAGGAATGGTAAACAGAATAGGATTGCTTCTCATGAGAAGACTTTTACTGACTAGAAAGGGTCTGTGGCTGAGGCTGCGATGTTGTAAGTGCAATGGAGAAAGTTAATAGTGTACAAAAATGTTCACCTTTTTCCCTCCCCTAAATGAGAACCCAGGGTCCTAAAATGAACTCAGCTATTCATAAATGCCATTTTTAAACAAACAAAAGAAAGTACTTGCACAGCCTGGCATTAAACTGTAGAGCTCACTGTTCTAGTGTCAATGCTGAAGAATAAACAGCTTCAAAAAGTGATTAGAGAAATTCAAGGGAGAAAAGTCCATTGAGGCTATTAATCATAAAGATCCAATACACAGAGCACAGTAAACTGGGTGCCAAGCTTCTCTTAAAAACTGACCTTCAGACTGGTGCTAGACTTTGGAACAGACTTTTCCAAGGTTACAGAGGAAGATAGCAACAGAATCTGCAAGAGCACTCAGATCTCCGTGTCCCCGTGGGATTACATACCAGGGATGAAGCAAACCAGTCCTCCTCCTCATGTGCAGATCTGCTTCTGTTCTTTGTGATTAAGGTACCGTTTAATCATTTTCAAAACATTTATCCCCTGCCATTGACAGGGTTTGAGCTAATTGTGGTACTGAGATGCTGCCTTTTCGGAAGCATCTGAAGACAGCAGTTACAAAGCTGATGTGACAGGGAGTTTCCATAGCTTGCTTCTGCTGCACAAAGATTTGCTTCCTATGAGTCAGCCACTGATGTGACTGGGTTACTCATCAGAAAACTTCCTGAAGAAAAGACGAATTTTGAGTTGAATTTGATTATAATCTGAATAGTGGAGCTGGGACAGAAGCTCAGAGCTGGGGTTAGCTGTAGGATGGGGTAAGGAGCACCAACAGCTTTCTGCATCTCACTGGTGCAAGCTTCTGCTTTCATAATAAACCCTTCCCTCCTTCCAGCCACACAACAGCTGCACTGAGCCCCAGGGGTTTCTGTTCACCTCAGAAAACAACGTATTTAGCCCTGGAGCCTGCTCTAGGGACTTTCCTGGCTGCCTGTGGACTGACTGGTCCCCTCCTGCAGCTAGATGGGCTGCATGAGGAATATACCACTTCCTCACCTCATGGCAGCCAAACCAGTATGAGAAAGATTGTTATTTAGCATTGCCATGGGCCAGCAGTAACTGCTTCTTTCAGTTGTGGGAAGAAACCAGAAAGGGGAGTGGTGATTCATGGGGAACCTTTGAGTCAAAAGGCTTGCAAAGGTTACATTAGAGTAGGGCAGGATATACCCTTCCCATCAGTGGTGACAAGCCTTCAAGTCACTGTCTAGCTCTCATTTCCCTGCTATTAGCAGTCTGTGCTGCCTTTTGCTTGCTCCATTCATAGCATATTTCCTTGCCCTTCTCCTAACTGTTTTTATAAGGAGTGAATATCCTGTTTGTGGCCTTGGTGTTGTGCAGTGAATTGCTTCAGGCTGGGCAAATCAGTCCTCTCCCTGCAAGGCCAGGGTCAGAATGAAGGATGGGGCATTGCAGGGGGCTTTTGCCAGGAGCTGCAAAGCCAGAGTGTCACTGGTATGTGTGTACACAGAGGAACTCATCACAGATGCGATAAAGATCCCTGGGTCTGGCCTTCCTGAACTCTTTGTAAAATTTTAAGTGCTCCCTGTCACCCAAGTGTCCATCAGACATGGACCAGAGGGGACCTGAAGCTGGTGAAAACAGGAGGGAGAAGTGTGGCTGCAGAGGTTGGGGGAGCTTACCCACTTGCCTCACCAGCATCAGAAGCTGAGGCAAAGCCAGATAGGCATTTCCAGCATCACCTTGGGTTTCACACAGGTTTCAGAGGAGTCATACCTGCTGAAGGATCACTGGTGGGCTGGCAGCACTGAGGTTTGCTTTCTCTAACAGGACTTCTTGGGGAAGCTGGAATAAACATGAAAGTTTATTCATTTTGGGCTGCCAAATATTAAGGATGAGCAGTGCATGTCATCGCTCCTGTTTGCACAGTACATATCCTCCAAACCACAGCAGTGTTGGCTGTTCTTGGCTTCAGACCTGTAACACTTCCCCAGAGCATGGGTAGACCTAAGTCCCAAGGCTGTCCTGTAGGAAGTCAGACCAGATCCTGCCCATGCTGCTGAAAGCTGTCATGGACTCCCTGAATATTCATGTAGCCAAGTATTACTGCAGTTGTGATGCTCTAAGGATGTAGAGACATCTTTTGTTATGCTCACTTCAGTTGTCTTTTATTTGTTGAGAAATCTGCACAGGGCTTAGGAAAACTGGTCTTTGAATCTGTCATCAGCTTTAAAAAGATGAGCCCTAAAGTTTCAGCCTGGCATCATCTGACAAATTTGTAAGACAAAAGCTGGGGAAGTGTGTAGGTGCTGAGCTCTGTTTTCCAACTCTATGAATGGAGCTGTAAATGAATGGGGAACCGATAGCTCACATCTCCTACCCACATCAACAGCTCTGCCATGAAAGGGACTGCTTCTTCACCGAGCTCACCCTACTAGAGGTAGTAATGCAAGTATAAGACACTGTCACATCAGAACAGCAGGTTTGTCGAATCTCACATGCCAAGGATGGGATTTACTGGACTTCTTTCCATTCTCCCTTGCAGCTGCAGCATGTTCACGGGCAGTATTGTACTGTGGTGGTTCCTCTGCACGGGGATCACGTCTCTGGTGCAGCTGCTCTGCGTGGTCTGTGAATTCTCTGTCCAACATGTACAGGAGATGCTAGATGGGAGGATGGAGACAGGGTCCCTTACAAACACCTAGCACTTGTTTTCACTCCAGGAAGTCCAGAGGAGTAAACATGAACCTTGAAGTGGTTGCTTATAGAAACGGCATACTGTTTGCCCTGAAAACAGCCTTTTCTCATTTCCAGAAGCAGTATGATAAGTATTTTCATTTCAATATGTTGTTATGTTGTGGGTTTTTTGTTGGAAATCACTTCCATTTAGCTTTTTATCACAGTGACTTGAGGGCTAAGAATAATTAGAGTCTAGCAACTCCTAGCTGGTGAGACATGTATTTTGAGAACTAAGTTCAAACTTGCATTGCTCATAAGTAAAGAAGCAGAAGCTGCTCCTTCACTGAGCTCAGCTTCCTGTGGGCTCAGAGAAAGAAAAGAAAGATCAATTTTCTTTTACCTCATCAAAATTAAAACCAGTAGGAACATGCAGCTACTCCAGTCTCTCTGCACTGAAGGAGCCCGATAACAAGCAGGACAAGCAATAGCTACTTTCAGCTTTCTGGCTGGAAATAGCTGATATTTCCCAGAAAGCCACTGCTGGAGATACCTGTGCAAAGCTTATTAGAGGCATGCTGGCTTTTGTTCTGAAGATTTGCAGAGATGCTCTGGGGACAAAGCTCTGGGGCAATAGGCACAAACAGGAATGCAGAAAGTTCCATCTGAACATGAGGAAAAAATTCTTGATTCTGAGGGTGATAGAATAATAGAATCATAGAATGGCAAGGGTTGGAAGGGACCCCAAGGATCATAAAGCTGCAACCCCCCTGCCACAGGCAGGGCCACCAACCTCAGGCCTGGATCTACATAAGGTTGCCCAGGGGCCCATCCAACCTGGCCTTGAACACTTCCAGGGATGGGGCATCCACCACCAATCTGGGCAGCCTGTTCCAGCACCTCACCACTCTTTCTGTAAAAAACTTCCCCCTAATATCCAATCTAAACCTTCCCTCCTTCAGCTTTAATCCATTCCCCCTTGTCCTGCCATTATCTGCCCTTTTAAAAAGTTGATTGCCCTCCTGTTTGTATGCTCCCTTCAGGGACTGGAAGGCTGCAATGAGGTCCCCCCCGCAGCCTTCTCTTCTCCAGGGTGAACAAGCCCAGCTCCCTCAGCCTCTCTTTGTAGGGCAGGCGCTCCAGCCCTCTAATCATCTTTGTGGCTCCTCTGAACCCTCTCCAACAGTTCCACATCTTTCTTGTATTGGGGGCCCCAGATCTGGACACAGTACTCCAGGTAGGGCCTCAGGAGGGCAGAGTAGAGAGGGACAATCACCTCTCTGTCCTTACTGGTCACCCCTCTTCTGGTGGGGTAGAGCCCTGGGAATGGATGCCAAGAGAGGTATTGGAGTCTCCTTCTCCTTCTCTGGAGGGATTCAAAACCCACCTGGATGTGATCTTGTGCAACCTACTCTGGGTGATCCTGCTTTAGATCCCCTTCCTGCAGGGTAAAGGAGAGTCTTGCCATTGCCCTGGGAGCAGATGAGGACAGTGCAGAAAGATCTGGGTTGCCTGTAATGTGGGAAGAGAGCAGAAATGCCGGAGGAGTCAGGCAGTTGGAATGGGAGGGGGCAGATAAAGCCCAAGGGACTGTCCAGAGGGAGCAGGAGGCAGTGTGGGAGGCTTTGCTGCCATGCCAGGGGCAGGGGAATTGTGGAGGGCTCCAGTGTTCAGCTTGGAGGTGGGTTTGTGAACCTCAATCCTTTTTGCCTTCTTCAGGCTAAAAATACGGAGGGGGAGTGTTATTTATTTATTTAATTTTTAAAGCGAAACCCACATTTTAGTGTGAACCAGGCCTAGAAAAGGGGCTAATCTTTATTTAATGAAAAAAAAAAGGAACTGAAAGCAAAGATGGATGCTGAAGTGCCTGAAACATGGTACGGAATGAACAGCCAGGTGCTGCTTGGGGTTGCGGCTCGGTAAAGGCAGTGTCATTGCATTGAAGTTGATGTTTATTAAATTTCTCTTCTGTGGATGAGATTACTCCCCTGAGAAGACAAAAAGGAAGCTGTGAATCTTGGCCACTTTTAGAATTACAAATCAGCATGGAGGTGGGGGTGTGAAATTCGGGCTCTGATTAAAAATAGAGACTCAGAGTGTCTAGGAGTGGGGACTCATGGAAGGCAACACTCAGCTACATGATACACTGGTGACCCAGAGGGTATCACAGGATGCTTTTGAAATGGGAGCATTGCAGAAAGCTGTGGTGCTCTCCAAGAGGGTGCAGGAAGATGCCGATAGCAATCAAAAGAAGAGAAGTCTGAACCTGCTTTGAACCTGCTTTGGCAGGAGGGTTGGACTCGGTGATCTCTTGAGTTCCCTTCCAACCCCTACAATTCTGTGATTTCAGAGCTCATTAGGTGTCTGAAGGCCTTTGGAGATACATATCTTTGTCCCCATCCATGCCCTTCTATTAAATAGAGACATTCTATTTGCCTGGGTTAAGTGCTATGAGTTCTGCTGGACTGTTAAACTCTGGGTTGTGATCCCTGCCAACTTCTCTGTGGGGTGTGGAAGGGGCTTGTTCACAGAGTGTGTGATCGCTCCACTCAAGCCATCACTGGCCCTGGGAGGGTCTGGGCATCCATATCTGCCAAACCAGGCACCAGGCACTGATGTAAAGATCACAGAGGGTGATGCTCTTTGTCCGGACAAATGACTGACTGTTGTTCCAGGGAAGATATAAAGGGGTTGCTGGCACTTACAAAATAAACAGCTGTAAGTTGTGGCATCAGGAGACCTGACAGGATTCCTGTGAGATATTTTCTTTTATTTTCCTTGTGTTTAATAAATACTAGCTAGGGAGAGCTTAAGCAACACCTCCAGCCTCTCCACTGTACAGGTCAGGTATGTCCTCACTGGGATCCCCCTCTGGGGACCACTGAAAGCACCAGTAACTCCAGATGCGCTGGTTAACCGCAGGCCAGGCAGGAATTTCTTGCCATGGATGAAGAAGTGAGCTTGGGAAGAGCTGGGTCATTGTTTCTAGTCAAGATGCTACCAGATGTGCTTCTTGTGCCAGTAAATGGGTGTGAACTCTCTTCTTGAATTCATGCTGATTTAGAGCAAAAAAGCCCCTCCTCTAGCTGTCCTCGATAAACAGGTTGAAAATGTGCCTTGCCAGCTGTTGTAGCTCCTGCATGGGTTGGAGGGGAGTGTGCAGCTTTGTCCTCTCTCCTTCCAGGTCTCGATGCTGCTCTGCGAAGCACTGCGAGTACTGTGGGCAGCTGGAGAGCTGGGGCAACCACAGGGCCCCACAGGGGCTGGAGAGCAGAGCAGAGGGCCGTGCCTGCAGGAGAGGCAGGCAGGAGGAAAATCAATAGCACTCAAATTGGGAGAGGACTGGTTGTGCCAGCATTGTCGGGAGAGGGGTGTGACTGGCTGCCAGGCTTCTTCCTTCTCATTGTGGTCATGGTACAGGAGCTGGTAGTCCTGCAGATAGACACTGAAGTGGTGAGACCTGGTCTCTGTGGTGTGTCCCAGGTGTACAAGAAACAAGCGTGGCCAAAGCTTGCAGGACATTGCTGGGCCAGGTTAAAGGAGAGACCTGAGGATCAGTAACCTGCCTCAGCCACTGACTCATACTGTGAGGCCAAGTAGTTCCTACACACCTACTTTGTGAGTGTGTGTGTGAGCACACGTGTGTATGTCCAGTGATGACAAAGGCAGAGCAGCTTTATTTTGAAGCACACTACCCATGCACAGGCTTGGGTGCTTTGCTGGAAGGGGCCACGTCTGAGTGGTTCACACCAAACTGTGTCTCTCTTAGGAGTGCTCATGGCTCAGGTCTTTACCTTTCCTGAGGTCGGATCCAGTGTGTATGATGCTGAGCTGAAGGTGAGATTCGCCAGGGTTCACTTGAGCTCCTGTTCAGCACAGGTAAACCAGGTTCAGGCCCTGGAAACCTCCAGGCAGAGATGTGCAGGTGCTCATTTCCCACTGTCATACCCATCTGTGCTGTAGTAACCACAGACCGTTCTACTTTCCATTTTTGCAACTTCGGTTTGATTTCTCATGCAGGGCTGACCTTGCTGGCCACCATGACAAGGTCCAGTTGCTCTTTAGGAAGGCCTTCTGGAGCCAGAACGTCAGGAGGAGGCTATGCTTATGTAGTTGGTGAGAAGGGGTTTGAACCCTGTCTGTCACTGTTGGGTGAAAGCTCTTCCTCCCCTGAGAATGGGGTTGAGGGATGAGGTACCGTAGGACTGAATGGGGACGGCTGAACAGTTGACGGTGATGCTGGCAGTGTGACAGCCCCTTCTCAGCCTGGGTAGAGCCATGCATTGGCTTTCTCACCAAAATTATGTTGCATTGGACAATTAATATGCATGGAGAGGGAGAGCAACTGGGTAAGAGGAAAGCCCAGACCTTTGGCACCCTCAATGCTGTTCTGTGCTAGCACAGAGTGATATGGGATGAACCAGTCACAGCCCTGTTTTGTTTCTGCATTTTCTGAGAAAGGACCAAGTGAGGTCCTTAACCCTGGGTCAACAGCCAAAAAAGAACTCCTTTTCCCTGCCTCTGGCCTGCTCTCTGCAGGGCACGCTGGGTTTTGGTTTGACTGTCATCCTGAATGTCTGTGGCAACATGGCTGTGCAGGTGTGAGGAGACCAGAGTGGTATCCAAAGGAACAGGACCCTGACCTCCCTCACCAGCAAGTTGCCCAGATGCCTGCTCCAAGGATCATGGCTTTTGTAGCAAGTGGTCAGAAGGAATGCTGGATTGAAGCAATCATGAAATCACTGTGTAGACCCTCCCCCACCCACTTGCTGTTTAAGGTACATATGGGGCTCCATGAGGAAGCCAAGGCCAGGACATAGCGTGTGGCTTGGAGAGACAGGGCACTCAGGTTTTCAGGATTGTACCTTCAGCTGATTGTCATTGAGAAACAACCCCACTTTCAAAGTATGCATCCAGATCCTGCAAATCACCTAAGTCCCCTTGGGGCCCTTGAGCCAGTAAAACACATTGGCCCCAGCTTATCTTCAACCTCATGACTAATTGACATACTTGGGAGTTGGAGTAATTTCTTGAAGATAAGTGGCAACCAATAAAGGCTTCTAAAATATGGCAGTTTGGCACAAATTTTGACCTCTAGTTAACTTCCCTTCCAGGGACTAAGTAGGGTTGTCAAATGAGGACCAGCCTGTATTAAGTGTGCCTCAACTTGACCATCCCTTCTCTGTGTGAACAAGTGAGTGCCCACAGCATTTTCTATACTGCTGGTATCCCAGTTGATGTAGTGCAGCTTTCTCTCTGAGCATCCCACTAGACTACATCATCCTCTCTCTCATCCGTAAAGGAGTTATTCATTTCCCCAGACTACAAGATGGTGAAGTGGCTTGGGGCAGCCATGTAAAATGGCTTGCAGATCATTGATTGTCACAGATGAGAAGACACCAATTACACTATTTACACCACAGTTGTTTTGTTTTACAGCCTAATTCACATTCATTCCCCTGTAAAATACTCACAAAGAAAAAGCACCCGTTTATTGGTGTTACTCATCTGTATAATTAAACAGTAAGTGCCTGATCTGTCAAATGGAGGCTCATTCAGGTTTTGCTTGCAATGTGTTTGCTCAGTGGAAGGGTGGAGGCCCTCAGCCTTGGCACAGCTCCATTCAAATGAGCCCTGTTAAAGCCATAAATACAGGTCTGGTTGCCCAGGCTCCTCTTACAATGGGCAGAATCACTAATAGCAAACAGCTAAGGGGCTTGCTTATGTGTTTAGGCTGTATGGGTATCCCAAAACATCCCAGGTTGGGTGCTCTGAGCTTTCAAACCCAGGGAAAAAAAAAAAAAGAAAAAAGAGAACCAACTGTTGCCCCAATCTCCAAACCCTCTCCCTTTTGCAGGGTACTGGAGTGCATGTGAGTATGAGCACGTCTTTCATCATAACTTGACAGTTTCAAAATGAGGAGCTCTTGTAACTGCTCTTTGTTGTCTGCATCCCCGTGCTGGGGGAGTGAATGACATGGATCACACCAGATGGCAATGCTATTTGATTTCCTGGCTTGTAATTGACTTGTGTTTCTCAGTTTCCACATGCTCTTTGCTCTTTACAGGAAAATGATGCAGTGGACTCATGCGGGCACAGGTCTGTGCCAGTTCACCCTGTCTGTGAAACAACCCCACAGGACACTGTGTTGTCCTGCTCTGGCCACATCTTTGCGGCTTCGTTCGAATCCCAAGGAGATGCAGCTATGAGGCTCTAACCTTTGCTAGTGTGGCTTGCAGAGGCTGCTTTGTTAGCATTGGATGAGTTTTGCCTGCCTAGGTTGCATTCCTTTAGGTGGTCTGCAAGGCTCAGTGCCTGCATCCCTGAGACTGAAATATCTTTTAAGCAAGGCTTGTAACTGTTACTCTTCCTCTTCTAGGGTCATTTGGGTGCCAATGAATGTAACACACGTATGCAAGACCATATAAACTCGTAATTAACAGAGCAGTGCTTCTTTGCACTACTTTGTCCAACCACTGCTGTCTCTATATACCATATCCTGTTGCTGCATTTCACCAGAATAAATCCCCTGAAGGGACTCAAAATCAGGCTACACTGAATAATGTTTGCACTGGCAGAAGACCAAGTTTTCAATGCAGGATGCTTCGTATGAACCTCTCAAGGGAGGCTTATGAAACGGGCAATGTCTATGAGATGCAAGGGATGTGCCTTTTGCAGAGAACCAGAGAAGGAGGCTAGAGTACTGGATTTGTCATTTTACATTTATCCAGAAATACTAAGTGAATATGCACTAAATTTACGAGCCTTTGGAAAAAGAAGGTCTCCCTCCTAGAATATGGGGACAGGTATATTTCAGGTTTTCCAGAGTCCTCACTCCTTGCAGCTCAAGCTTCAGACTTTTTTATGTTTAAACATTGGCATGGGTAAAGGAGAAGGCTATAGATCCGTGCTGGGTTCTGCTCTGAGACCTGCTCTGAGACCTGCTCTGTGGGTCTGGATCAATGGGTTTGGATTTTTAAAATTTATTTTGTTTTTTTGGGTTTTTTTTTTGAGAATCACTTCTCTAGTTCTGTGTTCTTTTATGGCTTTTAGAGAAGTGATACCTTCAGACTGAATGCTCTTCCGGTGCAGGCAGCACTGGGGTCAATGGCTCAGTGACTCGAAATAAGTATCTATCAAATGTGATCTGAACTCCTTTGAACTTAGAAAGAGGAAGTAAAACCATCTCAGATGGATCAATCCTCCCAGTATTACACACACACATCTGCCAGACTTTGGCATATGCTGCTTACCACAGGCCCTGCTGGTGAGTCAGGCCAAAAATGCAGTGCTGTCCCCCATTTAGGTGCACATACCCTTAGTGCAACAAATACATATACCTCAGTAAGGAGGTGTTTTACATGTGTGCATCTTTTTATGCTTCCATCATTTCTAAAAGAACTTTGCAGCAACAAGGCATGTGCTCAGCTTTTAGGTTCCTAATACAACATGGTTGCAGGTGCTCAGCTTGGGAAAATAAAGCTTTTAGTTGCTTGGGAAGATATTTTTCTGCTCAGAAATGTGGATTAGTTGAGTAAATAAACTGTATTTTGCTGAAAGGAGAAAAGAAAAAAAATCTGGTAGCTCACTCTGTTCTTGCTAATGGCCCCCACTTTTTAGACTTCCCTGTCTCTTGGCTTCTTTGGCACCTATTTTGAGTTTGCAGCTTCCAAACCTCCCAGAGCTGCTTTAGGTGAGGGTGACAGCTCACCAACAGTGCCTGAGCATTTAATTCAGATTCTCCCCGCTCCTGGCAGTAATAGGATTTCCCCAGGTTTCTGCCATGTCTCCTCTTTGAACAGAAATACTTCCTAAATGTAAGGTAATTGCTGAAGTTCCAGGTCTGGAATCTCTTTTCTTTCTTCCAGATGCCAAAATAGTGTCCTGCCAATTTATGTCTTTTTTTTGCCAAGAACTTAAGTTTCATCCAATATTCGGTGTCTACAGCTTCAATTACAATTTAGGAAGCTTTAAGGCTATGTAAAAAATGGTGCTGGGATAAGGTCAGTGACCTTAAGGCTTTCTCCAGGGAAACAAGAAGCCTGTTGAGAAGCAGGGCAAGCTTTTACTGGCATTACACTGCAAGGTCAGCCTAGTGCTCTTTTTATTGCTGCCTTTCCTTTGCTAACCTAGGCCACTCCGTGGTCAGCTTGAGTCTGGAAGCTTAATTTAGGCTGAAATTTCCCCTTGATCTGCAGTCTGATTGTTCCTCTTCAAGCAGCAGCAAAGTCAGGAGGTAACTTGTAAACTGACAGTCTGGACTGGTTTTCATGGGCCATGTTCATAACCCAGAAGTTCCATGCCTTATCTCTAAACCATGTGAGAAAGGAAATCCAGGGGGTTCCGTGGGCAAATCACATTTCCTCCACATCAGCCTTGTTGTTGGAAGGAGATAAATTCCTTTCTGCTGTGTTTCTGAAAGCCAGACTAACTCCCTTGGTATCCAAGCTGAAATGTGCACCCAGTGGATACTTTTCAGCCCAAACAACAAAATTCTGGAAAGTTGTAAGGAATAAATCAAAGGAAGCATAGAGCAATCTTCCTCAAACCTGTCCTACCAAGCTGATAGCAAAGTGTTGCTCAACGCAGTGTTTTAGTGGGTAGGCACTACTTCTCTTATGTGATTAGATAATCTATATCTGCAAACCCCACTGACCACACCTTGAGCCAGCATGTACCTTAAGAGGAGGTTTATCTCAGTTCTCAGGCAATTACTTGCTTTGGGTTCTTGTCCTCTTTGGTTGAAGATGTAACACCAGAGTTTTTAAATTTAAATGGTGTCACTTCTCTGCTCTGATTCTTGAGTAAAGAAAACCTGAAAAGATGGGTATTTCCCTAAAAACCCACTTCCTTAAAAACTAAAATGAAGGCAGTAGAAAGAAGGATCTTCATAAAACAAGCCATTTCTCTGATGATTTCAATATTTCTATTATGGACAAAGTTTACTGAAGTTGACTCAGTTCCCACTGAAATCTCCAAAAAGATTTCTGTTAACCTGAGGGGGATTTGGTCCAGGCTCTGCACATCAAGCAAAACAGTCCATGAGTCAGGCTGCCACACAACATATTCTGTGTCTCACCCTCTGAGTGGCATCTAAGGCCATAAGAACTGTTTCACTGCTCCAGGGTCTTGAGCTACTTGTCCACACTCGCTCCCTCTTGCAGCTTGTTCCATGCTACGCAAGGGCATATTTTTCTTATGGAAAAATAATGTGTTGGTAAAGGGAGGGAAGGGCTGGCACATGCCCATGTCCAGCTCAGATAGCAAACTGGGAAGTGGCTGAAGTAGGGGAGGCCCCAGTTACCCCATATTTATCACAAAAGTACACGTACAACTCAGTTTAGGGATCGCACTATTGGTCATGCCCTAGAAGTAAGCCAATGCAACCATGCTGAATTAAAAAACAGAGAAAGCAAACAGAAAACCCAGCCAGAAACCCACCTTGCAGTAGCTCTGGAAAAGGGCAGGTTATTACACTTGGTACTACCCAAACAGGAGATCTTGGTGACAGATTCACCGTCCCTTGGGCTCCTAAAGTCATGGGAAGAACACTTTGGAGAAGACCTGATACAGCTCAGACAGCAGTAAGAGATATTTTGAGATTATATTACCTGTGAAAGTCCAGAAGTTTCTATGAATAACCAAGTCTTCTTCTCTGAAGTAATTGGAGGCATGTGTGATGATGTTCAGACTATTCCCAAAGTGCATTTTGCAGGCACACCAGAGCAAATGGGCTTTTTGGTGACCACATTCTTCCCTGTAACCTGCTCGTGCTTCCACCAAGACCCACACTGGCTGTGCCACAGCCTCAGGGAGCCCCCCATCCCAAGGAGCTAATACAAAGGGAACAGAGACTGTGAGGGGAATGTGGCAGGGGGATGCCCTGCCAGAAGCAGCAGAGGAGCACCCTGCTTTTGTGTCTGCACTTGCTGTGTCCTCCCAAGTGGATGTACCTCTTGGCTTCTCCAGCAGAGAAGTGCTTCAGCACAGGGAGCTGGACTGGACCATTGTGATGACCAATGATGGGAGATAAGGTGTGAGGTGGAAATTCACTTTGCTTCCTTGACTGTATGCAGTGAGTGCTAGACTGTTGTAAAAGAGCCTCCTTCGTGGCCACTTACAAGCAGCTGTGCCACAGGCTAGGAAGATGGGCACTCTGCCTGGTTGGGCACACAAGCCAGGGGCTCTGCTGCTCAGCCTGCTCTCACAGAGCTGTGTGACGCACAGGGTTGCTCAATCCTGGCAAGCCTGGGCACTGAGGCTGAGTGTTGATTCCTTAGAAGTGCCAAAGAAGAAAGTTTGGGTGTTTCTGTGATCAGGTAATAGCCAAATGAAGATTTTCTTGAGCTGCAACCTTGGCATGGAAAGAACATTTAGCTAAAATCCTTTGTTGCATCATTTTCCCATTCTTGTTCACAGTTCAGTTCCCTGTTGTTAATATTTCAGTTCCCTACACAAGATTTTCCCACTTGTTAGAAGTTCATTATTTGTTCATTATTTATCTAGTCTGGCTAATTGCCTGACCATTATTTCTATTCCTCATCTGGGACCTCCCCTTGTCCTCTGTTATTACAGTGTGATGACAGCATGAATACTTCTGGTGTGAATGTTTCTGTGAATACAAATTCTCACCAGCTTTTGCAGTGGTTTATGTGTGCCAGCATCCAAGGAATGTGTAAGGCTGAGGTAGGAAATGCCACCACACAGCCTTCCTTTGAAGGAAATCTCATTAAGAAGGTTGTGGGAGATGTCTGCAGCTGTCTCTAGTTTATGCAAACATCTGCTGGGAGAATGGGATTCTCCAAAAGCTGACATGATTATTAATGAAAATCAGGATTTGTATGTGTTAGCTGAATTTCACAACTTCTTCCTAAGTAGTGGGCAAAAATATTTAGGCCTGATAATAAGTAATGAATCCAGATGTTTTTTAGAAGATGAATGCATATCCACAGGTTGTAAATTGATCCCTCTTTTTTTAACAAAGCATTTTAAAGAAGGGCATAAACTTATTTCAGTTGTTTAGGACTGCAGGTGCTAAGTTGCTGTCTGAAATTCTAGTTCATCTGTGCTCCAGCAAGGCTTTTGCTTGGAGGATGCAAGAAGCAGCATCCAATGTTTGTTTTTTCTCTGACCTACTGCTGAGTAATTGAATCATCCCAAGCACCAAGCTAATGTTTTTCCTCCCTAGGAGAACATAATGTTACCAGGAAAAGAGGAGGGGGAAAAAAATGTAAAAAGGCAGCTGCAGATATTTACTCTGAATGTCATTCAGTATGTATCTGAGACCAGGAGAGAGCATTTTCATAGCTGATGAAAATATTTGAAAAGCCACAAGAGCCCAATGCTGGGTGGTGCTAAGCCCCTGCCACCAGTGAGATCTGTGAGGGTATAGCAGACATGGTGGCATGTAAATGCGGATAGGCAAAGACAAGAATGTATGACCTGACTTCTGGGATATTTTTCACCACTCCCACAGAAGACAACCTGAAATGTAGATGCACAGAGCTGCAGGAACACCAGCTCAATGGACTGGCTATTTCCATACTATAAACCAGATGCTGAGAGAGGACAGCCTGGGCTCATTTTGACTCTTAGTGAGTACCCAAACAAGCATCCGTCTTCCAGTGGTGTGGTTGGCTAACTACTTCAGGCCTGTTGTTGGTAAGTTTTAAATTCACTGTCCTATGGGCAGACAGAGAGATTGGGCAGAGGCTCCCCCGCCACTGCTCTGGGCAGACAGAGAGATTGGGCAGAGGCTCCCCCGTCACTGCTCTGGACAGAGGCTGGCAAACTCATCACAACTATTGCTGCTGTCACCTGGTAAATGCCAAGGTATCAAAAAGCACTTTTGTCATTTTGTGTTTTGGCCTGCCTGCCCCCAGAAGGATACAGGCACTTACTGAAAGGAAATATGTTTTTCCTAATAGTGTTGTCACATAAGAGGAATAACTTTCATAGAATCATAGAATGGGTTGGGAAGGGACCTCAAAGCTCATCTAGTCCCAACCCCCTGTCATGTGCAGTGACACTCTCCACCAGCCCAGGTTGCCCAAAGCCCCATCCAACCCGGCCTTGAAAACTGCCAGGGATCCAGGGGCAGCCACAGCTTCTCTGGGCAGCCTGTGCCTCACCAACCTCACAGGAAAGAATTTCTTTCCTAATGTGTAATCTAAATCTGTCCTCTTTCAGTTTAAACCCATTCCCCCTTGTCCTGTCACTACACTCCCTGATAAAGAGTCCCTCTCCAGCTTTTTTGAAGGGCCCTACAGGTACTGGAAGTACTTTGGGGAGAAGGATGGAGAAGGAGCTACCAATCCATGCTGGACTTCATTAGCAAGAGCAGGGACAGCACGGTTCCTCTTGTGCATGAAATCCAGAGATGTTATTGTTACACACAGAAAATTTAGTTGTCCAGAAGATGCTGCACTGCAGAGAGACAACACTACAGGCAGGAAGCCTGGAGACTTCCAGTTCACTGATAGGGCATGTCTGTGGCTTTTGGAATCTATCACAAGCACATTGTCCCTTGGAGAATATAGAAGGAAGAGGGAAGAAATAAAATTATTTAAATAAAGCATTTCCTGCACGTCTGTTGTTTGAGGTTTCCATGGACAAGGTGCTGGGACTGAAACTTTCAGCAAAGCGTTTTTTATTTTGCAAAGGGAAACTGTTTTGAGAAAAATAGGTGGTTTTAACTGTCAGGTTTCTGTAAAAAGATTACATTCTAGGGTTTTTTGTTGATCAAATATGTGTCCATGGGGTTTTATTGAAGAGCTGCCTTTAGTATTCCTTTCTTTTCTTTTTTTCCTGCTTTACAAAAGCTGTTTTTTTCTAGGAGAAAAAGAAATTTAATCTCTATTCAACTTGCTCTCCAGAGCACTAAGACAGATCAATGGCTGTGTTTCACCTGTCACAATCTGGGTCTCTAGTATCAGCGGCCACATCAATGGTGACTGGAATATGTTCCTGTTCAAAGCCTCATCCAGGATGAGCCACCCCAGTGGGTGAGTGCTGCCAGCAGTGCCATGCTCTGGGAGGTCCCATGTCACTCAGCTCCTCCCCCCACAAGCAATATTCAGAGATGATCCAGGTGGGCATGTGTTTGTCCTGCTGTGCTGTACCTGCTTCCCAGAGGGAGGATTTCAGCTCTCAGATGTGTCATTTCTGCCTTGTTCGTGAGCACTAAGCTCAGCTAAAATAATTAGTGTCATCTTAGAAGTTGTATTGCTGTGGCCACCAGTGATTTTCAGTTCAGCTGCAGCGTCCCAAGAAAGCAGACTTGTTTGGGTTTCCAATCACATTAGAGCATCAGTGTGGAGTGCATATGGAAGCTGCCATGTGGGGGGAAGCAGATTATTGTGTTCATTATGTAGGTGTGGAGCAGAAACAGTTCAGCTGAGGTTGGTGCGATTATACACACAGAGCTCAGATCAGAGTCCAACCCTTGACATTAAACATCCCTTGGGGATTTTTTTCCCCCAAACACCAAGAATTATTTTAGAATAATGAGATCAGTGTTGTAAATAAGAATAACTTTTCAAAGGTGCAATTTCCTGCCACCAGTTTTGCAGTTAGCCATAGTTCAGGAGCATTTCTGCTTTATCAGGTGTCCAGCTGTAATTTGTTTTTAGAATCACAAACTGGTTTGGGTTGGAAGGGACCTCAAAGCTCATCTAGTCCCAACCCCCTGTCATGTGCAGGGACAGTCTCCACTAGCCCAGGTTGCCCAAAGCCCCATCCAACCCGGCCTTGAACACTGCCAGGGCAGCCACAGCTGATTTGGGCAGCCTGTGCCAGGGCCTCACAGGAAAGAATTTCTTCCTAATGTCTAATCTAAATCTGTCCTCTTTTAGTTCAAGCCCATTCCCCCTTGTCCTGTCACTACAGTCTCTGATATAGAGTCCCTCTCCAGCTTTCCTGTAGGAAAAGGAAAGGTACTGGAAGGCTGCAATAAAGTCTCCCTGGAGCCTTCTCTTTTCTGGGCTGAGCAAGTCCAACTCTCTCAGCCTGTCTTCACAGAAGAGGTGCTCCAGCCCTCTGATCATCTTTGTGCCCTTCTTCTGGACTCAACCCAACAATTCCATGTCTGTCTTGCACTGGGGACCCCAGAGCTGGATGCAATACTCCAGGTGCAGTCTTACCAGAGTGGAGCAAAGGGGTGGAATCACTTCCCTCCACATGCTGGTCATGCTGCTTTTCTCGCAGCATACAGTTGGGGCTGGCAAGGGCTCATTGCTGGGTGTTGTCGTCAGTGGAATGACACAAGCTACCAGCATTCTTGGCAGGCACATGGGGACTCCCGAGTCCTGGACAGGTCTCCTGTGTACTGTGATTTGATGATACAGTAAATCCAGCTTTAGGGTTGCTGTTACTGGAACAGAAATACCAGAATCCTATGTCACAAAGTGCTGATGTTGCATAAAGCCCCTCTGCCCATCCAAGCACGTGCTGAAGGCTCTGCTGGTGCACCATCAGCTGTCGCCTGCCTTCCTGCAGCTGCAGAAACAGCATCTTAGACTCTGATTTGTGCTTTCTGGCTAGCTGGAGACATCAGATGACTTTGCCTGATGCAGATCCGATTTACACTGCCTAGTGCTGGGCTGCACCGCCTGGGGAGCTGCATCCGGAGCTGCAGAGCTGCCTCGGCTGCTGCTTCCCTAAAAACAGGCCGCGCAGCTCCACGCTGTGGGAAGGAGGGGAAGCAGCCTGGGAGCTGCCGGGCGGATTGCTCCACTCCCCAGCACCTCATCCTCTGCTGGGATGCTGAGGGGGGATGGCCGGCTCTCCCAGCCTCAGGTCTCCCCTGGTTCTTTCTGCGGTGCGGGACTGTGAGCCCCTTCCCTTCCTCAGCCTGCTTTGGAAATCTCCCACAGGGATCCTACCACTTAATTACTTTTTCTTTTTTTTTCTTCCCTCCTCTACTTCCAGGCTTGGAAAACAACAGCAGATGACCGTGGGTGGAGATTGGACATGGAAAAAACAAAGCCCCATGGAAGACTTTGCTCTCCATTTTCAAAGGTGTGTTTCTACCCGCAGGGGATGTCCATGGCAAAATACCCTTCGCCTCCATGGAGAGTCACCCTGAACAGGGGATTAAAACCACTTCTGCCAGGTGATGGGCCCAGTCTTAACAAGGGTTGCCCCCTTGCCCATGTGGCACATAGAAATCCCTAGTACCATGTTGGTGGTGCTGGCTCTCTGCTGATTAAAACTCACGAGGGTGAGATAAGGTCCTGAGCACGCCTGGTCCTGAGCTTCACTGGTCCTGGTGCAGGGTTAGCTGACTGGGAGGTGAACCCTTTTCTTAGGTGGTGATGAGGCCAGTCCATGGTGCAGCAAGAAAGGCTAGTGGTGAAGCCAGGCCACCTCTGCCAGGGCTGCCAGCTCCCCATTATGTCTGAGTACTGCTGAAAAACCCATCTAACGCAATATTCCTGGTGAGGTGAGGAGGGGAGCAAAGGCATGCTTGTTGTGGGGGCAGTAAGACTTGGATGCCATAGGATAACTCACACCGCTGATCTGAACAAATCACTGCTCCATGTGCCTCCTTGAGCAGCAGGTGCTGAGGGGATCGTGGGGCATCTGGCAATGGTTAGTCAAGGACTGATTTCGCAGCTGATTTCTCCCTGAGTAGTTTTGCCCTGCATTGAATTTCTCCCAGGCTGCCCTTGGAAGTTCACCAAGTGAATAGTGCAGCAACGTAGAGTTTCAGCTTGGTATTACTGAAACGGTCCAACTGCTTCCCTGTTATTTTGGCTGACAAAACCAGTTGTACCCTTTAACTGTCACAGCTTCCAGCAAGCTGTCTGCTCATCTCTACCCCTAAATGTCATCAGCAGTGACATGGATCCCTGAGAGTCTTGTTAGTGTGTCTTGCTGGCGGCATCTCTACTTTTAATCCCAAATGACAGTCTCAGCCATCTGTACTTTGATCCTGGAGCTCAAAACAAGGCAAGGAGGCTGCTTCCCTTGCCTAGTAGCTCATGCCAACCTCCAGCATTGGCATCCAACACTGGGGATACCTTTTCTTCCTTTTGCCATGTCAGGTAAGATTTCTTTGGTGGTAGGCACTTGGATGGAGGTCTGTTCAGTGCACTATTTAGCTTGCTTGGATCTGTTCAAATGCACAGCTTGTTTGCTGCCTCTGTCATGGCTGGAGACTTTGCTTTGAGCAGCCTTTTTCCATTTGTTGTGTTGCTTTCACTATATTTTCTCTTAACACACAGTGTAGTCAGGGAGGTACCTGCCGACTGCTCATGTGCTTGGAGACTGGAGTCTTTTAGAGGAGTCTTTTAGTAGCCTGTACATGAGGAGGATGGGAATGTAGTCTGCTTCACTTGCATGTTTTTATTCTGCTCGTGTTTTTACCATATGAATATTTCATCCCAGGTTTGGCCTCAGATGGATTACAAAATCGCAGTTTTATTGAAGCCACTGTACCCAATACCAATGGCAGCTCTACTGCTTCCTCCTCCCTCCTCTTGTCATGTCCCAAACCTGGGGCTTGGTCATTCAGCGTCTGCTTGGTACCCTGTGACAGCTGTGTCTCAGGCAGATATACAGTGTGTTGTGACACCTCTCCAGGCCCCTCTCACCCATGGCAATATATCCAGTTGTCTCACATGCTGCCAAAGAAGGTACTTGCATGTTTGAACATCTTGTGTGTAATTTAGAATCTCCTCAGGGGTGTTTGGATCCTGCCAAGCTTTAATTTTGCTTTGTTAAATTGCAGATTTGATTTCTTTCCTGTGTGATACTGAGAAATGCTTGGAACCCAACCTGCTTGCCATCCATCCTTTTGCTGGTTTATCTTCTTTATCTACTTTCTTCCCAGTTTGTGTCCCTTCCAATCAGTAATGCTTTTTCCTCTTTTCTGAAACTTTGACGTAATGATTTCTCTTGCAGTAATTGCAGTTGATGACCTTGTGGGGCATTTGCTGCTATACGCTGCCCTTCACTGTTTGGAGGTAAAGCACTTACAGTGCATGTATCCTTTTTGCACCAGATTTTCCTCCTCTGCTTTGTCCTTTGTCCTCCTCTGCATTTCCTGGTAAATAGCTTCTGGTGCTGTTTTTCCATGTGCTTCTGGACTTTTCCAGGCCTTCTTAGTGAACCAGCTCTGTGCTTCACACAGGCTGCCTTTAGAGGGGCTCTTCTTAATTACATCTGTTCACATCTCCAGCCCCTGGGGGCAAAAGGAATTTCTCTGAGCATTTCCAGGTGCTGCCGTGCCATCCCAGTGATCGCCTTTGCTGTGTGTGAAGGACAGGCTCCTTGCCCTCTGCTGTGAGCTCACAGACCCTGTAATCCTCTCTGCAACCAGCAACTGAATTTGTCCTGGCTGTGGCTTGTGCCCCTGGCTTACCCAGAAGGTCCCAGGAGCATGTTTTCATGATGCTCTTGTGCGGGTGCTGGTTGTGCATGTGCAGCAGAGGAGCAGCAGCATGTCCCTCTGCACGTAGCCATGCACAGCTGGTGGCTGCCTCATCCCTGCCCCCCTTCTCCTAGATGTGACTCCAAGCAGAGACTGGTCACTGGCCTGAGGAGAGAGCAGAGGTGACTGGATAGGGACTTAAGTCTCTCCCGAGCACCAGGGTGCTGTTGGGATCAGGTGTTGCAGTGCTGGAAAGTGACTGAGGACATGATGATGGCTGCAGGTGGATCCTGAGATGTGCAGATCAGAGCTACGGATGAGTTAGACCCAAATGCACACCCAAATGCCACCAGTCACTCTTGGAGGTGAAGGGGGGCTGTGTCAGGTTGTGGGCAGAACAGTGTGATGGGACTTGGGCTCAGCTCTGTTACCACCTTGCTGAGTGCCCTTAGTCTTGTCACCCTGCTCTCCAGATTGGGATTACTCTGTCCAGTTCACCTGGATTTTGCGGTTTTGTTGTATTTCTTAAGACCAGCAGGTTGACAGCTGTACAAAAGCTAAGCTTTATTCTCATATCAACATGTTTCCTGCAACAGGCCTAACCCTAAGCTAACCACTGATCCGAATGCTCTTGGAATCAACAGGGGTTTTATGCATCGGTTCCTTGCTGACGTGGCATCACATAAAAATTGTGATTTATGATCCTAATGTTCTCTCAACACCTTTCTAATTGTTTAATACACCTTTGTGAAGTGTTCCTCTTCAAGCCAAGCCTTATTAATGTGTTTAAAGTATAAACAGTAATTGGCGGAGCAACAACTTAATTCAGTTTAACAGTTTAATAGACTGGCAAGGCTGAGAAAGCAAATCTGCTCTGTCTGCAGCTATGCCCAGGTGGGGGAGTGGGGAAGGCAGAGCAGCAGATTACTAACCGCTCCGCTGATGTCTTCTTACTACATCAACACTATATTGGCAAGGAAATTGCAGGCTTCCCACTTTGACATAGTTATGGTGATGAATTAGGTATACAGAAGAGCTAATGATGAAATTAAATGGAGTTATGAATATATATTAGATCTCTTTCCCAAGGTCAACTCTGGATGACACAGCAAAGATATTGCAATAACAGGTAAGCCTCAGTCAGTGATGGGCAGCATGGTGCTGAAGCCGGGATGCTAGTGCTTGTTAAGGGATTGCAAAGAGAAGGAAGAGAATAGAGGCTTTCAAGTTTCTGCTCTTGGTGGATCCCTGTTTTTAATAGGAAATTTAGCCTGTCGCCATGCTGATGATTAGCTGACCCCAGCATCCCTCACAATAATGTGCTTTGTTAGGGAGCCACTGCAGGAGTTCTGTGCACCAGGTGCCGCAGACCACGTCCTGTGGGGACACCCAGTATCTCAAAGGATGGAGACCTGGGCTTTTGGATGCTATACAGCAATCAAGAGGCACTTCAGTTTACCTGGCCTGTTCCCAGTTTCCCCTGTATAACCTGAGGCAAGTCATTTGGGTCAACATTTCAACAGTGGCTGGTGATTTTTTTATTCTTTCTTTAAGTGCCTTCATGTTTGATTGTTTAGCTTGGAGCAACTGAACTGGATTCAAGCCAAAGCTGCCAGCCTCACCTCTGCAGGTAGGGCTCTTTCAAGTAGCATATCCCAAATACAGGACTCAGAGTTTCCAGTTGCTTCTGAAAAGCCTTTCCTTACATCCTCTGTCCCCTAGTTCCCTGCAGTGCACACAGAGATAACAGGGCTTCCTTTGCCTCCAGGAATGCTGAGGGCATGGACGCAGTATAAGCAGAAGGGCACCCTCAGACTCAAGGGGATCAAAAAAGTGTCTTAAATAGATGTATTTAATTTTTTAAGAGATTTTATTAGCCCCAGTAGCGGCTGTTACGTCATTCCAGAGGAGCTGCACACCCTGCAGGGAAATGCTTTGTGAAGCTGTTCTGGAGAGACATCCCTGTGCTTTCTAAGTGACACGTGAAGTTCTATTCACGTTTCACCAGGTGACCTTGCCCAGAGCTGCTGCTCTGAAGCAAAGTCTCTACAGCTCTGCAAGTTGTGTGTACACAGCAGATTTTGGTCTCTACTGTTTTTCAGGTGAGAATGTCCTTTTCTAAGGTGAGGGTGTTGAACTGATGGGTTTTTATCCCACTTTCCTTTGCAATTTGTAGAATAAAAGTAAATGAGATGGATTGGCTTTTAATTGTTGAGCAAGTGTGTCTGGCTTCTACCCCAATAGCAAAGGGAGGGGATGGATTCTCCCAGCAGGGCACCTGGGCTGTCCCAAACTGACCCAGCTCTGCTGGAGTTCGGAGCTGCTGTTTCTCAGGAAGGAAACGTGTTGTAAGGCAGCGTGACTATCTCTGAGGGCACTGAGGTGCAGTCTTGGGGGGCTCAGGAGTGGGGAGTGCTGTCAGTAGTGTGGGGCAAGCCTGTGTGCATGCCCTTAGAGACGAGTTCTGCTTCTCTGGGCTGAGACTGAGCTGGCACGATGTGAGTGGGTCATGCAGCCACCCAGCAGCATGGGTGGGATAGGGACATCGGAGGTTTGTATGCTGGACTGGCCACTGAACCCTGTATTTCTCTTCCTCATCCTCCCGGGTGCTTTCTAGCATTTAATCTAATGTTTTCTAGGGTTTCTTTGTTGCCCTTAATTTCCATCCCTTGGAAAGGCGCTTGGAAAGCCCTTCCCGGTGGGGATGCGGCTTTTCCCGTCTCCTCTGGTGACCGGTGCTGAAAACCTCCCGTCCCCTGGCAAAGCCGCGCTTGCAGCAGTAGCTGGTTTGTGACAGCAGAGGGAGACGAAAGCCCGGCGATGGGCCGGGCACGGCGGGGCCAGCGCTCCGAGCCCTGAGCTCCCGGAGTGCGGGTCTCCGGCTGCCGGTGCTGCTCCTGCCCGGGGGGGCTCGCTCGGCAGCTCCCACCCGAGCCCTGGCTCGTGGAAACCATGGCAATGGTGTGGGGGGCAACTGAGGCACTGGGCGGCTGGGATTGCCCGAGGCATAGGGCAGGATTGACTTAGTGTCCCTCTGGGGCTTTGATGATTCCAACAGGGTGGGTTTCGCTCCTGCCTGGGATGCTCAGCTCTCCAAATATCACGTCGTAGTTCTGAACCTCATCTCAGGTTGTGTGAGTCCTCTTCTAAGTGCTGGCTCTGCTCGGGCATGGCACCTCATGCTTGGTTCTGTTACCTCCACTGGCCATTCTGGGGTGGGGTGTGGTCCCCTGCTCTGAACTCAGGCATAGAAGTATTCACTTGTTAGGGGAGCATATGTTGACCTAACAGTAATTTCTGTCTTCTGTCAAGTGCTGATGATGAGCCAGAGAACTAATCTGCCAGGTCCTATCTGACCACAAACCATCACTTGAATGGAGAGATGTACAAAGATGTACCTAATTTTTCAGACACAAACTGCTTTCAAGTTGTCTCTAGTGCCAAGCATCATCTTCCAGGAGATTCTTTAGGTAGGGAAATTGTAATGTTTGCAATGTGATCTACAGAGCTGAAGTTCCCAGTGGGAGCCCAGTTTGGAGGCAGAGCACATTTCCAGCATGCTGGTTCCAGGAGGCAGCACCCTCTCACAAATAAAAAATAAAGAAAGTATAAGCAAGAAGCCAGTACCTGCTGATTATGGATCACAGCACAGCCAGCAAATCTCAGAAAGCACAGCCTTATAGGGGCTGGCTTCGGACTCAGGAAGGGAAGGTGAGTCTTGGTGTTCACTGTCTACTCTCCAACCCTCTAGAAAAAGTTTTGCAGCCCCTCCAAAACTCCAGCTAGCAGGTGCATGCTGCTGCAGGCTCGTGCATTTGCATCCATTGTCTTTGGAGCACACTGCTGAGCTGGAGCAAAGCTAGAGCTGTTTTCAGCCCACATAAAATCCCAGATGAATGTGTGCTCCTTGCATTGATGAGGGATATTACTTTAAATGGCTCGATAACATTACAACTTTGCTATCTCCTAGTCCATAATATATAAACTCTTTTGCAGACCTAGATGGAATTTCTTTGACATCCCCTTGAATTGCATTGTTTTAAAGTACTTTTGCATTTTTATTGGCAACCCAGTTGTAATAGCGGAAATACATATAGCATCCATGCTGCTTTCTAGGAGATGCCTGGTATCTGTGAAATATAAACCAATAAGGTCTTGGACTATAGTTTAATCTTATCAGCAGAATTCAGGTAGTGTGAGGCAGAAATTGTGCTACCAACAAGTGTTTCCAGCCATCACTGCCTTGATGAAATGGGATGGAAAAATCAGAAAATAGAGCCATATCTGGATCCACACAGCCCCTGAGTACGGCAGCACAGAGAAAGGAGCTGGCTGTGCCAGGCAGCAACCTCGTGATTAAAATAAACAGTTCCATGCTCCTCATGTGCTGCAACACTAACTTTGCTCTGGTGAGCCTCCCAGGACAGGAGACATCGATCCTCTTCAACTACAGAGACAAAAGACAAGCAAACACAAGAAAATTTGCATAGTTTGCTGTTACATTTAGGGACTTGTCTCCTTCTAGGTTAAGAAAGAAGTGAGGGCTGTTGATGCCTTGGGGATTGCTGCGCCTGTAAGCCAGCACCTCAATTTATTTCCATTCCCTTCAGAGCAGAGATATAGGTGAGGCACCACTTTAGCTGCTGGGGTTTTGATCTCTGCAGGCTTTTTGAATATCTGACTGTGGGTTTTAATATCCACCTTAGAAGGTGTGCAAAATCTGCCCCAAAGCCTTCCAATACTATCTCTTTATGTCCCCCATCTCTCCTGTCTAATTTTCTACCCTGTGGTGCTGTGTGATTATTAGGCAGCTTACACAGCATAGTTTAATCTGGAAGAATCTCTGTTCCTTAACAATTTATAGCCCCCAATTATTTGGGTCTTAAGGTCACACAAACCTATGTTCATAAGGTAGCTCTTTGGAGAGCAGAAGGTGACTACTCAGTAATTACTGCATTTAGCTCAGAAATTTAGCTCAGAAAGAAGAGAGGGATGCTTAAAGGGGTCAGTCCTTGGAGTGAGACAGCTGGAGAAATTTAAGATGCATGTAGCCTCTTTGCTTCCTGTGATCTTAAAAAGCCTGAGATGTGTTTACTCCCCTCCTCTGACTGCAAAGGGCTGCCTTAACGGTCATGGCCCATGGCCTGATATCCATGCTAAGGTGTTGCAGTTTTGCAATGTTGGGTGCTGGAAAAGAACGGGGGTGCAGTGAATGGCTGCTGTGGGAAGCTGCTGGAATTCTCTGGAGCTCCAATGTGTAAACAATCCAAGGCCAGATTCACTGTTGACCAGGGTCAAGCCAATGAGAGATAGTCATAGTGCCTCTGAGAATCACATATAGGAGAAAACAACCAGGAAGCAGCTGCATTTTGCCACCGGAGAAGGGAGTGAGAAGATGCAACAAGCTGTACAGACACCAAGGCCAGGGACGGGGAGGAGGCGCCCCAGGTGCCAGAGAGAGAGATGCCCCTGCAGCCTGTGGAAAAACCCCATGGAAATGGCCGAGACCCCACCTGCAGCCCATGGAGGGGCTCCGCGCTGGATGGAGCAGGTGGAGACATAGAGAAGACACTGTGACCCTTACACTGAAGCAAGCCCCTGCCAGCACTTGCAACCTACAGAGATGAGTGAGAGAATTGCATCGGAACAGGTTTGCTGGGGGGAGGCTGGTGATCCCGTGGAGGATTCGGACTGAGAGACATTGTGATTTATTACTGCCCCCCATAGCAGGGATCTGGACGGAGCAGCTGATGAAGAGATAAAGCCCTGGGGGAAGAGACTCATGTTGGAGAAACTTTGTGGAGGACTGTCTCTTGTGTGTGGGACCCCATGGGGCAGCAGGGGGAGGGTGTGTGGAATGAATGCACACCCCCCCCCGGCTGAGGAGGAAGTCAACTTGCAAGGAACTGACTGAAGTCCCCATCTCCCAGTCCCTGCCCCCCTGTGCAGTTATCAGGGGGAGGAAGGGAGTGAAATCATGACTAGAGTGAAGTCTGCTAAGAAGGGAGTGAGGGGGGGAAGGTAGAGATGTTTTAAGATCTGGAAAAGGAAAACAGCTCATGAAGAAGTGACTGAGAACCCCATTATTTTCCTAGTCCCTGCCCCAGCCCTGTACTGTGAGCGGGGGCAGGGGGGGCAGGGGGGGGGGGGGCGGGCGGGGAAGAAGGGAGTAAAATCATGGCTAAAGGGAAGGAAGGTGCTATTGAGAACCCCATTTTTCCCCAGTCCCTGCCCCGCCGTACTGCGAACGGGAGGGAAGAAGGGAGCAAGATTCTGATTAAAGTCTGCTAAGAAGGGAGTGGTGGAGGGAATGTATTTTAAGACCTGGTTGCATTTTGTTTTAAGATTTGGTCGTGCTCCCGACTCCGGTTTTCACTATTCTTTTTAGTGTAGTGTAATAAATTAGAATAGTTCTTTCCTTCACTGTGTTGAGTCTGTTTCGCCCATATCGTTGCTGATAAAATGATCTCTCCTTGTCCTTATCTTGACTTCTAAGCCTCTAAATATATATTTTCTCCCCTCTCCATCTTAGAAGGGGAGTAATAGACTGGCTTTGGTGGGCGTCTGGTCTCCAGCCAGGGCTAAACCACCACATAAGGGAAGTCTAATCTGCTGGTTTTCAGTACCCAGAGGGGTTTGCCTTCCTTCCTGAATTCAGTGCATCTCATGCCCTAAAGGTCTCCTCCCATCCCAGCCCTGTAGAGCCAGGCTGCAGCAGTCCTTCAACCCTAGTTTCAACCAGGATGGAGGCAGTGCACTCATACATGCAAACAGACTCATGACTTTTCAAGTGTCTGGCTCCGGACCTCTTGTGCAAGTGTCTTCGTGCTGCATTGCTGTTAAGCAGATATCCCCACCATCCAATGGGGCCAAAATGCTGCTCCTCTCCTCTGCTCCTCACATGGTCCTGGAGCTGTGAGATGAGCCATACAGCATTACTGGGGCACCTGTTCATCCTTTGCACCACTATTTGTCCCCAAGGATTCTTCTGTAGCTGTTTAATTAGTCTCTGCAGTAATTAACTGTGTACCATTTGTTGTTCCCTTTCAGTTAATATTTACCCAGTAGGAACAGGGGCTCCCGAGAGCTATCACACATCAGAGAGTTACAGGGATCCCAGGGGAGAGGAATCACTGCTGACTTGGGCTTTGGTAATGGTCCTGACAAGGGGGTAGGAAACCAGAGCCAGCCCCCTGCCTTAAAATACTGAGCCAGGAAGCCTGGAGCTGGTCTGGATCTGTGCTTTTTAGCTGATGCTCCTCTCTGCCTCTCCAGTGTCCATGGGACCTGTGCACACACCTGCCCTCAGTGATGACAGTTTCAAGGAGCCTGGCAAAGCATATCAAGCGTTGTTTGCCAAAACATGTCTGGCCAGTGATCAAGAGGTAGTTCCCAGGGCCTCTCACCCAGCAGCAACTCTTCCCTGCACACAGTGGCCCTGGCTGGGCTGGCTGCAAGCACACATGTGGTCCTCGGGCTGGGGGTACATAACCAGAGCATATGCATGGTCAAGGTGATGATGTGCTCCTGCCAGCCTGAATTTCACAGCCAGGGGTTTCTGGGGTGTGAAGCCCTGGGAATTTCTGATGGCATGCTAAATATTAATAGCCAAATAACCCCCTTAAAGGTGGTCCTTTGACATTTTCATTGCTCATAATTCAGAACCTCACTGCAGCCTCATTTCTTGGGTTTTTTCCCTCTAACCCATGCACTGGAGCAGGCAAAGTACCCGCTGACTTCAGTGGTGAAGCCGGATGCAGAGACTCCTTCACTGGCCAAAAGCATGAGATAAAAGGTGGGTTTTCTGCTCAGGTGTTGAATGTTGCTTTCAAACTCGTACCATTATATACCTAAAGAAACACCAGTTCTAGCAGACTGATGGATTTGAACATGTCAGCATTGCTAAACACTCTCTTTAGAATTTTTAAATGTTTAATTTGTAGTGATGGAGACTAAATTGAGAATTAAAACCATGCACATCAGTCCCAAGGGAGTTTCCCCCGTCCCTCCCACTCCATCTGGAATGAAGAGGAGTTGGAATTATACATGAATTAATGAATAAGTAATAGAGAGTCACACAAATAAATTTCAGATGCAAGGATTTTTTTTTTTAAATCATCTACAAGTTAATATTTATTTATGTAACTTGCAGAATTTCAGCCAATGGCTGCATAAATATTAATTACTAATTAAACTTTAATAGCAAAGCAAAACCTTTGCATTTTCTAAATGTATGTATTAAAGGCATCATTATTTGTTTGGAGAATTGGGTTTGTTTGGGACTTTGGTCAAGCAGTGACAAGAATACAATTTTAGAGCAGGAGACAACCAGGGTTAATCTTGCTTTTTGCTTTGATTGCAATTGCTCAAAGAGAGGATGAATTAATTTATTTTTCTTTTTTTTTTTCCCATGAGGAGATGATAACAAATTTAAAAAGAGCCCTCAGCAAAACCGGGGCATTGCTGTACTCCCAGTTATGCATCACGGCTACATTTTTTGAGTGATTTCCAATACAAAGAGGAGGAAGAGGATGGCCTCTCAGCTTGCTGATTATCTGGCCTGTGATGGTAGTTTGCAGCCCGAAGGCTCACCTGCAATTGCCATTTTTACATGAGTTCTTTCATATTGATGTCTTGGGCTCGTAAGTCCATAAAGGCCCTGTTTATCACTTTTCAGTGTGTGTTGCTAAACCCACCTGGGAAGGAGGTTTACAGAGACGAGTTTTCCTCCTCTGCAAAGGAAGTGAGGATGAAAAGGTGGTAAGTCCCCACAGAGCTGTGGCTCAGCTCCGAGTCTTCCCTGCGGCGTCTTGCATCGCTTTGCTGGCTGCTCCCGTTGTTGTTGGTTTTGCTGTGCACTATCTCACTGCTCTGGGGCATGTGCAAGGGTTTCCCAATGCTATGGTTAAACCAGGAATTGTACCCTTGTGACCGAGGCTGGCTGATGCTCTCCTGGTTCCCAAGTAGCTCTTGCTGGATCCTTGCCATGACTCAGGGCCTATAGGCTGTGGTTTCCTTGGGCTCAGAAGAGGGAAGCAGGCAAAGTAGCCTTCACCGTCAGGAACCTGTGACTAAAGGACATACATGGCTGGTGGTACAGCTGGGAGAGGGGGAATTTTGCTGAGTTGTGACTTCAGCAGCACTTGAGCTTGGGTGCAGTATAATGAGGTGAAGTTGCCAAAGGGTGCAGCAAACATCTAAGGGGTAAATAGACCTAAGATGCTCTAGGAACTGAATGCACCTCTGGGTAGAATGTGGTTTATAGGTATCTATGAGTTTTTAAAGGTAGGGGGGTTGGGAAGAGTCAGGGTCTGTATCCTGCCACAGTCCCACTATGATCAGCTGACTCCATGATCTGTTGTAACTACTGTCTCAGAAGTCAATGAGATGAGTCCCAGTGCTCAGCGGGATGTGTCTGTGTAAGCTTTTGAAAGCTCAAGTCTTTAATGAGGAAGGATGTGGAGCAGATAAAACCTTTATTGCAGTACTTTTATCTTGGACCTCATTTAATAACATGGACACTACTAGTTAAAGAATTTAATAAGTGATTTTCTTACCCATTTTGAGATCGATGGAGCATACAAAGACATGAGTGGTTTAAAACAAGCTAGGCTTCACCCAAATTCAGAGATTAGTGATCTGTAAGGTCTGAAAAGACAAGTACAAGATTTAGGCTTCTATGCGAAAGCCTCAGATATCTCCCCAATGAACTCCCTTTGCTCTTTGATTCAATAACAGGATGGCCTTTGAGTGTGTGTTAACCAGAAGGAAGAAACAGAGACAGAAAATAAATCAAGGTAGTTATGAGCACAATAAAACAATGTGTACAAATTTAAATGTAAACCATTGAAAATGTACCAGAAATAATAAAGACAAACCAGTGATAGGACTCTGAGAGGGAGCCCTGGCTAATTCTGTACTGCAAAGATATAAAAGAAAAACAATATTCAAAGAAAAAAAAAAAAAGGACCTTTAGCACAGACCCTTGTTAAATGGTGTATGTGAGATTTAAAAAGAAATAACTTGGTAGTTAGAAGTGCAGCATAGAAGTGCCTGAATAATTGACATTTAAAGAATTAACATAAAATTATTCCAAGATAGCAGTGAAAGTAGTCAAGCACTCTCCTTATGCCCATGTAAAACCAAGCAGCTTTTACAGTGCACCCTCAACCTTGAATGCATCTAGTGATTAGCACCCTGTCCCAGCTCTCTCTAGGCAGTGTAAGCACTCAGTGATGCGTGGATGGGCCGGTTTAGATTAGATTGTCTTCCTCACCCTTGGCCTCACTGTTAGGTGATGAAATAGCAGGCTGACATGGGGCTGCTCTATGTCTGCTCCTCCTGATATCATAGGCAAAACCCTGGCTGGACAGAGAATTAAATCAGCATCCCCTGAGTGAAGCACTGTTCTTTTGGAGGTCGCCTTTCTGTCAGTGGTTGCCATAAACAAATTGAAAATGCTATGGTATTGCCATGCTCCCTTTGTCCCAGATCTTTGGTTCAGTGTGGTGCTCTCATTTTAAAATGATCTCACAGATCTTAATTAAAGAAATGATCATTATTTAAGCAAATACAAAGTTACAATCTGACCTTAATTTCTTCTTTTCAGTTAACTCTTCCCTCTGCACCAACAGCAGGCAAACATAAGGAGACAATACCAGTGCTGGTGTGCTAAGTTGAAAAGATTTTTGTTTTTTAATGACTGCACAGTGATCTTGAGTTGAATTTTGGACTCCTCAGGCAGTTTTGGACTGGCACAGCCCAACACCAGGTTAGGTGGCAAAGACCTTAGGGCATAACATCAGAGCAAGGAGGATACTGAAGAGCCCCTTCCTGATGTTTGGGACTCAGGCTACTTGCACACTCTGGCATGTCTCAAGGGCTCCTTTGTACAGGCTTCACATGCCCAGCATTATCTTCAGAACTAATGGGATGTGACTAACCAGAAGATGGGTTTTTTTATTACAGGTCTGTGGAACAAAGCTGACAGCTGATTCACTTGATATCTCAAATGAGCCCAGCACCAACTCATCCCTAAACCAGAGTCCCCCTCTCACATGGACTATCCAGTTTCTCTGTGGGCTCAGACCTCAGCCTTTGCCTTTAGGACAAACCTCCTCTTGCCTTTGCTTGACCTCTTATTTTTCATGCCACTTGCAGAAACGTGCATATTTTTGAGATCTTACCTCTCTGTGAAATGTACACTTGGTCCCTGAGTTTAGAAGACACAGTGGTAGGATTGTAGCCTTCATGTTTCTGTGAGAAACTAGCCTAAAAAGGAAGCTGGGAGCACCATGATGTTTGGAGGAGTCAGGAAGAAGTCCCACAGCTTTACTTATGAAGGGAACAGAATTAAAGCCAGGAAAGATTATCGTGCCTTGAGACAGGGTGCATGCACCTGCTGTGAGCTCAGCCTGCTCTGCAAAGCCCTTGCAAAACCCAGCTATAACCCTGCCACGATGGGTGTAGCTGAGAAATCCTGAACCAGGAGCATGCTGCTGCATTTTCTATTTTTTGTATGTCAGATAACATATTCAAAGAGGTTTATACCAATATTTTTGTCTGCTTCCATTTCCTTTTTTTTCCCCCTCCATTGTCAACTACAGGGTTATCATTTTACCAGGCATGAGATTTTTGTCCCTTTACTCCCTCTTCATATGCATAGTTTTCCTAATCATCTTTTAAAAAATAAGGTGGATTTTGCAAAGTCTTAAGTTTTACTCTTTTTTACTTGAAGTTCTACGAATGCTTGCTCTCCATTTCACAGTTTAGCTGACTTGGAGGCTGGGTTGTGTTAATTATTCAATGATTTAAATGAAATATCAAAGGAGTTTTTATTGATTTGCATATAAAAGTTATGAAACCCAATATATGGCACAACAGACAAATTAGTAGGCCATAAAAAGCATGAGTGAATTACTGTTTTATTAAAGCTTTAAGATAACATGCTGTACTATCTGAAAATAAAGGTCAAAAGGAAAAAAAGAGGAAAATTTAAATGCATGCACATTAATGGATTGGGGAATGTGGCTTTACTAATAACTTCTGTGCATAAAAATTTATATTTTTCAACACAGCAATCATTTCTTTTACCCTGTTGGGTATTTTAAATGTGCTCCTGTGTATATAATATTAATTTAGTCATAAAATAAAAGGCAGTAATTCAGACAGTAGCCCATGTGAGCTATTAAATTCAAAGTACCGTGTGAAGTATTTGTGGTTATGGTTCCTCGCAGTTCTGGATGAGATGCAAACAAACCACTCCTGACAAGATGAAAATGTTTTCTTTCGGAGTACCTGCCCATACTCAGCTCTGGGTTTCTTCAGACCTGCATTTGCTTTTCTGGAGCTGACACTATCTCTGATTAGGTTCTTTGGTTATAAATTATGAGAATACCCCTTGTAAAAAAAACGTAAAATGAGGATTTCTGGAATAGCACGGCTCTTGAAGGGGGATTGCACATTCTCACAGTCTATCTAAATGAGCTAATGCTATAATTCTCTTCTTTTCATACCAGATCAGTGAGCTTTGCAGCCTTAGGAAGTGAAAAGATGTTTTCACTTGTCCTGTTCATTCACTAACACGGAGCTGAGAGTTAACCAACAGCAAATGGGCCTGACTGTGAAACCAGCCAGCTGTGTAAAGCATTTTCATGTTTTCTCTCTGAAAAGCTTGAAGCAAATACGCCGTCCACTGCAGCAGCAAATTTATACACAGCAATTAATCAAAATTCTTCTCACTTGCTTTCTCCGTGCGTGTACTCCTGCATTAAGTCTTGGAGTGCCTGGCTGTTCTCCTGTTAAATGCATCCATGCTAAGACTCAATACAAGCACTTCTCAGCAAGAAGAAATTAAGCCTGGACTCAGGCTGAATCCTTCAGAGACTTGGCTCAGTGCCTGCAGCTCAGCTAATACATATCTGTCAACGTCCAGCCCTTAATGGTACCAGTGTAAAGGCTCAGAGACTCCTGGTAAAACCTTCTCTACAGATTCTCTCTCTATTAGGATACACCATCACACAGCATTTCAGAGCCATCTCTCACCTTTTAATAGAAGTGCCTTGGAGAGAGATGTCTTTCTTGCCCCTCACCACTCAATCTGTACAGAGGACCCAGGCTCAAATCTGCTGCTGGGAACAACCTCGGAACAGAGGGGCGAGGAAAAAGGATTTCCATGGGTCCTCCTTCCTGCCACATTCACATCTCAGAGGCCACACAGCAGTCTTCTCTAAAGCCATGTCTATACAGGGTGCACTTTGTGTGGGACAGAGGACATGTATTTGGTGTAGGTGAGATACAGCAGCAGTTACTTCCACAGCGCCTCAGTCCCATAGTTCCCCAAAACAACCATGTGGCATTGAATCAAAGGCAGTTGATAATGCAGTAAAAATTATCTCTTTCCTCCAACGCTTCCTCTTGCCAGCTAGGGGCAGTTTAAAAGCAGCTGATGACTTCAGTGCATGTTTTGCATGCCTGATCTTTGGTCAAGACACAGCTGCAGCAAGAAGCTGACAGGAACAGTTTGCTTGGTGCCGCCTCTGCTGACTGTGAAAGAGGGGATGATCAGGTTCCTTCAGGTGTCACAACAAGTTGGATAACCGTGACCCTCCTGTCAGACCCCAGAAAAGGCCCCACCATGTGTGCAACTCAGTCTGTTGCAGTCATACATCAGGGTTGGTAGCTTGGCCCAGACTCCTTCCGGTGGTGCCAGCCCTGCTCAAAGCCCTCCAACAATGCCCCAGGCTCAGCCTGGGATCCCTACTCCATACTGCCTGTTGTCCCTGTGGTCAAAGATGCTTGCTTACACCAGCTTGCATCTGCCATTGTAGCTGTCTTCAGTAACCCCTGCACCTCGTTGTCACCTTCCAGGACACCAAATGGTCTGACCAAACTCAGCCCTCTTGTCATCCAGAGAGGGAAAGGATGGGTGGATGTCCATGCCAGTACCCCAGGGACTCCTCAGCCATCAGAGCAGTCTTCACAGACTGCTTGTCCACTTGCTCTGAGACTCACATCCCACAGAGAAACATGGGAGAGACATTGCCAGTGCTCTAAAGGTGGTCTGAGGGCAGGTGTTTGTGATATTTGTTAGCTTCAGTGAAGAAGAGATCACAGCATGCCAGGGAAATCAGTGCATACCACCCCCATATCTAACACGAAGGGTTAATTCACCACCAGGAGAGAAGAGATGTGTGTGGGCAGGCACAGCATCCCCACATCTGTGGTGAGTCAGACACCCCAGAGATTCAGCCGGCAGACGATGAAAGGGAGAAGTAGGTCAGTGCAGACAAAGACACCGAGGGATCCATCTGCCGGATCAGGCGAACAGGGAGACGGCAGCAGAGGAGGCATCTGACCTCCTGCGTGGCTGATATGCAGAGCAGTGGGGAGAACATTCATCATCCCGTGGCCTGGTAGAGGGGTGATGTTTAATGACTGGCAGCTGGAAAAGCAGGTAGCAGGCTGAGAGTAAGGTAGGTGATAGGACTCCACCTGGCCAAATAGCCTGATAAGATTGCAAAGCGATGGGGAGTCCTTTAATTATGTACTTGCTGCATCAATTAGTAAAAGCAAAAGCATTGGCCTGTCTAGTTTAATTGGCAGAACCAGTGAGGAGGGCATCTGACATGGGCATCCTCAGCATCCCCAGGGGTATGGCAAACCCAAATGACTACGAAGTTGCAGGAGAAGGAGCTGCCTGCCACCTTCACACCAATGTATTACTGAAATTAAAAGCAGCTCCTGTGGTGGGAGCAGCTGAGCTCCACACAGTCCTTGGCTGTGGCATCTGGAAAGGATCACTTGAAGCTGGCAAATATGCACAGGGCAAAGTATGTGTTTCAGTAGTCAAGGCTCCAGAGGGAAAGGTCAGCCTTCTAAATGAAGGTACTTCCCTTTGCCTAGTAATGCTAATGCCAGGTGTAAATTGTTGTACCACTGCTTTAGCTACTTTCTTTGCCTCCTTGGTGGGACATTCCAAGCCTCAAAGAGAAGCAGGTGCATCTCCATGGGGGATGCAGCCTCCAGGGTTTGTCAGTGCTCAGGGAAGTGAAGATGAATCATGTCTGAAAGAGGTGCACAGCATTTCAGGAGGGTTAAATTCCTGCGGGGATGTTCTCAGACAGGCTTCAAGTGAAATAGTTTCTTGCCACTTCATTTTCTTCACATGATTAAAGTAATTCCTGCTGATGATCTTCTAGCTGTCCCCAGAGCCATTGCCTTAAGCTGCAGGAGGAAGGTCTGGTTGTTCTGGGCGTGTCTAAGCTTGTACCTTCACCAAGCCCCAGACAGCATGGGACTGGAGGATAACTATATCCTCCTATCTCTGGTAAGCAAAAACCAGCACAGGCATTTGAAGATGGTCCCAACAGTATGATGGGTGGGAGCTTAGCGCAGGAGTCTGGAAGACTGCAGAGGCTGGAAGAGCAGGGGCTGGGTGAGGGACTGCCCATCAGACAGAACTGACCTGGACACAGCAGTGTGGTCAAGTGGGAAGCCTGGCATTGAGGTGTAACTAAAGGTCAGGACTCCACACCAGAAAAGTGACAAGTAGGGGGATATGTATTTCAGGAGCCTCTGTCTACATGGAAAGGGAATGAAATCAGTCAGCAAGAGCAAATTGCTAGCCACGCCTTGTAACCAGTAGGGATGGGAAGATTCACATGAGCCCAAGAGGTTAGGAAGGAGACTGAGGTACTTCGTCCTAGGACCATGATGCTTAACTAGAAGTTCATACGAAACATGGGGCAGAGTTTAAGTGCACTAGTGATTTCTAACTCTGCTGTGAAACTCTCACTCTGACTCTTTGGATAAATTGCCAATCAAAAGATTATGTCAGTAGGAATTTTCAGCCTATGTAGAAATGCTCACTGATAGAAAACAATGAGAAAGCTGCTTGGCCGTATTGATCAGTGTGCACCTAAAATTACACAGATCCCTAAAGTATCTGTCCAGCCATTGTCTCATCTGACAGTGGGGTTTTGGCAATAATAATAGTTTGTCTTCACTCTGGGACTTTATTCTCAGCCGCTTTGCATGTATTATGTTTGATATGACCAGAGCAGGAGTGTAAAATGCAGCTTTTCCCACTTGAGGAGGGTGTCCTGGTTCTGGCCAGGCCAGGGTTCACCTCCCCAATCAGCCAACACAGGTGAGCTGAGTCAGCACAGGTGAGCTGAGTTAGCCAGAGCTGTTTTCTACACCACCTGACAACACTTGCCCATAAAAGCAGCTGGTTGGGGAAGGAGAGGGGCTGGTTTTTTGCCTTTAGGACAATTGGAGTGTGTCCAGGATTTTGGGTTGGTTGGTCAGTCCTTACTGTCGGGCAGCCCTCTGTAATGGTTGCGTCAATAAGGTACTCTGTGTTAGTACTGGATGTTTGTGTAACCAGTCATTATTGTTCTGTATTCACTTTGATATTTGGCAGTAAACTATCCTTATCCCAACCCACAGTGGCTCTGCCTGTCTCTCCTCTGGGAGTGAGTGAGTGGCTTGGTGGGCATTTGGCCTCTAGCCACAGAGGGATAGTTGCCATTTCACGTAGATTTAAAAGGATAGTGTTTGATGCAGCACAGTGGAGGATGCTCTGAAAACTCATCACCCCCAGAAGTGGATCTCTTCAAGCAAGAGAGTGAAAACAAAAGTGTACTGAGACTTCTCAGGAGAGCAAACAATAGGAGCAGTGGATGGGAGGCTGCTCAGTTCAGTGGGAGCGAGGTGAGTCTGCTCTGAAAAATCTTGACCAAGGCAAATGGGAACCTCAACATCCCCCCGTAGCAGGAGCCAAGGCTTCTTCTATATAGATGCTCCTGCAAAGCAGAGAAAACAACAGATTTGATGAGGGGTGCTGTATTTGCAGCTCCAGAAGGGTACAATGAGGTTCTTGGGGCTGGATTGTTATGACGCTCCCTTCAGCCTGTCCACTCTGTATGCCCCAGTGCAGGATGTGCTACCAGTGCGGCAGCACCTAACTGGGGCTAAGGAAAGCTGTGGGGACTTCTTGATCTCTCCATGCACAGGGTGCCACAGAAATCCGACAGATGAAATGTCCGCATCCTATCCTTAGGTACTGAGGTTGCACCCAAACCCCCGAAATTTAAAAGCCAACTGAGTCCAACCCATTGTGTCAGGTGTCTTTTCCTTAGGGTGCTTGGCTACTGGGATGTCAAGTGTCCTTTCTTGGCTAGGCTGGAGATGGTGGGGAGGGCAGCTGTGGGCTGGGAGCAGCAGAGGGGCTGTCATGCAGCTTACAGCTCTTAGGTAACCACATCACACAGTCCCCATCTCGCATCTGCATAATCCATCACTTTTAAAGACATTTCCTTATATCGCTTAATATAAAATGTTGTTCATTGTGTCAGCCAGCAGGAGGTTTCATAGGTCCTTTAGGCAACTTAAACAGTGATTAATCAAAGAAAGCCTCCACCTTCTTCGTGCTGTTAATGCTGTTGTTAGGTTGCAGGCAGCATAATTTATGGCATTTCCTGATCCTGTTAGCTAGGATGTCTGATTAATTTCGGCTCTGGGATTAAGTCAGCAAAAGAAATTTGACTTCCACAAGCAAGTGATATATATCATCCACCCGAGTGCAGGAGGGACAGAATACTATCTTTCTACCAACGCTTTTATTGCGTCCTCGACTATAGCCAGAAGGTGGCATTATGTACTCATTTTATTGCTGCTGCTTGCCGGGGACTGAGTTGATTTTAAAGCACAGGACACGGTCAGCTTCTTGATCTTGACGTGCAAGGGACAGCACTTGCACATGATGCTGGAGAACCTGCCCCTGCTTCCCACCATGCACCACAGCATGCAAGTTGGCCTATTTCTCTTTTTTTTTCCTCTGAGATAAGTCAGAAAATGACATATCAATGACTTTAATTCTTAGCCAGGATTTTGATTTTTTGCATGGTTTTCTTTTTTGGCACTTGCTTGGCTTTTTGATGCTGCTGTTTCATTTTGTCCTGCTGCTTATGTTTTGTCTGTTCTTCTTGGGACTAAAGAGCAAAGTTGAGGGATAATACAGATTCTACTTTATTTTTTCTAGCTATTCCCTGCATTTCTTTCTGGTAGAAAACTCTTCTTTCATTTTCTTTTTTCCTTACTGTGAAACCTTTTATCAAGCAAGCAAAGGATCCTTTAGTAGCTCAGGGAATTTGTCAGCTGATGAAACAATCTTGTCTAAGAGGGTTTCTCTGAGGTAATTTGAGCCACTCTCAAGTACACAGATACAAGATGAGAGTCTTCATCTAGGAACACTGCATTTGGTGGTGTTATGGGGCACCCTTACTCTGAGAGGCTAGGGATGCCCATGCTGCTCTCCATGACTGCAGCAGGACATGGCCATGCAGAACACCACACTCTGTGCCCATGACGTCCATTCCTTCCTTTTGGCTTGCTGTGTGCAGTGTACAGACCAGGGAGTGCTGTTCATTCCATTTCTGCAGGGTGATAGGAAAGGGGGAAAGTCACACAGACCTCTGACTGCTGCACCATTCGGCCTTGTGATGGAACCTTCAGGAAGAAATCTCTGTCCCACCTGGGCCCTGTGGGCCGTAAGGAATGGCATTTCCCCACCACAGCCGGAGATGTGGCTTCAGCCTGGACAAACACAGCAGAGATCTGGATCTGAAACTCTCAGGAGGATGCTATCGAGAGGTGCCTATAACCCGAAGATGCTGCAGTTTATATTCTTGCTCCATTAACTCTGACAACAGACTTCTGAGACCAGAGTTTTCTAAACCTGGCTTATAAATCACACTGGTAAAGATGCACTAGGAGTTGCTTGTGCATAGCAGAAAGCTCTGCAAATAAAATTAACTCTTTGTGCAAGGATTGAAGCCACTGTGAAGCAGATGCTGGGCACTTAGTTTTAGTTTGCTCACATTTTGGCTGGGTTTGTGGAAACCAAACAGCTGATGCTTCACACCTTAAGCTTTGGATATTCAGTTTCTCCACAGCTGGATCCAGACAGATGAGAGGTCAGAGGATGAGAACAATCCCAACCTGGAGGCTGTTACAGACACATCAGTGCTAGACTGAACCATCCACTTTGCTTCCCAGGCACTAATGATCACAGCATCACAGAATCACAGAATCTTAAGGGTTGGAAGGGACCTCAAGAGATCAAATGATGCTCAACAGCTTCCAGCCCTGAGCTTGGCTTACACCAGGTTGCTTAGCATGGTGGAACTTAGTAGTGTTTGTACCCAAAGGTCTACTCTGCCCTTGAAAATACCTGTTTTACAGAAGGTACCAAATTCTCTTTAGTCCTCTGTTAAAATATGAGCCTTTAAAAATAGTTCAACTGGTCACACAGAAAGAGAACTGCTTGAAATCATGAATTATTTGTTAAATCCTTGTCCTTAATCTCTGAAAGGATGCTACCTGCTGCCTAACTCGGGGATTCTGACCAGGCACAATGCAACTTGAAGCCATGCCTGTGAAGGTCTCTGATACTTACAAGCTTTTTGTTGTGCCTGTGTGGCAGAGCTGTGGTGGCTCTGCAAGAGTGAACCAGGTCACCTCCTGCCTTGTGCATCAGCAGCAAAATTGGGAGCTCAGTTCTGATGGCAGGACCTTTATCAGCAGTGATGAATGGCAGAGGGGATTTTCATCTCTTTGATTAATTTTTTGGGGCTGACAGCTAGAAAGATCACATCTTGACTCCTGCGCCTGTAGGTTTGTGTAAGGGAGTCCTTGGGAGGTCTGGGGGAAGTAACTTTACTTCTGCAGTGCCTGAACCTTGAGTTCTCACAGCCTCTGTGTGTCCAGGGGTTGAAAGTGGTCATGCAGCTAAGCTGGCAGGCTTGGGGAAACCACACTTGTGCTGTCAGGCTTGGAAGTGAAACACTGATGAAGCTGAGGTCATTGCCTTTGTAAAGGAAATGCTGTGGCAGGAGCAGACTGTTTTGCTCATAGGAAAAATCACCCTTCCTTCTGTGGGATGTTTGGGGAAAAAAGGAAGGCAGGATGAACTTGACTTCTCTTTTTCTAGGTATTTGTTGATTCGAGAGTTGGAGGTTTGTGGCCCAGGGGCTGCTGCATCTGTGCCATGGCTGGGGAGGAGGGAGCAGACTGCAGTAGCTGGAGGGTGCTGAGTGCCACAGGGGGCATGAACCTGGTGTGAGGTAGAGCCATGGCTGGACAAAGCCTTGAGGTGAGACTTTTAAGCAGATATGTGAGCTTCTCTTTTGCTCCTCACCCCCTCTTTGCTGCTGTGGTTTGTCCATTCTCCCTGCCTTTCCTCCAATGCCTGTGCCTGAGCACCTTCCGTCCTTAGTGATCCACATTGCCTATACAGGGTATTTTCTTGCTTTTCCTTCTGCCAAAACTAGTTATTCCTCACTCAGCTTATTTGTCTCTCACACTTAAGCCCTCCTCTACAGCCACAATAAGGAGCCAGCTATCTCCTCTTGAGATATCTACCTGTGCTCTGTGTCTGAACACATTTCATTAGGGCAATGCAAATCTAAAGTTGCTCCACTGCTCAAGAGAAACCAGTTCCTGCCTCCCCTTAGGGCACTGTGATCTTCCTAGTGCACCAAGGTACTAATATGTGAATAATATGTGATATTTCAGCTGGGAGCATGTGCTTAACCAATGAAGGAGCCTCCAGTACTTCCACAAACACAGACTATTTTTCTCCCTTTATGCAAGAAAAAATCTTAACTGGGTCACAAACAGTTCAGCATGATGAACAAAAGGAAGGAATATGCCGATTTTCACCCAGTCTCATGGGATTCTGTGAGCTCCCTCTGGAAGTTCCGACACTGAGTGATCTTGCACCTGGGGCTGTGGAGCCCCAGGCACAAATCCTAAAGAGGGCAGCAGAATCAAACCCAGACCTCTTCCTATGGCTGGCAATCCTGGTGCTGCTAATTGAATGTGCTTTATGTACGAATGCCGTTCAGGACATACATCCAGAACATGCTGTGTATCGTTTGGTGATATACAAACCTACTGGGACAATTTACAATGGTGATTTTTCCACTGACGGGTAAATTAATGCTCTCTATTATAGGCATTTAATCAATGCCAGCTCCCCAAGTCTCTAAACAGGCCACCAAGATAGAAGATTGATTGGTCTGAATGCATCATATATAAAACAGGAATACTTCATAAGAACATAAATGACGCGTTTGTTTCCCAAAGCCGCAAAGACAGCTCTGTGGTAAGGAGAAGTGTTGGCAACTGCTTACTGAGACACAGTGAAGGGACAAGACTTGGGTTTGTTGTGGGGTTTCGTCTTGGGCTTTGTTTGTGGGGTTTTTTTAAGGCAAGAAGGCTGAAATGACCTACAGATGGGCAAGAAGATCCTGCTAGCTCTGCTCATGGGCATGGTTATTTGTCTGGAGGGGAACCTGGAGATCCCTGTGCTTTGTGGTGTATGGAGATGCTGCTCTCACACTGTGTGTCATGGCACAGTTAGCAGATCATCACAGAGCTCTGAAATTTGGATTTGTGGTTGCACAGGTGGCCAAAGCTCTAAAGATGACATTCCACCACCCCATCTACTTTATTAATATTATTTTTCTTTTTATTTAGAACAATACAATTATTGGTTGCTTGGACCAGACAGGAGGCTAAACCTCATTTCCAAGCCCTGGTTTGGGAACCCAGGGGCTGTTGGTGGAAAGGTTTTACTGGGGCCATGGGAAGTCAGGGTCTTCCTGGGTGTTGCGTGTGCACTCTGAACTGGGACAAATGCAAAATAAAATGTGCTAATATGAGTAACACTAAAATAGGTATAAACTGGTTCAGTTTATCTGATGTGAGCAATGGGGAACACATAAAATGGTGGTCATTCTGCCAGGATCCTCAGCCCAAACTGTCTGTGAAAGCCAGTGAGGCCAACGAGGCTCAGGCACTTAAACCTCAATCATGCTTAAAATGGGATTTAAGTGTCCGTCTGCCTCAGAAGCTTATTTCGCTTGGCTTCTCTCAGGTCTGTGAGATTGTTATTAGGAAATCAGGGTAACTTCACAGCTGGAAAGATTGTCACTGTATTTCTCCCAACTGCATGGCCCAGAGCCACTCCTGGTTTCTGCTGATGGAAAGCCACAGAGCTCAATCAATAAGACTTGTTGTCCTGAAACTTCACTACTTTACAGCCACAGAGTGCCTTGTGTATGCCACTGAAATTAAAGAGGAAACAGGAGGTTTTTTGCGGTGTCTCTGGGTTAGCAAGGAGGTAGGAACATCCTTTGTATATAGTCTGACTGTTCATGCACTTCTCCTGAGTTCAGTCCAGGGATCAGCACAGGTTTTTATCCTCAGTCCTGAAATCTTTGGCTTTGTGAGCTGGTTTATCTCCTCGATAAGGCACACGAGGGTATCATTTACAGCCCAGTAAATTCATACCTTGTGCATTCAGTGGCATACGGCCTTCAGGCTCCCGGTTAACAACACACAAGCGTGACTCACTGCGCTGTAACTCACGCTCTGTCACAGCCCCTGGCTTAATTACAAAGCACTAAAAATGTGAAATAACAAAAATAATTACTGTAATAAACTAATGAAATAAAATATGTTTTGCTGAAATTAAAACAAGCTTCTGTCTGGGCTGAAAGGTCCAAGCATTAACCTGTGTGTAGGGACTAATTCCAGTCTGAGGTATATGATGGTAATGATGACTTCTGTTGGACTCCTCCGCTTCCAAGATCATGTCTTTGTTGTGCAGGGAATATGTCCTTAGGTTCGCATAACTCCTCCAGCAGATTTCTTTGTCTCTGTGAAAAACTGAAGTCTATCTGCCTTGTTCCACACTTCTGTGGGATGTTTGCCCAGTTTACCATGAACTAGACCTAGGAAAGAGCAGAGATGACGTGCAAAATCTCTTGCTGCATGGGAAACACCACTCCACTACCTTCAGAGCTGTTGTCTTGTCAAAACCAGCTGTGTGATGAGATCATTTGAGCTGAGGTCTGTCATGCTGGTGACCGTGAGATGCTGTATGGGACTGATTGCCCAAGTCACCTGTAACACACGTCACCACTGTAGGGCCATAGGAAGAGGTCTGTGCCACCTTGCAGTAAGGACCTTCTCTTGTAGCATCCACACACAATCTGTGGGTTGGTCTGTGCTGCCATTGCTATAGTGGGAACATGAATGGGAGATATTCAGGTGTGCTGGGGGGCAGAAATGATTTCACATCAACACACATGTGCAATTCCTTTTTTTTTTTTCCCAGATCCTTGCTTTTTGAAGGTAACTTCTGTGAGAGTTGCTTCAGCTCACATCCCACCTTCCAAACTCTGGACACCTAGAAAAAGGAGGGAGGAAGGGAGGAATGTGCCTGTGGATGCAAAGATAACATGATTCTGTGATTCTAACATGAGCACCCAGGCACCTGAAACAGGTAATATTTTAATTCACTTGCTTTATTTTATTTTTGCTTTGAAATGCAGGCTTTAAGACTTCAGCCACATGCATTTGACTTCCAAAATCAGCATTTAGGCTTCTGATATTGGCACCTGATTTTTTTTTTTAAACACTGGAAAACCAAAAATAGGAGGTTTGGTGACTCTTTCACATCAATTTGATGTATATTAAATGTCATGAGGGCAGCAGTTTTCATTGACAATGCAGTCAGGGACAAATTTGCCTTGTTGACTGGATCTAAGATGTTGGGGGAAACAAACCCACCAGTTTTGGGGCACTGGTCAGTCTTCATCCAAGAGTGTCATTAAGAAGCATAAATTGGGTCTGTAACATGCAAACTGTGTCGTCAAACCCAAACTTAGAAGTGACTGAAGCATCAGCCTGTTTGCTAAAGTCACATGTGGCGCAATATCATAGAATCATAGAATTGTAGGGGTTAGAAGGGACCTCGAGAGATCATCGGGTCCAACCCCCCTGCCAAAGCAGCTCCCTAGGACATATCAATCAGATAGGCATCCAGATGGGTCTTGAATATCTCCAGAGAAGGAGACTCCACCACCTCCCTGGGCAGCCTATTCCACTGCTCTGTCACCCTCACTGGGAAAAAGTTCTTCCGCATGTTGGTGCGGAACTTCCTGTGCTCCCACTAGCAGCCCTTGCCCCTTGTCCTGTCTCCACAGACCACTGAAAAGGGGCTGGCTGATTCCCCCTGCATCCCCTGCTTCATATAATTATAGACTTTAATTAGGACCCCCTTAGTCCTCTCTTCTCAAGGCTGAAGAGTCCCAACTTATTCAGCCTATCCTCATAGGGGAGATGCTCCCGGCCCCTAATCATCTTCGTAATGATCCCCCTGACTCATCCAGGGAAACCCAGAATCTAAAGCAATATGGGAAAAGGCAGAGCTGCAGAACTGCGCCCTTACCTGGCAACACACCAAGGGCAGAAATATTGTTGTCTGCTCATCTGACAGACCTGCCACAACAGTGCTGGATATTTTTAACACTCCTTTTCACAGAGATTAAATCTTTTTCTTTAGTTTTTTGTGTTTAAAGGGTTACACTTGATCCCAGTTGTCAGACAGGCCCCAGTTCACCCTGCACAGAAGGAGCTTCTGTTTCTCCCTCAGCATTATCTGTCCATGAAATAGCATTTGGGCATAGCAGCTACTCACTAACCTGTGAAGCCAAGAATGAGAATTGTGTTTAATGGCCCTCTTAAGTAATGCATGTACTCAGAGTTCCACACGTTGCTGGCGTTACCGCTGATTGTGGGCTGCCATGCAGATAACTGCAATTTGCAAAGACGCACGGTTGTTATTAGGATTGACTCTTGCTATTATCCGTGTTTGCGTGTCATTTGCAGTGAGCGCAGGTTCTAAAAGGTAATTAAGTGAAAAGCTTCACAGCTCTAGCCTGCTCTCATTCTTAAACACCGAAGTTAAAATAAGTTATGGCCACCAAAATGTTCTACCCAGGTCTCAGCATAGGACTGGGCTCATTAGAAAGGGAGTGTTTGACAGCGCTACCTCCCTGGTAAACTCCATCGGCCTATCTCTGCTAAACATAGACCGGGGGTGGTAAAATTCAGGCTTCTTCACACAGCCCTGTGCTAGGTCTCCATCCCTGCTCACATTCCTGCTCATTGAGTGCCTGCAATAGTAGGTCTTCATTGTAAAATTTACCCAGCCGGACCTTGTGCTAAACACTGTTGTTCCTTATGGGCCGATTGGACACTGGTTCATTAAGCAGAGAGTACAAGACAGCAGTGGCTCATTTTCCACCCAGGCTAACCAGGACTCAGTGAAGGGAAAGTTTTGTAGTTATTCTAGAGTTTTTAGGGCTTTTATAGAGTCTTCATGCCGGTCATAAATCCTTTCTGGTTTCACTCCAGCAGAGGTGTTCAATTTGAACCCTCTCTCAAGCTGCAAATAGGATTAAACAAGGGAGTATGAAAAAAACCCCATTGGTGACCAAAAGTGTTTCCCCATGTGTCACCTTGGAGGAGGCAGCCTCAGTGCAGATGTGTCCAGCTGTGTGTTTTCGGAGCAGGTGCTGAAGGAGGTGCCCAGGTGTAGCTGGCAGCATTTACTCAAAACTGTGAATCGTCCTTTAGGGTCATATTAGAGACTGGCACTTGCCTTTGCATGGCTAACAAGAAATTTCATGTTTAGGATTATCAGATTTTCCAGATACTCTGCAGAAACAGCTGTCAGCAAATCTGTGACAGCAGATGTTGGGATGTTATTCAGTGTACTGCGTGCTAATCTGCTGTTCTGCCCTCCCCTCCCCAATTAGACAGTCATTTTTGCTATCACAGAAGGAAGCTTGGACAAATACCATTATAAAAATGTGCAGCAGAGTCATCTGTGTCCTTCCAGAGTAAAGGAGCCTTAGGCAGGTGCTCACTTTTCTGGTCAATTGACCTTATTTATAGAGTCCTGTCAAGACAATAACTTTGCGCTTTGCTTTCCCACCACTCTGTGGGCATTGTCAAGGTAGATTGTCTCAAAAGAGCAGGGAAGAAGTCTGTGGGGATGTCTGGAGTTGACAGCAAAAGCAACACAGTGCCTGAGCTGCACTGAGGCAATCTTCAGCTACCTGAAGGGCCTGGCCCAGTTTGCAGGCAGATTGGTGTAAATTGTGGCATACCTTGCAAATGCCATCTCCTCTGCATGGGAGTGAAGGGACAGGAGCCGATCTCCCCTCTGGTGACCAGGGATAGAACCCTAGGGAATGGTATGAACCTGCGGCAGGAGAGGTTTAGGTTGGATATTAGGAAGAAGTTCTCTACTGACAGGGTGGTTGGGCACTGATACAGGCTACCCAGGGAAGTGGTCACAGCACTGAGCTTGAATGAGTTCCAGAAGCATCTGGACGATACACCCAATCCCATGCTCTGACTTGGCTGGCCCTGTGTGGAGCCTGGAGTTGGACTCAATGATCCTTATGGGTCCCTTCCAACCCAGGACATTCTATGATTCTGTGTACGTTATGCCTTTGAGCATACGTGAAAGGCTCCAACAGCCAACCCACAGGGTTAGCTGCAAATGAAATCCAGACTCATACTGTCCTTTGACATCCCAGCTGGAGCTCTGGAGACAGCATTTTCTAGTTCTCAGCCACATGAACTCAAACTCAGAAGAAGCATCTAATGCAGTCCAGTTTCATACGCATCTTTGTCAGCAGCAAGCTTTGAAGCTGAAAATGTCCGAGGTCCCCACCATGAAGAGTGTCCTTCCTCTTTGTGAGCTGGAGATGTGCATTGACACACTTTTGAAAATAAACTTGCAGGCTGAACTCTTTCTAGTGATCTCAGGGGCTATGCCATGGTGTCCCCTTGTTTCTCTGTTTGATGAGCATAACTCTTGAGTGAATTTGTGCATGCACAAATCCAACACATCTTTTCTGCATTAGTAACTGTAACCATGTCCTTGGACAGTCTGAATTTCAATCTGTGACAGAGTTTGTATGGTCTGGCAAACCTCCTTAGAAAACTCAAATTATTTTTTCTCTCTGCAATTTTTCAGTACAATCCAAAACTAGCATAATTATGTATTTTTACCCAAATTAAAGTCCTGTATTATGGGAAACTCAACCATTAAAGAACTGAGATTACAGATGCAAATGTAGAAGAAAAAATGAGGCAGTTTTCCTGGGTTTTCTCTGTCTAATAAAGACATAGAAAAAGCTGTCTGTCACCTGGCTTGTAATGTCTATGTCTACCTCAGGGCTGGTCATAAAAGGCCCTGCTACAGTGAATGGAAAGAGAGCACTTAAGGCCATGGTTCATCTCATCTATTCTAGAATGAGCTGAATGTTGCTTTGGAAGTGCTTCTGTGCCAGTAGAGAGAGTCAAGGTGACTTGCTTACATACAGGAGTCACATTGCTGACTTCTTTTGGTAAGAAAAATCCTGCCCATGGTTATTCTGTGTTTAGAAAAACACAGAGCAGAGAAGGAAAGCCTGTATTTATATTGCACTGCATTTTGCACTCAGTTATTATTAAAGGCAAATGCAATTTTTAAAAGCAACCCAGATCTCAATAGAATCATCGGTGTGAGCTGACAGGAAGGGTCTACAAAGCAGTATTTCATAATGTCTGGTGAGGATGCTGTGCAAAGTCATTGTTTGGCTTGATCTGCAATGAGCTGCCCCTGGAGAGGAAGAGGAAGGAGCAAGATACAATAACTACAGTTTCTGAGAAACTTTGCAAGGAAACAAAACAATAACACAGTGTCAGATCAATGGTTCCAGGTAAACAACATGCCAATATGTTGATTTTACATGTATAGGAATTTTCATCCGTATACTATTAAATTCCCATGGCTAAAGCTGTGATTAGTGTTCTCCTTCCAAAACACATTATAGACTAGCTGCAGTGTCTGTGGAAGGGGCTAAGAAGAATTCCTATATTACATACAAGAAGTGTGACATCCTGGATAGAAAGTTCAGTTCTTTTCAATTTCCATATGAAAATATCCCAACATGCCTTTTTTGTTTCAGTAACACCTGGAGTAAATCACAGTATATTCACTGCTGAGAAGGACTTGGGGATTCTGGTGGATGAGAAACTTAACATGAGCCAGCAGTGTGCTCTTGCAGCTCGCAAAGCCAATGGGATCCTGGGCTCCATCAGAAGAGGGGTGACCAGCAGGGACAGGTTGATGATTGTGCCTCTCTACTCTGCCCTCATGAGGCCCCACCTGGAGTACTGTGTCCAGATCTGGGGCCCCCAATACAAGAAAGATGTGGAACTGTTGGAGAGGGGTCAGAGGAGCCACAAAGATGATTAGAGGGCTGGAGCACCTGCCCTACAAGGAGAGGCTGAGGGAGCTGGGCTTGTTCAGCCTGGAGAAGAGAAGGCTGCGAGGGGACCTCATTGCAGCCTGCCAGTACCTGAAGGGAGCTTATAAGCAGGAGGGGATTCAACTTTTTAAAAGGATAGACAGTGGCAGGACAAGGGGGAATGGATTAAAACTAAAGGAAGGAAGGTTTAGATTGGATATTAGGGGGAAGTTTTTTACAGAAAGAGTGGTGAGGTGCTGGAACAGGCTGCCCAGATTGGTGGTGGATGCCCCATCCCTGGAAGTGTTCAAGGCCAGCTTGGATGGGGCCCTGGGCAACATTGTGTAGATCCAGGCCTGAGGTTCGTGTCCCTGCCTGTGGCAGGGAGGTTGGAGCTCTGTGATCCTTGGGGTCCCTTCCAACCCTTGCCATTATATGATTCTATGATTCTATGATCACAGAGCAAGCTGTATTTTTGGTATTCCAAAATGAACAATTTTGCACATGCCAATCATGGTAACTAGTGTGTTTTTGCTCACTCTTGCAGTTTTATCTCACATTCACATTTGCAATCCTTCAAAAAGCTTTGGGCTCCAGTGGGAAAAAAAAAAAAAAAATCTAGTTTCAACTTCCATTCCCCTCCTTCCTTGTGTTCACTGTGTCCAAACTGGGGATTTCCTGTTTGGTTTCTACCCTGGTAGAATTTAGGTTAAGAAAAATAGTTTTGCTGAGGCCGTAACCAGATGTTGTTCTGTTAAAGTGTGGCTGCTCACTGCTTATGGTCCTGGCAACCTCCTATTTCAGAGATGTTCATTGAGGTGCAATCCCATCTCTCTTTAAAGCAAACTGTGAGCCCACAACAAATGATCATCACTACTCCTAAGTGCACAGAGCGCTCATAAAATCACAGTTGGAATTCATAAATTGGCCATAGGTGGTCCCCAAATTGTGGCAATATGCTGATCTGTCTGCCTTCATGGCTGCGTTCCCTTACCCTCTCTCTGCCTTCCCCAAATGCTGGCCAGGCGATCACTTCTTTGAGGAAGATCCACAAGGCAAAGTGCTTGCACTGAGGTTTGTTTTATTTCATTCTGGGATGTTCACTTGCTGCTCTATCTTGCACAGAATACACGATTACCCTGAAGAATAAAAGAAAGGAATTAATTGACATTTTAATTAATTACAACTTTTAATTAATATCCACCAGAGTGACAAGTGTTCTGGAATGCAAAACAGGAATAATTCCTGAGGAAAAAAAGGGATAGGCCCTGCAGTTTGTGTTCGGGTTAAGTGAAGACTTTGTAGCTGAATGTATGATTAGATCAGGTATCTGCTCACTGTTCAATGCCTGAAACTTTGCTCATTTTGGAGCAGCAGGGACAGTTCTTTAGTAGCAGTACCAGGGGCTGTGAGCTGGGCCCAGGATAGAAAACACAGTTGATAAACAACTCAATGTCTAAAATCTTTGGTTGAACTCAGGCAATGTACCACAGAGAGCAAGGCAGTAAACACAGCAAGGGATGGACAGGACAGGTGCCATCTCCTTCTCCTGCTGCTCACAGCCCACCTTCTATGCACTAAAGAAACCTATGTGAGGGGGCACAGGAGACCTACAACCTCTTGTTGTCTCTGCAGGAGCTGAATCACAGAATCACAGGATGTATGAGGTTGGAAGGGACCTCAAAATATCATCTAGTCCAACCCTCCTGCCAGAGCAGGATCACCCAAACTAAATCACACAGGAATGCATCCATGTTGGTTTTGAATGTCTCCAGAGACGGGCACTCCACAACCTCTCCATGCAGTCTGTTCGAGTGCTCTGTCACCCTTGCAGTGAAAAAGCTTTTCCTTATGTTCCCATGGAACTTCATATGCTCCAGCTTGCACCCTTTGCCCCTTGTCCTACCATTGGACATCACTGAAAAGAGCCTGGTATTTGACACTCACCAATTACATAATTATAGACATTGATGAAGTCACTCCTCAAACTCTTTGAGGCTAAGGAGACCCAGCTCCCTCATCCTGTCCTCGTAAGGGATATGTTCCACTCCCTTAATCATCTTTATGGCCCTTCACTGAACCCTTTCAAGTAGTTCCCTGTCCTTCTTGAACTGAGGGGCCCAGAACTGGACACAATAACCCAGGTGTGGTCTCACCAGGGCAGAGTAGAAGGGGAGAAGGACCTCTCTTGACCTTCTCACCACACCCCTTCTAATACATCAGGATGCCATTGGCCTTCTTAGCCATGAGGACACATTGCTGGCTCATGGTCATCCTGCTGTCCATCAGGACACCCAGGTCCCTCTCACCTATGCTGCTCTCCAACAGGCCCATCCCCAACCTAAACTGGTACCTGGAGTTGTTCTTCCCCAGATGCAAGAACTTCCAGCAGCCACCCACCACCCATCCTCACTATGAAATACTGAGCAAGGCTGTCACGAGCTGTTGCATAAATGCACTGTATTTTATTTGCATACTGGGGATCCCTTCCCTGAATTGCTATAAAAACTGTCCTGTGTTTTTCTCCCAGGCATAAACTATAGCTCTTTGACATGCCTATGAAAGATGGGATCCTTTTGCTCACTAGTGATAAAGAGTGGGAAGGGAAATTCTCCCTGTATATAATTTAGTATTCACTTAATAACACAGTTTATATGTTAGTAATACTCCACTGATTGCCAGGAAGAGTTGGTGCTTACAGTTTGTGATCCTGAAGGATGGGGCAGGGCTGTACCACAAGTAGGATTAGGTGTTTGGCAAAAGAAAAAACACTGTGTTTTTTCTAGGCTTAAATAACTGTAGCTGTTTGTGGAAAGTGATGAACTAAGAGCAGTGGAGAATTCCCTGTCCTGCCTTTCCAGCATCTTCCAGCCACTCTATCTTCTGCAGAGATAACTTCTAAAATGGAGTTGTGGCAAAAACCATCTTACTACCCAGAAGAAGTTCTTAGCTCGTTTGAATTTGCTGTAGATTGGAAAAAGTGAAGGTGGAAGAGACTTTGGTCATCCTCTTGTCACAGAAATTTCCCTTCACCAATGGAGGGTGTGATTACATAACATGGTGAAGCTGACCCAATGATTGATTTTCACTGAAAAAAGAGGTCTCCCTTCTTCCCCTCTACTTTCACTCCTCACCCTCACCTACACTCCAGCAACAGCCCTGACCCCACCCTGGCATGAGAAAACTCAACATTTTTCTCTGGATTAGTTTTCTGCCAGGTTAGTTCAATCAGTTCAGCCAGGACTGGGAACATCATCACAGTGACAAAGAAAGAAACAGAAACACACAGCCAGGAGCAGGGGAAAAAAAAAGCAGGGATACAGGAGGGACAAGGACTGCCCTCTCTCACCACCAGTGACCATCTGACTGGCACAACTATGAGTTCCAAAGGGTTTGGAGAATGTTACACTTTTCAGATAACTTTCTGACAGCACAGCAGTTGGGATAATCCTTTACCAAAGAAAGTATTATCATTTTGGATAGTGTTTTCATCTGTTGGGGTGCTACACACAAATTAAACTGTGATCCTGCAATCCTTTCTCAAGCAGAACTCCCCTGGGCTGCAAATGAGCTGTTACAACACCAAAGTAGTCCCACCAAAGGTTGAACCAGCTCCTTTGTCGACTGTAGCCCAGTTATGCTCTTTTCTTGGTGGTGGTGATAGTTTCCAAGCTGCCTTAGATGTCAGCCCATGACTTGTCCCTATCCTTTGGTGACCTACAGGTAATAAGAACCTTTTTTAACAAGAGCTAGGTCTATACTCATGTGCTTTCAAAGTGGTTTAAGGGAAGCTGGGGAATGTTCTTGGGCCTCTCTTCTGATTTTGGTTGTGTGATGTTACCACAATGGGGGAGAAATAGAAGGATTTGGTTAGATGGATCTGTCCATTTGGCAGCTAAGGTGTAGATTATGCTCTGAGGCACAGAAGACTTGTTGACTCAGGAAGAAAAGATTAAGCTGAAATCACTCAGGAGGTTAAGAGGAAAATCAGTCCACCAGGCCTGGTCTTGTAGCCACACCAGCTTCAAGAAGTAAAGATAGCCAACTGACTTCAGGATTATGCACTTCTATTCATCAGCTATGCAGAATCTGACCCTAAATAGCAAAAGAATGTACTGCAATTCTGTCTTTGCCAATTAAGTGTCTTCTGCTTCTAAATTGAGAAAACTTCAATGTTAATTTTAAAATATTGCTGGCATTTATCACAGTAATTACTTTAGCCATGTAAAACTCCAGACACCATAAATAGTGTTGATACTATAGATTAAATGCTCCCAAGATACATATTACTGATGCTACAAAACACACATGCAGACAAGGATATTCTTCTCCAAGCTCAGCATTTGTTGGCTTCATGCAAAACTGTTTAAGGACACAGACCGTTTAATCATCAGATTTCTGAAAATGACTGGTGTTCCTCATCAAAGCCATCCCTCTTTATCAGTGACTATACTTTGGAGGAGTAAAAGACATCTACCTGGGTAAACAGACTTAGAAGCAACTATGTTTTTCAATTAGCAATTTTAAAGGTTGGGAAGGTTTTTCTCAGGGACTTTGTATTTCCATAGTCTTTAGTTTCCAAACCCTCAGTCTCTGAAAATAAGATCTCTTTGATTTTTTTAAAGGTATTGTTGGTGTATAATCTATAAATGAATCCTTCTGAATTACTAATTAGCTTAGAACATTTTCATCTTATTCTGCCACTGTGCACTTCTGCACCCAAAAGCAGTGAAGCGTGTCTGTGTGAGTAGGGAAAAACCAGTCTGTTTATCAGACACCCTTCCTTAGTATGGACAGGCTTGTGGAGGCAGCTGTGGAAAGGTGGATAGAGCAAGCATTTAGGGATGTCAGAAATAAGCTAGAAACTGATAAAGTAGCAAACTGGAAGGTACTTGAAACCAGAATTTACGCATTGGCCAAGTTTACATGTGTAAAGCGTGACCATTAATGCAGTCAGCTGATGTCAATACTATTGATTATAGGCACAGCTGACTGGGAAATACATGCTGCATCTCTGTGTTCATTAGTAAAGGATAACATCTCCAAAGTAAACAAAGAGATCTGGCTCTGGTGTGTCCTTGCAGACAGCCTGCCCCATCATGGTTCTGATGAAAGGTTCCCTGGGTTTGTGCTCTCTGTAGGTTTGTCTTTTAACAGGAGGAGGCTGTCTAGAGCCTGCATGCAGCCAGAGGTGGCTGCACCCGTGGAAGGAAGCAGCAATGTACTTATAGAGTGGTGTGTATTGCGTAAAACACACATTTATCACTCCATTGCTCTTTATTAATAGGAGGAAAGATACTAAAAAATAACTCGACCCCAAGACACAGAATGGAGATAAAGCTGTTTTATAGCATCTGAAAGCATGTGGAAAAATTGTTGCATAGCTGGAACTTATTTGGCACTAGGGAAACTATTTGTTGAGCTGCCAGTAAAACTGTAGATGAGGAAATACTTACAAGACATCCAAACAAGCACACAGCTTTCTTCCCATGAAATTCAGGGTCAAATAGCACACTTGAAATCATTAGGAACACGTGAAAAATGGACCAATATTGTCACTGGGAATGATTCAGACAATGGTTGGAAATGCATGTTCATAAGGACACAATAGCTTCCCACCACTTGGGAACTGCTCAGAATTTATTTCTTGAGCTCAGTGACTGACATAGCTTGGGCTGAGTTCCCAGACTTCAGCTAGTGTGGCCCGAAGGGTGCGCTCTGTCTGAAATGCTACAGCTCTTGCTCGTGTTTAACCCAAGGGGAGATTCCATTGCTCATTGACTTCTATCCAGGAGACCAGACTGCATGCTCTGCCTCAAATGTGGTCAGTTTTTGCAATGCAGTGCTTCAGAAAGCTGTATGGCTAATCTGAATTCTTAAGAGGATGCATATTTTGCTGCGGAAAGCAGCATCTGATTTGCTTTCACATGAAAAAATTAACGTTAATATCTTGCGTCCTATGGCCACAATGGCATTGTCCTAACTATATGTACAACTATTGTTTCATAAAATCTTTATATATTCAGTGGCAGTAAGAAATCACAGCACACTAGAAAGTTTATTGTAGGCTTTTTTAAAATTTTCATTCAAGCCCCACTGACTTTAGAAACAAAAATAAGCCCATATATTTTTTACTATATTTAAAACCTTATTTGATTTTATATTGCATCTCATACAACAAGGGGAGAGAGGGGTGGGGTTTTTTTGTTTTTAAAAGTGAAATATTTCAATATACTTTTTGCTCTGTTCCCTGTAACTAAGAGTCTTCAGTGATCATCTTTTGCAGCCAGTATGCTGCTGGTTGTTTAAGAACTTGTGGTCATTATGGAAGATAAATGACAGTCCTTGGAGCTCATGGCTGAAGCACACATTAGTCACTAGTAAATGATGTATAAAAAATATTCAGCTTGCAAAAAGATAATGGTGGTTCCTATTTGAAAATGCAGAAAAATGCACATATCTGGAGCGCAAAAGTGTCTCATCAATATCTCTGTGGGTAGAAAACTAACCTGTCAAGAAGAAAATGTTGAAGAGATGGAGATATTTATGGACTCACAACATTGATCATAATGATGTAAAGGACTATTAAAACAAACTTAAAATATAAGATACTGCAGGTGTACCAATTAATTATTTTCTCCTTGCAACCTAAGAAACTCTAAAAAAATTCAGTAAGGAATTGCTCATTCCACATCTTTGACCTCCAGTGATCCTGCCTTCCCTCATTTCACTGTTATTCATAAATTCAATAGTCATTCCTCCTTTGACCTTTTACTAATGGCGAAGTCCTTCACCCCATACAGTGCTGGAGCTGAGGACTGGAACTCGCACTGGGAGAAGTCCAGAGGGCAGCAGTCTGTCCTGGTGACTCTGACATTGCCAGGGCTGTAGCAGCATCACAATGTAGGAATGTGGTGCCCCCGTGGCAGCACTCTTCTCTGGCCCTCTTCTCCCACGTGTTGCCTCCCAGATCACCTCTGCATTATGCAGAAAGTCCCATTGCTCTCATAGAAGAGGGCAATGATGCCGTTTCCTTGATGTGGAAATAGGGTGCATCTATCCCATGTCAGGGGTCCAGACCCCTGGCTCAGGTTAACACCAGACTTTGCTGAGTGAGCCACATCACAGGACCAGGCTACTGGTGTGTAATGGTTAAAGACCTGTGTTGCCTTTCGCAACTGCACGGCGGCCTGTTTCAGGAACGGCACATCGACCAAACCCAGGTCGCGCGGACCACTTGCACACAGACATCAATATGATGGATGGCAAAATGGCGTTTATTAACAGGTAACACAGCCTTATATAGCTGAGGTTCGGGACGTCACTTCCGCCTGCTTGCTACCGGCTATAGGGAAGGGGCCTTACCTACCCGCATATCACGTGATCTTCCGACCGCCAGGCCCTAGCTAGCAACATTTCTGCAACAGACCTGTGGTGGAGAAGGCAGCTCCCTGCCAGGAGAGGGGCATCCATTTCTAGCCAGTGGCTTCGGTCCTTATGGACCTCTTTTCCTTGCCTTCATTCCTGGCTCCCTTAATGACCCTTTTGGAATGTGTTGCTGGTAGGGCTGAACTGATGCGCTGCTGCTGCCAGCAGAGCCAGTCCTTCCTACTCCACTTCCCCTATCCCCAGGCTTAGTGCTGTGGCCTTGCCTCCTGCCTTGTGTTGGAGCTAGTGCTTCTCTGACTCTTTGCAGGGCCCATTCAACTCACTCATCTGGAAGAAAACAAATACATATATAAATATACACACATACATATATATATATAAAAAGCTCCATATAAAAATACATATATAAATAAACAGGCTTTTTGAGCACCTTAATTTTCTGCCAATTTTGTGTCATCAGCAAGCAATCCTCTGAGGACCAGGGTAACTGGACAGGAACAGCAGGAGAATGGCAAGGAGAATGGGGGTAAAGAAGTGAAGGGAGAAAGAAGTGATGGGGTGGAGTGAGCAGGACCACCCCTTCCCAGGGCAGTGAACCATTCAAGTGTCCCAGCTGTGGCTTTGAACAGTCATTTGAGTACACAGGTAGAACACAGGGAAACTTTCCATGAAGCTGGGAGAGCCAGTGGGAGCGCAGGCAGCAGTTTGAGATTGCTCTAATGGGCAACTTAGTACCCACCTGGGTGGCTGGTACCTGGACCTAGAAGGCAAAATAAATCAATCAGGCTAATTTTAAATTTCCCTTTTATTAGTAACTGCAAATTCTGCTGGAGAGCAGAAAAGTGACAGAGTGACACCTGTTGAATGTTACAGATGCCAGAGAAAGCTATTTATGCTTTATTCCCTGTCAGCACACAGAAGCAATACAAACTCCTTCATGGGAGGCCTCTCTGCATGTTCAGTGCTCTGGGTCACTGTGCAGCTACTGAATGATGTCATAGACAAATATTCCCCTCTAGCTCCTTCCCACCACTCTTTACTTTGGTGGGGGTGGTATGAAACGGTAACCTGAAGCATTATATACTTCTTCTACAGGAAAAGCCTGTAAGATACAAAAGGAAAAATTGTTCTGCAGATCTGGACATCAGCAAATAACATGTGTCTGTTCAAGCAGATGCTGCCCAGCTGCTTGAAACAGGACCTGGGGCCCTCCTGCTCTCAGCAGCACTTGAGCCGTCTCTGAAGCTCTCCTGTTGTGGCACAGCTAACTTTGGCTATGAGCACTTTTGTTGATCTTGGAAAGATGCAAAGGGTCTTAGTGTTTTGAAGTTTTGAGGTTCAGTCCTTTCTCCAACTTCTGTAACCCATAGGAATAAGGAAAAATTTTGCAGAAAGGGAAGCCTGGAGAAATCACCTGTTCTCTGCTAAACCTTGCCCATGTGGCTGGCACTAAGGGGAGATCGAGGGCTAGTTTAACCCCCTCTGCATAACGGAAAGCTGTTCAGCACGCCTACACTGAAACAACAAATTGCACCTGCCCACCCTCTGGCCTGTTCAACATTTCTGTAATGATAAGCAGTCAAATCCAGAGTGTGGCAACTTTGTTATCAGAAAAGAGAGAGAAATCTCTTTAGCAGCCCTTTATTTACTCCAGAGGTAACCTTGAGTTGTCAGCTGGAGAGGGATACCTTTCCTCTCTGTATCTACTTCACATTTCCCTCCCTTCCAAGGTTCACATCCAATGCAGTGTCTGCTGCTGTGGGAGGGAGCAACAATAGCGTGTTGCTGAGGGCCTGGTTAAGATATTTATAGGTGTACTTTTAGAGCCAAAAGCTGCACCATAGCATTATGTTTACTAGACGCAAAGAGCGGTTACACGTTTTCAGCTAAAACGGTTTTTTATCGAAATGAAGACACTCAGTGCCATAAAAAGTACAAAATCTAACTCAGCCAGAGGCAGTCTGCTGAGCATTTCTTAGATGAACTCTGCTGCAGAACAATGAGAGCAAAATTGCTCCTTTTCCAGAAGTACAAGGAAAGACTCGGGAAGTCAGTCCCCCACCAGCAAAGGTAGTTACCTCACAGCTGCTTACTAAAGCATGTTGGGAAAGGGTACTTGCTCTCATTCACAGCCTTTCTATGCTGAAATTTTCATTAAAAATAGGGAAGGGGAGGGACATTCTGGAAATGTAAAACTCTTGTGCATCTCTTCCCTTTCTCTGTCTTCTGGCCAGGGGGTTTTACTGCCACCCTGCTGGGAAATTTGGGGTGGAAACTAGCTTTGAGGCTGTCTTACTTTGCATGAAAGCTTTTTATATTTGTGCCCTGTGTCCCATGGAGCAAGGAAGGTAGATTAACAAAGAAAAAAAAAACAAGGAAGAAAAAAGCAAATAGACAAGCAATTAAATAGACTGAAACTATTTAGCATGAAAAATAGATGACTGATTAATGTCTGCCTACCTAGATAACCTTATATAAAACAAACAATCAGAAGCACCAGGTGTATCAACTGGGAGACATTAAAAGTTGAATATGTCATTGTGGTTTGAGTAATGTCTCTTCCACATGCAGTTGACTACAGAGATTAAAAAACTTATTAAACATAAGGCCCAACCAATCAGAATCATGGCTGAAATTGTTTTAATGTGCCATACGTGGGGGTGAATCATAGAATGTGTAGGTTTGGAAGGGACTTTAGAGGTCTTCTAGTCTAATCCTCCTGCAATTAGCAGGAACATCTTCACTAGATCACGTTGTTCAGAGCCCCATCAAGCCTGACCTTGAATATCTCCAGGGATGGGGCCTCCACTACCTCTGGACAATGTGTTCCAGTGATCCACCACTCTCATATTGAAGATTTTTTTCCTAATATCCAATCTAAATCTCCTCTTTTTGAGTTTAAAACCGTTGCCCCTCATCCTACTGCTACATGCCCTTGTGAACAGTTCTTCCCCAACTTTCTTATAGGTACCTTTCAGGTACTGGAAGGCCACTATAAGGTTCCCCCTGGAGCCTTCTCTTCTCCCAGCTTAACAAGCCCAACTCTCTCAGCTTAAATTTATAGGACAGGTGCTCCAGCCCTTTGATCATTTCTGTGATCCTCCTCTGGACGTGCTCCAACAGGTCCATGTCCTTCTTGTGTCCTTCTTGTGTTGAGGGCTTCAAAGCTGGACACAGTAAAATGCAGTTATGTACTGTTATGGGGAGAATAAAAACACACACACAGGCAGAATGCTAAGGGAAAGAGAAGTCCAGTAAGCTTTTAAAGTTCCTGTCTATGGCCAATGTGATTTTATAAGCTGAATTGTCTATGTCCTTAGTCATCGAGAGCACTTTTAAGCTTATGTATTTTACCTTTCTTCCACTTTCTTCCCCTCTAAGAAAGAGAAAATGTGACCTCTGAAAAGTTTGGTTGAGGAGACAGCACCCAGTATACTGGAAGACAGTCCTGTGGTGGAATTGGTTTGATGGCCAAGAAAGCACTCCGGGAAGAGATGCTCTACTGAGGTGTCTGACCCTTGACAGTCACACTGAGCACCTGGAGGTGCTTGGAAGAGAAGAACAAACTATCTTCAAAAGGAACAATATGGGACCCTGCCTGAGCTTCACAGGGAAAAAGGCAAAGCCTGTGAATTTAGGCAAATGATTTAGCCTATGGTCATTGGCTGGAAATAAAACTGCAAAGGTTACAAGAGAGATAATGGCTTTTGGAAAACAGTGTCCTGCAAAGTGAGAGAAGCTGAAGATAATTAAAGCTGTGTCTTCCTTTGGAAATGGGTCATTTGTATGTTTGGGATTAAAATTAAGGCTAACTTTGGCTTTGGGCAGGTGTTTGTGAACAGTGATGAATAGCTTATATATTTGTTTTAAAATATCTCCAGGACTACAGTTTAGAAATGGAGAAAAGAGGCAGACTTTACTGGAATCAATGAAACACTGCAGCCTAATATGTCATTTGAAAAAAATTATATTAATTACACAATGTTTGGAATTTGGTGTGCTGGGTTTTGACAGGATATGCCTCCAAATTGTATCCTCTACCAGGGAAGTTAACACAGGATTGAAGACCCTGCCTCACATCAGCAAAGCAGCACTACTCGCAACACGGTTTTGTGAATAACTTCTGTTGCTAAGTCAAACAAGGCAATACAATCCCAGCCTGACAGGGGAAAGAATGGAGATGAAAAAACTACCCACTCAACACAAACCTGGATCAGGGAGACAGGAGGTTTTACCATGTCCAGTAATTCCTCTGCCAGTGGTCAGGAATTAACATAACAGCAGCGAAATTATATGCAGGGCGTTTTCATTCATTCAGACAGCTTCTCACTCAGCTTTCAAGAATGCCATTCCTCCCAGCTTAATTATCCCCCAGCACTGAGGAATGGCTCTTCTGTGGAGTAGGTAATCCCTCTGCTGTCTGGGCATCTAACACCTCCCTTGCAATGTTTAGGTCACTAGGGCACTACTTCTTGATAGCTAGTTAATTCTCTTGATTTCTTTTTTAAAAAATAATGATAACTGGAAAGCCTGAATTCCTTTTACAATGCAAGAAAGAATGTGAGGCTGCTTCAGTTCGAAGCTGTTTTTCTGGTGCGCTGGAGGAAGCAGATGGCAATTCATGAGAGCACCAATGTAGCTCTCAGGGAGCAGAGAGAGTGAATGAGGGAGTCCTAATTGTGAGGCACCATCAGATAACCTCCAAGATGGATTTATTTTATGTTCCTCCATCTTCGAGACCTTTTCTCTCTCCGTACTGGAGGTTGGTGGCAGTGAGGTGATGATACTGAAAGCTGGCATATGCTGGGAGACTGACAGCCAGCTCTGTGAGCAGGGCTGGCAGCATCCCCCTGCTCCGGGGTGATGAGAGCAGAGGCCTTGTCATGGGATAATAAAATATTAATTGGTTCAGGAGACATAGATTTCCCTCACACTTGGGTACTGTGGGTGAGAGCATCTCAGTGACTTCTGTGCAAATCCCAAATAGCTGCTTTGACATCAGGATGTGTCTGTGCATGTGTGTGAGAGATGGTTCTTGCACTGATGCGAAAGGCATTAGGGAATCTGATGTATTCTACCAAAACTATTTGGAAGTTGTTGGTTCAGGAGGAAACTGGCATTAGCAGGCTCTAGGGATAGCTATTTATATGTATATTTTAAACTGCAGTTGCGCTCAGGAAATCCACTTTAAAAATAACAATATGCTTCTGTATTTCCCTGGTTGCCACATGAGGTGTTGTGTATTCCCAAGGATAAATCTGGGTTTTTTCCTCCCTAACTGCCAGCACTAGAAATTCAATCTGAGACTAAACAACATCCTTGTCTTCTCACATATCATCACCAGTAATAAAAACCTGAAGATCAAAGTGTGCCCTTGGTGACACCTCTACAACCACTTCATCTGCAAGTGATCAGCCCTCAGTAGAAATCGTGCCATCACTTCTGTCCTGGAGTCTGAGAAAGTGCTGAACCCAGGTTGCTCTTTGTGTTTGTTGCATCTTCCTCAACAGCAGAAGAAAACCAAGAGTAAAACAATCACTTTAGAAATGGGAGGGATGGGGATGTGGTTGCATGTAGTATTACCTCATTGTTACTAGGTCAATGTTACTCACCTGTTGAGAAGGTGCCGATTTTGCCTTTGCAGACAAGATGTATGCTGCAATGCACTGGGACTGGCAAATGTCAAAGTCTGAGGATGCTGTTACTGTCCCTGACAAGTTGCTTTTAGGTGGGGGGACTAGAGGAAACTGACTCTGAAGCCTCTGCGCCATGCCTTTAAACTTGAGGAATTCGGTGACTCCCCCTTAGGCTGCAACTCATTCTCTGCTTCTCACACCGCTTTCCTGGCCCAAAGAGAACATATCCACACAGGAAACAGGCTAAAACACCCTGATTATACATAGTGCTTATGCAGGTGATGAGGGTTGATGCATGACATGCTCAAATTTAACCATTTATTGAAACAGGTCCATACGGACAGAGCTGGGCTTGCTACACCAAGGGTTTCAGACCAGGTTTGTGGTGCCCTACAGCTCTGATCAACACTTGGAGAGCCATGCAGCTCCAAGGGATGCACGAGCTGTGCTGGCAGTGGGTCCCAGCCCTCATCCTGCTGACACAAAAGCTGTGCCCAGCCTTGGATGTAAATCTAATCTTGTTGGGAGCTAATGGAGTGAGGAATTTGACACACCTTTTCCCTCTCTCGATGTGAGCCATATGGCTGCCGACTCTCACAACGTTCCTTGATCTGAAGATGAATGAGCATTAACATATGTTCTCTGGAGTAATTAAAAATGTGATCATAAACACAGTCTGACTCACTGAAGGTAGAATGTACTACAATGGGACCCACCTCCAGCAGCGGAGCAGGATCTTTGGAGAAAATTAAAAAAATGGGAATTGGAAAGATCTTAGGGGGCTGCCAAGCCCATCCCAAGTGTGAGATAAACTGCAGCATTTGAACTCTTTTTTTTTTCATATTCATGCAAGACAGGTTTTCCATTTATACTTTGTCACTATGAAGAACCTGCGAAGAATGGTTTTGCTGGAGGCAGCCACAAAAAGATTATAGTCAAGCCAGTCCTAAGGAGCTAAGCATCTACCTGTGATCCCAAATGGAGATAACATTGCAGCAGTTTGCATTCAGCATCGGAAAGGTAACCAATAAGAAACACTGTAAAAATTTAAAAAGACATGCTTTGTGTCAGAGAATAAATGTCAGTAAACTAAAAGATGAAAGGCTAACCTGAACGCCACTGAAGTTGGTAGGAAAACTAATAATGAAGAAGGATTTCACCTCAGGAAATACAATATTGATAAGTGTATAGGAAATTTTCAAGGTTGCAAGATGAAAATTTCTGGTCAGTGCTCATGACTATTGCAGAACAGATATTCTTGAAGTGAGTACAGGCTCTTCTCACTTATGAATAGGAAATCTAGACAAAGTGAGTTGATGTATCCGAAATTATGATACCTTAATGGAGGGTGGGAAGAAAAAAACTCTTAAAAACCTCCCATGCCCAAAGGTATCAATTTGAATTCAATGTTTGATATAATGGAGTCTGCTACTTTATTTTCTGAATATTTTGGAGAACAGAACTTTGTTTAAAATAGCTTTTCTGGACAATTTCCCAACATATTGTATGTCAAAAGGCAAGCAGAATAAAAGGCAAATTTGATGTAAATAATTTATTGCAAATACTTTACTTATTGAATGATGAATCGGAGTAACAGCTCAGGTTTAGATCTTCTGCCTCTCTAGGTCATGATATATTTCTGTCTCTAAGTCCTTTCCCATTCTTCACCCTTTCATGTCTCCATAAAGTGTCTTGAAAAGAAAGTGAGTAATAGCCTGAGTCCTGATGTCCAGGCACTGTCAAATGGATGGAGAAAAAAATTTGACAAACGTAAATGTAAACTCCACACTGCTATGTAATAGTGGGGCATAATTTGCATAAATATTGTTTGCAAAGAGCAATTAGCACTTCATTTACATTCAGTGAAGTAGCAATTTGCACATTTTCAGGAAACAATTTCTTTACCCATATGTGCAATTTTTGTGCACTGCAATTGACATGCTAGTAAAAAGATGTTAATAGACCAATTTTTTTTTACTTTATATCACAGTGTACTGAAATATTGATTCACTCTCCTGAAATATTGATTTGGTGGGCTATTTGTAAAACCAGAAAAATGCAGATTTGAATTTTTAAAACTCGCTTTTTAAAAAAAAAATCAGAATTAATTTCAGTTGTCTACAGTCTTCATGCTCTTTAAGCGGTATTTTAATGGGTATTTTTGTCAGAGAAATATAATAAACATTATTAAAAAACATTAGCAAATTCAGTTTCCTAATCTGCAATAACAATGAGCATATTTGCATATTGCAGTATAAAAATAATACAGTCCATTTTCTAGTGTCAATATAGCACTCAATTCTCCATTAAATGTTAATAAAAATATTTCACATTTATATAGCATTTTTTTCAGAATGCAGAAGCTTCCTAATTAAGAGACAAGTTTCGTAGTTATTGGGGGCACAGAATGCTTTCTTAAACAAGAATTATCACAGGAATTGGTCAGGAAAAGAGAGTCCTGTGAGTTCAACTGTCAATGGGCATTTCTGGCCTCTACAGCAGCAGGAACTGATGTCAAAGTGAAATTTTTATATGTTCTTCAGCACCATCACTAATGTTTGTTCTGTTTGGTGCATTTCCTTTAGCATTTTGTCATTTCTACCATGACATATGTGTTTGGGGAGAGGTTGGGATTGGAGATCCCATAGAATTTGGTTTTTACCATGGTTGGCAGCTACCAAAGGAGTGGAGAGAAATATTTTGGGCAAGATTATTGATTTTTTGGGTGTTGTGTTTTTCCATTCATAATCTGAGCTTCCTAGAAGGTGTTATTTTTGGAAGTTGTTCAGTTGTCTGTCCTGAAGAGGGGTAGGCATCAGCAGCCTATAGCAGCAGAGAAGGATGCAAATAGACACGAATTCCCTGGCCAAGCAAGCTGGACACAGTCTGCTTCTGCTCTGCCACCCATGCAATAACAAGTCCTGGTCCTGCATCCTCTACTAGGGAAGTCTCAGTTGAACACATTAGCTAAATTCGTCCTAGTTATGGCAAGCTCAGAGTACAAATGAGGTGGAATGGGTCCGTCTTTGCTGCCCGTGTACAGACAGTGTTAGTGGGATAGTGGGATGTCCAAACATCACAAGACACATCTGAAAATACTACTTATGCTGTGCATTTTTGTAAAAGGCATTATTTATCAATCGCTGATCAATCACAAGGAAAATGAATACCAAATACGTGGAGGAACAGCAAAGATCCCACCAAATCCACTTCTTACCTGCTTATTAAAGTAATTGTTCCAATAATGAGTGTGTACTCCTTGTCTTCTCATCTCTGCCACAAGATAAGGAATCACTATGGGTGCACCCGGGAGTGTGACATTCAGATCTATTTTGATGTCTTATTATTACTGTTGTTGTCTTTTTACTTTGCAAATCACAGATCTATATTTCATCTCCTATGTTGAGCATTCAAAGCTCTGCTTTGATCAGTGTAAAATGCATGTGCTCCTGACACAGGGTGGGACTTCTGTTTGAACCTACAAAGTAGTTAATTTTGAGCTCACATGTGAATCTCTGATTTGCTAATAATTATTTTACTCTATTTTTATTTACCCTTTCTTCTTTTTTTTTAATTTCATTTTTTTCCTAGTCTCTTACTTAACTTCTGAGGCCTTCGGCAATAAATATGCATAATATAGCTGCATTTGAGCTACACAGGAACTTTTGGGGACCTCAGGATTCTCCCAAGCAGTGAGTGTTATTTCCCTGAACATACCTTCAAGGAAAGTCCACCACATCATTTTATAACTGATTCTTGTACACTATAAACAAATAATAGCATAATAAGAAGTGGAATAAATTGTTGAACCTTTAATGTTTCTGAAGCCTCAGCGGGACTACATTTTTGGCTTGGACTGACACACGGAAACAGAACTCTGCAAAACCACCAGGTTTATGTGGTGCGTATTCATCTGCTGAGTTTGAAACTGCACCAACCCAGGAATATGATGATCTGGGACTATTATTTTTTTTTTTTTAAAATTTATTTCCACTTCTTTCTGAGTAGCCTCGAGAGATGATGTATCAGGACAGACCTCCTGCTGGCTGTAATTAGGTTAGTACCATTCCCTTCAGCTGAGCTGAGGAACATTTGTCACTATCTCACATATGAGCAATGTGACTAATGAGGCCACAATACACTCAGGAACTATTTGAGGACCAGAGTCACCTCATTTCCCTCCAAGTCTTTGCTGGGGCTGTCAAGGTGCCTTTTGGTGGTGTGACTTTACTGAGGTTGACAGCCTTTAGGATGCTGAGTGTGGGCTGTGACATGATTGTGTGGTGGAGAAGCCACAGGACCCTTGTACTTTACCCTTAACCTATGGCTTGAGAATCAGGTTAAATCCACTTCCCCCCATTGAAGGGGCACTGTCTCATCCCCAGGCAGTGGCAAAGCCCAGCCTTAATGTTTCGGGTTCTTTTGTGCTCACTGCCTCATCAGAAGTAAACAGTCACCACAGAGATTCTCCTACCTCCAGGAATTAAGGATGTGCTTCTCTATCCTGATTTATTCACTTTTAAGGCAGAGTTTAATTTTATGAACCATCTCTCTCCTCAGTCTTTGCATTTATTTTTGGCGGGAGCCGTTGCCTGCGGCATGAACACTTGAAGACTGGCTCAGTGTTAATAGTTGTCAGGGAAAATGAAGAGGCTATTCCTCACATTAGACTTTCACCCTTCATGACACATGCTAGTTTGAGCAGATTAAAAATCAATGCATGGCACAATATGTCTCACATAAAGCGCCTACATGCTATTAATTGGCATGCTACCCATTAGCTGCTGTTAGCGTGTGTGTCTATGGGAGTGGAACAAAGACTGGTGCAGACAGGTGGGTCAGAACCTCCTTTGCTGTAAAGTAGTGCAGCAGCACTGGAACTAATTGAGATATGCTGATTAGTAGCACCCAGTTACTTGGACAACGATTTGAGATGCTTTTTTTTTTAAACTGAAATGTGGTTCAACTTGTGTTTAATTAGAATCAACAGCAGAGGTACTCTGTGATATGTCTCCCCTGCAACCCAAACCCTTTTTAATCACAAAAATAACTCATTTAAAAGCATGGTGTGGTTTATAGATAGATTTTTTTTTTTTTGTGGTGGATCATTGATTGCTGACCTTGAGAATTTCCCAGGGAAATGACTTAATCTAAAGAAACAAATTAGTTAATGGCTGCACATAAAAATGATTTTACAAAGAAAACAAACAAACAAACCAACAGATAAAAAGCAAAGGCTTAGGTTCTTTTTCAAAGCCATATTAGGGCTGAGGAACTTCTGAGTGATCTTCAGGAAAACCCCCTGAGCATGACTTTGCAAGGGCAAGCTGCTTTGTGAGTGCTGGGCATCCCTGACATCGGGCTCTGGGCACCTGACTCACTTTGGCAAAGAATCACCGAACATTAGGAGTTGGAAGGGACCTTGAAAGACCATCTAGTTCAAGCTCCCTGCCAGAGCAGGATCACCTAGACTAAATCACACAGGAACACATCCAGGTGTGGTTTGAATGTCTCCAGAGAAGGAGACTGCACAACCTCTCTGGGCAGTCTGTCCCAGTGCTCCCTCACCCTCACAGTAAAAAAGTTCCTCCTTACATTCACATGGAACTTCCTCTGCTCCAGCTTGCAGCCATTGCCCCTTGTCCTATCACTGGCCATCACTGTGAAGAGCCTGGCTCCATCCTCCTGACTCTCACCGTTTATTTATTTCTAAACATTAATTAGGTCACCCCTCAGTCTCCTCCAAGCTAGAGGCCTGGCTCCCTCAGTGTCTCCTCATAAAGGTGTTGCACTCTCTTAACTATCTTGGTGACCCTGTGCTGGGCTCTTTCAAGGAGCTCTATGTCCTTCTTGAACTGAGGGGCCCAGAACTGGACACAGTATTCCAGGTGGTCTCACCAGGGCAGAGTAGAGGGGGGATCAATCTCCCTTCATTCTCCAGTAAAGACAGTTTTGTTCTGAGGATAAAAGCAGTTCAGAGGTCTTCCCCAAAGTTGCTGCTAGATTTCTGCATGTCATAAGAACTGCCCCTGTTAAACACACCATCCTGCAAGAGATAGAAACAGAAACAGGGAATGTGGACCCACCAGGGACTTTGTTGGTGTGTGGCTGGTGAGGCCACAGCCCTGCTGCCAGTTCTGCTCAGCACCTCTCATGCTACAGAGGGGCACTGGAAAGAGGGAGAGGACAGATGTTTTATCAAGGGAAATAGTGCCTCCCAGTAATTGTCCAGGTAGAAAAAAGCAGTTGAAATAGAGTAGAATGCTGCGACAACCTTTGTTACACACACACAGGGGGCTTTTGGATGCTGAATGTCTGTAAGTACAGAAAGCACAGGCTCCAGGTGCAGAGCTATGAGCAGATCCAGTGCTGTTCAGCTGCAGAGGACCTCAGTGACTGCTTGACTTCTGGATCTGGTGATATTACAGTCTTTGGCCGTCACAGGTTAAGCTGCAGATGTAAGTTATTGATGTAATATGTAATGACCCCATTTAATCTAAAGCAGAGCAGAGCTACATTTATCCTCAGGCTGGGTTTTGATTGCTCGGACTCTGTGGGTTCCTGATTCACTGATCTCCCTTCTGTCATCTCCCTCCCCCTCTTCATTCCGTTTATTCTTTTAAGCAGTCTCCAACTCTCCTATGCTTTTCTAACATCTTTTTTTGTGCCAGAGGAAAATATAGATTCACTCCTGAAGCTTGTTCTGCCAATGCTCTCTTCACCTGTGCAGAACCAGGGGTCAGAGCCTTGCTCAAGTTTGTCCTGCCCTTCCCTTTACCTCTGTCCCCTTAAAAGAGGACAGGAGAGTCAGGTGAGAAAATAGGGTGCCGTTCTGGGACTGCACCCCTGCTAGCTATTACAGCTCTCACAGGCGGTAAGTTGCTGTGGGGAGTCTGACACCACTGCTCACTCAGAGCTTAGGGTTAATTATGCTCTGAAAGTCTCACACTTTCATTTTATTCTTAGAAACTTTATCTGCAGCCTAGCCTTGCTCAGTTCAGAGTATGGGTAGGTTTGAATATATTTGTTTTTCTTTGCATATGAAAATACAGAGGTTATTGTATCTGGACACGTTAATGACATTCAGTTGCTTCCTGATAGCTGCTCCATTAATGTCTGTCAGCATGGCAGCTTCTCTGCCCATAACCTCCTTACAGACGAGACAGCTTTCCTAGCAGAATGGAGACAGTTTAAAAAAATGCTCGTATCAAAAAAAAACCCCAAACAACCCAACAACCAAGAAAAAAAAAGAAAAAAGGCAAAATGTCAGGATGTTCCCAGATGAGATGCCCTGAGTGATTCATGACACAGCAGTAGTTGTGAAGAAGTGCAGATGTGACAAGTGGCTGACAGTTAGGTACTCTGTCTATAAACCTTCTGAACTCGTGGCAGACACCTCTCAAAGACAGCAATTACCATGAGAAGCTTCTCCCAAAAACTGGTCCTTGTAGCAACTACCATGGATATGCGGGATGACTGAATCCCATCTATGAGCTTCAGAGGACAAATACCATAGATCAAGACTTGTGGAGTAATGATAATGGATTAACATAACAACAAAACAGACCAAAGACTCAGAATAAAATAAACTCCAGAGCCTGGAGCTGGTTCACTGCATTAAATGGGCAAACTGCATTTGTTAAACCATTTGGTAAAATGGGCTGAGGCAGCTGTTTGAGCTCAAGTAGATCAGGGAGAAGTTGCCTTTGGGTGACTGAAGAGCTGTCTTAGAAGCAGCCCTTTGGGCTGGTTTTCTCTGCCTGGAATATAGACATATTGCTCCCTGGGCATCATTCTGCAGTGACACTGCTGTGACTCTCTTACTCCTCTCCTGAAATAAGTAGTATATTACTGGTATCAAGATGGTAGCCTCCTTCTAGACATGTAGCCATTATTTTTCCTAGATCACAGAAATTATATATCCAAGGTAAAATAAATATATAAACAAATAAAGTTGTTCGCAAAAATGTTTTTGTCTGAATAATTAATTCCTCAGCAAATTTTCTCATAATAAAACATGTTCTAATGAGCTATCAGGAGGAGAGAAAATTCACCACTTACCTCACAAATATCAACTTGAGAGCACTGCTCATGTCAGATGGCATAATTAATGACTTGAGAGGGAGCAAGGAGCAGCACAGCCAAAACCACAGACCCCATCAGTCATTCCACATCAGTCCAACTCATACAGTGTTACTTGATCCACAGAGGATTAGCTAGGCTTCTAGAAGGAGATATAGGACTGAAGGGAATACAGGCAAATGTGATATATATGATCTTGATTTATCCAGGTTGGGTTTCTGCTTATCACTGAGGTGGCAATGGCAGTTGATCCTACAGCCCAGTTTTCTTTTTTGTGAATTTTTTCAGACAAATAGAACTTACAGACTTCGGACTCTGCCCTTCCTGATGCTGAGCAAGACATCATTGCACTTGCGAGACCTGGACAGGCTGGAGAGCTGGGCAGGGAGAAACCAGATGAAATTCAACAAAAGTAAGTGTAAAGTCTTGCACCTGGGGAGGAACAACCGCATGTATCAGTACAGGCTGGGGGATGACCTGCTGGAGAAGAGCTCAGTTGAGAAGGACCTGGGGGTTCTGGTTGACAACAGGTTGGCTATGAGTCAACAGTGTGCACTGGTGGCTAAAAGAGCCAATGGGATCCTGGGGTGCATCAGGAGGAATGTGGCCAGCAGGTCTAAGGAGGTGATCCTCCCCCTCTACTCTGCCCAGGTCAGGCCCCACCTGGAGTACATCTATCCTATGAGGAAAGGCTGAGAGAGCTGGGGCTGTTCAGCCTGGAGAAAAGAAGACTGAGGGGGGACCTAATCAATGTTTATAAATGTCTTAAGTATGGGGTGCAGGGGGAATTGGCCTGCCCCTTTTCTTTGGTCTGTGGAGACAGGACAAGGGGCAATGGCTGTAAATTGGAGCACAGGAAGTTCCACGCCAACATGTGGAGGAACTTTTTCCCAGTGAGGGTGCCAGAGCCCTGGGACAGGCTGCCCAGTGAGGTGGTGGAGTCTCCTTCTCTGGAGATATTCAAGACCCATCTGGACGCCTATCTGTGCAGTATGAGCTGGGGAGCTGCTTTGGCAGGAGGGTTTGACCCGATGATCCCTCAAGGTCCCTTCCAATCCCTACAACTTTGTGATTCTGTAATTCTGTGAATGTCAGCAGACATTCCCCTTGGGGTTTCTTCCCAACAGGAGGTGGGAGTTCAGTCCCTGTGCAGAAAGTCCAGGTGGTGTCCTGGCCTGAGCAAGCCCCTCTGAGCTGCAGGCAGGAGGTCTGGGATCTTGTGTTCAAGATGTGCTTGGTCATGGTGGGGCTGCAGTAGGAAGACATCTGTACTGCGCTCCTTGTATTGTTACCACCAGAGCTGGGGGGGTGTTCAGCCTCCTCTCATCACATGTCTTGGGCAATTGCAAGCGCTACCCTGCTGGCTTCCTCCACAGTGCAAAAGGGCCCAAATGCTGACCACAAGTCTGCTCCAGGGGTAACCCCCTTCTAAGGACATTAACAGAAGCTGACATCTGTTTGATGTCTTCTGTTTCCTGTGATATGAGCAAGAATGAATAATCATTCATCTTGCCTTGGGCCTTTCTCCCCCAGTTTCACAATTTTAAGGTTACTAAACCTATTGAAGTCTTCTTTATAAAACTCCATCAGAAACAACTGTGTGTTTTAGAGACCATGTTCCAGCCCAGTGTAATTTTTTTTTACATTTTATTTTAGGATTTACATGAGATGAGAGATTGAGAAATCCAGGCAGCTGCCAAATTTGAGCTGGCTGACAAGTTGGATTCCTGCCTCTTCGCTCACTCCAGTGTGTGGTCACTCCAGCTGACCAAGTGCTGTGCTTTAGTAGCCGTCCACCTCCGAAGCGCAGCTGTTTTACATGTCTGTTCACATTTACACCAGCCCACTTGTATTTTCTGAAACTCTCCGATAAATGCTCACTTGAGGTTGTTCCTCAGGAAAGACGACTTTATATGCTCTACAAGTGACCCTCACGTTTCACCTCAGCAATAACCCTTCTGCAACAGAGCCCTGTGGTTGCTGCTGGTAAGATCTGAGCATTGGGCTTGCCCGAGGCAAAGAGCCCTTGGCATCCGCTGGCCCCTTCTGTGGGCCCCAGTATAAGCAATAACTGAGCTTTTATGTTGGTGTTGACCTCCCAAGTTAACTTCAGAAAACATTATCTGGCAAATCTGATGTGTCAGGTTTCAAAGAAAAGAGTTTTCCAGCTCAGTCCAGGTCTGATTCCCTTCCAGATAAAGGACAAACCCCTTTGGGAATCCAGCGCTTCTTGGAAGCAAGGTTAAGAGCCATAAACTTTCCTTCTTACTACCAGACTGAAATATCAGTGAAATATTTTCTGTTAGGAGTGCACATCTATTCCCACAGGCTCAGGTCTGTGCACTATAACTCATATGGCAAAACTGAAATACAATTTTTGATGATCAGAGTTGGGTATTGCCAGGCACATTTCATATATATGTACAGAAGTTTTTAGTCAAAAAGTAGGATCTGCCTAAAAAATACTTTCCCTGTATGGATAGAGCAAGATTTCAAGATAATGTGCATTAAAAATGGCTTGCAATGAAGCTCAGTTAATGTCTTTTCTGAGAAACCCCCAGTGCTTGACTCAGGACTGTGTCTCTAACCTCTTAACACCATAGAAAAACAACTCCTTTAGTGCCCAATGGAAACACAAGCCTGAATTCCCATGTGGAGTATACTTGGGGTCTCAGTTCCTCATCTGCTCCTTTAAACACTACCGTGGAAGTGGCACAGTGCAGAAACAACCCTGGGATTAAGACGTGATCTGACACCTGTGGTGGATCACAGACTGGCTATGGCTAAGAAATGGGATTAGGAAATGACTTTACCTGGAGATGGAGGTGATTGTGGTGTCTTGTGTTGGTAGGATGATTCATGTTTAAATGGAAAAAATAAATTGGGATTGAGGGGAAATTCTAATTCGGGGTCAGTTTAATGTGGATTTTTGTGCTGCGGGAAACTGAGCACAATTCCCTTTTCTCTCTGTGATGCCTTCTTTCTTGCATCCTGGCCATGCAGTTTTGGGTCCTACAGCTGAAGGGATGCTCTGATGTTTTTCGAGAGCAGTGCGGAGCAAGGGGCTGGTCCCTGGCAGTGCGGAGCAGGGTGGATGCTCCCCCTATGGGAATCAAGAGAACAGTGACTGATCCCACCACCCGAGTACCACTGCTGCTCTTATCTGTTCTCAGCTCCATGTCTAGCTGTCCCTTAGGGCTATTTTCTTCCACCTTTACTCCATGTCCCAGCCAGGGGACAATGAATGTGCTCCCAACCCCGAGCAGCCCAAAACTGAAACCGAGGTTCAACAATTTTTTTCACTTCTGGTGAACCTTTGCTGCCACCTGCAAATATCTTTTGGGTGGGGGTGAGGGGGGTAAGAGGGTGTGAACAGCTGGGCTAGGAAGAAAACGACTTAGTCTGCAGGTCCTGGGGTGACTGTGCACCCTGTCTCTTACTGCCATCATCAGGGGTTGATGGCCAGGTTTTACAAACCAGGGCCAAAATTTGCTGGGATCCAGCGTCCAGGGTGAAGCTTGCTGATTTTTTTTTTCATTTTCTTTTTTTTTTTCTCTTTTGTTTCTTTTTCAGTGGAGTTGTGTCTGTCACAGCCATCGACACGGATGACATCAGTGTCCTTTGTCATTAGGGGGATACCCCACTTGGATGCGGTGGTACCCAGCCCTGCTGGGGAGGCACGGACTGGTTTAACCCCCTGGGCGCCAGGGTGTATCAGCGGGCAGATTTTCCCGAAGAAGGATCCCCCCACAACAGATCTTCCTCTCCACTCCCCCCGCAAGCCCTGAAGCCATCAGTAGGGGCAGCTCGGGCCCCGGGAAAGGCATCAGCCGGGTCCGGAGGAGGCATCACATTGCATTGCATTGCTTTGCATTGCACTGCGCATCCTCCCTCCCCACCCCCTACTGCTGCAGGCTTCCTCCCTTCATCCCGCCATCCTCCCCGCTCCTTCCGCTCCGCATCCCTCCTTCCTGCATCCCTTCTTCCTGCATCCCTCCTTCCTGCAACCCTCCCTTCTGCATACTTCCCTCCTGCATCCCTCCTTCCTGCATCCCCCCCTCCTTCCCCACTCTGCCTGCGCAGAGCCGCGGACATGGCGCTCAGCAATTTCCTCTTCGCTCAGTGCATCTGCTACTTCCTGGCCTTCCTCTTCAGCTTCATCGTTGTGGTGCCACTCTCCGAGAATGGCAACGACTTCCATGGCCGGTGCCTGCTCTTCACCGAGGGCATGTGGCTCAACGCCAACCTCACTGTGGAGAGGCAGCGCTTCACCGTGCAGGAGTGGGGGCCTGAGGCTGCCTGCCGCTTCAGCATCTTCACTGGGCTCCTCTCCCTGCTGCTGGCCACTGTGCAGGCCTGGAGGACCCTCTTCTTCCTCTGCAAAGGGCACGAGGAGTAAGTATGCCTGGGGATGGCAGGGGGTGCCCATCTCTCCTGCAGACTGGGGCAAGTGGGAGCAGCCTAGGGGTGAAGCATTGGGCTTTGGACCAGCCAGCTCCCTAGAGAGGTTTGGGGTGAGGTGGTGTATTGCTGTGTCTGTTTGCACACACACCACATACACCTCCACCTGTGTCCAGACCCCACTCTGAAGGATGGTCCCCTGCAGGGGTGTGGGGTGGGGAGGCAGATTCACCACTATGTGCCTGCTCCCCTTTGGTAGACTGGGAGTATCCTCTGGCCAGCTCAGCTGGGGTGGGCACGAAGGGTGCTGAGAGCTGTGGGGCGATGTTGGAGGATGAGTCTTGCAGGTGTCTCTTGACCATGGTCCCACTAAATGTCCCTGCAAAGGGGGGTGCTTCCCCAGATGTACATCAGGTGCCTGTGAAACCTTGAAACAACATTACTGTGCACGAGGCGGGCATAAGGGAGCAGCTGGTGGTCCCCCTCTATTTTTATCTTGCTTTTGTGGTGAACATGGCAACTATCACAGAAAACAACTATTGCTTGGTTACAACATGAGAGCAATGCTGAGTGCTCCCTGCAGCAGCCTCAGGGCTGCACTGGCAGCTGGTTACTGTGCTCAAACAAACCAAGTGGTATCAGTCCCCAGCAGGAAGGATGAGAAGCTTGGTGGTCCAGGCAGCAGCTTGGGACTACTGTGCTTGGTTTTCAGTGGCCTGCCCTGCCACCTTCAGTAGAGCCCCTGGCGCAGGTAACCCAGGCTTCAAGAGCCCTCCACGCATTCCACTACACAGAGGTGGGAAGGCAGGAGCACGTACTGGTGTCTGGAGAGACTAGGAAAGCCATTTTTTCCATGATTTAGGGACTGTGCCAAGGGTAAATCACTCATGTCCAGGTCTGCTTGGATTAGAGGTTTCTTTGGTCAGAGGCTGTTAAATGCACTGGGCTTGCTAACACTGGGGACTGGGTCACACACAGTGCTGTCTATCTGGTTCGTTCTGACCACTCAAGCTGCCATGGCAAGTATAGATTAGGAACTTATTTCCATATTAAAACGCACCTTGAAGGATCTAAATATAACTATGGACTTCTGAATGCATTTAAATTCATCTTCCTCAGGTGATCAGATACATATAGAGGATTAATTGAATCCAGGTGATATTTTTTAAAATTTTCCCATTCAGAACTAGTTGATTTTTGGAAGAAACCAGCAGTAAAAACCTTGCAATAATGAAATTTTGATCAGATGCTTGATATGCTTCCAAATGTGGCTATTTAGCTCAACACTGTTGGGCAAGCCTCTGAAAATTGTCCCTTTAGGCTCACAGCTCCTGGGTTAGCTCTAGAGTAAGTTGGCCTGAGAAAGTCAGGGTTAGCACACTATGCAAGCTAGCAGGTTGGCTGGTCCTCATGTGCAATGCCTTTGAATGACTGCTGTCAGATAGGACTGCTAAAAATCCTTCTTGAACAGTCTCAGCACCCCTCACTGCAGGGATGGAACTTGAGTTACCTGCAGGAGTACAATAAACAAGTGCTGGCTACCAGACATGCAATGGGCCTGTGACTCTGCAGCTCAGCTGAAAGGTAGAGGTATGACTCCAATACTTCACTGCTGGGACTGCAAAACCACTTCTATTCTGAGTGGTAAGCATTTATTCTCAGGCTTTCACCCAACCTGCAATGTGTAACCTGAAATTCTGACCTACGTAAGAAAATAATGAGGTAGAGAGACAAATTAGCACAGTGCTCTAAGAGGATGCCCTGGCCTGAGGAATGTCCTGCTCATGCTATGTATTCTGCTTGCCTAGAGCAACATCCAGCCCTGCTTTGTCTATGGAAGTTCTGATTCTGGACCTCTTCTGTGCTGCAGTGTGAGAAGTAGGGGAAGGACTAGAAGTCCCAGGCTGGTGATGTACTCCTGGGAACTGTTCCTTTTCTAGAGCTGTTACTAATCCTGGTGTCAACTCTGATTTTATACAGTGGACAGCTCAAGGCTTTCTGCCTCTCAGCCCAGCATACCATGCTGAGATGCATCCACTGGCTTTGGCTTTAGCAATGCTTAGAATTAAATCTAGGCTAGGTGTGAGATAGGGCAGGGACTGTGAACATACAGAGCCACGGTGTGCTTGTGACAACTCCCTTTGCTTTATGGGTGACCGTGGCACTCTGCAGGGGTGAGCTGATCTAGTCCACCAAGACCAGTGAAGCCTAAGGATAACAGCAGGATTCATCTCAACCTTCATCTAGTAGTCAGGTGTCTTGGCATCCAGCTGCCACTACAGTCTGTAAAGGCACTTCTGGAAGGTGGTTTATTTGACTTTTTTTTCTTTCAGTGTTGGGATGGGATGACTATCACTTTGGAGAGAGCCTCGACAGCCCCTCTAAATCCATGTCAACATGGAAACAAAACATCCTAGCCCCACTGGTAGTTGTTTCCTCATGCCATTTTAAAGAAGTCCTTCTGAGGTCACATACATCTCACCATGCATAACCTGTACAAATTAAGATTGACCAGTCCAGAACTCAAACCATTCCCAGGATTCAAACTCTGACTCAAAAAGTCTCTCGTCTTTTCATTTAATGAGCCACCAGGAAAAAGAAAGTACATTTTTTTGTTCTCTGTGGCAGTAGACTCCTTCTATCCTCAGCATAAAGAGAGTGGCACTGGTGTGAAATTTGTCACATTCACCCACCTATAGGGCCTCAGTGGGATGACTTGCCTCTTGGAGTCACCAGTCTTTCTCCAACCTAAAGCAGATATCCAGTTTTTAGAAAAGGAGAATTTCCAAGAGCAGTTTCAAGTAGTGAAGGACTTGGTCAGATGAATGAGAAAAAGATTAGAAAGTTTTCATTAACTAGAATTGAGGGGGAGGATAAGCAGTGAGGTTGGAGGATGAGTAGACAATTCCTTGACTTTATGGGACCACTGTAAGCATTCCACTCTCTATCGCTCCAAACACAGCACATGACTAGGGCTGGCCTTGGTTAGGAAGACATAATGAGGCTGAAGTAAATTGACATTTAGCTGGCAGAAATAACATAGTGACACCAAAGTCAGAGAAGCCCTAGGAGAAGATGACCTGCTCTACATATTGCCCGTAAAACTGATATTCCTGTCCAATGATGGCTGTACTCTGAGTTACTGCTGTGATTTAACCTGTCAGGCAGCTAAAACAACCACACAGTTCACTCCTCGTCCTCAGTGGGAGAGGGGAGAGGATCAGGAAAAAAACTAAACAAAAACCCCCTAAAACTTGTGGGTTGAGATAAAGACAGCTTAATATGACAGAAAAGGAAGATAAAATAATAATAATACTAATAATATAATAATAACAATAATAGCAATAGAAGAATATACAAAATACAAGCGTAATTGCTGACCATCTGTAGATCACTGTTGCCCAACTAGTACCTGAGCCATGGCCTAAAGTCCTGTCCAGCTTCCCCCAAGTTATATACTGAGCACAGTGTCTCATACGGAATATCCCTTTGGTCATTCTGGGTCAGCTGTCCAGGCCATGTCCCCTCACAGCTTCCTCTGCACTGCCAGCCTCCTCGCTGGAGAAACTGGAAAGTCCTTGACTTAGTGTGAACGTTGCTTAGCAAAAACTGAAACATCAGTGTGTTGTCAACTCATTCTAAATCCCAAACACAGCACTATAGCTGGTACTAGTAAGAAAATTAACTCTATCCCAGCCAAAACTGAACAGTTACATTGCTTAGAATTATTATAGCTATCAGTACTGTGTTGTTTTATTTTTAGATTCCCTCTCCTAGGCAATTTTTGTCCCAATTATCACTTTAGTCATGAAATAATTTTAGCTCCAGTTACTATATAATTTGAGCTAATGACATTTATTTTAACAATGGTGATTTTCATCATTACAGCTAATGAAAGCCATGCTGTGTATGAACAATCACCACTTAGTATTTATGATTTAAAGCCCCATCCGCTTATGGTGAAAAAAAAATCAAAATCATTTCCAAATGAAGATAATGTTACACAAAATCACAATCCATAGTTTTTTGATGTATTAGGTGTTCTTAATTAAAGCAGATGGGTTTGAAATGGAAATTGATATCTTTGTGACCAGTGTATGCTGCTTAGAGAGACTGCTGATGATGTGTTTCAGCTGTTTATGAGTTACATTTTTCTTCCTTTTTATTGCAGCTCTTTCTTTTATGCCTTCCTGAATCTGCTGATCAGCGCCTTTGTGGTGTTTATCACATTTATTGCTAGCACTATAGTGAGCGTAGGATTTAACATGTGGTGTGATGCAATTACTGAAAAAGGAAGCATGCCGAATAGGTCAGTATCGAAGAAAACATTTTCTTCCCTTTTTTTTTTTCTTTTTCCCATGTGTGTACAAATGAACATTGGTGTTACAAACTGTAGTTATTACATACAAGGTGAGCAAGTGGGAGAAGGCATTTGTAATGTGGAAATCCAGATTTTTTTCCATCTGGAACAAAAAGGGCAAATCATACTTATTTTGCATTTAGTTGCCCACAAAGAAAAGTATTGTTCCACAGTGTTTCATGGTCTCTATGAGACATGACCATGTGTAAAAGAATCTGCTAGTTTAAAAATTTTCATATCTAAAGGAGAGCTAACTTTGGGAATGCTGTAAGAATGAGGAGAAGGGTGGTCTCACAAGCAGGGCAGGGGATTGGGACTCAGGGCTCCTGTCTTGCTGTCCTGGCTCTGCCACCAACCCACCGCATGATAGCAGGCAAGTCACTCATCCTGCCTGTTCCACAATGCACCAGCATCCAAAACCAGGCATGAAGATGCTGGATTCATAGTAGTGCTGTGGATGCCCTGAGCGCCAAAGAACGGAAAGTATTTCCTAAGTGCAAAGTACAGATGGTTGATGCTTTCTTACAGTGCACAAAGTGTACAGGTCCTAAAATGATCTAGTGTATCCCATGATGCTTATGCTCCTTGGAGGACATGATATAAATCGAGGTAGATTTTTCCTACCAAACAAATAACAATGAGGAGAGAGGAAAAGGTGACATTTTATGTCATATGATATTGAATAAACGCATTACTTAAAGCATACATTTATCTTGCACATTGTCATATGTTGTAAAATGCCATAGTAAATGTTCTGTTTAGGGCTGCAACGATTAATCGAATTATTCGAATATTCGGTTAAAATTTCAATTGCAAAAAACGTCTAATCGAATATTCGGATAAGAACCCAAGATGACCGACAGCACTGAAAAGGAGAGAGAAGAGGCTGCAGAAATCAACCAAGAGATAGAAAGACAACCTCAAAATCCTGGGATTTTTTTCACACCAATAAAAGTCCAAGTTATTTGTAAAATCTGTAGGCAGCCTCTATCTTACCATCAGAGTATCGTCTCCTTGCTGGAGCATCCGAAACAAAAACACCCACACAATCCCTTCTTCCGAGGCTTTTCCTGATGAAGTCAAAAGGTAATGGAGGTTCATACACTTTGTTTCATTGAGGGGTGAAGCAACCAAGTTGGGGTGATGCCAAATGTGTGTATGTGGGAGGGTTGTGGGTAGTGGGACAAGCGGGTTTTAAGAATACTGTTTTCATAGTAACATAGAGTTCCGCCTATGGAAGATTGGTGGTATCACTTACATAATTCTTCTTTTTTTCTTTTTAAAGAAAGTAATTACATGCTTCTTTTAGCTCAGTTTTAGAGAAGATTGGCAAGCAACATGGCTACTGCAGTAACTAAAATATCTTCAGATAGAACATGCCATTGTGACTGTTTGAAATACATTTAAGATCTTGCTTCATTTTATGTTTGGTTTGCATGTTTGGAGTCTCTGAAATAATTTTCTTCTTTTCCCTTCCAAATGCCTTCCTTGGGTAGCTGTGAAGAATTACAAGACATAGATCTTGAACTGAACTTAGAAAACTCTGCTTTCTACGACCAGTTTGCTATTGCACAGGTAGGTCAGACTAGGTCATGGTTCTATTCCAGCTTGTTTGCCATTTGCTTACTGGTCTGGGATTGCTGGAGTTGAACTATCATTGCTCTGAAATCAATGGGAATGTTTCCACTTCAGTAAGTGCTGAATCAGGATAACAGTGATGGACACATCTGCATTTTAAATTCAAAATAGATAGTTTTGAATGCGGATGTGTCAGAACCTGACTTCACTATTGATCTTGTTGCTCATTGTGGAAAATGTATTGTTTTCCAAAGAACTCTGCAAAAGTTGCAACACCCTGGTGTCCTTGAACTCTTCAGTGCTGTTTAGAATGTCTGATCCACATAAGATCATGGGGCTAATAGCTTTGCCTTCCGTGAGCTTGTCTGAGATCACCTGAGTCATAAATACCAGACCACTGAAAATAATTAAAGATTTCTGTCATTTAGATAGGGCTGTTTTCTGATGAATCTTTGAGAATTAAACTGGGACTGTCTGACTTTTCTATTGAATATGCTAGCTCTAAGTCAAAATCAGTGAATACTGGGGCTTGAGTACTTGTGCATAGGAGTACCTACTAGTCCTGCAAGGAGGATAGTCCCATCCATGCAGGGCTGCACCCATACACGTACTCCATACATTGTACTGCATGGGAAGAGGCACAGGCTTGCCTGGGGCACTCCTTGAAGGCAGTCTTGTGCCTCTTAAACACAAGCTAGTTTTGTTTCCTTGTTGCCAGCATCTAAAGACCCAGCTCAGACCTATTTTCCTGTAGGACAGAAATGTGCAATAAGTGACTCCTTTGTGTGATGCTAGCCCAAAGCCAAACTATATTCTGTAGCAGATTTTCTTATTAGCTCCAAGTCTGACAGCTGGTGGGAGGGGAGCAGAAATAAATTTGTTACCAGTCTATAGCTTTGAGTTTATGGGAATGAAATGGCCATGTCCACTTTGTGATCTCTGAGTGTACGGTTCGTAAGCTACATGCAGGAGACACCTTTTCTCTGACATGGAGCCGTGCTTAAAAAGTCAGGTCCATGCACATAGCACTTTTGTTGGAGGAGAGTTAACATATCACAGTGTAGAAGGATCAGCCCAAACTGTTGGATGTGTCTCCCACATCGATCCACATCCCTCCAGATGTTCCTGGGTAGACTTAGCCTGCGAGGTACAGTGTCCAGTCTCTGCTAACACCCAAGTGTGAGGAGTCTGGGAGTGTGACAGCTCCAGGAAGACAACATTTGGCTTCAAAAACTGACCCTAGTAGTGTCAAAGGGGATCCTGGTTGTGGCTGTTTGAAGGAAGGACCAAACAGGGAACAAAATCCTGCATCATCTTTTGATATCTGAAGTGTGGTTAGCAGAATTGCATGAAGGCACGAGAATGGGTCTGCTTATGGAGGGTAAATAGGTTTCTTTGAAAGAGTAGAAGGAAAAGACAAACAATAGACTAGACTTACTGACTGAAGCAAATATTTCCTTATAAGGGCAATGATTTCCTGGTATAAGCCTTACTTATAAGCAGGGGTCTGAATGGAGATACCAAGATTGATGACAAACAAAGAGTTACAAATACAGACTTTGGATAAAATCACAGAATCACAGAATCACAGAATTGTAGGGGTTGGAAGGGACGTCGAGAGATCATCGGGTCCAACCCCCCTGCCGAAGGGAACAAGCAGTTTTCTTAAACCATGTATATGTGAGTGTATAACACACAACCGTGTGTACACAGACCCCGTATCCATCCACCTTCATCAGAATGACTCCATGAGTTTCACTGAATTTGCTAAATCTATGTAGATTCTTTTACATCAAATACGCTGAGAAAACCACAGTAGTAGCAGGTATCTGAATGCCTTAAAGATATTTCATTAATAAAAGTGGTGCTTAAAAAATGAATGCAAACTTCCAGTTGTCTAGATATAGTAATATAACTCCAAATTAATATCTCCTTGTTTCCAAGGTTGGTAGAATAACTAAAAAATATTCTTTACTGGTGAATGAGTTAATAGTAAGTATCGGGAGAAATACTTAAGAGAATTTCCAAAGTGGATAATATATATAAGAACATAAACTCCCTTTAAAAAACAGTGGCCCTTGCTTATCTAAATTGGCTATTAGAGTAAATAGTTGTATTACTGTCTAGAAGTGTTTAAATTGCTGTATTTTTTAAATTAAAAATGCAGTATGTCAAAACAGAAATACAGGGATTCAATTAATGTTTCTTTGCTAAAGGCATCATAGAATTAAAATGCAATTTCTGCCAGAAAGCCTTACTACACATAAGTCTGCTCTGAGGCAGTGAGGCCAATATTCAAGTACCTTTACCAATCAAAGTGTAATTATTTCTACAAAGTTAAGTGAGAGAGACTGAGGAGTCAGCGATGGAACCTATCGCAGATCTGAGGCTTTAAGGTCAGTTATCTCATGCCAGGTATAAATGAGCTACCAGGAACTTGGACGGATGGGAATGGGTTTTTCTTGGTCTCCGAGTTTGTGCTAATGTGAACCAGTTATCACAGTTCGCTTATAAAGATGTTCTCAACAGTATTTTGGATGGAAATACCTTGACATTTCTACTTCTCCAAGGCTAGAAGAAGGTCCAGAGGATTTTGGAAGACAGTTTTGGAAAATAACTTAAAACATATCACAGTTCTAAAGCAGCAAAGTGAAATAACCCAAGAATTTGGGACCACACAGATATGGGAAGTTCAATGGATGCACTGGGATTTTACAGATATTCATTATTCTATTTAGTACATTTTTTTCTTAAATTTTTCTGGTACATGCAGAAGGTTTCCTGTTAACCTAGGAATAACTTGACAGAGTTCAGGAACAGTGAGGCAAGGACCTCACTGGGTGTGACTTGGTGTGACTCTGTGTGTTTTGGTCCAACTGAGATGACAGTATTCACCTTTGTTATTACAGTACAGTACTGATCTCTTTATCATTTCTTTTCTTCTCTAGTTTGGTCTCTGGGCTGCCTGGCTGACTTGGCTAGGAATTACCATTTTGGCTTTCCTGAAGGTTTATCACAACTACAGACAGGAAGACCTGCTAGATAGCCTGATCCATGAGAAGGAGCTGTTGCTAGGAAGATCCTCTTCACGAACCTCTTTGCAAGATGAGAAAAGTTGCATGATCTAAAGTGCAAGCAGATTTCCAGGGCAGGATCTAGATTTTTATTATTCGGTAGTGTGAGTTGAAGTTGTGTCAGGTTATTGAGTGTGTGAGACCTTTTGTTTCCTGAAAGATGTTCTTGTCAATCACCCACTTCCTCCATGAGAAACTGTTGGCAGACATACATACATTAGGATACAGCGGGTGAGCAGCCCCATGTGCCATTGGCACATCAAACTTTCTGTCCTGTTCAGGCACAATCTGTAACCTGCTCTTGCTAGCAGAGCTCCTCTGTGCTACTGCTGGATTTCAGGGAAGGGGCCATTTTTGAGGACTGTGCTAACAAGACCAGGCTAGAGAGTCTAAGCTGTTTCTTCAAAGTATTCTGCCACAACAGTTGTAACTGGGACTCTGCGCAGTCCCTCTTCTCTCCATCTCCTCCCTTTTGTCAGTAAAGCTGACCCTAATCTTGCTTTATTCTGGATAGTTGCCACTCTGGTCTAGGCACAGACTCTAGCTGTCTCTGCTTTTGCTGTGTGTGTGTGTACACAACTCTGAGAAACCTGTGGCTCCTGCTCTGATTTACAGCTGATTTAGAAGAGAGACCTGTGTTCCAGTCTCAGTGTTTAATATCGGGCAGCGCTAATGAATTCCATGAAACCACTATATTATCACACTATCTGCAAAAAGCTGTCTATCACTTGGAAGGATGGTGGAGAATTTTTGTGGTTTTGTTTCTTCTTAGATTTTGGCATGATCAACATTTGTTATGACTCCTGTAGCATAGCTAGCAATGGCTGAAGCTTGCATACTAAGAAATTAGGCTAAATAGATAGTATTAATGCTTGCGCATTTATAAATGTAACTTGGTCCCTAACATGGTATATTGTTAAGTTTTGAGTGTCAGAATTTACTTGTGGGTTGTTTTTTTCATATAAGGTACGCAAAATGATTGCAAACATTTGCATTGTGGGTATCTCTATTTATGTATAAAGATGGCAAGGAGCCTGAACAGCTGAGTTATAGGTAACTCAGTGTTTGAGTTCATGGGCAGGACTTCCTGGGCTGAGCAATTTTCCTGTGAACAAAGAACTGCTACTTACACAAAGCTCACTAGTGACTTCGTTGTTGCTTTCAGTTTTGCTTGGCCAGTGCTTCAACAAATAAAGTGCATGGTTGAGATGAGAAGCAGATCTGATAAGAAGGGTCCCTCATCTGACTGTGGGATTTGCATGGCAGAGAAGTAAAGAATCAGGCAGTTATCCCTCAGTACAAATTACACAGAAGAGCTTAATTCAACAGAAGACTTGAGCAAGCAGTTAAGTTTAGGTTGAAGAAGGTTGGTTTTTTTTGGCAGCACACTGATACTGTCTGGGACATCTGTGTTTTTGTTGAGACTGAATTTATTGCAATATGAGTGCAAACCATGCATATATTGCCTGGTAAATAGGAACTGGGGCAGAGAAGACATCAGGCTTCTACCCCATCAAAGCTCAACCCTGAGGCTAGCACAACCATCTGTCCTTCCAGGTTGGAAACTTGCTTGAAGTATTGGTTAAGATTGATTGAAATAGAATTTGAAGTCATAACAAATCCGTCAATTGGTAAACATTTTAGGGCATAAAATCTAACATTGCAGCTAACAGCTATAGGTGTAGGGGAAAAAAACCTCACCTCCGTGGGCTGTAAGCAGCAAGCTGGCCCTGTGAACATCACGGCCCTGGCTGGCCACAGTTGTCTGTAGAGAGATCATGTTTATCAGCATGATTTCTGCCCACAGGGGAATGCAATTCCTTTGAAAGCTCTACAGTAGGGGTTTTATTGTAGTTGGGAAATTACATCAGAGGAGAAGTTCCTGAAGAGGGAATTGGAGATCAACTTAGTTAATAATCAATTTAATATCCAGACATGAGGACAGTGGGAGTGCCTTTTTTTTATTCTATTGATGTAATAAGAGAAACACAATTGTAGATACCTAAGCCCTTTGCCATGACCTTCCCCTGAAGGCCTGAAGAAGAGTTTGGGTCCCGAAAGTTAGCTTGCTTCCTATGTTTCCACCAGTTGCTCTCCAACTGTAAAAGACACTACTTCTCTTTCCAATCTTATCTTGAATTTAAGATTCATTATGATACCTCTTCAGGATAAACCATGAATTACTTCAGTGCATGCCTTACTCCTCACATGGAACCGTGCTGCTGCTTTTTATATTTTATGTATGTGCCAAGTCAGGCTTAAGTTGAATTAACATGTGGGTTGGGACCATCATTCCTGGTCTTGCCTGGGGTTTGAAGAACCAGGAGTCAGAAGACAGGAAGTGTTTCCTTGCTCTGAGATACCAGGGCTCAAGCCTTGTCTATGGTTCTGAGAATAAAGAAGATGCTGGTTATTGGTGAAGTTGTCTGAAGCTCATGCTCTCTTCTACCTCTCTTTTCTGCTTTCTTGAGGTCATTTCCTCTTTTCCACTCCCATAAGAAACAGCAAACACTGGTCCTGGTGTCTTCCCTCTTGTTGACTTTTGTAGCTAGCATCTTCAGTAGCATTTGTCATGCTAACACTGTCTTCATTGCTCTGTAGCTCAACAGACAAAAAGTGAGATTGTTAAGGCAGCTGGGGAAGCCAGGATCCCAACTCCAAGTAAAAGTCAGTAGGAATGTAATACCTCACTTCAGCCTTTGGAAAGTCCAGCTCAACACAAGTATACGCACAGAATTCCCTGTCACCTTTGGCATCAAAGCTGAGCTTCTCTAATCCATTTATCTGTGTGAATTCTTCTCAGCCCGGTTGTATTTCAGTGCCCATGAATGTAAGCATCCTGGCTGTTGGACCTGGCATGTAAACCCCACTGTGGGGTGGGGTGAGGCTGGCACATGCTTACAAGCATCAGTGATGCTTAAAAACAAAGTTAGCTATAAAAGAAGCCTCTGGGCAGGTGAGAAGGCAGTGTGGTGAGAAGCTCCTGGATGACTTTAAAGGAGGAAGACTATTGTGCATCACCCAGCTTTTGGAGTTGCTTGGGCTTTTTTGTTTGCATTTAGCTTTCTGCAACATCTTCTAAAGCTTGGGCACTCAGACCAAGCTAGTGTTGCCAGGCTGAAAATGTGTTAAAATAGCATTATTATTTATGCACACATCCCTCCTTCCCTCCCTCCCTCTCTCTGCTCTCTTTCCCACACCTCTCTCGTACATGTCTGACCTCTGCTTTCAGTCATCCATTGCCAGCCAGCACAGAGTGTGGGTGCAGTAGGAGAGTTTTTCTGAGTCAGATTTTACATTTCAGTAATATTTCAATGCCTTTGATTTGCCATCTCCAAAAGCAGGCTGCTGTGAACACTCTAGCAAGAGATGTATGCAAAGAACTAGTGTCCTGTGTGGTATTTTTACTTGTATTTATTGTCACATGGTTGTTGCCTTTGCCCGTGCAGCCCCTGCTGCTGCTGCCCATTGCAAAGCTGTGAGCCACCTTGGTGAAGAAGTTGGGATGCAGTTGTTTAGTCACGGTGTTACCTGTGATGCTACAACCAGTCAAAAGGGCTTTGTTTTGGCCTGTGAGAATTGCTAGTGACTCAGGGAGAGCCTTACTTGTTTGAATGCAACTGGATGCTGCTTTCTGAGGCACAGGGTGGTGCCACACAATTATTCTGTTATATCACATATACTCTCCATGTCCTGGCTACCATCTGGGGTTAATTTCCCTGCAGATTCCCTCCCAGTAGTCCACATTGGGTTAGAAAAATCTGAGCTAACAAGTGTCATCTGAACTTTTATATCAATGCTGGTTTTTACTGTTTTTATAATGAAGAAACTACTGAAGACAATCTTTGGAATAGAGTTTCCGTGTGAGGGCACAAATGCTCATAAGTTCTTATCCCATTAATTAATGCTTTAAAAGCTGAAGGACATACACATACTACAGCAATGTTTCAGTAGTCCCTTAGAAAACTGTTGTTATAATAGCTAGTGATGGATGCTTGAGAACACAGGCCTTGTAACAAAAGCATTCACTGTCAGGGATGTAGGTGTGTATGTACAATATACACAGATACATGCCAGAAATAATTCCACTGCTCTTGTAATATGGATACAGGCTCTTCTTTTCACAGGCAGATTGGGTCAGAGCAGTTTTTAGGTTGCCTTAACTTTCTACACTGCCTCTTTCTTACTTTGTGTTGGGATCTGTGCAATGATACATAGGGTTTGATACCCAGAGATGGAGGCGGCTGCGATGTGAGTGGAGCTAGAAATCATTGGACAGTACAGAACCTCCAAAGGGTTTCTAATGGGGTTTTGTAGGTGTGTTAACTCCTTCCCCATCTCTGGGTAACATCCTGATGTTAGCCTGTATCAGTCCTGTTAGGAACAGAGACTCACATTTGCCTTCAAGGCCTTCCTTCACCAAGAAACAATGCTGTAGTTGTCAGGATGGAAGCAGAGTCACAAGGAACAGAAGCACACATTTTACAGTTATATAGCATGAGAAAGGGGTACGTTTCCTGTTTCAGGAATTCTATATCATGTACACCTAAATGACCAGTGGCCCTGGCATGAACACGGCCCTGTTATTAATTAATTTAAAATACAGATTTGCACAACAAACAGAATGTACTTTGATAGCAGTTCCAATCCTTGGCTTACCAAATTATGCTCTTCTGAAGCACAGTGCAATACGCTGGCTCAAAAAAGCCAGCATATCCTCTTATAAGCAGTCATGGATTTTCTGTTAGAAAAGGTGACAAAAGGAGGAAAAGGATTTGTTTATCATACAGTTATTTAGTAACAGGACTTCAGACAGGAGAATTAATTAGAAAACTTATTTATTGTCTTAATCATTAAAGAAACTCAGGAACATCTTCAGTGTAGCGTGTTAGTGTGCAGTTCCTGAGGGGAAGAAGGGCTAAACTGAGAATGTAATTCTCTGTATTTAATGTAACCTGAAAACTCTCCTTAAGAAAACATGCACTTGCTCTGCATCTTTGAAATCCCCAATGTAAACATCAGGTTAGAAATGTAGACTGTGTTACTCCCTGAAATGGAAGGATAGACTGGGCAAATGGATTACTGGTTTGAGGGCTTTGGGGTTGCTCAGTGTAGTATCTGTTGCGTGTGAAATGCGTGTCTGTTTGAGATTGGACACTCAGGATTTCCTTTGACACCAGAAGGTTCTCATCAGTGAGATATGAAACCATGCTTCATCTTTATTTGTCCTTCAGAATCTTTAAGTCATTCCTCAATACTGGTCCAATCTCAATTGTTTGCACTTTGTGCATCTTAACCCATAGGTTGATGGTTGGACACCGTCACCTGAGCAATGAGGGATGTGTGTAGGTGTCTTTTCAGGCTGATGTGGGTACAGAATGTGAGGTCCCCTTGTCAGGGAAGTGTGAGCTGCAGGCCATTGTATAGGCTTTCTGCTGGAAATGGGGTATCTGCACAACCTCAAATCATCTATCGATCCATGTGAAAATTCAATATCAAATGTACAAATTCAGAACAGATGCCACCTGCAAAATGTGCAGTGCAAGAAAGTACATACAAATGTGATTTTTAAGTGAATGTGGCTTTTATCACCTCCCTTCTCCAAAGCCCCCACCTCAAAAATATTGCATGTAAAATAATTTTTACTATTTAAAGTATAATTTTAACAAAAACGCTTTCATTCAAACTGGCAGGACTCTGTATTTTGTGTCAAACCAGTCTGAATTTTGACATAACTTTTGTCTTTTCTTCTAAATCAACGGCCTGGGTGTGAACATCCTTGAACTGATGGGAATCCTGTCTGTATCCAGATCTTAAATTTGTACCTCCGATAATTTCCTCTGTCGTTGGAAATAGCCCTTTTTTTCTCATTGAATGTTTGCTTTGGAGACCACAAATGTCCTTTCCTTATGCTTAGGCAATCTGGGAAGGGAGGCAGGTTTTTCCTGGCTTGTTTCCACATCTGCATGCAGTGAGAAAATGTTCATATACCTTCATGAGCACTGAAATTTTTTTTCCACAAGTATTTCTGTTCGTAGTTCTAATGCCTTGAAATGCATGTTTCTATTTCATCCTAAGGAAGGAAACCTAATCTGAGGTGTCTGAGTTTTCTTAGTTTTTTTATTTTAAAAAAATCCATTAAATAATTTATAAATCTAGCACTTTGATGCCCTCCTCACTTAGGGAAAAACACAACTCATCTGACTCAGGAAACTTAACATTTGTTTCTGAGAGGTTAGATGGCATTTTCCTTACATAGCAAGTACTGCTTATTTTGGTGCAGGTATGTAATTGATTACATCTTTCCATTCTGATGTTGGGAGGAGTATGGGAAGAGTATTTACATAGCAATGCTCTCTTTTTCATTTCTTTTGTCCATGCCAAAGAGTGCAATTGAACTGATATTGCAAGCATAGATTAACATGAATGTATTCACCCGAGTGCTTAAACTTTTCTACCTCTCATAACTGCTGTAACTGCTGTAACTTATTGCACAAAATAGTCAAAGGACCTGAATCCCTCCTATTTTCATAGATGGCTAAAGCATTTAGGATTTAACTCATTAGCTTCCTGTCAGATCCTTATTCCTGAAAAATGGGTATAGGCATGCAAGAAGGGCTGTGTGAATAGCCCTCTTGATTAGTCAAATAACAATTTTATTTTGTCTTGTTTTGTTTGAGGTTTTCTTTCAATTTTCTTATCCTCATCAAAACAAAAAGGCATTAACTGTGATTTGTGAGAAGTGGAAGGTTATATGTTACCTGAAAAGCTGCATTTCACAGGTTTGGCAGAAAGTGATGAGCTACTTGTTAAAATGTTTTTAATGGTCCTTTCCCAACCGTCCCCATTGGCAGGTAACTGTGGAAGGCACAGGTTTAATGTCCCCCTCTGCCTTGGGAGACACAAGCCTCCATCTCCATGGCAAACACTTCCACCATGGTGTTAGACTGGATCTTAGCCAAATCCTCCTGTTGGAGTTTTTCTACTTGGCTTGAAATTCCTAAATAACAGTGTTTCAGCATGGTGGTTCTGGTGTTTATCAAAGGGATAAAGTACTTGGCAGCAAGAGCTGCTCACTGAAATAGCTTGAATTATTTGTATATGATGGAGACCCAATTTGAGCAGGTTTTGTTCCCCTTTTCTGCTTGACTATGTTGCAAAGTGAGGGTTAAGACAGCCTGCCAGGAGGTGGGAATGAAGATTTATTGCTGTTGACATCCTCAGCGAATTCTCACACAAGTGAGTAAACAGTCCTATGACTTACTTTGGGCAAATTTTGCTCCAGTTTGTACAGAGCTTTCAAAGAGTGTTTATGAATGTGAGAAAAATGGCTGCTCCTATGGCAAACAACTTTTGTCAAAAAAATAAGAAAAAGCGTCACAGATTTTTCTCTGTTCTCACTTGGGGTATGACATCAAACCCTTCCCTTTACATAAGCCAGGCCTGATTTGGGTGACATGTTGCCCTAGGAGGTTCACAAGGCTGGTGCCAGCATTCCCTCAAGGAACCTGGTGGATTTAGACCAGGGCTATGTTAAACCATAGATTTTAAGGCAGGGGAATGTTTGAAAATCATCTGTCATGGTGTCCCATGTAACACTGTCCAGAGCTGTTCCCCCACTCACTCCTGCTGCAGAAGGAATTATTGCTCCCTGTTAACACTGTAAGCTCCAACAGTTTGTGTCTGAAACACAGCACATCTTCCTGCAGCACACTGGATCTCCATTGAAATGGTTAACCCGTTCCACTTTCTAGGCTGCTGCAACAGTTTTAACCATCATTGTTAGTGTTCACCATTTGACTTCAAAAGGTGCTAACAGTCTCCTTATTAAACCACAGTTTTCAGAAGTTGCAAGTAAATGATGCTGAAATGCTCCATGCTGAGCAGCATCCTTCCAAGGGGAGGAACATGGCAGTGGGGTCCACAGCCAGAGCAGACTGATGGCATCAGAGCAATTCTGGTCAAATATTCTCTGAAGTTATTTCTATTTTGCAGCCCATGCTACATAACTAAGAAATCAATATATTGTGATCTAAGTGCAAGGCTAAGAGGTTTGTGAACATTTATAAATAAAACAAACAAACCAAAACTAAAACCAGTTTCACTGCTATCACCTCCCCTCAAATCCTTTCCTCTCCAAAAACATTACTCCAACTTTTACAGAGGGTTTTATTGACATCAAGCTCACCAGGCCCACATGTCTTCCTCTTGGGGACAAGGACTGCTGAGGGGGCCAGGTGTGTGCCATAAATCAGAGCAGAAGTAGGTGATGAGGAGAACTGTTAATGTATTTCCCATGAGGGATTTCAGCTTTCAGACTGCTATGTGAGGGATCGCACGTGGCAGTCCAGCCTGCTCATGTGGCTTCACAAACTGCAGAGCATCTCCTTGAAGCATGCTTTTAACTACATTTGCATTCTGCAGAGAGCCACCGATGTCTGCTGTGCGGAAATCCAGTGTGAAGGTGCTGGCACTGTCACAAAGTTTGGAGGGGCTGCTTTGGAAAACTCTGCTTTCCATGTTGGCAGATCCAAACACCCTGCAGCTGGCCCTTTGTGGCTCACAGCTTGTGTAGGGAAGGAAAGACTGCTCCCAAATTTCTGCAGACCTGTCGTTATTGAAAAAAGCTAATCGAGGCCCATAGTTTTAAAAGGTTTCTGTGTGGTAACACCTGCAAAGATCTGAAGCTGATTGTTTTTGCTTCTAAGTCAGTGCAGAGCCTGAAAGCATTTCAACTTCTCTGAAGCATCCTGTGAGTTATGCATTCGTGAGCTACTGCCTTTTCTTATAGCCATGTGGGAAAAGCTTTATATGAGTCTAGACTGAATATTGTGTTATGCTGCTAAAGAGGTCCCTGCATCATGGGTATCTGAACACTTTTTCACAGTTTAGCTGTTGAAAGCAGTATAGGGGCAGATCCTTCACTGGTGTATATAGCCTAGCTTGTGAGCCATGCTGGAGCTATACCAGTCAACACAAGCTGAGGTCAGAGCCTGATTGGTTTTGAATATTCTCTCTCAATTTCTATGGTCTTTTGCAGTGTAATGACCACTGATTTGGAGCTTTAATTGCATGCATTTGACAGACACAGAATTGGAGTGAGGTTTATTATTGTTTTGATACAGTCTCAAAAGGGAAGCTTTTTACTAGCATTTTAATATAGCCCTTTGTAAACACCTAGCAAATAAAAACTCTGAGTCCAATCCTTCTGCTAATGGATTCACTTACGAAGTTTCCTTTGGCTTTAGTAGGAGCTGGACTGGGTTCAGTATGTGATACACTCTAGTGTTATTGATAATGAGCTAACGTGTTTTATATATTGATGCTTTTTGCTGGACAGTGCATTGGCTTTTTATGATTTGATGATATATACAAATAAATTATTTGAAAAATCAGTATTTCTGTGTCTGTTTTTTGAAGGTGTGTTTAAATTGTTGTAATGTAAGTTAAAAAAATAGTTTTCAGTCAATGGTAGCATCTTAGTTTGTGGTCTCATTCTCCAGCATCTCTATGCCACAGCTTGCATGGTCAAGGATATGGTCAACCATCCTAAGCTGCCTGAGCCCTTTTGATACCATACTCCATCAGTGAACCCTAATGCCATAGCAATCAAGAAAAAGATGCTCCCATGACAACACGCAGATGAAAGGCAGCTTGTGATCAAATGTAGACTAGGACTATAGGCTACATGGGCAGGTAAATTGCCTAAATGCCAACAGGTTAATTTTCTTCTCGTAACATCAACTCTTCAGGGGTGGGCCTAAAGGTTCCCAAAAGCTATCTTGGATGAAGGAATTAATAAAACACAAGTCCATACTATTATTTTAGAGGTTCCTTGAAGGCAGCTGGTAAAACCTTTTTTCTAGTCTAATCACATGCTGCCAGCCCCTCTGCTTGCTTCAAAGTGGCAAAAGGTAGAAATGACAATTAAAATTCCTGCTGTGGGCTTCTCCTGCTCCATTAACATGTTTCCAGACTAGCAGGGTTAGATGAAAGGAAGGAGTGGGACTAGAAGCAGACTTTGGTGCCACCTTTTACCGGTGCTAATGCTGAGTGCATTAAAAGGTAGAAATGTAAAAAAAGTCAGGTGTCATCTTACTGTGTCCTTTTCTATCTCCTCTAATTGTAGAGGTATGGATACTCCTGTTAGTGCAACCAGGTGCCCTTGATGCGGTGATCCCGCCTGAAGTGAGTGTGGGCAGCTGCCTCCATTCCTGCTGCAGGAATGTACTGAACACTGTCAAAACAACGCTTATCCCCTGCTGCTGTGATCTGCTAATTTCTGTGGTGCATTAATTCAGTACCCGTTGTATAAGGGATATTAGCCAGCACTTCTACCCTTAGGCCCTGTCATTAGCCCAATTGCATGCACAGACCTCAGTTGTACAGTCTTTGAGCCCTTTGAGTGCTGCCATACCAGACACTGCCTCCGGGAAGCCCACACACTCATTGTCTGCAAGAGTCCTGTCCTCTATCCCTAGTCTTTCAGCCCTTCAAAGCAAAAGCATGAGCATTTCCAAGCTGGATTAAATAATGACTCAGCCCTGGTTTGCTTCAGGACTCTCAACTTCTACCACGTGAATTCAGGTGAGCATTTCAATCTTTTGTAATAAACTATGTGCTCTCTGTGAATTTTTACCTCTTTATGGGCAATTCTTAGGAGTTGTACTGAACGGAAATATTACCTAGCTCAGCCAGCAAGGGAATTATTACCCAACATGTCTGATTTTGTGTAACTTTAGAACACCTATTAGGTCTTCCAAACTCACAAAGGTTTCACACCTGCAAAACCAGCATTGAACAGGAACAAGAAGAAATCCCAGCCAGCTTACAGTAGTGAGGATAGTTCTGTGATGGATAAAGAAAAGGAAGAGGAAGCAGATTGGGAAAAGGCTCTATATGTGTGTGTGTGTGTGTGTGTAAGCATGATGGATGGGAAAAGAACTTCATTGTGAGAAGGAAATAAAACATGTAGGTCCACAGTGAAGCTGTGCAGTAGTAGGGTTTAGCTTTTGTTTATTTTAATGTTCTGGCTTTGCAGCAAATTTGTTTTGGCGTTCTGCAGCCTGACACGTTTCTGACTGAACGTGGTAAACAACCCTGACCTGGGAGGCCTCGCAGGGCCATGGCAAGACCTCAAGAAATAAGTCAAGTGCTGCTTTTGCCTACGTCCAAAATTGTCACAACCAGAGCTTAGGCAGAAGCCAAGAATAGCCATTCCTCTGCTTAATTTCCCTGACAGCTCAGATGTGATAACTGTTCTCACTTGCACCCCCAACAAGAAGAACGTGTCCATTTTCCTTTGAGAGCAGATGGGGGAAAGGTGGTCCCATGCCTGTCTCCTGGGGAGCCTGCTGAAAGGCTGAGCACACATATGGACTTTACACTCCTTCCCCATCCTCCCTCACAGCCCTAAGAAGAGTTCCCATTTTACCTTAACCCCTTGGCTTCTTTTAAAGTTACCGACACCAGGTTGCTAACATACTGGAAGGCTTCACTTTACTGATCTTGCCCTTGAGGTTGCTCAGTTCTTTTCAGCTCAAGCTTTGCCTACTTGTTGCAATACATCACGAATTGCAGTAAGGGAACTGTCTCTTAAAGAAAGACTCCTCTTTTGAAGGAGCCAGTTGCTACATGCTGGGAGGATTTGTCAGTCCAAAGCAAAAAAAAAAAAAGAAAATAAAGGAATGCCACTGTTTTACCAAAGAATTTCAATATGGACATTAAAAAGATCATAAACATTAACAAATACTAACAGAAGATGCAGTGACCCCCTCACCCGATGCAGCTTCTAATCTGATCACTTTCAACAAAGATTCACCATCACACAACTTTAAAACCTTTCTTCTTTATTGCCTAAACAGCAGGGCTGAGATGGGGAGAGGGAAGGGAAGCAGCAGTAAAACTTACCCTCCGAGCTGGGGTACCCAAGTGGTTTACACAAAGATCCCCTGAGCTAAACACTCCTCCTGCAACACCTTCTGCTTCCCAGACTGGCAGAGTGTCAAATGCAATTGCCGTTGCCCTTGAGATCTTAGAAGGAGCATGAGAATAGCCACTGAAGTCACTTCTTTCTGTCTTGGGCTGAAATTTTTTGTCTCGTTCTCAGTGAAATTGCTGCTGGCTCTTCTCTTGAGGAAAGGCTGAGTAATGTTTTTCTGTTTATCCTCCACCTGGTTAAAGTCTTTGGGCAGTTTGGAAGAAGTTTGTTAGGGCAGACATGTATGGCCCTCTTTAAAGTTAAAAATAAAGCACCATTTTTTCATTTAGGTGGGTTGCAGTGGCAGGGCAATTCGAGCCAAGGTCTTGCAGGCACGTCTTCCGTCTTCTCTGCAGTGTTTTATTTTTCCTTTTTTTCTTTTTTTCCTTCATTCTTCAGCTTTTGCAGGTTCTGATGTCAATCTTCACTCCAAATAAACCCAAGCACACATCAGGTGCTATTTGAAAAAAATCTAAGCCCTAAAAAGTTGGTTGTGACAGTTTTGCCTAGAAAGAAAACATAGCTGAAGCTCAGAAGTTTGCACTCACTCGTTCTCCTCTCAGACACCCAGAGCATCATTTCACATTTACTGCATGATCTCCATTGCAAGGATTCCCTTCAGAGATGTGCATACTATGGTGGATAATGGATGCATAAAGGGGCTTTGCCTCCCACAGCTTCATAAACAGTCCGTATTACTAATATATAAGGCCTCGAACACCCAGACATAAAAGCATAACCTCTGGCTGAATACAAGCACTACCATAAATCTTGTAAGTTCAGCTCCTGGGGTTTATGGAGTGAATCAAACCCAGAGGATTAAACTACTGATTTGATAATTAGCCTGGGATTCAATGATGCTATTTATTATGTTAGGCAAATAAACTATTCGCTGTTTAAATGAGTTTTCATGTTCTTTTTTTCACACCTGGGAGTCAAGTGAAACATTAAGAAACAGCTTTTGCCCATGGATGTAAAAAATGCATGAAGGGAAACAGGAAAGCCATTTGCTGTGATTTTACTAATAATCCTTTCAGGTGTATAAATATAGCAGCTTGCCGAGCCTTTGGCCACTGGAGCAGTGTTTGTGCAATAGCTCAGCTTTATTTTAACTTTTGCAGAATAGCTCTTAGGAGACTTGAGGAGAAAGATGGTTTGGTATTTAAAGCCTTGACTGGAGACTGAGGAGGCTTTTATCCCGAGCTTGCTGTTGCCTGCACAGATCAATGTATTTCTCTCTATGTCTGCTCCTCATATCAGCAGTTTATGAGCTCTTTGGGGAAAACATTCACATACTTGTTTGCTGTTCAGAGTGATGGACCATGAGGTTGCTGGGACTAGTGTGCTGATTTTGGCTGGGATGGAGTATATTTTCTTCACAGTAGCTGGTACGGAGCTGTGTTTTGGATTTGTGCTGCAAACAGTGCTGGTGACACAGGGATGTTCCAGTCACTGCTGAACAGGGCTTACACAGAGCCAAGGCTTTTGCTGCTCATCACCCCACCCCACCAGTGAGTAGGCTGTGGGTGTACAAGGATTTGGGAGGGGACACAGCTGGGACAGCTGATCCCAACTGACCCAAGGGATATCCCATACCATATGACATCATGCTCAGCATAGAGAGCTGGGGAAGGAAGGAAGAGGGGACATTTGAAATGATGGCATTTGTCTTCCCAACTCATCGTTGGGTGTGATGGAGCCCTGCTTTCCTGGGGATGGCTGAACACCTGCCTGCCCCTGGGAAGTGGGGAATGAGTTCCTGGATTTGCTTTGCTCGTGTGTACGGCTTTCCCTTTACCTATTGCACTTTATCTCAACCCAGGAGTATTCTTTTACCCTTCCGACTCTCCCCCATCTCACCAGGTGGGGGGTGAACGAGTGGCTGTGTATGGTTAGCTGCCGGTTGGGGTTAAACCAAAATAGTCCCCAAGGCACTAGTACAACCTCCTCCTAATGTGAAAAACAAACCAACAAAGAGAAAAGAAGAACAAGTGACTACTGGACAGTGCACAACAGGTGTGCTTTCCTTGCTCTTCTAGTTGGTTGCTCGCATGTTCCCGGCACGTAGCTCGAGTAGAGTGGGAGCTTTGTGTTGCTGCTTGCTGTCTATCAGTGCTCAGAGGTGTTTGCCAGGCCAGAAGACGTTGCTACTGCCTCATAAACCAAGTCCAGTATTTCTGAGCAATGTGTCTTATCTGAAGGAAGAAGATAACAAGTCGGGATTGAAATTCTTCCAGGACTTTGACATCTTGTTTCATGCTGGTGTAGTAGATACTCACAGCAAGGATCAGCACTGCACAAAATGAGATCCACAGGAGCACAGGAAATCCAGATGATGACCTGTCATCTACTGAACGGTGATGAGGAGAAAAAGGAAAGCAGCATTATTTCAGTGTCATCTTAAACACTTCCCAAATTTGACCCCCTGCTGATGCCTTTGTCCCAGTTTTCTGGGAACAGCGGGGTACACAGGGCTCTGGGTGTGAGTACTTTTGTAGGCATCAGTTAAGTGATGGTGAGTCACACCTCCTGATGGAAGGTGGCGAGTATAAAAGATCTCATCTAACACAGCATTTAAAGGGTTTAATTATATACAGTAAGAATAGGATTACCACAGCTAATGAATGATCTCAAGTTTCCCTCCAGCAATTATTTTTTATACCTGTACGTTAAATGTTAAGTTAAATACTAGGAGAATATTAAGCTAAATCACCTAATTATTTAATGCTCACAAATATTCCATAAAAGAGAGAAGATCTAGATATCAGTCCTTTTCCTTGGTAACTCAGCTTGTTTGGGGCTCCTGCTAATTACAGTAAGAACCAAAACGCGTCTCCATTAACCAAGAGGCATATCTAAAAAACTCTGGCATGTTTAGCCTCTCTCTAAGTGCTAGGTGTGCTAATTACTCTGGAACGTCCTCTGCACTTGCTCTTAAGCAGGAGGACACTGTAAACACTTTTCTTGCCTTTAAAATATAGTTCAAGTATGTTTAAAGTGCCATAGGTCAGGCGCAGTACACGTGGGAATCAATGGGCTGTATTTAGCTCGGTGACGTCCATCTCCCAGCCCTTGCATGTGTGTATCCATCCATGGGCCTTAGGGATCCAGTTTGATTCAGATCTGGCTGCCCTGTTTGACTGCATGGCCATTGTGTGATTGGTATTATTTTATAAAGCACTTTGCGTATTAAACATGCAGTATAAAGCCAAATTCATGCCTGCATAAAAACCTGTAGTGTGCAGCTATTTTCCTGCCATATGCACATAATCAATAAGGAGATAAAAACATGGTGTGTATTATGGGTAAAGGGCCAACATTAGCTGTAACATATTTAAATTAGCTTCTACTATGAGCCCTGGAATACACACCAGTCAATTAAACTGTCATACAGATGTACAGAGGAAGGTAAAAGTCATAAAACCAAGCCAGAAACACATAATAATGTATCAAAAAGTGTATGGGGAAAAGGTAAAATGTTAATAGGCAGTCATTTTATACCTAACCAGAAACCAAATCAATGTCCCATAATAGATCTGAGTGAATTATTTGCAGAAAATAATTTATTCATTTGAATATAGCCCTTCTTTCTGTTTGCAAATTACCCATAAACAGAATTCAATTTTTATAAATTTGTTTATTTGACATTATTCTATGAACAATTTATATGACAGTATTTAGCCAGGGAATTTCTCACCACTTTTCTGCTTTCGTGGAGATTCTGGAGTTGGCATTTCCCTTGTGCTATCTCCCACACTACATGGTACAGTTCTCAGCTGGGTGACCACCTGCCTTTCAAAGCATGGGGCCAGGCTGATGAGCTTACCTGGTAACAGGGAAAGCTTTATGTGAAAGCTAAATGGCTTTTCACATCAGCCCTTTACTATGAAGTGCTTACAACCTTATTCAATCTGCCAAAAGTCACTTTCCATATGAAATTCCTGGGTGAGCTTAAATGCAAACTGGTCTTTTCCTTATATCCTCTCAACTAGGGGAGAATCCCACCCCCAAAACAGTGATGACCTGCGCTCGCAACAGCTTCAGCACATCACTACAAGTATGTGCTTAAATGTAAGTTTGCTCCCTTTTAGATGACAAATAGAAAATTAATGTTTAAATTTGTTAGTTACATTACTTGTTGGAACAGCACACTCAACTCTAGCCATGTGCCTAGACCAAGAAAAAGGCAGCTCATCTGTGAAAAGCACTGAATGGGGATACAGAAGGCTTTGGCTCGGTTCCTGCCTTGCACATGCATTTCTGCTGTCACCTGAGGGACATTTGGTCTTTTCTCTTCCACTTGTCTCTTTCCTGCTCACCATACCTTGTCTGCATGCCAATACGGACCTTAGCCGATGCTGCCATTGGTATGAGCACACAACCCCACTTCCTGGGAAGTAGCAACAGCTAGGGGATGTGGGGACATTGGCTTGGGAGGCCTTTTGGCTCTGTGTATGTGTGTATACATACACGTATATAGATACGCCTCTCCCCTTACTGCATTGCATACAGCAGGGGCTGCCTGTTGGCCAGGGCCTCTAGAAATGACCATCCTAAGAACACCCAGCTACACGCATGTGCTGAAGGGTCTGTGAGGCTGGCTGGCCTCAGATATCCTTGTAAGCAAAACCAGAAAAATCAGATTATTTTTATTATTTCTACCCCGCTGCCAGCATCTAAATGAATTGTCTCTTCCCCATATATGAAAGTCAGCAGGGAGAAGTATTGTTTTGCTTGGGGTGCTTTCCCTGCATATCTTAGTGAAAAACCTGTACCTATTCTAGTGTCATAAAATACATTAATTATATTTAAATTAAAAATGGCTTCAGGGATTTCGTTTTTGTTTCCACTATTTGTCTTACTAGATGTCTTGTTTAAAATACTGCACCAGACCTCATCAACACCTCATGCTTCATATGCTGAGAAGAAAAAGTAACAACCACTGGCAGTATGAAATGCTTTGTATACGGAGCATGTGTGTTTGCACAGTGCATCCCAGCAGCCGCAAAGCAAACTCAGGTTAGTGCCATGGATGGCTCAGTTATAATGTGAAACTTCAACTTACCCACTACGTAGTCACAGTAGGAAATGGCTAGAAAACGGAATGAAAATGTTCTTACACCTCTGGAAAGGCATCCTTGCAGCACATTAATAAGAAAGCAAGCACGAAGCACTGTCTCTGAAATTGCCTGTTGCCATATAGATTCCGGACCACCTCTTACACTGCTTTTGAATGTATGGGTTTATGTCAGATGAGGATCTACACACGCCATGCAAACATGCAGGTGTAGGTGCACTTCAGGAAAGTGAGAAAAAAATTCTTGCATATGGGGGTCCAGAGACAGAGATTGCTGCTTTTGCAGGGAGGTCAGGAGTCAGCTCTTGTAAAAAAGACCTCCCTATTCCACATAAATTCTGGAAAGGGAAGGAGATAGAGCAGCAGGCTGAGAGAAGAATGAAAGTTAAAGCAAAGGCCACTGTCAGATACAACTTTCATCCAACAACATCCTGGAATTGCTGCTACTTGGCAGCCAGGGCAGACACAATCCAGGACGAAAAGTCCAGAGAATGGAAAAATTTCAGTGGTGCCAGCAACCTTCATCTTGCACTGATGTAATATTGTGTGGAAAAGCAGTGAATCATCTAAATCATAGTCTGTTTGCAACACAGAATAGGCGTTGGGACATTTCTCATGCCTTCATGGAAAAAAAATCAGTCTTCTCTGTCCCTGCAGCTCCCTGGAGCTCAAACACAGCTGTGCTGAATTCAGAGCGAGTGGGAAATGGACCTGGTCCACCCTGGGCTGGTCTGACTGTGGGATGACCAGTGTTTCTGTGGGGGTATGGACTCTGTCAGGGACCTGAAGGAGGTATTAGCTCTCATCAAAATCCTGCTTTTGAGTAGTCAGGTGAGCTTTGAAAAAATTAGGGCCTGCTCACTGAGTCTTTCTAGGAGTTCAGTTCTGATGGGTAAGCCCAGGCCATGTCAACAACCTTATCAAGAAACGTGTTTTTCATCCTGCATTAGGAGGCATGGCAAACAACGTACTGCGAAACCAGTGACAGGTCGGTTTAGAGACACATCAGCAGATGCCATGCCTTGTTTTCAGAAGCTGAGTAGCAGTCCAAACAGGTGGCTAACATCAAAATTTTACCATTCTGTTGTACGTGTTTTTACCGATTGACCACACGATTTTAGGTGCCTACCAATAAATGCGTTTTTTGCTCAGTGGGTCAGTTTGTGGAAGTCAGAATGAAACAGCAGTTCTTATTTGGTTATGAATTGTGTATAGCATGTGGAGAAGTGCACACTGGAACCTGGTGCTAGACCTCTGCTTAAGGTCACTCCCAGCTGACCAACCTGCTATTTTGGCTCAAGAACAAAAGATCAGAGATTATGTTTGCTGCATCATTCCTTGGGGACCCCGGCTGGGAGAAATGGTTACGTCCTACGTGCTTTCAGTCCCACTGGGCCAGCTAGGCTCAGACCTTTACTGTTATATCCCATGGCACGCATGCTGCTCAGAAACATGAAGGGGGCTGGCTCCCTCCCAGCCACTGCATCTTAGCTACCCAGAATGACATAAGCTTGTTAAATTTGATCTACCTGAGATCGTTTTCTATGAGTGGAAACATTATTCTGGGGTGGATCTGGGGCTCAGTGAAATCCATGATCTACAATAGTCCCTGTGAGCTTTGACTCAGGAGTTCGCCACGGGAACAGCCCTGAGGCTGCTCTAACTTGACCCACCAGACTCTGTCCTCCCAGGGCAGGCAGGCAAATGGATCAGATGCCATTCTGCGCAGCACAGTGTGAAAGGTCTCTGTCCTCTGCTCTGCGCTGAGCTCAAAATCACAAATGACATTATCACAAGGGGAAGATGATGTGGAGAGACAGGGTGAATGTTAGAAAGCTTGAAAGGTCATGCCAAAAGGCTTAATAGCTTGAGTGTACCATGTTCAGTGACTTCTTCTGGCTCACGAAATCGAACCCTTCTCTCTGCTTTCCGCTTTTCCCCCCCAGCTTGGTTCTCTGATGGCCTTTTCAGTATTGAAGAAGGACAGCTACTGTCATCTGCCTAAAGGGTTGATCAAAACACAAAACATGTGGCCATTCAGACTGGAGTAATGCATCTGGTGAAGTTATGAGCTTTCGTAGCTGTTACCATGGCTTTTGAAGGACGCGATATGAAACACCTCCGTTTTGACATTTATAGTCAGACCACTGTAATATTTATAACAATACAATATGGATATTCTTTCATTGTCATAAATCTTCAGTACTCTTAAGCTGTCTTTTCAAAAAAAAGGTTGGTTAATGCAGAGGACAGCAAAGTTCTCGGAAAGGATTTCTCTAGAACAGCTACTGGCTGTGGTTGTTCAACAGCCCTGGTGTAGATGGACATTAATGTAATATGAAATATACGAACCATATCATTGGAAGTAGCGTCGAAATATTCTTCTGAGCTAGGCAGCTCCATTCTGTGTGCAGTGTTGCTATTTCAGCAGCTGAGATTATGCAGCAGCCTTCGCTCTGGACACTGTCCTGATGGGTATGAGAAGGTAATCTGTTTGTGCTTTGATGTCACAATGATGTTGTTGCTGTGGTTTTAGCTTGGAAGCTTACCATACACTCACCATATCTCACTCCCACTCCTTGGGGTACAGAAGCAGGGTTAAATTCCATTACCTACAGTCTGGGGGTCTCAGACCCCAGAGTACAGAGGATAAGTAGGTTTGTTTCACTACATACTGCACTGGATAATCTCAGAAAGGCACGTAACATAGCCAGCAGGAACCTGTCTTAACTTATCGCTGATAAGGAAGATTTCTCTGAATTTGGGATCATATAAGCATCCATATCAACCCTGTCTCATGACCAGGGACACTCTGTTGGAGATCTGTGGTTTTTATTCTGCAGTTCAGAAGCTGGAAGACCTGTCCAGTGTATGGGAAGCCTGGGTCCAAGTTCTTTCTAGGTCCAAAGGAATACAAAGCCTTATCTCTTATAAGCATGCCTTCATCACCTGATCTATGGTGCACACGTGGGAGCAGGGAATCTCAGCCTCTGCCACTGAAACCATCTTGTGTGGCCTGGAATAATTAAATATTCATTGAGCTAAAGAAAGAAAGTACGAAAGAATGACTTTACAACCTGGTGTTTGGGTGCTCCCTTGGGGGTGGGAGAAGTCTGCTCCTATCCTTGCTCCAATTAATACTTAATATAAAATACTTAAATATTCATTGGAGCAGTCACTGGGAACAGGGTCTCTCATCTACTAGGTGAGTACCCTAATCACTCTGCTATACAAACACACACACACACACAGACACACACTCTCTCTCTTACTTTCTGGCATAATAAATATTTAATTGCTCTGTGTAAAATGAAACAGGTTTAGGGAGACAAATCAGAAGATGGCCAGCTCAGACTAGCAGTGGTTATAGCTTTATCTAGAAGGGCTCCTTTTGTGGCACAGCCAAGGAAACTGAACCTTATATTTGAAGAGATTTATAACTTCAAGTGTGGCTCTTGTCCATATGAGATTTTCCAAACACCTAACGGTTACATCAGAAGAGAATAACATTAAATAATTAGCTGGTTGGGTAGCACCTAGCCAGGGAAAACCTTAAAAAGGAAGTGGCATTTACAATATTTACTAGGCTTTAACAACCTATGGAAATTAAAGCTACAGTGTCAGGAAAGATTATGCATTTTCCCCTCCCAACAGAAAACCAGTGTTAACATTCCAAGAGCTGGAAACCTACCAAAGTGTTAGTCAGATTATATGCCCTTAAAAACAACCCATTTGTGAAAAGCCCTGGGCATTGCACACAAGGACTCTATCTCCCGTCGAGAGATTACTTACCGGCAGCTCCTCTGCACTAGCATCAGAAGGTGGGGCTGGACATATTTGGGACATGTACTCTGGATGCCAACATGAAGCCTCCCACACAAAGCTTCGGTTGGAAAGTCACTTCCTCAAGAAAATGGGGACCAAGGGAAAGCGTCTGGAGATCCCTCTGCAGCGAGGACCAAGCAGGCAGTGCCACTGAGCAGATGGGAGCAGCAGTGAATGACAGAGGAGTGGAAAGAAGAGTTTCCGCCCTTCATACCAGTGTTGGCTTGGGAAGGATGACGTTACTTGAAATGTACTTGGTAGCCAAAAATAGCACATAGTGATGATACTGATTGTGCAGCTGGAAAGCAGGGCTTTCCTGGCAACTGGAAAGGGGCTGAATGGAGCAAATCACAGATAAACACCTACATGCTTATATACATAAATGTGAAATTGAGGCTGTTTTTTTTATAATGATTGCTGCGTTTCCATGATCAGAGGACATTCCCAGTTTCAAAAATCTTGCAAGTGGGATTGCTTTTAGTCCTCCCATTCAAAATATGTGGCCAAAGCCATTGGGAAATGATATAGACTTAGTGGGATCACATATATCTCCCTCCAGTATAGTTATGGCTTCACTTTATATGTTTTACAAATTAGATCCATTATTATAGTAATAAAGTGGAATTTTAACATTAGACATTTATACAGATATTTTAATAAGATTATTGATAGAAAGAAAGGTGATTTACTGTACAAGAGGCTTTAACAGCTCCTTGTCAAATGCTGAAGGCTGGTCATCATCAAATATACAATTTCCCATAAGAAATACCTGCCGTGACTGCTGAAATATGGTGGTTTACTGCCTGTACAAGCTCAAGCTTGAGCTTTTTTTTGTTGTTGTTCTTTCCCTGGAGCTATGTATTTGCTCTGACATGTCTGAAGTACTCCAGTTTTGTGTCATTTTCCATGAGGTTGGATGGATTCTCCAATGGCATGCTCAGAATGGGACCCGCGTTTTGCACCTACCCTATGAAGTGAGGGTTGCAAGAAGCTTACATTCACACACGGAACCAGAGGGTACAGCAGCTCAGTGACTTTCACTATTTTCATCATTCTTTCAGGGATTTGGGGAGTAGAAGAGTAGATAGGAATGGTCAGGATCCTCCCTCAGAGAAAACTGGGAAGGCATCTGCAGCTGATGTGGGGTTAAGCAGGCCCCTCGAGCCTTGCTGCCCTCTCACAGCTCAGCCTCTGCACAGTCTGCAGGGCTGGCAAGGGCTGCTGCCCTCAAGCACTCTCCCTTCCAGACAAGTCAACATGGAGAACACATTTTTCTGGACTAGGGCTTTTCACTGAATGCACCATATTTAAAAGCCACCTGGAGAGAGTCACCTTACCTTCTCTTTCCTGTGCATTGGGGTGATGGAGGATTTTTCCTCATGCTGCAACCGGATCACAGCTGCAGGGCTTGTGAAACGCTCTCAAAATCCCCTCTCTGGTGTGTCCTGCAAGTGTTTCACAGCAGTTATTTTGGGATATCTAAGTTCAGCCTTTGCTGGGGAAAAGTCATGCTCCAGAACTTTGCTCATAGCATATCCTAGACAGAAAGGTGACAAAGCCTTCCACACTGTGGTCCCCAGCTTCTCCTCCAGTTCTTCCTTGCTCCTGTTGTGATCATCACTTGTACTTACTAACATATGGAGGAATTTACCTGCCTACTTTGGTCACAAAAACTGTTGGACGTGGGAAGAGGGAAACCAAACTCTAGTCTTCATCTATCTTCCACTTTCTCCATGTCAATTGCCTTGTTTCTTTTTTACTAGTATCATCCTGCAAGGCAGATAAGGTCTTTTGCAGCCTTTTATTCCTGCAGAGAGCAGCAGTGAGCTCATCAGCTTTAGGACCTGAATGAAAAACCTTGTTGGTGTCTTTTTCACTGCATCTGATTTTATTGAAAGAAAGCTCTCACATTTTTCAAATCAATTGATCAGAAACTTCCTGGTATTTTCTTTTAAAACCCTGGAAAAAGGTCAGGGTGGGGTGTTGTTTTCAAGAAATGGACATATGGAGAAAATATTTATAATTTTTGATGCCAGAAACCATTCCTTTTCACTTCTAGATTCCCCTTAAATGTAACGATTTTTCTGTTCACTTGATTGAAAAATAATTATGCAGCTTCTAAAAGTTTTCATGAAAGATTGCTATCCAGATGCTAGGACTAATCATTCCATAGCACCACTCTCACTTTTATCCCACAATGTGTTAATTATATTGATAGCAATGGTTGTAAATGCTTGAATAATTCGTAGTTACCTGGGCACAAAAGTTCCAGAGGATAAAGATGTCAGGAGTTCAAATCTCATAACAGGGAGAGAGCCATTCGTACTAAGTGCTTTTGATTGCAGTTTAACAACCTGAAATTGGATATACATTAGGAATAAAACACAGTTTAATGCATGGAGTGAAGGATTCCAGGAAAATAATTTCACTAGCCTCTGAAACTGCTGGTAATAAATGATAGTTACAAAAATAGGATAATTCTTGCTTTGGAAGCTGGAAGAATTTCCTTTAACGTTGCCTTTCTTTTTAAAGTAATTTTTCATGTAAGCTTTGATCTTATTTCATGCAACATATGTCAGAAGCAAAGCTGGACAAAGAATTCATAAATGAATTATTTAGCTGATGAGTGTCACCTCTATTTCTTTCAGCTAATTGTTCACAAATAGATAGTGACTTTTGTGAACATATTCATTATTCAGATTTATTCAGTGGATAATTGCTGGGAGTAATTCTTTGTCTGTAGATTGCTTGGAAGCATTTTACTGTGAACATTTAATAGTAAAAATCCATCCAGGCTTTCAATACAAGACAAACTAAAAATATCTGTTACTACTGATGGAGTCCTTAAGCACGAACAATATACTGCAGTCTCAATGAGCAACGCCAGTGTATTCAGGAAGCACTCCACTGCTTCCTATGGTACATAGGAGGGAAAGCAAAGCCATCTCAACTATCCATGTATCTTCAAATGGCTCACATGGTATATGCAAATAAGTTTTTACAAGAAAAGTGTTGCTTAAGTGTTTGCTCAGCAGAAAAATAAAACAAGCCTGAACAAAACGTGATTGACTTCCCAGTGAATAAATATGAACAGTCCACACAAAGGAACTAACTGCACAGCCAGTGTTTTCGTGCAATACCCCAATGGAAGATGTCTAGCAAATAAACATAACATGATAAAACAATTTTACGCTCAGAGGATAGCAGTGTAACCATATGAACTCTTTTTCCATTTCCTTCTGCGGGAATAAATATTTTAGACAAGCAAAGTACTTTGTAAATGATGCTTTTGTGGGGATTCGTCTGGCCTGGTTCAATTATTTTGAAACCTAGCAATTTTCTCATATCATTGAATCTGGTTTTATTGCAAATAGGGTCATAGAAATAGTCACTCATTGCGATAATGGACTTAGTTTATCTTAACTATTAACACTTCCAGTAGGTTTACACACACGTATATATTCAATATTTATGGATATGCACAATGCATATATATTAATAATGAAGTAACTTTATCTCCAACAATCTGAAAACAAAATCACGTAATACCATACAGTGCGGGGTGCAGCGGTAACTGGAAGCAGCATATCAGGATAACAGAACAGAAAAGGAATAAATAAATTAGAAGGGAGTCTTCCATATCTTCTTCAACTTCCAGAGTGTCAATTGAGCCTTTGTTCAGTATTCCACCTTTCGTGGTCCCGTGTGCTCTTGATTAATAATTTAGAGGTGCACCTTTTGGCAGCAAGGTAAGTTTTGTATTTGCCAAGAGTGATTTTCCACCAGTCAGGGAATACATCAGGAAATAAAAAGGCAAATTGCCCCACCGAGCATAATTAGATGTGTGTCTTCCTCTTTTTTGTGCCTCTGGAGAAACAGATTTACTGCTGAAAGGTATGGGACACCCAGTACGGCACTGTTTTTGCTCCTCAGACCTTCCAGGGAAGAAAGCACTGAACATATCCTACCCTCACAACAAAAATTAGCCCTCTGGACTGTGCATTTCCATGCGTGTTCCATGACCAGAGGCTTCACAGTTAATCTCTCATCTGATGATTGCTCCAAAAGGGAGTGTTGTCGTGGTTTAACCCATCCAGCAGCTAAAAACACCTCACAGCCATTCCCCCCTCCCCCATCCCATGGGATAGGGGAGAGAATTGAAAAGAAAAAGGTGGGTTGGGATAAACACAATTTAATAGGACAGAAAATAACAACAATAATAATAGTGGCAGTAATAATATTATTAATAATAGAATAAATAAACCAAGTGATGCACAGCACAATTGCTCACCACCTATAACCAATACTCAGCTTGGTCCTGAGCTGCCTGCCTCCCAACCAACTCTCCCAGTTATATACTGACCATGATGCCATATAATATGGAATATCCCTATATTATATGAATATTATTTATCCAAGGAGTTGGACTTGATAATCCTTGTAGGCCCCTTCCAACTCAGGATATTCTATGATTCTATGATCCCTTTGGCCAGTTTGGGTCAGCTGCTATGGCTATGAACCCTCCCAGCTTCTTGTTCCCCCTTCGTGTTGTCAGGACAGCTTGACTGCCTGGCAACATGTAAAATATCAGTGTGTTATCAACATCATTCTCATCCTAAATCCAAGACATATCACTGCACCAGCTTCTAGGAAGAAAATTAACTCTATCCTTGCTGAAACCAGGACAGATGCTTTTATGGACTTGGAGGAGAAAACAAAAATCAGCAAAATCAAACAAAAATGGAGAAAGAGCAATGAACAGCCAGGAGGTCTGATAACAGTTGGTGTGTGAAGCCAGCTAAGCTGAAATCAATCAGTTTCTGTATATTTGTTAATTCCTGCGATGCCCAGACACCTGTGTAGCCTGTAATGAAGGGCAGTTAATGTGCAAAACACATCAACAGTGCTCCATGAAGGACCCACAAGGTTATCCTCCCAGACCTTCTCTTTGCCCTTTATATGTTACTATGCTGCATTTGAAGTTTTCAGGATCCCACCAATCTGTAAATTCACCTTGGTTGTTGGCAGGCCTGTGGCCACCCACCCAGGAGCTGCAGGCCTGGATTGCTACTGTTTGCAAAAATCACATCAACCATCTGATCCAACACGACAGAATTCAGTGCTGAAGGCAGAGCCCTGGGTTTATTTGTGGATACAGCAGGTACCTCTGAGTGATGATCATCTTCCAGGAGCTGTAGCACCAGTTTAAAATGCACAGTGTGCAGGGGTTTGTACTGGTTTTGAACTGAGTTCTTCTCTAAGGCAAAGGCATAAACACTGAGCAGAATACATGGTAGGGTTTTGCATCGTGGTAAGAACATCCCTACTGCAGAGCAGAGTATTTCTGTTCTGTGGGGACTGGCATAAAATGGTTTACTCTATTGAGAAACCCAGTCTTAATTCATCCCTGGCATGAATCCATTGACTTATAAAGACATGGATCTATCTCTGTTTCTCAAAATTGCCTCTCTTATTCATGCCTTTTTCCAAGTAGATGTTACAAATAACCACAGAGTACTTGTGATGATATATAGTAAACATAGAGAGAATTTCTGGGCTGCTGAAATGAACTTTCTGAATAATTACAGAATGATTCCACATCCATTCATAATTAGACTCCTGAGATTACAGCCAAGCTATTATTTGTGATTCAACATGCATTTTTATTTTGGAACTGTCCCATAACCCATTAGGTTTATTCCACCTGAGGTTTTCTAATTCGTTCTGTTCATCCTGCCACTGGGATCTGAAATGTAAAGCATGTATTGATTGAATAAGAGTTACCAAGTAACCAAATGCTAATATCTGCTGTTGGCTCACTGTTTCCACACCCAGCGGATCCTGGTGATGCAGGATGTAGGAGGTGGATGGGCTGAAGTGAGCAGGGTCATTCTGAGTCAGATTTTATCATGCTGTCATTGTATTTTAGGAAAGAAAATGAGTGGGGTTGGAAACTCTGCTTAAAGCTTCCAGGCTGCTGTTGATGGCAGGACTGCTACCAGCCATGAGATGAATGAGAAGGATGAATCCATAGACAGCAAGAGGGTTTCTAAGCTGGTGTAAAACAGAAAGGGAGGCAAAAAAGGCATGAAAAGAAACCCTCCCCAGAAACAGTCAAAACAGAATTATCCTCAAGAACTACATTTTAGCAGTGATCGCTTTGTCCTCTCTGTTGTGTTGATTGGGGCTTTCTGTAAGGATTCATCATTTCCCCAGGTGAGGTTTGGCCTGAGGACAATTCAAGCTAGCATGGCTGCAGGGTATAGACTGAGAACGGGATTAACCATCTTTCTAAATCCCAGATAACAAAAGGCTCCTGTTGACTTCTGCGAGCCACTGTCTGTCCTTAATGGATTTTAGAAACCTGGCAGCCACTAATGCCAAACTGGAACTGAGAAGGGCAGCAAATGGGACTTATGGCAATGGGGAGGGAAGAAGCCAAAGGAATGGCAAAGCACCTAGATGCAGGCATCACTGCATAAAATGATTAGAAGGCGCTGATGTAAATGCTCTTGAGCTCCATTTGCAGTGTCACCTTGGAAGGGGATTAGATTAGATTAACAACATGAAAGAACAGAAAAATTGAGGAAAAGAGCAGATTGAAGTGTGGGGAAAGACCAAATGGGTAAAATATGCATGAATTGGAAAGAGTTTGGGCAGTAATACTGGATGATGACAAATATAAAAAGCAGGCGGCTAATCCTGCTCTCATTGGCAGCCACTTTACATTAATGCTAAATCTATTAATGCTGATATTTGTTCTGGATTTATTTTCTTGTAATTAGTATGTAAGTCTCTCTCCTCCACCTCTCCAAACCTTGGAGGTTGGTGTTTTCAGAGTAAAACAAGTAGGTTTAACAAAGAGTAATTGGTACAATTTCCAAAACTGGCCAAGTGCTTCCAGAGCCTGTATTCAATTGCATCTCAATTTAAGATGAGGAGAGGAAACAAAGCAAGGGAAAACTCATGCACCACATCACAGAATGCTTGTGGACATCAGGATATAGAAATAAGTCAGGTTCAAAGCCGGTTATATTTTGCACAAGCAAGCTGAAGATTTAAGTTTTAATTTCGTTCCAAAGCAGAGCATCCTTTGGTGTGTCTGCAGGAGGGTGAGAGGCACCTACTTAAAGGCAGGGCAATTCATGTCTTGCAGCAGGGTAGCTGAGAGCAGGAGGCAGGTTTGGATCAGATTCTTGAAATGCAGTGCCCCCAGGAGGCAGTTTGTTACTAGCTGCCTTGTAACAGCCACAGCCCTTTCTTTTTCTCCCCATCTTTCTCCTTCATTCTTATCAGAAATTCAGTCTGGGACCAGAAGAACTCTCAAATTAATATGTTGGTTGGAATAATCTCTGCTTCAACAAATATGCTTTTTCTGATTTTTAGCATTTTCATCATCATATTTTTCATCATCCCAAATGTATGAGCCTTTCAATCAGTCTCCTCAATGAAACAATGGAAAATTCTCTTTTAAAGCTAGACAAATGCAAAGGCAGGGAATAGGCTTCAGAGGAGAGCTATGGAGATGGAGAATTAATAGTGTCTGAAGGGAGGAGTATTTAAACCAAGTTCCTGGTCTAGCATAGGATTCTGGCTATGTGGCTGTTCCCTGGCAGAGGCAAAACCTCTGAGTACAGCAAGCTGGTTCAGTGTCTTGCATTCTTTCTTTTGCCTTCATCCTAGTGTTACCATTTCTCCCTGCATACTGGAGAGCTGGAAAAAAAACCAGATTCCTTTTGGAGCACACTGGAGGCTCTTTCCAGCTCTTTCCAGCTCTTTCCAGCTCTTTCCAGCTCTAAAATGAAGATGATGGAAAGGTGATGCCATCACTCCTCCTTCTCAGAGGAAGACCTCTCCTGCTTCCTTATTTTCCCCCAAGGCTGTAGAACTGAAACAATGTTTCCTGACACTCCTGGCTTTGGCAAGCTATGACGCTTGCTGCAGGGATAGAGCCAGAGCTGGGAAGTAGCGTCAGCTTCTTTGATGGACATTTTTGGCAGTCCAAATAAAAAAGTTGTTAGCAAGGGATGCTTCTTTCCAGAAAAGTTGCACTCTGACTGACATATTTTCTTTACAAGTCTTTTTGTTGTACAATATTTCTTAAATAAAGTAAAAGGACACCTGGTTGTTGCCCATTCCACAGTCAGGAATGATTGTGCTCCACTGAAGATCTCTGCAGGTGGAACCCAGGCAGCATTTCACCTCTGTTACTCACATCTATGGAACTGATACCTCTCCATTAAACAAGCAATAATCATTTCTGTTCACACATGTTGGGTCAAGCTGCCTGTCTACTTACACCCCTGGAAGTATATTGCAGTGAATGGAAAATTGTTAGTGCAGGTGTAATGGCATTTGCTCTTTGGTTAAGTGAAGCCACAGGAAACACAAAGACTGGAGCAAAGTGCAGTTGATCCCAAAACAGTTATCAAGTTTCCTGTCTGACTAGAGCAATAATTTCTACTTTGCTGTGATTAAAATAACATTAGTGTGAGGGGCAGAAGCTGACGGTAAGGTTAGCACCCTGCTCTCTTGAGTGATGGGTCTACTGGCTTCTACCAAAAGGCCAAGTAATTTCATCTGTCACATTCCCACAGCCCAGTATGCCATCGTTAGCTTATTACCACTACTGAATTTCCAGCATTTCAGCACTTCCAATGCACTGACACACAGCATCATCTTCTGAATAATATACTCTGCTTGCAGTATATGAGTGAAGAAAGTATCTTTCTGTTTCCTACTTCCTCCTCTTTAAATAAATTTTCCTCACATCTCCCCATCTCTGCTCAAGGACACCTGGTTCCAATTGCCAAGCCTGTTGGCCAGCCTACTGCTCACCTGTTCCTTCAGCCTGGGTTCCTTTGAGCTGTGAGAGCTGACTTTACCTGGTGTTTGTCATGGTGGCAGTTAATGCTGCAGACCCGGCTGCAGCCTGCTACCTGAGGGTGATGGGTAATCCAAGTGTTGGGTGCATCAAGAAAGACATAATGTTCTTGAAGACTGTAAGTTTTCCTTGCATGCAAAACATGCCCCTTCACTAAAACACATAAAAAAGCACATCTGAGACGAGGAGAGGAGCGGATTTCTTCAAACTAATCCACAGGAAGTTGGTTCCTGGAGCCACCACTTCATCTCTTAAGAGGATCTGGTGTCTACCAGCATCAGTGCTGGAGAAGGAGACCAAGGAACCACCAGGCTAATCAAGGATGGGGGCTTTGCACAGCCATGATGCATTATCTGTTCTGTGCTCCCTGCTGCTATTTCAGAAAGGACACCTTCAGCTCCTTTGCTTTTACCAAATAGAAATCAAACACTTCAAGGCAACAAATTGTCACCACGTCCTTTTTTTCTGGGGATGTGTCACATAAATAAGCAATATAAGGGAGGAAAAAGAAAGGGAGTTAGGAGAATTTAAAGGGGATGGCACTGGCTGTTGTCACCTTTACTTGCCAGTCCAGAGATGGATTTGGGGGCAGCATGTAGTGAAGTAAATGAGGCTGGCCCTGGAGAGAAGCAGCTAGTGTACCAAGCTGTTCTTGGTCCTTTGAGCCACCTGCTCACAGAGGAGTCAGCACAAAACCAGGACTGGAGATCTCTTGGGGATGAATTCCCAAAAATCTTGGCTCTGTCTCACAGTCCATAGAGCAGCAGCTCTGACCCTAGGCATGTGCAACCAAGCCCCCTCCTATCTGAAATCTTTGCTTTATTTGTTTCCCCAAAAGTAGAATAGTTACTCCAGAATGCATCTACAAAACTTTGTACATTCAGATACTTGTCAAAACCTTCCTGTCTGAATCATGACCCATTCACTCTAGCTGCTTTATATGAGCAAAGTGGAAGTTAATTCCTGGGTTTGGGAATGGCACTAGGAAAGGAACACAGAATTTACCAGGTCCACACAATGCTGAGCAGGTCAGACTGCGTTTCTGGTTGTTTGGGATCTGAAATGTCTACCTTGCTTTCAAAAGTAATGGCATAATAGGCTCTAGAGGAACAAATTGCTGTGTTGTTTTTATACTGATTAGATTCTAAAAAGCTCGCTAATAGATTTTATTGCAGCTCCTAATAATGGTTATTGTTGATCATAAATAGTATACTCATTTTCATAAATCTTGTTTAAGACCAGGGCTGTATAAAAGCTACAGATACTGATAAAGAGAGTGCTCCTGCCCTGGAGACTGTAGAAACTGAAGGGGTGATGCCAGTTAACACCAGACCAAAGATTTGGCCCAGCTTCCAGAAAGACTGCAGATTGAACATAAGGGAAAAGAAGGCAAGAAGCCACAGCCTTTTGACAGAAGTGGGTTAAGCAGTTTTATGATAGAGGGTCCCTCCACACTGGCCTTTGCAGGCAAGAACACAAACCCTTTTTCAGACATACCTGTTGGTTGCGATGAAAAACGTAGGCAGCATCTCACGCTGACACGTCTAGCTTGGGAGGCCTGCTCAGAAAAATCCTTCATCAGAGCAGCAGCTGTCTCCTTCCCCCGAGCAAATTCCTTTAAAGCTGTCAAAGATGCTGTAATCAGACTAGGTCATCAAAACCAGTCCTCCTGAGGACTGGAAATAAGATCCAGAGATGAGCATTCAGCTACATGGGCAAGGTCTAAAACACTAAAGTTTCCATTGAAATTAAATGAAGGGACTGTAATTGCTCTGAAAGAAAAGCAAAGCAATCACTGGGAGAGCCCGAAAGCTTTCAAACTACCTCCTGAAATGCTGCTGGCTGTGAAGCAGGGATCTATGTACTGCATAACAGAATCAGATAGCAGAGCAAAGCTTTTACTGGGAAACCAGCTTAGATAACTACTGGAGCATTTGCCTGTGTGGCTTCTGAGGCTGAGGCAAATTTTAATTGAGATTTTGCCACACAGTTGAATAGTTTTATTACCAGGTTAAATAAAAAAAGGTTAATAAAGTAATAAAAATGGATTCCTTGTCTTCTTGAATTCAAAATATGAAGCTGTGGTCAATATGTTTAATAATTTGTAAATAGAGTGGAACAAAGCACTATAGCCATGGAGACCACTGAGAGGGGATTGCCGTGCCTTGGCACCCTCTCTTGTACTTGTGCTTACTTCAGCAGTTTTGCAGTTTCCATAAATTGTTTGCCAGTAAGGAAGAGAAAATGGACTGAGTTCCTCTCTGGTGCAATGTTTATTGCTGTTACTGGAGTTACATCTGGGATAAATTTGGCCTGGATTTGACTAAATCCAGTCCTGGATAAAATTTAAGGGTAGCATTTTATTTTATTTTAGCTGTATTTATAGTAGACTGTTTACAGTGTATCTGATTTTTAGGTGATTGATCTCTGCTTGATAGTAATGGGAAAGCAAATAGACAAAAATGTCTCCGCAATGCTTCTTCAGGGCTTTGGCATTACTGGTTCCCAGTTCATTTCTACTGCTCAAGTTTTAAAATAAGAAATCATCACAATGCAAATGTTTATCTAACTACAGAAAAAAATATTAATAAACACCCTATCTCCTAGGCAGGAATTGCAAGGAAGGCACGGGAAGTGGGGGGGAGGGGGGGAGAAAGAAAATTAAAGTCATATGCTCCACTGAGCTTCAGAAAACAATAGTTGGAGGAGAGGTTGCTGAGGCACAGGAATGATGGAGGTATGTTATGGGGCACGAGCATCTCTAAAGCATTTTGAGAGACCCTGGAGCAGGAAGGCATGGAGAAAGCTGGTATAGGCAAGAAAAGGGCAGCAGTCCCAGGAGGAGGATTATTAGGAATAGTGAGGAATCCATTTGCCATTTCCAGTTGCTGCATTTGTCAAAGCCTCCAAGAGTGTGAAGCCTCGAAAAGCGTGCTATACCCAACTGCCTCTCTGCTGCTTTTCCCACCTGTCAGAAGGGAAAACCAAGGTATCAGGTTGCAAAGTGACTCACCCAAGGCCATTCACCAAGCCAGGAGCAGAGCTGAGCACTGGGGTCAACTCATCCCACCTCCCACAAAACCCCCTGCTACCTGAAACAGGTGACTGCTCTGACATGATTCAACCAAAGGCTTCTGCAGGCTGTGAAGCTCATAACTATCAAGGGAAAGCATTCCAAGAACAATTAGAGCATAAAAACTGTGGGAAAAGCTGCTATAAATCCTGTAACCCTGAAGAGCAAACAAAACAAAAGTTTTGCAGGAAGACAGAGCAGCGTACAGAGCAGGTAGTGGAGAGGAATAATCACAATATAGATATATATAAAAAGCCATATACTTGCCTAGACCCTCTTGAAGAACAACACCCACCACAGGCAGTGTGCTTAGGCAAGCCACAGAGCTTCCTCAGCTGTTTATCCTGGGGAAGGGTATTTAACAGCCCAGTCAACTGGCTGGAGCTCAGCTGGAAAACCACAGTGCCAAAAGCACAGGAGATGGAGCCAGTGCAATAAACATGAGGCCGCTTCAATTTTTTTTTCCTGTGTCTATTTATATATATATGTTCAGAATTCCTGGGGCTCAACTATAACCTTAAAGTTGCTTTTCCTTCCTCAATGGCTTTGTCCCTGAGTTAAACAACAAAGAACAAAACAAGTGTCTTTATGCTGCAGCTCCTGTGCCACATTATTCCCGTATCAAATCTGGCAGCTTCCAGCCGTCTCAGCACTATAATTAGAGCATCTTGCGGCCACCAAAATAGCACTGACCCATGTCAGAGCATTGACCTGCCTGCTTTGCTGCTCTCATCTGTCACACATGACAGATCCTTGCCCACGTAAAGCAAGCTCAAGAAGGGGATGGTGGTTTTGAACAATCTGGTGTGTGTGCCTGGCCTGCAGCCTGGGTCCACACATCTCCCCAACTCCCACACACCCTGCCCTGTGTTGTGGGAGGCTGGCTGTGCTCCAGTTTGCTGCTGGAATGGGGGAGCTGGGTGAAATGGAAAGGTGGAGGAAGAAGGCTCTTCAATTTGACATCCCTTCACACAGTCTGCTTCTTGAATTAGTGCATGAAACTTGGCTCTTCTGACAAAATTTCATTTGGGTTTGATTTATATGAACGTGCAGGCAGGCTGTGGCTGACAGTACAGACTGCTGATTTAGGGAGAGCTGAGACCCCAGGATAAATTAATGCAGCCTGGTTTCCTTCGGTTTTTGTTGTTTGGGCTTCCAGCTCCAGAAACCCCTCACTTTCCTCTCCTGGGCTTCCTGCAAGGGCTGGGATGAGAGGAAGGTACAGAGGGTTTCCCTGCCAAGCAAGGATTGCCATGTTTTGTGTTGATGGGCTAAATTTCCCCTCAGTCCGCTTTGAACAGTTATGGGGATTTAAACTACTCCCAGTGTCTTTCTATGTTTCATTTAGAAGAATTTATTCTCCCTAGTAAGTGGTGTGATTAAGCAGCCAGAAGAGGTGCAGGCAGTCCCAGAGAGCCGTTATCCCATCCTAAGAACTCTAAGCCAGATGAGATAGTAGCTCCCTGACAGGTGTTCTCCAGGGAGCTACCTTGGATCAGATACCTGAGTTTTATGCAGCGGGGAAGGCATGTGGACTCTGTGCCCCTCTGAGTGCGACTGGGTCTGTGTAAGAGGACCAAGAGCAGAGTTTCTCTCACTAACTGCAAAGCTGGGATTCAGCAATTCTGACATTTGCCTGACATCATCCCAGCCTCCTACTTATAGTCAAGGGAGAAGAGCAAATGCTTTTAAGGACAATTCATCCATCCTAATTTAAATGTCTATGTCAGCAGCAGATGTGTCCTGTCCTGTACATGCCTGCCTATCCCCTTTAGCGTGAAGGGCTAGCTCTGACGCAGATGCCTCCACCCAGCCAGCTGCATCACACCTACCCTATGATCTGGCAGAGCATATTTTTTTCCTGAAGGTCAGAATGATATTATGTATTGCTGGGACACATGGGACAGGGAGAACTCTTCAGTGTGGCCTTGCACTGGATGTGAGTTCTGTAAGTTTGTTGGGCTGCAAGGGAAAAGGCAGGAGGGTTTTCCAGAGGGCAAACTAACCCCTGCATCAAAGTCCTGGTATCAAAGTCCTGGCAGAGCTACCTTGCATTGGCACCTTTTCACATCTTGCTCACTTCCTGTAACTGTGTTTTAGAGAGTTCATTTTAAATGTAAACCAAGACTCTCTCCCTTCTTCTAAAGTATCTCTCTGTTTATCAGAACATAATTTACATTTTCTTTTACTTTTATGGAGGTTTGGATTTCTGTGCATGTCAGCAGTGTACGGAACAGTGTACACCCATCCGAGTGGGTGAAGTGGAATTTTGATTTATTGGAGGAGAGTGCATTACCAGTAAATTCAAGAGAGATTTTGACAGTAAATCTGCCATGGAGAGGACTTCTTTTGTTTCCATCATCAAGTCAGACATTATACCCTGTCAAACATCCCAAGGGATGCTTTTGCTCCGGGCACCGGAGGTAATAACTCTGCTCAGAAATTCACTGTATGCTGAAGTCTTCATCTTACAAAGCCTTCAACTCTTGTTCAAATGCAGGACACAAGTGAAAGAGAGAAAAACCAGGCATTAATCCTTAGTCTTACCAGCCCTGTGATGTCCCTGTTTTTTCAGTGCAGGCTGTAAGTTTCTTCATCTGGATTTTTTCTTCTGATATGATCCCCTGGCTGAGGGCGGTGTTGCATGATGCAATTTTCAGATTTGGACACAGTGTCACATCAGCGGACAGCGTCCCATCACTACTATGATTGCTTCATCACCTCTCAATCCTCAGAATAACTGTAATGCTTATCATTAAAAGAGGGATGGATCCTACTTTATCTCCTGGTCTGGTGGGTTATGTGATGGAGGTGATCTCTTGCTCCTGGGCATCCTGGCATTGCTTCTGATCCATGGGCTCAGAATGGTGTTCATTGGCCTTGCTCAGAGAGAGGGCATGGTCAAATCACCCTCCCCAGTGTCTCTGCTTCACTGACACCACTCCTGCCTACAACACTAATACCGTGTAGGTCACTTGTTGCTGGCTAAATATGTTTGTGAAGAGCCACCAAGTCACCTCTGCAACACATCCATTCCTTTGCTGGGGTCTTCATTTGCTGAAAATCTCATGTTTTTATCATAGAATCATTAAGGTTGGAAACAATCTCCAGGATCATCTAGTCCAACTGTCCCCTTACCACCTATGTTACTTACTTAAACCATGTTCCTAAGTACCTCACCTAACCTTTCCCTAAACACCCCAAGAGACAGTGACTCTACTGCTTCCCTGGGCAACCCGTTCCAATGCCTAACTACTATTTCTGAGAAGAAATTTCTCCTAGTTTCTGGCCTGAACTTCCCCTGACACAACTTGCAGCCATTCCCTCCCATTGCTAGTTATCTGCGAGAAGATGCTGGCCCCCAGCTCACCACAACTTCCATTCTGGTAGTTGTAGAGTTGTTATGAAGTCAGTGAGACCAGAAGTAAAGGAAACTACCTCAGATAATAGCAGTTTACAGCGCACAGTCAGTTTTAGAGTATACTGGTCCCACTGCTGTGACACTAGCCTATGACAAACCAAGCATATCCCCAAAGGTGGCTTTTAACTAAAGCCTTCAAACTAGAGAGGACCATGTTTCAAGCTGGACTGTTATCCTTCCTGCTTCTTTGAACACCCCTGTAGCCCTTCTGCCCTTGACAGATGTCTGGTGACCAGATGTGACATGTAGCAGCTGATTTTCGACCATCTTTCAGGCTTCATATGTCAACAATGTCAATAGGTCTGAGTGAAGCTCACAGAAACTTGTACGGGGCACGTTTGGTGCAAGGAGGCTAAAGAAAAACGCTGTTTAGTGAGTTCCACAAAGAGGAGGGAGTCTCATTCAACAGCCAGCTATTTGTGAATAAATATATCTATTCAGAGGGGGAATTGTGTAAAACAATATGTTGGCAGCGGCTGGTAATTTAAAATGCAGCAGACAGGCTGCTGCTCACATTAGTAACCTACGAGATACGTTGCTTAAATGGCACAATCAGCTCCAACCAGCTCCTTGGGAATTACTGAACCATTTGTGGCTTGCTTTATTCTTAGAGAAACTTGCTCTACTGTATCTGTTTTCTTTATTTACATAAACTTGATAACTTTAAGTGACTATGGTTTCCTTTAAACCATATGCTTTTCATTTCCAGAAAGCCACATATAGCCAGCTTTTAATATTACTTACTTTGAGCTCCTGGTAGGGTAATATTTAACAGTCCAGCACTATGCAATTTGTTTCATTATTTTTGTCATTTCTTTTCATCTCTGATGTGCAACAGATTCTTTTCGCCACTAAGTTTGGAGCTAAACTGTATACATTTCCTGTGAATTGATTGCGCCTTGTCCTAATAATTTGGTGCTTATATCATCCCCTTAATTTTGCAAATGCCATATGTTGTACCACTGTAGACACTGTAATGATGGGCTGTGTTTATATGCTGGCCTTTTTTTCTAACAAAGAAGTATATGGAGAATGGAGATTAGATGGTGTGTTTGAAGTAGGAAGTGGACTTTTGAGAAGCAATTGAGTAGATTCTCATCTGCCCTCAGCTACAAATGGAAGTAGCTCTGTTAAATGCAAAGAAAGGTGCTGATTTAGACCAGCTTGCCCAAACATGAACTTGAGTATGATCATAAAGCAGATTAATCACACTACTCAAAAAAGTACAATGGGGAAGTAGTTGTTGCAGTTTTGTGTAGCTGTGCTGCTAAGATGACTTTTGCAAGCAGCACCTAGAGCTCACTGCAAGTCCCAGGCAGTAAATACTGGCCAATTCAAAACCAAAGTTGCTGTTAATTAGGGCCAAGCCAATCGGAGATGGTCACAGCACCTCTGTGAATCACATATAGGAGAAAAAAAACCTGCAGGCAGATGCATTTTACTACTGGAGAAGGGAGTGAGAAGATGTAACAAGCTGCGTGGACACCAAGGCCAGGCCCAAAGGAGAGGGGAAGGGGGAAGAATGAGGCACTCCGGGTGCTGCAGAGAGAGATTCCCCTGCAGCTCGTGGAGAAGACCATGGTGGAGCGGGTGTCCCCTTGCAGCCCATGGTTAAGGATGGGGAACAGAGACATCTACGGCCTGTGCAGAGATTGATCCACGCCTCAGCAGGTTTGCTGGGGGACTTGTGACTTTGTGGGAGACCAGCCGGGGGAGTCTGCGCCTGAATGTCAGCACCGTATGGAAGGGAGTTGTGCTGAAAGGCCTGTGGTGAGGAGATGGCTCCCCGATAGAGAGGACTCATGCTGCAGAAGTTCGTGGACATGACTCTCGCGTGGGTGGAACCCCACGCCGCCGCAGGGGAAGTGTGTGTGTGTGTGTGTGTGTGTGTGTAATGTCACCCCCCCACCAGCTGAGATGGAAGAATGGACTGAAAACCCCCACTCCCCATTTCTCTGCCCCTCCCTGTGCTGCGAGTGGAGGGAAGAAGGGAGCAAATCTATGATTAAAGTCAAGAGCGCAAAGAGGCGAGGGGTGGGGGGAAGTAGAAGTGTTAAGGTGTGGAGAAGGTAAGCAGCTTGTGAGGAACCGCCAGAACCCCACTGCCCATTCCCTGCCCCTCCCAGTGCCATGGTGTGGGGGGGAAGAAGGGAGTAAAATCATGAGGAAATTTAAGTCTGCTAAGAAGGGGAGGGGTGGGGAAAAGGTGCTTTAAGACCTAGCCACATCTCATCATCTCGATGCCGGGTCACTGGGTGTATAGTTGTAGTAGTAATAAATCACTTTCTTTTATTCTGTGCTGAGTCTATTTTGCCCATTGCACTAATTGGAGAGTGATCCCTCTGTCCTTATCTCAAGTCCTAAGCCTCCCAATATGTATTTTCTCCCCTTTTCTGCTGAAAGGGGGAGTGAGCGAGTGGCTTGGTGGGCATTGGCCTCTAGCCAGGGCCAGAGCACCACAGTAGTTAAAGAAGGAATTTGCTGTTAAGAGGATACTAGTCTATTCTTGAAGTGCCTCATGCAGTTTCCTTTTTCTGTCCAGAATGGAATAAATAGGATCTCAGGAAGGCTAGGTGGAAAACTGGCTTTTAAACATGCAGCTGAACTGTGGACTTGACTTGCATGGGTAGCTGACCTCCAATGGCCCATGGATGGATGACAGTCTGCTGGAGCAGCCAGCTAAGGCAGCCTTTATGCTTCCCATGGTACGCACATGGGACAAACAGACCAGCTGGTACCTAAGAAGAAAGAAGAGGTTTCTCTGGGGTGTGTTCTGGGTCTTTTTTATATTTTTCTAAGTGGGTCAGGATTTTTATGATATATTCAGTAACCAATGGACGGAAGCACAGAGAAGCAGTTTTTCAACTTAACTGTATCTGCCACCTTCACCTGCAGGACCTGCCTTGTCTGTCCAGTCCTCACTTTGGAACCCCAAACTGCTTTCTTAACATGTCTCCCCTCACTCGTGGGATCACACAATATGGTCCTGCTCAGTCTTCCTCTCTATTCACTCAACCATTTTCATCAATTTTACAATGCTTGTGAAAGTGACATAATAATAATAATAATACCAACCAAGGCTGGGTTCACCCAAGTAAAATAAAAACTAAATCAAAGGTTGTTTTGGTGGTTTGGATCTTGGTTTTAAACTTTGTAGTGGCTTCTTTTCCCTAGCACCTTTTGATCAGACAGGATATTAACATCATTCTTCATTATTTGTTGCCTCAAAATGACAGCCCTTAAAATCAGTGATGAAAAAATTAATTTGGAAATCTGCTGAATGGTGACCTAGAGGCAAGGGGATACACTAGGCATTAAATCCAGTTCACTGTTACAGGCAATCACATCATCCAGTTTAATTTATAAATACACCAGCCTTCACACAAGCAACAGCGTAGTAAGTCTCAGCCCATAGCATCCATCAGAAACCTTTTCCAGACTTTCCCTTCTTATAATCATCACGTTTTAAAGTTATTGATGGCTAGTTTATAGTAATTTATTCTCATGGCAACATCCTTTATCTTCCACGGCTCTTCCACAGAAGAAACTGCAGTGCTGCTTTACTTTGATTTTTAATTATTCACATCAGAAATAATGCCGTTAAATGCTAAAGATCAGGATGAGGCCTAATGTGTAGCTGTGATGGGGAAAATAATTCCCAGATATCCTGCTGAGCCCATATGGTAATTTCTGTGTTTGGGTATGCTTGCAAATGTCTGATTCAGCATCAGAAAGAGACAAGGTAGTGAGGGAGCAAGAAAAAAAGACATTACAAAAGAAATTCTCCCTCTCTTCCTCTAAATGGTGGGTTTCTTGAGCTCAATCCTTCAGGAGTGACTGGAGTAATTACTGGAATGGAGATTTTCATTCCACTGAGGTGTCATTTTAGAAAGTCACTCTGCTGCTTTCTGAGCAATCCCTATGATGATGCCAGCAGACAGTATGCTGTGTCGTCATCTGCTCATGATCACAGCTCCATCCCAGTCCATAGCAGAAACTGAGAGGGAAGCTGGTTTTAGTGCTTCTTCCACATCTGATTTCATTTCACCTTTCCTCATGAAAGAGTGACAAAATTTAGGATATGTTTGTTATGTCAAACTACACATGAGCTCCAAAAACATGTTTTGAGAGGGCTTGGCCAGTACAATGTCTTTGTGACCCAGGAATTTTCACATTGGCTCCCTTATTCTACATGAGGTTGCGATTCCTCAATTTCACTTCGCTCCATAAATGGATGTTTATATGTTTAATTAGGAAGCAAACCATATAATCAACCTTCTGTAGATAGAGCTGCACAGTGTAATCAGTCTTGTTCAGCTTCTTTGCATGCTCCAGGAGTACCAGCAACTGCTGAATTTATCAACAATGTTGTGGCTTTAGTGGCAATTTGCCCAAGGATTTCTCAATAAGTACGAAGCAGCAAGCAGTCCAGGCACTACATGGGCTATGCCACACATCTAACAGAGTGGTTTCATTCTGTTTTGTCAGGAAACCAACTCCAAAGAAATCAGGCAGAAACACAAGTGACAGTAATAACGAGCTGCTTACCTTTTTGAGTTTTATTTTCTTGCACTATTTCCTTTTTGAATTCCCACAATGTGCTTGTCTGAGCAGTGCAAGTTATCCCAGCTGGCATTCAAGGTTATTGCATTCTTGCTGAATGGTCCAGAGCAAGCCCTCCAGGCAGTTGGAGGTACAGAAAGCAGGAGAAGGATGTACAGCATGCCCTAGAAGTGCAGCAGAAATACAGAGGTGCCTCTGCCTAACATAGCTCACAGTCTAGCAGCTCCTAGACTCAGTGGTTAGGAAGTATGTCTGGGACAAAGTTGATGCTGGCTGTGAGCAGGATTCTTGGGAGGGTAGTCTATGGAAGAAAGCAGGAATGGAGGAGCATTTCTGCATCCTCATAGTGGAAAGGTCTTCTCCTGGTGCTCCTCATGCAAGCATAGGAGGAAGGAGTTGTATTCAGAGGGTGAACTGAACTGTCTTAGGAATGAATTTGTCCTTCCCCTTCAGCAGCACAGGGAGCCAAGGAATACTGGCCTCTAGCGGGTGCCTGAAGTGGGTCTCTGTGACCTCTTGGTAGGAATCTCCACACTTACAATCTGTGAGTGCCACAGTATTTTCCAGTGAGAGTGCATAGCCTCTGTCAGTGGGCCACAGGGTTACCAATATCCAATCCTCTGGGTCATGCTAAGGTCTAAAGCTGCCAAAGATGTGTTATTTGCATGTTCAGCCCCATCCTTTTTGCCTGCACTGGTGTAGCAGCAGACTGCCAGAAATATCTCTGCTCTGATGGAGGCAACTCTTTCTGAACACAACTTCCACTGTCCATCCCAAACCTACTCCTAGTCCCAGACCAGGCTGTTGAAGAAGAGCCCTCTCTCCCCTGCTACTTACAGTTAACGAGGTGCTGCACATCCGTCAAAACGATGCATCAGGAGTGCCTTCAGAGATATTTTCTTGTTATTTTGGTTTTGGCAGCCCTCAGTCCCTTCATGCCACAATCATTTTAACCACTGACACACTAATCCTTTTTGACACTTCCACTTCTTTACTGCATCCAAGCTGCAGTGAAGTGCCTCCCAGGCTTCCACCACAGCCCATTCAGGAGTGTTGGACCTCAGTCCTGGAGGAGGCAGAGCTGCTGTATCCTTGCATGGGAATGTCTCTGCATCTGGGCTTCACACATCCATGAGAAACCACAGCATGCAGTTTGTGTGTGTGTGGGGAAACTGGGACAACCTCTTGTGTCTCCTAGTCACCCAAGAGGTTTCTGGTGCAGGGAAAACTAAAGGCAATAGGTGAAACAAATGGTTCAAACAAGCAAAACAACTCTGGCAGTTGAGTGAGTGAATGCACATCAGCAGGTCAAGAGTAACCACCCACACGTGCTCTCACTGGTCATGGGGACTAAAAGATAATTCAACTTACCTGAGAGATGAGAGATCTACACTAGGTCACTTTATTACACATCTTTTGCACATTAAGATCAATTATGCAGACTGTTACCCAAACTCCCCTGATGCACAGTACCATTTTTAGATGTCATTGAAGTGCCCATGTATGTGTGCAGTTTGGGAATATAGATTAAAAAAGTTTACAGATTCTGTGGAAGAAAATAGAATTGTAGAATCATCAAGGTTGGAAAAGACTTTCAAGATCATCAAGTCCAACTATTAGCCCTACACCACCGTAACCACTAAAGCATCTCCCGAAATGCCTCATCTGTCCATTTTCGTAATACCCCCAGGGATGGCAACTCCACCACTTCCCTGGGCAGCCTGTTCCATTGCAGCACTGGAATATACAGTCTGACAAATGTTGGAGACTGACTTGAAAAGCAGGCAAACTATGCCCTGAAATAGGTGCACTGAATTAGATGTCTAAGGCAATATCTGAGAATTCACAGGGATACAGGTGTTCCAGCCAGATGATGTTCAAGCTTTGTAATAAGCCAATAAAATCTTCTTTGGCTTGGACTCAGAAATGGAGATTTAGAGACTGATAGATTTTTTTGGAGCCCAGAAAGATCCATATTATTTGATTACCCCCATAACACTGACCCACACTAATCAAAATACGTAGTGTTTGACTGAAACATGATTTCCCAAATGGTGTCTGAACATCATTTGCTACAGAAAATAATTGAAGAGTCCCAAGGCCCGATTCCCCACTGCTAAGTAATTACTGATGCCTATGTAATACTCTATTGATTTGCCCATGTTTTCCTACGCTCATTTTGCACAGGTGCTAATGACTTACAAAACATAAAACAGTGGAGAAACAGCCCCAAAGCCTTAACAAGAGTAAATCACAGTTCAAAGGTCCTTAATTCCCTTATCTCCCTATCTGTTTGTGGTGTATGTTCCCTACAAGCCATGTGGAAATGAATGTGACCTGCCTGTGGAAATGTTCAGTATTTAAGGCCCCTTATCTGCAAACGTAACCCCACGCCCTTCCTTGCTGCCTTATGCATGACATGTTGTCACCAGTTTTCCTGCTGGTTTTGTGGACCATGGCAGAAGGAACAAACAACCATCGGCTGCTCCGGAGATCAGGAGTGCAGTGATTCTTTTCAACCACACAGCCCTTTCAAGAATCCCAGTGGTCCTGTCAATCAATGTTTACTTTTAATGAGCCCAATTAGGTATATCTCTCCAGTGCAGGATTATGAGGATTTGAAAAGGGTCAATTTGTAATGGTTCTTGTGGTGGTTGCTGCTACCTGCAACATTAATGAAGATTTATTAAATTAACAAAAACATGTTTTTTCAGTAATCCAAATTTGACACACACAGTTAATTAGGGTTGGATTCTATACATGCACCAGCTTGGTGAGCTGCTTATATCTTATGTGTGCAGAATTGATTAGCTATAGTCCTGGAATATTCATCCAGAATTTTGCTGTCTCTATTTATAATCCAGTTTATTCCCAATAACATATTTTAAAAACTCAGTGGAGTGCTGCCTGTGTTTAAACAAGAGATTCCCATAGGATACTTTTTTTCTCAGCATACTGTAGCGTCCTCGGAGAGTAGTAAGGTTGCTGCAGAATGTTTCTGGGGCCTGAATGGGAAATTGATTTCATTTTTTAACACTTCTCCAAGCCCCCAGCCTCAATTTAATGCATAGGACAATAGTCAACTACTTCAACAAAATCAGTCAGGCATTAAGAGAAGAAATGTCACCATAATACTTCAGGGAGGAATATTAATGTAACCAACCATCCCATTAATTGCATCTTTTGCTCAGGTTTTATCACCTTAAATAATATAGCTCAATCAAGGAGACCTATGTATATTTCCAATATTCAAGGTTAGCTTCAAGGGAAATGTTCTAGCCAGATGTGTAATCTGGACTAGATATCTAGTAAATATTTAATAACAACGAATCTGTCGTCATTCAGCAAGGTGAATTCAAAGCATCTGACCAATCACTTTTGGATTTTTTTACATCCAGATGCAATGGGAGGTTGTCTGGTTCTGCTGAGATGCAGCAGGTGTCTAGGTACTGAAAATTTTACTTCTGTCCTGGCTAAGATACAGTCTCCATCCAGCCAGAGGTGGAACAGGGTTGTGTAAATAGATTTAATCTGTTTTGGGTGGCTGTAGCAGTACAGGCTTTACTAATAGCATGCCCGCTGGAAAGGAGACTCTTCCAACATCTATCCAACTAAGGTATTTCCATGCTTCTCGCATTACTGGCATTACATCCAAGCATAAATCTTAATGTATTTTCCACCTGGAGCACTGGGTAGGTTTTCAGTAAGCAAAACCCCCACCCCTGAAATTATAGTTATAAGTGTCCAATTTAGAAAACACAAAATTACCTGTGCATTGAATGCTGAGGGTGTACTCTCAGTCTCCTTTATCCTCAGTATTCATTACTATAAAAAGGGGCATAATGAAACCTCTCTATCTGGCTTTACCACTGTATATGGACAAATACATGAAAGATCATGAGGCTTCTCAGTTACTATTACCATGGATGCCATACCAATAATTGAGACAGACACCAGGTTACCCTGCAACGAGACTTTATGCAAACCATGACAGCAGTGCTTAGCTGGGGGTTAAGATAGCTCTAGTGTCCCATTAGATGGATACCCTGCTGACTTTCATTTATAGGAATGAGGAGCTGTACTCCTGTTTCAGGTCTGACTTGCTGAACCTGCTCCCCGTCCCCCTGTGCCTCCCTCCCCTTATGCTTAGCCTGGATAATTGCTTCACATCTGAAACCAAATGGTCTCAGAAGGGTGAGCCAGCAAGGTGGAAACATTGCAAGCACAGCAGGGAGATGTTTGACTCTGGGAAGAACAGGAGGAGGCTTTTTAAATAATGGTGACAATTCCTGATGATACTGAAATTTCCTCTGGTCCCCAAAGGTTTCACACAAGTGGGAATTCTAGCTGGGCAGGAAGACATCATTGGTCTTTAACTAAAATTACTGGCAATATTTGTGCTGCTCCAGCCCTGAGTGTCACAAGAAGCATAGAGAGTCCCACATCCCCTTCCCTCCCCTTCACACTAGACCACTTTTCTCACCCTCCTCTCCAATGATGATTTGGCAGAGAAGAGGTTGTCCTGGAACATGTCATTGGGCTGAGTGTTGGCTCCCACAAAGACCTCATACTGAGGCCTGGGGTAGTCATGTCCACCCATAACTGCAAGTGTGCTGAGGCACCTAGCTTCTGCATGAGAAGGTAAATCCCACAGATGTCACTTTGGTTATCCCTGGGAATTAGCTATCGGAGGTAAGGCTTTAACTAGTTTTGGTGAATAAAAAACTTTGTTCTTGGTGCTTAGGCTTCTAATGGGAATAATAATATTGTCACACCTCACTGGCTTGTTGTAAGTCATGTATATTAAAGATTATGAGATGCTCAACTGGTATTGTTATGAGGGCTATGAAAGCACTGAGAGATATGAAGTTATACCAGTGTGAGCAAGAGAAGGAAGATAGAGCCTTGACTGATTGCTTTTTTTGTCTTGCAGATAATGTACACAGTCAGTGCCAATCAAATAAGGAAGATTGTGGAAGTTGCCATGAAATTAGGTGTTCTTACAGTTGAATTCTGATATGAGGAATTGACCCAAAGCTGTTTCCTTTGATTAGCACATAAAGGTCAAGGCTCTGTGTTCAAGAACTTATACTGCTTCCAGCCTCCTTTGTGGTTGTCATGTCATTCAGGCCTCTGTGTGTGTGCAAGATCTCATAAGTGATCACTGCGGGAGAAAATACTGAAGGTTTTAGTCAACTATTGCAGAATAAACTCTATGGAGGGTTCACAATCACATCTGTAGCTGATTTGTTAATGCTTGTTTTGGGCTTTCAGAGTTGGATGGCAGAGAGTAGTTTGAGTTGTGAGTAGGCTGAACCCATAAGACGTTTTGGCCTATGTGCCTGTTCCTGGTGTCATTCAAAGTTAAATAAAGAAGTGTCACTAGCAGGTGATGTCTTCTTACACCCAGTTCACCCAGCAGTGTGCAGGGATGGCTGACCCACAGCTTTTGTGTTGCATGACCCAGAGAAGCCCATGACAGATTAGAAAGATTTTGTTGGATATCTTTCTGTGTGCTTGTGCTGGTCTCATGCACATGCTCAGGTGTATGAGGGACTGTGATTTGCACTAACGAGGGAAGGGGTTGTAGACTCATCAAACCTCCCCTGTGCTCCTGGCCAGGCTGGAGAGGTGTAGGGTCAGGCGCTGAGGCTATCCCTACAAGTCAGGTGCTGAGGCTGTCCCCAACAAAGCTGCACACCTCGAATGGTGTGGAGGGGTGGAAGGGGTGGAAGGTTTGGTGTCTTGGCAGCACACCTGAAGTGTGTGGCTGTACACATGCTCTGAGACCCTGTATCGTATGGGGGTTGCAGATATAAGACCCACTGTCCCACTGTGTCCATCAGAGAGTTTCCGACATGAGGAGAATGAACAGCTCTCATCCACAGATTCGTGGGGTGATGGGGATGTATGGGGAGACATTTTCCTGGTCTCACCCTCCAAACATGAGACCTGACAGGCTTTCTTTGTACTCAGAGGGAGAACCAGGATCCCAGTAATGCGTCAGAGAAAACTTACTCTCTTTGCTTATTAGCTACAATTTAACTGCTGCCAAATGCCAGGGCAAGAGGGACTTGTGCAGCCCATAGGCTTTGCTTCTGCAGACGGCAGCAAGCAAAGAAAACCTGACCTTGTCACTGGCTGGAAAACGGTAGGAAACAATTCTGTGATTCTAAGAAAGGGATGTGGAGTAGCCTCATCTCCCCTTGCTGGTGTTTGGTGGTTATTGCAGCCTCGTCTTTGTTCCTGCGCTCAGACTTTGCACTGCATTTCAGCTGTAGGTTTGCAGGATTTTCCATGTGTTGCCAGTGAAATGTTTACACTTTCCGTGTGCATGCTTATGGAGGTAGACATGAGCTTAATTCTTTTGGTGAAGTTTAACTAAATGGGTTTTTTTATTTTCTGGAAGGCCTAGCACCAGTTTTCAGTTACTGCAAGAGGATGCTTTAAGTGGTTCCAGCATAACTGTAGTTGCTGGGAACAAAAGGGAAATATTAGAAAAAAGAAAACTTTAAAAAACCATTTGAATCAAAGTAGACTTGCAAAAATGTGGATTTAATTACATACAAAGGCCTTAGCCTTCGTGGTCAGGGATTCTACGAGTCATGATCCTCACCAGAGAGGCAGGAGGGAGGCTGAAGCCACGCACACTGATCTTGAGGAGACAATCTTTTGTTGCTGTGAACAAGAGTGCCCAAGTCCGGGGCTGTGTGCCAGGATGTATGGGCCAACCTGGAGCTTGCTCTGAACTCCTCTTAGGCCAGCAGTCTCCAGGGCCTGGATACAGCAAGGCATGTCGGATATAAGGGGAGGGAGGAAGGACATGGTACCTCTCTGCAGCATCATGGAGTTACCTAAACTAGCAGCAGCACTGGCACAAGAGCAAATGTGCTATGAATACTCTCAACTTGGAAATAGCAAGAAGATTCCTTGCCATCAGAAAAAGTGGAACAGCTTGGTAATAAAAATAGATCTGTACAATGCCAAAAAGGGTTTGTACTAGTTGATGAAGGATTCTGTATGATGTGGGAACCAGATGTGATTATTCAGTAGGCAATTTTCAGGCCTTTGTTCCTAAGAGGGTGCTCAAACATTGGAACAGAGAGGCTGCAGAGTCTCCATCCTTGGAGATACTCAAAACCTCATGGGAGATGTCCCTGAGCACACTCTCGCTGACTGTGCCTAGGGCAGGGGGCTTGGATGGAATGGTCTTCAGAGGTGTCTGCCAACCAGAGCCGTTCTAAGGTTCTGTGGAGTAAGTACATAACCCAGTGTCAGAGAAGCAGATCTCCAGTTTCTTCTGTGTTTATTTTTAGGTTTGCTTTTCATGAACAAATACATTTCTATTGCCCTCCTGTATTGATTCCCAAGCTATGCATCACTTCTGTCTCAAGCTTGTAGGAGTAAGTGAAATGTGAGTGGGACCAAGGTTGGACTTTTGTTCTGAAGCTTAGGATCAGACAGGATTAATGCTATTTTTAAACAAGATTCAGTGGTGTTGTGCTGTGTATGACAGAAAGCTGCATATCCTCCCCAAAAACCCTAGAGAAAGAGCTAACTTAATGCTTTATCTCCAACAAACAACAGTACATTCAAGAATACCTGTGGGTTGGCTGTTCTAATGGCCTAAATTTTGCTTTACTCTTTGTTTTCACTTTTCCCTGTGACCTTCCTCTACTCAGTTTAGAGGTTTTATTCACAGAGGGAGAAACCTTCATGTTGCTTATTCCCACGTGCTTCAGCTAAGGGTTGTTTTGGGAATTTCTAGAAATCTCCCTCATGTAATGTCTACCTAGGATCATGAAGATGTGTGAATTCAGAGCTGTGCTGGGATGCTGCACTGAATGATGGCCAGAATGCTCAGCACAGTGCACAGGTCCCCTCCCACAAATGCAGATCCCACAGCCTGTTCAGAGCCTCATCCATAGCTGTCTGTGTATGAGGCTTGGAACCTCTACATATAGTAGGTATTTTTGCTATTTATCTTTGAATAAGCTTTGGAAATTAATTTCCTCACCTTTTGCTTCTGGCTCTATTGGTTAAAGAGCCATGGCAGGATTTACTGCCCTCTCTGACTTTAACCTGCTGTTCAAGGCTAAAGTGATTGAACACTGGCTTGCAAACCCAGTTCCTCTATTTTTTATATCATATAACTTTTGCTGGTATTTCCCTAATGGCCTAGGAATGTGTGTCATTTTTTCCAGTGAAATAACCACCCATTTATACATTTCTCTTGAGCGACAGCATGATCTGACATTGCATTTAACCCACAGCAAGATATTTAGTTTGTTGAATGGGTACTAAGAGGGGACAAATGTATGCAGCACGGTCCGTAATAGACAGTCATTTACCAGGTAAAATACAGCTCATATTGTAAATACAGCAGGATTGAAACAATGGCATTTTCCAGTCCCTTCTTTCTCCTTTTCTGCTGCATAACCCTTCTAGGAAATCTATATAAATGAACTTGATATATCAGGATTAAACTTATAATTAACAAATCAGTATGAAGCACCATTTCAGCAGGACCAATGTCACCATTAGGTGTGATGAAGCCCTGCTTTTCTGGGGATGCCTGAACACCTGCCTGCCCCTGGGAAGTGGGGAATGAGTTCCTCTGTTAGCTCTGCTTCTGTACATGACTTTTGCTTTACCTATTACACTGTCTTTCTCTTGATGCAGGAGTTTTCTCACTTTTACCTTTCCAACTCTCTCCCCCATCCCACCAGCTGGGAATGAATGAGCTGTGTGGGTCTTAGCTGCCATCTGGGGTCAAACCACAATAACTAGTAAGTAAAGATTGTGACTGTGTTGTTTGAGGGATACCCCAGAAGTAAATGACAGTGTTGAAACATCCCTGTGTAGTGAGGAATGACACAATCATACATGGATTAATGCAGCCATGTGAGCTTTGCCCTGCCTCACAGGATTCAGGATAGCACCCAGGATCCCAGCTTATGCTGCTTGACTGAGTGGTCTGTACAGAGATCTGAAAACCTGTGCCAGCGTGTTTTCTTGGGTCAGCCAGGGATGTGTTTGCCAGTACTACAGTTACTCTGCTGTGACACCTTGCAGCCCTTTCTGAGACCAGCTTCCCAGACTCCTCACAGCAAGTGTAACCTGAGTTACACAGTGGAGGGTACCTGGAATCATGCAGAACTAGGGCTCCCAAGTGTAATCCAAAAGCCCCTGAAATCACCAGAATATTTCTGTTCGTGATAGTGGAGGAGTAGGTTTCTCTTGCACTGAAATCTCCCACTAATGTAATTACTGTCCTCTAAGGGAAGCAAATGGAAAAGTGAAGATGGCATTTTGTACATCAAGGTCACACATGCTAGCCACCTCTCAGCATCTTAAGCAGCACTGCATGGTGATTTTATTCTTTTCCAGACATAAACATATGTGAAGTGCATCACAGCATAGCATCCCTCCTGTCACTCAAGGTGTGTTTTCATCGAGAACAGGCAGAAGATGCTCTCCACCTCAGGGTATGGGGCCATCGGGGCAAATGAGGGAAGAGCATCACATCTGACCTGAGCTGAATTAGGGACTGGAGACAGAAATTGAAAAGACTTTACTGTGCTGACCCCATGGCTGCTTTCAAAATCTGATGGCTCCACTGACCCTGCTCTGTCCATACATGTTCCAGGACACGCACCCTTACAACTTCCTGGTTCTTACATCAGCCCAGCAGAAGGCATTTTTGTAATAAAAAAAAATATTTCTTGGCTTGCTAAATGGTTGTTTCCTTATTTTTTAGGAATTGAATCATGTGTACTCTGATTGGAAGCATCAGAAAATCTATGTCACTGTCTAGCTTTGTGTTTACACTCTGGATGAAATTATAGTAGATCAGTTTAAGTCTGGTTAGTTCAAATAAATTTAGATAGAATGGTTCTTGAAAAACAAATAAAACATATAAAAAATTGTGTCTGGTTCAAAACTTTCTACCAGGGAAATTTGGGATAGAAAATTAAGTTCCCTCTAAAACTTTTCAGGAGAATACTTTGTTTGACTATCCAACTGTATCTATTCATTGATTCCATGAATAATTCAGTTCCTAAAGAGTCAATCCTCTCTGCTCTCCTCTACCTTAATGATGGACAGAAGTCAAGGTGAATCTTTCCATTAACTTCCATGATCTGTGGATCAAACTCTGAAACGTGATCATGAAGAGTCAGGCATTGATAATGAATCTGGGCACAGTGAGGTTATCTCTGGCCCAGGTATCCTAATACCAGGGTAAAACCAGGGCAATGAGACACAGAGCCGACACTTACCCTGCAGTGAAGTTGTTTGGAGCAGTTGTAAATGCAGTGAAAGCCAGACACTGCAGACATGAGCTTGGGAATGCTTGTTTTATTGTCTTCAAGGAGATTTGTACCTTGAAGAAAATGACTTCGTAACCAAGCAGCAGGATGTTAATTGTATCACATTATCATTTGATAATGGAGCGATTTAAAAGTGTGAGTACAGCAAACAGGAATTTCTGGTTTGTGTCAGACCCCTTAAAAAGCCCTACCTTTATGTAGGGCATCAGGATTTTTCCCTGCCACATTCTATTTCCGTTTCTTATTAAGAGCAAAATTGATTTGATGTGCCAAGGGCTTTCCATTTGCATTTCAATTACAGATTTCAGTGGCTTCTTAGGCTTTCTGGGCTTTTAAAGGACTAGTATTTCCTATAAAATATTCTGAAGAAAATAATTTAGGGGCTGGAGGTGGAATGAAGTTCATTAAAAATAAAGCTTATCACAAAGACTCCCATCCCCACAGTTAAGTTCATTAGTGATTGCTTATATTTCCATTGTTTATTAAATAAGTAAAGAAATAGTTATTACTAAGAGCTGAAAAACACTCTAAGTGAACAGATGACTTGCATGATTATACATGTCCAGAAGTCTTCATTCACCCCAACTTGGTTAGCAGTGAGGTAATGAAGTCCCTGGACATTGTGTGAAAAGGGGTAAAGAAGTTGATAAGGGCAATAAGAGTCCAGCCAGGGATGTGAGAATTCAGAAAACCAGCACAGTATAGACATCTAGGAAGCCACAAAAACTTCCTTCAAGCTCGAAATCCCAGAGCCCCAATTTAGCTGGGATTCCCAAGAATAGGGACCCAAAGCAGGAAGAAATCATAGAATGGCATGGGTTGCCCAGGACCCCAAGGATCATAGAGTTCCAACCCCCCTGCCTCAGGCAGGGCCACCAACCTCCAGGCCTGGATCTACACAAGGTTGCCCAGGGCCCCATCCAACCTGGCCTTGAACACCTCCAGGGATGGGGCATCCACCACCTCTCTGGGCAGCCTGTTCCAGCACCTCATCGCTTTTTCTGTAAAGAACTTCCCCCTAATATCTAATCTCTAAACCTTCCCTCCTTTAGCTTCAATCCCTTCCCCCTTGTCCTGCCATTGTCAACCCTTTTAAAAAGTTGATACTCCTCCTGTTTATACACTCCCAGCACTTGAGCTCTCTGGCTCAATTTCATTTACAAAATTTCAAACTAAATTGTTGGGATAATTTGAAAAACAATTCAAAAACTCTTCCCATCCCCCACCAGCCCCCAGTCTCTCACACTGAGCACATCTTCATTCTGGATATAAAAGAAACCCCACATGCAAATCTCAAATCAGAATTATCTCCACATTTTTCTGTGCCAAAGGGAAAGGACCTTCATTCCCAAAACAAAAGCTAAAGATGCAGCTGTTTAACATGACAACATGTTTTATCTCTCTGTCTTTGTAGAACCAAGCAGAATTTTTCTCCAAAAGGCATCTCTGCACTAGGACCTATTTATTGGCGGTATTTTTGCAGCACATGCACTAGATTGTACACTGTGGGGACTCCTGTCAATGATGCCATCACTTTCCTTCATGCCACACACTCTCCCAGCAGGGTCCTTATGGACCAGCTTTCCGAGCTCCTGCTCTGGCTCCTCTGGCAGAGGAAATGCAGGAAATACAGCCTCCTGTGAAGCAGGGAAGAATTTCCATCCAGTCTGTAATTCACTCTGCTGTTTCCATGTACGACATATGCCCTTTCCTATTGTTGGAAAGGAAATGAAATAATTACACTGCCTGCAAGAAACATGCTTTATGGCTTACGTTTATGATAAAATTATGGAGCTGTTGCAATGAAATATTCCATCAATACATTAAAACAAAGCAAAATCAGTGTGGCAGTAAAAAACTCTTACTGTCCCTCTTTCATCCCTGGTTTTCTTTCGTTGCATTTATTTAGTGCCTTTATTAAAATATTTCTGTTATAATACTGGTTTAAATGCTATATTGTTTTTATAATGGTATGATTTTTATTGTAACATCACCTCCAATTTAATATCTCTTTCCATTATATGTGAATTGCTACTAAAATGGAATTGCTGTTGTAATGGATGTAACACCCTTGTAGGAAGTTTTAAGAGCCATTACTACTACATAATTACAAAAGAAAAGCCAGGAAATGACACGAGGAAGAGGAGAGCAAATAATCTGGTAACCTGGAAGTGAGAAGAAATACCTCAGAGAGAAAACACAAGAGACAGATGTTGCTGGACCCTGGGCTGGAGATCCTTCTATCTTCTCAATTCCTCAAATGAAATTGAGAAGAGTAGGATGGAGCAATGATTGCCCTGAAAAAAATGCCCACTCAGACTCTGATTTTCTAGTGATTGTGCCTTCAGAGCACAATGTGCAAAGGTAAAAACTGCCTCTTTCTTGGTGAAAAGGGAGCTTAGGGAAGAGCCTGAGCTCCCTTATTTATTTCACTTCTCCCGCTACTAATCTCGTATTGTATATGCCCCTTTGGAAGCTCATTGGGTGGCTCTTCTTCCTCCCTGGAGCTTTAGCTGCTCATTCAAGTTGAATTTCTATTGTCTTTAACAGTAGCATCCAAGATTACGCTGGGGTATCCTCACCAGCAAAACCAGTTTGTGCCCGTCTGAGTAGGGGAGCCCCATGCATCCCACCATGAACACCTGCAGATCACTAATCTGACCGTATAGACATACCAAAAAAAGGGAACACTCACCCAAAAAGAGAGAGCTAAGTTTACTGAGGTACCTTTAGCTATGGATTTAGATACATAAACTGAGGCACTCAGATTTAACAGTAGCTTCTGCTAATGTGCCATGCTTTAGTGAAATAATAAAATTAATCTATGATTTTAAAAATTCTACAGATCACCCAGATAAGGCATGAATACATTTTATTTTTCACGTGACATTGTGAGGGAGGAATAAAGCCCCTTATGTTCACACAGTTCTCCTTTGGATCATTGAAACATATGGCAGTAGATTTATGGCAGTTTAACAGAAGATTTGTATATACATGGATACAAACTAAATATGCATGTAAAACTGTAGCTGACTCCTTTGCACTCTAGCTGAAATTTATCTCAGGGTGGATCTGCAATTTCCAGAACATGAATTACAGTTTGAATTCTGAGTAACAGGACTCACTGGGTTGGTTAGCCCCCATATCTAAGGATAATACATTTTAATCTCAGCATCTCTCTGGGGTGGTGTAAATTAATAAAAACCCCACAAAAAACAGCAACCCAAAACCAACACATGCACACACACAAAACTCCTGAAGCCAGTTTGATGAATTTCTATGATCTTATCTCTGCAGAGCATTTTCTCTTTGGCAGGGTAGAGTTTTTGTGCTTCAGCGGATAATATGGGAATTCAATCATTGTTTTCCAAAGTACGTATTATTTGCAATAGTGTGGTCTGGGCGATTGCCTTTCTCAAAGAGCAGGACAATATTTCAGCTAACAGGGTGGAAATCAATAGCAAAAGATTAAAGCTCAAAGGATGAACAAGTGCACGTGAACCAAAGGAGAAAGTGACAGGGAGTGCTGCCTTTAAGTGATAGCAGGTGCTCCTGTAGCCGAAGAGGAGAAGAGATGCTTCAATTAGCTCATCGCTGTGCTCCCGACAGACACTGCTTTGTTCTTAGCTTTGAAGGATTCTTTCCTTTCTTCTGATAGGTTTGCAACTCCCTACCAATTTATTGTTGGAGCTTGATCCCGTATTCCAGTCAATCCCTGGTCATTCTGTTATCCTGCCTGATGACTTCTTTGCTAACGACATTCGGACTGAAAATCAGTTTAGTTCCCCTAGTATAACAGAGTGATTTCATGCCTGCCCCACACAAGTGCCAGGACTCCCACGACTGACAGCGATGCCAATTTGCTATCTCCTAATAGCTAAGCCTTCGGAAGATGCTGGGGTCAAATAAGCAAATTGCCAGTTAGAAATTATTAGGAAGAAACCAGAACAAAACACTATGCAGCCAAGTGGTGAGTACTGTGTGCAGCTTGGCTCTGCTCACCTCTAAAAGGAGAGAAAAGGGTTGGAAAAAGCCAGCACAGATACCCAGATGTGTGGTGGAAGGAGATGTTACACAGCCTAGGGTGCTTCAGTTTGGAAAAGATTTGGGGTAGGTAGGATATAATTAGAGGTTGCAGAATGAGGAATGACATGCACAGGGCAAATAGGAAACAACTGCTCCACTTCTTCCTGCTGAGGAGCTGGGGAGGAGCCGTGCAGTTGACAGGTTTGAAAGAAGAACAAAAGAAATACTTCATTGTGTGTTTAAGCTTAGAAACTCCTCTTCGCAACATGTTGTGGATGCTGAAAGTTTACAGGGCTACAGACTGACAGCATAAATTCACAGGTGAATAGTGTATCCTTCCCCTTCCTGGCTAATAAGTGCCTCAGCCCCCAGTGCTGGCCACTGAGAATGTGCCGTAGAAACCTTCTGCCCATGGGTTCTCGCCTCAGGGAGGGTGATCTGAGACCAGTGAGCCCTTAGTCCTTACCAGTACGGCCATGTATATGTAAACACTGACAGACTGCATCGAGCCTCAACACTGCAGCTCCTGACACAGAATGGGCACAGAGACTTCTACCTGCAACATTCCATCTCCCCTCCCTCCATCTCTCCTCTCACTTTGGGGAGGGCTCAAACTCATCTTTTTCTTTGCTTTGAGGAATTATGATGCATGAGCTAATTCACATTCTTAGCCCAGGGTAAATACAGATGGTGGGATTTACAGTGTGGGGTTAAGCTAGGCTCAATTACTTTGGGCCTGCTATTGCTAGAGGTTTGCATACTGAGGCGTTGCTGTGGATGTGCTAGTGCACAGGAGCTTGTTAGGATGCTCTAACTTCATTACATACCTGAGTAAGCAGAGTGCAAAGGGCAGAGAAGAGGGAGAAAGAACGAGGGAGAGTGACTTCTGGCCACCAGAATGTTTTCATGGAGAAACAAGAGTATCACAGCTCTGACTACTTTACTTAGCTTTGGGTTGGGACTAGCAATTGCCTTGACAAATTGTGCTTGGCAAAGTGAAGTAAATATGCCCCTTTGCCAGACGGCTCCAACCATGGCATTAGCTGTTCCACCATTCCTGTCTCCCTGTCACTCACTGTCACTGTGTTACTGTCACTCCTGTCTGCAAAGGTGAAAATATGCCAACATTGATCCTATACATGGTCATAACAGTTCTGACTCCCAAAGACCACAGAGAATTTTAACCCTTGAGTGGAATTAAATGGATTTTGGTGGGAGTTTAGAGACCATGTATTCCCTTAAGAACATGTACCTTTGCCTAAATTTGGTCTATCACTGCTGCACAGGTTGGGAGCAGAAGGTAATCCCAGTATACCCAATTTCAGTGGGCTTCAGCTGACGTTCTTCCTGTGAGCAAACAAAAAAATCTTCAAATCCAGGTACAAGGCTTGAATTCCCAGCACTGACAGTACCAACAGCTAAGTTAAGCTAGCTGGAGAGCTAAATCTCACTATTTGGAGCTCATTCTAGCAAGATCTTTCTGATTACTTTGCTTCCAAACACAATTCAATAAATTAGGGAACTTCCCAGTGAAGTTAAGTAAATTAAAGACTGCTGCAACAAGGGCATCACCTTCTCCACATCAGGATGATTAGAGGTGAGCATAACAGTAAACATGTTTTGCTTCCTCTGTGCCTGCAGTGAGGTGCTGGTGAAGGACAGTTCTATCTCTCTCAGCTAGTGCTCCTGCCCAGGAAATCTCCTGTATTGCTTCAGGTGACAGGTAGGTTTCTCTGGCACTTGTTCCAATTGCTTCTATTAATGAGTCACAAAACCTGAAAGAATTTCCTTGCCGCCTGACACAGATGCCTGCTTTGCCTTACTGAGCCATGCAAGCCAGGGAGCCAGAAAACACCAGGCTGTGATGTCTAGCTGGTAATTTCTTTTCAGATGAGGGGAAGCAACGATGATAACAAAGTACCAAGGAAGTGGGACAGCACCGACGGATGGTTCTCCTGTGCTGATGGGTCTCTGGAGATCCTGCAGAGGTAGCAGCAAGCTTATAGCCTCAACAGTTCTTAAAACATATATGATTTCATGGGGATAAGGAAGATGGTGTTCCAGAACCACAGCAACCCACATCAGCACTGTTCAATAGCCAGAAAGCCACCTGAAGGAGACCTACAGGTCAGTGTCATAGCTGGGCAAAATGCTACTGCGGTGGCCAAAGCTGAAGAGCCGAGGATAAATCCCTGAGTCTGTATGTGTAACATCTTGTGAAAATCAGGGTGGGATGAGGCAGGGGGTAGTGTGACAGGTTTTGACAGTCGTCCAGCCTTAAGCTCTACAAACTCAGCTTACATCCAGTGCTTTTAGAAATGCTAAGGTAGAAATGGTTTGTATGTCAGGTCCAATTGCAGAATGATGGGAATGTTATACTTTTCCTCTGAGCCTCGGCTAAAGCCAGAGGCAAGGTAAAAATCTGGGACAAGCTGCCATTCATAGGCAGAGTGATAGTGGTGTGTAGCTCCTGCTAGGAGAAGCCACTTGGGTGAACTATTAACTTTTTTCCAGATAAATCCACAGCAGAAAACTGCAAATACCAGGCAGCCAGGGGCTCCCTTATTGCTCAGCACCCTCTTTAACTTCTGCTTTTTATGGCCAACGGAAGATTCATGGTCTCCTGTTCCCAGTTAGCTTTGCTGAAGATGAAGTGAAAGGTTGATGTTGCCAATAAATAGCCTTAATACCCATGGCATATCAGTGATACAGAAATGGAGGCCATGAAGAAATTTTGGAGGAATAAAAGAAAATAAGACTGTATCTTTAAAAAAAAAGGAGAGCACAGAAATAAAACTTGGTCTGTCTTTTTCTCTGTGAATTATGAACTGGTGCAATGATGCCGCAGGAACTCTGATGTGCTTCTGGATTTCAGGTGTTTTTATTCTCTTTCTGCAGTTTTGCCTCTAAACTCCTACCAGCACCTGTATCACAATATTTTGCTGGCACCATGCACAAGGAGAAAACTGTGGAGGGGAGGGTCACACTCACTGCTGTTTTCTTGTGTTATTCACTCCCACCAACACTGAAATACAGTTGTATGACACAGCTTCAAAGTTTAAAATTTATGACTGGCTTATGACATAAAGCGTCAGGGAATAAAAATCATTACAAGTCAAAGAGGTAATTATGCTTCTATTTTTTCTCCTATAATAATATTCTTTCTATAATTTTTTCTTTTTTCTTTAAAAATTCTGCTGGTCAAGTATCAGGTATCGGGTTGTTTTCCTCATTACATACAACATTTCCACTATGCCTTGTCTGACCCAATATTAATTTACTTACGTTTTGTGCGTTTAGAGTAGTAATGAGTGATAAGTTCTACTGAGGCCTCCAGACACTAAAAGCTCTCTGAAAGAAGAAGAAAAGCAGGGTACATATTAGGATTTGAGATACAAAAACCCCTTCCTGGGGACTCAGGAACAAAATTCTTGTTTGTGGAAGAGGCTAATGTCGCTCTACTTTTGGCACCTGGCACAACTAGATGCAGAGTTTGTCTCCTGTTTGGGGGCCTCCCTTGTTGACATAAAACTGGCTCCTCATTCACTCCTGGCAGCTGTGCCAGCCACAGCACCCTTTGAGGAGTCGAAAGCCCTTGGGGAGTTACCAGGTGGTAGAATTTGTGAGGAACTTGAGCTCTGACAAACACAATTGATCCAAAATCCAGCATTTCCCACACCAGCATGAACTCCTCCTTCAGAAAGAGGAAAAAAAAACAGCTTTCAGGAGAGACATTACACAGCTGAGGTGCTATTTCTTTATGTTAACCAGCTTGGAGGCATGAGAAAGTCCCTATAACTTTCTGATAGGTGAGCATCGCCTGTTGCAGGGTTACACGACGCCTACACTGTGTGACACAAATGACATCCGTAGCGTGGTTTAGGTAACTACCTGCTTGCCATGTTTTCTCACCAGCCCTACAGCACCTCCCTGCTCATAACTCAGCAGGTGAATTCACAGCCTCACACTGACAGCAGCCCAGAAGCAAAGAGACCGCATACAGCAACCTGCAGAACAAAACACGCCACTGGTATTTATTAACATAGCCTTGTAAATCAAAACACTCTGCTTGTCTGGTGTCTTGTCCAGAAATTATTGGCTCATTTGTCTTAGCCATATTAAGCAGGCCGCATTTATCAAGGTCGCATAAAAGCAGATATGTAAAGACAATCCCTGAACAATAGATATGCACATATATCGTGCCTACAGCAACTGCCTGCCTTGCAGGGATGTACCAGGTGGTTGGCGTTGCCATGTTGTATGGAAAGAGGGAGAAAAGGTGCTTAGCTTCTTTGTGTAGGTGGGGGACAGAAAAGGAGGTGAAACTCAGAAACTTCAAACCCCAGGTCAAAATAATGACAGAGGTTGAAACACGCTGAATTCAAGGACCTTCTCCTGGTTTTGTGTGAATAATTTAGCAAATATTTTAGGAAACTGCATGAAGTAATAGCAGTTTTCCCTCTGTCTTCCCAGTATACCCCTATGACATACTGGGAACACAGATCTGGACTGTACGCATGTTGCCAGAAAGAGCTGGAATAAACTTTGCTGGCATTCGCTCATCAGCAACACGTCAATTTGGATAAACTTCCATCAGGATACACGTTACATCTTACTGGAGCCAGCTGCCAACCACGCTCACATTTTTGGCTGCTCAGTGGCCAGATCCCTCAGGTGTCTTTTTAGTGATTTTTCTGCTGGCTACCTTGCCAAGGTCAGTAGGTCTAGGGCAACTATTTGAAGTTATCTGTTGCCTTTTCACCATTCAGGGGTTATCTTCCAAATCAAATGCAAGCAAATTTTAAATGGTTGACAGTCCATAAAGTGGAATTAAATTTCTCTCCCTGTGATTGCTGTATGTTTGATACACAAGGGGACTTTAGCAGAGTAATATATCATTGTGCTGGGCAGTGCACAGACAACCAGGGAGTCCCTGCCTGAGTGAGTTCCCACACTTAGAGACAGACTTTTTCACAAAAAATTTATAGTCTAATCAGACAAAACAGAGGATGGCTGGGAAACGGCAGCATCAGCTTGCCCTGAACACACATCAGTAGACCTTGCTTGCAGAGAAAGCCTGTCAAACTGTTAAAAATAAAAGAAATATATTATTTTCTTGGGTTTTTTTTAAATTAAAAATATTAAAACTGGTGTTTCAAAAATCAGTGTTTTAAAAATCCATCTCTTTTAATCTGCTTTATTGCAAAAGAAGGTATATAAGAGGCAGTGGAGTAGCCTCTGGGAAAATCACATACTATACACTTTTTCTTATTTTTTCTTAGATGTCATCAAGAAAGGCATAGTATAAAAGCCTTGCTCAACTCCAAGATGGTCAGAATTACGGATGTAATAAGACACACTAGTAAATATAATAGTTTGGATTTTTTTCCTGTAGAATTGCAGAATCTTTTTACTGAGTCTTTCTTTTTTACCCATTTCACCTATCCATAAACTCAGTTGGACCTAATCAGTATCTGTATGTGTTGGATGGTAAAATAAATGTTAAAAACCTTTAAATCATCAGAGATAGATTTTCCATACATCACTGCCATAGCCTCAAGGCCTGAGAGCCAGCAAACCCCTAGAGCTTGCTGGAGACAGTTATTTTGTTAGAAATCTGAACATCCCAGCTCCCCAAGACAGGTGTTTCTAGTGATGATGGGTGAAACAATCACATCTTAAAATGCTCCCTACTCCATGCTCATATAATGCTGGTATAAATGGTCAAAGCAGAGGTCAAATTACAGGACAAAGGCACCCTTTCTTACGTGTGTTTTCCTGGGACTTTCCTGTGATCTGAATTATTTCTAAAGAGGAAATTCCACTTCCACAAGAAACATTGCGGATTTCTGAATGAATATTTTCTGTGTTGGTCTGGAAATGAGACCTTAAAAACTCTATATGTGTGTGCATATCTTCTAAGTGTAAGACAGAGGAAGGGATACTGTCAGGTGAAAACTGACCACTTCACACAGGGGATGCAGGTGATGGAAGGCCTGATCCTTGCTCTGAATCTGTGAAGATCCCAGACGATGCTCTGGCTGTGAAGCCATGGATGCACATGGATTGTTGTGGTAGTTTCCTCAACAAGGAATCCCCAAGAAAGGTACAAGTAAGACACAACTTGGCTCTGTAGGTCATTTGCTGTGTTAAACCTCCTAACCACTGAGTTATGTCCATTGTGGTACATCTCCCTATATCACTGTGATGTGATGAGGAGTTGTGAGTAATGCTTCCCAGCACGCTGAAACCCACAGGTGTACATTCCCTAGTAAATGGGAAAAAAAATGGACAGGAGAAAGCTTAGAAAGAGAAGAAATTGATAAGGTCTTAACTGTCTCCTTACTTAAAATACACATACTGTAAGTCAGGTATATAAACATTATATGTATAGTTGTGGCTAACAGTGGCCCATGGTCACTATACATAACCAGAAGAAATGGGCAGAAAGGAAGATACTGGTTGGATAGTTGGACTGTCTTAAACAGAAGGAAGCCAAAACACAAGAGGCTGCTGAGAACTGCGGAGTCTCTTTAGTATAAGTAAAAATACAGGCAGTGCAAACATTTTGTGAAGGACTTCCAGAAACTGGTGAAACTCCTTTCAAGAATGGTCTTCTCTAGGTGATCTGAAGCTCCTTCTGAGCACTGTTTCTTGATGGTTTTGTCATCCCAGCTGGCAAACCACTGCGTTACAAAATTCCACGTCAGCCTAGCATTTCCCTAGAACCATAGAATCATAAAATGGTTAGGGTTGGAAGGGACCTTAAAGATCATCAAGTTCCAACTCCCACCAGAGACTGGGGTGTGATGCCAAACATCTACCGGGCTTCTGACCTGGAGCTGAGCCTGCCTGGGGTTGTACCATGGGGATTGACCAGCTCAGCTCCTTTCCTTGACTCGGACAGCTGTACTGCATCTACAGCCCTTGGTGCAGGATGCCACATTGCACGCAGGAGGGAAAGGAAGCTGCAGATATATTTTCTAGGTGTGTCCACTGCAAATAAATCACCCTGTATGAATTATGGAGTGAGACAGGGTACACAGCATGATACTGCTGTTATAAATGCCGGTGTTATTAGTTGTGCTGGGGTGCTGGAGGAGACAAATCGGTGTGGATGGAGCATGGATGTGTGGTATGAAGATTAGGTGTGATGGATTATTTCTCTGCATTTCTCTGGGACTGCAGCACTGTCTGAGGCCTGTGTGTGGTCAGGCAGCCTCATGGCTGGAGAGGCGGGACATGCTGGTGTGGCAGGGAGATCTGATGCTGTTATGTGGGTGGCCGTATCAGGGTATGCAGAGGACGCGATTCATCACTTCAGTTCCTTATTTCTGATTTCCTGCTGCTTCTGAACAGCAAATGGATTTGAAAATGCAAGCCTGTGCAGCAGCAGGACTCTCAGGGGTGGCTGCACGTGAATGGCAGGTATAAATTGTAGCCCCTGCAAGCAGTTAGGAGGCCTGTGGGAAAAAGAGATATCATAACATGAAAAAGAAGGTCAGCTACAATGCCATGAACATGGAGTGATCACTGTTGTCTTATAGGGTCTTTAGGTACTAGCAGAACTACCCAGCCTTTCACAGCTGCCACGTTTCAGAGGGCTGCTCTGAACCAGAGATGGCTGTGGGATGAGCAGAGCCCCAAGCCCCCGCCGGAGGAGTTTGGTCTGTCTGTAGGTGTCAGGCAGGAGGGATTTGCTGTGGGTGGTTTTCATTCCCTGCGACTTAGTAAACACAGAACAGGAGAGTTGGAGGGAACTCATGAATCTCCCATGACAGTGAGATCCAAATGTTTCTGCAATGCTTATATTCAAACTGGGGTAAAAATAAAAACTGTGTCTTGCTTGCAGTGATCCATCACAGATTATTTTCACTAAACTATTTCACCAATGTGTTTTGGAATAAAAACGTGAAAAGAGAAAAAGCAATGGAGCAGTTACAAAGATCTCATTGCAAAATACAACTTTCAATCTTCCTTCCTTTCTTTCGTTCTTTTGTTCTTTCTTTCATTCTTTCTTTCCTTCTTTCTCTCGTTCTCTCTTCTTTCTCTCTCCCTTCCTTCTCCCTTTCTGTCTCTCCCTTTCTCTCTCTCTCTTTCTCTCTTTTTCTCTCTTTCTCTTTCTTTCTCTCTTCCTTCCTTCCTAAAATATTAACAGTCTCAAAGGGGAAAAACTCACAACTTTGGGAAGAAGAATTTATCTCTTTTTCCAAACAGTTCTCAGGTACCATGTTCCAAAGTGTGTAAGTGACTTAGGAAAGTATATTTTTGTCTTCTGAAGGGACATGGGTCGTTTGGCAATTACTGCCAGGCATGCAAAAGGTGTCAAAGAGGGCTGCAGAGATGCAGAACAAAAGCGAAGCCAGTTCCCAAAGGAGGGATTGTCAGTGACTTCCTTGCTTGCTGGGACAGGGGATCCAAAATCATCAGCATGGCTTTGGAGACTGTGAACCCTGCTGTGTGCTCGGGAGCAGAGGCTGGTGGGCTCTAAAACAGCATTTTGCTTTGGGCTTTTCCTCCCCTATCACTACTGACAATTCCCCATGTAGGCAAGGGGAGAAGAGATGCCCTGAGCCCTCATCTTCTCTTAATGGACTAGTGCTTGCATGTCAATGGGTGGCTTGTGCTCAGGGACAGGTACCTGAAATAATGCAAATTGCCAAAATGAGCTTTAGTTGGAGATGTAATGGACTGTGTGGAAGGACTCCAAATGGGGAGATGTAATAGATACTCGGCAATGAATTATATCCCCAAACCCCAAGCAACTTTTGCAGATCTGTTGTGTAAGGATGCTTTTAACAGCTGCAGATGAAGAGCATTCTCGTAACAGCCTCAGTCTCTGGGAAACTCTGCAGGGATTTTGTGGGCTCTAATCCTCGCTGTACCCTAATTTCCATTCTCTTCACTAGGGCCCTTATGTGGGGAGAGTCTGGTTTTGTTTTCAGTCCAACCCATGAAAAAGGCAAACCTCATCAGCCCCTAGCAGATGTGATGAGCTGATCGTTATTGAAGATGATGTATTTGGGATTTGTAATTAAAATTAAAGCTATTTGCTATAAAACATGTAGAATTTAATTCCTTTCATTAGATATCTTAGGCTAATTGTTGCATCCAGTGGGGAGCAAATGGCATTGTAATTGCTTGATATCTCACGCTGGTTTGATTAGAAGACGATAGGAATGGGAAAAAATAACTCCAAGAAGGGCTTTATCTTTCTTTCTTTGATTTCTGCTTGGTGCCAAGCATTTTTAAAATAAAGCAGAAATTTTAAAACTGACTTTCTGTCCCTGTCTCAGTGAGATGGTTATGAGGTTGAGGAGTGAAAACGATGGTTTTATTTACCTCTGGAGAGGTGCTGAAACTCTCAGTTGAAGAATAACACTGTTTTAGAGCTGAAATTAATAAGCACTCACTGGTCACACAGAGGAGTTCTCCTGAGTATTCTTTCTATACTTCTGCTAGGGAAACTGAGGCACGGGAAGGCAAAGTGGCCTCGGGTTGCACAGCATAACTGGCAAGGACAAAGACTGAGCCCAAGGAGTCTTCCTTTCCTTCTAGGTTATACAGTTCTCAAATGACTGTGGTGAAGCTCAGGTAGGTGATGAAGGTGTGAGATACTAGTGAGTCTCAGGGAACTGCTGCCACTCCTGTTTTTTAGCAACTAAATTATACTCCTCATTTTTCAATGGATGCTAGGCAGAAATCTCTTATGAGTGGTGTTTGAGTAGTGGGACATGCATAACTGTGTATGGGAAGTCTAATTCCTGTTGTAGCTCTGACTGTGGCATGCAGCTTCGTAATGGTGTCCATGCAATGTCCATACCTGCCTCTATGCTGGAAGTGGGGAATAGCACCAGTTCAGTGCTAATCCCAGGATTAGCTAACTGATAACTGGGGAAGCATTTCTCCGTGAAGGAACAGTGCACTGGGTCAGATTGCCTCCTCTTTGGACACTGAGAGGTGGGAAGAGGGCATAGAGAGAGGTTACTGCCACCATGAAAACAGATTGAGAAGTCTGGGGAAAAGAAGATCTGAGAGAGTTTGGGAGTGGAAAATAAGGCAAGTATAGTGCAAAGAAATACCAAAAAGCAGTTCCACCTGTGAAATATTGGTTTAGAGGGGACGTGATACACTTGGGATAAAGCAGATGGCAAAGTTGTCCTAGGCTCCCTGTAGGCATGCACAAGCCAAAAAGCCACAGCTGGGTACCTGGAGGGTTATGCTGCAGACACCCAAGGTGCTGCTGGATGCTGAAGGCTGTAAAGGAAAGCAGGGAGGTGAACAGACAATGTTGATGGAGTTTGGCCTTTTCATGGGAATATCAAGACCAACCACAGAGGGAAACCTTTCCATGGCAGAGATCAAGGCAAGGAAGTTGCCTTTTGTATGGGCTCAGAGATTGTGGGAGATATTACTGTGGAAAAGTGAAAACAGCAGCCTCAGAAGCGTGTCTTCTCTCTTTTGGTCTTTAACAGGAGTCTTTTCACCTTCGCACTGTACAGTAATTGATACAATGACATCACCATGGCCTCAGAGAGTCCAGCTCAGCTGGCTGTCCTCATACCACTCCATCCCCATCAGTGTGCAAGTAAATGCCTGTGCAGACAATTCCATCCCCCAGCAATGACCCTTTTATTGAGAAGCGTGCTGTGCATGGCCACTGTGACAGTGCAAGAGGCAGGGCACACCTCAGTATTTTCAAGATGTTTTTACAACACTCGCTGCTTCAGACTCTGAGCAACTCTCATTCTTTGTTAGCATCCTCTCCCCAGCATTTCTGCATGGTGAGCGATAGAGGTTGATACGCAGAGGTCTCTCAGGTGCCACAGATGTCTTGTATGCTGAAGCTCAGTTACCTGCAAGCATCTAAGTTTTACACCTAAGCAGGTCACCTCAGGTGCCGGGAGTTAATGAATTTCAGATGGGGCTGAAATAAACTCTAAAAAGGCCCCCAAACACTGTTTTTTAACCAGAAAAAGGTCTTGGTGGCAGGACCATGGTTCCTTCTTGTATTGCACTGATTCCTGAGGCAGCCAAGCTAAAGCAGCTGTGCAGGGATGCGCCAAACCCCAGCTTCACCCTGCGAGGGGGAGCTGTGGCAGGGAATTTGTGGCTATCATAGGGTGAAAGCAGGCTCTTGGGCACATATCTCTTCTGCCATTGTGTTTGAAGCTGGATGTAGCTGATGGCCTTCAGAAATGTTGTGAGTGGGGAAATTTTCTTTTGTACCTCTGGATATTAAATGCGACAGCTACTTCTCCCAGATTCCTTTTTCTTTCACTAAGAGGTTCACCACTGGGTTTTTTTCTACCTCTTCTTCTATGGTGACAGTCTCTTACTGGAGATTTTTTTTCCATTTGTGCTGCCACCTATGACTGGCTTTTGCTAATACAGGTATGCTGGCACCTTCTGCACTTTCTGCTTTTAACTTCTTAAAATAATCTCCCCTCCCACATTAAATAAGCTCCTTGTGCGTGGATTTAGTCCACAGTATGTATGACATTTAAGTCAAAAGCCCAAACATAGTTGGCTGCTCTGCACCAGACTATATTAAGCCCATCTGAGCAAGAATTTCTAGTGAGCAGAAGGGGGAAATGTCTCTGTGGCTGTTGTACTGTCAGCTTTTCCTATCCAATTTAATTAGTTCCGTGGAGCTCCTTGACTAAATTTGCATATAATTTATTCTTCCCTCCCTTTCCTTGTTATGTGCGTTAATTATTTTCATGCAGCATGCTCAGGGCTCGCAGATGAAGCGCAGATCTGGGTGAACATCTCTGCCTCCAGCAGGTGGTCACCCCAGGGAAGCGTGGCTGTGAATAGGTACAGGGGGAGAAAATTGCATATGATAAATCTAAAGTTAGGCAGAGTGAAAGGCGGGAACGGAGCTGACTGGGTCTTCCCTAAGTCTGTGCATACAAATACGGAGGTTGGTGGGAAGTGGCTTTATGAAACCAGCTTTTGCTGCTTGCTTAGGGGTCAACAGTGTGTTGATCGATCCCTTTGGGATTTTGGTTTGGAGCAAGCAGACAAGAATTAAAGAGAAATAAAACTGCATCTCTAATTTGAAGTGGTTTTTAGGGGTGTGCAGAGGTATTGCCTGGGTGCAGGCTGTCACTGGAGGAAGCATCATGAGGTACCAGGGCACATGCATGGCAGATGTCAGCCCTGAAGAAAAGGTGTGGGACGTAATCAGCCGCAGGTTGATGACTGTTGCTCCTGTCACTGCTATGGGAGCTGCTGGAGCAATAACACTCCTCCCTCAAAACCCAAGGGCTGTGGTGAAACCTGCAGAAACTGGTTTTGTTTATTTGTTATATAGAGACACATGAAGTGAAAAGCTGACAGTTTCACACCTGTGCCTAAAATCACTACAGTCATCAATCAGGACCTGATTTTTCCAGGTAGTTTGCTGCTTCTTTGGAAGGAGAAGTCGAGTGTTCCTTGTCCTGGCATGGGGCCAGCAGTGACCACAAGGTCCAGCTCCTGGGTCCTCCTGCTGCTCCTTTTGTTGTGAGGAAGTAAAAAAAAAAATAATAAAAAAAAAATCTGCCTACATATTGACAGAATAGCAGGTCCCCTCCTCCCACTCAGCTGCAAAAACCTAGGTTTACCTCCACCTTACTCTTTCCATTTATTTGCTTACAAGAATGTAGAGGAATTCAGATAAGCAGCCTCCTTTTCTCTGTGGTGGAGCCCTGGTTTGATGAGACGAGGAAGGGGACGTCTTACTGTTCTGCTTTGCATCCAAATGAAGATAGTAGCAATCTAGTTCTGCATGAGAAGCATAAAAAATGGTCATTTTATGCTAGATCATCTCCCGTTGTGCAAGGTAAAACAGCTTTGCATCTCTGTATGGCAGAGGCAGAACCACTTAACCACAGTCCAGAGGTATATTTTGGTATCTCCCTAAGTAATGATATTACTGATAATTAGCAGGCTGTCTCGTGGCCCATAGTTACTTCTAAATTTGTCAGTGGAGAAACAGTTTGTGGGAGCTATAGCATCCTTATATTTTTATTAATCCATCTGTACAGCTGTGTTCTCCCCCCACAGTAAATGTCAGATACGGGAATTTGCAGGGTGGGCAGAGGAAATGCTGTGTCTGGAAGGCACAGATTGTTGGTTAAATAAATCTCCCCCAGGAAAGCGTTTGAAGAAATGGGCGCATAGGGAGAGGAAAGGAGAGATCTGATTCCAAACAGAGAGAGTGAATTTAGTTTAAATACCTCAGACAATGGAGCAGAGATTTTTAACGTGTGACATGAGCAAATGATTTTTTTTTGAGTGCTTTGTTTACTGCATAATTTAAAGGGAAGATTTTTGTCGCCCTTTGCTACATAATTGAATTTTTATAGTGCTGTTAATAAAAATATACATCAAATGTGACAATTATTATTCTTCAATGGATTTTTATATTATTTCGGTCTGAGAGAGAGATGAGAAAACATTAAGGGTAACTCTAAAGATGTGGTCTGAAATCATTTCTATGATTTAGTACTTCTTAAAATTAGTGAAATAGTTGGATGTCTTCTCTACTTCTGTGAAGTAATTCTAGGTTTTCAGAGCGAGTCGATATATTTTAACAGTCGCAAAAGAGGGGCCAATCCTGCAGTCACTTTCAGGTAAAAATCCCATCTGTTTCCACGGGAGTTCTGTCAGAGGAAGGGAGACAGCTGCATCAAGATGCATAAATGTACGTAAAAAATGTCAGTTCCAGTATGTCATTTGTTTGAGTGTTGAAAACAGCATTATCCTTTCATGTCCCATACAGTGAGGCAGTAAATCATTTTAAAAAGGTTTGTAGATAAAGAAAAATACACTTGACCCTTTGTGCTTGATCCTGGACCTTTATGTCACTCCCTTGGTTTCTGGGGGACACGACACAGAACAATGTCATGGACTTCAGTTGTGTCCATGAGTGGAACAAAGGTGCAATCTCTACAGCCTGTCCTTATACTTCATGACATATAAACTGAGGGAGTTCAGAAAATTATTTCCTTGGTTTTTTTATTAATGGGGGGAAAAAAGACACATTAAAACTCTGCCATTAGATATATTTGGGGCAGGAGTTTCTAGCTGAAGCATTTCTTAAAAGTATATTTATCCTTTGAAGAAGAAATGGCATTATTTCCAGGATGGAGAAAATGATGATTTAAATATGTTTTCTGATAATGGGACCACTTTGTTAATGAACAGTAATTTTCTGGCTACCTCCGGAGGAATTAAGCTCACGGATTATATAATACATCTGTGAAAGCTTATCTGATTGCCCAGTAATTGTGACCTCATTGTGGGTTGTGCAATTAAGCATTAAGCTACTATTTGGCACCGTGGTTAATTGTGTTTTACTTTTGTGATATGCTTGTTGACAATACGGAACAAAATTACTGATAACAGCAGAGGGGTGGGAGGAACAGCACTATCTGAGCCCTGTCCCCTCGCAGCACTGCAGGTGCCTCTCTCCAGTGTGGAGGAGATAATCCAGCAGGCAAAGAGCAAATGACAGCGGGGAGACTCTCATATCCAGCATGAAGGCTTTTAGGCCAGGCACCAAAATCCTTTTGCTTTCAAACCAATGTGTTATGCTGAATGAGGTAATAGGTTCAATGTGCAAGGGAATAGTTTCCCAGGTCAAATTTGAGGATATGTCTTTTAGATATTTTCCTACGTCAGGTCATAGCTTTCCAAACATAAATGGTCATTTGGGAATATGTAAACCAGAAACACTTTAGAAACATTTTTGGAGAAGTTTTGCCCAAAATATGAATGTTAGTCAATTGGAAGTGGGTTTTGGAGATACAGTGAGAGATGAGATTAAGGTGAGCACAAAAACAAACATTGAGAGGCAGAGATAAATGACTCAACAGTAGGAAAGCAACTCAGCTCTTTTGACCTTCCAACTGGTGTGCCAAAATCTTCAGGTGACCAAGGGCCAGGACATGCTTACCTGGTACCTCAGAGAGAGCAGGGACATTGGGAATGGTTGATGGGAAGGAATATATGGTTACAACATTAATTGCAAATCAGGAATTCATGTGTGTCTCTCACGTAGGACAACTCATTGTAGACACCTTTTTTGACCCAGTGGATTTTCTTGTCATCCTCGCTAGAGATTTGTGCTGTGCATTGCTCCCTGCTCCAACAATTCTCTCCTGCTTGCTGTAGGACTTGGCTGAGCATGAAAACTAGCTGCGAGCTGCTGAAGACCTGCAGGTCCCCATGTGTTAGTGCATGAGGATCAGAATGTAAAACAGGGTCAAAAGAAGAAATAAATTTGTCAGTTCTTTCATGCTGAGAGAAGCAAGAAGCATAAGCATTCACTGTGGCTGGTTGCAGTAATGCAAAGTGAAGAAGTATTTAAAAGCTTTTTATTGTGGTGTAGTCATCCCTTCTCAGTTAAACATGCTTCCTTTGGACCTCCTCCTCTTTGGACTCTGCCATCTTTTGGATAGTACATCAACAGTACGCCCTTTTCCGTCATGATGTATTGTGCTCCTATATCTTCTGAGTGAGCTTTCTTTATAATGATCTATTAGTGAAATGCATCATTTGAGTGAGGATGATGATGATGATATACTGCTTCATGGATGATGCCATCCAAAGAAAAGAAAAGGTCACACAACAAATTCAATAGAGTTATTGGTTAAAAGTCAGGCAACACATCATCTCCGAGGCTGCATTCCTAATGCCAAGGAGGACTGCTGATACAAGCAATGCATTCCGGGGACCGCGTCTTTTATGATTGAGCCTGAGCTGACCCCTGGATGTCAAGGGAAAGCAGTAGTTTGTATCATCTGAACTGAGAGAGAATCAGAATGTTTTCGTGTTTGAAATTACGCTTATGACAGTACAGCAACAAATCTCCAGAGAGCATGTACTTCTGTTCTGGACATCCTTCTGTCTCCTGGGTGCACATTCACAACAGTTCCATGCATATTCCTCTGCCAAGGATAGTTTGAAATCACGTGTATCTTTGTGGAACCTGATCACTTGGTTCCATGCGACCATACATGATGCTAGCAAATAAGCTTTTTTGTGAGTTGAAGTTACCAATGTAGGAGTATAGAATAGCACCTACCAAATTCTTACTTTATTGCAATTGTTTCCTTCAAGTGTGAAAATATATTTTAAGATTATTCCCTCTGCTCCTTTGCCACAGCATTCAAAAACCCTGCTATACTGAGGCTGAACAAAAAATATTCTATGTACCTTAGAGGGAATTTTTAGAAACGATGTGGATTTTTCCCCTCTCATGTGTCTTGTTTGTTTTCTTAAAGTCCTAGAACTTTGCTGTGGAAGGGCACTGAGAGACACACATAAATAATGTGCAGAACTGTATACCAAAATGACTTAATTGTTTAATGCCTACTGAAATGTAAATGAAGCTTATGAAAGCACTAAGAGATTTGTCTATCCATCCAAGGTCAATATATTGAGTAAGGTGCAATTTGCCATGGGGGAGGGGTGTTCCAATGAATATTCCTGATTCTCACAAAAAGTCTTCAGGCTGGCCTCTCCTTTCAAGCCCCCCATATTTGCATTTGTTGATAATGATGAATGGTTTTGTAGTGCTGAGATGTGACATCTAACTGCTTGATTTTGCCATTTCATATGTGATAATGACACGCAATGCAGCTGCTCAAGCAGTGGGAGTGTGACGTGACTGGCACTGGCCTTGGAAAATTGGAAAGGATGCTTTTGAGGCCAAGGGCAGTTCTGTGCTGTATGGGTGTTTCAAGATGCTGGGGGTGAGTTGGTGCCAGCATATAGCTCCCCAACATGCCCTTTTCTGCAGAGTGGGGGGTGTACTCACAGTTCTATCATTGTAAGGGTGGTCAGATATTTTCCCAGTTGGAATCAGTGGAGTACTGCAGCATAAATTTGAAATGTGATGCATATATTTCATCTCATCCACCATGATTTTCTGTTTTTTTTCCCATATCATTGCCACAAGAAACTGACTGTTGCTAGGGAAATTGCACGGTATGTGCCCTGAAAACCTCAGTACACCTGGGTCTCTGCCTCCATTGATGTCCTATCAGTCAAGTGAGGGATGGCTTTTGGGGAGACAGTAGAGGAAGATTCATCCTGCCTTCAGCTGGTTTCCTGAAAAATGCAATTCATTGATAGCTGGGAGCAATTGTTTTGAGGCCTTTGGTGCTTGTCTTCTAGTCAGAGGTAGCGTAACACCTTAAGGAGTAGGAACCTTAACCAGTAAAATCACAGAAATTCACCATGCATGGAATAATTACTGCAGAAAAGCTTAGAGAGTCTTGGCACTTCAGCCAAATTCCGTAATTTTCATGTCACTTTCTTTTGTTTCAAGAAACGTATGTTCAGGAATGCTGCTGCTGCTGCTTAATTTGAAGCTGTTTCAATGAACTTAAATTGCTTCATTGTTATTAAAGCTTCTCGGCAAACATGACTTTTCTGGGTTGAGTTAAGGAGTCAAATGAGATGGAAGTCTGAAGGTTTCCTTGCTTTTAAAAGCTTGAGGAAATTTCTGGTAATGAAGTAACAAATGCAGCTTGCAAACTATACAATGCCATTTTATGACAACTTTCTCAGCTATTCCAGGCTTGATTCTGGTTAAAATAAAATGAGAACCAGTTTAGTACATAGAAGTGCGTGTCCATGAATCACAGAGTTAATACTGGGAAGGATGGATCTACATGTCTCAAACAGCTTAAGTATTGTAAATGCAATTGCAGAGTAAGTGCTGTAAATATATGTATGCATGTATATTTAGACAAAAGATCCTATTCTATAAAGAGATGAGCAACCTCTGTGGTTATGAGAGATGTGGATATATAATCTATCCTATTTCCATTTCACTCTCTGCTTTTTAGAATAGCTACCATACAGCTGATAATTTAAGATGCAAACACATGTTTCTATACCATATAGTCATAAACATTTCCTAAGAGCAGAACAAAAGGTCATACTTATTAGAGAAATCTTCCAGTCTAAAGCTAATAACACCTCAGCATGAAATATTTGTAAATGTATTTTTGCTTTTCAGCATTGTGAGTGAACAGCAAGCTAACCAGAACAGAATCTAGCTTCCTGCTATTTTCTTTTCGCTTCCAAGTAACACCAAATAGAGCTTAATGATCAATGACACATCTTTTCGTACCAAGCCTGTTTTTTCCTGTTGGTTTCTTCCCTTTACCTTCCCTGCCACATCTCCAGGTCATTCCTCTGAATCCCTGCTCAACCTGAACTCAGTTTAACTGCGCCCTAGCAGCACAGTGATTCACCCCACAGTGCCAGCATCTCCCCGTCTCAGAGTCAGTCTGTGAGCTGCAAAATTAGCTCATTGCACCTGCAGCCCCATTTTGTAGTAGCGCCAAACTTTCTCTTTAAAAACAAATAAATAAATAAAGTCATCTTGCTGCTAATGGCATTTGCGTCATTTTGCAGCTGTGTACGCTTTGAAGTGAGCAGTCAGTGATTTTCGAGTTAGCTAGGTGAAGTGGAAAAATAATGATGGATTTGGTAGTCTTTTGTCACTTTTGGGCCTGAATTTTCCTTACGTCTGTGTAAGTGTTGGCTGTGTACTGCCTGCCAGCGGTGAAAAACAGATTCCAGTGCATGTCCTGCTGGAAGAAAAAATCTGGGACGTTTCGTTTCTCATCATTTCCCCCCAATTCCCCTTTATAATGACTGTTAATAAATAACTTCAGGGAAAACAGTTCGTGATCTTTTATCGCTCAAACGTGCAACCACGAAAATTAAAATGGAGGAGAATCCAATAAAATGCCTAATACTTCATAAACATTCTTTTTTCTAAAACAATGAATAATAGAAAATAGAAGCAGGTCTTAATAGGAAGATTTGGAGGTTTGAGACTAATCTCAATTAGGTTTTTTTCCCCTAATTTGTTATACAGTTTATAACATCTCTTTCAAGACAGAATAATATAGGTCAATAGCTTACTTAAAAATCCTTAAGAACTGGAATGATTAGTGGTTTGAGCAAGCGCTGTTAGCCTATTCACCAACTTCTGCTTTTTCAGGGATGACCTTGTCTTTGGGAAAGGAGCATAAATCTAAAACTCCAAACTCCACTGTTTACATAAAATAAATCAATACTCAGCCCTACTAAGGGATGCATTGATTTGGTCAAAAGGAAGTAGGGCCTGATAGTTACCAGTTCTTTTTTGATCTTCCTTTCTTCAGGAAATTATGTTTACACATACTGTGTGTAGACTCTGTCAGACAGATTTCAGCCAGTGTGCAGGATGTTAAAGACACTGGAGTCCAACATGTTCTGTGAAAACAAGAAGTGAAGTTTGGAAGGAAGAGCAAGGGTGCCATGCACTACTTGCTTGCACCAGCAGAGACTTCTGCAAAGCTCCTGGGGTGTGTTTTCTGAAGTTCCCATCCATGGACACTGCACACAGCCCTTGTTTGACTCTTGAACTCAGCCCATAGCTTAGCCAAAGTAATTATTGTGTGATACTGGATGAAGCTGAGGAAGAGAACTTGACTTCTTCCATACCCAACATCCCATTTTATAATCCAGGGAGACGGCTCCCTTTTCCTGGCCTGTATCACTCATTTTGAGTCTAAGCAATTTGGGAAGAAATCTGGGGGTTTCAACTACAGTAGTAGGGACGATACATACTTTCCAGCATGTAGATAATCTACTCAAACACCAAGTTCCCTCTGGCAAGCAGTGACTTCACATAAACTCTTCGTACCTCCCAACCATCAACCCACAAGCTGTTGGAGAAAGGAAAACCTTTAAGGTGGTACAAGTGGCTTTTTAGGGCCATTTAAAAGCAGCAGCCAGTGAAAGAAAGGGGAGTGGGAGCAGTAAGAGTAACATTTTGTGGTTAGTAATAACCACACACAGTTTCCTTCTGCAACTTCCTCCTGCAGCTCCTCTCCTAAAACGGGAAATCAGGCAAAAAGCTTTTGAAGTTGCTTTATCTGAGAATGCTGGGTTTCCCCTCTGCTACACTGTTGTCTTGAGGAGAATTGCTGCCCTGGCCGGGCTTGGTGGTGGGAAAGACAACAGGAAGAGAGCAAGAAGGGCTCAAATCCACACTGGAGAGCCTAGCTTACCCCACATACTGGGTTGTGGGGAGGGAAGATGTTCACAATTAACAGTGATCATTATCATCAGGTTAACAATGATCATTATCATCAGGCAAGTGATTCATAAATATTGCATAAAACAGGCCCCTGGACTGCACACGCAACAGCAACTACTGTAGCAGATTTATTAGTGGAGCATGAAACATTTATATTTTTCAGATGACAGGGCAGATGATGACTGTGTTATGCTAGCAGGCAGGATGAACCTCATTCGAAAAGTGCCTCGTAGGTGATGGCTAGATATGACAGCAAGATGAATTAAGGTCTTTGAGCATCAAGATGGTGTGATAGACCCTGGGAATTGAAAACTAAACACCAGTGGTATCCTTCAGAAAGCAGCTGAGCTTTGTGTAAGTCAAGGCACAGCCTTGATAATTGTGGTGCCCTGGTGACATTGGCAGGGATTGAATTTTCCTGTCATCTTTTAGTGGGGCAGCTTACCAGAATAAATGTTTAGTGCCTGGAATTAGAGTTATAGTTAGCAAGATATTGAGTGGAACTGGTGTTCCCTGGAGATTTGGACTTTGGCAAAGAACTTTGTTGGAAGGTTTCTGAGATAGCAACTTCCTTTTCTACTGTTCATTAAACACGTTACACCCCAAGCCTTTCAAAGAGCTGGACTGGCATGTCTCTGTAAAAAGGATGAACAAGGACAACAGCTGAATAAGATCCAACTCAGAACTGCAACCCAGTAGGGTTGATGGAGTTAGTAATTAGACAATGTGTAACTTAAACAGCTTTGGAGTTACTGGTGTTTAATTACACCCATGTCAGTTCATGAAGGGAAAGGAAAAGGCCATCAAGCAGAAACAAATAGGACTTTCCCTCAACCATCAACTGCCCAAAGGGAGAGACTAGCATCTTTATCTTTTCTGCATTTTTCATCCCCCTCTAGATGTTGCCACTTTGAGCTGACACATTTTTTGATATAAGAACATTTTCAGATGACAGATCTTTCCACCTTTCACTCTGTTCCCATGTTGAAATACACTTCCTTGAAGCAGCCCAGTATGTGAATTAGTTTCACACCCCCTTTAAAATGTATATGCAGGTGGATCAAAACTGTGCCTGTGATGGCAGCTAGTCTGACTTATATGCTGGGAACGTGTCTCCTGTGAAACTTCGCTGTATACATCAAGGTCATCTTCCTTTCATACTCAAATAGTTTGAACTCAGCCATGTCCTAACAAATTATAATGGTCTCCCAACAAAGAATGGAGGAGGTTGTACACCAAAGAGTGCTTTGTCTTTCCTTCTAAAGCATGAAACAAGCTTTGCCACCTTTTTTTTTAGTGGAATCTACAAAATCCAAAATCTAGAAAACCCCATAGTTAGATCTGTATCCATTCCATTTTTAGGGCTTGTTTAACATTGTGCACAGTTATTTTACTACAGACCAGACTAATTCACACCAGTGCCTGAGCTTTCTTCCATTTCATTGAAGAATGAATTATTATTGTAAACTATGGTTAGTGGTCTCAAATTTTTCTAGTCACACTGGGACTTGTTTATCTGCCCTCTTAGAAGTCACATCCAACGTATATTGAAGGGATTGTGTCTTCATCTAACTATTGATCTGAGCTTCATGGTGAGTATTTTTCTTGCTGGAACAGATCATGGGAGATCTGCAGGTTTTGAGTTGATTGCCTATTCTTCATCCATACTACACAGCGGCTGTGTTGGCTGCAAGAAAGCTGGGAGCCCTTGAAATTTAGCCTATTTCCATTCTCAGCCTGGTTGGCTTCAGCTACAAGCACTGCTGGACTAGGCACAAAAAAAATGGGTAAAATCTGTGTTCTAAATGAAGCATGGGACTAAAGCTTGGTCTCAACAAGCCCATGACAAGAAAAAAATATAAAAATCTGCTAATCCATACTTTGGACTTATCTAAACTGTGACCTGAAGTAATTGGTTCACCACTCAGAGATAAGGCAGATAAGAGGGTCTCTTGGCACAGAGCTTTCCCCGTTCATGACTGCTACCCTGGAGCTCCAGTAGCTCACTGGTACACTGCAGGCACCTCTGCTCAGTTACACTTGCCTGCTGTCCACATCTACCTGGGAGACCACTGCAAGAAGACTACAATACCCTTCCTTCTTTAAGCAAAATGGAATTTCTACCATGGAAGAGCAATATTTCTTGGGTTGCATTATAAGCACATTATGGCATCCTCAGCTCCATCCCGTTGTTTTGAATTAACATGACCCCTACATCCCCTCTGGATTGAAGGCATGATATTCCCATACTCACATGTTTCTCTAACAGTTCTTAGACAAGCTTGAGTTCATAGGGAGAGATAATTTCTTTTTAAATTAGACCAGCTGGTAGACTTGGAAGAAAAGCAAAGAACTTTTGGTCTTCAATTCTCTCTAGAGTGTTTGGCATTGCAAGTAATGTTTATGGATTCATTTGTGTGCCTTAATTCTTCCTCCTGGATAATGAGTATAATCCCAACTTCAGTTATTTTGTCAGTGTGATACAAAATGATGTTATGTGCTTTGAACAGTATTTAAAGAGTTGCATGAAAGGGCACTTGTGGCTAAAATGGATTTGTTGTATCACTTGAATCTGTTAGTGCAGGACGCTCAGTGCATGCTTTTTGTGACTGGCACAAATGCATTCCCTTTTTATTTGCTTATACTGTGAAATCTGGGACTGAGAGTCACATGTCTGGCAACAAGTAGATTTCACAGGAGTTTGGATGTCAGAGTAGAATGGGCTTTCATTGCATCATGAAGAGGAAAAAGAGAATGAATGCCCAAAAAAGAATTTTACCAAATTCTTCCCAATAACACCGTGTTATGAGAGTAGCTAGTGAATTAAAACAATTCTCAAAGGCTTGGCAAGACAAATCATAAAACTGCAAGGAGCAGGAAAAACAGCACACAGCACACAAACATGTAAATTAAGACAAAGAAAATGACCACAAATGCCAGCAGTCCCTAAAACATTAGGGACTAATTTCTAACAAACCATTAGCTGCATGGGGAATTGTCAAACATTATTAAATATAATTTGCTACATCTGTTTTATTATAGAATTCATTTGGCACATATGCTATTTATGTTGCACACTATTTTTTTCTTAATATACTGGGGATTTTATCTTTAAGCCCTACCCGACATCCAAGTGTGGTACAGCAAGTAGATTAGGATTTATTTTACTCCTCCTGTAGGAACTCAATTTGTGTGTCTGCATGCAAACTTATATGTGAACCAGTTTCTGTTCTGCATTTGGTCTCATCCTGCCTCCCGCAAGGAGCTGCCCATGAATGTCTGTGCATTGCAATCAGCAGCCAGCCCCCAGCAAGTGCTCTTTCTGCTGCCTAATGCCACAAAGGCATGTATAGAGGATGTGGTTTACAGCTTCTGCAGGGATACTGTTACCCTCAATATCATTGTGCCATTAATATTTAAATGGAACCATGGTCTGAATTCCATTGGGTTTTTTTAAACTAATATTCAAGGAATAGGTGATAGCCTGTAAGCACTGATGTCAACTGCATCGGCCAGTCAATGCTGTAATCTTGATCAAAAAATAATAATATCATCCATAACACTGCAGAGATTTATTAGTTGTGACAGATCTATGCATTAGCAAATCACTGCATGGCCCCAAATGCCAGGTAAACAGAGCCAGTCTCATAAGGAGTAGTAAGACCTTATGAAAACACTATTAAGGAGTGTTTCACCCAGGGAAAAATTTGCTCTGCAAATAATACAGATTTGTTTGTGTCCCTGTGTGTGTAAGTATGAGTGATGGCTGGTTGGCAGTCCACTCTTCTACAGGCAGGATAGGGATGACTTGCAAACCAGAATGGGCCCAGTGAGTATTTTCTGGTTAAGTTCTGGTTTGTGTTCTGTCATAACTTTAATTTGTTCTAATATAGTCCCACTTCCCCATCTACAAAAGTGCAAAAATAACTCCCACTGAGCTGTTTTGAGAATAGATCATGGTTAGGATAACTTTTAATCTTGATTTGACTCCTTTACAATGGCTTAATACATCTGTCTGTATGATGACAGTAAGGTGATCTTTTCTTTCACTTACGTTGGTTGGTGGCTTTTACTGGTTGGATGTACAAACAGTAAAGTCAGGAGTTTCCTTGTTGATGTTGAAGTTTTAACAAAATCAGTTAAAATAATGAGAAATGCAGATGATGTTATCCATTCACATTTAACCCTTATTTCTGTCTCATGTGTTCTAATGGCAAAAATGTCCCCAAGAAAGAAAAGAAGAAAGCATACAGCATGGAGTATCCTGTCCATGAGAGGAATACTGCTAAGTGCCAATACTTTAGAATCAGGACACCATAGATAAATATCAGAAGATTAAAGTAATAATGATCTGAAGTTTTGGAGTTTTTTAGTCTACTTCCAGTCTACTTTGGAGTTTTTTAGTCTACAGGTTGTCATACCATAGCTCATATTATTGGCATTTTATGCAGAACAGAAATGTTCAGATGTGTCCAGAAACATTCTCTCTGGAATTAGTTTCCTAGTGCAGGCAGAGCTTTAGAGCCTGGGACTTTCTGTTCCCATCCTTCTGATGGAAGAGCTGATCCTGTTGTTATACAATAACTTGTACCAGAGAGGAAATTAAGATCTCCTAGGCTCAGTCACGCTTTTCATTCTCTCTCTCTCCTTTTAGTTCTTCCCTCAGGAATAAGCACATAACTCAGTGCTCCAAGATTGGTTCCCCTTTTGCAGTTACCCATTTCCAGAAACTCAAGGATGCCCATGACCCTGAGGATTTCGGACACACGGCCTCTCCTCTCCTAAGCAATGATGTTAGCTGTAGTGGGAGATGATGATCTTGAGGCACAGTGTGCAAGAGTGTGAAGGGTACAGCTTGGACGTAGCCATGTCCTCAGCCTAGTGTCTCCTAGACTTTCCCTTTCCTTTGCTCTCAGGGCCTGCAGAAACAACCCACACTGCCTGTTGATCAGGCTGCTTTTCTGCTCCTCACATCAGGACACTGTACTGCAGATCTCCCCACTACATTTAATATGGTGCTTTCACTTCATCCACATACTTCATACAGAGTCCTGCCAGCTCTTTCCGTGATCCTTTTCCCAAACAGTCTCTGGATCTGAGCCTGGCCGTGAGCCATCATAATTCTAACAGTGTATGACCATGGTGGAGGAAAAAGGTAGAACAGCAGGGTTTATCCTCATACTCTTGTTTTTAGTCACTAATCCAGTTCAAGGTCATGGAAGTCCCAAGTTCCCAAGTTAACAACCAGCACTGCTTGAACAACTGAATTGGTACAGTCTTTAACAAGGATCAGCCTTTGCCAAGCAGTTGTGCAAAGAGTGGGAAACTAAAAACTAAAAATCTAATTTATCAAAGAATCCAGGGAAAAACTGGTGTTGACTAATTTCATACTTGAGAGATAAAAACCAATTCCTATTTGCTGGAATGTTCTATTTTGGCTTTTGAAGTCCTGTAAAAAGTTTTAATGTAAGCAAAATGCTTATATGTGGGACACACCCTTAGTGATGTTCTCTGCATTTGAATGTTCAGTAAGATTTTTGAGACTTTATTCTGGTCCTGACCTGGGACAGAGGAACTATGTAATCCTCCTGGCTCTGCAGACTGCAGGAATTGTTTCCTGCCTCAGAAAAAGCTGCACTGTCAAGGTAGCTGGGGAAAAACAAGCCGCACCAACATTCATTCTCCTGATGGTGTTTTGACCCAGGCTGCCCAGGACTCCTTACCTCGTCAGCTTAAAAGATACTGCAAGATCAACTGGACAGGCTTTTAACACACATTTTCTGCTGCAACATGTTATTTATGGAGCTGTAACAGATAATATGTTAGGAAAACATCTTTTAGAGTGCTTTACCTCATAGATATAATGCCCCTGATATTATTGGAGGAATGCATCGTAAGTTCTGAAGCATACCCCTGAGGCAAAACCCAAAGTATTAAAATATTTTTACATATGGGGAAGTGAGACCAGAGTGTGCAGCGATTTGTGTAAGAGCATATGACTACTCACTGATGGAGCTGAGGGCTGGACCTGGGCTCCTATTGACACTCCAAGTACAGGGATGTCTTTTCCAGCCATTTCGCTCACAGTCTCTTAACATGGTGAAGACACAAGGAATGTCACATGTAATGTGACTGATAACTGATAAATTTTCTGCTTGGGGTGGGTTGATGTGAGAATACAGAGGAGGGTTTAATTTCTTTACCAGCTTTATTAACTCTTTATTAAAATGGATAAAGAGCAGACAAATGTCATTTGAAGGAACTTCTGATTGAGAGTAGGGGCCTTTGACAGATGATTTAATACCAAAGACACTGGGATATTGGGAGCAATGGTGATGGAAATTGTAAAATGGGACCAAAACAGCAATAAGCTATTGGGACCATGCAGAAACCTTTGGGAAAATGCTAAGGAAATGTGAACTGCTTGACAGAAACCACCCTTGATGATGTTAGCAAGAAGGCAGATCCAAGCTCTTCATAGCAGTGTATGGTGGGAGGGTGAAAGACAATAGGCATAAGCTGAAACAAGATAAGGTCAGATTGGTTAGGAGGATAGACTTTTGGGGACAGTGAAACATTGCAATAGATTGACCATAGAGGCTGTGTAGTCCACATTCTTGGAGATCTTTGAAACAACTATCCTGTGAACCTATGGAAGTTGGTCTCATTTCACCACAGAGGAAAACACGGGGCCCTTGTTCCCAACAGGAGAGTGAGAAGGTACCAAGAACTATGTTGCAACTTTACAGTGGAGCTAGGGTGCAAGTAAGGAAACCAGGATTTGGCCTTTGCTGGCCAGCTTCTCAATATTAATGGATAAACTTTGTTTTCTCTCCTGAACAACTTCAGGCCTTAATACTTCTCTTTGTCTCTCTCTTTCCCCTCCAAAACTTTGTGTAAGGCAATGAGAGCTGAGGTCTCTTCTGAATTTGAAGAGGGCACTCAAATGTGATGGCATGTAATCACATTTGTCCTTCTATGCCAGGATTTTGCATATTGCTTCCAAGTTGTGCTCGCTCTGCTAGCTGGGCAAGATTAAATACTCTACTGATATCCCCCACGTGGCAGCATCTATGACTAGACCATCAAATCAGTCAGTGACATACCACCGGTGGAAAAGTCATCAATCTGTCTCCATAGTGACACCTCTCCTGACGAGCTTCTTCTGGGCAAGGCACAGGCAAGAAGCAAAGTTACAAAAGGTGTTTTTCTTAGGGTGCAGATGCTCTTTAATTTTTATGGTTTTGTGTGTTAGCTTGTGTGTTGGTCTTTGTGTTTGTTAGGGGTTTTTTTTCAAATGGATCTTGCTGCCATTTATGTCTATGCTATTTTTTCCCCTCTTTTGTGCACTTGTTTCTCCACTGTAAAGTAAATCTGTGGAAATAGATGATGAGTTGGGATCAAAGAACAATTTTTAAAGCCGGGGTCCAAGGTAATAGTAATGACATCTACACATTTCTATCAGAGGGTTACTTAACAAGAAACCCCTCAGCTCTAAAGTTGCAGGACTTCTATGTGTGAACAGGGTTGAAATCTGATTTCTTCACTCTGTAGTCATCTCCAAAAATTAACAAGTCTTTTCTGTGTTAATAAACATGCCAGTGCAAGAATCTCATGCTCGTTCTACTTATTTTCAATCCTGTCCATATTATCACATAACTTTAAAAAAAAGAAAATTAAAAAAAAAATCTCGTGTTACTTATTGTAGTATTTGGGAGTTCTGAAAAATTGCCTGCCACTAGAGGTTATTCAAATTCTGTTCTTGATGTATTAGCCTAGACAGTTTTAAAGCCATATCTACAGCAAGTAGTTAGCCATACTGCTGAACAGACATTTTTTTAAATGAACTACAAAGAATAGCCTATTGTGGTTAGCTTATTTTATTTACAGCATTTCACATGGTGTGAACATTAAAAATTTACAGAGTAATATTGATTTGCAGCTCCATCAAACCATTGCTACCCAAACTACGGAACCAAACTGTTTGAGGAAAGGTGCCTTATTCCAGTGATTATTTGTGCTGCTCTGAAGGCTGCTCTGTGCGAGGCTGCCATAAATTCGCCTCCTGGCAGAAAGTTAAAGAGGAGGTTTGGGAAGTAAATAATTGCCAGGAAGCATCAGGAAAGGAGTCTTGCTAGTGTATGTGTGATGCACGAGAGCTGGAGACTGGTGTGTCTGATAAGGGTTTAGTAAATGCGTTTTCGGGGGCTGGGGGGCTGCAGGTCCTGCAGCTGGCTGGAACGCAGGGTGGCACTGTTGTCAGCCACTTGGCTGGCTTTGAAGCATCACCCATTTTCAGCTGGGGAGAAAGGTTTTTTTGGTCATTTCTGTCACTCCCCACATTAAAAAAAAAAAAAAAAAAAAGCTAACGAACTTGAATAAAACAGAAAACCTAATGATACCGGGTAGTGGCACATGACTTTGCAGTGACACTTCTGCCCCACAAGGGAAAAAGAAAAAAAATTACAAAGCCACAGAATTCCAAGTAACCTTTTAAAAAGAAAACACACAAATGCAAAAAGTGTGCGCTGGAAATAAAGTTGCCCTTCTGAACCCCATTAATGGGAACTTAATTAGGCATAAAATTTATGAAAGACATTGGAAACGTGATCTTTTTTCCCATTAGGAGAAAATGGGGCTAGCTCCGAGTCTGTGGGAGAGCTGGGTGAGACTCATATGTAAAAAGATACATCCCCAACAGGAAAGATATATTTGAAACATCTGGTAAAGTTCTTTGGCCAGTGATGTGTACATTTCGAAAAATATATATATATATAGAAAGCTTTTGGTCTCTTCTGTACTAGGCATGTGGAATTAAACTGTATTTCATGCAGATGTTATAACCTAGGCTATTCAGCTTTCAGTCTTTCTGCTCACAAGTCCTGCTCACACTTTAAAACTAAACTATCAGAATCCCAAAAGAAATTGCAGGGTAGGGATGACCAGCCTTCACTTGTCAAGACAAAGAGATGAAAATCCAGATATTTTGGAAGTACTAATCTAATTCTGCAGCTGTTAGCCTTTCCCCTCGACACACACACTGTGATAACCCAAACAGTCTTAAGACTTCTAGATTTGTACCAGTGCAATTTACAGCAGGATCAAATTCATCTAAACTCAGTGGATTCACTGTTCAGTAGCGTAGTAAGGGCCAGAATCACAGCCAATTTGCTTGAAAGAATCATGAATGGAGGAGAAGAAATAAAGATAGGATTCCGTAGCTCAGCTACTTCTGAAAACAGCCCATCTGGTAAGAGCAGTCAAAACTTCACTTGAAGTTTTTTGGGTCAAATCCAGCGAAGACCTGGATGATGGTTCACGTTACACACAGCAGTTGTGAGGAGGTGAAAAGAGATTTCTGAATAATTTGCAGTGAGATGAATGCACAGATTTCTCACTGGCAGGGCAAGTAGCAACAAGAATGGACAAAGGCAGCATCTAACCTCCACAGCACCACCTCCCATATGGGTTGGCTGTGTGGGTCTGACATTGCTTGGGGCAGGGGGGAGAGGAACATCATGGAGGGGTTACAATAGGCACTGTAAAAAAAGGCCACAGGAAACAAAGTTAGGTCTGTTGCTGTCTCTTTAGAGGCCTCTGTCCAGTGTCTAAATTACTCAGTGTGTTACTCAGCAGCTTATCTGAAGACACTTAAACTCTCCAAGTAAATGTAGGTGATTGAGTCCATCAGTATAATCCATTACTTTCCCCAGACTAATCTGTTAAATCTCTGGTAATGTTTTTTTCATTGGTGAAGCAACTTCAGTACCTGCAGTTTTGCTCTAGGGGATATATAAGGAAGGAAAATTGTCCCTGAAAACACAGAATTGCTTTGGTCCATAAAATGGGGCATCCTAGGAAGGATTTATTATTTGTAATGGCCTTATAAGTGATAGTGAGATAAAAGCAATGTGAGATTTGAAACAACATGAGTGTTTTAAGGAGAGATCTGAGTGACAGGAGACAGTGAAAATACCTTCCTTCTCTCTGATGGCATTTCAGTATGACCACTGAATCCAAAAAAGCTTTGTGTCAGGAGAAAAGGAAAGGAAAGGAAAGGAAAGGAAAGGAAAGGAAAGGAAAGGAAAGGAAAGGAAAGGAAAGGAAAGGAAAGGAAAGGAAAGGAAAGGAAAGGAAAGGAAAGGAAAGGAAAGGAAAGGAAAGGAAAGGAAAGGAAAGGAAAGGAAAGGAAAGGAAAGGAAAGGAAAGGAAAGGAAAGGAAAGGAAAGGAAAGGAAAGGAAAGGAAAGGAAAATGTGATTCATAATCTAGTTATACTGCTTTTAAAATTAATGACAAAGATCCTGCTCATCTTTATCAGGCAGAATCAACCCTCCTAGTGAGACCTGGGCTTACCTACAATCCCACTTCCAAAGGGGCAAAGTGGGGATGTTTAATTGAAACACAGGTCATGTCCCCAGGAAAATTATGCAGGAAGGAGTTGTATCTTCCTGATTCCAATTCTGTATCTTTTACAAAGATCTGTCTTAATGATACAGTCCTGGGCTACCTTGTCATACAAACCACTAAAGGAGAGAGGGGGAGGAAGGCAATTCGTTCTACAGAAGTAGGTCCACTAGAGAGGTATTTAGGTTTTATAAATAGGTCTATAAATAATACATTTCTATTTCTGCTGGTTTTATTGCTATTGATATGCAATATAGTCCTCTGGGCTTAAATCTGCAGATATTTTTATTACTTGAGGTCATTGTCATGTTGTATTGTACGAACAGCACGCTGCATTCACCTCAGCATATGTTTATTTTCACATGCCTCAGTGGCTGTCTTGAAAAGGCGATGTGTCTGGTGTTATCCCTCTCTTCTACCTGTCCTTAGATTTTGCTAAGTGCATACTTTTATGGATCAGTTGAAAAGCCCCAATCAGTCTGTAATTTAAGATTTTATGCCTGAATGCTGAATGTCATTCTAATAAGCGTGGTGGTGTGTGTGTGAGAAGCTATAGAAGAAAATAATGCTTTGTGTCTCTGATGGGCTTCTGTGACTATTTCACGATACTGTCTGCACCTTTGCTAATTGAATAAGGATTATTTTGGAATGATGAAAGCCGTGGCGGCTGAATAAGATTCAGTCAGTGCAATTAAAATGTTAACATAGATTTCTGTTAAAGAGGCAGTTCCCTTTTGCTTGCTGCAGATAGGAGAAGCAGAGGTGAGAAGGAGGTGGTCAGCTGCTGGATTTTATTCTCTTTCCATTTATCTGTGGAATGCCACTAGTCTTCAATGATTACTTCTTTGAAGCCTACTTTAATTGTGTTGTTATATATGCCAAGTCCCCAAATGAGACCCAAGACCGCTTGCTTGCTGCTGTGTAAATACCCAGCAGAAACTTGAAACCTCCATTAAGGCATTTGTGTGCTGGCCTCTGACCTTTACTGGGTACTGGGTACATGAACAGCCATGCTGCAAAATTACACTGAAGATACATCGCTTGAATGTTTGTGGCATGGTAGAATTACATGGACACCTCTGTGGTCCCCTCAGCTGCTGAGTCTGAGCCAGACTGGAGCTGGGGTGCAAGCCTACGTGTCAGACACCTCTAGCTATCGTGGCATCATAGAAGCAAAGAGTGACGCTGCAGTTGAATCCAGCTCTCCCAAAGCCATCCAAGCGCCCATGCCTGGAGGGTGATGGAAACCAAAGAGGTGTGCCAATTCAGGCCATAAAGCTCTGAGACTGCACTGACATTTCCAAGCAGTGTCTAATGAAATGAAAAGCTCTTCCCTTTTCCCTTGTCACCACCTCTGTCACACCATCCCATAGAGATCAACCCCTAGCTTACAGAAAGGCTTTTCCTAAAATATATTAACCTTGTCTCTCCCTCGTGTCACTACTCTAATTGAGACTTAATGTATTTACCTCTGCTTTTGTCACCCTCCCTCCTGCTTCCCTTTTATTGGTACCGTCTTGTATTAGCATCCGTAAGCATATGCCCTTTCCCGCACATGTCAGGCAGGCAGAGTGCTGTCAGTAAGACCTATCATTTATCCAGCGGTGTTCTGGATCATTAGCACACAGTGTCACAGTCTCACCCTCCATCCTGGTGCTTTCCCTTAAGTAGATTTCACCGCATAAGTCTCATTTTCAAAACGATGGCTTAAGTGCACATGTTAATTGCAAGATTTAATTATACGGTGGTGAAGTTGTGAAATTTTCCTCCTAATTAACAAGGAAAAACTTGGCGCAGGAGAAAGGGTATAATGGGGAAACGCCTTTTGCATTTCATCATTAACAATTCTCACACATGGCTGTCGCAGTGGCACGTGCCCTGCCTCATTGACTTCTCTGTGTGAGGATGGATTAAGTGCAGGTGAAGGCCAAGAGGTCCATGGCCAGACACCTGCAAGGAAAACAGTGGAGGAAGAGCGGGAGGGGCACTGAGCATTGGCGCTGCAAGAGAAATATCCAGAGAGTTTCAGGGAGCTGCTTCTCACATGTACGTTGACCTGCAGCAAGCAGGGTGAGCCCAAATCAATTTTATACTGAGATTTCTTTCCAAATTAGTATCTAGAGATTTGGTTCGGATTCATATCCAGTCTCTAGGAACTACATTCCAGTATTAGATGTGAATTAAAGACTCAGATAAAAAAAACCCCACTGCTTCCACTAGATAAGAATTTGCTTCTATTTTCACAGATCTGTCTGCCTGCCTCCTAATGTGCCTCTCAAAGGTGAGACACCTGTTTTTTTCATCTTGGGGGTTTCTTTTCCTTTTTTTTTTCTTCACTTTTTTTTTCCCCCTTTTCTTGTTCCAGTAGCCAGTTCAAACATTTAACCTTTCTTTTAACTCTTCTTTCTCTTCCCTTTCCCCAGGACAGACTCTCAGAGAAGTGTGCTGGCTGGAAGTGTGAGCAGAGCCAATGTCAATACCAGGGAATCAGAAATTAAAGAAGTGTAGGCAGTTAATGTCTACTTTTGGGTCAGGCTCTCTCACAAGCCCATCCTAGTCAAGCTGAAGGGGTACAAAAGACACAGTTCACATCAGGATGCATTCCCCCATTCTGCCTATAGCTTTTTCTCCCTTTTTTTTGCCTTTGTCATCATATCATACCCTGTTTTATTTTATATTATTGCCTCTGGTGCTAAACGGCTGATGCTCTCAGGCTTTTGAACACCCTGCTCTTGCTGGTAGCCTTGGTTCCTTGCGACCATGTCACTGCTCCCAGAGTTCCCATTTCCCACTTGTCAGTGGAAGAGTCTTCCAAGTCCTTTTTGGACAGAAGTGCAGCACTGGAAATCCCTGGGCAGCACTGGAAATCCCTGGGAGACTGCGTAGCAGGAGGGCCATGGCAACAGGCTACAGTTCTTTCTTTCACAGGAGTTCAGTGTGGTGGAACTAATTTTGTGTAATTTTGGAGACCCCATACTGGTAGACATTGCAGTGTTTTAGGATTTCCAGATAATCAGTTTGAACACAATAGAAAAGTTACATTTTTGGAAAAAAAATATTCTTCTTTAATGTTTCTTTTAAATCAGGAATTGCATCGTAGTTCATAATGCAACATCGCTCCTAAAATCAAGATTTGAATCTTTTGATCTTATCAAAGCAGAGGGTTTGGGCTTGGTTTTTTTCTAGGTGAACTTTTGTGGAATTCAATGTATACTCATGGAAAGTCCTGAGACTAGTAGCGTATTTTTTTCAGTCATCATGCAGTCACCTTATCTGACATTAGAATTTCACATGCTTTGTCTTTAAGGCATGCTGCACTGATACATAATTCTGTACTCTCAGACTTCAGATAATGAATAATCATATTCACGGATCAACCTAATTAGGTACCAGAGAGCATTGCCTATAACAGAGTGAAAAAGTATATATATTCACATCTAGACAACTGTTCATTAAGGGCCTGACCTTGCAGCCATTATTCATGTTGAGTGGTACTCACTTATTGGAGATACTCCTATTGTCTTCAGCATGCATATTACTACGTAAAATATCATCTGCCAATGTTATGACTTCCTTAACATCCCAATATTTTCTACCTACAATGACACCTGGTGTAAATTATGCAAGCAAATTTTTGAGGAGAAGGCAGCACGGGCAGCGGTGCCGTGCATTTCATCGCATCTGCAGGAAAAATCCCTCCTGACACATCAAGCCGGTTACCACCCTAGAGCTGAGATAATCACAGTATTGGCCTTGAGTATGCTCCTAGTCTGTTGCTGCTGTGTGATTTAAATTTTGTTTACTTAACCCTCCTGAGGAAACCTGTCTGACTGTGCACTGCGGAGCCACAGAAGGAAATGGTCAGAAGACCACACTCCAGCTGACGGGGCAGTTACCAGCAGCTGGGGGACCGTTAACATATTAAAATGCACTAATGCAATTGCAAGCAGTTGTTTCATTGATCCCTCAGGGATGAATGGATTTGAATTGCAGATTCTTGTTTTTCTTCGGGGGTGTGGGGGTGTGTGTGTGTGTGTGAGGAAGGGGACGGTGTGTCTCTGAATTTTGCTGTCCATTTTCTTAGCAAGGAGGTCTAAGTCCCTCTCTGACCTAGCTGTGTGCCACACAACCCTGTGTACATGCAAATCGCTGGCAAGGGGAAGCTGGAAGCAAACTGGTGCTTCCAGGCCAGTTCATACACCCATTTCCACCTGTCCCCTTTTCCCCTGGGAACGGACAGGGAATGGGCTGCATTATTTGACCCGCTCTCTCCTCACTGTGTTGGTTATTGGCCACTCTTCTGTTGCAGCAGAGAATAAACAGAAGCTGTTTGTCATCAGGCACCCATGTTACAGATCATCATGTTAATTTTTATTTCTCAGTGCATCCATGCGATGAGGGAAGGAATATTTGCAGGATTCTTTCTGTTTCAGAGACAGATAATCCACCTAAAGGCTTGGGATATCAGGGTTTTTCCCTCATTTAGCTGCAGACTGCTGCAGGACATCAAGTAAATTAATTTTTTTCTTTCTCTGCCCCAATCCTCTATGACAAGCTAGAGACCCATAGGCCTGACAGTATTTACTCCCTTTGCTCTGCTCTGACTTGCTCATGTAAGAGAAGTTTTTCAGGGGCACACCTGTTTTCCAGCATTGTATTGCTTTTTTTATAAAAGGGGGTATTTCCCTGCTACGCAGGCAGTGAGAAATGGGTGATCTTTTCATTACAATGGGGTAAATTCCATCTGCCCTTGCTGCCTTGCGATTGCCAGACTGCCCCTGACCCATTTCTATGTCCAGTGCTGGCGCAGCCGGATGATCACCTCGCCTTGCTCTACACGCGCCGCTGTACCACAGACAATAATAACAAGGCAGCCCCTGTAGTTGTTTAATGCTTTGCTGTGTGACAGCTTTTCAATATAGGTAAGCTTCGTGGAACAAGTGGAGGTAATGAGCTTGTGTATTGGCTTAATATATCAGGCAACAACATTCATACGTACAAGGCACCTTCTAACTACCGTGAGTGGTTTGTGAGCAGCAAAGATGCTATCTGTTGCCAGGAAAGGAGGCCGTTTTTAATATGTGAGGCATGTGCTGCTGTCAGGTTTTGTCAAAGAAAGGATGGCTTATCTTATTTTCCAATCTGGCAGCTCTGAATACAACTATGGACATGGCGTGGCAGTGCAGGGAGGTAAGCTCCAGAAGCAGACTTTACTGGTAGAGTGGGTGTAAGAATTTTGTGCCCAGAGGATTCTCTTTCCTCTCCTCTTCCTCCACTTCCTTCCCTGATAACAGCATTTTTTTCTTCAGCTCTATGGGATGCACATAGCCACTGGGCATGTGTGTAGTGCCAGGGTGATGTGACAGTGGGTGATAGAGCCTGCGGCCGAAGAAAGGTGACACTGTACCAGCTTCCATGTGCCTGTGAAGCTCTCACAAGCCACTGGTGTGGGTCAGGTTTCTGTTGTGTCTGATGAGAGCAAGAGTAGAAACACATTCCCACAGTCCAGGAGTTACACAGACAGGGCTCTGTACACAGGCATGGGCTTTTGAGCCCACGCACATCTGTCTTATTGCTGGAAGTTTGGCTATTAAGTATTCATCTCCTTGCTTTTGCCAGTGCCAGTGCCAGTCCATGCACACCAGGGATTTTACTCTATTTCATGGGAAATCAGGCAAAACCTTTGGATCTGACGGTGGTAGATTTGACTAAACTGGAAGTGATCAGGACATCAATAACATATTGATATTCTGTTAAAATGAATGTGGTCTGGATGGGTCAGACATCTGTTCAGAAGTTCACTGAAGCAGTGGAAATCTGCATTAGTTCTGAGAGAATCCGGCTGTCAAGATGCCAGGATCCTACCGTTGTCCCAGACTCTGGAGTCAAGCTGATCTTGAGTAACATGATATTCTCAGTATTTTCCCTTTTGTAATTTTTAACTAATTTTCAGGCTATCTCCTTCTCTGCATTGCATATGAGCACCGGATCTGAACCCCCACAGACCTCAGGGTAAGACCCTCATGTCTTAGGGAAGGAAACCCAAGGGCAGTCCAGTGCCCCATCCCAAGCCAGCTGTCTCTCTCTGCGTGCAGCCTGCTGTGCCCATCGCTGGGGCTAAGCTCTTTGCAGCTTTCAGATGTTCCTTTCTCACATTGAGAGGGAGACAGAAAGTGATTGTGAGAATTATCTCAGCCCCATTCATCTGAGAAGGGCTCTCTGTCAGCGTTGTGATTGTCCTGATTCCTTTTCCATGGTGCTGGCAATAACACAAAAGCAAAAAAACCAAAGAAAAGCTCCTAGTCTAAAAAGAGCTGTTGCTGTATGGCAGCCCTGTGATGACTTATTACCAACAGACATGTGAGTTTACTATAGATCTACTTTAGGTCATAAGTGCAAAAACATATCTCGTTAATATTTAAAGATGCTTAGCACAAAAGCATGCATAATTAAACAGTGCATCAGAGCTGATAATTCTAAATAATTTGTCTTCTGAAAAGGGATTTTTGTAATTTGTTAAACTGGTTTGAAATCCACAGCTTATCAGCAGGAGTATGTTTGCATTACAAAATGAATAATTTTAAATGCTGGACTGTGTCCATCCTCTCTGAGAGGAAAAAGAGACATGGCATGAGGAAGGGCTTCTAAAAATGCATATAGGTGAGGATGCAGTATCACACAAAGCTCTGTGTCTGCCCAATATATATGTCTCATTTTTAAAAGCAAAACTATATTCCTGCCAGGTATAGCATAGCTTTCTCTCCCAGGACATTTTCATGTTCCATGAGGAGCTCATTGATATTAACCTTGGCTTTCTCTAGATAACTCAGTAGTGATGGCATGCCTGTAATAAGAATGATCTATTAGTTAGTAAAACAAGTGACATAGAAGACAAATATTAAAAAAAATAATGGTGTCAGGTACAAGATACAATATACTGAGAGTTTTTCATTACATCCAAAAGGCTATCTGAGCACATTTTCTGCCTGAATGCTAAAAATCTATGAGGAAAGGAAATGTGCTTGTGATCCATCACAAAGCATACTTTTCAGAAATGCCAAAATACAAATTGATGTATGAACACAGCTGTTCTTTAATTTAATATAAGAACAAAAATTAAATGGCAAATGGGAACCCCACCCCATGGCAGGGAGGTTGGGGCTAGATGATTTTAAGTTCTATTTCAACGCAAACCAGTCTGTGATCCTCTGATTCTATGACTGTGTTTGAGGCACACTCAGATAATTAATCACACAGGAGAGTTATTGACAAGGCAAATCTAAAAAAAGCTATTTTACAGGCCTCACTGAAGGTATTTCTAGAAGTTACTGAAGTTGTCAGAGTCTTGTTTACCTGTGACAGTAGTGGGAGAGCAAATCTCAGCAGGCACAGCTCTGCTGCGATGAAGCTATTCTGGCTGTTACTAAGGACTTGGGGATTTTGGCTTAACTCCCTGCCACAGATGTATTTTCTATGTAGAGCAGTTGGGAGGAGGTCAGAGACATGGATTGGAAACTGTCACATATTAATGTCCTACTCAGTGCTGTCTCTTATGTAACAGTCTGGTACTTCATTGTTAATAGGAATATGAATTGAAGACTGAGCTGTATGTGCCAGATCCTGCTCTGAAGTGGCTGAGAGGAGGGAGGGAAAAAAGAGATGATAGGAATTTGCTCTCACAGCTGGAGAATGAAGCCCAGAAAAACATATTCAGATGGTATGTCCTAGATGTTGTGGTATCAAGACAGGATTTACAGTGGATGCAGATATCTAAATCCAGTTGATCACAGATGAGCATCTTTCAGGGGTTCTGTACCCTGATTTAACAGGTAGACAGAAGGGAGAGATGACCAGCCACGCTGCAGCTGCCTGTGAGGGATGACCAGGGTTACAACTGACTATCCTCTGCCTGTATTGGCAGCCCTCAGTATGAAGTCAATCTGAATAGCTCATTTTCTTGAACTTAAATTTCCAGTTATCTGTCTGAATATAGCCCAGAGACACATTAAGGCCAGCTCATGTAATGTATTTAGTTAAGTAACTAGAACTTGAATGCATAATTTAAGAAAAATAATATAAAAGGAAGAGAATTTGGCTATATCTAACTTGGCTTCTTTGGCACTAGAAGAGCAGATGAGTAGGTCGAAGCAGCTGGGGCTGAGGCCCCTGTATTTGTGCTCTATTTGGTTCAGAGGGTCTTTGTGATGGATTTTGTCTGGTCCAAATGGCTGACCATCCTCATCAGACTTGTGATTCAAAGAACTATGTTCTTGTGCCCAAAGGACTATGTGCTGGTGCAAGCCATGATGACCCCATTATGGAGTGCATCAGTAGCACATATGGAAGGCAGCTTTTCTCGAGAAGGAATCTAATGTACATGAATCAAAACTGCTCTGTGAATTGAACCAGACTGAGGTAGGCAGGGCCAAACAGGGGGTGCATTTCCAAAGAGCAGCACTGATCAGAGCCCACCACTGAAGTAGGCACAGCCTAGCGCCTGACCTTCAGCATCTGGGCACAGGGAGTTGTGCATGGACTGTGAGAAAACTTGTGTGACTTTCAGCTCTACCAAAAAATCACACTGGTCCCAAATGGCTTGTCACTGGGGGATAATCAAAGGCTACGTAACATGACATGTACTTCTCTCTTGAAGTTGATAATATCCATCCACTAACAAGTCACTGAATGATGATGATGATGGCATTGATGTGACCACTGAGTTGAAAGGAAGTTGTGGTGAGCTGGAGGTCAGCCTCTTCTCACAGATAACCAGTGATAGGACAAGAGAGAATGGCTACAAGTTGCACCAGGAGAGGTTCAGGCTAGAAATCAGGATAAATTTCTTCTCAGAAAGAGTGGTTAGGCATTGGAACAGGTTGCCCAGGGAGGTGGTGGAGTCACCATCCCTCAGGGTTTTTAAGGAAAGGTAGGAGGAGGTATTTAGGGACATGGTTCAATAAGCAATATAGGTATATATAGATTCTATGATTCTATGAGTTGCTTCTTTGACATTAATTCCTGCTTTTTTGAGGGCAATGGTCTGCATTGACTTCATAATGACAGATAGAGATAGCTTCCTGCTATTTTACAAAAAGTAAATATAAATACTAAGAACTCATCCTTTTTATTTCCTTAGGGGGAAGGCTAGAGACATCTTCTCAATCAGATTTCTGCTTTGGAGCAACATGTCTTCAGTACATAACTAGCCTATGTGGAAGAATAGGACAAGATATAACTCCTGGTTATACTCCATGTCTGCCAAAAGCCGTGGTAAATAGACTACGAGAGAGAAAACATAAAAACATCTTTGTCCTCTTACCACCATATACTTTAGACTGGAAAAGGACAATGTCCCACAATTGCAGTTTGTGTCTTTTTATAATAATTATTGGGAAAAAGACACAGGTATAAGCTTTGACTCTAGACTTATATTTCATTTTTCTCAAAGGAAAAGAGATTATGGTTCCACACTTTCTTTTTTGTTCTTAACTTTCGATGCTGCCAAATATCAGTGTTACTTTCACACCAAAAGAACCCTGGATATCCCACTAGAAACCGCAGACCTGCATTCCATAGGTATTAATGAGATTTATCAATATTGTCCTGAGAATTCTCCCTGGACGTTGGTATAAAACATAGCCCCGTGGTGTTACATTTCATGTTAAGGTATGGACATAGGCTCATCAGGAGATGTCAAATGTATGTTGCCCAGCTGCATATTCTCATTTCTGTCTGTATCAATTTTTTTTCCCTAGTAAATGCCCCCGTATACTGGTTTCTTTGGATAATACCTGGGATGTACGGGGGGATGGGGACGGCTATCAATTTTTCATGAGTTGGCTACTTCTTTGGACTGTAGGAGTGGGATGTATCTTCAGAGTTAGATGCCTGAATGTAGATATGTCCCTGTAGATGCCATCTTGTGAGCGAGGCATTTAAACACCTATTATAGTCAGCAGAAGCTCACTTTGGTTGCCCTCTTGGATGACCTAAAATACCCCCTTGGCCTCCAGTTGCTGCTCCAGAAAAAGGCAGGTCCTTTTTCTCATCACCCCTGCAGATGTCATGGGTATTTTAGGATTTCTGAGCTGGTGTCACACATTCTTTTTTTAGGGAACTGCCTACCCCTGCTATCCAGATACTGCTAATGAATGTTTGGAAGTAGATGCATGTGTTTACATTCCTAATATGAAACTGGACCTCAGATATATCACTGTTCTTTGGTTTTTCCTGCTTCCATCCCATCCTGGTGTGGACAGATCTCTCTTGCTCAGCTTTCCCCTAGAGGTGTTTCCTCAGGCCCACACTGAGTAGAAAGGCAAGGCAGTAAACTGAGGTTATGGTGACGATTCACTGCTTTTCAGCTGCTTGTCCCTGGCTGGAGGGTTGAGTCAGTGGAAGAGGATCATATGGGCTCTGTGAGGCCACTGTTGCACTAATACACACCAGGTTTGCCTAAACCAGTGAAGGGATTAGCTCAGAATTACAGTATCTGTGGCAAGTGGAGGATAATTGATTCAAACATGCCAATGTGCCCACAAGGAATTTTCTTAACATATCAGTAAATGATTCATTTAAATGTTTTCTCTCTTCTGCATTTGCAGCTGCCTCTTCATTCCTCTTGCCTACTTGTATCATGGGAGACAAGAGTGACCAACTGAACCATTTCCTCCTGGTTCCTCTCCTTCAGGTGGCAATGGGACTAAGTGCCTCGTCCTAAACTGGGCTTTGCATGTAACCAAGTGCTTCCTTGGCACTGAAGAGAGAATCAGCACTGTGCAAGCACATGGGCAGTTATGATGCTGGCTGTGAAAAATCCCCGTCTAATTCATGTTAGAAATACTAATAGTTAACCACCTACCCCTCTCACCAGCATCTCCTCCCTCAGAGGCCCACTGAATCACACTGTCCAAGGCCAGAAGGAGCCATTTCACCACCCGCTGTGACCTGCTGAGCTTTGCAGGCCATCTGTTTCTGCTCAGTTAACCCTGCACTGACCCATCTAAGCTGTCTGTGGCTCAAGCATGTGTCCCTGTACCCAGATGTGACCCAAAGGGCAGGTCCAGCTGGTACAGACATCCCACTGGTCCTCCTGAGGAATGCTTCCCCTTCCATGTAGTGATGTGCCCAGATCTCCATGAGTTTTACCCACCAGTAACCCCTGCAAAGCTGAGCTGGCCAAAGTAAGTCTCTGTTGTGGGGCAATGCCTTATTGTTACCTTCTCCTAGAAACAGATACATGAAAAAAGGGAGATAAAAGAGCATCCAGGAGAGGAATATTTTCATACATACTATGCATCTTCTAACCTATATGATTCTTTCAGCCTGTTGCCAAAATCTACTTAACACGTCACACTAAACTTCACCTCCCAGACTGCAAAAAGTCTTACTCTGGGCTGCTATTACTGTCTCCTCCATGGCGAAATGCTCTGCATGATTTAGTTGCCAAAGCATCAAGAAAGAATACTACAGGTTGGGATGAGCTTTATTCCAGAGTTTACCTATCTAAAATGATTAATGCATGCTTAATAACTTCAAAGATTTCCCATTTCTTCAGAAGGAGGGGGTTTCTTCAAAGCTTTCAGACAGAGAGTCTCCCTTTCGAATTGATGAAGGCATGGTCCCAGTGGAGATTTTACATTGCCAGTATGTACTCCTTCAAAGATTTCATTGTTGGCATACTGTATTTGAAGATTTCCTGCCCTCTGTTACCCGTTCATTTCATTTAATAAAAAAAAAAAAGAAAAAAAGAAAAAGAAAAAAGAACAAGTAAATCATATCTTTGGGGTCCCCTTCAAAGCAATTTCATGTCACACTCCTGAACCCCGGAGAGGAGCAGCGTACACTGAATTTAGGGGTTTGCTGTAGTGTAATTAGCATCTCTGAGGAAAAGAGCTTCTCTTTCCTAGAAGATTTGTTTTTCTTACTGGGAACTGTCTTTGATGTTCTTTGATTCAATTGCCAGATCATTTTTCAGATTAAATGCTGAACAATAAGTAATTCTTTAGCGAGTTCATCATTCAGCTGGAAGGTTTTTGGATTAAGAAGACACTCGCTCATAAATCTAGAAGGATTTAAAGGTGCTTGCAAGAATATCAGAGCAAAAACTTCCAGGATTTTTAGAAACAAAGGAAAATACTTATCATATGGAGTTGCTAGGAATGCAGGAGTAGTGACTAACTTGCTTCCTAGCTGTTTGTGGAAAGAAATGTGCAGTAATATTAACTCCTGGAACGCACATTTTGAAAGTTCGCAAGAGGTGCAAAAATTTATACCTGCTTCACTTCCACTACTCAGTCCTATCAATATAGTTTAAAGTAGATCTGAGAAAGATATAATTCTTCTAATGGTTTAATCAATTTATGAACACAGCTTTTACTCCTATTTTCCCCTGTGTAATAAATTGTTAATTAACTTGTGTCAGAAACACATGGAAAAAAAAAACCCAAACCATCCCAACCTGTATTGGCTGCTGAGAAAAGGAGGTTATTTATGAAACTGTGCATAAACCTGTGCAAACTGGTAGAGCCGTTTCCCAAACATACTCAGAGGCGTCCACATCCCAAATAAACAGTAGTGCTCTGCTGTTTTGAATGCCTGTTCTTTCTAGTTGCCCTTTGTTTTGCCCAGTGAGTGCATTCATCAGTTCTTCATGGCTCAGTAATTCATGAAATTCTCTTTCCATTAAAAATAAATACTGCATTTTATATCCTTGAGATGGACCCCATATTTGATTGTCTTTTCTATGGCAGTGTATATTGAAAACTATAAAATTATAATACAACTATTAATCCGCTGTATCTGCTTGTACCTAATTTTTATTAAAAATGTATTGTGCTCCAGCTGGCTCATAAATTACAATGCGGTTGAAAAGGCTCCAGTTGGATTACTTCTGAAGGGGAACATATTGAAATAAAGAAAGGCTTACTGATTAATATTTTGACTTTATATACAGTGTTACTAAGGTAGCAGCTTGATTACCATAGAGAAGAATTTGTAGCTAACTATATTGCAGATTTGGTGAGTGTAACAATGAAACTTGTGGAAAGTGGCATTTACCAAAGAAACCACATTATCATCACTGATCAAATCTTTCATGTCATATTCTCCTTTTATGAATGACATAAAAAAACCCCTCTACTTTGTTTCAAAAGTAAATTAATACAGTTATAGGAATGTGGCAGAATCTGGAATCACACGCCATCTGTTCTCTGTCTCTCAATTGCTACCACTGATTGGTTTTGATAGCGCTTCTAAAAAAATGCCTAGAAATAGCTGAAATAGCTTTGTCTTTAGTTTTAATGCCATGAGAAGTCAAACTGCATAATTATGTCTCATTTGGGAAGTAATGGGGAAGGAGAAATAAGGATATTTGGTTTAGAAACAACTAAGGGCCCCCTTTCCCTTTTGTATTCTTACCAGTCAACACGATTTTGGGGGTAAAATTTATACATCAAAAGATACTCCACAAAACTCAGTGAGGGACCTGGGAAATGTCAGCTGAAAGGTGAATTATTCCAACTTGCACTTGCTGCTGAAGACCACAAACATGAGTTAAACTCACATGATGCACCCAGTCATGAAACTGGAGGCTGTGACTGGTTGTGGATGTCTGAAGGACAGTGAGAAAATGGGCTGCTTTCTGTAAGCAAATGTGCACACAGACACTTGGACTACAGCCCCTATGAGGCCTGGTAGCTCCATTTCCAGCATGAAACAGTTTGATTTCAGATGCCTTTTTTTTTTTCTTTCCATAAAAAGCTTAGTTTCCAAAACAGCCTTTGCATTTTTTTGTCTCTCTCACATCTTCTCTCATTCTTTCTCACATATGCACACCAGACTATGCTCCTTTTTCATCAATAAGATGACAGAGAAGGTGAATTTTCTCCTACATTTGTGAGTTAAATGAGAATAAAGCCCCTTTATTTTATGTTCTTTGTTCCTGAAATTTTGCCAATAATAATGTTGGCTTTATTAGCTGTGTAGGATTGAAGATGCTATCATGGTGTCAGACCACATACCAAGATGCAGGGCTGCAAATGTTTTTAATTTTCCAGTTATTTGTCTTGTCCTTTTTGGTCAGCCAAAGGGTTGTGAGAATACCATCAAGCAATGAAACAGAAATGGAGTACTGGAAACAGCAGTGGCAGCTGCATAACATAGGACAAAAAGATTAGTTAATGGCTGCCTTCCACAATTTTCTGGGCCAGCCATATGAGGAGATTTACATATAGTCTCTTAAGATGTCAGTGTAAGAACATAAGCATTATCCTTGATGTACCGTAATGCTGACTGACAAAATACACACATGATAAGACTACTTTAGAGAGTAAAGTGGTATTCCTTTTGATCACAGGTATTTACAGTCATATGTAAAGCCCAATTCATGCCCTTATTTATCTGATAGCAAATAGGCAGGACAGAGAGATTACTGGGTGGTGAAATAAATAAAAATAGCCAGAAGGATTTTGATGCTCTGCAGTATACATGACTTTTTCTCCCACTTGGATAGACAGGATCCTGAGTATTGGGTTCATCTGTACACATGGTGTCTGGATGAGACACCCAGCACAGGATATGGCCTTATATCACATCTGAGCTTGCAAAAAGTCATTTCTTTGCATTTGTGAGTATTTTCCATTTTTTAATTCATTTTGCATTTGTGAGTATTTTCCATTTTTTAATTCATTATATTCCTTTTTTACAGGCAATTTTTCTGCAGTTTCAGTCCTTGTGCCTGGGAAACTGCTGATTATGGCAAATTAACTCACGTCTGTGCAAAGCCATCTCTAGTTCTGAGACTATGCAAATGGAGGACAAGCAGACACATCTGAATTAATATGAGACGTTGTCACTACAGCAAATCCAGTTAGGTGAGGCAATTTGAGGAAAACATTAGGAAAACAATTCCAACCTTGAGACCCTTTGGGTGTTCATTCCTTTCAGAATTTTGACTCCTTCCTTTACTTTCCTTCCTTTCTTCCAGAAGGGGAAACATAAGGCACACAGACCACAAGTCCTGTGAGGCAAGAGACTTACAAGCACAGACTGAAATTTCTTGGATTTCTAAGGAAAAGAGGAGGAAAGACATCCCACACCAAGTAAATACAACTTGGGAGTTTAACATGCACATTAAGTTCAATTATATATTTGTTTAATGGTTCATTTTCTTGAAATGGAGAATAAAACCAGGAATAGCTTTTGCTTAATACACAACACTTCAACTTTCTAAATTGATACTGAAAATGTTTTCATAAAAGTGAAAGATAATGACACAATTGATCAGCTGAGGAAATTCCCACTGAATACTCGTGAGGGTGCCCATGTTCATTACCTACAGAGAAATCAGTATGTTCCTTGAGAAAAATATTACTCACAATACTCTGATAGAATGGTATTAGTGAACCACAAAGCTGAAGACAGGCTGAAGAGGTAGGACTGAATTTAGGATGAAATTCACATCAGAAGGGTCTTGTTGGGAAAAGATGCTAAAACCCAAAACAATTCCCATTCCAGCAACAAGTTTGGGGGCACGGGGAAATCAGTCAGTGCTTTCAAGTAATCTCTCATCTACCTAAGCAGCAGCATCCCACAGGCAGGTGGTCTGCCTAACATTTTCTAGTGCTGAATTTTAAATAGTTTGGTGTAACCACCTGTCCTGTCTTGTGTGTGAGCACTCATTCTTCCTCCTTTTACAGCAATCAGAAAACAAGGTCAGAAGTTACCTGTGTTCAATGCTTTTTTACATATCCAAGTTTGAAAATAGGTAAAAGAATATGGCACCTTCAGGAACCAATAGTAATGTGCCTTAATTATTGCTTTACAAAAATTGTCCTAAGGAATTTCAAGCACATGGTTCTAGATCTGTGGATGAACAATCCCCTAATATACACTGGTGCCCCTTTAGTCTTGTGATCTACTACCTCAGTGATTCACCAACTATACGCTCCTGTGATGGGCCATACTCACTCTGAAGGAGCATTTTGCTGTGTGATCTGCAGTTAATGGGTCTCCAGGAGATTTTGGAACTGTATCTTTTAATTCATGTTATTGTGCTTTGAAGGTGCACAATGGCTCAGCACACTTAGATGCACCTCAGAGCTTCCTCAAAACACCTTGGGCTCTGTCCTATACACATCGATTGATGGAGCCATTAAGACCTGAATGGACGAACAGTAATGATTCCATTTGGACCGATCCAATTTCAATGACATTGTCTCATACAATTCCATTAACATTGAAGCTGTTACAACCTCAGTGACAGATTATTATTTCTTTTAAAAAAGGAAAAGGAAATTAACACAATATATTGAATTGCACTGAATTGAGACAATAAATAATGGAATGTACCAGACACTAACCTCTCCCTTCTGTAATTCCAGGAGGAAAAATAGACATATTTACCACAAAGTTGATGACATATGTAGCACTTACGTTAAAATATGTGGCAAATCCTTATAACATATGGGTAGAATTATGAAACTGGCTAGATCTCATATTGGCTGCAATATAACTCCAGGTGTAGAATTAGACAGTATGTATCTATCTATAGCTATCTAACAGTGGTCACTACCATAGTCACTGAGCAAAACACACTGCTAAGTGCTCTATAAATGGAAGAAATTAATTTAAAGAGCTAAGTTTTTCAGAAGGCACAATAGGACCACAGTGGCAAAATGATGTGTGACCCACCATACCCTACATTAATATGCTAGTCTGAAGTTTGCACGGACAGAGAAGGGGTACAGAGGCACCCATCTGCTGGCCTGATGCATTTTCTAGTACTGGGAGCTTGGATCAGAGATGTTAGCAAGAGATGACCAAGTATTGTATGGTCAACAGGGCTTGAAACTGAAGTTGCTCCTATCGGTTTGATGCCAGTGCCAGCACTAGATGCCCAGAGTTAGGAGAAGGATCACAAGTCAGCAGGAGAGCACCTGAAGTGCAGCACAAGGGAATTCCAGCCACTCCAGCGAGTCAGTCAGCTTCATCAGGGGCTCAATTGAAATGCTTCCATCCAAATGCCATGTAGAGAACGGAATAGACAAGAGGAGTTTGAGATGTGCATATGCTTGCAAGGCTATGATCTAATTGGAATCACAGAGATGTGGTGGGATGGCTCATATGACTGGAGTGTTAGGATGCAAGGATACAAGCTCTTTTGGCAGGACAGGCAGGGGAAATGATGGATAAGGAAGAGTAACTGATGCCATCTATCTGGACTTCTGCAAAGCATTTGATGCTGTCCCACATAGACATAGAACGCAGGCCACACAGACAAGAGAATGTGCAAAGGGAGCATTTTCAAAAGAGAATGCAGAAAGAGCTAGCAGTCAACTTGTAAATCCACTTGTTACATCCCCTTTTGAAAAGATATCGTCTTTGGATTTCATTTCAGCAAAGTTTCCTTGAATAATTCCTGTGCATTTGCAGTGTGGTAGTTTGTTATCTGTGTATTCAGAGACAATAAGGCTGTTTCTCTTTTTCTTCGAGCCCCTCATTTCCAGATTGCAATGCTGTAGGTATCAGTGGCTCTGTTGCAATTCCCTGTCATTTGCAGTAAGAAAGTGAAGAGATTAGACAGAGCAGCACAAGGGTCCTACAATGTTCAGGTGAGTTGAAGACCCCCTATGTAAAATCCTTTGTCTTCAGTGGAGATAACCTAGTTTACTGCAGAATCAGAAAGGAGATAATCAGATGTGGCTTTTGGCAATGCCTGACAGTACCAGGTGTGATAGTAGTTGTTTCCAGTTGCTGGGAGAACTTCCCTAGAAACCCACCAGCTCTTCCAACTCCTTCTTCTCAAGAAATATGCTGTCTCCATACTTTTCTCAGAACTAGTTCATATGAATCTTGAATATTTAACTCAATATGTTTTGCAGAGATTTTCTTTATGATTATTCAACTAAGACTTATTTAACTTTTATGTTAGCAGGGCACAGGATTTTTTTTCTATGTAGACCGTTATTCTTGTGAGCAATTGCTTAGTGATTTTTTTAATATATGTCTTTTCTGCCTTAATCTGAAGTTCTAGAATAATTAAAATAAGAGAATTCCAGACCTTACAATTTATCTCATATGTACATGTGTCTGATATAAAAAGTCTGCTTACCAGTGCTTTTCTGTTGTCACGCTGGTGGATGCTCATGGAGATTTCCTCAGAAAATGTCTTGCTCATGAATCTAACTTTCCTGTAGCTGAAGCTACAGTCCATTCTGCTCCTCACAATGCCAGAACAGTTGCACACACTGAAAATGCATCTGCTTGAAATGTAATTAGGCTCATAATGGGAAGTGAGTTTCAGCTTTAATTAAGATGAGAGAACTTCTTTTCTCTCTAATCGTGCAGGACCGCTCTGAGCAGGTCTGCCTATCTACATGTAAATCTGTTTCCCTTTGTTTGCTTTAAATACACACAGAGTCTGCACACAATTGTAGGTACCAGCGGGGAAATTTGTGTCTGATACAGTGACAGAAGGAAAGCAGCCGTGTTTCCTGCTCCCAGGTCTGCCATCCTGAAGTGGAGTGAAACACCTTTAATCCTATTTCATTAAGTCCTTGCTGCATAAGCAAGCAACTGCCTGACATTTTGGAAGAGCAGAGCTTGATCCTGACCCACAGTAACACAGACTTACCAACCTCTCTTCAACCTGCTCATATCTGCAATTTCATCTTCATAATTTCTACAGATTAATCTCTGCAGCTGTGGCAATAATTAAAACAACTGGAATGATTGTGGATGGCTGCTTTCATCATGTTGTCTGGAGGTTGTAGATGAGTCTTACCACAGGGTGAGGGTTGAGGTTAGCATTGGCTATAGGTCTACAAAGCCTTTCTTTGCAATATTCACCTTTTGATATTCTTAAAAGGCCTTTGTAGACCCATCGTTTTTGTTCTCTAATCTCAGGAGCCACTCATTGCTCACTAAGACACTTTTCAGCCCCTTTAGGTACTACAGATAACAACTGGACTTTTCCCATCCCTTAATTCACAGAGTGAAGGAGTTTTATTTTACTGTAGCATTTCTGTTTCTTTAGGTTAGCTAATTAATTTGTAATGTCACCCCGATACAGGAGCTAGGACAAAAAATCCTCTAGCAATAGAAGTAATAAAAATCCCAAACATGCAGAGAGATGACATGCTGAGTTCTGGTCAGCAGGGATCTTCAGAAATTCTCCTTGCCTTGCAGGGAGTGGGGGGGGGGGAAAGAGGGATTCACTATTTTCACTTTCCCTTGTGATCTGACACCATCTGGCTCCTGCCAGCAAGAGCTTCCCTCAAACTGTGCAAGGAGGCTTTTCTTCTGGTTTCAAGCACTAAGCTTGTGTTTATTCATAAATAATCAGAAATCACTTTTATTTCAGAGAATATTTGTACAGATATTAGAAATTTTTATGCCATTAAGATAAAATAAGAATCTGAATTTAATTTTAGATTATTTTGAAAGGAGGAGCTTTATAACATATACTATTAGCTTTAGAGAGCTTGGCATATGTGTGGGTTTTTGTGTATTTGTGAAGTTGTTTTTATAGTTGGTTTTGTATTCAAACACAGGCAAAGGAGGAAAATAATCAGGTTCCACCAATGTAACCTGTAAACCTATCAGTTTAAAATAGTATCTTTTCTTCGACTTAATAAGAAATTGGTGTATTCATTTATACATATTGTTAATTATCTTCACTCTGGTGATCTAAGTATTTCTCACAGCTAAATGACTGCAGCATCTTGAATCATCCTGAATTTAAAAAACCCAATGAAACAACAAAACAGAAAAGGAAAAAAGGCATGCACAAAACATAATGAGATTCCCATGGGTTTAAAAACATCTCTGCATATTCTGTGCTTCTGTAAAACCACTTAAATGAAAGAAGTATTAAAAAAAACCCCAAAACCTCCTTGCCTTAAAGATGCACACAGACATAAAAACTTATTCCCCATGGAAATTGTGCCTTTAAATGACATTTCACTTTTATGAACAATTTTATTACAAAATAGATTTCCTGCAGCTAATTTCATCAGTTGTCCCACTCCGCTGCTACTTTCCACTGCCTCTCTAACTTCTTGTTATCTAAGTAAGGGTACATTAATTGCTATATGATGTAAGAGAGTTGGCTGTGTGCCAGAGCCCTGAGCAGGGAGGCACAGTGTCTAGCAGGTCTCTCTGAAGATGCCTGCACCCAGCTGACTGTGGTAGCAGTATTTAAGCAATATTTCCTTGTGATGGATTAAGTGTCATTGATGGATGTGGGTAATGGTATCTCCTGAGTGTCATTTTAACAAGACTTATATGTTGTTGGACGTATTTCACAAGTCTTTGCAATAATGCATTAGTCTCACTGAGAAGGAATAAGTGATTAGTAGCACTAATTAGAAAGTTCTTGGAGACAGACTTTGGTTGATAAAGTATGGTGCGAGATTCCAGTCATTAACAATAATACAATGAGTTCAAGGTAGAATCAATCTAGGAGGGTGATTGCACAGATGACATAAAAAATTATACATTCCTTATTAATATATTGATTTGCATTCTAAATTAAGTGATGGCATTTAATAAAGAAGAAAAAGAAGAACAGATTTTTTTTTCCCGATTATATTTGCTGTGTGAGTGATGTGTAGTTCAGTTTCAGAGTGAGGAGTTTAATCTTCTGTTATCTGCAGCACAACCTGCATTTATGGAAAAAGGAAAAGAGAAAGCACGAGTCAGAATTACCTAGTGCCTGGGAAAGCTCATTATCTTGGGTCTGTGTGGGCTAGGGAGCCTTTCACAAACATTTCCAGTCATTCCTTTTCTTTCTGTGTGGCAAAAGTGAAGAAATCAATTTCTCATTCTGCAATTTCCATTTCCAATTACCAAAGCAGAGGAATCTTGGAAATGGATGAGAAATGGATAATATTTATGGTTCCATTCAAACTGCTCACCCATCTGGACCAGCCCTCGCTGGAAAATAACCCTGAACCTAACCATCAGGAGACCACATGCTGCCTTTGCAGAATTGGGCTAGAGGCAATAGTTAGATATCTCTACCTTCAATCCCACATGATAGTGTCGAGTGGCTCAACAACCATTTAATTCCATTAAATCACATGCCAGCAGGGGCAGTAGCTGGAGCCCCTGCATGAATGGAAGGGAAGCCTGGGTCTGTGGAACCATCCAGCTGCAAAGTCACTTTTTCTCATTCCAATCCTTGCCTGAGCTTGCTGTATGACAGCCCTTTTAAATGTTTGCTTTGCAGGGTTGGAAACATCTGCATGTTGCTATTCTTCTCTTGTGACCCCAACAAGCTGCTATTCCTGTGCTGGAATTGGGGAGATTGGCAAGGCAGTATTTTGGGTCAATTCCCTCTCTGAAAACAATGTTCCATTCAACCAAAGAAATGTGCCAGGATCCTCAGGATGGAGATGTATCACAAGGGAATACTGTATGGTGGAGCTCCTCATCAGCATTCATGCTCAGTGTACCCAAGCCAGTGACTGTATTCTTATGAATTTGTGTTGCTGATTGGTATGTCCCATAGTAGAAACACAGATGAGTAGTATGCAGTTCTGATATGTTTTGTTTCATCTTCTTCACTGATCAAAAAAAACCCCTTTTCTGAAGTTGTTCTGTTGTTAATTCCATCCCAGAGAGGACAGCCCTGATACTCAGCCACAGGGGAGGTTTTTTCTGCCCCAGCTGCCTGCAGAATGAAAAGCAGAGCAGGACACACTGTTGGGAATGTACACTGTATGAAGGGGAAGGAAGGGTTACAGTCCAGGGCTGAGCAACTTCACTGCCTAGAGATGTCTGTGGAGAAGATGCTTCTGCTCCCTGGGCATGCAGACTGTGTGCCTGTGGGATGGGCAAAGATGAATCTGCAAAGGTGTAATATGTGACTGCCAGCAACACCAGGTATTCAGACAGGATTAAATTCTTGTGTACTCCGGGTGCAGAGTCACAGTTATCAGCAGGAGGGGGATGTGCACACCATGGTGTAGCCTCCTGCTGAGAAGCTATCTCTAAGCAGCACGAGGCTTCATTGTGAAATTGTAGGTGCATCATTTTCAGTCACTTATGTACAAACAGTAGAAGAAATCAGATGCTGAAGGAAGGATTCAGGCAGGGTTAGGGGGAAGTGCAATTCCTGCGTCCTGGTTCTGGCCTGGCCAGAATTAACCTCCCCAAGCAGCCAGCACAGGTGAGCTGAGTCAGCCCCAGGCTGTTTCCACACCACCTGACATCACTTCCCCATAAAAGGGGTGGGTTGGGTTGCCTCCTGGGCAGTCTGAGTGTGGTTTTGGTGTTGGGCTGGTCCTTATATTGTGCAGCACCCTGTAATTATTGTCTCAGTAAGGTACTTTGTGTTGTCACAGTGTGTGAGTGTAATTGGCTCTTACTGTGCTGCTTTCACGGTGCTTCTGTCAGTAGACTGTCCTTATCCCAACCCATGGAGGCTCTGGCTGTTTTTCCTGCTATAGTGAGGGAGTGGAACGTGGTGCTCAGCCACTGCTTGGGGGTGAGCCACCACATCCTGATAGCACTGATGCATAGTGCTAAGGGATGGCATCTCCAGCACTACGCCACATCACTTCAAGTCCTTGGTATTTGAGACCTGGTCTATGGCTACAATGTTGCTACCCAAATGCCACTGAAACATGCCTTTAGAGAGACATCTATCCACTGACTGTTACCTATTAAGGCTCAGTTTGAGAACTGTTTTATTGAACTATTATTTTAATTATTCTTCAAGATTTGAATAGGAGTACCTTGTACATGTGGCAAGTAAAGACAGGTCATGTGTGACCTCCATGGCAGCAGATGTTCAAATAATTACACAGTAAGCCAGTGTAATCTTCAGAGAACATGGACATATTGAAGGGGATGTATAGGCTGCAGGTAAAGTGATTTTCAGATCTGCTTCCTTCTTGTGGAAGCAAGTTAGGGATGTGATGAAACCTTAGATCTCAAACTGAAATAGAGTTGTGATGGGGCTGAGGGAGGCACCAAGTGTGGAAGCTCGTAAGCTCACCCACAGGTCTTACACACCAAGTAAAGCAAGATGTGATTGGAAGAGCTGTTTGTCTGTATGTTAACAGCAGAGGTTTCCAAATTAAAGCACGAAGGCTGTGGGACTGGTGCCTGACACCCCCTTTGGTCTCTCTCTGGTATCATGTACACATATGTATCAAATGTACTAGGCTCACATTCAGTCCTTCAAATCATCTGTCTGTAGATTGGGATCAAGCAACAGCTTTCTGCTCCTTAAGGAGTGTCATGTGTTTTGGGATAGGTTCGCTCTTCAGATTCTCTGTATTGATGGAGACTTCATAGAATGGCATCTATCACCTACTGAGGTAATAAGAACTGGAGAAGCTTTCAACGGCACAGGACATCTGGGTTTATGAGGAGGAAAGTGGTAGGCTGGGAAAACAGGTGTCCAGAACTGAAGCTGAGCATTTCAAGGGCTACCTTTTCAGCAGATGCTCGGGACTGAGTTCTGCTTCTTGATAGTTAACAGGACTTGTATGAGAAACTTGCTCTAGCCATGAGTGCCTTTTGAAGATTCTGCATTTCTGATGAGTTATTCAGATCATTTTGAGATAAGACTTTTCACTCATTTAAAAAAGAAAAAGAAAACAAAAAGCAGCAGATGGTTTCTATTAAAAAAAACCCCAAAACCAAACAAAAAACCCAACAAACCCACCAAAAAGCATCTGCTTAGATATTTCCCTGAGAATTTTTGTAGCCTATCCCCTGAGTGCCTGACTGCAGACCTGGCACACATTGGTTTTGATGTCTGAAGCTTATGGCATAGAGGTTTAACAACTCATTCTGTATGTTCTAGGGAGGAATTAAAGGTTGCGCCCTTTGCAGAGGTGAGACAGGGTCAGTAAGCATTAGCAAATCCTCTTAAAAAGGCCAAGTGAGAACTGGAAGTCCCTCTTTAATCAGAAGATTTCTCTAAATCTTGTCTTTTCCTGAAGATTAGAGACAAATAAAAATTCTCCAAGGAATTCTTATTTTTAACTAGAATTCTGCTAAATTTTGGATATTAGCCCATGCTTAAAATGTAGACAGCTAATTTCTAGTACCTTTTCAGATGTTTTTGTAAGAACTAGAGCTTTTTACAGGAGCACATGTGCACAGGAGGCCTTATTAAAAGTAGAAAAATGTCTTTTATGGACACTTTCAAGTATCAGAAAGGAAGGACACTGGTGTGTAGGAAAGTAGTGGGAGCTATAAACAACTTTATGTTTGACCATAAAGAAGTTATGAGCTTGTTTAAGCATAATGGATGGTGGTCAGAAGATAAACTATGAAAACCTGGGATAGAGGGTATTTCATGGTGAATTTATTTGATTCAGACTGTTTATTCCTCTAGCATTTTTTGCAGAACGGTCAGAAAGGCTGTTGGGAGCCACAGTCAGATTTGAAAGTTCTCTATTTTGAGTCTACTACTTGCTGCCTTTGGAAAACCAGAAGTTAAAAAAAAAAAAAAAGAAAAAAGGAAACTTTCATATATAATGTCCAACAAGTGTTAAGCTGGACTCACAAGCTCCTTCTTTCTCAGGTTTTTCATTGCAGAGTAAACCCACTCTTGAGAGGAAAGATGCAGTATTCTCTATTCATGTCTCTACTTCCCCTAGATCTCAGAACAACCTCTGCCTTCATGTTTAATTCCCTTTGGGAAGAGCCAGCAGTAGATGCAAACCCTTATTAAGAAGAAGGGCATGACAATTCAAACCAATCAGCACTCCTGGTCCAATACTCCTAGCACTACCTGTCTCAAAGGCCAATGTCTGCAAGAAGCTGTTTTGAGCAGGTATGCACTAATGTAAAATGTGGCTTTCCTCCTTCCTACTGCTCAGTCTCTGAAAGACCCTGTGTGAATACAGCCATCTCAAAAAGTGGTTTTCATTTTTCCATATCATTTGGCCCTTGTACAGAACTTGATTTTGTACTGCGATCCACAATTCATTGGGTCACAAATACATAATTATGAAGCCCTTATTCACTACTGAATATATGTACATTATCAAAACAAATGCTTTTGCAAGAAATAGAGAGAAATACTTGGAAAGGTGTCATTTGTTACCTGTCTATTCAGTCACAATGTCTGAACAGATTGTGGCAATCTCCTATTTCCCTGTGTTTTCCTATTGTACCAAACTAAATGTTGAAGAGAGATCAGAGAAATTGCATCCCATGCTTGTGAAATCTCTTTGTTGACTATAAAGGGTTCCTAGGGTGGTTGACTCAGACTCGTGCATCTAGCTTTTATCTGTTTTAAACCAGGACACACAAATCCATCCTGCAGTGTCTGAGCCTGGCTCTTTATGTTGGCAGTTTTGAAAGATAACAGGAATAGATGATAATGTAATATGTAGCATACGTAGCACAAAGTATGACAGCAAGGACATCTCAAACCTATGAATAAGTAAGACTCTTTTCACTTGATGAGGTTGTGGAGTCATTCCTTTCTACCTTTAAGGGACACCAACTTTCCTACACTACTGTCAAGGCTGTTACTAGCATTTTGATCCTGACTCCTTGCATGTATATTCTTTAGCTTCTTACTGCTGTATCAGGCTGTTCTTTTGAAACACTATTCTGTTTTTTTTCTCTTTTCTACTTACCACACTTTGGCTGATGTTAAAGGACAATCTGAAGCATACAAATTGGATTTCTTTTTGGCTCACACTAAACTGGAAGATATGTTCCAGATGTGCACCAGAATGCAACTGCTAATGTGAATTCAATCCATGGCGCCAGAGGTCCTCAAGAATGAAAGGCCCTTACACCACTGTAATGGTATGGGTATAAGGTGCTCAGCACCAGCTTTGATTCTGCAGATCCACTCCTGCCAGATTGCCCTACTTAGTAATGTAGAAGAGTCTTTGTGTCAAGGCCTTCCTAAAATTTGTGGTACTAAGTGCTAGAATGAGATAAAGCTGAGCTTTTCTCATGATAAAAATGGACAAACCTCTCAAAATCCTTCACCTCAGGCAAGTACTTCAAAATGTGTTTTTCCTCAAACACATGTGAATGAAAATATAACAATTTTACCTCATCCAGGACATGGACAACTTATAAAAGTCAGTGGTGGAGTAAGGTACAGAAATTGCTTGTTTATTCTTTTGGGGTTGGTTGATTTGGGGGTTTTTGGATACTCTGTATTTGGGTCACTTTGTCTTCAAATCTGCCATCATCAATCCATCTAATCAAAAAATAATTACCTCTTGTTTGCTAAGGTAACTCTAAATGGTATTTTGAAGCATATATATGGGTACCACTTCTACAGTTCCTATGGCTTACACAGTACAGTTTGTCTGACAGGTGAAGTTGTATTTGACAAGTACCAAAACTGTAGTTTACTGAAATCCATCACAACCACGTAGACTTTGCTTTCAGGCAGTCTCTGGGAAGAGTTTCCTTATGTCATTTGAACAAATATACTTTTTTTCCTGAAAATCAGGGAACAGTTTTTCTAAAGCATGAGCTGTGTGGAAAGACTTGTATGCTTCTCCTTGAATGGAATGTGCTTGTGCACTTGATATAAATTTCATCATTATACATCCCTTTCTTTTTTATTAAAATAATAACATCTTCCAGGCAATCAAGCTGAGTTTCTTGAAACTCAGCAGTTTTACCTGCTTATTTATGGTAACATCAAAGTATGGGCAGTCTCATTACAGTCTGTAAATAACCAGGGTTACGTCCTTGGTCGGTGAAATATTAGAGTGTTGTGGGAGTGGGAGTGTCTGTCTGTTACTCCTGGGAGGCTATAAAGTGCACAGAAAATAATTACCTTTTTTTTTTTAGTATTTTTGATAATACAGTCATCTTTTACTGACAGGATATCTATCATAATCTACTGGTCTTTTATGCTGTCTTTCACATCTCAAACAGAAGCTGAAGAAATCATCAGGCTGCACAGAGTGATGGTTCTCTGCATATTTAATCTCACAGACAAGTCCATGCAGAAGAGAATGACATGACCTGGTCTGTTTTCATGAGTACATTTGTGCTGGAGAAAAGGTGTCAGGGAGCAGAGTCATGGTTTGCTGGTGAAGTCCTGTTCTACACCACTAATGTTTTAGTGGTGTGCAACCCCTCTACTGTTTTTCCATGCAGTGAAAGACAAAAAAGCTTATATGTCAGGGTTGTGCTGAGAGGAGGTATTTCAAGGTGACAGCTGGCAGTGATGGCTCTACAGTTACTCAATTCTGTGAGAATTGTAAGCCCTACTCATAATCTAGGGGTTTACAATGACTGCCAGACCTGTAAAGGGTGGGGAATGCCCCTGCACAGCTCTGAGCTCCTATTAAAAAGGATGTACTATATGAGGGCCAAAGAACAGTAGGGGCAAGGCTTTTGGTGAGTCCAAGAATCTGGACCTCTGTGGGATGTGTCACGGCTGTTCCATAGGTGATGCTGTCACTCAAACAAGTGAGGACATAAAATCAAACCTAACTATCCATGTCTGTATCACTAAAAGAGAAAATTGTTTCTATGTGGGAGCACAAATGGTGCAAAGTGAAATTCAGTTTGATACCAGCTGCTTTGGGTTCACATGTTCTACCACAGGTAGATGTAGGCATGGGTGGTACTATCTTCAGCACAACTGCACTTCTTTTGGAACATACATGTACATCAGGAGCATTTGTGCTCTCAACTACCTTGTCTGCAAGGATGATGAGTCTTAAAGCCATGCTTTACTTGCCCATACCCAGTAATTAGCCATCTCATTAGAAATTGGTCATCATTGCTTGTGGGTAAGAATCAAGGGTCACACTAGTATGAGTGACACTGTTGCGGGTGTGTACTATAGACCCTCTGATCAAGAGGAGCGGGTTGATAGTGCATTCTGTAAGCAGTTGGAAGTAGCCTCAAGATTGCAGGCACTGGTCCTTATGGGGGACTTCAATTACCCAGATATTTGCTGGGCAAGCAATACAGCCAGTCATATGCAGTCCAGACAATTTCTGCAATGTGTAAAGACAATCTCCTGCTACAGATGGTGCAGGAACCTACAAGGGGAGGGCGGGTGCTGGACCTTGTTCTTACTAACAAGGACGGGCTCATTAGGGAGGTGAAGGTCGGGGGCAGCTTAGGCCAAAGTGACCCCGAAAAGATAGAGTTCAAGATCCTGAGTGGAAGAAGCAAGCCAAAAAAGCCGTATAGTTATCCTGAATTTTGGAAGAGCTAACTTTGATCTCCTCCGCAACATATTAGGAGCTATCCCATGGGCTACCCTGTTAGAAGGAAAGGGAGCCTGTGAGAGCTGGCTAGCATTCAAACAGCACTTCTTCCAAGCACAGGACAGGTGCATCCCTTTGAGTAAGAAATCGGGAAAGAGAGGCAGAAATGTTAGGGAATGCATTGGGAACAGGAGGATGCCACCCCTCCTTAGCAGATCATTCATGTGTTGTGTGAATATTTGTGTGTCCTCCATCTTTGGGATTTCCTGAACATTTCTAAGTTTACCTGTCGCTAATGCTTCATTTTAGCATTTCTATGAACATTAAATGTCCTGAGCAAGTGTATTGACACAGCACAGCCTGTTACAAAATCACCCATACTTTATAGAGATGTGTAAATTGCTTATATTATTATTCTTTCTTTTCTGACCTCTTTCTCTGTATTTTTGTTCTCATTTAGCTGTTCTCACACAATGACACGCGCTAAGTGTTCCCTTCAGCATGTGAATGTCAAGATAACCTGAGGTTAAATTATAGCTTGCTAAAGAGAAGCCTTGAACCATGTGATGTTATGCTTCCATTTCTTGCTTGCTGGGGGTGGGGTAAGGGGCAGAGGGAGGGGGAGGAGGAGGCTTAGTAGCAGCATTTAATGAAATACCCAGATTCTAGCTTTGTGGTTTTGCTCTTTATTCACACCCTCACTTAAGGTGTACGCCACGCTTGTGTGTGTGTTAAACAACATCTGAAGAAGTTGGAATACATTAGCATTTTAAGTAACGTGGAAATGTACAGGGTACCATCTGGGACTCTGCAAGTTGTAATATGAAGAAACAAGTTGTATTTAAAAGATGCATTTAATGTTTGGAATAAAATCTGTGTTTTCTTAACAGCTGAGAACAAAACATTTTCCAAAACAAGACCTAGCTGCACTGGTTTGCTCTGATGCTGCGTGAATTGGGGAAGGAGGGTCCCACTTGGCAGTTTTCCTCCCAGAGATTTCGATGGCTTTTTGATTTGCTTACATTTCCACTCTGTAGGAGATGTTAAGAGCTCATGTGCTGTGCTGCAGAAAATCCATTTCAGAGGAATTTACCTGAAAAAGCTTTGTTTTGCTGATTCCTTTTTAAGGTTCACTTGCCCATGTCTGGCTATCAAGCTCCTCCACCTTGTCTAGCACATCTGGGGAGGGGCTGGTCTCCTGTGAGCAGTCCACTGCTCTCAGTAAATCACTTCACTTCTCTGTGCTAAGGATCGATTTTGTCCTGATTTTACTTACCTGTCAAAAGGGTGTTCCACCACTTCACTCATGGGCCTACACATGGAAATTGCTGCATTAGAAAAAAATGACAAGTGAAAATTAGACTGAGTTAATTAAGAAGCGTGTCTGCTCTGATGTTTTCTTACAACCTTTGTCAAAGCTGTGTTTCAGGGTCGCTGTGAAGGATCCACACACACCAGTTCCCCTTTGTTGGTCAGCAGGTAAGTGGATCAAAGCTGATGAGTGTAACACCCAGATTAATTGAGGATAGGTTTTTCTGCTCATGTTATTAGATTTACATGTACCCTTGGCTATTAAAGCAGAGATCACCTTCTGATGCTGAATATGGTAAGTGGGGGCTCTGAATATGTTCCTTGTTGCACTCCAGATTGAATCCCACAATGTTTGTGTGCTTAGAACTAAGCACAGTCTAGTGCATTGCTAAACTTAGTCCTGGAGGATTCCAAAGGCAGGTCCTCATGAAACATGTAACACACAATGCACAGGAATATGTCAAAGCAGGAATGTTTTATTTCCAGTCTATAGAAAGCTAGCCTCAGTCTTGTATCTCTTAATACAGTTATCACCAAGGCAGACTTTACACCATGCAACATCACTGCACGGTCTTTGCAGCAAACCACTGAATACCACTCTGGCTTTGGATGTCACCCAGGCAATAAAGAAGGCATGGGTCTGCTTTTGCAAGGGAAGAGATATGACTTCTGAAATGTGGTCTGGGCTGTCTGAAAAGGGAAGTAGCCAGGTGGGCTGGCTGTAGGACTAGGTTGTTACTTACCCATCCTTCTGTGGCTGAGCTGAGCTAGACACAAACCCAGCGCTAAGGAAGCCTCCAAACAGCATTCTCTTCTGTCCACGCATATAGAGGCAGCACGCATGTTGGTTAAGGTTATGGGGTATAGTTTGTGCTTCCAGGAAAATGTATGCAGGATTGCTGAGAGTAGATCAGAGAACGACAAAATGTGGTTTCCTACGGGCTCTGCTAGGTAATAACTGACTACATGTAATTGGTAAATCAAGGGTCTTGTTGCTTTAAAGCAAAAGAACTGTGCATCCTGGAGTACAAACCCTAAATAATGAATACTAAGAATAATGTTATTGAACAGCTGCAATGCTGCAGTGAGTACTTAAATGTCAGCTTTAAAAACCTATATGCCAAATATATCTTCTCTTTGAGAGAATATTTACCTTAATGTTCTCTAATGAAAAATACGGCTAGAAGATTTATAATTACAGTAGCACACTTAGAAAGGATTTACAAGTATCAATGTGTCTACTGAGCTGAAAGAAAATCCATTAAGTTTTGTCCCCTAAAAATGGTTGCTGCATTCCCTGGTCCCAAATAAAATAATACAAGTAGATGTTTTTCCTGTGAACATTCATTAAATGCTCATCAGGTATAATCCAAGTGACAGCAGAGTTTCAAGACACAAATCACTCTCATGTATCCTCACACTGGATCATTCATTTAGATACGTACTTGTCTCTTCCTCCCTTTTTTTTTTTTAATGATGCCTTTTCTGATGCAAGAAGAGATCTTTGATTGCTCTTTACAGGTAAAATTTTTTACTCTTTAAAAATGATTAACGTACTAGAAGAGTGACATTTCTCCTTTTAAATGATGCACAAATAAGACAGAGAATTTTTAAAGAGATTTTTGCTCTTGTTCTTTTAACAGAAATAATTTTTTAAAACAACCTGCCTGGGGTTAAATTATGTTATTGTCCCCCTCCCCAAATAAACTTCTCTTTACAAGGAAAAGCCTGAATATAAATGAAATCTTTAAGTCTACAGAGAACATAGAAAACTAGACAAATTGAATGAAAATGGACTATTAAAGGAAATTAGGAGCATACGCTGCTTTTTTGAAAAGGCTCAAACATCAGCTATAAGGCTTTTTAAATCGTCTGATTGTTGGCAGAAGAACGAAATGAGGAAGGCATGATATGCATAAAGTAGGCTCCAAAGGCATTACGACATTCATCACATGAGAGCTGAAGGGAAAAGTAAGGTTTATCCTACAGTGAAAACAAGGCAGGAAGCAACATTTACATTGTCTTCTGTGGAGAAAAAGATGATATCAATTCCATTTAGAGATCGGCCTGTCATTGCCCTAACTCAGCTGCTTAGTAAAGGGGAGGGAGGTGTCTGCAAAATCTCCCCATACGCTGTTGCTCTCATAGCGATGGGATTAAAAGCCACAAGGGACTATACCATCAAACAGGAACAACTAATCAATGAATCCATTGCTTGAAAGTTGCCATCCACCAACACAGCACATACATTATCATATCTGTGGAGATGCTGCTGTTCGTGTCCACAGCACAATGGGGTTATTAAATCCTGAAGCCAGCCTGTCTCAGAGGCAGATGCCTGGCTATGGCTTCACAGATGTTCTTGGGTGTCTCTTCACAGGTGTGTCATCCTGAAGCAATGACAAAGCAGCAGGATTGCAAAGTCCTCTGCCTTCTCCAATGACTGCTGGCTGTAGAGGAATCTTCCTTGCATAGGAGGGGAAGAAAATGTGGACACCATCAAACTTGAGGATTTGTGTGAAGACAGCTAAACCAGGGGCAGAGCCTGGGCTGCTGAACCAGATACTAATCTAGAGCCACCATTGATCTAATCAAAGATAGTTAAACCCATATTTATACATATCAGAGTACAGGTGTCTATATCCCATGGGTCCATCACTCTATTTTGCATCCCCTTCCCCCCATTAGGAAGAAAAGTTACATCAGCGAAGCACACAAATCAAGGTTACGGATGTCTTTCTTTGCATTCACTTGCTCTCCTGATAGAAGTTCCCCTCTCCATGGATCACTTTACTATAATTTAAAGTCATCATATGCCATCATCTATTTGCATTCCTGCAGTTTAGTGTCTTTTAGAGGTTGTGTGTAAAGCAGCTTTAATTCACAGGTGTAGTTTAAACAGTTATGGATCAGATCCAACTCTCAGGGACATCCATCAGGACATTTCTGCAAGTTCAGTTCACACTGCAAAAGGCAGAAATCACGGTCAAGAGGAGGGGATGCTGCACATGATGATTTGTCTGTCACTGACCTCAGGATCAAGATACTGGTTTTTATTTCCTTATCTGATGTGGAAACTCTCAGGAGAATTCTGTGAATGTCATGATTCCATTCACTTCTCCTTGAAGCATGCGACATTAACTTGCAAAGAAGGAATGTGGGATGGAGATTAAAATGAGTTTATAGGGTGTCCATACCACATTAGCAGCAGAGGGCACAATTCTGCCTTTAATTCCATGACAGAAAACTGAAGGCTGGTGTGATTATACCACATCAATTCAATATGAAAGGAAGGTAAACCTAAAATATGTGGAAGTGTTTGTCTGGATACTACAGAACACAGGAGTGATCAGATCCGGTGTTTTGCTGCTTGAGAGAAACCCATCTCCCTGTTCCAATAAGAAGAAGTATTTTATAATTAGAAAGCAGCTGACTCTGTCTGTCTTGAGGAGCTAATATGGTACAACAGCATTTCTGATTGCTTCAGAAAATAGCCAGCAGTATGAGCAGTGATGTGAGAACCAAAGCCGTCTGTCTCACTAACAGAGCCAGAGTATTTCTTCCCACGTGAGTGTAAATGCAGCTTGATGTCCTTAGCCTTTTTCCTATTCTTCAAAATTTGATGTAGCTGAGAGGCCAGATGCCCTCTGACTGTACTCCAGGATTGCTAACATGGTTTGTGGATACAGGTCATTGATACAGGTAATGTAATAACTAAATACACAAAGAACTTCCCAGGTGATCTCTACACAAGCTTCACCATGAGCCCCAGCTTGCATTTCTTTTCCTGTCCATCATTTTTGCTGTCTCATCTGTTACATGCTCAGCAGTGTGCTGCAGAGGTTTGGGCTTCTCCTCCACAGTAGGACTTAGGGTGTCTTCACTTGCCATGACTTCAGCTGCCTGTAGCCCAACTCTAACTGACACAGTGGGAATGAGCAATTTTCCATGGCACACTAAAAGTTGCAAAGTTCTTGAGTGGTATAGTTAGCTGGCTGTATCATGCAGCTATTTCCTTCACTTAAGAGTTTTACAAGGAGACTTTCATAGCAAAGCATGTCTTTAGACCGTTTGTCTGCAGACTTAACTCCACTGTATTGGAATATCTGGGGCCTTTATGCACAAGGACATGCATCTGTCTGAAATCCTATGAAAATGTGGTACAGGGACTAGATCCTTTTAATTAGATGTTCACCACATTTGCTACCAGGTTTTCTTTTTTTTCTCTTCTTGAGAGATCAAATGTTTCTCAAGCATGTTGATTAAAAGATATTTATCAGTTGTGGTTCCTCTTTTCTGCAGACAGCATTTGCAGTAGGTGCTGCATAGCTCAAGAATGTACTGCATCAGCCTGGTACCAATATTTACTCTGCAAGTGTCTAGGTCTGCACTTCCAAACTTGCAGAGAATCAATATGTACAAACCACCAAGTAGTTGCTCCAGTGATTATGATAAACCTGTAGACCAGTAAAGTGGGAAATGGTTTGATTTTATTGTTCTCTCAGACACTACAGGGCATCCTTATCTTTAGCAGTGTTTTCTAATTAGTTAAATAATCAGGAGACATTCATGGGAAAGGATGTATCTAAAGCAACTCTGTGAACTGCACTTGCTGAAAATCTGGGAGACACTTTGGCTGCATGACTCAGGTCAGCTCACAGCCACAACAGCAAAGCCCTGTACTTCATTTCTGCTAAGTTTCCTACAATACCCTTGAAAGTGGCCACACAGGTGGTGTGCTCTGCTTGTTATGCAAACTATAATGATATCACTCTGCTTTGTGCTTCCTTGTCTGTTTGATGTACTCTCCTAGTCCCTCTTGCCAGACATTCAGGGTCCTGCTCTTTCCTTGCTGCTGATGAAGCAGATGGTCATGCCCATGTGGGGGTCTGTGAGGGACTGGCAATCCCTGAAGTAATGATGTTGCTGATTTCCTTTCCCAGAATCATCAGTCCAAGAGGTAGTTGATCCACAATGCTGCTCACACAGGAAAGTGGGTTCAGACAGCCCATGCCCTCTGCTGACCTAAAATCACACTGCCATAAATCACTGCAACTGGGCTGGTAAGTTGTGCAAAACAACAGCGGGCATTTGCTCAGGCTGAGATCTGTTCTACCATGTTCACACTCCACGTTATCACTGCTGGTACATGTCCTGCATGTGGATAACATGCACTCCATCCATGAGCTGTGCAGGCATAGGCTGGCTTGAGTTGATTGTTTCAGCAGATGGTAAACCCTAGGACTGATGGATGGGTGATGAGAAAATATTAGGAACTTCCTACCTACATGGGAGATGTTGCAGCCCTCTGAGAAAGTGATGATGGTAGTATGCTGTTGCATTGATTGTAACTGAGGGTGCAGTAATAACTCACTGGAAATTGGTGTTGCATGTGGAATCAGAAATGTGAATAATAATCTGTAAAAAAAGCAAATTATTTGGAACAGAGAGGAAAACCCAAGAGCCTCCAGAGGCTACAGGAGAGCTGAAAGGGTCAGATTGACCTATGTGTTCTGAGGGACTTTTTTCTGAAGGGTGAAGAAGAGGAATGAACCTGGTAGAGTTCCTCCAGCACGCAGATAAATAGCCTTGCTTTGCCCAAGATGATAGTGCTTGAAGTGCAAAGATGAATCAAAGCAAGAAGCAACATTACTTTAAAATATCAAACTCGAGTGACAAGTCAGGTGTACTTCAGTTCCTTCTTAGCTTTTTGATGCACCATAATTATTGCACAGGGAAGATAAAAGCATTTCTCAGTGGCTTGGGGACCAATGTGTATGAGGCAGGAAATGGCACTTCTGCCTTTGGGCCAAATTCCTTGCTGTTTCAAAAGGTGAAACACAGCTGAGGTAAAGGACCCTCCATCTGCTTCCTCCAACACATTACTCACCTGACATCTTTGCATGAGAATTGTTAGTACTTTCTCAGGCTTTGGGGTATGCTTCCTCCTTCTCAGTGCCCCAGAAAAAAAGGTGACATCTCACTGGGCATCAAACAGTGCAAAATACTGTACAGCTGTGAGAACTGATTGGGGGCAATCCGGTGCCTCCAAGGTATTCTATTGATTTGAAGCCTGAATAAACAGAAGACTGAAAAAGTAAAGGTTTGTAACTTTTAATTATAATTTCCAGAGATACTAAATTGTGAAATCACTGCTATTTTGCAGAACTGAGCACACACCCACTCAAAGCAGGAAGCTTTTTGGGGAAGCTTTTTGTCTAAATCACCACTGGAACAGCCAGAGAAAGAATTATCGACCTTTTTGTTCACTTACAGTGACTTCAGTAAGTTAAAAATGTTGATAATGGTTTTGAATATGAACTATATCTATATATACTTAGATTATAGTCTAATATAATGTTATATCTATATATATATATGGCAACTTTTGGTAAAATATTTGGATTCTTTTTTTTAACTAACTTGAAATTTGAAAACAAGATCACTGTATATAATTTTATTTTTATTGACTGACACTTTTTACCTGTTCCATTTAATTCTATCTCTTAGGAGAATGAAGCATATTCCTAACCCACTATAGGGTTGTGCCTTTCCCTACAGTATCACCTTAGGTTAGTTTTCATTCTCTACCTCCTGAAGAGAATTTTATAACTGGTGAGGCCAATCAAATGGGGGCTTTTCTTCTCTGGCAGGATGAGAAAAGAGACATTTCAAGAACAATATGAGCTTTGCTTTATAATTTGCCTCACAGGCAAATGTGTACACGACTAAGCTTTTTATACCAACATATCTTGGGAGGCAAAAGAAATGACTGCATAGGATTCCTGATACTACTCACCCCAATTCATTCCCATTTCTAGAAGTCTCAGCACTGTGTTCCCTTGTATTTTGATGTAGTCAAAATGATTTTCCCATCTTCAACTGCTAAAAGGCCTCTGGGCTCTGAGCTTGGTACTTCTCTTATCACTGTTCTTGCTGCACAGATTGCCATTGGTGTCAAGGTTTTCCTTACAAATCCTTCCATGCCTACATATGGGGACCTTTGGCCTAAAGGTAGCACTTTCTCATTGTTTCCCTAATGCATTAACATGGACAGAGCAGTGATCACACCCTCTCAGATCTCCTGGAAGGGTTATTTGAGGCTCTGTATCTCTATCTGTAAGTAAGGAAGCACAAGCTGTAGGTATAGAGTATCTTTAGGAATGAGGTGGGAGGAATTATTTTCTTCTCACCTCAGTCAACTGATGGAGATGTCCCTGAAGAAGTTGTGTTTCTGTCAAAACTCTTCCTTTCCAAGCTTCTCATGGATTTTCAGTCCTCAGAGATGTTTTGTCATGCTTCCTGGCCAACCACATGTATTGTCTTCCCAGGACAGAGTAGATCAGAAATCAGAAAGGGTGTTCTAGAACTCAGGAAGGTCTATTTTGGTGTGAGCCAAGTGGTGCATCATCTGTGCAAAAGCTGTAGCAGAATTCCGCACTCCACAGTCCAAGCAAAGTTAGCATCCCACAGTATAGAATCATAGAATTGTAGAATAGTTTAGGTTGGAAGCAATCTTTAAGATCACCAAGTCCAACCATTAGCCTAGCACTGCCAAGTCCACCACTAAATCATGTCCATAGACACCATATTCACACATCTTTTAAATACCTCTAGGGATTTGAACTAGAAGAACTTTTAGGTCTCTAGCAACCCAAACCATTCTCTGATTCTATGGGGACTCAAGCACTTCCCTGGGCGGCTTGTTCCAGTGCTTGAAAACCCTTTGGGTGATTTTTTTTCCCCCTAATATCCAATCTAAACCTCCCCCAGCACAACTTGAGGCCATTTCCTCTGGTCCTATCACTTGTTACTTGGGAGAAGAGACCAACATCCACCTGGATACAACCTCCTTTCAGGTAGTTGTAGAGAGTGATAAGGTCTCCCCCCATCCTCCTTTTCTCCAAACGATACAACCCCAGTTCCCTCAGCCGCTCCTTATAAGATTTTCTCTCTAGACCCTGTCATGGACAGCAGCCAGAAGAGTCTCTAGGTCCATTACCTTCTGTCACCGTGAAAGATTTGGCTGAAAAACTTTGTCTTAGGGAGATCAAACATGTTAATGAGAGCATGTGGGTCCCTCCACATCTTAAGCAGGCTGAAATCATCACCCTTTGTGCTATTAATCAGAGGGGTTTTGCTGGAGCTGTTACACCCCATGACCATCATGACATGGTATCCAGTGAAATGCAGAGCTTCCAGCTCTCCCTTAATGAAAAGCGAGCAGTGTGTAATGGCAGTATAAAAAACTGCTGAGGACTGCTTTTTATTAGTGCTGGCTTGGGGTTTTTATGTGCAAGGCCCAGTAAAAAGCTACTGACCATGGACCTTAGTGGTCAGTTCAGCTGAGGGCCAGCAGGAACAGCCATCACAGGAGTAACAGGGTGACAGCAAAAAAATGAAGAACTGGGAAGGCACAGAACCCAGCTGCCATCTTCTGTAACATTTCTGTACCGCAGAACAAACTCAGCTCAGGCTGGATGTGTCTCTGTGAACAGATACACAAAAAGAGAATGCAAGTTGCTGGCAGCAGCCTTGGAAAAAAACCAACAGATCTTACAATAGAAAAAGTGAATAGCAGGCATTTTCAAGGGAAATAAGCCTATAGATTGATGGATAAGTTTAGGGAGGATAAAATGTTAAGCTTGTGAAGCTGAAAGTCTTTATCTGTGTAGGTACAAAGTTTAAGTAGGTTCTTTAATTCACTTTGAACTACAAAACAGGAGCATGCATCGTGCTAGGTGTAACTTAATAATCGGCTTTAAAACAAATGTGAGGCAACACCAATTAAGGCCATGTTTTTTAATGAATAGCTGCTCAGCCAGGTAAAAAACCCATGTGCTGTATTGTGCCATCCATTTTAAGTAGAACTTCACACAGACCTTCAAAGGCGGCTTCTGCCTAACAAATGGATGGAGTGATGCATCTCTGTTTTACAAGGCAAAAGGGAATAGCACGGGCAATGTATGAGCTGTGTGTGTGTGCGTGCGTGCGCGTGCTCACAGTATTGAAAGCACCAGATTATGCTGAACTCATTAAACAAGCTTACAATTGCATTACAGCAGACACTGTGATGAGAGCCAAAATATGATTGGCAAAATATACATGACATATTGTAAAACAGATAAAATGATAACAGCTTTTTACTGAAGAGCATCTGCTATTCAGTTGGGAAATTAGGGTGGAATGCAACTGTTCTTATAAATCACAAAATGGCGTTGCCGTCATCAAGAATTTCCTGTCTTCATTTTCGAAGTGTGATCTTATTGTTGCTCTTGCTTGCATGTCAGAAACTTTTTACTCTGCCTATGCTAGATAGAAACAAGCTTTTTAATCAGACTTTAGGATTAATTTCTTTAAATCTTGATCTCCAAGTCAGATCACCTGGATAAAATAACCTGATGTTGGTGAGTTTTGAATTTGTTCAGTAGAACTGTATCAGAAAGGGAAAGTGAATCTGCTTACTCTGATGTCTGCTGTACTTCTTTCCCTTCCTACTGCAATGGTTTGTCATTTGTTTCTGAAGGGAAGGCTGCATACATAGACTGCATTGTGCTTTCTGTTGATCTGCTTGGATTAGACATACTCTGACTGAATGTAGCGACCTTCAGATGCTTCCATGGAAGAAAGTGTGCTTCTTAAGACGAATAATTAACCACTGTAGGATGGATGTTGCCACTATATATTGAATTGCTTCCACAGAGTGTAATGACTCAGTATGTAATTGCTATATAATTTTATTATTATCTCTAAAATATTTTTCAGGAAGGAAAGAAATAGTTACAAATGGTCTGATGTAAACTGACATAAAGTGACCGAGCTTTACTGAATTTCAGTAATCATGACTTAGGTCCCTGTCTGGTGTAAATTAATAACTTGAAAGAACAGTCCTGATTTAAGTGGCCTGCTGTACATTTCTCGACCGGGAACAGAATGCATGAGGAAGAGCAACACACCCAGTGCTCTTTGTGGTTTCACCTCCAATTGCATGACATCAGGGCAACCCAGATCCAAATTGTTTGCTGTGCTGCCATCTTTCCGATCTAGTCTGGCCGTTCTGCTGCCTGCCAGGTCATGCGGTAGGCACTCATTTTGTGGTCTACATCCTACAACCAAAATAAGCCTTTGTACAGTCCCTTAAAGGCACAGGTTTCTATGATTTACCCATCCTGTCCCACATTACATTCAAGTGTTCTTGCACTTACTGACTTGCTCATACTGGTTAGATGTCTTTTTATTTTCCCCTTTCTCTTAATTGGATCAGTTTAAGGAGTGCCTGTGAGCGTTAAGATTTTTATAGGACCCAGCAGAAAGAAGAGATTCTGCCATATAATGGCAGCACTTATAAGTGGGCTGGTTCCCATCTGCCAATTCTGTTTATACCAGAGGTTCATCTTTGTCGTGATTTAACCAGCAGCTAAAACAAACAGACAGACATTCACTCACACACAGACACCCACAATGGGATGGGGGGGCAGAATTGTAAAAAAAAAGAAAGTAAAACTCATGGATTGAGATAAAGACAGCTTAATAGGACAGAAAATTAAGATAATAACAAGAACAACAACAATAACATTAATATACAAGACAAGGGTTGAACAACACAATTTCTTACCTCCTGAAGTGGATGCTTGGCAAGTTCCTGAGCTGTCCCACCTCCTGCTCCACCCTCAGTTACATATGGAGCATGATGTCATATGGTATGGAAAATCCCTTTGACCAGTTGGGATCAGCTGCCCTGGCTGTGTCCCCTCCAACATTCTTGGGCAACCCCTGAGCTCCCTTAGGCAGACCAATGTGAGAAGCTGAAAAGTCCTTGACTGCTTGGCAACAATTAAAATATTGATGTGTTATCAACATCATTCTCACCCTAAATCCAAAACACATCCCTATACCAGTAGCTAGGAAGAAAGTTAACTCTATCCTTACTGAAACCAGGACAATCCTCTCAGCCTTGACACTGTGCTCTTACATCAATACACTATTTTAACCTTGAATTGCAATGCAGGTAGGAGTTACTCTTGATTTCTCTCACTATAGGGTGTAAATATATCATGTGAATGCATTAAAATGCAACTTTTCTGTCTCAGTGAACTGTTTCTTATCTCTACTGCTTGTTAGCCTGCACATCCATCAAAGGCTGTTAGACTCATCATCATTCTGAATCAACAACTGTGTTTAAATTAATTTATCGCATACTGGGCAGCAAATTATTCTGGCCAAAGGTCACTCAAAACACCACTTCCCTTTTTCTGATGCTAACCCTGTTGCTTTTAAAAATGTTCCTCTCCCTGTCTCAAAATCACTGAGGGGAAAACAACAGTTGATAACTTCTTGCAGTCATCTCTTCTGCCAAAGCTCATAGGTACTGTCAGATATTTCTGGGAGCTGGTCCGTGGTTTTGTTTTTCATATTCCTGAGTAGATTCAAGACCTGGCAGAACTGCTCCATTGGCAACCTCAACAGAAATGTTGGATTGAAGGCAAATTCTCCTGGAGACTGATTGGCTGGGGAGCTGCTTTGCTGAAATGGATGGCATCTTCAGAAATGGGCATCTTCAGAGACTCATGAGTCAGCCATGTGGCCAGGCAGCAAAGACAGCCGACAGCATCCTGGGCTCTATCAACAGAAGAGATCAGAGATCGAGAAAAGAGATTATCCATGCTGTGTGGTACCTGCTAAACCACTTCTAGATACTTTATGTAGTCTGGCAGCCCCAGATACGAAAAAGACATTGACATACTAGAGCAAATTCAGCAAAGGCCAACAGGATGCTCAGGGCTGGAGCATTTTCCCTGTGAGGACATGATGAAGGAGTTGGTGGGTGTTGTTCAGCTTGGAGATGTGGTTTCAGGGGACCTTAAGAACAGGGCACTCAATACCTATGAAAAGGTCATGGAAAAGGCAGAGTCAGGTTTTTCATGGTGGGAGAATAAAAAAACCCAGGCATAAAATGAACAAGGACACATTGAGACTCTATACACAGAGAAACTTTCACCATAAAGTCAAAATGTAGAGCAGGTTGCTGTTTCTATCTTCGGAGGTTTTCAAGATCCAGCTGCATAAAGCCTTGAACAACCTGATTTCATAGTAGACCCTGCTTTGAGCACTATGTTCAACTAGGAGTCTTCTGAGATCCCTACCAATCCAAATTACCTGCTGACTGTATGACATTTAAAGACCTGTTAAATTAAAAGCTCAAAATTTCTTCAAAGCTCTTATCTTCACACCCTGTGCACTGGGGACTCTTCTTCTTTTTAAAATTCATTCATTTCAGTGACCTACGTGGTTCAATTGAACTTCTTTAAAGTCTCCAAGCTTTTCCGATCCCTTCTTTTAGTATCTGCTTGTCATGGTGATGTCTTCACTACCTGTTCCTACTGTCCAGTTTCAAAGACCCTTGTAGGGAGCACTCAGATCTGCAGTATTTTCTAAAATCCTGTCCAGTTGCAGTCACAATATGCTCACTTCTGCACCATTTATGAAGGTATCATTTTTGATAAGCTTTGCCATGTGTCCCTTCCCTGGGGAGATCCATTACATGATCTGTACACCAGCGCACTTTGGAACACAAATGCATTTCACTCTACATTTGATGGAGAGCAGAAAGACTGAAGCTTAACTTAAACCTAAAATTACTTTTTAGTGCTTCACAAATTGTTCCTATACAAACAAAAATGAAAGCCTGTGGATTGCTTTTGTCTTATAATTTTTATTACACATTATGGAAGAGTTCAGGAACAGTCAGTAAGTTGAACTAGAACCAATTCTCATCTGTTGTTATGGTTACCAGGAGTAGAAAATAATTTCCTGTAATTTATCTTAAGATCATTTATGTCGGATACAAACACAGATTAAGCTGAATACCATGGTAATTTCTTCTTCAATTGTGTTAGGAACCATAAGACATTCATTTTTACTTCATAAATAAGGGTTACAGTATGTCATGCTCAGTCAAAGAAGATAAAATGAATCTAATTAAGTGCCATCAGAAGATCACTTTGCTGTTTTTATTGCAGCAATAAAAGTGCCCTTACCTTCTTATTCTTAGAGAAATGACAGAGATTATTATGGAAATAGGATGAGATCAAGTAAGTCTTGCTTGACCTAGACTTGGATACAACAATATCCTTGTGTCAGTGACTGTTGAAGTGAATAAGCAGTTTACAAAATCTGATGGGTTAAAGCTCATAAGAGATGCACTTGCTTTATTAGAATGAATGAAACCATATGTAAGCCTCAGACAGGTCTTGTTTATTGAGTTTTATATAAACAATATCATCTTTTCATTGATCTATAGGCCTCAGTGGTGATGATGGCAAGCAAGGCTTTCAGACTGATGATTGCAAGTCTTTAACGTTGATTGGTTGATGTGTGCACAAGTGAAAAGCACCATTTAGCATTAGTGGTATGTGTATACTAGTATAATAATCTGTAGTTTGCTTCAGGGCATAGAAGAGCTCTGCATGGAAATAAGAACAGTGGAGAGCTCTGAAAGAGCACAGGTTAAGTGAAAAGCTGTTAAACAATATCTAGAAGACATTTCCATCAAGTTGCCAAAGTCTTTAAAATGTCAGCAGGGGGGTTAAAAAATAAAATAATTGAGGTCTGTGAAAATTCTGCTATAAACCTCAAAAGGTTTAGGGGAGGCTCACAGTCTCTAAAATAAAAGAGAGTTCAAGAAACAACATCTGATCCATGTGCTGGGGAAGCTGGTGGAGAATGAATCCAGCTTCTGCGTCTACCAAAGCCCTGGTCACAGCGGAGTGGCCAAACATTGATCCAGGAGCTCCAGAGCTGCATGACCACACATCACATGGGTTTTACCCTGCACTGAAATCATGGGCCAGCTCACCTCTCTTCAGTGCTTGTGTGAAAGTGGCTTGGAGCAGTGTGATGTCCTACTGCTGGCCACTGGCACCATGCAGGGAGCTGCAAGTCCTCAGCTGACAAGGTTACACCTGGAGGATCAAAACCAAACGTCAACTGCACAGCATTTCTCCTCTGGAAAACTTGGATGATGATGCTTTCATTGAGATGTGCTGCAGAAAGCATGGTCCATATCCAGGGTGGTTGGGTTTCTTTGACATTTTCTTGAAAAAGTTTATGTCTGCTGTTTTCTTGATAGAACTTTGAAAATTTTCCTTTGGTGGCAAATGTGGAAATCGAACCTCCCACTAACATAGGTTTTCAATAAGAGCCTGGATCTGGTGCTAATGACAGCAAATTCCTGCAGTAGATGGACTGGGTGAGTCCCTTTTTTTTTTTGAAAACAGTTTGCTAAAAACATATGATTTAGAAATGTATTCTGTCACCATTCATTCACCTTGCATTTATCTCCTCAAGTGGAAGAGACTGAACATGGTACCACCACTGCCTTCCTTTTCTACTTCCCAACATCACTTGCTAGGGTTGCAGGTCCACAGCAGTTCTCCAGCGGTGATCCAACATGAATGGTTTGCCTACACATGGTCTCAGCAGCCATGTCCAAGAGTATTCCACACAGCAGGTGCTGACCTGGCACCTTCAGAAGAGAGGGGATATGGCAGCCAGACCCACAGAGCACAGTTGGGGTCCCCCTAAGCAGTAGCACTGATACAATCCATATGACCAATGCGTCACCTCCTCTGCTCTACATTGAGGGGTGCCTGCAGGCCAGCTATTTAAAGATGTGTCAGCAGAACAAGGTCAGACAGGTAGGTAAGTCTCCCAAAAAAGAAATTGTCCATCTCCAGGTAATGAAGGAATATCTGTCCTATTTAATCACATGCTTTTTTCTCAAACTTAGAGTCTGCTGCTTTGGCTGGTCAGAATCCCATCACTGGCATCTGAAAACTATAGTGAGATGATAAAAGAGATCAACCTTCCATCTCATTGGCATGGTAAAGATAACTAAACCCCCACTAAATGATCTTGGGATGTTTCTTACTCAGAGACTATCCAGTTCAGCAGTTTCTCCATGCAAAAGACATCATGCCTACACGGTTATTTTTCTGTATGATCTTAGAGCCCAAGTCATCTTCGGGGAATGATGTCTTTGCCATTTTGACTTTAGTTGATCTATCAGAGATGCAAAGTGTCACAAAAATCCAATAATGCTAATTTATTTAATTTCCTGAGCTGGAAGCAGAAAAGACCAAAGTGCACACTATCCAGCTCACATGCAAGTTGATGTGCAAAAATCAAAAATATTGCCAAGGAGACTCACACAGTTAACCCATATAAAATAGAGGCATCTGAAATCCTTAACCTATTTCAAAGAATGGCATTTCAGTGCTAATAAGGAGTGAAGAAATGAGAGGAAATATTTAAGGGAAACATATTGTAGCTGCAATTGCTCAGCCAGATCCACAGCTGGTATAAACACTGTCGAAGCAAATAGAAGATAGAATGATTAGCATCAGCTAGGAATATGCCCTTTAGCACTGTGCCATTAAAGTTCCTGAGTGTGGGAGTTAACAAAGGCAGTTTAAAGTGTATTGGAAAATGATTTTTCATTCCATTTTAAAAACTCATTTCATGCATTGTTGTGTCATCTACTTTTAAAATTACAGTCCAAGCAGAAAGACCAAAATGTGATACCAATCTTTTAAATCACGGTCCCCAGGGCAGAAGTACATGATTGACCTGTAGTTATTTGTTAGGTCTTTCTAGGCCATTCAGCAGAATAGTATGCAGGAGAGTCATATGAGTACCTATATAACAAGTAAAAGGTATTTGATTGAGAACTATATTAAAGTAAATAAATAACAGTTAGATAACTCATACTGTGAAGTTGTGACTGAAACTTAAATAGCCGTTTCTGTTGCCTTGATGTAATTGGTGACCTACTGGAGCCAGCTCTTTGTTGGTAATCTATATCAACGCTCGGACAATAGTACCTTTCAATTCATCATTCTCCCAAGAGATTTAAAGCAGTCACAGAAATATTTTCTTTTGCTGCATGCCATTTATTTCTTTGAAGGACTGAGCAGTCTCTACTAAACTCCTACTGTGCATTAAATATTACAAATTAAAATAAACTACTCCCTGCCTAAATAAAATGGTAGCCACAGGGGCAGGCTGGTATCAGCTTATTTTCTAACATTTTTCTTAATTAAGGAGAAAGACTCCAATAACCACAGTATAGCTGTGTTCCTCCTTATTCTCAGAAAATATACACATGCATATATAAAAAATGCAATTTCTGAAAATGAGAATTAATTGTATTCCAACATGCTTAGTGGATGGGGAACACCATATAACTTCTTATGCCTTGCTTTATTACTTAATCATATTGGCTGAGCTGGAAATGCCTCTTGTGTATGCATTCTAGGTGATTAGACTTACAGCAAGATATTGACTGCAAAAATTACAATTTATGAGAAACAAGCTTTTGCTGATTTCATTTTTTTTCGTGAATGAACAGAGAGAACTGGACAATTCTGTTTGAATTTCACTATCACTGTTCATAACACATGGCAGGGGATATGTCATAAGTTATGAATTGAACTGTGTTCAAACAAGGTTTTTTTACAGTGAAAGACTCTAGTTTTCTCCTTTCTAGCCATCTTAAAATGGTTTATTTCACTAAGAGCAAAAAAGTCTTACATGAGAAATTTCTGTCTATCTTCAGAGCTTGTTCCATTGATCAAACTTCTGGGTTCTGTCAAACCTCTGGATTCTGGCAGGTCTGAACCCCAGGAAACTCTTTTTGCTTTTTTTTGGGGGTGGTTTAACAAGTGTCTGTCTGCTTCCCCTGTCCCAGATATTTGCCACTATTCTCTTCTGAAATGAGACTCCAATATCTGGAGAGGGCTGGTGATGTTGGCTTACATTGTCCTCTTTTAACTTTAACAGCAAGCTACTATCCCATGCAGGAGCAGAGAGAAAATGGGAAGCATACAGTGATGAGGGGTTGCTGGCCACCCCTCTGCCAGCCCATGTTTTGTGTTAGCCATTTCACTGCTATATGTCAGAGGAGCATTAAACCTATGGCTATGATGCCTGTTTTTTCAAGCACTTAACTGTCATTTACATCAGCTGGGCTGCTTACAACCAGCACCCTTAAGAGTCAGGAGCCCAACATCTCTGTATGTGAGTGGTTAGCATGGATCTCCTGATGTGTTATTGCAGAAAATTAAATGGTTGCCAGCTGCTGGCAGAGCCATGGTGGCTTGGAAGCCAGTAGGTTTGTGTTGGGGAGGAGGTGTAATGGACTAACTTGCAGCTGGGTCTATTTCTCTTCTTGTGACTGGTGTACATGGTACAAACAGCAGCTATCTTCTTTTCTTTGACCATTTTTCACCAACACTTTCTGTAAATGTATATGGAGATTTTATGTGTCCTGTCAGATATTTTGAGGAAACAGCTATACTTCAGCTCTCCGTGTATCTGCAGCACCATATAGCAAATTTAATTTCATTGCATCCCCACCAAAACTAGTTATTCTACAGAGTATGTATGTTTTCGTGGTGAAACAAGCACTATAATAAGTGATAATAAACACACGTGAAGCCTTAAGCCAGCACAACAAAGAATTCAGAGTACCATAATTTCCAAGACAATTCTTTCCCATGTCTTTCAACCAAGGAGACTTTGGAAGGAGAAATAAACCAATAGACATGAAATATGGTTATTTCATCAATGTGAGGTTCCAACAGCCCTTTGTTTTCTGATGTTTTTTCTGTAGCTAAGGGAGACAAAGAGTAAGGCAATAATGATGTATACAATGGGTTTCTATTCCCCATTTTGTGTGAAGTTATGGATAGAATTGTGAAGTTGATCAAAGTATCCTTCATGGTCCTGTAAAGACAGTAATGACTGAGATATTTCTTCTCTGAAAATTCTCATTATTTCCTTTATATTCTCAGGAGATCCTAAGCTCTAATTGTTTAATAGATCTATTAGTTTGGCTGGGATGCCTACAACTTCTGAGCAACATAAACACATTGTTTTCCTCATTGATCCTTTCCCACCAGCTTAAACATCCTTAGGGCTGGTTCTCCTTGCCCTGACATCCCACAGCAACATCTCTTGTCCTTCTGGTCGTCTCCAAACATATGATGCACTTATGAGAAACTATTTTACAAAGAAATTTTCATTTAAATCAAGAAGGTTGGAGAAAGTTCAGTGAATTCCCACCCATCATTTCCTCTAGCACACTGAGGTCTTGCTTTTGAGGTGCTCTTAATGAACCAGCCTATGAGTCTGTCCCTATATCCTTATGAAACCTGTAACTATCTTATTTATTTCAGACACCGCTTCTATCCCGATATACATAAGCACAGTCAACTCCTGTCTGGAAGAATATCATCACAGGTCTTCAATCTCTGAAGTTCTTGGCTTTTGTAGATATAACTCACCTCTTTGTGGTTTAACATACCCCCACCCAGTAACTGGTGGAATCTACACTTTGGAGAGCAATAAAAATAAATATAGCTCAATTACCAGACAGAGACTGCATGAAGAAGGTGTGAACAAACAGATGTTTGCTGTCTGAAATAGGCCCTAGACCTGCCTTCATCCATGTTCTCTCAAGTTTTTTTTCTGCAATTGATTTATTGATAAAATTGGTTGTTTAAATTCAAAAGCCCCATTTTCCCTCACTATTCTTCACTGTTTTAGATTTATGTACATGGAGATGTGTTGTTAAGCATCCTTCTAGGGCTTTTAAAACCCTGATATATTTCTGGGAGCTCACATCTGGAACAGCAGTGTTTTTTCTACTTAAATGTAAGAAATTGTTACATGCAATTCTGAAAAATATAATCTGGGTTATCATGCACTATGCTAGTTAAAAATGATTTAAACACGTGTTGGAGATCACGTGTTTGATTAGGACCTTATGTTCAGAGGACTGAAAGGGCAAAATTGGCCTCTAAGTCCCTCAGTGGTCAAAGAAATATGCAAGAACGGGGATATTTTTGCAAAATTTTCTGTCTGTTTGGCTGTCAATTTTTCCTCTTTCTAGTCTGAATTATTAATGAACTGAGTAAGTTATCTGACATGCATGTGTACTTTTGCCCATCAAAGAAGCCGTGACATTGACAGGAGGCATCTATACTCACATTTTTTACATATTCCCCTTTCCACCTCAGGGCTAGAATTTGCTTTTTACAGAAAATCCAAACTATCTAAGATTCAGTAAGAAAATGGTGAGGTCTGTTCCAGTGATTGTTGTTTTTCAGTGGTCCCAACCTGGAATATCTTACTGTTTCACAGCCCTTTAATGTGTTTGCCTCTGTGACATTTTTGGATGGAAGAGGCCTCAGAGCTGGCTAATAGGTGTACTCTGGGACTGGGGCAAAATGGTTTTGTTTTGGATATCACAAACATCTATGAATGTCCCCAGGCACTCTCCATCAATCCAGTTGCAGGTCTTTAAATACAAAAAAAACCCCAAACCCAAGGAGAAAACTTCTAGTGTAGGATATGAAGAAACCTGAGTGAAGCTGATTGCAAAATGATGCACTGTCAATCAGAAATCAGTGGTCTGATTTACATTGCATCAATGCATGGTCAAAATCAAGTCTCACAATCCAGCTAATGAGCACTGAGTTTATATTAGTCTTCTGTACATAGAGACTTCATTAATAAACCTGATGCAATGAGAATCTCTGACACTGTCATGGCAGGAGATTCTATTTTAATTATTATATGTGATTTTGTAATTTTAATTGTATAATTATTACAACATTAAAAGACACAATTACATTTTAAATCTTCTTAAGATTACATTTTTATTACTTTGTAATGATATGATATTTTATTATTAGAAATTATTAGAAATAATTTTATGATTGCGCCATTTTAAAATATGATCTTTTTAGTGTTTCACCACTTTATTGTACACCCATCCTAAACATCCAACAGTAAGTGAAAGGCTGTGAGCATTTTGAGAGTAACCCACATAAGACATCAACGATGATGCTGAAATCTTTTCACTTTAGCTGTTGCCTGCCTTACAGAATTAATGAAGCAGCTTACGATGACAGAAGTTAGTTCAAAGCAAAACTCTAGCTATGAAAACAGCTTTTGTGGAGGGCTCATACTTAAGATGAGTTCTGTCACAACTGTCTGCAAGATCAGGAACCGTGTGAGAGGAGGTGGTGAAGTTGTCTGGTGCTAATTGTTCCATTTGCTCACAGCAACTTGAATCAGAGGCAATCCTCTTGAAATCAGAGGCAACACTTTTGTTACAGAGATCTGAGACTCATTTCAAACCTGAACAAGGCCCACACTCATTCATCTTGCAGCACCCAATGAAGCAGATATTTTCCTAAATGCAGAAGACGAGTGAAATGGTCCGTGCTGCATATCAGAGCTGGAACCACCTTAAATGACCTTATTTCCTCTTCCATTTTTTCATGGTTTTGGTATATAACTACTCTTTGCTTTCATGTGTTTTCCTTTGTGTTTTCTATTAGATAAAGTGTCCTTGTTGACTTATATTAACATTTTCCATTGTTCTTTGGACTTTGATATTGTACATAAAAATATTCATCCTTTGTCCCAACTCACTCCTGAGTCCTGTTACAATCCAAATGGAATAAGAAAGCACACTTTGATCTATTACAATTAATAGAAATATAACAGGCAGGGAGGCAGGGTGGATAACGATGTTTCCACCCTACCCTAGAGAGCTACAAACCTGAAAGACAGGTTGATAGTAATTTTAACTACTGCACTGCCACAAGTGCACTGAACATAAGGACTTTGTGATCAAGAAGGCTGTGATCTTTCTAGTCTGTGAATCAAGGACAGAATGTCTCTGTCTTCATAGCCTGATGCACAGAGGGAATGGAAGGTCTCAGCAGAAGAGAAAAGTTTCCCATCAGCTCTGTCCAGATGCCTTCAACAGCGTGATGCCAACAAAGGTAGTTTGATCATTTTTCCCTCAGCACATTCATGTTACCAGTCCAACATCCAAACCCTGTAGCAAGAGAAAGACATGTCATGTCTTAGACGTGACATTCACCTTAAAGTAATCACAAAAAGAAGATCATCATAAAATGCCAGTGTTATATTCTGGTGTGCCCATGCTGTTATCTTAGATGCAAGATAATTTTAAAATTCATATAATTTCTTTTCTCTCAGTTTTTTTCTCCTGTTTTCAGATCTGCATTTCTTGCATGGCTTCACCTCATTAACAGATAAGCAAAAGATCCTCAATGTATCCTGCTCTTTCTGAAAGATCCCAGGTGACTCTGTCTGCCCAAATGTCACAAATACCTTTCATCGAGAAGGGATAGAATGGAAGTTGCTAGGAACAAAAAGAGCACTGGGTTTCCAAATTGCGAAGGTTGCTGTGTGGTGGTGCGTGTACAGAGCATGCAGCTCCTAAAATTGCCCTGATTTCTCTCCTTTTTAGTTTTCAACAAGTAGAAAATGTAACAAATGCCTCATAGCTATGTTTCAGAATGTTGTCTGAAGTTGTGCAATGTGGTGTGGTAAGGTATCCATCACGAAGGAATGAAAACTGTGTGTGGAGGCTCAAATCAGAATGCACAGCCGAGTCACACTACATCTCCAGCATTTTTTTCAAACCCTATGAGAACTCATACATCAGGACCCAACACGCTGAGATGCTTTCTCTCTTTGGTGTCATAGCTGACAAGCACAGGATGGCAGGAGTGCTCATGTCCCTCAGAACTATGATTAAAAAGCAGGGAAATTTTGGCACTGTATGATTATTGGTTTTGATCACGGCACAGCACAGCTCTGCCCTGCTCTTTGTTTTCCTTAGGTGCTGATAAAAATATCCCATGCCAGAGATTTGCCAAGCCAAAATTAAAAAATAAAAAGCTTTTCTGCTGTAACATAGTGTCAGCACTCGGATCAATATTTTTTGAAAGGTAGTTATGTTGCTTTTAAGGCAGAATTTGTTACTAAAGCAACATCTATATTTGCTACTATAAAAAGAGAGAAATCGTTGTGCCCTGAGAACAATAACAATGTGTTGAAGTGTAGACAGTATTTTTCTTCATGTCATTATTGCAGGTGATGTTTGACTAAAGACAAAACACTATGAGAGCAACTCTGGCTTAATTTTCATCTTTCGTCACTAGTTAACCCATCTGAAATGGGATACAGAGAAGGGAAGAGCTGAACTCTAAAAGTGACAGCCTGGAAGTACTTGGAGGACTCCCTGTTACACCTGTGTCCATGGACCTTACTACTTTAAGCAGACATCTCCCACACACTATCCCAAGAGATGCAAAGCATTCTATCCCATTTATAGGTGAGCAGAAGAGTAGCTGAGATTCTTTGGATGACACTAGCACTCTGCACGTGCATGTACACACTCACATGTGGACACTCAGAGTTACACTACATCTGTTTTCATCCACGTGCCTCCAACTGGTACAGAATGTGCTTAATGGAGTCAAAAGGGCAGCCTATAAATTGATTCCAGTAAATGCTGAATCAAACAGCCAGAGAGGGCTCTAGTATATATTGCATACACAAGCAGAAGTAAGTCGCAGAGGAATTTACTATCAGCAACATGGATCATTTGATCACATCCAGTTTTACCACTTCTGCAAAGACCGAAAAAGAAACTAATCCCCGAAGCCCATTCCACCTGTGAGTTGTTGTTTCCCACATCCCTGCTAATCCCATGTGGAGAAATCAGGTAAACTAAACATTGAGTTTTGAATAAAAAAATATAATTTTCTGTACAAAGAAATTATCTTCCACTACTCATGTGTTTTTTCCAAAACAATCATCTCAAATTACATGTCAGGTCTTCTTGTTCCTAGGACCATGTTGGCTCTTGGAGGAGGAAGGAGATAATTTTGTGTTTTTTCAAAAGATGAACTTTTGATTTTGACCAATTTAGTATGCTTATAACTGCAAACTGCTTGGGGTTTGCATTGCAAAGCTGATTCATTTAATGTTTAATTATGTGTCTAAACCGGGAGTATTGCCAGCAATTGTCTTTATTTAATAAACAGACGCCTTTATATTTTGAAAAATGGAGTGAAAACACCATCAGTGAAGAAAGATCAATAATGTTCCCTTTTCCTAATACTCTGAAGACATATCTCTTTTTATAATTGAGTATAAGGGCCAAATTCTCAATTGATAAAAATCAATGCAGTGCTTGGGACTTTGAGGATCTCCAGCAGCATCGGGGCCTGTGGGGAAAAAAAAACAGATGTGATGGCACATTTCAGGTATTCATAGCCATATTTTCCCTGAACCTCTAAACACAGGGAATTTCAATAGGTACTGGTCAACCTGCTGACATCAGTAAAAGTGGAAGAACTGCACACAAATAGTTGCAGGGTGTGTGCTAATAGAACAAAGAATTGCTCATCTGCCTACCTGATGGCATGATAGCCCTTCACAAATTCATGGTCTAGAGCATCCTTCCTCTCTGGAGTAATCCAAAATTTAAAGAAGGGATCATGTATGAAGGTGATTAGAGTGTGTCATATGCACATGGTCAAATGTATTTCAACCTCCATGCCAAACAAGTGTGAATTCACTGCCATAGTCCAGATCCTCAGAAACTGCTGCGGTACTCAGAGGAGCAACACAGTGGCATGAAGACCATCCCTGTGAAGGGAGATTTGCTAGAGGGACAGCTGGTAGTAGAGTACTGCCTCATGCACTGACCTCTTCAAAACACAGGAGGCAGCACAAGTTTAAAACTAAGCTTCTGAGCAACTGAAAGGTGATCGAAATATCTTCTCAAATCTTTTGGACTGGAGAAATGTTTATCTGTGAAGCAATGGTGCTTATCTCTGGAGGAAGGCAGTGAAGATAGATTAGTGATTATTGAGTGCTTGGCAGAAGTTAGGTGACATTTTCAAAACCTATTGTGTGACTGTGCTATATCTGAAATCACTATATGTTGGATAGTTGCCTTTAGTATGAAATGAGTATGATTAATGAAGTCTGAAAATTGGCCTCAAGAAAGTGTCTATAGTACTTGGTGAACTTAAATAGACCTATTTTATTATGTTCTTGGTCTTCTCCAGAAAATGGAAGGCTAAGAACACGACTGATTTTAATTTTTTCTCAAAGGGTTGTTTGGGTTTTTTTCTGAAAAGTTACCAGAAATGAGTGTTACCAGAAATTATTACTGAATTTAAGAAAAAAAGCAAAAAGTCACGTGAAGGAAGAACATGTTCTGAAAAAGGATTTTGATACTTGTTTTTGTTCCCCACTGGGCTGACAACCAGACTGAACTGCATTTCTGTCCTGTGAGGTATGGTCCTGTGAGCATCATGGTCCCTGAGGTGTCCCAGTCCTTGGGCATTCTGGGATCCAGTCATGGATCTAGGAATTGTGAGGGTCACATGTTTAGAGTGTTTAATGTTTGGTAGCTACCTTTATCAGTATGTCTACAGTTCCCCATTCCAAGTAAACCTCAGCTTAGAATCGTAATAAAGAAATTGTGAGTCTTCTTAAAGGAGAGACAATTTCCAACATCTTGTGAGAGCATTATGTGAACAGCCACTAAGCTGGGACACCTATAATAACATGGGGCCACAAAAGTCACCAAGCAAGCTGGCATGAATCATGGCTGCTTATATTGGCTTGCATTTTCTAAACCCCCTTTTCAAAACATTTAGATGCAGATGAATTGGAATTTTCCATGTAAAAAGTGTTCCACTGAAGAATTTTTGACCAGATTTCAAATCCACTTTTACCTGAAAGTCAGAAAAGTAAAAAAACATAGATGATGAAACCGACCTGATTTCCGTGGGAAGGAAACTGTTTCCCAGGTACTTTACCAAATGGGGTAAATATTCCTTCTTGGGCCAGAAGCAGAAATTAAATGAAATTTCATGAGGCGCCTCATTCTCATGACATTTTCAGCCCCTCTTTGAAAGCTGATTAACATGCAGACAGTGCCTGGCTGTTAAAGTTCACCGTGTTATGATATTGATGTTCTACTTCTATATTTTGGGGCAAAACATTGATTTGAGGAGTTTAATAGATTATAATAACTTGTTCTACCTGCTGGTGAGAAACACAGATTACTGATTCCTTAACAGACCGGAGCAAAGCTTGTTCATTAACAGACCTGTGTTCAGTGAGAGAGAATACTAAAATGAAACCTTTTGGTAAATGGTTTAATTTTATACATTCCATGTAGAAAAATTAATGCTCTGTTTGCTTTGCCATAACACTTTGGTGGATGCTTCATTAGCTCCTCTGTTCCTAAATTGGTTGACTCTCCTATTATTTGCTTTTCTGTGTTCTCAGGCTAATCTAGAAGAGTTGTACCTGTCAAAACTAAACAAACCCAACATGCCTTTCCATGCTTCTTTCCAGAATTGCAACACATTGCTCCTCTATCCCTTTCACTCAACTTAAAAATTTACAGCAATCAATAATATTACTTTAATCTACTTTTTTTTTCTCCACCAATGTCATTATCATTTCCTCTTTTAAGTCAGGGAAATAAATGGGAAATAATCTCAAGCTTCCTCTCCCTAATGTATTTTTTTCTAATTTTCCAAATGAATCCCTGTTTCTGGTTAAAGACTAGCACAGTGTGATGAGTTCATTAGTTTACTGGTGTGCGTTCTCTGATTCACATTAAAGCACTAAAGGTCTTTGAGTTAGCAATAATTAGATGAGGTCATTAAAGCTACAATGAGATCACGATTGCCAGAAATGGCCTCACATTGTACAAAGTAAGGTCAAATCAGCTATAACCGTTACTCATTCCTGATTTCTCCTTCACTGCATATGCATTAAGTAACAGTAGTATCACAGCTTAGCACAAGTGAGACGTTCTACAACCTGTCACGGGCATAGTATTGTACAGCGAATAGAAAGTTGCATAGTGAATTGGTTTATATTAATTATCTATTACACATAGAAACCACAGCAGGGACTAAATAAGAATTGATCAAAAAGAAATGACAGGGGGTGTCAACAATATTTTGGAGGAGAAGCAAAGCAGGAAAATGTGGCCCGTGCTGTTCAAAGTTACCAAGAACATTTTCCAGGAAGGATCAAATTAAGAAGTAGCAAATGAGGCTCACAACCAAGACAGGCTCAGATCCTCCTCAGGTCTATAGTTTCATGGAAGTCCCCAGCCACTGTGCAGAGCAAGCCAGTCCCCATGGGCATCTTGTTGGAAGGCAGCAGTATAACCTGAATGGGATGAGGCACTGTGTTCCTCTCTTGCACCTGCCTTTGACCCATGGACAGCACTTCTCCCAACAAATGAAGAGTCAGCCCAGCCAACAAAATGCATGAATTACTCTTCTTTTGCCTAGGAATGAACGCCACGTCCCTTCTTCAGTGACAGCCATTCATTGCGAGCATGTAGCAATCTGATGAGAAATGGCAGAATCCTTTCCATTTATGTCTCATTTTCTAAACAACCAAAGAGCAGCTTTAAAGCCAAGCCTCTCCATGGCAATAGATTACAATCAAGCTGAACAAATAGTTAAGTGGGAGAATAGCCAGGAGAAAATCAATATACTAATTAATGTAGCAATTGCTTCCAGATGTGTATATCATAGAAATCTGAGCCACTTCTGTATGGTTTCCGAGTATCTCTCTCCTTCTCTTACTCACACTCTGCTGATTAGAGGCACAATGGAAAAATGACCCTTCCAGCACTGTAACATGCCACATTCCTTCAGCTGCATGCAACAGGCAGCATGCTCTGCCAGAGCAGGGCAGCTCACCAAGAACTTCACAGCAGCTCCCAGCTCTGATGCATTAAAGTCTGCAAGAAATTTAAGGCTCCATTTCATCTGCTTTCACTGTGAAATGCCTCCTCCCTCGATTACAAGTGACAACTTCACCTACATGTCAAGGCTGAGGAGGCACGTGAAATTACACGTCTGTTCTGGCCACGCCAGAGGAAGGAAAAATGCCCTCTTTGACAGCTACAGTCCAGACATGAGGTATAGACCAGAGGCTTTGCCTGGAAATCAAAATTAGTTGTAGCCAGGAGAGTGAACATGGTATACAGGGAACTGACCCCCAGCGACTAATATTGGGTGCCCTTCTGCTGCCTGCAGCTTTTCCCACCCCTGGGAAAGACTCAGCTTAGATGTTAACTTGCTGGTTGTAAACGTGCACAGACCCAGCTTTTGCTTTCAGGCAATTGATATCTGAGCTGTCCCTGTAACCAAAGTAATTAATGATCTGAACTAGCAGAGACATCTGAATTTCCTTGCAGTTATACCGGAACTATGAACAAAAATTGCAGTTGCTCAAGACCTCTTAACTTGCAGAGGCACTTTTGTCTGTGCACAGAGGCACTCTGAATGACCCGGGATGTCTCACAGCTCCTTTCTGTGCAGTCAGGTGGTGAAGTGCTTTTTGCCTGTTATTTTAGGAGAGGAGTACAGTCCTTTTCTAAAAATATTGCAGCTGTTGAATACAGATTCTACAGTGTGCAGTGAGCTGTGGCTCACATGCAGAAGGGTGCTGGGAGATCTGGGACTATTCAGTGTCACCTGCAGAGCACAGATGCTGTGGGTCAGCTTGCATATGAGCTGCCACTGTCCCCAGAGAGCACACAGAGTTTTATCAGCAGTAACCTTCAAAGATGCGTCAGAAATCTATCTAGGAGTTTTTCCTTTTTATTTCCAAACTTGCTTGACTGATAATGGGAAAAAGACATGGCAATGAAACTGCAAAAAGGGGGAGACTGCAGAATCAGCATGCTCATGCTTTTTTGACATTTCAGCTGCCCTGAGGATGTACTTCTCTATATGATTCCATAATGTTCCCTGAATTTTTCTTTCTGTGAAGAGGTAACTCATTAAGGCTAACAGATCCTAAAATATCCACAACAATGGAAAAAAACGTTTTGTTTCAATATGTACAGTAGAACTTCTGTGCAAATAAATACAGAGCAATCAGGTTCATTAGCACAGATGTGAGAGCCTGAAAGGGAAAAGGGGAATATAAGCAGCTAATGTTGTTTGTCCTGCAATCCATCTTCCATGTCACTGAAGGGAAAGAAACCTTTCCTAAATTTCCTATCAATCTTCCTGACCTTTTCACATCATTTGCATCTTTAAACAGATTATTTTTTGTTGTGAATTTTCCTGTTGACACTTCACTTTAAAAAAAATAAATAAACAATGCTTCCCCTTAGAAATCTCTTGCTCCAAATGCCTCAGCCCAAACAGGGGACTTTACACACCCAGTAGGAAAACACAGCATTCTCAATTTTTGCCCATGGAGCAGCAATCTGAGGCTCTACCTAAACTGGACCTGATGTGCCAGCGTCAACCTCACTGTTTATTCAGCCTGAAAAGGGAAGCAGCGGCCGGAGGGGGCCGATGGACCCACCCAGAGCTGGTCACTCAGTTTTGTCTCCTCCCGGCTTACCTAAACACCTTGCAAGCTGTCAGCAAAGCAGGGCATGGGTGGAGAACATGTGGCTGGCTCTACCAGCGCTCACATAGCTTGAGTAATTTTTTGAGATACAGATTTTACCAGTCTTATTTACAGGGTCAATAACAGATAGACCAAGTCATTACACCTTTATACTAAAATGCAGATACACGGTAGCAGGGCAAGCAGAGGTAGTTGGTATAATAGAAAACATAAACATGTTTACACATGCAGCATTTGCAAACTGTCACTTGTAATTTGTGTGCAGTTCCTGACGGCCCATGAAATTCTTCAAGTGTTTAGTTAAAAGTGTAAGAGAATACTGGCACGTTAAAGAGGCTCAAAAGTAACTTGATAGCTGTGGCAATGGCCTGGTGTTACCAAAAGCAATATAAGATGAGTAAATGAGTCAGTTGTAAGCATTGCTTAATGAATTTGCTAGAACAAAATTGCTTGGCATTTACCAGTAAGTGGTCAAAAAGTAAATCCAGCTAAAAGATAAAGGAATAAACCAATAAAACTCTTAGAAGACATGCCCACTACCTCTCTGTTTCTAGAAAAAAACCAAATCCAAACAAGCCCAACTTTCTTCCTTTCCTACCAGTTTCCACTCTTGCAGGGAATTTTGGTTCCGAGGGAGGGTTCCAAGCTGAGCTCTCAGAAACAACAGACAAGATGTCTTGGGGAAGAAAGCTTTAGAAGCTGGCTTTGAGGGTTTTGCACCAACAAATAGCTGTACTCCAGTTTTTTGATCTCAGCTCTGCTAAGTACACCATCAGCAGCAAATCCTCAACCTGCTACCCAACAAAGAGTTCATCTGAGTCCATATGAATTGCATTTCTGGGCTGTAATTAATGGGGAAGGAGAGATGTGCAGAAGTGCCAGTAAAAGCCAGCTTTTTAATTATGCCCCACAGAACAGTAGGAACTGACTGTAGCATCACAGGGCATGAACAAAGTGGCATGGTAAATCCCTCCTAACCCTAACTTCTGAGGAAAGTTGCAAAAATGAAAGCTTTGCTATTTTTAGAGCCCAGTCTGGAGAGTGAGAACTAGCTTACTGACAAAAAGGAATAAAAAAAATAAAAAAAAAAAGAGAGAGAGAAGAATGTGCTGTATTTGTGATTCGTATGATGACACTGACACTGTACCCAGACTCTTTCAGAGGGGATGGAAGCGGATGAGGTGACCAGAGAGTGGCTGCTGCTCCTGCTTCTACACATCTCTCCTGTTTCCTCCATGAGAAAGGAGACTTGGGAAGCAGGTTTAAAAACCTGACATGCAAAATGTGTCCCGTGCCATGGTGTGCTGTGGAAAATGATCATCAGTAGAATTATACATGCTATATTGCCTGCTGAATCCCCCAAAGCAGTTAAAGAGCCAGGAGAATATGAGACTGTCATTACTGTCTCCCTCCCTCTGCTTCGGAGCATAAACCTCTGCCAGACACTCAGGCAGAACAAAACACTTAATCAGTGTTAAGGATGCATCTGGTCCCCCCAGAGAGATGAGCTGTTCATTTATGCTTGTTTACAATATGTTTATAAACATTAGTGGACAGGGATAGATTACCCCAGTTTATTGCCACATAAAGGAGTCAGCTGCTTACGTTTCCCATCATATCTATGTGCTTTTCTTTTACATTACTCAAGTGGTACCTTATGGCAAGTAATCTTTGTGAATTAGGCCAGAAATCAGGAGTGTCCCTGTAGAATTTATACTCTTTTACCTGTCATTGTCTCAAAAGTGTTACTTTTGGAACAAATCCCTGTCCAAGATGTCTATTTTTCCTTGATATCTACATTGCTTTATTTCTTTTTTTTTTCCTTTTTTTCTTTGCTGTGGTCCATGAAGAAATGACATTGGTTTTATGCTGTAGATGAAAAACATTGAGAAGAAATGGGAAAGGTGCTGTGATGACAGCCCCCCCTATGTCCAGTGTTCATACCCAACCAAAGGAAACGATCTTTGTGAAGGAAATTTTACTTTTATTGATCTTATTTTAAAAACAGGTTACCCAAGTATGTTCCTTCTAACTTAAAAGTTAGGACTTTACTGATCAGTGGTAAAATGGAGAGAAACTTTGCAGCTTTGATCATGTACCAAATCCCTGTTTCCTCTGAAGAGGGTGAGGAGACAAGAGTGCAAGAGAGTCTTGGGAACAACCCTGTTCTACAATTTTACCTTTCACTTTACCTGTTGGTTCTCTCTTTTTTTTCCATCCTCTGTTTGATTTTTACTTTTTTAGGACTCAGTTGTTTCATTGTAAGAGTTTGAATGGTACATCACAATTTGAGTGTCATAATCACATTTAGGCTAAGAATACATATGGTTGCAAAACACTGATGTAATAGAGGAGAAACAGACTGAAAGAAGATAATAAGACAGTAGAACAGGTTTCACAAAGGGGGATTGTGAAGGGCCAGGCAACCAGCTGGGTGTAAATCAATACAAGCCAATTGCTTTGGGTGAGGCTCTACTTCATTAGTGAGAAAATATAATGGCAAATATTTGACTTAAGGGTGCAGTGTTGTGTGCAAACTCACTTATAGGTCTTGAATAAAAAGATGTAGCCAGCTGTAGCTTCCTCTCACTGGTCTGATATTTATCACAGAGACTTCCAGGATAAGGTCATAATTTTGATTTTGTTAGCTGAAAGTAGGGTATTGTAAGGAGTATCATCACACCTCTCATTAGATCAGCATTTTAAATGATCCAGCAATCCCATCAATCGATGGGTATGTGAAAAATGTCCACAAGCCTGCTCACCTCTAATGGAATTCCCTGAGTTGCCATCAGGCATGACTTGCATAACAAACCAGACCAGAGAGCATAGCTCTAGCAAATTACAGAACAAGGCTGGGTACTGTATGGGCAAAGCAACCTGAACAAAACCTGTCTCAAAATCCTGCTGCAAAATCCTGCCTCTCACACACTCGTGAGCACACACATGCAGAGGCAGTTCTGAATCACCGATATTTACTCAATGGCAATTCCCCTTCCTATAAAGTACAGTGGTACCCTGGAAGGCAGGTTTTTCACTTTCTTAGTATGAACCCACCTGTGCCATTCACTACTTGAGTGCTTCATTTAAAAAATCACTGCCCCTGCAAACCCAACCAAAGGGGCCTGTTTTCACTGTCTACAGAACACAGTGCTCCCAAGCCAATGGAAGCGCCTTCAGTATATCTAACTTCATTATTCTCTGCATCACAGTACTAAGTAGTAGAACAACATCCTTCCCTTTTTTAAGTCTTCAGGTAGGAGGTTGAGAAAATTGTACTAGCACTGCTTCTTGGGGGGTTTGTTCTCCAAAGAATAAAACACACACTAGGGAGGAGAAAAAGATTCCTATATCAAACCATCCTGTACACAGGCAAATTGACCTGTTTGCAGGGTGGAATAGCTTGTAGACAAGATTAATTTAAAAAGGGTGTGGACAGATTATTGATGATTTTTTATTATTATTATTATTATTGTTATTGTTGTTGTTGTTGTTATTATCACTATTATATAGCACTAATATATATGCAAAATACATTAGGCTGAGTCACACAGTGTTTCAGTCCAGACTCACTGCCAAGAATTGCATTAAAAGAAGCCAAATGACCTTTCCAGCATAGATTATTTATACCTAAAATACTTTTGTACTCTGCTTCACTGCTTTAGAAAGAATATGGGGGTGTGGAAAGGCACTTCAGATTTCAAAGTCAGAAAAATTTATTTTGGATACACTGATATATTTCAAAAGATTAAGGTACCTAAATGAAATTTTAAAAAGGACAGAACACTGTTGGAAAACTTCCCTTGGAATCTCATTTTGCATGACAAGTATTTGTAGAAGTGACTACTGAAACCGAAAAGGTCATAATTTGTGAGGCTGTCTACCTGAAGTATGTCTATGAGAGACAGGGGATTTTATATCGGTCCCTGTCCATTACAACTTACACCCACCTTAGGAGCGGCCCTTGCCACAGTACCAGACCAGAATAAATGAGTGGCAAAACTTATCTTGCCTTCTAAGCAGAAGTTTCTGCCCCTTCAAATTTAGAAGCTTTTGCACTGATTTCACTTCAGAATTTCTACGTAAGAATGACAGAATCCTGGACAAGTTTCAAAGTAGTCAGGGAAAACTATCATTCAGGGTTACTCATGGATATTTCTACAAGAAATGCTTGGTTGAGCTAAAACTTTTCAGCCCTGAAAAGAGACTGTCTGAGAGGTCTAGAAAAGACTGAATAGGTTGGAAAAGCAGGACAGAGACTGACTGGTCACTGCCCCTTTCTGTACTGGACCAGTGGCCATCAAATGAAGCTTCTGAGAGCCAGGATCAAAGCAAACAAAAGCACGTGGTCTTTCATGAAGTTATTGATAGATACATGGGAGTCCTTGCTAGAAGTCACTGTCGATGCAACAAAGCACTTGGAAGAGAGCTTTGTGTTGCTAAAGAGATGCAACATTTCAAGTTCAGGAAATCCCAGGAGCTAACAGCTTGAGGGTGAAAGGTAACACGTTCCTACTGCTCCTTAAAGGTTAGATTTTGGACCTAGTAGAGAAAGGACAGAGGGCTAAGTAATCCCATCATCTGAACAGCAAGGCTCTTCTTTGGGTCCTGTGCTCTAGCATCCAGTTCCCGGCCTTTTCAAAGACTATATACTGTCTTGGAAGAAAACATGAAGCCGTATCTTAAAATTAGCTCTTCAAACCCTGATTATGAGAAACCTCCATTTACTATCCACCCTGATTTTATGAAGGGAAAATTTATCTATGGCTTCTCTCCCAGTTCTCAGGATGATATTTTAATTATTATTTTAACCAGTGACTATTTATAGAGTAAAATAAATGCAATTCCAGCATCACCACAACCTCTGGTTTAAGAAGATAAGTCCTAACCCAGCTCCTACAAGAAAGGATGCAGACAGCCTTCCTTGCAGAGAGTGCCAAGGGATCTTCATGGGCTGTGTGTGTAGTGTCCTATATCCAGAGAGAGGCAGCAGCTCCCCATGCATCGTGTTCCCTGCTTGCTGACTCCTAGGCATTCTGCTCCTTTTATTTTTGATCCTATTACCCTGGGACTGTCTTAACTATCAGGGAGTTAAATAAGCAGGGCCTTCATAATCAGGACTCTCAGATTCAAATTTTTAACTCTGAAAGCATTCAGGCTTTTACTAGTGTACCTTTCATCATGGGTGGCATGTCCAGTGAGGAAATTCACATCTACATGCTGCTTCTGAAACTAATTTTCTTCTACGTATTTTTCAGCTTGTGAAATCAGAGAAAATGTTACATGCAGGCAGAGTTGGAAATTCCAGTTTTGAAAAGCTGTGCTAGTATGGCATGTTGTGGGAGTTCTTTTTAATGAAGAAGTAAAAAAAAAAAAAAGATTTAAAATGTTTTAATTATAGCAACCTGCTTCACACAGTGTCCAGATAGCTCAGGCAGTTGGCCTACCTAATGGGTAAGTCATTAATTTCTAGAAGCACCTTAAACATTCCAATCATAAGCATCACCCTTAAAAAAAAAAAAATCCATAGTCCTGTGTTTGCTCTCATTTTCATCTAATAATAGCAATAATGACCTCAGCACAGGGCATTCTCAGGGATTAATGACCAGCTGGGACTAATGGCACCCTTGGCTACACCTCTGTCCGTAAATGCCTGTCAGTCTGTCATCAATCCTCAGAAAATGCCCTATGCCCACATCATTGCTCCATAACCAGTAGTTAGAATGAAAATTAAAAGCAAATGTAGGGAGAGTTGGGAAGAGTTTCCACCTTTTGTACATGGGAGAGGTGTTTGCTCTAGCAGAAAGCTTTGCCTTAGTAAGACATCACAGCAATCTGTATTGACTAATGCACCTCAAGTGTGTGTCTGTGATTTGTCCTTGTGCAATTAGGCCCCTCCATGACACATTCTGAGGCAAGAGAATCGGAGAAGTGCTCCCTCCCAGTCCTTTCTCTCCTGGGGTGAACAGAGTCAATGTCAGTTTTGGTGCTATCAGCAGATTCTGTCCCGAAGATGGTTTTCCATGACTATCAACATCTAGCCAGGGTAGAGCCTCTTCATTCCAGTCCTTCTCTGGATGGCAAAGAATAAGACCCTCAGCCTGGGTAAATCATTAACGTGGCATGGGAATTAGCAATACTAATTTCCATAACAGAAAAATTATGGGAATTGTGGCTTTGGTTCAAGCCAGTTGTGAATCTAGTTTCTTTTTCCCCCCCTTCATATTGGCTTTCAAAGGAGATGTATGTTGAAGATTCAACTCAAGAAATCTCTAGATGTTGTGTAAATTTTCAACATATAGCAACAAAAGCAATCCAAAACACACGTCTCTCAATTGCTGGAAACGACAGAAATGTTTGTGAAAGCAAGTAAGAAAACATGGGTGTGATTTGACTGACAACCAACTGCTGCCATTTTTACTTCTTGCTGACTGAATGACCCCGGGAAATATTTATGCTGGCAAACTTGTAGGTGCAAAATGGGAAAATGAATTGAAGCTGAAGCTGGCAGGAAACTGCTTTCTCCACTCCCCTTAGGTATGTGTGGGTGTTCACATATTTAGAAACTTAATTAATAGCTCTCAGGGACTTTCCCTGGCTATTTTTCAATGAAGAATGTTGCCAGTTTATTTTTTTTTTTAATTTTTAAAAAAAATTCTACATTTATGTATCACTAATTAAAACTGATAAAATTTGGCCCAGAAATACTAAAATGGGGGAAAATATGCTCTTTCGCCTTCTGTTTTTCAGACAGTCATTATCAGAAAACATTTGAAGACAGTAAGAAATGCTCTATATTTTACTTTCTGATGCACCTCATTTCACTAGTTGCATCTTGAGCTTCCTCTCTCACAAGCCAACTGTGACTGGGTCTGCCCAGTACTTTACCCTTAATCTCCCACTTCTTTTACTGCACATGTTCAAACTTGCTGTCCCGAGGAGTTTCAATGGTTATGAAATCAAACAAATCTATAAGTATTTCTGGGGTTGAGATTTTAGAGAAGACTGTGTAGTTTGATAATAGTTTGATTATTTGTAATTGGAGGTCTCTGAACTGTAGGCTTTTATGGAAAGGTAAAATCAGAAGAGCTAGTGTGTCAGTGGAACACAGCAACTGGAGATGATTTGGCCCCAGCAGTAGTAGAGACCATGCCCGTGCTTATTGCTGTTAGTTAACTCTTTGATCACTCCCAATCCACCGTGGTGGGAACCACAGTTCTCTCAGAGAAGGCAAAACCCAAAGTTGTGCACTAAGGCCTCACTGAACACACCCACCCTATCACAGGGATAGACAGTATTGAATCAGCATTCAGCTGTATCCTGCCATCTCCTTGATGGGAACTTAAAAGCCAAGGATCAAGATTAAGCTTACCTTGAAATAAAGCTCCTGAAGCAGAGCTTTGGGGCTAGATATTCTGATCTACAGATCTGTTCTGGTCTTCGATGCAGCTGTAAGACATCCAGCCCTGGCATGCCACTGTGTTACACTGCACAGCCAGACCAAGAAGGAGAGGCAAGAAAGGCAATCAGGGTCATTAATGATGCTACAAGTGAGGGAAGGGATATTTTACCTTTATATTTATCCTCTGATTATTTTAAATTTCTTCACAGTTTTAATAGCATGGGGAGGTTTTTTCCTTTCCTGTCTATAGATTTTTTTTGTTTCATTTACCGTATATACATGCTAAAGATACTGCAGAAATGATTGCTGCTTTCCTTCCCTTCACAGTAATGGCTGCGTTTTGCAATGGTTGAATCAAATTCTTAAGAAATCTTGAGTCACTGAGAACTGAGTTGAACGAAAAAAACAATCTATCAGAGAAGATTTCTGGGAGAGGAGCTCTCACTGGCCTCTCTTCTCTTTTACACGTGACATTCTAATTCCACTGTGTTGCTTGTATATGAAGGAGAAGGGAGATTTTTTTAATTAGTCATCCTAGGATATTTTCCATTTTTTTCATTGGCATAAATGCTAAATATAGATGAGAGGGTTTGGGATGATATAAAAGTCCAGTGCAGAGCAAACACAGAAGCTAAACCAGTCCGCGCTCTTATTGAGATGTACAAGAAGTGTTCTAGCTAAATCTGTCCAAAAGCCTCTGAATAGGAGTCCATCATCTCCATAGTTTGCATTCATTCATCTTTTCCTTTTGTGGGAAAGAAAGAGGCTATCTAAATCAATGGGATTAAGCTGTATTTTGCCAATTTACACTAACACCTGGCTCCTTTTAGATAAGACCCAAATGAACAATAACGTGTGCCAAAGCACACACTCAGACTGTTGACCTAACTCTTTAAGCTATCATTCCTGAGATTTGGATGAACGAATGCTGGAACTAATCCTGTCCATTGCATGTAACCTTACGCCCAGGCAGGCATTCATAAAATGTCATCAACATCACGAGTCAAAGGACTTTTAAATATATTTTTATGATTATTTTTAAAGGGAGAAGACAGAAATGAATATCAATCAATCCAATCATAAGTCACGTGAAAGTATTACATCGTATGTGCATGACAGGTCTTTAGCATTCATTAAAACTGATGTAAGCATTACATTATTCAAGAAGCAGAAAAGCCTGGGGAGAACAAAATACACAAAAATATCCCAGAAAATAAAGCAGTAAGCAATGACAGAGGAAAGATTGACACATAACTACTACCTGCTATAGTAAGCTTTCCTATGCTTTGGGAACTCTTAGTTCCACTGTAATATGAACACTGTAAGTAGCTGTTTACGTGGCGAACTTAATGTGAGACAAATATGCCTGATCCTTTGGTTGCAGAACCCATTGGGGACCTTCGAGGTCATCACATTCCCCGTGAGAAGTTCCGGGGAACATTCTCATAAGAAGTCCTTGTGCCCAAGTCAGGAGGTTGCTACATCAACAGAAAATCAGCATAACCCTCACCCAGCTCCCCTTCATCACGTTTTAATCTATACCTGGCTGGGTGTGCAAAGCTAACCTAACAGGCAAGGTGCAATTCTTCATCCCCTTCAGGTTCAGCCTGAACGTCCGTGCCCTTAAATCACAATAGATTATTGCTGGTTTGAATTGATTGGGTTTTTTGTCCAAGCAAGTGGCAGTCAAAGGGGCCGTGAATCATATCAGTGCCTATGAATAGCCCGCAGCAGCAGGTGGGAGCATGTGAGGATAACAGGGAAGGCTGTAATCACCCTGGTAGCTTAGTGTCAAATAAAATCAAGAACAAGAGCAGTGTTAGCAGTCAGTGAATGTTCATCTGGTGCTTTTATTCTTTACAGCACTGTGTAACTATCTTGGTCAGCTGTTATATTAGTCTGAAAGGACACTTGCCTTGTCCCTGGTCCTCTTGTCTCCTCCGTGTGACTGGATTTGCTGTTGGGAGAAGTTGTTATGCCAGCAATAACACAGAAATGGCTATATATATACTAAAGTTTGCCCTCTTATAGTTAATTACTCCTGCCAATTAGGTGTTTACCCGGGGTGGTATCACCACAGGAATAAAAGCCCTAGTCCCTTCCAATCAGATTGCATGTTCTAATCGAGCAAGGACTTCCACTGAACAGCTGTACCTCAATTAGAAATTGATATCCATGAAGAAAGCACAGTTGGCTAATTATGCTAATAAGATATTAGCCACCACCTCTACAAACCACAGGCTTGTCACATCTCTCAGTGGTACTTTATTTTATTGCAAACTGAAGAGGATTATTTATTTTCTTGCAACAGCTCGCAAGGAATGCAACACTCTACCTGCTTACCGAGTCTGCTTTCAGAGGCCAACCCTGTGAGGTTTTAGAAGGTTCAGGCTCAGGACTAGGTTTACCACATCTTAATGAGATTATTTGATTTGAACTGTTTCAAAAGGTAATTGAAGTGCTTTTCTGAGGCTGGCTTGTGAGAGCTACTGGAAGCTCCACTGCCTTCAACTCAGTGAGAATTACTCTTATTCAAAAGAATGATTTAGTGTTCAGAGGGAGGAACTGATGTTATGTTAACTTTATGTTAAAGACCCCATTTTCATGTAATTCATAAGACAGTAATTTGGAGCTGTATCTCATGGATTTAATTTCTTATTTGTCGGAGAAGGAGATCTTCAAAAAGTGCTTTGAATCTATTGTCTTGTTGGACTCCATAATGATTTGTTACCATTGATTAAAATAACTATTCCTCATTATTAACCCTTTTAAAATTATATATGGAAATTTAATATGAAATGTGATTAGAGTGGGTCTCTGCTCAAATCAAGCAGGATGCTGCTACACTGAAAATGAACTGGCTGTCAGGAAAGATAATAAAACCTTTTCTTATTAAAACTGCTACCTCCAAGTGACACTAAGAAAAAATAATTTCAGATGCTTTTTCATTCGATTGCACTTTCTACTTCAAAGTCTGTCTGCAGAGGGTGAGAACTTGTCTTTTCGAGTGCTGTCCCTACAAGTGCTCGGAGCAAGCCCACTGTGGAGTCAGAACCTCTGCGGGGCACCAATACCATGGGTGTTGGGTGGCCACATCGTCAGACTCAATAGCAGCTTGTTGACTTTGATTAAAGTAACTATTCCTATTCAATTAACTCTTTTAACTGCACTTTAGGTATCATCAATGAGTATCTCTGCTCACTCCATCTTCAAAGGAGTATTACAGCAATTGTTAGTTTTGTTAGTTTAAGTGTCTAAAATTTCTGATAACTTTTAAGCTCATATGTGCATTTTTTTCCCAGTTCACTAATGACTATTGATATTAGTTTATTTGTGATGCTTTGACTACACCATATAAAAAGAGACAACTTCCCTCAGAGACATTGCCACAGGTCACCATTAATACATAGCAGTCTAAATCCTACATAGATGATAACTTCCCAATTACTTAGAAAGCTGTGAGGTGTATAAAACTTTAAACAATGTAGGCTTTATTCCATATAATCAACAGACAAAGAAGTGGATTGCCTGAAGCACCCAGACAGGGTAGGGGCAGGACCACACCTAGCATCATGTCAACCAGGAAAGCTGTCTAAGGCAGTATGGTCTGTAAGATGAGAGTATTGCATTTGTATGCAAATGAATGCCATGAACAGGGTGCAAGGAAGCTGACCCTTCAGAAGAACATCATCACACCCATGGTAATGTGCCTGATAGCACTGCCTGAAGCACCACAGATCACATGTTTGTCCAAGGCCCACAAAGCTCCATGGCATTAAAAGTTGAACCAAGTGGGGACATGGACAGAGCAGTCCTGAGAACAAGGTTCAAGAGAATAATGTCCAAAGCCCAATTTAGTCACAGCATTATAAAAGACTGGAGGAGAGAAGGTTTTTCCAATTGAGAAGTATTTCCTTCAGGTGGGAGGCTCAACCCTGTCCATATCATTTCATTGACTGGCAAGAATTTGTTCCTGTACATGTTTAGACATTAGCATGGTAATGAACCTATCTCTGTGTAGATCAGCTTTTTAATATTCAATATTCACTTTATCCTAGAGTACAAGACACTTATGAAATGCTTTTTACATAAGGTGGCACAACTGCTGCTAAATCAAACCTTCTGAGTAAGCAACACTGAAATGTCTACCTGTATTGTAAATAGAGAGAAGAAAATTATTCCTAAAGTTAATTAAAAAAGAAAACCTAGCTCTATTTGCATTCATAAAAAGCTAACCTGACATCCCAAAAGCAGCTTTTATATGTCAGCATGTCATGTGCATTGGGAATATCTGATCCAATTCACAGCTCATAAATGTCTAATTAAAAAAATATATATACAACAATTTTAATTGGTTCATTGCATCATTTGTTTTTATTACAGTTTTAAACTCTTGCATAATAGTCAGGGCTAAAACTCTCTCGATTTGCATTTGAAAAAAAACAATGAAAAGAAGGGTCTTGAACAATATAAACATAAGTAGGAGTTCAATAATCACCATATGTACAGTGATGGGTAAATGGCTGAATGATAGTTAGAATATAAATCTGAGGTTTAATACATCATGAAGCAGACTGAATCTATCTGTGACGTGTTCTAACAGTTCCAAAAATGTCAACATAGAACTGAAACCAGAGTGGAACTGCATTTTGGGGTCAGTGCAAAGCTTTAAGGTGAAGAGTGCAGTAGGTGTATCCATGAGAGTGCATTGCTTCTGGTTCACAAAAAATAAGAGAGACAGAAATCAGAAAATGATCCTTATGGTTGGTTTTCTTACTGTTGATTTTTAGAATGCTGTAGGAAAAAAAAAGTTAAATAAGAGGTATGTTATGGCTAACACTGTTTTTATCTAATACTTGATAAAGAAAATTCAATTCATAATTATTTATGAACCAACATCAAGGAGTTTATTACTTTGATTACTCACTAATCATTTCCCGTAAACGCAGTGACCTAAAAATCCCATATAATCAATAAAGTAGTAAGTTCCAGATTTAAATCACTGCACCTTGTATTCTTGAGTAAACCTTTGGGTAATTTACAAAGGCTGTTGAATTTTATAGTAAGTGTTTTTCAAACCAAGCTGGATTCTAAACAATAATGACTTTTTAATGTGGATCTGTGATTACATTGTCATAGTGAAATACGACAGTCTTTGACTGCATTCGAAATGAGGCAGAGGGTGAATTACTCCAAAGGCATAGTTTACCATAGCCTCAGGTAAAGCAATCTTCATAAATTAAACTCCAATCTAAAGTGACCTGTCACTACAAACCTGTTGCTGTTCCCAGTAACTGAAATTTCAGTGTACAACTTGTAAACAAGTTCTTTTCTTATTACCACAATGGAGGAGAGTTACTTTGCTAAAGTGCTTTAGAGTGAATGTGAGGGAGGCAAATTAGACATAAGGATTTTATGGGTTTCTTTTCCATAATTTCAAAAAGCTGTTAGTTTAGGAAATGCAACTTGTTGTCTGCTAAAATGTTTATGCTTTTAAGTTATCTAAAGCTGTCAACTGAAGGAGTCGTTGGCATAAACAGCAACCACAGAGCTTTCCTAACTCATTTTTGACACACTGAGCATATTTGACTCATATGCTCAGCACTAACACCTACAGCTCAATGATATTGAGACATTTTTTTGTATATCTAGCTGCTTGAGCCAACATTTCCCAAGTGGTTTCCTGGGTTTGCCACTTGTCTGGGGAAATCTAATTTATAAAGGTTTTTTCAGGGTTACCAGAGCATCTGCCTTCTGAAAATTATATGGCTTGTGTGGTAACCAAAAGCTGAGGGCTTTGTTCATGGATGGCTTTGGATGACACAGCTGAGAGCTCTTCCCATAGCACTATTCTCAGAGAATCCACCCATCACTGTAGGGACCCTGCAGGCACAGCAGTTCCAACTCTCATGAGTTTTCAGCCTGGCCAAGGAAGAAAACCAGTCAGCAGACTTAAATCATTCAATAAGTACATCACAGCTGCTACAGGAGGACCTCTTCCATCCCTGCAGCATTAGGTGCGCTCTTACAAGCAAAGGTGGAGCCAGACAGGATGGAATGTTGAAGACAGGAACCACTGTCCCTAGCCCCTCATATTATCTCTATTTGAAATAGCTCAAATTCAGTAGAATATTGAAGAAAATATAGGCTTCCTTGACTAGTGCAGAAGCATACCCAAAGCTTGAAGCTCCCACATGATTACGTTCTCATTGGTAGGAGATAGCCTGGGAGATAGCAGCTAATCCCAACCATGGGTGCAATGCTTTTGAACTGGGCAGTGGGAATGAAACATAAAACACAGTCAGCCCTGAATGGTTAAGGTGGGAATGTCCAAGAGAATGAGAGGAGCGAAGCTTGAACAGAATTTCTGTCATTCTGCCTTGAACTTCCAGTAGGGTGTACAAGGGGCTTGAAATCAATGTCGTCTGAAACTCTGGGTGAGGACTCTCCTTGTCAAGGTCCAGCATGGGTTTGTTAACTCTGCCTTGTCGGCACAGCTAAAACCAGATGGGGAAAGGCAGACCTGTTCTGTCTTCATAAAGATTGTTGCTCCCAAATCCTTACCAGGGGTTCAGTTCTTCACAGCATGGCACTGCAATGACTGATGCATAATTTAGCAAGAGTGCAGTGGTCAGGAAACAAGGAAGCAGCGAAAGGGAATAGGGAAGAGTCAAGAACTTCTTGAAATGCCAGAAATGTAGAGCAGGTATCATCCTAGGCATTCTGGTCCTGCTTTTACCTAGAGAATGTTTATGACTTCAGTCTTGATGCTCACTAACATCTCCCCCAAGCTTTTATCGTACCCATCTGTTGGCCCAAGAATTGTTCTGCCAGCCCTCCCTGTGCTAGCAATTGAGGCTTACACAAAACCAAAAGGTTACCCTGTGCCCCATAAAGAGTAGAGCTAATTCCTTGGAGCCTAATGTTTTGATTTTCAGGAAGCAAAGTTTGGCTCTTTTGAGTGTTCAAACAGGTGCTTAAGGAGACATGGAATTTTTTTTTACTGCATTTGCAGCTATCCTGTGAATAGCAGAGAAAGTTTGAAAGGTAGGGATAGAAAGTGAAACACAAATTCGTTGATGCAAGAACTAGAATTAAATGATTTATGAAAATATTTTTACTTTTTTGGGCATATTTTTAAAACCTAAAAATGATAATGCTGTGATGTCTGGGAAAGACCAGGATTTCTTATGATTACCTAAACGAACAGCAGTTAATGTCTATTAATATTGAGTTCAATTTGTATTTAGCAAGACCTTCATATTTGTACAGCAAGACTCCTTTCTATCAACTGTTTTTCATTGGTTTGCATTTTAGTTTGATAAAAATCTCAGTCAGACTCATGTACATGGTAAATACAATGTCTCACAGTGTGGGGTTCGGGTTTGAGTCACAAGCCCAGTTCTTGGCTCCCTGGGATGACAGGCTTATATATAGGAAGGTAATGAGGCAAAGAAAGGTTTCCCTGTTCTTCCCCCTCTTGAGGGTGTTAAGCCTTCCTTATTAAGACTGTCAGAGGTCTGGGTCATGAAGATGTTTCTGAGGAACTGAGCAGAGCAAGTGAAGAGGACTGAATTTAGTATGTACCCAATCTCATTTAATATCAGGTTTTCAGATGGCTTCCTTTAGGATGACTATCTCCTCCCTCAGCCTAATTAGATATTAAGATCATGTCCACTTCCTGCTCTCTTCTTCTTCTTCCATGTTTTATTCATTGTCTCATCATAATCACCTGCTGTCTTGAGAAACTGGGAGTTATACAGGCATTTTGTGTCTGCCAGGCATCTCATGACCAATCGGTTACTTTGGAGCCTGTGACCAATTTCAACTAAACTTGATGTCTATAAAAGAGACCCCAGTTTTGCAAGAATCATGAAAACAGTCAGTTGTGTTGTGTGTCTTTCCACACAGAGAAAAGTCCGGCAGATGTCAGGTTACTGAAAAGAAAAAGCAACCTTAAAAAAGAAAGCTGAAAAAGTTAGCTTATTAATATTGTATTGCAGTTTGAGGAAACTCAGCTGAAACTATCCAAAAAACCCACTTTCCAGTTCTCACAATTATGTCTGCATTTTTGGGGAGATATAAAGACTTCTAGATGTCTCTAGAACTTTTTTTGCATTTTGCATTTTGCTGGGAATAACTGCAGCTCTGAAAGTCCTGCTCTTGCTGAGTAGTTTGACACATGGTTCATGTCCAGACCCTGTCAGGTTTCCAAATATTGGGATTTTTCACAGACTTTCCCACTAATTTTGCTTGTGAGATCAAATACAGCGGCAAATAGAAGCATGCTTCATCCTGCAGTATAACACAGATATCACTCCTGTACTTACCACCCCTCTATTTCACAGTTAAGCAATTCAGACAGGGAGGGGTAAGGGTTAAATGATTGGGTTTGGACTCCTGACACCCCACCTTTATTCTCCTATATTATTTCCTGTGTTCAAAGACCAAATCTGGTGGACATCATTCCAACCCACAAATGAAGTTTGGTGCAGAGGCAGTTTCTTCTATAAGGTACAAGGAAGGGGATTGGACAGAGTCTGAACAGTGGATCCCTTGCTGCTCACCCTGATTCTTCCCCCAAAATAGCCAGTTCCAGTTCAAGGGAAGCCTCTTGACACAAGTGCCACAGAAGGCCAAATAAAGGCTGAGGAGAGAGAACTATTTCAAGTATTTTCTGAGTACTCGGCAACATACGTGGTCTTAGGGCACCTAGGTGTTGTTTCTGATGAACAGTCACATGAAGGCAAACAAATATTCATGCAATGAAAGTATTTTGAGCTGGGAAGTATCTTTTAATGGATTAATAAGGATTTGTATTTTCACATTAAAGACATAATAAAGAAATTAAAAATAATTTTAGTTTCTGACATAAAACAAATATCTCTGAATGACTTGCTCTTTTGCATTTCGGAGTGACCTTTGATTCCTAAAATGCAAACGTGGGATTTATTACTTGTCAGGAGCTGATAATGAAAGATTCTTCAGTGAAAACACCACTGAAATTACCAAAACAAATATGCTTTGAACCTGCATCACAAGAAAAGATACTAGATCAGCTTTGTCAGGTAGCACAATACATGCACCGCGATAAAACTGACATGCTTCAGCAGATAGAAATGGGGTTTCGTATGGCAGAACTGGTTAACAGAAGTTAGTGTTACCTCACCTTCACCAACACAGCGAAGAGCCAGCTGTGGAGGAAGCACAGGGTATGAGAACAATGAAAGCAGAGGACAGCAAGACACTCACTAAGTGGGAGGTAGTGAAAAATAACACTATGAATTGGCCTATTTTTAATATAGCTCATCCATTGTCTTGCTCTGAAACTAGTTTTTTTAAACCTTTTTTGTACAATAAATCCCATTATTTTTGCATGGGAGTCTGATACAGTTTGATTTGTGGGTGGATATTTCAAGCACCAGCTAAGACACTGGATGAGAAAAGAGGTAGTTTACCAAGAAATAACACCTCAGTGCATCGGTTTGATTTCCATTGGTAGGAGTGTGTGAATTAACCCCACTGAAAGAAATCTCACAGAAAACTCATCCCATTATCTGAGCACAGCTGTATCACTGTTCTGCAGAAACATGGGGTCATTTTGAAGTACAAACAACCCCAGAGGACCAACCAGCTGTGGGATGTATAGAGGACATCACAGGAGGTAGGACAAGGCTCTGGAGCAGGGAGAGTTACACACAGGGGTGAGACTTCATGGGGAGGTCCCTGCACAAGGAGGGAGACTGAGTTGAGGGGTGGCAGAGAATTTTAAAGGGATCAAAACTTAACCAGTACCTCCCTCATTCCCTGGCACATCCTCATTGTTTGACTGCATCTCAGCCTCTGGGGAATGCCTGCTGAAATTAGTGCCCACATATTTTGTAAGGAGCAGGTAAAGGATCTTCCACCTACGGGAGGAACCACATTGCTACTGAGGCTGCTGACACTCTCTAACTGCAGGCACTTGCTTATTTGCTCTGCTGCCAAGAATATCAATTGGATACTACACTTGCTATTGATCCAAAGGAGGATTTTTTTTTTGTTGCTGTTGTAAAAAAATGTGAATGCATTATGCTATGTCATGTAATGCTATAAAGCAAAATAAAAGGCACAGGAGGGAAAGCAGCAGAACAGAACAACATTAGCACTGCAGATTTTCCAGCCTCTAATGGCACATTTTGGCAGATGGACAAGAACCATGACATATCTGTGGGTGTCTGAGTCTGGAGATGATTCAGCTCCCCTTCTGTCGTGCCTTGATGGGATTGTCTGCAATGACTAACACAGCTCCATCAGCCAGGCTGATATCACTATTTGCAGCATCTTAATTGAGAAATAAGCATACATAGAGTTAGTTAAGGAAGAATCTGGAGGATGAGTTTCCTCCCAACTCCTTGTCCAGCTTGGGCTGCTGCACACAGATCAATGAGCTGAAAGGTGCTGAGTGGGCTCTGTGAGGCACTTCCTCTCCCCATCTATCTTCTTTGCCTCTCAAAGGGAAATCTCCCCTCTGGATGCACAGTAGGCCCATGACTACTGGGGGAGAGACCTCGCACACATGTGATGCAGGTGAAACAGTGAAACATATGTTTGAGTGGGAACGTGCTTTTGAAGGCTAGGTTCCTGCTCTCCTTGCTGGCTGGTACATGTCTTCCTCCAAGGGTGGGCAGTGCCTCTCTGATCAGCCTTTAGTGTGTTTTGCACTGACAGGTGCCTTATGCAGAGATGGAGACCACTTGAACTGGGTGTTCCTGGCCAGTCACAAACCAGCCCCTCACAGTTTGGGCTGTATTTCTTTGCCACGTGCAACTGTGACTGCTCATGTCAAATTTAGCAGAACTAAGGTGCTTAAGAGCTCTGATTTTCATATAACTTTTCTCATCTCAAAGTTGTAACTTTGTGCCAGAGATCTCACTTCTCTTTCTTTGGAAACTTTCACTCACTTGCAGAGGATACAGTCCTTAATTGTGGACTGGTTTGCTCACACACTCCATGGCCATAGCAGCCTGTAGTGCTGTCTTTCTGCACTGTGCTGTCTGCACACTTAGCAATATGTGCTGGGCAAAGATTCTTAGTCTGTTACCCAGCTGGAAAAGGAGTCAAGTTCAGGATTCAGTGGTCCCAGGAGCACCCAATAGTTTATCTTTTCTTCAGACTTCCCACATGGTGGTTGTTTTGTGTTTATGGAGTCCTTGCAGGGATATATAATTACAGAAGCAAATCACTCTTTTGGCATGGCAAGAAATACAGTGATGTGGGTAAAAGACAATATAGCTCATGTTCCTGCCTTCTTTTCTTTGCTGTGCTCTTAAATCTCCCGTCTCCTTAAACCAGGGCCTCCTGACTCTGGGGTGCCCCACACAAATTCTTGGCTTCTCCTGTGAAACCTGGAGCTTTTCCTTCTTTCTCACATAAAACCAGCTTCCTTTTTTCTTTAGCTGTCACAGAGTTCCCCCCCACAAACCCATTTTTTTTCTCTCTGAACCTGTGAACATTTCCATCCATTTTTCAGAGAAATGCAAACAATCACCAGGACATCTGGCTATATTTGTAATATGTGCATGGATAAACTTAGAGACAACAGTGTAATAAGTTGCGCACTGAATGGAAAATAAGTCTAAACGCTCGCCAGCTTACATCTAGTATAAGTATCAATCAGTGTGCTTCAGTGGGTCTGCTCCAATGTACCCCCACTGTGGATGTGAGCCAAAATCTGAATAGCAACAAACAGCCCATTATCAATCCATTAGTCCTCACTGACTGAGCTATACACATAAAATCTTGTTTTACACGCATACTCCTGCCATTCCCCAGCAGAGATAATGAGATTACATGTGCTGTATCACTCAGTCCAGAATCTTGTCACATTCTAATGAGTTGCTTCGCTCTGCCCACAGACACAAATAAAATACCTGGGCTCTCTGGTAGCCAGCAGCCAGAAGCTCGCTTGTGGAAACACTGGCACGCAGGCAGCACCCAGTGAGAACACGTCTGATGATTCATTGCGAGTTTTGTTGGTCACTTTGCATCATATGGGGGGCAGAATAGCACAGGATTTGACTCCCACTGTGGAATAGAAAAAAATCCTTCCTTCCTTCCTTCCTTCCTTCCTTCCTTCCTTCCTTCCTTCCTTCCTTCCTTCCTTCCTTCCTTCCTTCCTTCCTTCCTTCCTTCCTTCCTTCCTTCCTTCCTTCCTTCCTTCCTTCCTTCCTTCCTTCCTTCCTTCCTTCCTTCCTTCCTTCCTTCCTTCCTTCCTTCCTTCCTTCCTTCCTTCCTTCCTTCCTTCCTTCCTTCCTTCCTTCCTTCCTTCCTTCCTTCCTTCCTTCCTTCCTTCCTTCCTTCCTTCCTTCCTTCCTTCCTTCCTTCCTTCCTTCCTTCCTTCCTTCCTTCCTTCCTTCCTTCCTTCCTTCCTTCCTTCCTTCCTTCCTTCCTTCCTTCCTTCCTTCCTCTCTCCCTCCCTCCCACCTTTCCTTCCTCCCTCCCTCCCTCCCTCCCTCCCTCCCTCCCTCCCTCCCTCCCTCCCTCCCTCTCTCCCTCCCTCCCTCCCACCCTTCCCTTCCCTTCCCTTCCCTTCCCTTCCCTTCCCTTCCCTTCCCTTCCCTTCCCTTCCCTTCCCTTCCCTTCCCTTCCCTTCCCTTCCCTTCCCTTCCCTTCCCTTCCCTTCCCTTCCCTTCCCTTCCCTTCCCTTCCCTTCCCTTCCCTTCCCTTCCCTTCCCTTCCCTTCCCTTCCCTTCCCTTCCCTTCCCTTCCCTTCCCTTCCCTTCCCTTCCCTTCCCTTCCCTTCCCTTCCCTTCCCAAAACTAGTGAGTATTCCGTAAATAGATCATCACTCACTTAAAGCAAAGTATTTCCTAGAAGGACAACTGAATGTGATGTAGTATAAAAAGAACAATCAGATAAGCTTTATTTGGATAAGCTTTTTTTATTTTCAATTTAGTTTGGTTTATACTGGTGTCATGGTACTTTTGCCCTATGCAGTTTTTCTGTCTTTGAGGTAGATTTTTTTGTGTGGATATTTTCAACTCACCAAAGACCACATTACTCTAACTCTCTCTACATGTATTTAAAAGTGTGCCTGCACAAATAATTGCAATGAGTAGTGTACCCAACTATTCATATTACCAAAGACTGTCTCAAAATTGGATTCTTCTATGACAAAGGGCTCAGTCTGGCTGACAAGGAGATGTTGTGCCTGCAGTTATCACATACACTGGACCCATGGTACGAGTGTGCATGCTCTTAGCTCATAGCAGATGTGAAATATCCAGTATAGTTTGACCCCCTTATCCAGCAGAGAGTCACTGCTGAACCTTGCTAACATCACGGAGCATCTGAAGGAACTTATTTCCCTGTTTGGAAAAACACTTCTTTCTGAAAAGGCTTTTTGGAAGAGATTTCTCTTCCTTTGTCACACTAACATTCTTTCTTACCAAATGGTGGATCCACTGGTGGTTCACCCAGGGAACCCCACCATTTCTTGAGGCCATATACACAGGACATAGGCACACATTTTCCTGTGGGTGACACAGTCCTCAGTGTTCCATTTTGGGGTGTACAGATGGAGTGCAATAGGTACGTATGGCTTGTGCAGGTTCCTCATTTTGGGACAGCAGTTCTCTTTTTGTGAAAAAGAAGACACCATTGCTAGGCTAAAACCCTGCCCCGAGACGTTGCTGTGCAAATGGTATTCTTTGTTTTAGTAGGGGAAGCCCTGCTGTAAATAACAGAAGAATCTAGCTGGGTTTTTTTAATTATTTTTTTATGTTGGATAGGTCTGCATTTTGCTGAAGAGCTGGAAAGGTAAAATATGTACAAAGGGATGGCCAATATATGCCCTAGATTTTAAAGCAGAATAGCTCATTGATCTTGTCTGGTAGTTTTGCTTGAAATTCAGTGGTACAATATGTCTTAGAGCCTGAAGAGATGAGTGAGGATCTGTGTAGCTTGTGTGAGCTGAGGAGAAAAAGGAAAAAAAAAATCTCCCATTACTGTATAGAGTGGTTGTCTTTTCAATTATGGATGAAAAGATGAGTATGACCCTGAGGGGCTGGATTCAGACAGAATACAAGGCGGGAAAAGCCCTAAAAACAAGCAAAAGATTTACTAAGAGATGATTAAAAGGGAACATAAATGTCTGGAAGTGTTTTGGAGAAGGAAGCACCATGGAGGGGGAGAAAATTATTATGGAGGAACATGGAGTAATGGTACTAAATTAGCAAAAGGAAAAGGTCTGTTGAATATCAATAAAATCCTTTCTGTTTTCCTGTGGCATCGTCTCCCAAGGGAAGTTGCAGAAGGCCCATCATTTGAGTCCTGCCAAATGACTTGGGACAAACCACAAGAAAGTGTGGTTTAAGGCACATTACTGTGATGTTCAGGGATGGAATTACTGACCTAGTGGCTCATTTCTCTGCCCCCACCCCCCCCACCCCCACCCTAACATCCCCATCCCCCCCCCCCCCCACCACCTTCCTTGGAAATCTACAGCACTAATGAAAATAAAACAAAAGACAACTGTAAAGGAGGATAGCTCCTGTTTGTACATGAGTGGCAGTGCTACAGCAGCAGGAAGAAGCACAAAGGCACATCCAAACAGATCAAAAGGAACGATGATGGCTGCAAGCACATAGGGAAGAGATACACAGAATAACTAAATTGTAGGATGAATAGGAACAAGGCACATAAATGGGCTTGACAAAGGCCACTAGCACCCGCAGACAGGCACTGCCAGAGCTCCATAAAGGTGTTTGTGTTCTTGTGAGATTGTTCTTTCTGCAAGGGACAGCTTTCAGCCACTGTATTTCTGTCACAGGGAGATGCAGTCCTAATAATTAATAAAACAAGCAGTTCTTGCAGAATATGCTCAGAGTTTCCCCTGAGATTAGTTAGCTTTAAGGTTTCATTCCCTTCAACAGGATGAAAATCTGAACACCCCGTTCTTAGTCTAGCACAAGACAGGGTAGGAGGTGCTGCTTGCACCTCCCCATCTCACATCTCCCATCACCCGGCAGGAGCAACCAAAACACAGAAGTAACTGGTGTGGCTGAGGAATCTAGCTGCTTGGAAAAGTGATGGGGAAAAAGGGATACAAAAAATTGCATCAGTGTAGGAAAGGTCCTAGAACTGTTTCCATGAACAGAAATAATGAAGCTCAATTGCAGTAAGAATGAAGAGTTTATAGATGACAAATTTGGTAGACTTCTATGATGAGGAACATTGGAGGACAAGGGAGAGTAACTGATGTAATCTCCCTGGACTTTTGCAAATCATTTGACACTGTCCCACATGGTATCCTTGTCTCTAAATTGGGGACACATGGAGTTGACAGGTAGACCACTCTGTGAAAAGGAAATTGGCTTAATGGTTGCACTCAAAGCGTTGTAATCAACAGCTCAATGTCCAAGTGGAGACCATTGACAAATGCCATTCCTCAGGGGTCTATATTGGGACTGTATTTGGTTTAACATCTTTGTTGGAGACATGGGCAGTCAGATTGAGTACACCTTCAGCAAGTTTATTGACAACACCAGGCTTTGTAGTATGGTCCACCCACCTGGCAGTACTTAAAGGGGGGCCCAGAGGAAAGATGGAGAGAGGCTTTTTTGCAAGCACACGGAATGATAGGACAACAGGGAATGGCCTTAAGCTGGAGAAGTGTTGATTTATATTATATATTAGTAGGACATTCTTCACCATGGGGGTGGTGAGGCCCTGGCACAGGCTTCCCAGAGAAGCTGTGGCAGCCCCTGGATCCCTGGCACTGTTCAAGGCCAGGTTGGATGGGGCTTTGGGCAGCCTGGAATAGTGGAGGGTGTCTCTACCCATGGCAGGAGGTTGGAACTAGATGATCTTAGAGGTCACTTCTAACTCAGGTAATCCCGTGATTCTATAACTGCATCCTTTGAAATGTTGAAGAAAGGTGCATTTTTGCTTGGTAATGCTGATAATGTCCATGCATCTATATTTTAATTAACCATATGTATGTCCCAAACACACTAAGACACATTTGTTGACTAAACTCCACATTACCTTGGTGCAATAGACGTGTTTCACCCCTTTCCAAATGCTGGAAATGCTCAGAACAAAAGGGGCTCTATTGTTTGAGCAAGGCTATGAAGCATCAGATCCAGAATCACAAATGTTGCTCTTGAGTTTCCAGTCTTTTGCTGAAAGCCCATAAATATCTGGTCTTACAAGCCTTTTTACAAATGAGCTCTATGATTCTGAACACATTTAAACTCCTTAGCCAGAAGGATGAAACCACCTGCTTAAAGTTAAGCATGGGGACTAAAGTGTTTCTCCAACAGAGTATCTAACTACAAAGTAAGCTCAATAATTACTTTAAAAGAAAAAATAGAATTCTTTTGAAGTGGAGTCCCTCAGCACTAAATTAGAAATACCTGGGAGCTGGTTGGATTTTACAAGGAAGCACCAATATGAATCTTGACCATTTTGTTTCGCTGAAAATTCAGCCGAATGCTGTGTTGCTGCACAGAATCATTTGTTTGCAAGAACAGGGGTCAGAAAAGACACTAAGGGAAAGTGCAACCAAACAACAGACCTTCTGTGTTTTCTTGGGACGAACCTTAAATACAAACATAAGTTTTGTCACAGAAGTGTGACCAATAGCTGAAGAATAAATTGACTCAAAAAAGAAAAAAAGTCATACACTGTTTAAAAGTAAAATACAATAAAATAGTCACAAGGCAAATTGCCTCTCATCAGGACGGCAGAGAAAACTAATTTAATTTCTGTAATATAAGACAACAATGATTATTAAATCTCATGAAAATAAATTCAACCACCTTAAGAGCAAGCTATAAATGCTAAGTATATCGTGTCAAAAATTAACATATGAACTTCAAATCTGTGCACCAATTCAAAATCTGATTTAACAAACTGCTGTTATTAAAGTCAATTGGAGAGCATTCCATTATAAAAACAAATGAAATCTTAACTCTACATGAAATAATTTTTTCAAAGCCTAAGCAGAACGCATTAACTTATCATGCAATGATCTAAATTATGTATTAAACTCAATTATTTTTATTACTACTTTTCAATTAAGGTGACATGATTAACTCCATTCTCATTAGAGTCTCAGTCCTGATCCTACCTGCATCTTCTTGGTATCTTCTTGGGGAAAATTGTTCACAGAGCTATTGTAATCACCATCCCCTGGAGTTCCAACACAGGAGGTCTGTTGTGAAGAACAAAAGAGCACTGTGTTTTAACTGGCATATTAGAGAACTGATGCTTTCTATCAGCTTTGGTAGCATTTTGAGTGGAAGAGTATGGGTACTATGGTTCAAGAATGTCCATTTCTTTCCCAGGTTAATCTAATGCTGTATTTTTTTATTTACCACTTTGGTTTTACACTTTTTCCTTACTATTTACTGATCTAGTAGATCTGACCCAGTTTGAAATGCAGAAGCTACTTCTAACATGACATGGACTCTGAATCAGGATCCAGTAAAGATATCATTGACATTAGCATCTGAAGTAATTGGATTAATTGACTGAGTTTATGCAATGAGTTATTTAAAAAAATACTATTTTCTTTTAACATTGTCTTTGTGCATAAAGAAATCAAAATCCATGGCTCTGATTTTGGACTCAGCTTAAGTAGGTTTTTCATCTTGAAGTGCTCATCATTCTTCACATATTCCTTTTTCCAGTGAAATTTTTCACAGCCAGAAGTTATGTCTTCAGCATTTCTAAATTTTCTAATAGCAGTAAGATGTGAAAGTTCCTTGGGAAGATGTTTTTAGTCCCAGGAAGTCATGAAAGGTGAATTTACTAGCACAGTGCATCTCAAGTTGCTAAAATTTGCTATAATTGAACACCAGGCTTAGAAAACTTTTGAAAGATGTGGTCTGCACATCCTGAAAAACAAATACAAAAGTTAGAAATGTTAGTCAAATCTCTTCTCATTTTCACTGGGGAACCTTCTCTGGATTCCTAGAAAAGGCTTTGAACTTTGCTTGAATGAAGACTACCAGATTCGACATACTTCACGCACAGTGCTCCTGTTTGTAAATTAAGAACACTAGCATGGATACAAAATGCAACCCTTCACAGACTGAATGCTGTGTTCATATTCCATGCTTATCTTCTGGGAAGAACCCACATGATATTGTGTCTGTGCCTCAGCAAAAGCTTTTTGTTTATTCATTCGATGAATTCCTTCAAGTTTAAAGAAAGAAATTAATTTTACTTATTCCTCTATGTGATCATTAGAAAAGCTTTTAATGAACACAGTAAAACCCAACTAATTATCACAATGGCATTTAACTCTAAATAAAATTGACAGGAAGAAAGAATATGCTACATATAATTTTGCACAGTTTATTAAAACACATCTATCACTTTTTTTTTCTCCTAAAGTAACCTGATCATATTATTCTATGATAATTTAGCTAATATTTTTTCTGTACGTTTAATATTTAAGTGGCTTTTACTGATATTAAAGTCATAATGCATTTTATGGAAATTACCTTGCATTCTAATTACTTTTCTTGGTGAGGAATGGTAAATAGAATTATCTTGTTATGCTTATTGTAGATGAAAGCAAAGAAATATTTAATGACAAGAGATTGCTAACAGAAAAAAAAAATCCATATTCACATTTTTTATTTCAAATAAGTCCATTTTGCCGTCAATTCAGAGATGCACAATTCCCAGAACCACTAGCAAGAACCAGGTACATATTGAACAACAGAAAGACTCTGAATGGTGAGTTGGATGCTTTTAACATCAGTGGTTCCCTTTTTCTATGGTCTGCCTTTCCAAACCTAGACTGTGGGCAGTTGGGAGGAAGACAATGTGCTATTTCAAGAAAGCAAGAAACACAAACAACCGTGTCCTTGAGCCCAAGCTGCCCCTAGCTTTTAGTAAATTAAGCTACTGTTGGAAAGCTATAAATTGTACCTACAAAAATGATGAGGTCAAGGCCTGGGTCAAGTTAACCCCTTGTCTCCTTTTTTTCCAACTTTTTATGTGATATATATTTACTGACCAGAAAAATTGAGGAATTATCGCGGAGAAACCAAATTTCTGTGCCAACTGCTCTCACTCTACTGAAGTCCAAATCAGGTCATGAATAAGATTGGATTAGTGTCTCTGAAATGGGAAAATTCTTTTATGAACCTTTTTAAAAATGAAGGTGTGCTTCAGGCCTAGAGCTGCCTGAACAGGGTCACTCTGGGTAAGTCATCTTTTGAGGAATATGAAATGGAATCTGTCTCAAGAGAAATCATGTTTCACTGGCCACTGTGTCTGGACATCATTCTGAAAACCAAAACCTTTAGTCGCTCTTAGTTTGTATAACTCTGTAACAATCAAAGTGCTGCCACCAGAGCTGCAAAATGGGAAGTACGAAGTAAAACTAGGATAAAAGGAAGAAATATGTGAATATTAACAAGAACAGGTGTTTTTCTGTAAGGTTGCACAAATTTTTCTTTGCATTTTATTTGACAGCATATATATTTTTCCTATGAACTTCCTTTTGCACCGGTGCTGGTGTTTCCCTGTGCTCACCAAGGTCTTCACACATGGAGGCAACAGTTGTGCCATAGTTGACATACTTTACAGGCAGTTATAACCAGGGTAGTTCCACTACCATGGCCAGGTATAGACACAGATCTCCTAACAGGACTGTTCTACTCAAGTTAAGCGATGTTTTCCTTGCAGCTAGAGACAGTTTCAAAGCAAAACTCTTGAGAGTGGATGAAGATTTGAACTTCATTAATTGGTCAACCTCCTGGGGCATGCAGAGATAATGTGGCCATCTTCTTTAGTGTGACCCTAATGTCATGAGGGAAGGTGCTCCAGGAAATGTCTTCACCACAATTACTCGTCTGGGTGGGGACACAGACATTTCTTGCCTTGTGAGTGAGAAGCAGGAAGAGGAACAGGGGTATCTCTTCTGGAAGGACAACTCTAAGGCTTTTTTTTCTCCAAAAAGATGATCACTTTGCTTCTCCATATGCTCTTAATTTGTAGGGTCAGTATTTTCTGTTAGCCTTTCCAAACTCACCTGCAAGACAAATATTATAAGATTATTGTTGCTCTCATTGATTTTAATCTTCCTGTTATAGTAACTTTGGAGCCATTATAATCATATCAGTCATTAAAACAATGTGAATGGAAAATGTAGAGTGAAGTTTTATCTCACACTGAAATTGCACATTCAGTTTAATTGCAACATCCTGTGACTTTCTGTCTAAATTAAGAAAAATTTTCTGTTTAGGGGTAGGATCCAAAAAAGTTCTCTGAATAATGCCAATTTCACAATCTTCTAAGGTTTCTTTCCACTTGAAATGACCTTCAAATGATTTATTTTTTAAAATTTACGTTTCGGCTCACTTCCTGTTCTTTTCAAACAGCAGAACAGAGCTTTGTTTCTGTCATGACTGAAAACTCCACTGTAGACTCTCACATGGTTGTCCAACCTACAAAGCTATGAATTCATTTTTAAACAAAATATCTTCTACAACTTCACCATAGTTGTACAAACAATAATTACAATAATACTTCACTGTTGTACTAAGGATCAGGATATCTGTGTAGAATATTTAGAAAGGTCAGTGTCTCATATATAACATACAGGCAAAAATAAAGCCACTGAAAAACATCATTAATATTTACTACAAATGCACTATAACATTCTGAGTTTGCCATACACATTTCTCCCTGTAATAGAACATGTTTCTAAAGTGGATTAAATCCTGATTTGATTTTACTACTGTACATATTACAAATGCATTTAATTTTAAGTGACAAAATAAAATGTAGCATATGACATCCTAATCTGAAGTATAGCAGTTTCACCAGCAATTCCCTATGAGATATGTCTTTTTTTTTTGTAAAAATGTCAGTGTTGCCTGAGTTAGCTCAACAAGGCCTTATCTTCAAGAGGCACTGCACCTCAATCCCTTGACTTTACCAAGTGGTAGCTAAACTGGAGGAATCTCAGCAAGAAGGACAAAAGTGAGTTGAAGGAGGTTCATTTGTTTTACAAGGAACAGTCTTGCTGTGCTCCAACTTATTTAAACAGACACAGAAGAAAAGCACTTGCAGTGCTTTGAAGGTCCACTGGAACGCTTGCCATTGACTTTTAAAGACTCAGGATGTGCAGTGAGTTAACATGATGTAGCTGTATGTCAAAGGCAGTCTTGCTTTGGAGGTCACCGGCTATCTCGCTGATGGAAAACAAATAAATGAGTAATAACATTAACTGAATGATTGGGTTATGGGCATTATTCTATCCAGAATCCTTCAGAGGCTTCAATGTGTTGACTTCAGCAAGGCAAAATCCTCTCAGGGCATCATGACCATTACGACCTCTTTTCTCTCAAATTATGTTAGTCCTGAATAACAATTATGGAAATTAACTTATTAGTGCAAATTGATACATGATGCTGGGCCAGCAGAATTGACTGCTGTGTATTATTTTATTTATTTATGCTGCAGCACCAGTTATAGTGCAATAAACAGAGACTGACTCTATCATTAATGTAGAGGGATATTTAAGTTATGGATAGATGGAGAGATTCATCTGTGTGAGATCTATCTCAGAAACATCAGGAATATTTTGGTGCTATCTGAAATTAGGTACAGTTGAAAAGCAAAAGAAAGGGCTTTCCCATCACGGAGCCAAGATGTGAGAAATCACATTTGTTCTTTGAGCTTCAAAATGAAATCCTGTTCGTTTACAATAATCCGTGCCATCTAAGAAGAGCAATATGGTTTTACCCTCTCATAGTTGTTCATGTCTTCCCTCATTCATCTCTTTTCCCAAAATTTTGGAAGGGCAAAATGGAGGAAAAAAATGAGGACACAAGTTTGGGAGGGAGGGAGGAAGGTGAAACAATACAACTGCAGGCAGAGATGCAGGGTTGCTGATACCTGTCAGTGGTGCCGGAGAGGTGCAGAGGGGGCTTTGCCAGCGCCTCATGAGGACCACAAGGAGACTTCCCCATGCACCTCCAAGGCAGGAGGTGTCCCATGTGTCCAGCCTCAGGGTAACCCTTATGATCTCCCGGAGGACAGCTGAGAAACCTCCACCCCAGCAGACCTTTCGTAAGGAAGGAAACTCCATGTCCATAAAGGACCATGCCACAGGAGCTTAACCCAAAACCCTGCAGGAGCATCTACTGACACAAAGGCCGTAGTTAATTCACTGCTGCTTCACCCTCTCCCAGAAAGGTGGGGAGGAGAGCCTGAAGGAGAATTAAGAAGCTTTCAATGTGGCCTGCTGCATTCACATGCAAATATTTGCCTGCAAGGTTTGAGATTAGCAGCAATGCCACAGGGCCAAAATGATCCATCCTGAGCCTTGAATAAGACACCTCAAATCGGCTTTGCCATTGCCCCTGTCATGCTTGTATGGGAGTCCTTCTAATCTGGCCTGCATCTCTCCAATTAATTTGGGGCAGCCCCAGAGGCTTAAGTATGTTTACATCAACTGTCTGACCAAACATCGCACATAATGAGGAGAAAATAAAATTCCAAGTATGTTTATATTTTCTCAGGAAAAAACAGAGATAATTCTTCCAGTTTCTTTCACATCATGGCATGGGAGTACAGTGGCACCAGTTATAAAGCAAATTTTATTGGTATGTCTGAATGTCACGGTTAAATCTCTGACAAGTTTTTACAATTTTGACCTCTTTTTCTTTTCTTTTTTTGACTGTAGAGATTACAATCAAAAGCTTACCTTTCTTCTTTTCACAGCTCATATTAAAGCCTTCAAACTTTAAAATTAAATCTTATCTGCAAATTAATAAAGCCTGTTTTTCGAAATGAAAAAGGGAGATAATAAATACAATGTGCAAGTAAAAAATTAAGTTAGGAAAGAATCATTTGTGGGTTTTTTTCTTGGATTTGCAGGTGCCATGGAGTGTTTTGGGGAAAGTGTGATATATGTTCCTGTGATTCATGTTAACATGAAATAATGTTGGGGTGCATAATGTCATACCCTTGTATGGTCAAGGGCCTGGAAGGGACAGTTTGAGATTTTGCATGTACTAAATGAAGTCTGTTGAAGCAGCAATAAACTATATAAAGGATGTGCAAATCTTCACCCAAAGGACCACAATGTAGCACATTGTGTGCATCGTGAGACCTCTGGAGAAACAACTTGTCTCTGAAAGGAAAGTGATCAACAGAGGCGCCCTGAACCCGCAGAACCAGCTGCCCGGCAAGACAAAAGCTACAGGTTGTCTTGTGGGGGTTACCTGACTGGCACTCCAGCATGTCCGTTTAAGATGTATATGGTTATGTCTTGTGGGGGTCGCCTGGCAGCACTCCAGCCTGCCAGTTTAAGCCAGTGGGCTGTGTTATCCCGTGAAGGTATATCAGCCAGGGACTGGAACTGTTCAGGGTGCGTTTTGGGGGGGCGGAGATTCCCGGCACACCTGGTGCTGACCATGCCCCCCAACACTGTTTGCTGCCTTAATTCATTTAATAAATTATTCAATCTGGCTAAAATCCTGTTTCGGACCAAATCATTTATAACAGAAAGTATGATTATTTGCAATTGTTCCTGGCTGTGTTTATTGATACCTACACACAGCCCCCGCTGGCCATCTCATCCATTGGCAAGAATTTGGGTGCAAAGACGTTTTGTGAATCCTCATGTTCCTCTGACCATCAGAAAGCTACTTGAGAGGAAGCAAGGCATTTCCAAGAAGGTCTGGCTTTATCAACTTCCCAAGCAACATGTGCAGCTGGAGCAGTGAAAGATGGCTTTGCAGCAGGGAACTGGACCCTATATGCATGCAGCAGTGTTAAATCTGACATCTCCAGTGCAAAAAAACAAGCACAAAAGAGCCAGGCTTTGCTGGTTAGAGCTGTAACAGATACGCAGCCCGAGAGCATGAGGCGAAGAGTCAGAGAGGCAACATCTGCTGGCTGGAAGGCTACACACCGATCTGAAAGACGGAGTGCACTGCACAATACAGACATGAAAATTCTCAGGGGGTTGGGAAAGTTTCTGGAAAACACTGAGCTGCTGCTCAGCAGTGTGTTAGGGTGCCGAGTGCCCCTGGAGCTGTCTGCCATGCAGGGCCAACACATGGACACGGGACCCTGCTGTGCCACGAGGCCATGCCTGTCCCTGGCGCAGCTGTGGAAGGACGGGCCACAGAGAGGAGAGCATGGGGAACAGACTGTAATGCTGTCAGCAGCAGCTCAGTGAACAGCCCCCTTAAAACAGATTCCCTGCTTACAATCTGCACATATAAATACATAGCACATGACAACTCCATCTGTTTTTTTCACTTTTTTTTTTCTTGTTTTTTTGTGCTAAGCTCACAGGAAAGTTATCTTAAAAACTCACCTGATAGCCCCAGAGAACCATTTCAGGTGTATGTTTCATCCCCTCACAGTCTGGCCAGTGGGCAAAAGAAAAAGCAGCTCTAGTCACAGGCATCTGCATCTGATTGGGGCAGGAATGCTGCTGGTGATTTCTGCTTGCTCTCTGGGCTGCAGGCTCGCAAGCAAGCCCATTCCTTCCAGCGTCCCATAGGAGGGAGCAGAGGTGCTGGGAGGAGATGAGGTGCCCATCAGTATCATTAACACAGCATTCAAGCTGCTGACTGAAACCAGCTAAAATCCCCTTCTTGCAGAAGAAGGTGCAGAAAATTAGTAGCCCCATTTCCAGCCTTCAGCACCTATGTTTTATATTGATATTATTTATATTTTTATTTTTTTTTTATTTATATATATATATAAAACACCTATCACTGTATTGATAAACATGACACCTAGCTTCCCTGTCCCACAAACAAGGGTGAGGAGAAGTGCCTATGTAAAGCAGCATGTAGCAAACTCTCCTGCCTGCTTGAGATGGGTGTGGGAAGGAGAGGGCGAAAGGAAAAGCATTCCATAGTGTTAGATAGTCATGCAAAGCAGCGTAGTGTCTGAACTGTCCCGCTTGAGCAGGCAGATGCCAAAGTGATGTAAACTCTAAGTGTTGCTATTGTGTGGCTCTCAGTTCAGTCTGTTTTGTAAGGGCAAAGGAGAAAGGATAATGAAGTCTACAGCTCTTCATGGGCACTTAAACCTGAAGACTGCTTGGCGCAGCTTGAATCAGGATAATGTCTAAACTTTACTTCCAGAGCCCTTTCTTTTCATAGAAGCATAGAATGGTTTGGGTTGGAAGACACCTTTAAAGGTCATGTAGTCCACCTACCATTTTCTTCTCAAATGGTAGCTTTCTGAATAATTTTAAGCTGTCAGAAAAAATAAAAAACAACAACAAAAAAATCCATGGTTGTTCTGCCTTTCTCAATCCTGATAAATAGATGCGAGGCTGCTGGCAGCTCCTCTGAGCTCAGATATCTGTTAAACTTCCACCTCTCTCATAATATCTCTAAGATTTCTGGGCCCTGCTGGTTGTGGCTGGAACTAATCTAAGTCCCGCTAAGAAAAAATAGCAACATAAAGTGGAAAGTTTGCCAGGAATTCCTAGTTGAGGCCATAAGTGCAAGATTATTACTGTCTTTTCTTCTTCAAAGAGCTTTCTTGTCATTTCATAAAACTTTCAGCCTTATCCACTTTCAAAAATCCTTGTTACTGTTTAAAGTCCATGCTGTTAGTTTTGAGTTAGTTCAGAGATTTACAGAGAGATCGCTCTCTCTCTGTCCTTCCTTCACCTTCAGGGTCTGAGGTCTGTCTATTCTAACTTTAGCAGTGACACTGCAATTCACCCCAATCTGTGGGAGAAAAATCAAATATGAGAACATTGTCTAGCTTAAAATTTTAGTCTTCTCATATCATGCAAGTGGTTATTCAGTTCCTCCAGGACTTCATTTCAGGGCCATGTAATACCAACAGCATTACTTTTTCCATCTCTTTCTCTGTAACTCTGAAATTTTAGGGTGTCAATTGGGAATTAGCATGTGCTTCCACAGAGCTGGCACCATATGGCTGGATTGCACGGTGGAGGAACATGGCTGCAGGGCACTCCTTGCCTTATGGGGGTTGGGGCTGCCCTCCTGAGATGGGGAAAAAGAGTCAAGAAGTTGGAAAATGAGAGTTCTGACCTGAGGACCTGACTCCAGTTAATGGATTTAGTACTAAATGTAAATTATTGCTAATATAAGAAAGTGGAAGACAATTTTAGCTATTAATGAGAACAAGTATAAAGTAATTATTTCTTGTCAGTCTTAATGAGAGGGAGCAAAGAATGTGCCAATGGATTACCATTTTATGCTCCTGTCTTTGCTGGAATGAAGTCCCATGTTTGAACACAAAAGAGAATACAGGACAAGATGGGAAAATAACTTAAAATCACTGTTTTGAGGACATTGGTAGAGCCAAATGTTTAATAAATTTAAGTTATGCAAATGTTTGGCATTGGCTTTATTTATACATTTTTAACATATTCAACATGATCTTGATTTGAGAAGGAACAATGAAATTATAGCAAGTAATTTGTTGATAATAAGCTCTGTCTGGTTTTTGTAATTAAAAAAGTGATTAAGAAAGGCTAAGTCATTAATGCTTGAACTGCTGCTGCTGGGGTATGCACAGAAACACACAATTTATAAACTTTTGGCAGAGGGATTTATTTACTGTTTCTTCTTCAAGAAACTTCTTTCTTTATGGTATTTATAGATTGCGAGAAATAATAGATCAATATAATGAGCATAGAGGAGCAATCATTCTCATAAATGCCAGTGGAATTGTTAAACTATTCCCAGTACATAGACAATACAACTGCTGAATCTTGCAGCTCAGCTACTTTGCCTTTTGCCACATTCCACATCCCAAGGGTAAATGGTTAGGTTTGGCAGGTAGCTAGGTAAGCTTCAGGGAAGCCACAACTCCCCACAGCCAAAGCCAGTGCTCAAGCTCTGGTCTTTGTTCTAGGAAAATTGAAAGTTTTCCCCTGGGTTTGTTGACTTGTGTGTCCACTTTCTAGTTTTGGGCAAATGCAGAAGCACCAGCAGAGAATGGGGCAGGTCTGCTTATATAAACTGAAACAGTAAACATGGGATGTACTTTCATACCATGTCACAGGAAGATGCAGGCTGGTACCTCTAACATCACAGAGTACGTGTGATAATATTTAATAGTGCCTGATCACAGAATCACACAGAATCACAAGGTTGGAAAAGACCTTTAAGATCAAGTCCAACCATTCCTCTCCTATGCTAAACCATATCCCTAAGTACCTCCTCTACCCTTTTGTTAAACACAACCAGGTGACCCAACCACCTCCCTGAGCAGCCTGTTCCAGGTCCTGACAACTCTTTCAGTAAAAAATTGTTTTCTAACATCTCATCTGAACCTGAACTTGGTCTCCAAACCTACTGGGTGTATCATGTTTTTTAGGTGGATGTGGATCTGGCTGGATGGTCACACCCACAGAGTTGTGGTCAATGGCTCAATGTCCATGTTGAAGTCTGATGAGTGGTGTTCCTCAGGGGTCAGTACTGGGACCGGCGCTGTTCAATCTTTGTCGGTGACAAGGACAGTGGGATCAAGTGCACCCTCAACAAGTTTGCCTACAACAAGCTGTGTGGTGAGGTCGACACACTGGAGGGAAGGGATGACATCCAGAGGGACCTCGACAGGCCTGAGAGATAGGCCCATGCAAACTGCATGAAGTTCAACACGGTCAAGTGCAAGGTTCTGCATGTGGAACAGTGCAATCCCAAGCACAAGGACAGGCTGGGTGGAGAATGGATTGAGAACAGCCCTGAGGAGAAGGATTTAGGGGTGGTGATCTGTGACAAACTCAACATGAGCCGGCAGTGGGTGCTAGCAGATCAGGTAGCCAACCGTATCCTGGGCTACATCAAGAACAGCGTGGCCAGCAGGTCCAGGGAGGTGATTCTGTGCTTCTGCTCTTGTGAAACCCCATCTGGAGTACTGTGTCCAGCCCTGGGGTCCCCAGTACAGGAAAGACATGGAGCTGTTGGAGTGAGTCCAGAGAAGGGCAATGAAGGTGATCAAGGGGATGGAGCACATCTCCTGTGAAGACAGGCTGAGAGAGTTGGGCTTGTTCAGGCTTGTTCAGTTCAGTCTGGACAAGACCTAATTGCGGTGTCCTACAGAAAAGCTGGAGAGGGACTGTTCACCGGGGAATGTAGTGGTAGGAAAAGGGGCAATGGTTTTAAGCTAAAAGAAGGTAGGTTTAGGTTAGATGTTAAGAAATTCTTTACTGTGAGGGTGGTGAGGCACTGGAACATGTTGCTCAGAGAGGCTGTGGAAGCCCCATCCCTGGAGGTATTTAAGGTCAGGTTAGATGGGGCTTTGGGCAACCTGATCTAGTGAGAGCGTCCCTGAGCATGGAAGGGGGATTGGAACTAGGTGATCTTTGAGGTCCAACCCAAACCATTCTATGATTCTATTATTCTATGATTCTATGTGCGTACCAACCCAGATGTGAATGTGCAAGGTGGAGATCACATATCCCTTTCTTCATGGGTGGGATGGAAGCCAGCATCCCAAATCAGCTATAGCGGATTTAGTGCAGAAATATTGATTTAAGAAATCATTTGCACACTGAAGACCATGGCTCTCTGAATTTCATGCATTTCTAACTTGCAGAAAATATTTTGAAAATGAATTTTTAGATTTTGTCACTACTGTTGCAAGGTTCACTTTTTCAATTGTTTTATCTTTATTGTGATGCACTAAAAATGTGAAAGGCTTCTGCGAAAGAGTAAATAGCCAAGGTAAAACAGACTTCTCTCTGTATATAGATATGTAAGTAGATATAGATATTAAATATATTATAGATACTTCTATCATGTAAACATATCTCTCTGAGTGCATTATCAGTGAAAGACAAACCACAGTTTTTTAGAGAGCAAATATATTTTCAGAGCTAGTCTAGGTAGAGATAGATTTAGGTTTAGGACTGAATTATGTTGGAACTAATGTTAAAGTTCTCAATACTTTCTGTGCAATTTGCTGCAGAATTTTTCATGAACTGGAGATAAAAATTATTCCCTGCTACAGTGAAATTGATTCAGATCTATCAAACTTCAGGCAAATCACTTTCTGCTTGGTAATGCCACCCAAGAACAGCCAGAGGCTTTAAAATTTATTATTACCCTTGCTGAGCAGCAGCATGGCTCCTAGATCAGTCTTGTAAAAATTATAAAATGATGTCAACAGAGGTCTTATATTTTCCTCCACAAGGATACTACAGGAGATAATGAGAGAATACTAGGAATCAAAGCTTTTGCTTTAGAAAGATTTACAGCTGCTGCTTCATACCATAAGTCAACACTGAATAATTAAAAGACTTGTAATTAAAGGCTAATTTAGTATTGATTGTGTCCTAGAGCAAAGGGGCCAGTTCACTGTTTTCACACCATCCTGTGCAAGCTTCATCAGCCAGACAGCCAGAGTGCAATTATCCTAAGTAGCCGACAGCAATGGGATGGCATCTCCTCCAATCCATTCCTGTGTGCTCCACAGGTGCATTAACTTGAGGACGGATGAGGCTTTGGGGGAAAAGTAATTATCTTGCAAGGTCTTCAGCATCAAACATCGCCTCAGACCACTCCTCCTGATGCGAACATCAGGTCCATTTCATGTGGGGAAGTGAGGGGATGGGATACCTCATCAGATTTCTTCTTTTCTTCATATTGTAGTTCCTGTTGGGGACCATTTTGGAGGGATCACCTTTCTCAGGTGTCTCTGGTGGCTGCTTTCAGTGCTTTTTCAGAAATAAGTTGAGAACTGCTGTCTGACCGGAGCAGTGAGAAAAGGTACCTCCTCTCCAGTCTGCAGACCCTTCTGCACCTACTCAGCCATGCACATGATTTAACTAGACTTTGTGAAAGTGGAAGACTTCAGATTGCTAATGTGTGCAGAGAACGTATTCATCATTTCACTCATGAACGGGAAAAGACCATGTGCTGTAATATTGCAGGGGCAGCTGTCAAAATTCAGGAAGTTACATTTCTTTCTGTGACACCTTGATGTTCCTCCGATTAAATTTCACTGTCCCTTAAGTAGTGTATTGCCACCAATCAATTGATTTTTTTTCTTTCCTTCCAGGATCTCATATGCCTCCTGTATGCATCATAAATCATAGAAATTAGGCAATATTTAATATACTGAATCATAAACATTAGAGATGGAAAATCTCATTAAGTCATCAAATTTATTCCTTTGTCAGTGCAAAAAGGTTCCCATGCAGAATAGAATTTAATTTTTAACATTATGTATGTTCACCCTCAGTCCTTGCTATCAGTGATTTTTATGATAATCTGAATTTCCTTTTAGAAACTTAATTCCACAACTTTTAATTATATGGCCACATTGCTTTTTTATCTCTAGAAAACTAGTATTCACAGGTGATAATCATACAGCTTCATTCAATGTTCAAAATATAGGGCTAAATATGAAAAAAAAATGCTGTAATATCCATTTGCCAGGATCTCTACATACCCTGCATTTTGTTTTCTGGTAGGGATTTTTTTTCTTCAGAGTTCCAGAAACTGAAATAAAACCTAATTCTGAAACCAGCTTTTTCTTAATGATATTGTTAATTACTTTTCCGTACTTATTATCATTAAAAACTCTAATCCTATGTTTTCTTATAAAATCTTTTGCTTTTATTTTTTTAGCTAAGGTTTAGAACAAGAAAAATTTTCATTTACTTCATTTATTTTTTGGACTCATTAAAACATTACAAATCAATCTTTCAGCTGTCTTACAGATGACCTGATGCTTTTGATTTAGAGTCACAGAATATTTTGGATTGGAAGGGACCTAAATGACCACCTAGTCCCAATCCCTGCCATGGGCAGGGACACACTCCACTAGCACAGGCTGCCCAAAGCCCCATCCAACCTAGCCTTGAGCCCTGCCAGGGAGGGGGCAGCCCCAGCTTCTCTGGGCAGCCTGTGCCAGGGCTTCACCACCCTTGCAGGGAAGAATTTCTTTTTAATCTCTCCTCCTTCAGCTTAAGTCCATTCCTCCTTGTTCTATCACTCTGTGTGCTTGTTAAAAAGTCCCTCTCCGTCTTTCCTCTAGGCCCTTTAGGTAATAGAAGGTTGCAATAATGTTTCCTAAGACTCTTCTCCAGGCTGAACAAGCCCAACTCTCTGAGGTTCCCATCGCCTGCTAATGGCAAGCGGAGAACAAATCTTTTGGTTGTGCTTTTCTGTGTGCAGCCTTTTGCTTTCACACCATTAAACTGCCTTTATCTTGACCTGCAAAGTTTTTGTTCAGCTTCTTTTTCTCTCTTCCCTGTCTTGCTGAAGAGGGGAGTGATAGAATACCTTTGTGGGTACCTGGCATCCAGCCAAGGTATACCCATAACATCAGAAAATCAAATAACTTGAATGGTGGGAAACAGCCCACCAGACATCGTCGCTTTTGAGGGACAAAGAGACAGAGGTTTATCTGTGAGACCCTTCCTGGTTTTTCTTCTCCCATTGAGTACAAAACCCAAAGAGATACTTATTACCAGAGTCTATTTGGTGGGTGACATTCTAGGATTTAGTTGTATTTCTAATTATGCTACACAAAAACTGAACAGTGCTAAATTGCTGTGTGGGACTGAGCATCCCATGTTTTTTCTGTCACTGAAGAACACCTGAGGACAGAGACAGGAGATGGAGCCATATGTGATAAATTCTATCTCTTTCAATCTTCCCTCAGGCTATTTTCCAATATAACTGAACATTTAGATAAAGTAAAACAGTTAGAAGAGACCTCTGGATGTCATCTGGTCCAACCACCCTGCTCAAGCAGTGTCACCTACAGCAGGCTACATAGGACTGTGTCCAGACAACTTTTGAATAAATCTAAGGTGGGACACCATAACCTTTCTGGGCAACCTGTTCCACTGCTCATGATCCCAGTAAGAAACTTTTTCCTGATGCACAGCACATTCTGGGTTTTAGATTGTGCCCTTTTCCTCTGGTCCTGTCACTGGGCAGCACTGAAAAGAGCTTGTCTCTGTCTTGTTTAGACCCTCCTTTAGGGTATTTATATAAACTGACAAGATCCCCCTGAACTTTCTCTTCTCCAGGGTGAACAGTCCCATCTTCATCAGCCTTTCACTGTAGGAGAGATGCCCCAGACCCTTAATCAGCTTTGGGTGCTTCTTTGGACTCTCTTCAGTGTGCCCATGTCTCTCTTGTACTGAGGAGCCCAGAAGTGGACAGAGGACACATGGTGTGGCCTCAGCCTTGCTGAAGAAAGGGGGATGAACCTCCTTGAACCTACTGACAATGTTTTGCCAAATCCAGCACAGGATACCATTAGTCTTCTTTATAGCAAAGGTACATTGTTGGTCCATGTTAGCTTTTTGTCCACCAAGACCCAGGACCCTTTCTGCCTAGCTGATTTCCATCCAGATTTCCCTCCCCACAGCGTATATGGATTGTTCCTCTCCAGGAGCAGGACTTTCCATTTCTCCTTGCTGAACTTCATAAGCTTCCTTATGTCAGCCCATTCCCCCAGCCTGCCAAGGTCTCCATGGATGGCAGTATGACCCTCCGGCCCATCTGACTCTCCTCCCAGTTTTGTGTCATTTGGAAACTTGGTGACGGTACACCTATGAATGTAGATAACCTTTTTTTGCTTTTATAGAGTATTTGGAGCATAAAGAATGTTGCTAGAGAGCATGGCCTATTTATGAATTTTGATAATATAGATCACTTTTTCTTAAGGCTTCACACCACTTTATTAGAACCTTTGGCTGCCAGCCAAAAGGCAATTTCTGACCAGTTTTACTAATTTTCCCACTTGCAGCAATGTCACCATCCTGCCTGACCTTTCAAATCAATTCATCTTGAGATACATTATTGACTAATTTCCAGAAATTCAGGTGAAATGTGCCCATTTTTAACCTTGATCCTCCCTTACATACTGAAATTACCTTATCCTCTGGTACTAACGTTGCCATTAGTAAGCAATCAAAATTCTTCTCCAAAGGCTTTTCGATTTTATTTGCTCTTTCCACACTGATTTCAGTGATGTATTTCATCTAATCCTGGTGCTTTGTCAACTTTTTAATAGTACTGAGAGCTTTAATTGCCTTATTATCTTCCCTACTGCAGTGAGGTTTTTTTCTTTAGCATTTCTATTCCCCCCCAAGGAAAACATGGACTCTGGGATATTACAGATCCTCCATTTCCTGGGATGAAGAAATCACTCAAGCCCTTAAGGATATCTACTATATCTCTCAGCAACATTTAATCTATCATGGCCCCTCTTTATCTTCCTAATAAATTTGCTTCTCAGGCAGCAAAGGCTTCATCATCCATGCTCTTCAGACACTACACCGTTCTGTTGTTTGGTGTCCTTTCTTTTTTGTAGCCAACATAGGTAAGATCTCAGGGTTAAAAGAACCAAGGAAACATGTGGGGACAGGATTGTAGCCTACAGAGAACGGCACTCAGCTAGGAGAAATAAACCCTTGGACCTTCTGCTTGTTTCTTGTGGAAAAGCTGAGAAAAGAGGAAACCTGTCCAGCCCAGAGGATTTCACACTATAAGAAGCTGAGGTGCCTGTCAGCCATGCTGTGGATGGATGGCACTAGGGATCAGGGCAAAAAAGTGTCTTGTTTCCCTGTCCCAGGCTCTTCTGCAGAAAATCTAGATTTGAATTCCTCATTATTTTGTCCTCCCAAGTACAGGCACAAAGTGGGTTTTGGTGACAGGGAACAGTACAGCTACTTCAGTGCAGTGCTCTGGATTACTGCCTTTTCTGCAGCCTGTCTCATTTAAGATTGAAAATGGCTCCCATGGCTCTTCTCCAAACATGCCCATTACTGGGATCAGTGGCAAGGCTCCAGCTATCATTGTCCTATTGCCTCCTTGCCATGCCTTTACTCTGGCTTTGTCAAAACTGAATGAGCTTAGAGCATGATGGGTGATTACCTCCCAGACCAGCCACTGCGAAGAGACTGAAGACATGGAACCAGAGGACTAACGCATGAGAAATTCAGGATTAAAATCTTCTACTATCTTGCAAATTGATGTTGTTTTATTCACCTTGCTTTCCCATTGTGTATTCCGGATTATACACTTGCTCTCTGTGTCACCTGCAGACAGCTCTGCTGAACTGAGAATAAAGAGATGAATAACATCACCACCCGAATATAGCCATGAAAATCATACATGAAAGAAAAAACATATTCCTGCTCAGAGCTATATTAACTGGAACTTTTATGTTATTTATGTTTTGCCTCAGATACACACGTATAACAGCAGAAAAAAAAATCTAGTACTTATAGTAAATCTACTGCACTGGGTTGTAAGCTTGGGAAAAAAGTGTTGATTGATACACTCGTCTGAGTTATTTAGAAAGAGCTGAAAGCTGGAGGGCTGTTAGTTTCTGCTAAAGTGAGTACTTTTCCCCCTGAATAAAAACATTTAATTTAAGGGCTCTCAGTGTTTGTGCACGTATTCGTGTTTCAAACGCAGGAATTAAATGTCAGCAGAGCCAGACCTTCAGCTACATTTGATGGCAATACCAAAGTCAGTACAGCCACATTGATTTATGCTACCTGAGGAACTGACCCAGAGTTGTTACTTTCCACTGGATGTCACATAAGAGCTATAAACTGATTTCTGAGTGCACAGAAAAGAAAATACAGCATGGAGAGTGACTTGAAACCAGAAGCTGTGAATGAAAAGAATGATCTTCCCTGTTGCAAATACACCCATCTTTATTGGACACTCCCAGTGGAAATGATGTTATCTGGGCATCTAATGTCCCCTGTGTTCCAACAGGAATCTGAAAAAGATCCTATCAACTCAAAGATCAGGCTTGTCTGAGAAAATTGTTCTCTTCCTGCTGTTACAAGTGATGCCTAAGATTGCAGTAGCAAGAAGAATTTCCATTTTCTTGACAACAGCTGTACAGTGGGTTGTACAAGAGCAGTTTCTGTGCATTGCCCTGAAGCTACCATACCTAGGGCTGAATAAGTTACTCAATTTTTTTCAGTAGCTTTTTCCTGCAATGAACAACCAATACAGGTTGTGAAGAGCAGTGAAGAGGCTATGGGTGAAACTGGAGAGTTAAAACCCTAAAATCCCATGCTGTGAAGCATTTGGATTCTTAAACTAGATTTAAGGCTTATAGCTCAAATCTGTGTTGGAATAGGTGTATTTGTATTGGTTCTGGCAGAGCCCCTGTGGCTTATAGCTCCAGGGGATTTTGTCTAGCTTGCCTTGGTGAATTGCAAGTTTTCTAGTAGAGCACTGTAATTTGTCCATCTCATTTTGCAGAGGCACGAAATAACCCAAAGAGCTTTGTCTGTCTTTCTGTCTCCACTAAAAATGCAAACAGATTAAACCTAACTTTTGATTCCTAGATTACCTCAGATAGATGGAAAGGGTCCCACCTGCAGGTTAGATCTGAATTGAAACTATGGTGGGAAAGCTGCATCTCAATTTCTAATTAATTATTTTACTGTTTATAAGTAACCTTCTTTACTTACACAGCCTTTTCTTTTGGATTAGTAAATTGTTCCACAGAATAGTTGAGACTCGTGGAAAGCATCTTTCTCATGCAGAAATAGGTGCACCATAGTTAGGATGGAGAATTTTCTGATCCCGTGCTGCTGCTTCAGAGGAGACAGGATTTCTCCCCTTTCACCCTTGCATGTATGTATTGTATTGTCCAATCTGTTATCCGTTTTGCTTCCTGTGGCAAATAAGTAATATGCTGCAGTAGATATTTTTAAAAAATCAGTAATTCGTGCTAAAAGGCATAAAATTTGGGGGATTAACAAATATTTGCAGGAATATCCTAGAGGTTTCAGAGTATATATAAATAATATCACCAGCAAGCAGTAATTTAAAGCAAACTAAACTCGGTAGAAAATATTCACAACACAGCATTCCAGTATTTGACCAAGTGTGACCCTTGTGCAGTGTCCAGAGCTGCTCAGTACCACAGCTTCAAATGGAAAGCAGTGCTTTTGCCACATCTGCCTGCAGCTCACTCGCTGCTGCTCTGTCCCTGTAACAGGCAGGTGAACTGATAGCTGGGAACCACAACCATTAGGACTCGACCCATTTTAATACACAAAATACATCACATTCATGCATCACGCATGGCATTCAACTTGCTTTTTTGAAAGTCACAGTTGGTATCTAATCTACAGCTTGAAACCATGCTCACTGTGAGGGTACGTGAGTGCTTTAACAGGTTGAATCTGTGTGTGTGTCTTGAAATTCCAGCGAGCCCGGCTAATCAGATCAGTGTTCACTGGCAGAAAGCAGCAACAAGTTATGAGGCTCAAGATTCCTTATCATCCTTCATGGGGATTACTTTTAAGGCACCAAGAATTACTGCTCTATAAAGGGGCAGTTACGCCTGTGAACAGACAGGAAACATGCTTAATGCTTCAGATGAGAGTGTAATGGTTAATGAGTGAGGCAATGACATCCGCTCAAGACTTTCCATGTTGCCAATGACGTGTCACAATACAAAGGCCATTGCAGATGTCAGCTGATAAGGGAAACGTAAGTGGAACTGACATAGTATTAGAGGGAGAGAACAGGGAAAGTGTCTGTGCTGTCATACTCTGATGAGACAAACCACCAGTGTTTCGTGTTCTCAAACACCTATTCCATCAGTGCACACCAGATATAGCTCCTCCTTGCAACATCCTGCTGTCAGAAGACCCAGAAAGGGGGTTTGTGCTTTGAAGTCTTCTTCATTTTGGGATTTTCAAAATTTCAGAATAAAAGAGGAACTGGATGCAAAATTTCTGGGTTAAAAATTTCCATGTGAATTTTAGTAATAAATTTTGCTGGCCACTGAAATGACACAATACAAATTTAGCAAAGTGTTCTTCTTCTCCATTTACAATGATGTGTCTGTCTCTGGCTTCTCTGACTGTACTAAAAGGGAGAGTACCGCTATGATTATAAATGTGATTGCATATGATAATTTAGGTAATAAGGTAGGACACTTAATTGTAAGACAGTCAATAACTGTTGAAAGGTGAATTTCTGTATGATGTCAGTAATGCAACTGGATGCCAACAAATTCAAAATAAAGAATAGATTGCTTTCCATGTTATCCAAAAAAAAAATTGCATGTCCTGCTTACCTGCACAGACAGACAAGGTCAGTAAAACAGGGACAAGTTCCCATATGGAAACCAGTAATCTGATGCAAAGCCAGTAGGTGGGAAGCTCAGGATAGAAACTAAAGGGTGCTGTTCTTCATGAAACAAATAGTTAAACAGAAAAAGCTCTTGCCACATGACATCACGGAAGCTAAAAGTTCTAGGGAGAGTGGACAGAAGTCCCCGGAAGACATTTCTCTTGAGAGTTACTAGATGCACAGAAACTACCTCTGACTCGGAAAGACCCTGGCTGCAGGGTCTGCAGAGTAGAAAGAATTACTAGGGGGAACATTAACCAGTTTTCCTATGTTCTTCTGTTCTCCTTTGGACCTGCTCAGGTTGCTGGACCTTCGGTCTGGCTTTGAAGAATCACTTTAATTTCTTATGTAGTATCCTTTAACCACATTAATAATCTCTTTAAACCTCCTAGTCCTCTGGGAGGTAAAACACACAAAGACGTTAAAGAGAGACATCATGTTTCTGGGCTATCTTTAATTCAGATACCAGATGTTCCTGCTTGCTTTGGGATCGTTATCCCATTAATCCGAATCTATCACTTGTTTTTCTACTGTGCACATAATACCAGTCAGAAAATTCAGGATACAGGATCAGGATTTGTGAAAATACAGTTGTGCTAGCTTCATGGGTAGTTTATTTTGTTTTGAAGTCTTTAATTTAGAATGGATGGTTCACTCCATAAGTAAAATGCAACAAATATTCCACAATGTGAGGCAGGCAACTATGTGACAAGATCACTCTGTTATCTCAGTCATAGCCAAAGAAGCCCATAGAGCAATTTTCCAGTGAAGCATAAGGGCAGAAGTGTGAGAAAATATCTCCTCCTTGTAAAAGGGGCAGAGGAACTTCTGAAGACTCCAGTTTTGTAAGGCTCTCTGTTCTTCATTCCCATCTGAAAGAAAGCGTGACAGGATTTGTCACCTGGCAGGCATGGTGATTCTGTAACCACAGCTTTCCCAGAAAGCTAATCCAATGTGTCAAAAAAATTGAGGAAAAGTAAACTTGAGGACAAAATGGACTAGTTCTGATCTCCTTCTGTTTTTCTTAGGGCAGCAAAAATGATCAAAGGTTTGGAGCATCTCTCCTATGAATTTAGGCTGAGAAAGTTGGGCTTGTTCAGCCTGGAGAAGAGAAGGTTCTGGGGGGGACTTAATAACAGCCTGCCAGTACCTGACAGGTACTTATAAGAAAGCTGAGGAAGAACTATTTATGAGGGCATGTAGCAGTAGGACAAGGGGTAACAGTTTTAAACTAAAAAAGAAGAGACTTATGTTGGGTATCAGGAAAAAATTCTCCAATATGAGGGTGGTGGATCACTGGAACATGTTACCCAGAGAGGTAGTGGAGGCCCCATCCCTGGAGATATTCAAGATTAGGCTTAATGGGGCTCTAAGTGACCTGGTTTAGTAAAGATGTCCCTGCTCACTGCAGGAGGGTTGGACTAGATTCTGTGATTCTTCATCCTGTGTTTGGATATCTAATCCCATCCTGCAAGACATGCCCCATTGAAGACATACATGTAGAAAACCACATCTCACAGAGTTGTAGAATCATAGAATCATAGAATTGTCTAGGTTGCAAAAGATCTTAAAAATCACCAAGTGCAACTGTTAACCTAGAACTGACAAGTCCATCTCTAAACCATGTCCCTAAGGGCCACATCCACATCTTTCAAATACCTTCTTTCAGGTTAAATACTATTTGGGCTTTGCCCCATCTAATTTTCTCCCTACATAAGCTCATGACATCCTTGTAGCACTCCTGAGTTGCCTGTTTCATAAACTCTCTTTTTTGACTTGAGGCAGCTCTAGTTAGCTTGAGTCATCTCAAACTGCCTCTTCATTCTCACATACATTGCTGTGCTTTTTCCATGACCCACTTCTTCAGCACCAAATTCTAGTTGGACAATTCATCCTGGCTAAACTAAATTGGATAACTGTACACACTGCAACCTGTATGTCACAGGTCCTCATTATGGTATTAATGACCATCTGTAAGCAAAGTACATGGGCAGGGTATGATTAGTGCAAGCAGTTTAGCCACTGTGCTTTTTGTCAACATTAATGCAGTTTAAATGAAACTGCAGTTGGCTACAGCTGAAGAAACTTTTACTTAGTCTGTAATGAGCGGATTGCAGTGTTCACAGAAAATCCGTATCTTCAATAGCTACTCACAGGACGATAGTGGAGTTGCAAAGAGCCTGTGCCTATATCATCTATTTCTGCACTGCTGGCTGGAAAAGCTCAGCAGGTTCCAGATCAGACCCTTTTCTCCCTTTCCTCAGAGTGAAATATGGGTTTTGCTTTTGTATAAATCAGAGTTCTGTCCATTGTGCTTAGGCAGTGTCGATTTAATGAAAACGTTTCACCATTTCTTTTTCTCTTCTCTAAGCCAAGTTTTTTAAGCTCAAAAACTGATTGCTAGAATACAGTACTCCCACAGTAGTGTGAATTAGTCGTCCACTGTGCAGATCTGCAGCCAAGGGAAGACATAAGACTGTTTTAGAGTCAGTCTCTAGGGAATCAGCACTCCAATTCATTCTGTTGTTTGTGTCTCAGAAATCCTCCAGAGTGCAATCCAATGACCATTGAAGCCAACTGGCATTGAACTGTGTCATAAATCCAAATCTCATGATCGACAGGGTTTAAAAATCCTTTGACAGAGGAAAACTGTGGATGTTTCTGCTGCAGTGGCAAAAAGGTGTAACGAGAAGCATGGCTGTATGAACAGGAGTACACAAGTGGGAGCAAGGAAGTGGTTTCACTAATACTGAAAGACAAGGTCTAGTTCTGGCATCCATAACCCTGGAAAATCAAAGAGGGCACAGGTAGAATCAGGGCAAATGCTTAAGGATGGATACAGGAATGATACGCTACTGTGGCAAATACAGTATCTTCATTGCACATTGACAAAACTGGGTGCCTTTGCTGGGTGCAGGATTTAGCAAAGGTATGTGAGAGGTATCTGGGATCTGCATAGGGTCTGAGACCAGTTCTGTCCTCACAGCGTTAAGTCTGAATCTGAGAGGTGTGACAGTCATAATACCGGGTTTGGGAGCAATAAATATATTTTCCCAGCTTTCTGAGCAAAGAATATCCTGATTGATTCCAAGTGTGTTGGCTTGCACAGAAGCAATGTGGCAGCTGATTTTGGTTACAGGAGTATTGCCTTGAAGTGAATTTGGGTAGGTTGTTAATACACCTCTGGGGTATTTTCAAGAACATCATAAGGAGTGGGTTACTTTGTTTTGTTTTGTTTTTTAAAAAAGGCATGCTGGACACAGCATACATTTTGTTGGAGTTTTCAGCATGATGTAATGTAAGGGTTGTATGCCAGCCTCAGTTTTCTTTGGGTTTTTTTTGAACTTTTTTTAGTTTTGATCTTATACTACATTTTCCTTTTTCTTTTTTCCCCCACTCTGTTGCCATCTGTTTATTCTGAGTGATGTTGATATGGAGAGGTTATACCAGCTTATACTTGTCTTGTTTCTTGTTTTAGCATCCAGTTGTTGCTAAAACACTACTGGGTTGGGTGGATTTTTATTTTGACTTGCTATGGGTGTTCTTATGCTGTCATATTGTTGGCATATACAGTATGGAGTTTCCAAAGCCTCCAAAATATGGAAGTTTCCTGTGTTTCTTAACCCCAGATACACTTTGATAAACTTACTCTCTGTTACCCTGGTGGCTTTTTCTTTAGCATTCCTATGTTAAGCACACAAATTAGTAAGTACAATGAGCAAAATATTGCCTATGTAATTTCTACATAAAAAGTTCATAATTTACATTGAGGGCTTGAGCAGCCTGGTCAAGTGAGAGGTGTCCCTGCCTATGGCAGGGGATTGGAACTTGATGATCTTTAAGGTCCCTTCCAGCCCCAACCATTCTATGATTCCACAATTGTACAATAAAAACCTAAATTTCTGTTGATGCTATAGTACTAGGGAAGAACAAATTATACATAGCAAAAACATTTCCATAAAGAAGGCTGGGGGAAAGTATGAAACTTCTCATTAAGAAATTCCTTTATTCTCTGACCAGCTGGCTGGAATTTTTGGAAAGAGCATGCAGATTATTTCTGGTGTTTGACCAGCACTGCCACATATTAGAGACACTTAGTATAAAGTGGACCCAGTGGGAGAGCTGTTAGAAACCTTCCAAAACAAATGTCCACTGGATTTCTGGCCAACTACTCAGTTTGACCATGATCAAATCCCTTCTTATTTGCTTTTGCCGAGTATGTATGCGGCAAGTCTGTTTGCCTGGCATTATCACTCTGGAATACTTTTTCTCTAAGTGATAATATTGTTTGTCTTCACATGTGGAAATTTATTAATAAGTGAAGTAGAGCATAAGGCATTTATTATGTTAGGTTCTTACCTAGGGTTATTTTCTTTATCTAAAAATCTGAGTTATCCAATTGCAAGCAGTGATTGCTGTTCTTAAGTAATCAGCTACATACTCTAAATAATTAACAGGATATAGCTCATGATAGGTTTGTAGAGGAAACATAAACTGGTACTTGTGCATATGGCAATGTGTAACAGCACATTAGCAGAAATCAGGACTTGCTCTGATTGGCATTTTGGCTGTCATACATCTTTTAAGAAAAACTTTATCCCATTCTCCCTAATTTGAGAATAGCTACTTTTCCACTAGGCTCTTCATGACAAATCTTTTACACTGGAAAAGAATGGGAAGTGAGGATGTGATGTTTGATGTTTCCTCTCTTGGTAAGTATAACTGCCCTGACACCTTCAGGTCCAAAGCACACTGTTCTATGGAATAAGCAGTCTCCTTCCAGTGCTAGGGGAATTTAGATTTGAGAGACAGTCAGGGAAAAAGGAAGGAATTATGTACCAATTAACATAGCAATGTAGCAGATTTTGTTGCCCTCAACCACAGTATCATCACTCTTTCAAAAATGAAAATCAAAAAAAAATAATCCCACTTTACTTACTCTAGCCAGGTGAGGAAAGTTTGTGAGTGCACAGAGGTGGGAAGTCAAAAGGGAGAGTGCAGTTTGCCATCCCATCGTATAATACCATTTAGAAACCTTGTTCAGAAACAAATAAAACTCTAAATAAATTCAACAGTAGGTCCACACAACTGCTAACACCAGCATATTGTTCCAGAGGTTGAACGCTTTTTTATAGTAGCTAAATTAAAACTGGTCATTAGCTTTGGTCATGTGCTAACATTGTCCTGTAGCTAAAGTAACATTTTCTTCTGGAATTTGCATCACCATGCTACTGCCCCAAGTGTTTCTGGGGAGAGTAAACTTACCCCCCTTTACAATTTTGTTCTGGTTTATATAGCTCTGTAAAATAAAATCTACCTCTTTCAATCTCCTCTCATATAATATGTTCTCCTTTACATGATCCATTCAATCTTCAGGCTGAGTTCTTGATGGTGCCTTGCACAATGGTGCTAATGCTTTATCCTTAATGTCAGGAATGTCTTAAAGGATACCATCTATTATTTCAGCTGTTCTTCCTCTGTCCATAACACATTAATGAGTCATTAAAGAATGATTTTTTTCCTTCTGAAATCTTCTCTTTGTTGTATCCAGCTCATGAGGTCTCTAATCAGCTCTCTCATCACTCTGCATATACATGACATTCGCTTTGGCTATGAAACCACATTCCATTTCTATCATTTTTCATGTTACTACAATTCTTTCTTTGTTTTTCAATGTCTTACTGATGCCTCTCAACCCTGTGTCATCAGCAGACTCCCACTTTTAGATCCAGATGACTTAGTGAAAAGTGGTCCCGAGACCTATCCTTTTGGAGCTTCACTAATAATTTCCTCTAATCCATTGCCATCTCCCCTTCAGTCAGTTCCTTAGTAATTAAATAATTTTCTTTCATCTCTGGCTTTATCAGTTTAACTAGTAATTTCCCAGATACTAAGTTGAGAGGACATTTCTTCCTAAAGAAAAAAACTGTTTTGCTGGCAAAGAAGTCTGAGTTTGATGCAACCTACCTTTAATAAAACTTTCTCTGTGTTTTATTTTGCTTTCCTTCCATTCAGAACTTGTTATAAAGCATCAGACTTATTTGATTGGAATATTTGGGTTCCAGTTGCTAGATTGCCCCTTTCCTTTCTTTCTGTCTCTTTTTTATTTTATGTATAGGGACTCACAGTTATAAACATACTGTAATTATATGTTTACTCTTGAAATTTCACATCCCGCTTCTCTGAGCTCTGGCATGGGACAACACTCAGCCCCCCCAAATTCCACCTCTACACATTGTCATTCCCATTAGCTCAGACAAGTCTCTTTAGAATGTCTATAACTTCACTTAATAGAGCTGGTAGGGAAGGTTCATCAGCTATTGGTCCTAGCGTAATCATCAATGCCTACATAATTCTTAATTGTCCAACCTTTCCTATAAACTTTGTGTTGAAGAATCGATAACATTGTCAGGAAATTTATTCCAAATTTTCTATCTTTACCATTACAGTTTCCCTTGTGTATAAAACAAAATTTTCCTTGTCTATAATTTAAACTCATTAGTTCCTGTTCCAACCTTCACGGACATGGAAAGCAAACCATATCTTATCTGTAACAGCCTTTTGTCTGCTTAAAAGCTATTATGCGCCCCTCTGGGACCTTTTCAGTAGCATAAATAGTCCCAGTTCTCTGCCTCACACAACTGGCTGTATGAGTCCAGATCCTGACCACTCTTACTACTGATGCAGAGCATCTTATTCAGAGCACTGTGCTCCAACAGAGAAAAATCTCACAGACTCTTTCTTAGGGCTGAATTACTTGACATTCTTTCTCTCAGCACTGCTGTCAAAACTAGAAATGACATTGCTGACTCATGTCCAGCTTTGGACCTGCTATAACCCTGAGGTCTTTGTCCATAAAATTCCTGCCTAGATTGTTGGCACCCAGCTCAGATAAGTGCAGTTGATTATTCCTGTCAAAATACTATTTGCTTTTTCTCTGTAACAAACTTCATACCACTCATCTTTCTGCTAATTTTCAGAATGTTCCTTCAATAGACAAGATCATTTTGAACTCTCAATGAGCTTGTAGTCCTTCCTTGCTCCACATCCTCTGCAAATTTAATAAACATACTTCCTATTCTATCATCCCTGTTAATGAAAATATTGAATAAATGCGGACTTAGGACAGAGTCCTGCAGAATGTCACTCAATACACCCTTCCATTTGCATAATGAACCATCGATAAGTACTCAGTAAGTATAGATTTCCAATCATTTTTTCACCCCTCTCACACCAGTTTCATCAAGACATTATTTGCCTAGCTTGCTAATAAGAACGCCATGTGAGATTGTGTCAAAAGCCTTATTAAGGTCAAATACGCCTATTGCTTCTCCCTCATTTGCACAACTGGTCAAAGAAAGTTAGATAGATTTGACACAACTTGCTTATGATAAATCTATAGTGTCTGCTCTTTATCTACTTCCATCTTCCAAGGGCTAGTTTGTTCCAGGTTTTTTCTAGAAATCATAATGAAGATGGGTGGCCTAAGTCCTTCACAGGGTTTCTCGTTTGTTTTTTTTTTCCCTTAATAACATGAAATCCTCAGGCTCCACTTCTTCCTATACAATCATCCCTGGCTGTTACTGTTTTGGGCATACCATGTGCTTTTTATTGCCTACTTTCTCTTTTATTTTATCACTTGATTGAAAAGATAAGGCAGAGTATTTATTTGGTTCAAAGCTCTTTATGTTATTTCCTCTCTGCCATGGAAAATATTTTGATATTTTTAATGACTTCTGTATTTCCCTTCTGTTCTGTGGGGTTTTACTGTCCCTGGCTTTATAAAAGGAAACAAAGGGTGACAGAAATCGTACAACAGGGGCACAGTTCTCCAACATACTGGTTTTCCTCTGCTTGTGCATTCACTGTGCTAGGGAGTGACCTGCTTATCTATGGAGCAGAGCGTGCACCACTCACTCTGTGCAAATGCCCATACTGCTTCCTTGCCCCTAAAAGACACCACAAAACAACTGCACAAAACTTTGCAAGGCCAAACTAAGGGCAAGCTGCAGGTCTGGGTGCAGAATTGGGTTCTGCCCAGCTCTTAATGGGATGGGGATTCAGGAACTCACTCGCTGGTCCTCAAGCTGTGTCTGTTACGCTATGGGTTGGTGCAACCTTTGTTGGGTATTAGCCCTTCTGATTAAATTCTGGTAATTCTGAGATCCATGGGAAAATATAAATTTTTGGCCTTAAAACCAAGAATTCAGCTTCAGGAATGGTTTGTCCCTTCAGTAGGTTTTCTAACAAACCTTAGAAATAAAGAAGCAATGTTCCTTTATTTCACTGTTTTCCTGCTTTTGGTTGTAGTTGTTGGGGTGTTTTTCCCTGTTGAAGTTATTGCAGCTTTCTGAAGTCTAAGAGCTTGCAAAGCTTCTCTTTGACAGCACAGAGGTCCCGTGAGCAGGACCACTTTCTAAGCTCTCCACTTTTATTAAGATAACCCATGCACATTTGTTGTATTTTAGAGAGTTTAGACCTCCAGAATGGGGTTTATGACACCATTTAAATACTTTTATTAATTTTTAAAGGTCAGGCAAAATCAATCAAAAGAAATCAATTTACATTTTTAAAACTGTGTTAATGTGACAGCATTATGGTAATGGAGATTGAGAGACCACTAGTTTCAGGGATAAATTAAAATAGATTTAGAAAAACAAATAACTGCTGTAATTTTCAAGACCAAGACCAGAACTGATGCATGGAAGAGAAAGAAAGGAGATTTAGGGCTGAGTCTGCAGCTGATGTGATACTATGGGTGATACTGGCTTTAAACCAGTCCAGAACCATTCCTTGAACAGAATAATTAATTTATGTGAGCTTACCTTTTGGCTTTTTCTCCCTTTCATAGAATTCCTCTATCTACTCTCAAGCAGTCTATCCACATTATATAAAACTCTCAGTTGAAGCTGAGCTCTGTACTAAATATAGAGTGTGAAAAGTAACTGGACATATTCATAAACCTTTTTGCCTCCAAGTTCTTCTCCCCCTCCCATTGAAACACATCCGCTTGATTTCAGATCATCACATTACCTGACGATCTTTCTTCAGAATCACAGAATCACAAAGTTGTAGGGGTTGGAAGGGACCTCAAGAGATCATCGGGTCCAACCCCCCTGCCAAAGCAGGTTCCCTATCTCATATTACATAGATAGGCGTCCAGACGAGTCTTGAATATCTCCAGATAAGGAGACTCCACCACCTCCCTGGGCAGCCTATTCCACTGCTCTGTCACCCTTACTGTAAAAAATTTCCTCCGCATGTTGGTGCAGAACTTCCTGTGCTCCAATTTGCAGCCATTAAAAGCCATAGCATTTCTTGCTGTTGTCTGTCTAAAATTCAGACACCAAAAGACTGTTATAATCTGTGGTAGCACTCCTGCATGTCACTTCCCTGAGTCAAGACAGAGCAGAGAAAGTTGGAGGATGAACTCAGAGAAAAACAATGGTCTGTCAGCTGAACTTTCCTGCTCTTTGCAAATTCTAAGGAAACTTGGGTGAGGCAGCTCAACAATTCAGTGGCATCTCAAAAATGTAAGGTCCTGCTGCAGTGTTTTCCTGCTTCTTTCTCTGTCTACTTAAGAAGTGGAACAAGCCTCTAATTACCAAGCTGGTGATGAATTTTGATACTTTGTCCAGAATTTCAGGGGCAAGTGACAAGCTAAGCACTGACCTTTCAGCGTGCGTCAGTGTCTATATGATTTCTTGTGTTTTTTAATCACCAGCTAATCACAATCAGCCTTGTTTATCTATTAAAGTGAATGCATTTGGGGTTTTTTCACACTTCCTCCAAGGTTAGACTATACCTCCATTTTATTTCTTCATTTTTATATTTTATATTTTATAGAAACAGAGCCTCCACATTTTTCCTATTTTGTTTCCAAATCCCAATCCAAATTCCAAATGAAGGAGTTTCATCTGAAAACATTCAATGGGATGGAGCAGCGTTGGTCTGGAGCAGAATTCAGCTGAGGAGAGCAGCCCAGCAATGTAAGGACAGGACTGAATGAACCGCTTGGAATGAGATATCCTGGAGCTTCCTGTTCAGCTGTAGAAGCCAAAGCAACTTCAGCACTTTAAGAAGCTTTAAGGAAGTTTGGGAAAACATACTTCTGTATTTACTATCTTTTACAAGGTCTGCTTAGGACTAGGATCAGAAATGCTGGTTGATGAGAAGCTGCTCTGAATTTTGGTTGCGATTTAGCACACCATTTAGCAGAAATCTCACTAACAGACCCTGCTTTTGTCAGTTTTACAGCCCAATTGCAGTGGCTTCAGCGCCTTGGCTACACATCACTTTCCAAACTTGCAGATACTTTTCCCAACCAAGTTCCTATCTTTTTAGATTTGCCCATTACTCGAGGCCACCTTAAATCCTTCAGTTGGTAATATTCAATATAGTCTGAGGAAAACTTAATTTCTTTGTGGTTTCAGTGGTAAAAAATATTCTACCTACTTCTTAAAGTGAGCATTTATGTGTTAAGAGTCCTTACAAGCATAAGGAATGAGAAAAGATTGATCTTGGAACTAAGCAAAAAGCATTATACGCATTTGATTTGGTGACAGTTTGCATGGCTGTGCGAGCAGCAGGGCTGCATGGCAAAGCCAGGATGGTTTCTGCAGCCCTTTCTCAGAAACGAAACTTCTGCTGTGTCTCAGGAGGAAGGAAGGTCTGGTGGATATGGCACTGGATGGAGTGTCAGGAGACCAGGCTCTTCCTGAGTGACCTTTTGGCAGCTCACTTAATCTCCCCATAAGAAATTAATAGGCCCGTCACTGGGGATAGCAGTCCTCCTATCTCTTGCTCTTTCATCACATCTGTCACCTTTGTTTTACTCTTCGGGTGATAAACTTTCTCACTGGTAGTGCCCTTTTATAATCTCCTTTTACAACCCTTTAGGCCCTGATCCAGGCTGCTTTAAAAGATAGATAAGACTGTTGGGTCTGGGCAGAGAAGATGTTCTGCTTCAAAAAGGTGTGCATCTGGACAACGCTTGCAGCAATGTGCTGGCAAGGCAGCGACTGTGTGGCCACAGTAGAACAGGTCCTGGGAGGGAGGAAATAACCAGAGGTGAAAGTGAGATTGTGGGTAAATTCACAGTGCTCTCAGCCTGGGCAGCTGCCTACATTGCCTAGATCATGAGCTGGCTCTGGCTGATACAGCTCCTAAGCTGTAGTTGTTTCCAGAAGTCTGCATCTCCTTTCGCTAAGGGAAAGCAAGGCAACCCCTGATATTACTACAATGGGTGGGGTTTTCCCCTCTCCTTTCCATCCTCAACTACCCTAAAATAGCCATCTCAGTTTTGGCCATCAGGCCTTCAAGGGGAAATTATGCTGGTGAATGGAAAACATTTTTAATGCCAAGTTCTAACAATTATTGTGTCAGGTTTCAAATCTCTGGAAAATAGGGTTTCCTAACGGAAACTCACCCTCCTCTTGCCGAGATAACACTGTCACTGTAGCTAATATCATGTGTTTCGTGATGCTGACTGTCAGCCTAAATTGATTACCCAGGATGTTCCCCCCACACTCTGCTGTAAGATGTCACTGCTCATATTTATAACTGGCCTCTAACTACGTTCCTAGCAGACTGTATGTGCAAAAGCCTTGGCCTCACTTTCTTAATAAATGTTTATTGAAGAAAAATAAAAATGTGGTATTCACATTTCTTCCCTCCTTCTATAATTTCTGCCATGAAAAAAATTTTAAAATTACTAGTATCATAAAATAATTTGAATATTCTAAAATTAAGTGTAGGTTTCTGAACTTTATCTCAGCCCCACACTACAGTGTCATACAGGTATATATTTATGACATAGATAGATTTAATCAAAATAATAATAATTTATAAAATATCAGTCATATTCAAGTGTCAATTGCTACTTAACACCCAGGCTTACATTTCTGGTAAAGGTTGTTTTCTTGAATGCCTGAGAGATGAAAGATTGAAATCCTTAGTTCTAGGAATTGCATTTTTTATGGTTCCTGGAGATGTCTCCCTGAGGACCCAGAACATGATGGCATGCTTTTGAAATAAAACGCTGTCTACTTAATAAGCATGCTGCCCTTTCATATTTTAAGATATCTAAACAGTATTTGCATTTCCCCACTCTGGTAAAACTTCTGACAAACATCTCAAGCCATCAGGTAAATAAGAGAAATGACTGTTCCCTTACTTTATGAGAAAGGTGTTTTTTGATGTTTAAAGTACCATATTCCATTTAAGGAGATCATTATGGCAATGCTGGACAGACTTAATGAATGTTTTACTTTGATCCTTGAGATTTGATGTCAGGAATATCAGATCTCGAAAAAAGCAGCCCGATTTTGATTTGTATTCATCACATGTTTGTAAAAGGAATGGAGGATGAATAGCTGTGCCTTTGAAGGAGGGGAGCTGAAGAAGAAAAAGATGCATATTTTAACTAGCAGCCCTTTGGTAAAACGTGAGCACGCGTTAACCGAACAGATATGGCCATTCCATCTGCCATGTTCCACCTCTGCTGGGCCCAGCAGATGTATCTGTATTGACTTGGATCAGGCTTTAGAAACAAAATAGACATCAGCTCTGCCATACAAATTTTGAGTCCCTTTTCCATGCAGTCTGTTTTGTTGCTTGAAGAGATCTAAGTATGCAGGTCAGATATTTCTCCTGGTTTGGAAAGTTATTCATATGGTTGTGATGCTTTGGGATCTTTTTATTATTTTGACAAAGTAGTTGATGATCCAACACAAGAGATCTTTTCCTGTTCTTTAATTAGTTTGTGAAGCTGAATGAGTAGGAGTGAGGTGGTCAATGGAAGAAGGCTGAGTGTACTTGTCATAAGCTTCTAGGCTGATTTTTTTTACAGGGAAAGTTTAAAATTTTCAGTCACCAGATGTGGTGCATTGTCTCACAACCAACTTAATAACTATGGTTGCTTAGATGGTTTTACTACCTTTTGTGCCTTGTCAAACTAAATTACTTACAATTTTTCTGCATGTATGGAAAAATATTTTTTTAGCTTTAGAGCTAGAAAGCATTGAGCTCATTAAAAATTGAAATAATTTATTATACTTCACAATTAAACTGTAATGCCTAAGAAATTGAAGCTTTAAGAAAATTATTATTCTAATATCTTTTCATGTTGGTTGCTGAAATAGTCTAGTTTCACAAAAATCTCCTCAGAAAAGGAAGCCAGCCCTTAAATTACTGTTAGCAATGTACAAAGAATTTCATCCCAACCAGTTTTAATAGGAAGGTCTCAAAAGCAAGCAGTCACTGAAACTGATAATAGCAGTTCATTACTTTGAATGGAAGGAAATATATTCCTATTGTGAAGAGGACCACCTTTGGAACACGGGCAAAGAACACGTGGGGAAATGATATTTCTTTTTCTGGAGGTTGCTTTTGCCATCTTTAGGTACTTTTGTTATGAAATTTGTATGTCTTCCAGATGTGGGGGCTTGAGAGGACTATTTTCAGTGGTTCTATTTTCATCTTCTCACTTAGGACTGGAAAGGAGAGAATGCACTGCCTTCTCTCTGCTGTCTCTGAAAACTGCTTAAGACAGGGAAGAGCTGAACAGTGCATAGAAAAACAGAGGTGAGCTTTTGTAAAAGAGGGTGAAAAATGAGAGGAAGGGGGAAAAAGAAGAGCATACAGGAATGAACATAATTGCTGAAGAGCAAAATCAAATTTAAATTATGAAAAAATTATCAGAATTTCTTTGCTGTCTATGAAATAAGACATATAGTTAGAAGGAGCAATAGCTGACTTGTCTCTCACATGGAAAAAGCCTGTGCAATGCTTTCAATGTAGCGATCTGATTTCTGTGTTCTCTACAATGCCCTCATACGTTGTGAAGTAGGTGTAATTATTGATTTAACTGTGCAGTTGAACAGCTTGGTAGATAAAACATTCAGGCCTCTTGAACTTTCTCAGGTCTTTATCTCCAGGAACACTCTATCAGAAATTTTGTTAGCTCTTGGGGAAAGATGAAGATACACAAACAAAAGTATGCTGATTTATTTGTGAAGAATTATTCAGTTGTGAGTCAGTGCTTGTAGCTGGAGGTATGTTTCCATAATAAGACATGCCATACTATTTGTACTCCATCCAGCTGGCCCATTGGAGCACAGTATTTTATGTAATTATTGCATAAATTTTTAAAGATAAAACATGTAAATGAACCTGAGTGATAGTAATAGATGATTTTAATTACCCAGACACAGACAAGATTGCATTAAGTAGAGGAAATATATTTCTAAATCTGGAATGAGAGTGCTTTCTAATTCAATCTGGACATCAGCTGACAGGCAAAGAAACAAGGCTGTGTTTGAATGTAACTTGGAGAGGAGGTTGACAAAATAATGTTAGGGAACAATTTGGGCTTCAGTATATTAGCTGGGGTCACCAATACTCTGCAAAGGGAATTAAAATGACAATCGAAGCTACAGAGAGGAGCAAATAGGAGGACTCCAATGATCAGCTTCAAAATAGCAAACTGGGATACCACATAAGGCAAATTAAAAAAAGCATAAAAGAGAAAGACTATAGAAACCAAGAGGGCTAAAACGATAACTAAAGCAATAACTGAAATTGATATATGGCTTGCCTTACACCTGGTTGTACTCTGACTTGTCAGAGGATGAGCAAATAACCCCTTCTTCAAATGTAGGATGAAACTCTTTCATCTGTCTGGAACTCATAGAGATCTGCTGACCACTGAAGGCAGAAGAACAGGTATGTTTTTACAATCCATAAAGACTGACATCCCTCCACCCCTTCTACTTTTGCAGTTAGACTCCTACTTGGAAGAGCTCTTCCAATTCCCACTCAGTGCTCAAGTCTTGGTTCAAATGTATTTATTTTCCCTTTTCCCTTGCTTGTGTTCTCTGCACATTTCAGCACTGTGGGTGCTACAGAGCACTAAGAACATAAAATCCAGATCCAGGATCCAGACCTGAAAGGGAACATGCCCAAAATCCACTCAAAAGATGGAAACCTGAAGAAAGTTTACCAATATTGTTGACATGGACACACAAACCAAAAATACTAAGGGAGTTAAACACCCTTATTTCTCTGTCCCAAGAAAGCTGAAGAAAACAGCAAGGTAATGAACCTATCTAGCAATTAAAGAGCATGGCTGGGAACTTCGTGACAGTTGCGTTGGTAATGTTGCTGACAGTCTGAATTATTTCTTTCCTTCAGCATTTACAAAAGGATCTGAAGGTCACATTTCTGTGACTAGGATACATTTTCCTGGGGGAAAATGAAATGTTAAAAGGCTTTATGATTATACCAGAGCAGATAGGCAATTGGATGTATTAAAAGTTGACAGACAGCAGGTCCTTATGAATTATATCTCAGAATTCAGAATTCAAAAAGAAGTGGCAATGAAAACAGCAAAAGCCTTTAGCTGCTGAATTTTGATAGGTCACCACAGACAACAGCAGAGGGTAGAAGGAGCCGCAAAAGCCAGACGCATGATGAAATGCAACAATACTGAGTAAGAATTAACTGGGACAAAGAAAGAGGCAAGCCAGATCTGTGTTTGGCTTGAGCAGAAGGTATAGGAAATGTTGTTCAGGGAAGAAGGCAGAAAAGCCTGTAATGAAAAAACCAAGGAATGACTGTCAAAAGAGTGAGGAAAATGTGATAGCTAGGGAAACCATGAAAAAGTTTGAACCAAGGAATGGCTTGAGTTTTCCGGTCCTACGCACTCATCTCAGTCCCAGGTCAGCCTTCCACTGAATGAAAGTCAGAGCAGAAGGATGGAAGTGGTCCTTACAGAGGTAATAAAACTAATCCCTGTCCTCTTCTTGCCATTGCTCTTCATGGTTTCTGTGCTGTGCTCAAACTCTCACTCTTGAAACACCTCAATCTGAAAGTGGAATGAATCAGTTGACTTCAGTTGACCATATTGCAAGTTACTTGCACCACTTCCATGTCTGAAAGTACTTACCATCCTAAGAACCCTGGGGAGGCACTGGGTGAGTGGAAAGAGCATTTTGTTTAACTAGGAGAGTAGGGGCAGGTTCCACCAGCATTTCTTGATAGTGCCTCTGCTTGAGAGTTATTTGGAAGAATGAGGGTTATGGTAAGAGCAGAAGATTGAATTGATGCAATTAAGCATGCTGTCATAATGATCATCTTATGATGGAGAAGAATCATCTCTTTCCCAGCATTAACTACAAATAGTACAGGGGATAATGACCAGTCCTTTAGGCCTCTTTCTACTCTAGTGTGTGATGTATGATACCTTTTCCCTTTGATTTACTCTCATTCCTTTTAATCTCATTATCACTGTCTTATGGCAGCACGTAACGACTCTGCCAAGATACCAGGTTCTGTAAAAGAAACAAGGAAGAAACACGTTGTTTTGCAGTTATAAGATCTATCCGGCTGGATGGACAAAATGGGAGGGAAACAGCTCCCAGGAGTAAAACAGAGATAATACTGAGGTACAGAGAAAATAAATGATTTGCATATGTCATGAAGGGAGTTAACAGAGGAGGTTCAGATCGGGTAGGGATGAGCAGAAGAGCTAATTTCAATGCCTTATTCAGCAGTGGGGTCCAGATTTATCCCAAATCATGGTGAATAACACAAATGATGTAATAAATAACAATGACAAATAAAGCTATGCAGGAATTTATGGAGATATTTTTCCTATTTGCATTTTTATGTCTTTTTAAAAGCAATTTTTGTTATTAAAAAAAAGTTTGCAAGAAAATTCTGAAGAGCATTTTATTTGGTTGAAGAGACAGAAAAAAAAGCTATTAGCAGGAGCTGAGTAGTTTAACTAACTGCTTTTAAGTCAAAAGAATCCTTAATTCTAGTATTACTTGAAGAACTTATTTTGTGACATTCCATAAATCATCTGATTTCCTCACATCTCCACCAACCCTAGTGAAAAATAGGAATAAGAACAGGATCTCACTTAGAAACAGATTTCACAATTGATCTGTCTTCCCTTCAAAAGTGAACTATGGAAATAAGAATAATGACTATTTTGTAAATACTGGGAAGAAAATATGGAAGCAAGATGAAATAAGGGAAATGCCTGGATTCTGTAACCCACTTTGACAACGATCCAAGAGTAAACAAACTCCAAGTATCTAGCAAGAATTAGCACATCCATTATGAGTTTAAACAATGGGCACAATTGTGTTCATTGCTACAGCCACCTAAGTCTGTTTTACACTCCAACTCTTGACTGCAGCCATCCTGAGCAATGACAGACCAAGAATCTTAAAAAGTAAGGGAACTCAGCCTGGCTGTAAGCTGCTGCAAACTGAACCCCTTGAGTTATATTCCAGGTTTTGCACTTGATCTGCTCTGTCAAGAGGGAATTTTGGCTCATTTACTCAATATTTAAGAAAATGCACTAGGAACCTGCTCAGGAATTTTGCATATACTGCTCAGTAAGACCAGATAAAGCAACTCTTTTTTTTAATGCACAATTTAACAGCAATGTTATTTTATACCTTGGTCTAAACTGTGGCTGACAAATACTGTAAATAGAACCACTTGAAAATGCTGTAAAACTCTCAAATAATCAATCAGTTCAGCTGTGAATCTGAGGAAGTCTGTTTGACCAATTATATTTTTAAAAAACATTAAGCAGTAAAAGGCAACCTTATTTGAGCTGAAAAGCAGAGAAAAAACCAAGTGAAATTCTCCTAATTTTGTTATTATTTTCACCCAAAGAGGGTATTCTTAATCCAAAATGGAGTATATTTGTTCCTCATTGGCTAAAAGAATGTCACTTCTTTACATATATTTGCCTTACACAGCTGTATGGTTTGCCTGGATACAGTAACTCAGTTACTTCTCATTATTTTGTTTATCATTTTCATTCAAAACCTGACATCCAGTTTTATGCCAGGAGCAACTTCTCTAAGAATAGCAATGAATGCGGAGTGTCAACCATTAACAAAAAAATCAAAACAAACAAACAAACAAAAAACCCAAAGGAAATACCCCCCAACAAACCAACCAGCAGTTCTGCCAGGTCCTGTCATTGTTCTGGTCTCCATGTGAAGAACTGGTTATTCCTTCTCATCCTTATCTGCATCCATTGATACACTTGGTTAGAGTATAACAGTACATAAAGCTTCAACAGCTTGGTTTGTTGCATGTTTCTTAAGATGGGAGCTGTTGAGTTAGAAAAATATAAGGCATCAGAAAGCCTCAAAACAGTTGCTGAAAACCAAAAACTCCATCTGTCAGTAAGCAAGCAAAGTGGAAGGGAAAGTAAAATTACTAAGCTTATCTCCAAAATTTAGCTTGATCTATGTTTAGTCACAAAGGCAATCCATTATGGTAGCATTAAACAAGAGAGTTTTGAGATTTTAAAAAAAGATTAGGCAATCCTTGGATTAGAAAAATCTGAGAAATTATAGGCAATACTATTCTTTCCTTCTGGGGAAGAGCATGTAACTGAATTATGGTGCCACTGTCCAGAATGTGTTTGTGTTCCTGCTGCAAATATTATTGAAAATATACTCCATGCCATTCCTGTGATCCACCAAAAGACCTGCCCACGTAACTGCATGCAACAATGACAATAGCTGCCTTCCTTGGATCCACTTCATGAGAGTTCGAGAAGTGCTGTCTCTCAAATGAATGGCGGTGTCTTTGTCTAAAATTCCCAGATTTGGATCAATATGAAGCCAAGAGCGCAGATGTAGTTTAATGTTTCCTTTCTATTGACTCACTTTTAGTCAGAGGGATTAAAACCTCCCTACAGGCATGTACAGGGCCAAGGGAAGCTTCTCTGGAAGCACACTGGCATGGGATGACTCCTGTGTTTCCCTCTGTCCACTCCAGGATTATTTAGGTGATTTTTCCTATCCTTTGTCAGGTCTGACTGTAGGAATGTCTCTTGATTTGAAACCTCAAGAAAATGGAGTCAGCAAGGACTACTAGGGTGATGGTGCAACTTCCATGGTAAATGCTCTTCAGGCTTACTCTTAGGTGATTGTCAAATGTGGATAGTTATTTTTATTTTCATTTTTACTTTTCCTGATTTTAATGAACTGGAAAGCATCCACTGAAACTTGATCATCACCATAACCACATCTTGGCTGAAGTTCTGCAGTTCTCAGAATCCAGTCTGGACAGGAAGATTTATAGTTTTCCATTTGAGACTCAAAAATGGTCTTCGAGAATTGAATACAGAGTCAGAAGTTCCCAGTGAATCTGGCCTGAATTTTGAAATTGAAGAAAGATTCCCCAAATACTTACACTCCTTGTAACATTAAACAACATTCACCAAAGCAATTCCTAAACACATAGAAATGATTAATAATTGCCATTTATAAACATATATATCCTGCTTTGAATACCTCATTTTGCCTGCATTATGTTATTGTTACTGTCCATTCTGCTGCTTCCTAGGCTATTGCTTTTATTTCCTGGGAATGGTGCTGGCCAGCTGAACTCAAGGTGTAGAAGAGTGTTGCATGTGGATTCTGGCTCAATTTTTTCTTTTTCCTGCTATGTTTGCCAAGAATTACACAGGCAAAAATGTCACTCACCTTGTCAACAAGGACAATCCTATTGCAATTGCAGATGAGGAAAAAAAGCATCTATTTGTTAGCATGGAAATATCAGAGAATGTTTCCTTCCTGCCCTGATCATTCAGTTCCATGATGCTATTGTTCACATCCAAAACCAAATGCACAGGTTTGGTGCAGCCATGTAGCATGAATGACTGAGAAAGGACGTGAGATGTCCAACCTCTAATCGCCAGCAAACTCCCTCAAAACAAGGTGAACAGGTTCAGATCCCAGCAAGGCTGACCTTGGCTCTCTAGAGCTAGGTACAAGACTAATATCCCAGATACCACCCCAGCATCATTGGATATCAAGTACATTTAGAGCCATGATGCCACTGTTACACTAGTCTATTACACATCACCAACAACATCCAGACCAAATTTTCAGGGTACAGCTGCAGCCTACGTTGTGCCTGTCTCAATGACAGGTTTATCAAAGTTCTCAAGTCAAGGATGATAACATAGCCTCACTTCACAGAGACTCCTACTCTTGAAGAGTGCCAGAAGGCTTGTGCTGATACTTGCATAGCCATTGTCCCCCAGCCTGGCAAGACAAATCGGTTGCATATATATGTACTTATGCAAGCATTTGCAATCTGTCTCTCTGGCAAGTATATTCTGCATTTCAGAATGGAAAGCCAAGAGTCCTGACAACTTTATCTACCAGTTTTTAAAACTTCAGACAGTTTAATGCCCTTATTTTAGATTAAAATCCTTTATCCAGGACTCCATATTCCATTCATTGCCCTCAGTACTCAGGATTCATCTGGAAAAATGGTGCTGGGCATGATTCTATCATTATGTGGTTCCTTGTTCTACCAGCCAGTGGTCTGCAATTCTCCACAAACCTCAGGAGCTTGCAAGGACATGGGCATAAATTGCACAATTCTCCCTCGGTAAATCTGAAATGATGCTTCCATACTCCTGCCTTGCATCTGTCTATTCAAGACATCTAGGGAGACACCGAGCAGCTGGAGCAGAGCCCAGGCTGCGGGCTGATCCTGTATGTGCAGCATTATATGTTGCTTTAGAGGCCAGCATTGCTGGCTCTGCAGAAATGTACTTACGACCATTAAAACAAAGCAAAACCCCAAAAAAGCCAGAAAAGGAGGCACATCTAACAATAGATCAAACCAAATAAATATGCCTTGAACAGCATTGTTTTCAATGGTCACCAGCTTATCAATGAATCACAAAAAGCTCCCAGTGAGCTGTGCCATACCGAGATGCTCCAAAACTCCCCAGCTCCTGTTCACTCGGCAGCTCCCAGAGAGGAATGGAACACAGTTGTGTGCTTTAATGACCTGACCCCCCCTAACACAGGTCCTGTTGCTGCTGGTCCTGCCACAAACCTGAAACAGAGACTTGCTTAAAAAATGTATATAAATCAGGCAGAAGTCCTCCGAGCTTCAGACCGCAGCCCATTACAGTCTGTAAGACAGGAGAAAGACATAAAATATGGGTTTGTTTGCCCATATCAATTGCCTTTTTATCTCCTGTCTTCCAGGCGCAAAGGCATTTGAAGTGATGTCAGTTTTGTTATGTACCTTCACAGTTTCATTGTAATAAATTATGTCTTTGACACATTTTTGTAAAGAATGAAAGAAAAGAAAAAACCCTTCCCAAACTCTTGTAGTCTCAGGTACAGAGAGATCACATGCATTCTGTTGATGATTTTTGACATCCAGAGAAATAATATAATTCAGTTGTCCTAAATGAGACATCAGAAGACACTCTTTAGACACCCCACGCTTTGCCATGCTGGTTGGCTGCAAGTTTAAGCCCTCTGCCCTGGTCTTTCCTACCTTGGACCCAAGGACAAAGCCTTTGGAAAGTTGCCAGAAGGATTGGAGCCTGTGGGAACTTGTGTGCACATCTCAACCACACCATGGCTCTCACCTTTACTCATGGCAGTGAAGAGATGCTGTGGATCTCATTATAGGAAGAAAGAGTTGAAGGGTCCATTCACCACATGAGTTTGAAGTCATTGTCTTCTCTGCCTGGCAGAAATTGCAAACATCTGAGAAAGCCCAGCAGAAAAGCCATGAGAGCAGGGGATGGCTGATGTCCCATACCTCCTGGTGCTCACTCATCCTGCAGCCATGAGAGGCATTCATACCTGCTGCCTCGCCACTGCTTGCTCAGTTGCAAAACCTATCTATCAGTGACACTCTCTGTGGGGGATTAATTAAAGTTTGTAAAGCACTTTGGATGTATAGTCAGAAGAAATGTCCTGGAGAAGCACAAGATATTTAATCCTTTGATAATATTTATTTGGCTGATGTATGCGCTAGAAGAGGAAGGAAAACCGGGGCACGTGTCTGTTTAAAAACATCCTTTCTCATTAAAAAGGGCCAAGCTAAATTAAAATGTCTGTGGAATGTGTTTCCTGTCAACCTCAGGCCTGGGGGAAAAGTACTGGAGGAGGATTTGCGTCTGTAGTTTGTGGCTATGTGAGCACAACTACAGGGCTTTCTATGACTTGTGAGACTGAGGCATGACTTCTTTCATTATTTGTGATAACTGCACACTGTTCATGCTTGCATTACTGTGTCATTTGGTTCAGCTACAGGAGGCATTAATTGCTTATCCAGATAAAACCAGTTTATGCTTCTTTTTGTCTGATTTTTTAAAATTTACGTAGAAGTGAGTGACTTTATGTTACTATGCAAGACCCAGCTGGAATCTTTCCTGAAGCCCCTGGTAAAAATTGGTGTGTGTTTTGTTTCACTATCTAAAAATCTTTAATCTTTCAAAACTGACATAAAATACATAGTTGCTCCTCGCACTTTATTAATCTTAATTTGTTGTGATCCCATATTTGCTGTTTTAAGAATCCTCCCAATCTAACTTCAAGACTCAAAGCCAGACCAACAGCCTATGGTGCAAACTTCACATCTGTATTGCGTTACGCTTGGCAGGAGAGATAGGTGGACTCATTTACTAGAGCTCAGCATGGGGTGAGGGTTCAGAGGTTATCATTCCTGATGGCTTACATCTTTACAGATGTTTTCCCTTTATGAACAACAGTACCACTTGTCAGTCACAGCTCAAACCTAAAAACCAGATGCCTATATCTTCTTTCCATAATTATTTCCATGTTTTACAGAGTCCCTTTTTTAGGGTTTGGTAGTGGGGAAATGATTACAGATTTACGGTTGCAAGAGATTAGTTAACATTTTAAATGTGTGTGGAATATGACAAACCAAAATAATAGTGAAAAATATAATCATAGTCAAAACGTATGTGAAACCTTATCTGCAACAATCTTGACTTAATATTAAAGCCTGTATCATATTTTTCCAGTCTTGCCACTGTGGGAATACCGAATGCACACATGTAATATACATTGCTATAGAATTGATTATCTAGATGATATATTACAGTAATACCTAAATTCGACTGGCTCAGATTTAGGTACATGACTCATTAGAGTAGTGACCTTTAGTTTAGTCCTGGTTTGGTTTGGTTTCTCTAACCAGTTACAAAAAACCTGAAGAGCAACACCCGGGTAAGATCAAAAGGCATTTAAGAGAGGGAACCTCATAACGAGAGGTCATTTACCCTATAAGACAATTAAGAAATGGACTTACATTTTTCTCCTGAGCAGAACAGATTGCTTGCAGTGAGTAAGGATATTTGTGTTACAAATCCAGCCTCAATCTAAAGAAGAGCTCCTATGATCACTTTTTCTGCAGTAACTTTCATCCAACAGAGAAAAGTTCGCTTCTGGTCACTGGGAAAATTGAGTTGTTTGGAAAATACAGAGATTGCTTCAGATTACAAAGAACAGGTCACAAAAATGCAAGTCTTTTAAAGGGTTTACCCTTTTCAACTAATCTTCAATAATCAACTGCATACAAACTCCTTGGCATCGGGAGCATGAGATAGATCAGTGGTGTGAATTTTACACAAAGTGGGTATTACTTTGCAGAGCAACAGACTTGGAAGTCGCACAAGACCAGTTACCACACCTTAACTAAGTGGAAAATCTTAAATTCTTTCCCTTAAATGAATAGATATTATCTGACCACTTCTTATTTAAATATTTAATTTATAGTCATCCTTTTTTTTTTTTTGTAATACTAGAAAGAAATGTACTTTTTGTCTGCATATGGTTTTCAAATTCTAGCTGTGATTATATATGCCTAAGTTCTTTATAATAAAGAGTACCTACGGTGACACAGACTTGAAATCTGCATTATGCGTCTGGAAAGACTGAGTGGGGATGGGTGTCTTGTCACAGGCAATAAAAAATGTCAGTGGCGCATGTTTGTGTGTAGTCTGTGAATGCTGTTTGATGTACTTATCAGCTCCTTCCTACAATATGTCGTAGTTACGGAGCAGCACAGCTTGGCTATTGATGGGTAAAAGAAGCAGAAGATAAGAGAATAGGCAGACAGTGATTTGGATTCTGCAGATGATATTTTGCAGGTTGGAAAGGACAAAGACAATCTGCAAGCACCAGCAGCTGAGACAGACTCAATAGGAGATAATTCTGAGCTTGAGACAGAGAAAAAAACATATGCACAGAAAACCATGCAAATCAAGTCTAAATGGTGGGGCATTTGACAATAAGGCAGAAAATGACGGAGTTGGAGGTTGTTCCATTTTTTTCAACATCAGCTTATTGTTGGACTGATAAACTATTAACCTCTTGAGGGGGGAAAAACACAGAAATGGAGCATTCTGGTATAAGGCAAACATATAGGAAAGAGGGAGGACTGAATAATGGTCCCTCTGAATGTCATCATTGACGTCCCTGAGTCCTCTGAGAAAATCACAAGTGGATAAGAAGAAGCCTGTTGGAGGAAGGCAGTGGGGGCATTTTCCAGTATTTAAGGGTGAGAGACTCTTTTTTCCACTTCACCATTTCCAGTCGAGTGCTGTGAATTCTGTGAATATTTAAATCTTAAAAAAAACAACAACCAACCAACCAAAAGAACCCCAAATGAATAAGCAAACAAACCAAACAGCACAAAAGCGGTAAGACTGTTTTATGCCTGCATCCCTCTAACATGCCTGGGGCACTTTCCCTTGGAGTAGATGCTGATCAGATGAAGGCGGCCAAATGGAGCTACCAGCCATTTCTTTGTCACTGCAACATCCTGCAGGAGAGTGTAATACTTGTGGATAGAGATGATGACCAGCTCTGGCACCATGCCATAAAACTGTCAAATTATCTTGAGAGAGGATGGTAACGAATGTGTATCACTGCTACATGTGATTTGCTTTTAAGCAGGTAGGTAGGGCTGTGACTACACGCCATCAGATCACGAACAAAAGGAGAGATATCCAATTTTCTACCTTGCTAAGGAAATGAATAGTTTTAATGATAGCTGAAGACTTTCAGTTTGCCCTTCCTTTTGTAATCTTCCTCAATTGTTTCCTTTAAGTTCAGCAAATCTAATTCTCTAGTCCATAACATCAATGCTGTGCTGGTATAATTCATCAATGTTTTTTTGAGAATCTGTGTTTTCTTTTAGTGTTGTGGAAGGAAAAATCTTCAATATTCAAAATCTCCTCTGGCAATGAGATAAGTGGGATACATCATTTTACATCACGTCCGCTCAATTACTGGAATGTCTTCTGCAAGAAGAACTTGGGTTAGGGACCCCTTTCATAATCCGTGCTGCATCCAAAATTTCTTCCCCACTTCCACATAGAGGTTTTACTGATTTCAGCAGTGCTTAGAAAAGAATATGGGACTGGTGCAAATAAAAGGACAGAGGGAGAGATTGCTGCAGGAGCAAATACTGCGTTCATCAGCAGAAGGTTCTGTTGTCCAAAAGCTATGGGTATGCAGGACTGCATAAACTTTTATTCACATCTTATTCACAACATCACTACTGATACCGGTTGTGGAAGTAATAAGATCCCACCTCCAAATGAAAGCACAGTACTCAAATACATACTTAGGAAAGAGGCCTAAAATATAGATTTTAGAATAGAATCAGATGGTGCAGCTCAAATAAGAAGAAAAACTGTGTGCAATCAGTTCTGTCTATATTTACAGCCTTCTGCACTTCTGAGTACATTCTCCATTGTGCTGATATAGTTTAAGTATTTAAATATAGGGATTTCTTACAAAGATGGCTTTCTGCTATTGCAAACTGACCTTAAGCGCTGTACATTAAAGAGTAAAGTTAAAAAATGTGTGCATTAAGGATACTTTCAGTACATAGTGCATGTCTTCTGAATACTTTTCATTTAGTTCTGATTAAAAGCATTTCACAACCAAGACAACTTTATGGGTTTATGACTTACTGACCATCCTGTTACTATGTAACATAGGTAATTGGCATTCTCCTTGCTTTAATCTCTGATGTTTGATTCTGCTAAATCTTTAAAATATGTTTTTGGCTGCATCACCCTGTAAGTCGTTAAAATACTGTCTCCTCAAATGCTTTTCTTTTTCAGTTTTATTAAGTTCTGTTTAACAAATACATGCAAGGAGTGGAGAGAAGGGAGAATGCATGAAATATTCATAATGACCAATATGATCCAGTCAATAGATAGGGCTTGTTAAGCTAAAAGCTTGTTTTACAAGGCATTCAAGACCTGCTTCTCAGCTGGGACAGTCTGAAATATCTCTGTGTAGATCATGTTTTCCCATTGTTTTTTCCAATAGTGACAGAGGCAGAGCCAACAGAAGGAGGAAAAAATTTTCCCTTTTTATCTAGTGTTTGTCTGCAATAGTCAGGAGAAGAAAGTCCCTTCTGGAGCTCCTGCACACTGACTTTGGATGCTAAAACATTGTTTGGAAGAGATGCACAAAAAATGTGGAAAGGGCCAAAGTAATTCAAAGCAAGCATTTGTTTCTATGCATTTGTGCACACCTCAACTGTTGGAGCTGGCTGTGGGGCCTGTGACTCTCTCAGGGGCAGTGCCGTTTGGGTCTGGCCATGGAAATGACAGAGGCCATGAATATGGGTAGAGGTCTGTGCAACAACCACAAGTAAACCTCTTAAGAAAAAAGTTTGGGGGGGTATGTGGAGGTTTTAAAAATGTAGTGAGAGCTGGAGAAGGACCTGGATGCAGCACAATTGGGTCATAGGGTATCCTGCTTTGTCCAGAAGAGTTTGTACAGCACATCTTGCTCCCTCAAAGGCTCTCGGGACAGCTTAAACCTCAGCTTTTCACTGAGACAAAGGCATCTCCCTTTACAGCCAGAGACAAGAGGAGTTAGTTTGTTTGCACAGTGTCAGAAAACAGATGTCGATTCCAGATCCTCAGTCTGTATCCTTTAAAAATCCAACGATTAACCTTGTACTTCTGGGGGTGTCTGTGTCACAGACAGATCCTCCCAAGGTGGCAGGGAATGATTTGGGCAGGCAGTGGGTCTCTTGCAGTGCTGTCTGCTTTCAAGGGCTGCTGAACCCTGCACATGACAGAGAGCTTGGACCAGGCAGTGGTCAGCTTCACTTCATCATCCCTATGCTTCATATAAACTTTGAGTGGAAAAGGGGAAACACAGAATCTGTGTATTATTTTTTTGGCTGGAAATGGGAGTGAAATCCTTATGGAGTTTATAAGTATGCTGTGAAGGCAATGGGAAATGGTGAGGGATGTTAGAGGGATTTCCATACATGCTCATTTCTATACATTTCAGTCAAAAGGACATAATTGTGGGAGACTTTCCTCATTCAAACAAGTAAGGGGTTCGTTGTCACTGATAAGCTTGTGGTGGCTTCTGGAAATTCTTTACCAAAAAAGTGAAGTCTCAAAGAAAATATTCTGTGACATTAGGTGTCTGTGGTTTTGTGCCTTTTGAGAGCCTGCTATTTGTGTAGGACAAAATGTCAATTAATGCCATTCCTGTAACATGTCGCTAGAGGGACATGAAAACATGGAATAGATTAGCTCCTGTTGTTCTTAGTTATTGTTCTTTAATGTGGAAAAACACAACAGGGATGATTTAGGGCTTTACCTTCTCTAACTGAATGAAAGAGCTTTAAAACATGATCTTAGTACTGCTTGATGCTTGTTTAAAACAAAAAAGAAAACACAGACTAGGGCTGAAGATAAAGTAACTGTATACTGGCACACCAGCAAGTCTTCAATGTAAGATACAAAGAAATGTGTCTTTGACAGTTCTATGGAAATTAAATTTCTAATACCAGATATTTAGTTTGGGCTTACCCACACATGCACATATTTCTTTTCATAGTGTAGATAAATAGTATTAGACCTACTTTGAGTTCAAAGAGTGAGCTCTAACTATGAAGTTTTCATTGTTGCCTTTGGATTTTTTGGCTTTCATGTGGGAAAAGGAGGCTTTCTCATGGGCTGCTGCAGAAATGCTGCTGTGAACTTCTGTGGGGCAGCAATGCAATGGCTTCTTAGCAGCGACTGTTATCATCCTTGTTGACTGTCATCATCCTTATCTCGCATCAGGCCAATGAGTCCACGCTTCAGTCATTCACAGCCATCCGATCAGGACCATCGTGGTGCTGGTCTGAGAGGGTAGGCAGCAGCTGCAATGGCTGTCCCCAGGTGTTTGAAACCTGTTGCTTTCCAAACCAGACCTGTGATGACTGCTTGCACGATGCCACATGTGCCTGGCAGGGTGCCACAGGTGCCCTGGAATACTGTCCAGACTTCAAGTTTGCAAATACAGCAGGAACACAGCCCAGGGAAACTTGCTGGTTTAAGCTTAATGATATTGCGCTTCACAATTGTCCTGAAATAAACCTATGGGCACTAAAGCTGTGTGCAATCAAAAATTGGTAGTAACCAGGTTTAAGTTACAAGTAATTTGAAGGGAAGTGTCACAACTCCCTAAAACATCTTTTTCATAGAATCAGAACCCCAGACTGGTTTGGGCTGGAAGGAACCTCAAAGCTCACCTAGTCCCAGACCCCTGCCATGGGCAGGGACACCCTCCACTAGCCCAGGCTGCCCAAAGCCCCATCCAAAGTGGCCTTGAACACTGCCAGAGATCCAGGGGCAGCCCCAGCTTCTCTGGGCACCCTATGCCAGGGCTTCACCCCCCCCTCACAGGGAAGAATTTCTTCCTTGTATCTAATCTAAATCTCCCCTTCTTCAGTTTAAGGCCATTATGCATTGTCCTGTAACTACACAGCCTTGTAACCAACCCCTCTCCATGTTTGCTGTAGTCCCTTTAGGTACTGGAAAGCTGCTGTAAGATCTCCCCAGGCTGAACAAGCTCAACTCTCTCAGCCTGTCCACCGGAGAGGTGCCCCCGCCCTCTGATCATCTTTGTGGTCTCCTCTGGACTCACCCAAACAGGTCCATGTCAGTCTTGTACTTGAAACCCCAGAGCTGGATGCCATAGAGCCAGGTGGGATTTCAAAATAGCAGAGTAGAGGGGCAGAATCACCTCCCTTGACCTGCTGTTTTCGTGACAGCCACCAAGAGAGCATAGCTGAGAGGTGCTCTCGTGCCTAGCCTGGTTTCCAGACAGCTGCAAGCACATTTTGCCTCTGCCTAGCTCAGAGACACAAGACTTGAAGACGTTTTGCATGCACCCTTTGCCTCCAAGTATCCACTACAGCCTTGGCTGTCCAAAGCTACCTCCAGGAATCCCTGTAAGGTGAAGGCATTCAAAATGCATCAAACACACCTGGGGGACTGAAAGAGTGTGCTGGTGACACCCACATCTCCATCATCCCCTGGCTCTGCTCCAGGAGGGGAATTTTACTTACACACCATTTGACCACAGCAACAGCAAGGGAGCTCGGTATTGTTTTTCCTTCCAAACAACCCTTTGGGTGGCTTTTGTTTTGCATGGAGTAATTAAGGAGAGGAAGCTGAGCCCTTTCCCTTCATGCCTTTGTTTCGCCTGCGTATCACATTACAGGTGCAGGGGTCATCGTGTGAGCATGTTAAAAAATTAGTGGCAATAAATAGCTCCAGAAGAGGATTTGTGTTACTGCTGTTTCGGTGGAAAACTAGACAGATGCTGGCCTTTTTTTTTTTTTAAACTCTTTTCTGGCTTGTTTTTATTTATTTTATTTTTAAAGAATGTGAAGACTCAGGAGAGTGTTTAGGTTTAGTTTGTCCCTCATTAACTCTTGAAGGGTTACACATGCAGCGTGATTAGTTACATGTTGTACCTGTCACTGCTCTGCCCTTTGTTCAGTTTAGGTAAAATATAGCAGTACCTCATTCCAGTAAATGAGGTACAGTTTACCTAGAGTAAAATGTGCAAATTCCTACAGAAAGTGCAATAATTGCAATTGATTTACTCTTCTATGGGGAAATAACGTCTGTCTCAAACAATAACATCAGCTTTTTCTTAATTGCATTACGTTAATATCATATTAATCTGTATTCGTATCCACACACAAAGCTGTGAAGCACATTTGGGCTGTAGGGGGTTTTTTCCTACCCTAATGACACACAAAACTCTCAAAAGATGCTACCAAGTCTGGGAAGTCCCTTTTCACCCATTTCAGAGTGGAAAGACAAAAGAAAATGAAAAAAACAAAATAAAATACTGGCCTGTCATCAAGGAAGCCCCATCTCACCTACCATAGCCCACAGCTTTTACGTTTATTTTTGTTGTTAATCCAGTGGTGGGGATGATTCCATATTAATGATGTGTGGGAGCTCTGGACTTTTTCTTATTCCTGTCGCAGAGCATCTGCTTTCAACAAATTATTTTTATGCACATATGTGACCTTTTGGCTGCCTACACTTAAGTCCACCTGTCAGGATGGCATCGTGCCTCCTCATGACTATGGGCATAAAGGAAAGCTGCCTCTGTGGCCCCATAAATTTCATTCTGTGGCAGAATAACTCCATCTTCTCCTAACCATGTGGTGCATGCATGTGGGTCCTGGCTTCAGAGGGCAACCAGCCACTCAATTTCGAGGTGACACTAGTCCCAGATAGCTTTCTGAGATGTCTGAGGGGATGTGGTGGCTGATTTGAGTTGGCACTGAGATGCCCTGGCATGGCAGCTCCCAGGCTGCAGGATCACTACAAAACCCAGCCGCAGAGATAGCTGGCTCCTTTGAGGGGGGAGGTTGTAGCAAATCTGTGACTCGGCCTGTAACACCAACACTTTTCAACAGAGATAAAATTCTGGACACTTTTCTCATTCCTGAGATCAGCCTATGTACCTTGTGAAAAGCATTTTCCTGTGTACCTGTGCAGTGTCCTTCAAAATAGATCTATCTCGTTGAGATTGCTTGATTTTTATTTGGAGTGGATGAATTTCAGTTCAGAGGCAAAAATCCCAAAGTGTCTGATGTTGTCAAAACACCAAATTTCACAGATTAGTATCTGGCATAAAGGCATTTTTTCTTGTGGTTTTTTTTCCCCCACATTTTCTCACTGTGAGACGGCTGTTCAAAAGGCAGGTTTTGTTTTTCAACTTTTAGGCAATTGGACACATTTGCTTACTTGGAACACAGTAAGATGAGCTCTCCAAAGTGACTTCATCTTTCATTTTTTGTACAATTTATACCTGTTCTATTTCAAACTGGAAAAGAAGTCAAAAATGACAGAATTCCTTATGAGGCAGTAAGTCTCATTGCTCTTCTGCTTTGGCTGGGTTCAAAACATCACAGGGAGAATTTTCCAGGAAGGTTATTTGTAATGTTTTGAATATGGAAACATTTCAATGTTTTCAACCTGCAGTGTGTGGAAACAAACAGGGGAACGAAACATTTCCATGGTTTTTTGGTAACTGAAACAGCAGGTGCTAGACCCATGAATTATGAAAGGGGAATGGGGAATTAAACTACTTTTCATCATATAACACTCAAGGAGACAGTCAGTGGACTGCCCCAAGAGCAGCTAGCGCAACACGGAGAAGCATTTTTTCACACCCTGCACTAATTCCACAGGGGAACTTTTTGACACAGGATGTTGTGGAGGCCAAAAGTACAAATGGATTCAAAGTGGGATCAACAAATTTGATGTAGGAGGTCTATCAGGGACAATTATGATATTCTGGATGTTACTTCCAGCTCAGGAAGTCCCTGAACTACAGGCGGTTCCTGTATTTCCTCTGCTTCCTATAGTTTTTCCTTAATTGTCTGCTGCTGTTGAAGGAAGGATAATAGGTTAGAGGGCCCTTGGTCTGACCTTGTCCTTGTGTTGTTGGCTAGTCAGAGAACATGGATAACCATGGCGTCCTCATGCAAATGGAGAGTATAAGAGGAGACTGAAGGAAACGAGACAAAGCAAACAAAAAAAAAATCACATACTTGGTTTACATATCTTACAAAGTACTGTATTTTATACTTTTGAAAAGTATACATATTTCAACCAACTTCACTTACCAGTCTCAGTGCCACCTGAGGACACTGAGCAGGGACTCCATACTAAGACCTTGTTAGGAAAGAGAAAACTACACATCAGAGACAGAGGAGAGAGAAGAAAAGCAAGATGAAGATTTTAAGATGTTGTGAACAGAGAGGGCCCCATTTGGCAGCTCTTTAATGCTTATCTTAATATTGCATTTGGCACCCTGTTACCATAGTGATTGGCAGCTGATTGACAGGATTACGTAATGGAGCTGTATCTGCAGAGCAAAAGCCATATTTTCAGGGAAAACATCACTTTGCTTCTGGAGATGGGACCAACACACAGTATGCTTGGGTCAAGGGAGGATTTTGAACAGAATCTTCTGTTTAAGGAACCAAATATTAACAGTTCCTTCCTACTGAAACTCAAGTAAAAGACAAATAGTCATCAGGATTTTGAGGCTGTCTAGACATATCATCTTCAGGACCATCTGACAGGCCCTGTGGCAACTGCCAGGCTGGCAGCACGGAGCAGCGGGGAGGTAGCACCCCAGCCTTAGGGATCTCTGATTTAAATGTAGGCCTAAAAACATTGCTTTCAGAAATGTCTCAGAAGAAAAAGTTCTAAATAAGTATACTGGTAATACAATGCGAGGAACAGGTGGAAATCACAGCAATTCTCTTTAAAATTGTCTGGTTTTATTAACAGGCACAGTGGTGGGCATGATCCAGCCTTGAAGGGCAAATTAGGTGGTTTGACAATTTGCCCGCAGGACATTTACCACGTCAGTAACAAGGATCTCACTCCTAGCAGTGCTGTTTCAAACCTAGCACTTATACAATACCCCTTGATTTTTAAGAATATGGGGCTTGTCGCTGATCAAATAGATAATCCCAGGATTTGCTCACGTATCAGTGGGATTCATGTGCACAGTGAGGGACTTTTGTTTGATTGGATTAAAGGGGGTGAGGTCCTTCAAGGACTGAGCCCACAGATAATATGGCTGGAGTGCACCTGATGGCTCCCAGTCCTGAAGAAGACACTCCCTAACCCCTTTTCCTTCACAGGAGATCTGATCCTGAACTGACTTCTGTCCTGTGTAATCAGGCTGTGTAAATCAGGCCATAACGAGTGGCCAGAAAACAATGCCAGATTTCCCAACACTCACACTTAAAAGTAGGGCATCCAGGAACTCTCCCTTACCTGGAAAAGCTCAGAGCAACACAGTAATAGCCCTTCTGTCTGCAGATGTTGGACCCTGGCTGGCTGCAGTGACAGAAGGTGTTAGAGGGTGGTCATACAACCCAGTTGCCAATACCCAAGGTACCTTCTCAACTGCTCAGCAGAATTCACATCCTATTCCTAGCTGCTGTCTGGAGAAGAAGTTGTCCTCTATGGCTCCAGAGACAGCCTCAACACTGGTTTTCCTTACAGCAAAGCTAGCCTCCAGTGGAGCAGATGTCGTCTCCCCCTGGTTTCTGAACAAACATGTACTTTCCCTTTCCCAGACTGTATGAAACACACCACTAATTATACACTAGATAAATGTCCAAGGTATTGCAAAGCTAAGGAAGGCTCCATTGAAGAGTGCAGGTACATGAAGAGAGCACATACATAAATGCATGTTTGGGTGCACATCCCTTATGAAACATAGCACAGACGTTATCCACGCATCGATCAGAGACACCGCGAGTGATTGAGGGGGCTTGGATCCACTCTGGGCACGTGTGTCTGACTAAGTGGTGTTAAAGGCCCTCTTTCTCCATAACAGCAACTTGACTGAGTTGCAAGCTAGCACACTCGGTCTCTTGGCAGATAAAGCCGTTGCTTTTGGCTGCCCTTGATTCATATGCTGAGTAGGTTGTGTGGCCAGCGAGGTCTTTTGGTGTGACACACACCATGGAGCTCTCTGGTTTGCATATAGGGACAGGGGGTTTCCCATGTTTCTCTCAACACAGCCCAGGCAGAGTGGTGGGAGGGCTGGAGGAAGTTCGTGCCTTTGCCAAGCACGCTGGAGGACAGAGGCAGCTTGTGGAGCTGGAATATGGCTGCCCCAAAGAGACACTGAACACAGTGAGGGGGATTTTATTTCCCTAGCTAGGAAATGAAGTCTCTGTAACCTCGGATTGAATTTTACATCATCAGCTGGAGAAGATAAATCTAACTATTTTCACATGACTTTAAAGCATCGCGGAAACAAAATGCAGTTTTTACATCTGCCTTTATTCAGCACCCTTTCTCTCTCTTCCAGTGGGACCTGGGATAAAGCCCACTAAAGCCAAGGCAAAGACTCCCATTGGCTTCAGAAAGAGCTGGATCTCCCCCTTACAGAACAGCTTTAAAGGTCTCCACGCAGAGAGAGCTGTTGGAGACTAGCAGTTCTCCAAGTCTACATGCCAGAGAGGGTTTCTTTATAAAGATGCTTTCCTTTGGACTTCCAGCAACAACACCACCACCACCTATGCGCATACACGTGCGCACGCACAAAAGCCACGGAGAAGTCATCCATCTTAGAAAACGTGTTATGCCTTCTAAGCATTTCTAAATCAAAGACTGATAAATAAAACATGGGTTCAGTGTTAAAAGGAAAAAAGAGCCCTTTTAACAGATTAAAGTGCTCACAATGCCTGACACTGTGAAATAAGAGTGTTGAGCAGCAGGGCAGTTAAGAAAAAGGACTGGTTTTGCTGACAGGTACAAGCTGTTGTGTGTCTTGTAGCAGCCATGGGCAGAAAAAAAAATCCTAAAAGCTACTTTCCCAGCAAAGTCTTCCCAGAAGGTAGCAAACTGTAGCTATCTATAACCTGAGTTTTGCCTGTTCTCCAGATGATTGTTGCAATACAAAGCTTCTCTCTCTGAAGGAAGAGGTAGAAAATAGCTTTTAAGCCCACCAAAATAAACAAGCAAACAAAACCAGCAGCCCTTTCTGTTGCTGCAATGGCTTATTCCAGCAAACTGGAAACCCTGGGGGGTTTTACATAGTTGAGTTTTTTTTCTCCCTGGTGTCCTGATTCTTCTTAAAGCCCAGTGCACTGGGTTGAGTCCTTAACAATATTTCTGATTGCTCCGCAGCAGCTGCAAAAGAAGGTAAAGCTCTATGCACAGGTAAAGCCCTATGCACTCTCTCATACCTTCAGGACTGTGAACAGAGAGGCCAGGACATCTAAATGCTGTACTTGTACAGATGGGAACACCTCTCCATATGAAGTGGCATTAACTAATTAGTTTTATTTGGCTGATCAGAAAAGCTGATCGTTAAGACTGATTTTTCCTTCACTCTTCCCTTCTGAGCCTGTGGTACCTTGATGGAGGGGAGACTTACAGCAGAGGTCACTGAAAATCCTCCTGAATATTTTATCAGTTCTGCTTCTTACGGCTTAGTCTACAAAGACAAACCCTTATGTGTGAAGGGCACGGAGCTGAGAGCAGGGGGAGGAGGGATAAACCTGTGTCTGCCCTTGCTTTATGTTCTGACCAGAACACGGGGCACATTAGCTGTGGCAGTGGCAAACAGAAAGAATTTGTGCACCATTAGGATCTTGCTTTATATGGAGTCTTGTTCTTATTAGCAAAAAAGAGCCCCAAACAATGTGAATGAGAGACAAATGATTTTGCTTTCAGGCTGGTAAAGAACAGTTTTACAACACCAGCTGGCATTCCATAACCTTTTAGGATTATCTTGCCTAAAGCTCCTGTGAATTGGAAATGTTACAGTGAATGGCAACTCTTGGTAGAACACAGGCAGGCAAATCTGCAATGCTCTATCCCTAACCCAGCAGTACGACATGGCCATGTAGTGCCCACTTTGGAAAAGCCATGTTACTGCCTCTTCCATTTGAGAACCACTCCCACCCAGTTGTATAAGCCATCTCCAAGATGTGACAAAAGACAGGTGGAGGAAACGTATAAAATTAAATTGCTTTATTTATTGGAGAGTATTCTATCTTGCCCTAGGATGTCATTATGCACCCCTATTATATGCTGTAATCATCTGCAATCTGCGAATGACACTAATATCTTTCTAAAATTAAAATAGTTTACCACCTCTTTATGAAAGAACACCCTTTTTCACATACTGCCACCCCTGACAGGCCATGGTGTTCATGCAGGGACAGAATAGGACCAGGGTCTGGTGAATCACACTTGCTATCCCCCCAGTAAGGAAGGCTTGGCTCTGTTAGTAAAGGGCATCACTAACTTCCCTGGGATGCTGCTTTTGTTGGGTTTTGGGCTACACTGCCACAGCAGCTGCAGTTTGATCAGGGGCAAAAGGGAGGTGAACACCCTATACCATAACCATATGGGACTGCCACAGATACTGTCTCCTTTCCTTGTTCAGCAGAAGAGAAGGAGGAAATTTTGTGTCTAGCAGGCTAGCTCACGCTGTGTTCACTGGTCCTTGCTTAATGTCATGCCCCAAGTGAGTTTTCTATTTGTCTTCCATTTATTTCATGTCACTCATAACAGGCACCCTTCCAGCTCTAGCAGGTCAGACCTTCTTGTAGCATTTCCCTGGTTTTCAAAACTGATGGGAAGAAGTAATGGGAAAAAAATACTTCTGTTCACAGAAAGCCATTTCGAGCTTGTTATTTAAATATGTATCTTTTCCTAAACCCAGTAAGAAGCTTGGCCAGAAAGACATGGCTTTTCCATGCTACCATTTCATTCAACTGCATCTCCAGTGCATTCGTAAGGCAGTGGCTTTGGTGAAACACTTCAGCCATTACAAGCCCACCTACAGCTCACATACAGCCCGGGAGTTTTCACTTTTTGTTTTGATTTTGGTTTTTTACTCATTTACTGTAGAATCAACAGGCAATGGACTGATCACTCGAGTTTGTCTACCCAGTGCCTGCGACAGAACATTTGTAATGACTGTCTGCCTGCCCACCCACCTCAGCCCTGACACACAGCCAGCCCCCCCCAGTCTCTGCTGACACCGACAATTAACACCCATTACACTGGGGTTGTGTAGGATGAACATTTGCCTACTGGGAGAGACCAGCTCACTTCTACAGGCTACCTGATAGCTGACAGATAACAATGAAATCCTGACAGCAGCTGGGATCTGGCTGATGACCTAGATTTCATCAGTGTCACCCAATACCTTCAGCTAAACAAACCTGGGAGTTCTGAAGGAATCCACCACTGAAATTGCTCCCTCCTTGTTTTAAAATATGCTAAGTCTGTTTTTTAATCCTTCCTTTGCCTTACCATGGGAGATGGGCAGAGTAGAATGTCACATCCATGTCCCATAGAAGTGACTCTTCCTCAGCTTCACTTCCTAATCCTTTCCAGGTCCCTACAGCCAGACCAGTAGCAGCAGGAGCTCTATGGCGTTGAATAGAAGCAGCAAAGGACGGAGCCCCCATGCCCTAACTGTAGCACAGGCACAGGTTTAGCCAGTGAAAATAAGCGGGAGCAGAGCCCAAGGCCCTTGGAGAATACAACCCTGACTGCAGGCATCACGCCAGTGCAGCTCGGTATTCTGCAGGTGCTAATAAACACAAACAACAGCAGTGTTCCCAAGTTGAGATGGAAATCTTATGGGGGTGTGCCTGACCACTGAAACAGTAGCAACTAACAGTGTGTGCCCAGCTCTCAGTAAATCTCAGCTCCCTGGGAGGAACAGGGACTCTATCTGCAGGAGCATGGTGGTGGGCAATAGAAACCCCACCCCAAGCAGAGGATTCTTCCTGGGAAGTACAAAGACCATAATGCCTCCTCCCTCTAGTTGTACAAAAAGGAAATCTACTTTTTAACTAATTAACTTACTAAACATCTCTCAGTGTCCAGAGAGTTTGAAAATACCAAGCCATACCTAACCATGCTAACAAGTTTCCTTTCCCTAACACCCTGCTGGTTCTTCAGTCTTTTCCCAAGGTAACTTCTGCCAGGTTCACAGACCCGTCAGAGGTACGGAAAGCTGTTGTGAGGTGCCAGACATGCATCCACCACGTGCAGCTGGATGGGTCCCAGGCCACCTCCTTACACATGGTGGCTGTTTCCACTTAGCAGGCTGTTGTGCTTTCAGGACAACTTCTTTCCCTGAAGCAAACACTGTTGGTTTTGGAGTAGATCTCTGAACAGATGGAGTTTCGGGAGGGTAATAAAGAGGAGGGGGCCCTGTAGGGAGTGAGTGGGGAAGCTGCTCTGGCAGAAATGAGAGAGAGAGGAGAGGTTGGTGTGGGGCGAAGGAGAAAGGGTGAGGAGAGGGAAAGCAGGGCCTCTTTAAAGGGCTCAGACCGTGGAAGCTCGGGGCCTAACAGCAGTGAAGACTGGCTTGGGCTTTGATGCCACCCTAGCTGTCACAAGATATCCCGGGGATCTCCTTCAGGTGCGGACAGTGATTTCTCCTTCAGACTTCACAAAGGAGCAAACTCCTACCCTCATCTTAAGAGAGATCCTTTTGATTTCTCAAAATCAATTTGGTTTATCCTGTCATTTATGTAATTTGTTGACAATTTTAAACCTAAGAGGGGAATGTTTGCCCTGCTGCTGAATACTACAGAGCCCACCAAGGTAGACAATCTCCATCCCCTCATGTTGATGTGTTCCTGAAGTCTACAGGTTTCTTTTTGAAATCCACCTTTTGCTGACATCATAGTCCAGGTAGAAGAGGCAAACATGGCAGGAAATAGGACGAGAAATAGGGAAGCAATGAGAAAGAAACTTTTAATGAGAAACAATGTTAAAACCAGATAAACCAGCACATTCATTCCTCTTTGAATTTCTGTCTCGTCAGTAGCCATTTTCTCTGCATGTCTGCCCTTCCTTTCCTCTTATTCCCAATAAATGCTGTTGTCTATGCCATGCTATTAACTTTCTTAATATCCCATTTTAAAAATTAATGTATTTTTAATAAAATCTCCGAATCGCTCATGCGGAGAAAATGACAGCTTAAGGTGTGGAGCATATGCTGGTGCAAAAAGGAACTTCTGACATTCTCCAGCTTCCACTACTGGGCAACAATTTCTATTTTAAAAATAATGTTGCTTTTGTCAGATGCATTCTCACTTAATGATGTTGAAATGATTTATAGCAGAAATACACACAATGGTGACATTGTTATGTTTAACTGCCTGTTTTAGGTCTAAGCCTAAGCTTTATATATTCTTATGGTAACAATATTGTTTGTCTTTCTCTTACGTGGGTTTACTCTTGTTTGGGGGTGACTTCCTTTACCTCCCCCCACTCTGTACTCAACATGTTGATTTTCACAGCTAATCACCTAAATCAGTTTATCATTTCTGCAGGCGAATACAGGAAGCTCAGCAATTCCTACAGTTTCTCATTTTTGTTCTGCAATTTAACAACATACATTTGATATTCTGGTCTCTCCTCTCTTTACCTTCCTTTGCATCTATTTGCTGAAATGAAGCGCAAAAGCTGTGTATTTTTGTGTCAAGGCTGAGACACAGTACCTCAGCTTCCTCAAAAACAATCCAGAGGCAAAAAAAACCCCCTCTTTTCTCTCAGAGCTGTGATTCAAGCCAGTTTATAAATTTCTCTTTAACAGATGCCCCTTCTCCACCACTGCCATATCAGGCAAGTGACACAAGTCCCGCTCCTGCCATAAAATAGACCAGTATCTCCAAAAAGAAAAAGTGGGCAGCTGAAAGAAATTAGCACTGGGTTATATCAGAGGACAATTTGTGTCTTGAAAAGGCGATGACTCAGAACATCCTCAGGGCCCCTCTGACCAGCCTGAGTGGCACAAAGGCATTCTCATACCAGTTTCCTGCTCTGTTTTGTTCTTCTGATTAAAATCTGACCACATAATTTGAATTATTTTATAAAGGAGTTCATTTTTGTTCTTGTCATTCAGAAAACTAATTTCTCCTGCTCATGGATTTCCCCCTAGACTGAGCAAACTGAAATTCACTGCAAGTAACCAATTTCTGAAATTAAAGACACCCCAGTTAAGTTTTATTCCCGAATCTTCTTGAAGGGGAAAATAAAATAATAATAAAAAAAATCATTGCTTTAAGAAAAATGGGTGGTGCATGAAATTGAAACTAGCTTTGCTGGATGAGGTGATGAGTAAAGATGAAACACTCCTTTGTCTTTTGAGGGGACTAGCAGACAAATCAGCTAGACTGACCCTTTGGCCTCCTGAGACTGCTAATAAGGGTCCCCTGCCAATATTGTCTTTTTCTGCATGGAGCTTTCCGTAAGTCTAAGACCGGATTCTCAATCCTCCCTGGGTTACTGATAGGCAGCAAAGTCTTGTTTGATTGACTGTGCAAACTAGGGGTTCTTGAGGCTGGGATTCAATCAATCCCTGCTCTGGTTATCATCTTGCCAGGTCATTTCTGTGCTATGTCAGCCTTTTGGTTTTTTGGACGAAGCTCTTTGCCCTAGGGAATCTCTCACACTATGTGATGATACCATGCCTGATGCTATGAGGAATTAAACAGACTTCAGATGAGGGTCTCTTGACATTTACAATGTTGGAAATGCCAATAAAAGACTTATAGCAGCCTCCACCTATATCCTTAAATATTAATATCTCTGGCTGGATTATCATCTGTTGTATAATGATGTTGTTCTGTAGAATTAGAGGCTGCTCTGGAGATCCCTACCTAGCCAACCCAGCTAAACCCTTGTAGGGGTCATTCTTCGGGTCTTGTTTTGTGTTGCCATTGGCAGAATTTCTCAAAACAGCACAAACAAAATCACAGAACTAGCAATTTCCTGCAAAGGATGTTTTCAGAAGCTCCAGATAAGAATGCTCTCAACAGACTGGGCAGTATCCTGCTTAGAAGATTCAGCTACAGACTTTCAATATGATCCCATGTTACCATGAAGACACTTTATGGATCAGACATTTTTTTCAATTTTGACCAAAAATAATTTATTTCAACAGCGAAGAATGGAAGAAATCAACTGAGACCAACACTAATGGTCCTTTCTACAGTTGTGTTTCCAAACATTCAACCAATGTTGATACTCCACCCCTTCCCTTTTCAAATTCATTATTTCCTCTGAAAAGGTTTATACTGAAAAAGCCTGTACTCTAATTTGCAGTTCACCGGTGCTAGTGGTTGTAGCTGAAATCAAAGACCCCTTTATGCTTAGTCACTTTTCCGGCAGAGCAAGATTCAGTCCCCAAGCAAATTACTTTTCAGATTAATAAGGCAAAACAGACCAAACAGATAAAACATGGACAAGCAACTTTCCTAAGACCACATATAAAGCAGGTCATTGCCAGAGTCAGAGACAAAATCCAAATCTCTTCAACAATACTACTTTCCCATTTCCCAAAATCACTCACATTCTGTGTGGGGAAAAAAACCACCACCAAACGCCAATTTGATTTAAATAACATTGGGTGCTTGCTTTTTTTCCCCCTGCTGATACAGTGGGAATAATATAAAGTTAGCAACTTCCACTTAAACATAAAAATTCAGCATTCCAGACCAGCAACAGACTCCTCAATACAGAAACTCTTCTTAGAGTGATTTGGATGCTCAGAGAAGTACATTTTATTTCTAGATCATTTGTCCTTTTTTGCTTTTAAGAACTTTAAATTAGCTACATACAATTCACACTGCTTCCTCAAAGGGAAGAGCACTGGCACTATTACTTTTTTCTTCCCTCTCTCCAAAATCTCCATCCCCCTTCCACATCCACTTATTTGTTGAGCAGGCAAATGACTGCATTTTTGCTAATTGGCCATCTGACACACCCCTGACTGGCAAATTAGCTGCCACCTCTTGCCACGAACAAATAAATGCAGAGTGGTTAGTGCTTTTCCTCCCATATAACACTAATCAGAGTTGCTGATGCTGTTTGAGAGGCAACTTTCACAACCCTTTTAGGATGCTCTGTCCATCTGACTCATTTACTTCAACGTAGCCAAATGTTTCTAGGAGAAGGACTGCCAAGATGCAATGGCTGTGTAGGAATCTTAGTTTTAAAAGCCTGGCTTTAAAAGACAAAAAAGCCTAACAGTGTGACGAAAGGCACTGGACTGCAGGGTTTAAAACCCCCCCTAATTTATTTAAACCCCACCTGCAGATTCATTATGTCACTATTGCAGGTTTTATGGATACAATGGAAAGTTTAGGAGTATGACTACACTTATCACAACCACAAGAGATTCACAAAATGCGGCAACACAGCAGACACACAAAACGCAGTGTAACAACCTGCAGCAGAGTCACAAAATGAACTGTTACCGCCCACAGGCAATTCACAAGATTCAATATTACAACCACAGCAGACTAATGGAACACACTATCACAACTCACAAGTGCACCAAATACTACACATGTGTTAGTCAACCACCTGCAACTGCAAATTTAAAGCATATCGAAGATTCACTTACCCCTCTCCAAGTAAGGGTTCTCAATATGCTACCTTAACCAGCATCCTGGCCAAGGGGGAAGGGTCTCCTCACAGAGTTGGAGAAGCACTCTCCATTCTCAGCACAAATCTGAGGGGCTATATTTCCTTGATCTATGTGACAGTGGGCAGGACTGTGCCTGAGTGGACAACACCACCTTCAATGTTTGTCATTAGAAGTGTTCCCCCTTATTCAATGCTGAGGTTCACTTTGGTGTGCCCTATCTTTTGCATGTCTTTGTATTGTCAGGGCCCATTGAAGACAAATGGGGACCCTCTGGCTTGTCTTTATCTTACTTGCATCTGAATAGTGGTTTGATGGGCAGTCTGGTATATTCTTTGTTGAAGGAATTCAAGGCTCAATACATGTAAATATTTTTGAAAGGTGAATGGAGTGCACAGAGCTTGACTGAATTCAAGAAGCATCCGGAAGATGCATTCAGTCCCATGCTCTGACTTGGCTGGCCCTGTGTGGAGCCAGGAATTGCAGTCTCTGATCCTTATGGGTCCCTTCGAACTCAGAATATGATTCTATGAATTTTGCAGCACTGCCCTGTTTAGTCTCAGTTTACAGGGCAACTCAAGTTTGAGCTACCTACACAACTCCCCATGAACTGTCTCTGCAGAGATGGGACCTCAAGGCAATCCAAGGCTGAGGCATATTTACAACCCCCCATGAGTTGCCTGGTACACTAGAGGTTGAAACCTGTTTATGGGAATCAGGGCCAGATGATCCTTACAGGTGGCAAGTCTAAAATGCCCTGGCTTGAGACAACAGAACAAGAGTCATTACCAATCCAAAGACATGTTGCTTAATGTTATTTATTACAGGGTTGAATCTTAGCCAAGAGAGCACTGACCTTTTTACCTTTATAGGTAAAAGAGAGCCCTGTTAGACACAGCTAAAAAGTGATTTAAGAAAACCAACACCAAACTGTCTTGTAAGAGAAAAGAGGCAACACCAGTTGAGGTTTGATTTGGCATCTCATTCCTTGTGCATTTGCTTCTTTAAATGCATTTCATTGTCTTTGTTCATAGAAAATTAGTTTCAGGCCTGTCAATGACATTTGTTTCATGATGTAATTAAAAAAAAAAAAGTATGTGTGGCAGCAATGGTTGATTGTGCTGGAATTAATCCTATCCAGTTCCTCTGAGCCAAGCAAGAATGGAAAAACTCCTGTGCTATTTCTTAACCTTGCTCCTTTCCCTGCTATTGTCAGAATTGCCCTGCTGGGGGAGAGGAGGTATTTACACCCTCATCTGGATGTGAAATAGGAGTGTGGACACTTTAAACTCCCTTATGTGTCACTGGGTAGATTTTCAGCTGGTGTGAGCAAAGGCAATAGTGAGAATCAAGCTCACCCTGCTTCCTTCTTGTATTGTGTTCTTTCTGCGGGTTTTGGTCTTCTGTTTGTCAGAGGGCACTGGGGATTGTGTTGTGGTTTGTGTGGGCAGCTTTTTCAGTGAACTAAGCAATCTGCTCTCTGCTTGCAGAGACCTGCCCTCAAGGACCCTATCAGTCCTTTCCTGCTTTATTTTCATGAGCTCCCTAGAACTGCCCCGAGATGTATTACACATGCTGAGCAGCGTGCTCACACACCACTAACCACACCTTTCAGTCACTTGCTTAGTATCAGCCTGGTACTTACTGCACTCATGTCTAAGTGACTAAGCAACATCAGGAGTGATTCTGGATCTCAAAAGTCAAAAAGTAGCCTATTCTGCTTTGGATTTTTACACTGATCCTTTGACATTTTCCTGTGAAATCAGAAACTTTATATATATGTGTCTTCCTGGGCTCTTGCAATCAGGAGAGGAGCAGACCAAGGATATTATCTAATATAATTTATAGACCATATGGTGTCTGAGATGCCATAAAGTTCAGCAGGTATGAAATGCAGGTTAGCCATGCCCCTTGGACTTGCAAAAAAGCCCAGGCAGGACAGCCTAGGCTAGCACTAGATGCCTGTGCTGAGTTTCATGAATCATTCCCCATTATCTTTCCATGAGCCTCATGGGAGTTGAGAGACGGCCCAAAATCTCAGAACAGGTACACCAGCACCTCTCACAAATGCCTGAGTGAAAATTGCTGGTGGTATTAAACTGATATCAGTTCTGGCTGACCTACACCACAATGGACTTACTCTCTGCTTACCACTGAGAGGTACCTCTGTTCACATCACTCTCTGGCATGACCAGCTGCAATTGCTAGCTGATGTGGTTGTACCATTTCCAGAACTGTCTTTGTGTGACTCTCCTTAGCTCTTCCAGTCTGAAGGTCAGCCCTCTCCAAGGCACAGCCCTGACCTGCACTGCACTTGCAGGTACATTTTGTTTGAAATGGAAGTCCCCAGAGTCCCCCACAGTGCCTGTACACAACGAGTAAGTCCGCGCCCAGCCCTGAAGTTCATATAACATCTTGCACAGAGCCCAGAAAGAGAATTTCTTTTCTTAGCGTAGCTTATCTTATTTGTCAATATACTCACACTTCCCAAATAACGGCATTTTATGTACCATGAGAAGGTTAGTCCCCCCTCCTCTTTTCTTTAAGGGCTAATTCATACGCAAGCTAATTTGTTCTGGCTATTATCACAATTTATTTCCGTTGCTACAGGGCAGCCAATAACTTTAATAAAGGAGGTTCCAGTTACCCAATCTTCCCAGTTAATAAACTGCATTGAAATACCCAGAATGAATTGGCTCCCACATGCTACAAATACAGAAAATTACCATGCTCTAGTGTTATCACTACCACACAGGTACAATTAAATGTGTGTTATGCATGGAGCTGCACAGAACATTACCAGTAATGTCAAACGCAATTAAAAAGGAACTATTGTGTGGCTCCATCTGAAAAATCAGCCTGCTTGTATGTACTTTACGCTGGATTACTCGCTGGATAGGGCAATATTGAACCACTTGGTGCTTGGGATTCGCAGGAGAGAGCTAAGTAAACAAAAGAGTACAGTCTGCCAGAGAGATGGTTAATAGTGAGGAGCCAAGGCCTTCCACCTTGGATGAAAGCATGAGATATTTATTTCGTGCATCACTGGAACACTATTTGTTCATTAATGTTGACCTTATTGGGTATAGGCTCTGTTCAGAGGGTTGCAGGTTTTGTTCAGCCATGTGCACTATCCTTCTCCAATAGAAGTGACAGTTTTATACAACTCCACTGCTCTGTTTAATAGATCATCTTTCCATCACGTTATGCTCTAGTTCTTCTCCCTTTATCTTTAAATCTTTAAGTCTCAACCTTCTTTTTATACCCTTGTCAGCCTGAAGACACCCCTGATCCATGCAATCACTACAGTAAAACTGTTGGTACCTTCCTGTATCTCAGCTCTTGGAAACAAAAATCTCTTGAGACCTATCACTATAATACACAAATATAAGCTCAGTATTCTGATTACTTTTATTTGGTGGTTTCCTCTGCTTACAATGCTGTGGTATTCTTGAACCAAATTCAGTGGTGACTGAAAGCTGAATTAAATCCTACTAAATCTCTGGAAGTTGCACCAATCATCCTTATTCCAATGTGTAGACACCAGTGCAGGACAGCACTAGTGATGGAATCTCTGAATCACAGACATCTTAAAAGATGGCAGAAAATACTTTTGGTGGTGGATTGAGAATTTTATTTATAAAATTAACTATCAACTGAATAGAGGATAGTGGGACAAAACATCTATTTGCTTTGAAGCTAATAGGGTAAGCAGAGGAACTCTGGTTCGCAGGAGACCTCCAAGTATCACTCACATGACTGCAGGTTATCACTCCTCAGCATGATACTGACCTAATTGCAGCAACCTGTGTGAGTGCTTCCCCTTGTAAAGCAAAGTGAGCTCAGCAACAGATTATTTTTATCCCATGTTTGTAAGTGCAGAATGCTTCCCCCCTACCCCACCTTTTTCAGCTATTCTATTTAGGCTCCCAAATAAACACCACACTTTACAAAATTAATTAAAAGCAAAGGATGAACCTGCTACTGTTTTAAAATGCTGCATTGCATGTTGGGCCTGGTGCCAGGCTTTGCCAAAGAGGACCATAAAATGCAATATTTCTCCATGACATTGGATAGAACAAATCTGCCCAGCTCCATACAGACCACTGGAGCTATAAGCACCTTATCCCTAGTGTCTAGTTTGTCTTTTTAGTCTTTCACTACAAAGTTCAAAACAATTGAAATGGTGGTCTAAATGCCTCAGTAACAGCTGTTCCATGAAATGAATAAAGATTCATTCCTTTAAGAAAATCATGTTCGAGTGCAGACTCTCCCAGCGCTGCTGAGGACTACAGTCCCCATGCCCATTGGCTTCCTGGGGAGCAATCCTGGAGTCAGAGCAGCCCTTGCTGGGTGTGGGTTTGATAGCTAATCATGAATCAACTCATGTTGGAGCTGTCGACTGGAATTTAGACCAAGAGCTCATTGCCCCATCCCCAGGATGGTGTGCTTGTTACATAGCTGCTGCAGCCGCTGCTAAGCAATGCCAGCTGTAAAGTGGATGAGCTTTGCGCAAAGGCAGAATGGGGGGGACATGAGGGCTGCCCAGTTGCAAAACACATGCTGATGTTGCTTAAAATGTCATGCTACTGTGGAGTCACAGTCATATCAAATGCATTGCATGCCATGATATTGGGTGGGAGCAATTACAGCATATATAATCGTTGCCTTCCTTTCCCCCCGCCTTTCTCCTCGGCCCAAGTTTCATGTGCACATGTTATCCTGTGGATGAAAGCTAATATAATACGAATTAAAGAAAATTGCACGATTCCCTAACGTCCACATCACACAGATTGATTTGCATTTACTTGTAACTGAAAACACATGGCTAGTCACGGTTTAAGGAAAATAAAAAGGATTACAGCAGCCCCAGACCATGACTGAAAGGAGTTATTCAGCCCCTGCATTGTATCATTTAGCTTCACAGTGGAGCAGATACCTAATCTAACATACAACAGGCCATCTATAATCAAAGAGTTTGCTGCTCCCCGGCCGTCCTGGAACAATCGCTTAAGCATTTGGCGTGACAGATATCCAAGGCTTGTTTGGCGAGGGAGAAGTAGCACCGAAGGGAAAACCCAGGTAGGAAAACCTTTAGGAGACTGATTGAAATTGCAGGTGACAAGGGGATTGATGGTAACAGCAATTAGGCGGCCCCTGGGAAGTAGATAACTGTTAGAGATACAAAAGCCTGGTTCTGTGTGGGGTACCACGGTTGTCCCCTGGTTGAGAGAGTGACCTGCTCTCTTCCCCAAGACAGCAGAGTGATTTCCAGCAGAGCTTCTGTTCAGCACTTCATTGTAATTCAGGAAAGCCCCGTGAATATTTTCACTGTTCTCATACCCCAATGAGATTGTTCTGCCACGATGCAGTCAGTATAGTGCCTGAGAAAATTACTTTGTGAAATGCTGGGCTTCAAACCATTACCTTAAGTAGAATCCTTACGCTGAATTTAAAGCACAATGTGGTGCAGGTGCTTGTGTCCTTCCCTTTCCTTTCCTCTCTCATTTGTTTTTATTTTGTTTTATTTTATTTCTTTTTAGAAATTCATTCAGACTGTGGATTGTTTGTTTTTCATAGTTCTGGGCTCGTCAAATTGATGGATAACTCTAAGTAATGAATCCCGTGACTGCACTATTGAAATTATCTCAACCACCAAAATGTCTGTTTAATCTACATCAGAGTGCCTGTGTTCCTTTTGTGCCCAGATAAATCAGCTAAGCATAACAAAGTACCTCCAACATTCATTTCCAAAGATCTGAAAAGCGGTTGGCTTGTCTTAGTGTACTTCTACCGCTGGCAGCTGCCTGGCAGTGGTTCTGACAAAAAAAAATAGTGGGGGCAGGGAACGAAACTTCCCTTTCTAAAATAAAAGAATGCTTTTATTAAAATCAGAGTTCCAGAGATTTCTCTTGTTTTATTTACATTTCTATTGTCAGTCAATCAATATTCTCAACAAAGGCAATGAAGATGCATTTAGGAAAAAAGCATGTTTGTTTTCTTCTTCTTTAATTGTCCTTTATTTTTGAGTGGACTGTATCTGTCTGAGGCAGCCAAAACCCCACAGACATAGGCAAACTTCCAGTCTTGCTGAAATGAGGGCCAAGCAGAAGAAATGCTGTGAAAGCAATGGCAATCCTGATGCTCACAGATGTGCTTGCACAGGGTCGTGCTCCTACCCACGAAAAGACAGTTTTTGGACTCAGATTTGCAGTGGTGGCTGCCAGAAGAGGACATCCCAGCTTTGCTGGAGAGCAACCTCTCCATCATGCTAAACTGAAGCTTGGCGGGGAGTGCTCCAGCCCGTGGGGGTTTGAGGTTCAGGCTCACCCACAGCCATTCCACTGGATCTGGTCCCTGGGCTCCATCAGGGGAAATAGGTTGGGCAGCGGAGTCCAAGCACCAGCTGAGCAGGGGATCCCCAAGCTCCGTGGAGCTGACAGAGCCACTGCATGGTGCTCACCCATCCTCTGCCACCAGCTGCCTCCTTGCAAGGCGGCCAATGTGTCAGCTGTACATAAACTGGGGAGAGGATTGTGACATAAAACAAATGAAATTTTAATCCTTCCAGGGGGCTGAATGGAACTAATAACAAAGTTAACTGGTTTCCACCAGAGTTGTCTGGGTCTACGTTTCTGGATTCCATTACTAATCTTAAAGAGGAAAAAACCCATAAAAATTCAAACAATGTAGTTTTTTCTGCCTTTCATTCCTTGAGACAATGGAATAACATGTAATTGTCATTCATTAAACAATTCTCTCTGTTCAGGGCATAAAGGAAACACAAAAACTGACATCCTCAAATGAAGAGATTAATTAATCACAAACAGAATGAATATTTTTAAAAGAGGAAGCACAAAATGCCTCTGAACATGGTGTATACGTGGTAGGACATAGCAGCTGGGAGCATTGCAACCAATGATGCTTGCCCCACTCAGAACAATCTTTCCCAGAACATGTCCTGTTGGATTTTCTGGTTTTTTCAATATACTGTTTGCCACTTAGAACAGTCCAACTGGCTATATTACTCTGTAGGATGCTAATAAAATTTAACTGCAAACCTTAAAAAATATTTATTTAATTGTACCATAGAAATGTTTGGTTAAAGAAAAAATATTCCCCCCACAGCCATATGGTTTCTGTTTGAAGTGCTTTTGGATTTGACTCAAGGCATTTGGGAGTTTGCCAGGAAAGGGTGTAAACAAGGGAGGCGTGGAGCTTTTATTCTAGGAGAATGTATGGCAGATCCAGGGTGCAGCAGTGCCAGGATGTTTGTGCTTTAAATTCAAATCAGACACACAAAAAACAAACAAAAAGCCGTTACTTTTGCTTGAGAAAGAAACGTTCTGGGATCATCTTGTTGTAGAATTTAGAGAAGAAAGGATTTGTTAATTTGTGTGGTTCATCTTCCCGCCAGAACAAGATTAACTAGAGTTAACTAGGGTACGTCTTCAGTACTCTAGTCCCTGGAGTAATTGGAATAATTCCCCATTCCACCATTTTTTCCCCCTGAAATATTATTTGCTGTATTTAAGGATAAGATAATCAGGAGTATTTAATTACATACACCAAAACTAATTCTAGTTTTATGCTACTGTTTTTATAACTAGCTCTAATTCAAAAAAATATTTGCTGAAGCCCATTTTTTTCCCAAGAATTAGGGCTGGAAGGTCCTATTTGAGATGGTGCAGTCTATTTCTCTACCCCCAAAGCAGAATCAACTAACTACTTTCGTTTACCTTGTTTTTGAAAATCTCAAATAATGGAAATTTCCCCACCTTACATGGAAATCTCTTCTGTTGTCCAACTATTTACCACCTACAGCCTTTTCCTGATGTTTTCTCTCTGGCTCCTGTTCTGTAAATTAGGATAAAATTCATTAATATTTGTCTAAGCCATAGCAGACAAAAATAACAATTCCTTCTCTCTTTGCAGTAAGTTTTCACATCGTTGGTATCTGTTGTCTTCTCTTTTGTAGTTGAAGCTACTCTATTCTTCCAAAAGGGATCAATTTTCTAGGCTGTTGAACATTTTTGTCCCTCTCCACTTGATAGCCTTTCATCGACCCACCTCTTTTTTAAAGTACAGTGCCAATGATATCAGGTGAGAAGCACTGTCTTTTCGTAGCAGCATGGAAGGATTATTTCATGTGACTTTTATGTACAACCCTCCTGTTTACACAGCCCACTATTATATTTATTTTTTGCAGTCGTGTGACAATGTTGACTCAAGCTCAGTCTGTGAACCTTGGTAACCTCCAGATCCTGTTTCACAGGGCTGATGCCCAGCAGACGTTTTGCATCCGGTGTTTGTACAGTTCATTATCTCCACTTAGAAGCATTCACTTTTCTCTGTTTTCATTGAACTACATCCAGTTCTTCTCAGCTCATTTCACCCATTTGTCAAGCAGATTTTAAATTCTAATCCTGTCCCTCAAATGGATTGCAGTTCCTCTGTTCCTCTGTGTTTGATATTTGTCCATTAAAGACCTGACACCATGCTTCAAATTAGGGGGTAATCTTTCTAACCCATAAGCCATTTAACAAAGTATATGTCCAAGAGCTATAAGACACCTGTCACATGCCCTGGAAAGCTGAGAGGGAGGTCAGCTTCAATCATGGCTCACAGAGGTTCTCAAGAAGCCTAGAATTTCATTATCAAGATGGCTTTGGGCATAGAGAGAAGTAGCAGTATGGCCCAAATGCTTTGCAGTCAATATTTCATCCAAAATTCAGGAATTCATGTTACCCTAAAGCCACCATATCATCACAGCCTCAGTGCTGGTCACCCCAAAAAGACCCTGAGTGGGAGCTTTGAGCTGTGCTCATTAAGCCATTTGTAGCACAAAAACCAAATGCTAGGCATATATGTGAAAATATTCTGGTATGGACTCAAACACATTGTTGAAATCAATTATATTTTTGCATGTAACAAACTATACATTGCTATTTGTTATATATATATAATTACATGTTAAATATGTATATATTTTACATGTTAAAAATATTTAAAGCTCCTGCTCATTTGAATTAAAGACCTCTGATATATTATGCTATCCTGTAACTGCTGTAAGGGAGTTTGTGGTATAAAGCACTCACTTCATCCAACTCAAGCCAAATGCATATTGCATCTCCCTCTAGTGGCTTAATCTCCATGTCCATCCTCCAAAAATAAGAGTGTGCTGGCCCTAAGTCTATTTATTAATTGTCACGGACAGGAGCGAGGCTCACTCCTACTGAAGAGAGCTCACTTATGAGCATAACTTTTTTATGAGATACCTTCCATTTCTATGCTTCCTGGCAATGCTTAAAGTCTGCATGAGTTCTCTACTGCAGCACAACCAGACTCTGGCTTTTGCATACAAAAATCTTGATATACGTAAGGATACATTGGTTTCCAGTCTAAAATTGGTTTGATGATAAGCTAGTAGAAACAATGAGACAGACATTAAATCACAAGTATGTTAGACAGCTTTGGACTATACATTTGTCTTTTTCTTTAAAAGACCAGAAACAGCTCAGAGAACAAAATGGTTTTTAGGGTTTGCTGGGAAGCTTTTCAGAGTTATGGCCAAAACTGCCTCTATCACCACACGTACAGGTGATTTTGGACTGGTGAGTTTATGCTCAGTTGTCTAACTCAGTTGTCTCACTCAAGACACTTGTTTTCATACTTACAGGTAAGTCATCATCTAGCTAATCAGCTATAAAACAAGGCGCTCATTGCTCTGAGCAATTTCTCTATTCTCTTTCTATCATTGAAACGTGCCATATGCCTCTGAGCACAACATGACCACCCCAGATGAAAGCCAACAACTTTACTACCGTCTCTGTTCATTAGACATTCTGTGCCTCTCTCCAGCCCTGTGTCCTTCCTCCAGAAGACACATAAAACCAAGGACTTGGGCACTGGTGTTAATTAACATTCCCGTAGTCCTTTTTGCAAAACTGGAGATAATAGTCCTGGTGCGCTGGCCAACTTCCAGTGTGCAAATTACATTCGGCTTACCTCGAATTCCCCTGGCAGCTGGAGGTGGCTGAGGTATTTGGATGGACTCCGTCCTTTGCTGTGCTGTGCACACAGAATGAGCCAGGCTGGGAGCTGCGTTGCAAGCGGATGGGAAAAGCTCCCCTTTTGAAAAATGTACTAGCTAAAGGTATAGTCAAAGATGAACACGAGTACAAGGAGCTTATCCACTGCTAATATGGAAAGAAAAGTTTATTTACTTCCCACTGACTAGTCTCTGGCAATAAATTAGCAAGTTTTCCCATTCTTCTTCATTTTTTTTACCACGCAGCTGCTCTTATAAATCACTAGCCATAAATCTGAGAGAGGAGTCTGTAACAAAGCCATAATTAAGTCTTAAAATTTAGGTGTCATTTTATTAGTTTCTGGGTCTATATTCACATTCTGCATAGTCCTAGACAAGACAATTTTCTTCTTATTCAAACATCTCATGTAGAGGTAGCTGAAAACTAAATGTGTTTATTAAAACCTTTTTTTTTTGTTTAAATAAAGGTTGAGGCTCAAATACCTGCAGTTTAAATTCCTTTTTAGTGTTGGCATGAATACAAACCCTATTTGGGGTATTCGGTTTGGGTGTGAAGCTGTTGCTAAAGACTTGTCACAGAGAACCTATTTATCTCAAAGTGAAAAACACTGAACCAAAATTTTGCCAAGCACTTGCTTCATGTAGCCTTTCCCAGTATGCTTATGCTCCATCATGCATCTCTATTCCTACCAGGGATGAAGAGAGGACTTGAAGACTCTGGATCAGAGTCCTTCTGGATGCTACTGTGCCCCACCCGGGATACAGTTATTCCTCAAAGCTGTATGGAGAATGTGTAGATGCTTCCTTAAAGCATCAGCATCCAAATCTAGGGAGTCAGGATGTAAAATTCCAGCAGAACATCCCTTTCACCTGATTTGGAGGAGTCAATGCAATTACTAGATTACAGAAGACATATTCCTTTGATGATGGCTTTATAAACCTTCTGGTTCCTTTGCCTACTGCAGAGATTCTCTAATTTGAAAGAGTTTCTTAAAGGCTGAGACAGCTGGGACTGTTTAGTCTAGAGAAGAGAAGGGTGAGCAGGGGATCTTATTGATGCTTATTCCCTCTGAAGGGAAGGTGCAAATTGGTGAGAGCCAGGTTCTTTTCAGTGGTGCCCAGTGACTGCACCAGAGGCAATGGGCGCAATCTGACACACAAGAGGTTCCCTCTGAACATCAGAAACTTTTAAACAATGTGGAATGAGGTGAAAATTCTTGGAATCACATCCTAGTTGAGGTTGGAAGGGATGCCTGGATGTCATCTGCTCTGAAAGGATTTTGTTTTTTAGATTAAGAAGGCAAATCAGTGAATTCTCCAGCACAGGAAAACTATTTTCCACTGAGATCCCCTAGACCTCCTCACTCAATGGTTAATTCTTTCATTGGAGTCTTACCTTACATCGTTTTCTCAGAAGCTGGCAAGACAGAACACTTATCAATTTGGGTTTGGTTTGTTCATTAGACCATCAATGAAGACCAGTATTGCTTTGCTTGAAGTTTTAGATCACTGCTTATTTCAAAGTAAAATGGAATGTCAATCCCTGATATTAGTTTTTAAAACAAACTAAGTGATATTTATGATAGTCTTCTGTATTTATCTGCAAGATGACTTTATTTGTCCTAGTCTGTGTATCCCTGCATGATCTTAGATTATTATGATTTGTTTGTTTTATCACTTTCTCAGAGATTTATATTCTGAAACTCCTCCAGTGGCACTAACAAAGATTTGATAACCCAGGTGATAAACCAGTTCTGCTTTTAAGTTTCTTATAAAACTTCATTACAAGTGAAATTAATCACTGTAGATTTTAATGTGAAGACAGAGACGGTTATTTGATGGACTGTGTTCAAAAAGCTGGGTAAGCTTTATATCACTCTATATGATAATAAAACATTACGGTGTAAGACCAAGGTCATATCATAACACATGAGCAATAGCACTGTGTGCTTATGATGCACTGACAAAGGATGCTTATTCAGCTTTATAGCTCATACTGTAACCTTTCTCTACTTCATATGCACTCCTAATGCATTTGCAGTTCAGCTACCTACCTGAAAATACACAACAGTTTAGGAACAGATGGTTACACCTAGTTCCAGTAAGCTCAAGAATAGCCTGTCTTACATGTTTACATGAATTTGGAATTTTCACAAGTGCAGGGCCTGTCGTAGATCAACCAAAGTGATGATGCGGTTACTTGTATTTATTATCATTTATATTCCTATTTATCTGTCTTGCTTAGTGCTCTGTAATCCATTGAAAACCCCTGCGATAAAGTAGATTCTACAGGCAAAAGAGAACAGCATGGTTTGTTATGTTCGGAAATCCTGTGTCAATGGAGAAGAGTAATCATATTGAGAAGCTGTTCTGCTTGGTTTTGGAAATGAATATATAACTTTTTTTTCCTTTTTTTTAGAGAAGAAAAATATGTGTTAAATAAAATATTTCCAGATAGACTCTATTGGTGCATGCAAGGCTGTAATACAGGCTTGTCTGGAAGGAGCTGAAGCGGGATATGTGAGTGTGTCCAACTGCGGCTCTGAGACAGCGAAAGAGAATTGTTTAACAACGCCCCTATTCCTGCTTGCCCATGCAGCATTCAAGCACAAAGAGTCACTTACGCTTTCACATAGTCACCCATCTATTTAATTCGACCCTGCAATCCTGGCAAATTAATATTACACAGCTGAGACCTGAACGGATGTTTCCTGGACCCGTAAGTAGGAGTCATTGGACCATAAACATAACCAGATGTTTGCACATGTGTGTGATTCAAAGTAGTTAGTTGAGTTTGGAGATGTAACTTATACATAGAGGATGAAATTATGAAATTACAGTAGGAAGTTAATTATCTCTGATTCTGCCCAAAGGCATCATAATTTTAAAGGTTTTGACTTATCTCATCTTTGTAATGCTAAATTGAGACTACATTACAAATCGCATTATTTCACCAGGTAAATAACTAAACTATGAAAAAGATGATTCAGTATCACAAGCACAGTGAATATGTCCGTTTCATCATTGTCACGAGGGCCAGACTCTAAGCAGCTCAAAAAGTGAAACTCTGTAGCTAGACCACTTCACAACATCAAAGTTTGACCCCTTAATGCTGTGGAAGTACAGTGGGAATCAGCAATTAGAGGGAAATAAATATGTATTCAAGTGATTTGATGCAACGCACATGCCGCATTTCATTTCTTTCAGGAAGATGAGAACAGATTTGAAGGTCTCGGTTGTAAAACAGGAATTTAAGTAATAAAAATATTCCGATGTGAGCAGCACCAAAGCAAGTCTATACAGCTGCTTTGCAGAGTAATTTCATGCAGTCATGTGTGAATGTGATTCCCCCTTCCCCCTCCCCCCAAACATGCAGGAGGAGATGACAGATTTAAGCACTTCATGTGATTAAGGAGACAAGGTGCCCATTTTTCTGCATTTATGCAGAAGCAATAAAAAAGCATGGTCATGCACCAAATCCTAGGGTCAAAACTGCAGTTACTACTCAGGCAGAACTCCCATTGACATCTGTAGTTTTTATTGAATGTGGGCAGCGAGTCTTCTTCCGTGCTCTTAGTCTGTCCTCACACGTTCTTAAATAGCACCATCAGGTGGCTAAGCCGGGGAGAAAAAAAGGCCATGATTCCCGTAGTCATTTCAATGTCTATAAACTGTAGCTGCTCCTGTTTGTGCCCCGAAACCCGTGGGGATTCATCATAGCAACCCAGAAGGCATTAGGACAATCTGACCCACGAGTCTAGCAGTAGACTGTTGAGATAAACCCCACTGCTCTGGCTTGAAGACTTTCAATGAAGTTTGGGGGCTGGTTACCTTTTTGACCAATTCGTGGTTCAAACCAGCAAGTCACTCAGTGTAGCACAGCTGCATTGTGCATGAGCTGGAGCACCAAAGCTTGAACCTTTAGGGGATCACGCTGAAAAACAAGGACACATATTCTGTGGTGTCATATGCCTGTCGCTGACTGCTGTAGGTGGTACATGAGCAAGGGAGGATGGAATTAGACCAGTATATTCTGTTTTATGCTGAACTTTAAGTAGAATGGAGCCTATCTATTAAAATTAATGTTAGGAAATGTGAAATAATATTTTCACATCAAATCCTTTTTCATAAGCTCAGTCCCCGCAGCAGAGAGAACAGGGGGACTGGAGCGTGTTCTCAGCCTAATGTGCCCTCCCATCCATGCAGCCCCCTCAGTTTTAACCAACTCTTCGCTGTCCAAAAAGTCACACACACCAAAGTACCTCATGGAGCTCTGAGCCTGCCGACGCTTGCACTGCCTATTTTCTGACTTGAATAATAACAATGAAACATGATTGAGCTGCTTGACATTTACAAAAAGGTGCTTGTTAAAAACAGTTCCTCCCAACTTAATTAGCACTAAAACCCTTTAGGTGTTCCACCAAGTACATATTAAAACAGCTGTCCTTTTGCCTGAAATGGAAGTAAACTAGAAGTGAGCTTCAATAAAACCAATGGGCTATGACTTCTTCCAAGCACAACTGTAATGAAATGTTACTGCCGTAATATCCAACTAAATAAAGACTGGTGAGCTGGCTAGGCCAGCTGCAGTGGCAGATGCAGACAGGATCGTGGGCTTTAAACAATGCTATCACTGAATAAACACAGACGAGGAGATAACATTTCTACACCTCCCCAGTTTCCATGAAATTAGTTTTTGTTATTCCAAATCCAAAAGCTGATAATCCTTCCAGTATAAAACGAATGGCAGTAATTCTTCCATAAATGGTATCATAAACTACCATTAGTCAATAGTCAGGAACATTTGGAATTCTGTGTTGCCCAGCACTGGAAATTGCATTGCATATTTGAGGAGGTTTGGTGCTTTGGTTGGTGAGAAGGTTCACCTGCTTGTTTATAGATTTTACTAGTGTGCTGTGCTTTCCTTCTCAAGATGGTTAATGCTTGATCTAATGGCCACTTCAAAACTGGAATCCTTCCTTATGGAAAAACCCCAGTAAATACCAAGAACTGACTAAAGGAGCAATTTAACCAATTCAATACAAATTTTTTTTCTGGGTTAGGCATGGCCAAAGAAAGAGACTGTACATAATTCATTATATACTGAGGTTTTGAAATTAAACACCATCCCAAAATGAGATCAAAGTTTAAAAAAATCTCCAATTTGTCTATGGCATATGATGTCATCTAATAGCATCAACATGAAACAAAACAGAATGAAAAAATATGGCTATAATATCCATGAAGTTTTTTGAGAAATTGTTGTGTTCATGTTAAATGTTTAAATCTTACCAGATTCAGGTTCAGTCTTCCAATACTCTGTATGTTCACTGTTGTTCATGGACTGGTTTTGGATGCATATCCGATCCTTTCAGCTTTTGTTTTCTTTTATCCTCCTTAAAACTGAACTTTTCACCCCATTAAAATTGGCTTGGCAAGATAAGAATCTGTGTGCTTATAGGATATAATAATGTGTTTAATAATGATGGGGATGATTTGGTTACACTTGTTCGTATTAAGTAACAGCACTTTACCCAACAAGAAGTTCCACTGAAGTCAAAAGGCTACTTGGACAATAAAGAGCTCCCACACCATAATTAAGATGACCAAGTTCTACCCCTATACATTTTATTGGATATTATTTGGCCAGCGTATGAACAGATTAAGTGCTCCTATTGTGGAAGATAAATCATCACAAATTCACCATGTCATCTAAGCTCATTTTTATAGTATTTCCAGGGAAGAAGCTTTAAACTCAGATAAATATTGAGGATGACACTTTCACTGAAAATAACCAGTCACTGGGAAATAAATGAAATGTGCATAGATATTGCTTTTAAAGATAAACTTGGTTGCCAGATTTTTAAGTGTGCACTGAAAACAAACCATCGAAACAAAACACTGTTTATCTTGCAGGAATTCACACAGAGTTTTCAAGTTCCACAGGGCCAAGAGCAAGAGGAGGCTGCAAGTGGGAGAAAGGCTCAGTCCCTCTTGATGTTTTATATCCAGCATCTTCCCCTTCTTTCTCTTCTGCACCAAAGAAATTTTATGCAGCTATAACATCCCCTCTTCTTGCAGGGGGAATGAAGAAAGTTCTGGGAAGTATTAATACCTTTTAATATAAATGAATTGGAGTAAGCAATGGAGGAGCAGAAGAGAGAACATCTTTTAATATAACTATCCTATAATCAATTTAATTTGGGACAACAGCCACAGGTATCTGAAGGGTGAATATATTTTATTGTCCTTTGGACCAGACACAACAGTTTCTCTTCTAAGAACAAACTCAAGGGAATGTTTCCTTCCCTTCCTAGCATCTTGTTACTGTTTTATAAGAGGGTGTGTGTGTGATTGTCTACCATTGCTTATAACATATCACTGAACAATTAAGCCTCCTTCAACTAACATGATGAATTTGTAATGAATTTGCTTGGCAAAGTAATTCATGCATAGATCCTTACTGGGTATCAGTTAACTGTTTCACAAGATCCAGAGCATCCATCAATCAAAAGGGTCCAGACTGTTGTTAATTTAGAGGCACACATTTCTACTTACACAGATTTTTTGCTAGAAGAATTTAGAGACACCAAAGCAAAGCACAAGGCCCCAGATTTTCACAGAATGATATAACGGTTTGGAACCTTTAAAGATCATCTAATCCATTCATGTCTGCTTTAGGAATCTCAGTTGCTTCATCATGTAATAAAATTCTGATTCTCAATAGCGACATCACAGTTTTTCACCATGGAAATGAATCTGTGACCTCCAGAACTCTTCATTGCTGTCTGAAAAGCAACAGCCATTTCCTGAGCCTTAGCTTTCCTAAAGAGGTATTGGCTGTGTCAAGAACAATGACTAAGAACACACAAATATAATGAACAGTTATTTAATTTGCATGTGCTGTAATTTCTTAGCCCACTCTTTCCAGGGAAAGATGGCCTGCTATTGAAGAGGCTAAACACTGAGAGAGAAGGATTCGGTTTCTGACTCCTTCTCCCTGATTCCAACCTCTTAGCATATCTGAACATCTTTTTGTGTGTGTGGTCTTTTTGTTTGTTTATTTTTGGTTGCCTTTTTTTTTTTAATAAACCAACAAAACTAGTTAAAAAGGAGGAAAAAAATCACAGCTCTCAGTTTATGTTAATCAACTCTAGTAGTATTGCAGCACCCAGCACCAAAACTGTTGCTTTCCCTTTACTGCTAATACTGCCTGTTCCTATTAAAGAAGGGCTGGTTTCATGTATATGTGTTAGGCCAGAGGTTCATTTGCATCCAAAGCTGTGCCGGTGCTCATCCTCACATCTCAGAGCCAAGTGAGGGGATAATCTGCAGCTAACACACACTGGTGTGAGCATGTTGATGTGCTGGGAAACTATAAACAGACTTCCTAACTGGAGATAGTTTAGTAAATCACAGGTTATCCAGCATCATCCAAATTACATCAAGGAACCATGCAGAGTTCTCTGTGTAAGACCTGGCTGCACACTGTTAGACTCCCTACATTGCTGATAAAACCTGGAAACATTTGCTCTCTGATTGGACCATTATCATGTTTTTTCCCTCATTTTTCAATTTTCGCAATTATTTTCAGTAATTTATCAGGGTTATGTTTTCTGCTTTGTTTTTATACACAGATTGACTATTTGTTCCTCCCAAGGACACTTCTCTTGCAGGCAGACCTTGACAGGATCAAGTAAGGGGGGTTTAGACCCTTTTGCTTCCTTACAATTAACGAACAGGCTGAAAATGGAAACAAAGCATCTCATCTATGCCTTTTCCCCATTAGAGCAGCTTTCAGACAAGCCAAACAAAGTTTTTTTTATCACTTCACATTATTATCATTCTGCTTAATGAAATTATGAAAATTCATAAGAGTGCTGCCAGTCTGGCTACTGTAGCTCATGCTGCAAGTGGTGAGTAGCCACCAACAAAGGAAGCCTGTGCAAAGTTGCAGTTCTGTATCAGGGACCTCTGCACTGGGACCAGTTTTCAAATGGTGCCTCGAGTGCATGTTGCAAGCGTTCAGTATCTGCAGGAAGGTTCTGTAAGTGCTTGATAAGTCCATTTATATACCATTTGAGCAGACTTTGAAAGAGCGTTGGTGGTCTTTGAATACACTCTTCTGAATAAAATACCTGTGATTTAGGGCAAGAGGAAATGGCCTCACATTACACAAGGGGAGGTTTAGATTGGATATTAGGAAAAATTTCTTCACAAAAAGGATTGTCAAGCACTGGAACAAGCTGCCCAGGGAAGTGGTTGAGTCCCCATACCTGGAGGTATTTAAAAGATGTGTGGATGTGATGCTTAAGGACATGGCTTAGTGGTTGGATTTGGCAGTGCTGGGTTAATAGTTGGACTTGGTGATCTTAAAGGTCTTTTCCAATATAAACAATTCTATAATTCTAATATTTAGGCAGTTTCAGTGTGATTTGAGCCACTCTGGACAACATGGTCAGAAAAGCCATTCTGCAAACATGCAGATGTGTGTGAGTATGCATTCCCTTATGTCTTATGCTCAGGTTAAAATACTCCAGAAAGCCAGAGGGCAGCTAAGTGAAACCCTTGGCTCTGACAGCACAGTTCTGTGACTTATGGGATGGATATTCTATATTGCAGGAATATTGTTGTGGAGCTGAAAACAACAGCGTAGCTGGCAAGGTGGGACTCTTGTGCCTGAGTCTGCCCTTTGCCTTGCAGTGTGGGTAGACCCAAAATGAGTCTTATTACAAAAGTGAGAGCTGCTGAAACATCCTTTCCAACTCCAGGTTCTTCACCTCATGCCCTCTGAGGTGTGCTACTTCAGCATATGTGAGTAGCACATCAGAATATAACAGAATGTGAATTTATTTCTGTCTGATGCTCCTGAGACAATAGCAGTAATCCTTCTCTTTCTTATTTATTGTACTGGTGGTGTATTTCTTTATATTGAACTTACCATCATCTGCTCAGAGAAGTATGGAAGAACTCATCTCTCGTAAAATAAGTAAAATTATGGCTATGTTTTCCTTCTGCTGTCCCTCCCTAATGGGACTGTTGCCATTTTGAGTAATGAACCTCTACTTTAATTCCTCCTCCTTTTCTACAACAACAAAAGAAGAAACTGGTCTATAAATCATTCAGAAAAATAAATAACTTTTTTTTCCTGTTATGCCTGATTAAGTGTTCTTTATGCTTATGCTCTTCTCAGGAAAAAGAAAATCTGGATTAGCATTTGAACTGAGTTCATAATTTGTTTTGATTTGAAAAGTCATGAAAAGAAAGGGTTATTGAAGAAGTAGCCAAATACCTTTGGAGAATGCTCAGGCTGCAGGCATCTCCAGTCCATAATTCAGCAAATAAGACTGGAAGCCAGTCAAAAGTCAATCAATCAAACAACAATTCTGAGACATATTTTTGCATTTCAGTACGATCAGTGGATACTATTGCATATAAAATACTTGCTCTAAAAAAAAGAAATGAACAAATAAACACTCAAAAAATGGAAACCTGATTACTATGAAGGTAAAGTATTATAGTTGTCCTTCAAATAAGCTGTGAAAAGTTGCTTGGACAAAACGAGAAGAATAAATGTTTATAATACACACCTGATCCCCTGCTTTAGGCCAGCAGCAAGTGTCTGCTTCAAGGTGGACAAAAATCTGGATTTTCAAGCACTCAGTTCTCAGAAAGGCACTTAACACATCAATTTACTCTCTCAGATGTTAATTTCACACACATGGATTGCATTGTCCAACATGTTCATTGGGGAAATGCCATTAGGGTGTTCATAGCACTCCCTGAGAGAAGAAGCTTGAGGTCTGACTTCTGCATGTGTAGGGTTAGCACCTCATCAGGGAATATCACCATCACTAGTATGAAGGTGTCTCCAGCGACACTTCCCGGCTGGAAGTGGGACAGCTGAGTACATCAAGGTGATGTTCCTACATCTGCTCTAGTTCGGTGCTGCTGCAGCCTGAAGTGGAAGAATGGTTCACTGAGCCTGTGGACTGGCAGCCTATAGCAGTGCAGCTTGGAACTGATGGCAGATGAGGTGTCCTGCAGCCTTAGCTGCTTCAAAGGAGAGCAAGGAATGTTAAAATGTATTCACTGCACTCTTTTATACAATAACAGAAACAGGTGAAAGCAGACATTATCCTAAATTAGCCGAGGAGATGGCAAATACACTTGTGCAATCTCTTCTTCCTCTTTTTAGCTATCTTAATGCTTGCTTGATTGATAACAACCTGGTTCTGTGGCAACAAATGTGTATGTTCCCAGTGAACTCATAGCCTAAATGCTGTTGCATTATTTTGTACTTAATGCTATGTAATTGATGTGAAATTAGCCCAATCCTGCATCTGCTTTGTTGGAAGAAGAATGAATTCTCATTGTCTCATTGAGGTGGACATGGCAGGGCTTGCCTGCATCTCTGGAAAGGACAGCAAGTACAGGGGCTGAGCTCACACTGCACACTGACCTTTCTACAAGACAGCTTGCATGGGCAGCTTTGGCTGCTGTGCAAATACAGGCTCATCCCTGGTCAGTCATCTTCATGGGGCATGCGGGGCCCTGCGTGTCTGAATTGTGCATGGGGGTTTGGTTTCTCACTGCACCAGGTAGGGTAGGTCTGGTGACAGGATGTTCATGAGGGTGTGTCTGGAGAGGGGCCTCTTACCCTTCCAGAGACAACACTTTGAGTTGCATAGTCACAACCAGAGAGTTACTGTTGTCCACTGATAGCCTTTGTGGGCAATCTTCTTCTATGCACTTCTGCAGTATGATCACTCCTTTAATAGACTTGAAGAAGGTCTTTTGATCCTGGATATTATTATTTTTTTAATCACAGTAAATAATGTTATTCACTAATCAGCTTTAAAAAAGGCATTAGTTTGCTGCTTTCAGTGAGCTATTATTTCTGAGACGCTTCATTTATGAGCTGTGTCTGATTGCCCTGAACTTTGATAGAGCTTCAGCCAGTCTGTGATCATTATTAAGTTATCGTATGCAAAATACAGCATGTTTTTGACAGTACCTGTCAGCCACTGAATCAGTTCCTTTCCTGATAAAACATGCAGTAAGCTTTGACAATCATGTAGTCAAATGTTTACCCACTTGTCCACATATCAGTTTGCTTAAATATCTTTATGCTCACTCTATCTCCAGGCATGTTTGTTAAGTAGGATACACTGCTGTGCAGATGCATTCTTTTATCATCCAATTTATATATTAAAGTTGGAAAGTTTAAACCATGAGTTATTGAATAGCTGTAAATTCTGAGAGTCAATTCAAGAGCTTAGAAGGAAACCCTTGGCTCCATGGCTAAGTGTATGCCTAGAGGAATATGAAGTCAAGACAAAGCAATGTTAAGAGTGCATTCAGAGGCCTAGGGAAAGGGCATGCTGCTGTTTGCACTTAAAACTATCCTATGAAGGCTGTTATTTTCCCCAAATCTCATAAGTATAATTTAGCAATTTGCAAGTGAGGGAAGAAGCTCATTTTCACCGCAGTGACTGCTTTGCCCATATTAGGTATCTAGTCATTTTAGGCAGCCACTAAGTGCACAGAGGACTCACTGGGTCTTTTTCCAGGCACAAATATCAAGAAACACTTGAAAACAGAAAACATCACTGTGGGAAGAGTTGGTGAAGTCAAGACCCAAGAGTTTCAATAAATGCGAGCATTTTCATGGACCACCTAAAGATAACATCATTCCAGTAAATATTGCTCAATGGTATTTCTGATCCTCTTTCTCTTCAGTTGCTCAGTTTCTGAGAAAGCTTATATGTGAGTTGACTTTCTAAGAGCAGTTCTATAGAGCCACGTGAAACTGGAATAGGAAAGATGAGGGATTAATAAAGGAATTATAATGTGGATATGAAAGAGTCCAAAGAGAGAGAGAGAGACTTTTGCTAAGGCAGGAACTACAATCCTGAAGAAAGGTTACCAGTAAATTTCCCGAAAGAAAGATTTTGGGACTGATCTGGCTTGATGTTTTCTTTGAAACCGTTAGAATTACAACTGATTCTGATATTTGTTGACATTGGGGAGAATCCCAACACCAGATGGGAGATTTGTGTGGTCTTCAGAAAATAGTCAACTCCACTAGGGAATATGACAAAATGCAAAAATACAAAGTGCAAATACCTATGCTGAAGGACAAATTAGAAGAAATCCTACAGCGAGCAGGGAGCTCCTTATGTAGAAACTGCAGAAGTGAGGAAAAGACTCTGATGGATCAAAGATGTAATAGAAGGAAGGATTCACAGGAAAAAGCAACATCGGAGAGTTGTTAAAAATGGCAACAATTGGGCATCAAATGCTTCTCATCTGAAACAGTAGTAAGCATGAAGCAAGAAGTCTCTGTCAGTGTTACTGAAAAAAAGGCAGAAAAACAAATGCCAGAGATAACAAGAATCTCTTAAGCCAACTCTGTCATCAGATCAATTAAAACATGGACCTGCACCCATCTATTATCTCTCTTAGACATGTCATTAATACAGGCCTTCAATGTAGTGCAGCTGTAAAGAAATAAATGCAATGCATTTGCTGTGTTTCAGGCAGGGTACTTAAAGATTGGAGACTGTTGCTATTTTACAAAGAAATGTTAAGATTTCGTCTGGAATAAAATTTACGACTGGCAGTTGAGAGTGAAATTTAATCAGAACTAGTCCATCGTAGAGAAAAGCATATTTAGTGTACCAAAACAATGGCTGAGAAGTAGGTAGGATTGTTCACTGTAAAAATATTGGAGGAGTAAATACTAGGAAAGAAAGGCAGTGAATTAAGGTGAAGGACTGTGTTTGCACAAGAAATGTCATCATGAACTCAAAAGAATCAGCCTAGATGAAACAGACTTCAAAGTTAGAATTTCTCATCTATCTAAGAAAGCAGATTCTTCAACAGCTGTGTAGTGGGATGTGTGGGGGCAATCCTGAACCCCTGGTGTTCAATCTGATCCTATTCTGATACAACATCTGAAAGAACAGAGGATGGAAACTTATTCAAATATTTTACACAGTTATATAACCCCAAATTTTTGCCCACTACACATACAGCAATATGCACTAAGGCTGCTCACGCTTGCAGGGGTTGTGTCCAGGCATCTAGTGAGACAACAAAGACAATCAGCAATTATTTGAGTCATCAGACCCATGATGCCAATATTGAATACTTGCACAAAGGCTCACATCAGCTATGTGTGCAAATACACCCCCACAAAAACATCATCTGGCAATGATAAATATCTTTGGTGGCTATTTTAAAAAGTCACCTTAAAACTATAAATTTACCACATAAATTATTCAGCATAGATTGTTCATGCAACTCTTCTTGTGATGTGTGAGAAGAATGAATTTAACTGTTTTGAAACTGCATACATGCTCCTTTTTTAATCAGTGAAGTTCCAGAGATAATAGAATTTATTCATGAAATTTACACTTCAGTGGTGTAAGAAAATGGTACAAAACCATAAATGCAAGATTACAGAAAATATTGAAGCAAGTATTGGCCTGTAATTCAGATGAAGGTTTTTTTTATATCCTAAACCTCCATAAAATTAAGATACAGTGGCTGTATCTCAACAGCACAAGATGACATTTGGAGGGGCCCACGTTTCCATGTTGGCTTTTCACAGAATGACTAGTGAAACCACTTTCCCTGGGTTCCCCTTTAAAAGGTTGGTCCACAGACCTATGAAAAAGATGGAGAAACTCTTAATTCCCATGAGCTTTGAACAGTGCCTTTAATGTTATATGATATTTGAAGAAATTTTATTGGATTTTAGAAATGGCGTTCACTTCTGTAGCAAGATGGACATACAGGAGTTGGTCTTATTCAATATTTAAAGAAAAAAACATCTAACACTCCCAAGCAGACTTCATAGATTATGAATCAAAAGGTATCTTGCAGTCTGGCCTCGAGCAGAGTACTGGCCATGGGACTTCTTGTTTGACCCGGTCCTTTAGAAAGATATGATTATATTTTTTTCAGTGACAAGGAGTCTGGAACAAATCTTGCAAGTTGTTACAGTGAATAATTCACTATCTCATCACATACTGCACTTCAAATGTGAATTTATCTAGTTTATCCTGGTTTACAACAGTATATCTAATATTTCAGTAATCTTCAGTTACTCTATGTACCAAGACAGGGACTACTCTCTCCCTTTTGCCATAGCCCCTCCTGTTGTCAGATGGTTATTAGTCAAAATCACAGAGCCATTTTGAAGGACTACTTCTCAGTATTGAAGAAGAACCTTCATTCTTCATTGCTGAATGTCTGGTTTCCTTGTTGTCTGTATCAAAACACTTTTTTTTTTTTTTTTCTTCAGTAATCCACTTATCATGTTATCCAGATCACTCCCTATAGGTAATTTTTCTTCTCTGTTATTCATCATGTCCCCATCCTATGTGTCATCTGCACATTCTATCAGCAACTTTTTAAAGTTTTCTTTCATATCATTAACAATGTTCAAGAGTTGAGGGAAATGAACAGCTCTCAGAAGCCTCTCACCAGAAATTCATGTGCTTTCTGGTGATTTCTCATCCATAATCATGCCATGAGACAGGCATTTATATCCATTTTTGCTGTGTCAAGTGGATTTTAATCATTCTTTTCACTTATCAAATAACATGCATCCCAAGCCAAATCCCTTATGAAACCTGAGAACCTGATACACGACCATGATCTGATACAGCAACATTAGGGAAGGGATCACTGGAGTCACACTGTAACTACAGTGTAGCATTTTTGGCTCTGTCATTGGGAGACCTACAGCCAAACTGGTCCTTTGAGCATCTACACATGGTACATTGTATCAACACTGTGACCTTTATCAACCAAGTTTATAGAGTCATAAGCTTGAAGTCGGTTTGACAAGACTCCTTCCCACTAACTCACTCTTGTTATTTTAGCCTCCTTTCTTTCTAAGTTAATTGAAACCAATACTGTCCAGCTGTTATTTTGCTTGGGATGAATGGCAGGGTCATGTCATTTACTCTATTCCAAATATTAGGCCAGCTTTAGTTTTCCTTCAGCCTTCTGGATCTTCTCAATCAACAATATAACAATCTCCTCAAGACAGCTCTTTTAATGTTTTTGCTTGCAAGTAATCCAGATGCAGTATTCAACTTTAATTCAATTTAATGCTTTTTTCACAAATTGATAGAAAAGAATTTCCTCCCCACTGGATGAGATTATCCTTTTTCTTATGACTATGTAGTAAAGTAGTATCACCATTTTTACTATTTCTTTTGTTCTTTTGTTCTTAATAGCCTTAATTATTCAGGCTATGCATTTTTCCTTTTCCTCCTCTTCCCAATTTTCTATAATTCCCAGTTTATAATTTCTATTCTTTTCTGACAAATCCTCAAAATTTCCATCTGTTGTAAAAATACGTTTATTAAAATACATATTTGTTTCCCAACTATCAGATTGGTTGTTGTGTTAGATTTTCTTTTGGTAGAGGGCCTACACTGTGCTATGAACTGCACAAACATATTGCAGAACTGTTGCCACTTTTAAGCAGTGGAGCTAGCTAATCTATTTTCAGGTCCCTTGCCCAGGATACATCCAGTTTTCCCTCCGTCCTCCAGTGCCAGGTAAGCAGTTGTCTCACTAAGGCCTGTACCCTGTGAAATGTAACCAGAAAGCAAAAGTGTATTATCACTCTGAACAGAGTGGGAAAAGAGGTTGAAGGAGATGTGAAGGCAGAGCTTGGTCTGGGGTACAGGACAGCAGAAAATGGGAGACCAGGGTTGTGGTGAGCTGTCTCACTAATGCTTCCAAGCCATAAGACTGTAGTAGTTTCTCCATTAGATGGTCCTGCCCCAGTTTATTCCTTCTGGCCATATTGTCCTTTGCTCCCCAAAGAAAATGTCCCTTAAATGTCCTGAGACATTAATTTTTTATTTGACCTGCTGGTTATGATACCATCTGAAAGGGAGAAAGTTCTCCCAAGGTAGTCTCTCAATATTTAGAATCATTCAAAACCAGTCACAGAGCTAAATGCTGTTTAAATCTGTGTGACTTGAAGCTCAAGGAAATGTTCATACAAAGCTTTGCAAAAGCAAACCAGCACAATTTGTATGTGACTTTTCCCAGCTGCTTGTAAGGGAACAAGTTTTATGACCAACTTGGTTTTCCTTTGTGCAGAAGGAGGTTCCTCTCTCTTTTTCTTCCTCCAGATTGCCCTGGTAGAGTGACACAGCATGTCTCTCTGGGGAAGGAGAGACCTGTGGGCACAAGGGCAGCTGGAGTGCAGATATGATGTCACATGTGTTTTAACACAGCTGGCGCAACGCTATAAAACACAGCTTTTAGTGTTTGATTGAGGAGGGATTTGCATGAATTCCAGATGTTCACTGTATGAACAATCTTGCTATGTACACAACAAGTGTGTCCCCATGCACGTGTAAAACAAAGCCTGCCTAACCTAGGGAGTGAATAAGGGCACGCTTGCTTTCCTGGAAGTCTTTTGTTTGCTTTTCCATTCAGATCTCATGTGTCAGGTCATACACAGTTTCTGTCAGGCTCATGAGATTAATATGGGACTTTATGGCCACTATGATGATGTAATCCCTTGATTTCACTGAAATTGAACAATTTATATGTAAGAAAATGAAGTTAAAATGACAATGACTGAAAGTAACCTATCCGAGCCTTTAGAACGGACACAGATGCTTATATTTCAAGGCACAAACCAACCTCTGAACTGAAGGTTAGGAAGGAGTCTTCACTATAGGCAGGTCATGCTGTAATTGTTTCTAAAGCCTTTCTTGTCACGTCCTCTAATGTAACTGCTGCTGGCCAGGGTCACAGATGGCATTGAAAGAGCTGGATTCCTGGCATGAAATGGTGCAGCAATTCCTGAGTTCCTGTCAGTCACTATTAATTTACTTCATTATAAATAAGATTGGGATCAGGCCCATCGTATTTCACAGAGAGCAATGGTTCCTTTCTCTCCAAAGGCATCAGCGTTTTAGTGTTAAAAAGCCTAATGCCTCTGAGTAGTGCCAACAAAAGCTGTACGTGAGGACTGTTCTCTGTGGAGGAAGCCTTTTATTTTAATTCTCCACAAGGAATATTACAGCTTACAGCTACTTACAATTCAGAAAGGTGACTAATAAATGAAAGAAACTGTGAGCTGGAAAGCACTGTGATTAAAGCCATGTACAAACCACCAGTTTTAGCTGGAAGGCTTCAGGAAACCAAAGCCAGCAGATTTGATTTGTTTAGGCTCACTGACTGATGCTGGAGCAGAGAGGAAGAGGGCATTGGGCTAGTTGCTCATCCCCCCCAAGGAGATTTTGCACTTGACACTGAAGGACTTTGGTCTTTCAATATTTCAACTGCTGAAGACTTAGCATTCAAAAGCATCTTAACTAGTCCCAGCTGTAGTCAGATTTTAAAACTATAACATTGCCTAATCACATTACAGTAAATAAGTTCAAGAAGGACATAGAACTCCTCAAAAGAGTCCAACGCAGGGCCACCAAAATGATTAAGAGAGTGGAACACCTTCCTTATGAGGATCAGGCTGAGTGAATGGGCCTCTTTAGCTCGGAGAAGAGGAGACTGAGGAGTGACCTTAACAATGTTTATAAACATGTAAAGGGCAAAAGTCAGGAGGATGGAACCAGGCTCTTCTCAGTGATGGAGAGCGATAGGACAAGGGGCAATGGGTGCAAGCTGGAGCAAGGGAAGTTCCATGTAAATATAAGGAGAAACTTTTTCTCTGTGAGGGTGACAGAGCACTGGGACAGGCTGCCCAGAGAGGTTGGTGAGTCTCCTTCTCTGGAGACACTCAAAACCTGCCTGGATGTGTTCCTGTGTGATTTAGCCTACGTGATCCTGCTCTGGCAGCAGGGGTGTTCTAGATGATCTTTCGAGGTCCCTTTCAACTTGAGCTCTGTGATTCTGTGAAATACTATCATCAAAGAGTGGAAATGGTGAGCCCTGACAGTCTTCTGTGATGTGCTGAGGACCACAAAGATTGGCAAGTCTTCACATACTCTAACCTTGCTGTGGAGATAGACACAGCTTGTGTACCAGTTCTGGAAATTGAAAACTCCTCTGAAATGAAACCCACAGTGCAAACCAGATGTCTCCCAGGTAGCCAGGACACTGGCAGAGACAGCATTAGTGTCACGTTGGGAACACCATCCCCAACCCAGCACAAATGCCATAAGCCTTGCTGAGAGTCTGAGTTCACTTACTAGTGCACAGCACCACACTGGCACAGCTCAGCTGTTCCTGATCCAGTGGCCACAGCCGTGTGGACAAACCACTGCTGGAGTCTGTTCACCATGCTCCTACTGATTGCCATGTGCTGTAGGTATGGGCTCAATTTAATCTTTACAGAGAGGCCAGAAATCCAAAAAGCAATCCAAAATGCAAAGAACGAGGAATTGGGATTCTTGCACTTATTTATGACTTCATCATAGCTTGGGGTAACTCGCAGAACTAGCTTGATTCAAATTACTCAATAATAAAATGCAAATAACTGTTCCTCAAGGGAACGTAATGAGATTCCGCTCACCCTTTTCTATTGCTTTGCAATCCTCACATTAAGGCATTTATTTCAGCGCAGGTACTTTCCATGTGGTTATTGTCTGAATGAGATGCAAGCAAGATTTGTTTTGTTAAACATTCACTGTCATACTATTTGAAAATCTCAGTCTGGTTTTACCAACTGGCTATTTTTTCCCTTCAGACAGGAAGAGCATCCTGAATACCAAATAATCCGTGAAGTGTGTTTAAGCACAGTATTACTTGAACAAGATTGCTGCATCATTTGTGAACTTTCCCATGGGGAAACAAAAAGGCAAAGCTGTAATAAATCTCCAGGTAAATCTTGCTTTATCAGAGATCAGTTGGAGACATCCTTCATTCAGAGGCAACTAATTTATTCCGAAACCCAATAGAAAATATTGCTATCAGTGCCAGGATTTTGCAGAGGTTGAGGAAATTACCGTAGTTGAATGAAAGTAATTTTTTAGCACTCTAATGACAAAATAAAATTACACTATTGTTCATATTGGCTGTAAGGGAAACACTGAGCAAGTAAGAGACCCCATGGTGTCTCTATAAGGGCAAAACATTCCTTACTGTGGGAGGATGTGTGCAATTCCATGTGGTGACAACGAGGAGAGTCCTACAGAGAAGAACTCATAGGGTGACATCTAGATAGTATCTTCTCTCTGTGGGTAGTTGAATGCAGGGGTTTAGTAACAAGAGAAAGGAAAATTGCTTATACTGAATTATGCCCCAGAGGAGGAAGGTTTGTATTTAATGAGGTTTTTCATTGTTGATTTTTGCCATAACATAATGTAAATGGTTCTGAATGAGACACTGTTTTCTTACCAGTTTTGAAGTTGAAAACTCCTGAGCCAAAAAGCCGTGGCTTCCAAGTGAAAACGAGATAGAGGGCACTGCTGTGCTTTGGACTCCCATGAAGAGCTCACTCTACTGCACTTTCTACTGCCTGCAGTTGCACAGAGGACAGCCAGTGATTCAGCACCCCCAGAGAAGACATCATATGAATCACACTTCAACTCACCTGTATATGTTGACCAAGCAAGACTTATTTGGCTGAAATGAAATGTCGTGATGATGAACTTTAGTCAGACACCTTTGTTGCAGTGATCTAGATTTCATCAATATGGATTGCATCCAAAACGTCTGATACTGGTGATGGTGACAATGGCTGCCCCTTTCCTGCAGAATTTAAACAACTGAGCCTGTCATGAGTAGGAACTTGAGCTAGTCCAAGGCTTCCCAACATGTTGCCCCCTAAGATGAAATGCCAGTTTGTTCCAGCTGCAGAAACACTGTTGGGAAGGGGCAGAGCTGAAGCACCAGAAGATTTGCCACCACACATCCAGGGCACAGAGTGTGTTCTTTTCCTCTCTGGGCAATGATGCTTTACACACCCCAACCCAACCCTTTCACACACACTCAAAAAAATTTGGTGGCCTCACATGTGCCTCGTATCAGCTCTCTATGTGCCTTCCTTCATACATTGCTTATGCCAGTTGTTGGCATTGTAAAGAACACTTAATGTGTTATGATAAAACCAGTCTCAGTAGCTGTTTCAACATACACAGCTTAATGCCATGGGAAAAGGTATGCACAAAGCACCATCTACTCTTGGAAAACACCCAAAACAGCATGTATGAATATTTCTATCTTCTGGTTTGGATCCTTTTTGGCTGGTGGGGGGAGTCAGAGCAGCAGAATTGCACCTAAATTAGAAAATCTAGTTCCTTTCCTTCATTAGCTCTCTTGTCCTCTCCTCCTGTAGGAAGCACGAGTGATAAAGCCTCAAATTGTCATAATCATGTCCTTTTACATTGTCATACAATTGAATTAATATTGAAGAACCAGTTAGGATATCAGTTATGACAGTGTGTATCCAGTGTAGCTTCTCCAATGTCAATGGCATTGCAGCAGTATATGGCTACAGTGAGATCAGAATGAACCCTGAAGCCTTTGTAATTGTCTGAAAAATATAATTTCTCCTCATTTATCTCATTCTGAATTTCAATGAAGCCTTTTAGTATTATCTTTCAATTCCAGTTTTGAGTATTGATAGCAACTTCCTGCGTGACATATATAATATCCAGCATTGTCTCTTGCACCATATAAATCAGTTTCCAGTAAACAGGAACAAATGTGAGGTAATTTTTGAAAGCGTACATTCACTTGGGTTAGAGAGCATTTTGTAGTTAAAGTGGGTAACTGTCACAGACTTGGATTCAAATCCCAATAAATTCTGTCATAATGATTCTTCTGGTAATTTGCCTATAGTCTAAGATGTCAGTGCAATGCAGATATATGACAGCACACAATGAGGAGACCCCAGAATTCAAGTGTTTTATAGAAATGGTGGCTTTGGTAACTATCTAAACTAAATTCTTGCTTATGGTTTGCTATTGCCTTCTACTGCTGTAACACTGAGCACTTGGTCTGTTCCTCTGCTCATACGATTATGCTTTCATAAAAGAGGCACATCTGCCTCCCACATCCTTCCACATCTGTGGGAGGTTTGGCTGCACAGAGCATAGAGGATCAAGCCTTGATTTGGTAGGTAGGTATTAAAAATGTTTAGGTCTGTATTCAGATGAGCTTTTGAGAGTTGCAACTCCATTAGTGGTGTCATTTGAAGATGTATTTAAAAGTAGAAAGAATCTTCACTTTGTATTGCCTTTTTAACCGAGCATCTTGATTTTAAACAGCATTTTGAAGAACTGTAAGTGAAACCACATCCAGAATTACATTGCCAGTAGCAACTTTTGGAAATGTCAGTAAAGATAACTTTTAATCTGACATATTGTTAAATTTGGATCACTCCGGTGTCAGTGAGACTGAACTTCTTTGCAAAGCATCATTAGCTCATGCCTCATTCTGTAGGCAGGAGCAATGAGAATTTTATATTTTTCCAAAAAAGGAAAACAGTAGTAATGACTGGGAACATTTGTAGAAAGAAACAGCCTACTGTGTTTATAATAACGCCTTTAGTATCATACATGATCCTTTAAAGACATTTGCCCTCCACAGACAAGGCCATTACTGAAAGACTGAAAATAGAAATCTGGCAAATCTCTGTATATTGCCATATCAGTTCTGACTCCCTTTGATCAGATCTCTGTATATCAAAAAGAAGGTGGAAAAATGTTCTATGTAACGTCTACAAAATGCAAACATCATCATTAGGCCCGAAGCAGAAGCACAGTGCTGTCACCTCTCCAAATTAGTGAAGAGAGAGGAAGGGACCCAGAAAAGCAAACAAAAAAATAAAGAAATTAAAAGGAAAACATCCTTCTACCTCTCTGCTTTTAACATTTTTAAATAGGGAAAATTCTTCAACTCCAAATCCATCAGTTTGTATCCTGTAATTACTGCCAGCCATATCTGTTCAGGCTGTTACTATTCTAAATGGCTCAGCATAAAGACTCTGATGCTCTTGGTAATAAGTGTGACTGAAAGAGGAATATCATTATCTGTTGATTTATATTTACCAGTCCTTGTCCAGGTGCTTACCTCCTCTGTTAAGTATACTCGAGATTATATGCAAAATTGCACAGCTTAATGGGCTGAAGAAGTTTGATGACAACACTTAAATTGCCACTATTTTTCCAGGATCCTCCTGCGAGTGATCTGTTGCCATTCTCAGACGTGTTTTCTAAGAAAGCAATTGCAGAAGATTCTAAACTTTGCACAGTCCTTCATAGCAAGGGTAACTCAGTTTTAGGAAAGGAAAAATGCAATTAATATTTTTAGAGGGAAATGAAAGCCTAAAAAAAAAAAGAAAAAGAATTACCAAAAAGCTAAAGTTGTACTTCTATGTATTTGATGTAACCAAACAACTGAAGCAATAATGACCTTATTAGATGCATTTCAAACTCATGATCAACAGATCAGGACACATCCAGATCCCAATGAAGTCAATACAAACTCAGTTGAATCAGAATTCCAGGTACTGGGGCTGCAAGTATCCCACCCAAAGCGTTCTAGCTACAAAATCTAAGAGATTACCACAAATCCTCTAAAAGCTTGATGCACGTTCTTCCAGCCTGCCCCAGTCACAAGGGAAAATGCAGCATGAATGTCTTTCAATGATATGTAAAGGAAATGCATGAGAAACTGTCCAGAGGAGAGGTGGCAACCCATCACACATCTGCAATTCAATTGCTCTTACTTGTACGTTCAAATGCCAGATGCTGTTTTCAACCCATTTTCTTTTGATTGGATGGAGGCAGGATGGAGCTCTGTACTTAAACAGGCAGGACTGGTCACTGATTTTTGTCTGATAAATGTTAAAGCAAAAAAGTGAAGCTGCACAGAAAGTCTGTCGTGGTAAAGGTTAAATTCAGGACCACTTTGTAGAAGAAATGAGGCAGTTGGACACAGTCACTGAGTGGTTCAGACTCCTAGAATCAATTACAAAGTGGCAACAGGAAAGTACGTAAAGCTTCAAAATGCCTTTTTTTTTTTTTTTTGTAAAAAATATAAAGGGATCCAAATATAACCACATTATCTCAGGTGTGTCTGTGTTTCTGGTGGTGTGTCAATGAGCAGTGATGTGTTGCATCAGATTGCCACATCCCAGGTACTGGATGTCATATCAAATAAGTGCAAAGCAGCCTAGCAAACATCAGACTTAATATGATTCATCACCCTGAACCAGCAGTATATTGAAACTCTCTGTGATCTCTGCTTAAAAATATATGTGGTTGGTTTTTTCCTTTTAATCTATAGCTGTAGAACAGAAACCAAGATTTCAAATGCGAAATATGTTGGAGATAAGCCAGATGGTGGATAGGAAAGTAGCTTTTAAAAGAAATAAACTCTCAGAAATTCTTCTCTCTATGGGAATAAAATTTAAGTATCTTTCCAGGTGTAAGGATAAGTTGTCATGTCAGCTGTTTCCCTGGAGAGATAGGAACTGATCAGTCCCTCCTTTCCACAAATGTCCTATGTGTACCTCAGGTTTCCCCAAATGAATATAATTTCTTAGTGAACAGCAAGACGACAAGAAAAATAAATACATTAGTGAATGAGAAGCACTTGGATTCTCTGCCAACGAGCACACAGACAGATTGTCAGAAAGTCAGGTGGAAGACTGGATATGTGTGTCTTAGATTCTTACTCTGAGGCAGATGAAAAATAAATAAATACAAACCCAAAATAAATCCTGAGCTGACACTGCATTGGTGTGCTTTCTGTCGAACTACTTTGAGCTTGAGAAGTAAGCAATGTCTTTGTCTTCCTCGTGCCATGACCAAACGTCTTGTTTTGGGGTGATTCAACAGTAGCATCAGTTCAGGCTAAGAAATTTCCTCCTCCCGAGGCTGCAGAGCATGTGAAACTCTGTCTTAACTAGAAACCGTTCTTATGTCAAGGAGAAAATCAGTTGGTCATTAAAGAGCAGTAGTGTTAGGATTACAAATGGAAGTTACTAAGGATTTATTTACATCATAATGTCACTTTGGTACTAGGACAAGTTTTGGGGCTACAAATATATTTTGTTTCACTAAGCTGGTAGAATGTGCTTTTGCAACGGTCCCACAGCATGTACTGCTATCTATAATCATTATTACATTTCACTATTAGTCTTGAATAATAATTCATTAATGCTTTGAATTAATTTCTTAATCTTTTATATATTTTAAAATCCTGCCTATTTTAAAATTAGGAAAAAAGAATAAGCTTAATTAAGGATTTGGAAACAGTGGGTGTAAAGATAAATTTAAGCGTGTGCTAAAGGGCAGTGTAACCATGATTTGAAGTCAGAATGAAAGGGAAGGAAACCAGAAATCATTTACTGGCTCTGCCTTGCAACAGATTAACTCACAGACTACCAAGATTTACTAGTACGTTTTAATTAAGAATAATTTCAGGGAACTATGAGTGCTGAGTCTCATGGCTATCTCCTAGTGTTTACAATGCATGAGAAAATATTGTACCCAGTTACCCTTGTTGTCTCCTATAGCTTGTGCTAAGGAGATGCTCAATATAGCAACTGACAGTCTTTCCCCTTGAAAGGACACTCTTGGTCCTCAGCACTGTCTGTAGATGAGTACAGGTCCAGAAGGGGGAAATACCCTTCAAGACAGACCACAAAGTACCTTTTAGTGAATGGCAGCTAGACTTTTTTACAGGCTGAGGTTCAGGCTGTGGTTTTGCTATAAATGAGGTCAGGAGACAGAAGCAAACACCTCTCTGCTCAGTGACAAGTGTCGCAGGTGTCTCTGTCTCCCCTTTTTCTCTAGATGTGGTGGATGTGACCTCACATGAGGTTTATGAATGACAACTGCCCCACAGCCTTTGGGGACACTAGTGAACTAATTTACTCCCAACTAGCTTATGTAGTGTCGGTAAAGCTGAGATGGCTTCCTCCACAGTAAATTTTTCCCAAAAAGTGCCAAATTATCCTGATGGTTGCCATAATAATTCATAGCCTGGTTCAAATTCATGGTAGAAGATCTCAACAAGGCATTCACTGCAGTGACAGTAGCTTGCAGAGTCACAAAACAGACCAGAGGCTTTTGTCTGCTTATACTGGGTCTACTTGTGAGCTACAAAATAACAACTTGAGTCAACTTAGCACACCAGGGATAGATGCCAAACAATGTCATTAAACAAACAACAGCAGAATCAGCAAATCTGTTCTCTGAAAACTCTTTCCTTTTGCTGGGTTAGTGCACAAGGGAGACACAATAACCATATTAATGATTTTGGGCAATGTGCTGTTCTTCCAGTAATTGCTTTTACTGTTATCTTGGAGACTTTAAAATTACTGCAGCAGCTGTATTTCATGGTGCACATTGGTACAGTCATGCTTCCATTTATTATTCATATCTACTTGCCTTTCCTTCACCTTTTTTTGTGTGTCAATAGTCACTTTATCTTGACTTCAGAGGGTATGTCCCTGGTTTTGGAAGGCACCGTATTCCTAAGACCAGGAATTCCCTCACACCCAATTGGTACTTTGTTTTAGCATTGTAAATAAAAGCAGAATCATAAAATAGCAGTTTGGCTGGGACCTCGGATGGTCTTCTGATTCAGTTTTCTGCTCTAAATAGTTCCAAGTTTGCAAGTAGATTCAACTGTCATGATAGATCTATTTTCTTAGGGCTTTTCTCTGTCAGTTTGTTAACATCTTTAATTATGGAGATTTCACATCCTCTCTGGGCTCCTTTTTCCAGTGGTTAACAACTTCATCATTAAAAATAGTACTAAAAAGTTAAAATCTTAGGATCTTATCATTGTTCCCCTTGTAACAAATTATGACTGTTGCATGTTGTCCCTTAGCTGTGCTCTTCTGTGAAGAGTCGTCTCTTTTCTATAACCTCTAAGGAGTAAGAGGGAAAAGTAAGTCTTTTAGCCCTCTCAAGGCTGAACAAACCCAGTCCATATCACCTCTCTTAAATTAACACGTACTGTATCACATGCCTTGTCATTTTAATGGCCACCTTCTCAACCCGACAAGTCAATACCTGTCTTGTAGTGGGCACCTCAAACTGATAACAGCACACCAGTTCTGTAATCGGTGGGGATATGTTTGGCAAACATCACATTGGTAAACTTTAACTCTAAATGTTTTTCATTAAAGTCGGTTTTGACCAGGGTCCAGAGTTGGAACTCAGGCCTGTAGGTACAAAATGAGAGGCTTTCATACCTCCACATAGTAGCTGAGAACATGCAAAAGCATTTGTGTTAGAAATAGAACCTTTTTTTTGTTTTTTTCCTTCATGAAACCAAAGGTCTTAGCACTGTGTGGGCTTACAAATGCAAATAAGATTCTATAAATTGGAGCCACTCTACATTTGAGCACAGCAGGTAAATACCAGCTCAAAGTGATTATCGCTTTACTTTTTCACTATTGACTGTTTAGATTACTTTTAGTTTTCTTAAACTTACAGCCAGTTTGACACATTCTAATGCTTTTCTTGTCCTCAGAATCAGTGCAGTCAGATACAAGCAGACCTAGCTCCAAAAGCTTAGGTGACCTTCGTGCAAAAGTCACATTCAAAATGCAGCATGTAAAATGCATAGCTGTGCTAGGATCCTGGGACTTGGCTGGTAGAAGAGCTAAGAGAGATCCAGGTCCAGAATAGCTAACTGCTGCAGTGAGCACTCTTCCCCATTTTCCTAAAGCACAGAGATTCCAAACATCCTCATCAGCCCACAGATCTCCATGGGAATAGGCATTCTCAAGGAAGATTAAAAGACTTATCATCAACAGGTATATAAAGTGTCTGAATAATGAATGATTGGATAGCAAGACAAGAAGACCCATTAGCATTGGGGATACATTAGATAGACCCTTAGAGTTCTTGGTTTTATCTGAAGGGAATTTGGTTTACATGCTCCAACGCTGCTCTGTGATGCAAAATACACACAAGTGGGGAAGATGGGACATTTCACTTCACAATCACTCTCCTGTTCTGATCTTAAAATCCCAATGTAGAAGCACCAAAGTCGATCCCCATTTCATAGATATGAACACATGGATCTGCTCATTCTGTTAGAAATGGACATAGTTATTTTACGGCAGACATCGTGGTTTGTATTTTAGTCATGAAAAGGATTAAAGTGTGCTTTGGAGACTTTGCATTTGTTCTAATCTAATTTTAGTGCACAACCTAAACTATTTTCTGCAATAAGTGAGATAGTCTAAGTCTATTCCTTACATCACAGAAATCTCTCAGTCTTTGGGATCCAGTGAAAATTGTGCCTTACCAATTTTGACCCCTTTGTGATTGGGGTCAATTGCTGGGTAGGCGTTTGTTATTGCAGGCTGAGCAACTGCGATGACTTGAGATGTTTCACTCATATGTTTTTAATGTTCATACACAAGGCTGTATATTGTCCTGGTAGACATGGCATGGGACATATTAAACATCAATACTCTTCACGATGTGGTGTTTGCAAGCATAAAATGTCATTTGTATTGCTAGGAGCTTGAATCGTACCCCTGTTTTTGGAATTTATTGAGTGGCACTCTAGTTTCCTCTACATGAAATACTGTAATAAAAACATAAAGCAATGCATCAGAGCTGTGATATCAAGGACATACTTTTTATGATCAGATACCGTACCTGTTATATAGAATATCTGTTCAGAATAGATGTGACAGACTCTGGAGACAGGGTTGGTGAATCGCTAAGCTCTGCACCTCTGCTAATCTGTCTCACGGATGCTAAGGTATATCTGTATACACTTGTTAATAAACCCAGCATCAGCTCTGTTCTTCTCAGGGATGGGGAGAAAAAGAGTGAAGACAGATGTCAGGAAACTGCAGTTATTGCCACAGAGCTACTCAGCCAGGGAAGAAATTGCTCTAATTTCCTTTCTAGAAATGGTTGAATACATTCGGCACCACTAGACACAACATAATACCTGTGAATAATCCTCATTCAGTCAGGAGCTCACTGTGTAGGCTATTTCAGCTGCTCTGTGTAGCACATGGGTCAGACTCTGTCTTTGAGTATGCTGGACTCTCCAAAACCTTTCCCTCTTGTTGTGGTTCCGCCGGAGCCGGGGACCACGCGTTCAGATTTCCCCGGAGCAGGGGGGGGGGGGGGAGAAAACCAAAAACAGCCCGCAGGTTGGGATAAGGGTATTTTTACTGGAAATAACAGGGGAAGAACAGATAACAATGAACAATACAACCTTTTGCTGAGATGAGCAGTTCAGATCACGCACTCCCCGTAACGGACACCGCGCCGCAGCCCGCGCAAACCCCAGCCGCAACACAAAGGTCCCGAGCTCGCGCCGCGAGTAAACAAAGCCCCGAGCTGAGAGCACGCTACCGCCCGGTCCCTGCTGTTCGCGCGCCAGCACTGCAACACCCCCTGCTTCTTATACTCGGCATGATGTAACTGGCATGGAATGATCCTATTGGTCAATTTGAGTTACTTGTCCCGAGCCCAGCAGGTTAGCCCCTTCCTGGCTGAAGCCCCTGGCTGAAACCAGGACATCATCCACCCCTCATTCCATGCCATTTACGTCATAACCAAAACCAACAAAATCTTTTATACAACATATAACAATTATAATTATGGCAGTAATGAATATACAACAAGTTATTTTACAGTCATTGTACTACAGTTTCTACTTAGTAATTATATTGGTTATTCTCCCCCAAAATCAAATCCCGTTGAGGTACACATCGCACTTCTCCATCTCTCTGCATTACCCACCAGGTACAACCAGGTCCTTGTGCAAAAACAACTCCAGATATGGGTTTGCCTTTGCCCGAAGCAGGGATGACCCAAACTGTCTTTCCCAGTATGCTCTTCAGATGCACTACTGGGACTCTATTTCCTTCTACAGTATGTGGAAACTTTGTTTGGACAGGGCCATCCCGATTGGTAGATCCTCTGGAGTTGACTAACCAGGTGGCTTCGGCTAGGTGTGTGTCCCAATGCTTGAATGTTCCACCCCCCATTGCTTTCAATGTAGCTTTTAAAAGTCCATTATATCGCTCAATTTTCCCAGAAGCTGGTGCATGGTACGGAATATGGTACACCCACTCAATGCCATGCTCTTTGGCCCAGGTGTCTATTAGGGTGTTCCGGAAGTGAGTCCCGTTGTCAGATTCAATTCTTTCAGGGGTACCATGTCGCCACAGGATTTGCCTTTCAAGGCCCAGGATTGTATTCCGGGCAGTAGCATGGGGCACAGGGTATGTCTCTAGCCAACCAGTTGTTGCCTCCACCATTGTAAGTACATAATGCTTTCCCTGGCGGGTTTGTGGGAGAGTGATGTAATCAATCTGCCAGGCCTCCCCATATTTATATTTCATCCACCGCCCTCCATACCAAAGGGGCTTTAACCGCTTGGCTTGTTTAATTACAGCACATGTCTCACATTCATGGATGACTTGTGCAATAGCATCCATGGTCAAATCCACCCCTCGATCGCGTGCCCATCTATATGTCGCATCTCTCCCCTGATGACCTGAAGTATCATGAGCCCATCGAGCTATGAATAGCTCACCCTTACGTTGCCAGTCTAGATCTACCTGAGCTGCTCCAATCCTAGCAGCCTTATCCACCTGATGGTTGTTTTGATGTTCTTCCGTGGCCCGACTCTTAGGTACATGGGCATCAACATGACGTACCTTTACGACAAGCTTCTCTACCCGAGCAGCAATGTCTTGCCATAGATCAGCAGCCCATATGGGTTTGCCTCTCCGCTGCCAGTTGTTCTTCTTCCATTGCTGTAGCCACCCCCACAGGGCATTGGCCACCATCCATGAATCAGTGTAGAGATAGAGCATTGGCCACTTCTCTCTTTCAGCAATGTCCAGGGCTAACTGAATAGCCTTAACCTCAGCGAACTGGCTTGATTCACCTTTTCCTTCAGTAGCTTCTGCTACTCGTCTTGTTGGACTCCATACAGCAGCTTTCCACATGCGATTCTTTCCCACAAGGCGACAGGAACCATCGGTGAAGAGAGCATATTGCTTCTCATTTTCTGGCAGTGTGTTGTAAGGTGGGGCTTCTTCAGCACGTGTTACCTCCTCATCCTCTGGTGACATTCCAAAATCTTTGCCTTCTGGCCAGTCTGTGATTACTTCTACGATTCCGGGGCGATTGGGATTTCCTATTCGAGCTCGCTGTGTAATTAATGCAACCCACTTGCTCCATGTAGCATCAGTGGCGTGATGCGTAGAAGGGACCTTCCCTTTGAACATCCAGCCCAGCACTGGCAGTCGGGGTGCCAGGAGGAGCTGGGCTTCAGTTCCAATCACCTCTGAAGCAGCTCGAACTCCTTCATAGGCGGCCAATATTTCTTTTTCTGTTGGAGTGTAATTGGCCTCTGATCCTTTGTAGCCCCGACTCCAAAAACCCAGCGGTCGACCCCGAGTCTCCCCTTGTGCTTTCTGCCAGAGACTCCAAGTAGGGCCATTCTCCCCCGCTGCAGTGTAGAGCACGTTTTTAATATCTGTCCCTGTCCGGACAGGTCCAAGGGCTACTGCGTGGACTATCTCACGTTTAATCTGCTCAAAGGCTTGCTGCTGCTCAGGGCCCCATTGGAAGTCATTCTTCTTTCGAGTCACATGGTAGAGTGGGCTCACAATAAAACTGTAGTTTGGCACATGCATTCGCCAAAAACCTATAACGCCCAAGAAAGCCTGTGTTTCCTTTTTATTGTTTGGTGGAGACATGGCTGCTATTTTATTGATAATGTCCATGGGGATCTGACGACGTCCATCCTGCCATTTTATTCCTAAAAACTGGATCTCTTGTGCAGGACCCTTGACTTTACTTTGTTTTATGGCAAGGCCAGCCTTTAAGAGGATTTGAATTATCTTTTCTCCTTTCTTAAACACTTCTTCTGCTGTGTCGCCCCATACAATGATGTCGTCAATGTACTGTAAATGCTCTGGTGCTTCACCCTTTTCCAAAGTAGTCTGGACTAGTCCATGGCAGATGGTGGGACTGTGTTTCCACCCCTGGGGCAGACGATTCCACGTATATTGTGTACCTCTCCAGGTGAAGGCGAATTGTGGCCTGCACTCTGGCGCCAGTGGGATTGAGAAGAAGGCATTGGCAATGTCAATCGTGGCATACCACTTAGCTGCTTTCGATTCCAATTCATATTGGAGTTCCAGCATGTCCGGCACAGCAGCACTCATACCTGGAGTGACTTCATTTAGGCCACGATAATCTACTGTCAGCCTCCACTCTCCATTGGACTTCCGCACTGGCCATATGGGACTATTAAAGGGTGAGCGAGTCCGGCTGATCACTCCTTGACTCTCCAGTTGACGAATCAGGTTGTGGATGGGGATCAGAGAATCTCGGTTGGTTCGGTACTGTCGTCTGTGTACTGTTGTTGTAGCAATTGGCACTTGCTGCTCTTCAACTTTCAACAACCCCACAACAGAAGGATCCTCTGAGAGTCCAGGCAAGTTACACAACTGTTCAATTTCGTCTGTCTCCACAGCAGCTATTCCAAAAGCCCACCGGTACCCTTTTGGGTCTTTGAAATACCCTCTACGGAGATAGTCTATACCTAGAATGCATGGAGCTTCTGGGCCAGTCACAATGGGGTGTCTCTCCCAGTCCTTTCCAGTCAGGCTTACCTCAGCCTCTAGTACAGTCAATTGTTGGGACCCCCCTGTGACTCCAGAAATGCAAACAGGTTCTGTGCCTTATAATTTGACGGCATTAAAGTACACTGGGCACCAGTATCCACTAGAGCCTTGTACTCTTGTGGGTCTGACGTGCCAGGCCATCGAATCCACACCGTCCAGTAAACTCTGTTATCCCTCTCCTCCACCTGGCTGAAGGCAGGGCCCCTCTATTGCTGCTGATCATACTTGCCGTTCATTGAGTGCATGAAGGACTTGGAGGTTCCCTCAAGAGGATCAGACATATCAGGAGTGTAGATAGGCCTTCTGCTTGGTCGAGGGTTCTGTTCGGTGGTAACTGGTGCAGCGTTCCTCCTGGTGAAATCTCGACGTGCGATTGTTTTACCTTGCAGCTCGTTTACCCGTGCTCGAAGGGCTGAAGTGGGCTGCATATCCCACTTCCTCATGTCCTCCCCTTGGTCAACCAGGTAAAACCACAGTTTACCTCGTGGTGAGTACCCTCGGTTTTCTCCCTCTCGGGATGATGGACGCCTTCTTCCAAAAGCTGCCACACTGCTCTGCAAGGGTCGGGAGCTGTACACATTGTTGTCAAGGCGCTGGACCAGTTTCTCTACTGCTGCGATGACAGAGAGGGAAATATTGTCTTGGTATTTGCGGAGCCTATAAGACACATCGGCTACAGTTGGTAGATCCGTATCACTCCAGTCTATTGCTGCCAGTGAATTGACGTGCCCTGATGGTACACTTTGTACAACCTTTCGCCACATGCCTGGGGTGCACGGGACTTCATCAGGATCGGCAGGGAGTTGTGAATTGTTCAAGTCATAACTAATTATCTCCCGTACAGCTAATTCTCTAAGGTACTGGACAACTCTTTCCATATTGTCGCACTTGGGCATACGGCATGTAATGTATTCTTTTATGGGGTACCTTTCCTTCACACTTAACAGTAACCGTTTCCAGAGGCTGAGGATTCCTGACCTTTTTCCAAGGGCTTTATCAATGCCTCCTTCTCTGGCAAGGGATCCCAACTGCTTGGCCTCCCTGCCATCTAACTCCAAGCTATTAGCCCCATGATCCCAGCACCGAAGCAACCAGGTGACAATGGGCTCACTAGGTTGGCGGCTAAAATCCTTTCTAACCTCACGAAGCTCACTCAGGGACAGGGATCGGGTGACAACCTCTGGTTCTGCCTCATCTTGATATCCCCCTGATGGCCCCGGTTGATCATCATCATCAGCTGTTGTACGAACTGATTTTTTTGTGTATTTTCTCTTTTGAACCGGGGCGACAGACACTGGTGGGGATTGTTTCTTTTGATCATCAGTGGTGTCTGCTGTGGGGATTGCAGTAACTGCAGTGCCAGTTACAGGGGTTGCAGTAGCTGCAGTGCCAATTACGGGGGTTGCAGTAGCTGCAGTGCCAATTACGGGGGTTGCCGCAGCTGCAGTGCCAATTACGGGGGTTGCCGCAGCTGCAGTACCAATTACGGGGGTTGCCGCAGCTGCAGTGCCAATTACGGGGGTTGCCGCAGCTGCAGTGCCAATTACAGGGGTTGCCGCAGCTGCAGTGCCAATTACAGGGGTTGCTGCAGTACCTGACAATCTGTTTTCTTCCCCTCCCCCCTGACAGTACGGACAATGCAGACAGCGCTGTCTGATATCAGGCAGTGTTTGAGCCGTACTTAGGTAATGGCCTATGTTCTGCCCCTCGTGGTTGTCCTGCCCCTCGTGGTTATCCTGCCTTTGGGAAACCTCTTGAGCAGTATTCATAAACCTGCTCTTAATATATGATGAAAGCAGGATCAAGTGCAGAAGAACTTCTAGCACTGTGGCCATAGTTTCCATGTCAAGGTGATGGTGAAAGTTTTCAAAAACTCTCATAAGAGCTGTTATGTTTAGCCCAGAAAGGAAAAAACCAGTGTAGTTCTCTCCCTCTGTGCTCTCACCAAAATGGCCACCACCACCAGCCCCTCTCAGCCCAGGGACTAGACAGGACCGCAAAACCTCATACACTTTCCAGATTAAACTCATAGTCACTAATATAACTGCATCATAAAACATTGTCATAAAGCACACTAGAGCAAAGTATGGGAACAAGCAGGGAAGCTGCAGCCCCGAGATGATACAACATCCTGCCAGGACTGCAAACAGCCTGCTGAGGTTTTTTTTCCACAGCCAGGACCACACCTTTATAAATAATACCCACAGCATCTTAAACAGCATCCTTACAACTTTTACCGTAATTGCAACCGGGTCAGAGTCAGATCTACCGTTATCCCAACCTTTATTGCCCCACGTTCAGGCGCCAAAATATGTTGTGGTTCCGCCGGAGCCGGGGACCACGCGTTCAGATTTCCCCGGAGCAGGGGGGGGGGGGGGGAGAAAACCAAAAACAGCCCGCAGGTTGGGATAAGGGTATTTTTACTGGAAATAACAGGGGAAGAACAGATAACAATGAACAATACAACCTTTTGCTGAGATGAGCAGTTCAGATCGCGCACTCCCCGTAACGGACACCGCGCCGCAGCCCGCGCAAACCCCAGCCGCAACACAAAGGTCCCGAGCTCGCGCCGCGAGTAAACAAAGCCCCGAGCTGAGAGCACGCTACCGCCCGGTCCCTGCTGTTCGCGCGCCAGCACTGCAACACCCCCTGCTTCTTATACTCGGCATGATGTAACTGGCATGGAATGATCCTATTGGTCAATTTGAGTTACTTGTCCCGAGCCCAGCAGGTTAGCCCCTTCCTGGCTGAAGCCCCTGGCTGAAACCAGGACACCTCTGCATATGTGATCAGTCAGTGCACATACGCTGTTTTCCAGGACACTTCCAATGGATACACAGATCACAGTAAATCCACCACAAGTCCTATTCACAGAGGTCAGTCTTCTACCTGCAAATGAGTAAAGTACCTTGGCTTTAGCTGTGGAAGTTCCTGGTAGCTGGCATAGGCTTTGTGTCAGTCATTGCTTAACCAGCAGCTGTGGGGTACCCAGCAGCTAACCTACTTCCTCACTGGCTTTACCACTGTTATCAGTTCATCTGATGGGTACAACCCAAAGGGATGGTTGTAAGACCACTATGCCACTGGTGACTCTGAGCTGGGCTTTCTGCTACTGCCATGAAACATGTGGATCTAAGTTCCCATTTCTCTGAGTCTAGAATTCATATAACAAAGAGAACAACTGCATTTCATAAAGTTAAAAAAGCAATAACGTGAAGATGTCAAACTAGGACTAAGTCCAAATAAAAATCTTCATTTGAACAGAGATTCTTTGGGCTTATCTTGTGGCCAGCTTTCCCTACTTTAATAGATTTCTTTTGCTATTGTATGAGCTCCTAAATATATTGCAGTAGTTTCTGTAGCTGTCACAGGAACGGCAGGTGTTCCTGCTCCTCAGGGATGATATTCATCCTTCTGTCTATCTCTTAATGTACTAATATAACTCCATTCATACTGTACTGTGTAATGTTTAGTGTAGATCTCCTTACAACATCCCTGGGAGGTAAGAGAGTACTGGGAGGTGAGGAAGCACTTTCCTCATTTATAGAAGTGAGTCAGGAAAGAAATACAGGATAGCTGTTTTTTTACAGCACTTAGGCATCTATTGCTCACTTAGAAGAAAATATAATCTTTGCAAAATCTTTTTTGATTCATGCATGCAGCTGGGGCAAAGCCATGACACAGGCTGTGGGAGATCAAGGAGAAATCCCAAAAAGCCATCTTCAGCGTCCAGAGTGGGCTATGCCTGGGGACTCCACAATGTTTCCTCTCCAGGCAGAGAGGAGTTCAGCCCCAACTGGCAATGATACCACTGATCTTCCATTTAAGCTTGGCACATCATCTGCAACAGACCTCTAAAATAGAAAGATTTTCTCCTACAGGGTTCAGTTACATATCACTTTCTTTTCCAAATAAAACAAGTCTGATTTTTTAGACAGGACTGTCTCCTCTAGCTAAAACTTGATTGTGAAGAAAATAACTAATAGAAAGAAGAGGTATAAGGCAAACATATGCAAAAGCCTCTGAGAAGTCCTCAGTGGCATTCAATCCTCAACCAATGGGCCATATAACTATCTTCATTCTGGTTTAATAAAAGATAATTTTTAAATGTCCAGACAAAACGTGGTAGTCTAACTGAGAATTTTTTTTTCCTTCAGATTAATTATCCATGTATATCTTTAGATAAAAATAGAGACAGTAAAAAATACACTGCTACAGCAGCAGAATATGTCTGGGTTTTGGAAATATAGAATTAAACAACATTTATTTACCAAGTAGTAAAGGCGTTTTAATAGAGTGAAACATTTTATTTATCAACACAAAGCTCTTCCTTATTTCAATCCAAATGGTTTTGTGTAGCATAGATGAGGACATCGTGCAAAGAAAAAACAGGAGGATAATAAAATAATGGTAAGTGCAGGAATCCTGCATTTCAGCTTCGCAGGTTTTCAATTTTCATTTAGGTATTGTTTTGATCAAGTCATGAACAAATGTTGGTGTGAAAACATTTCCCACTGAATAGCAGAACCTTTTCAGCAGCCACTACTAGGAAAGAGGGGTTTTCTCTTTCTGTGATGATTCTGTTATCATTTAAGCTTCCCTTTGTGGATGTTACTTTAATCGAACTTAAGACAACCTAGAGCAGAATCATATATGAAATAAAATTCTGCTCAGGGAACAGTTTCAAGTTTTCACCTTTCTCAAAGAGCAGTTTTAAACCTCTCCTCTGTAATTGCTTCCAGAGGTGTGGACTCTAGCCAAACAGCAACCAGGTTATCTTTTCTACCCACCTCTCAAAGTGATCATCTGCTATCTGTTCTCTGCATGTTGACTTTGGCCAAAAAGTTACCTTGGAAATAACTCATGGGTAAGATAGAAAGCTTTCTGTTCCCCTGCCCCTCCAGTTTCACTGGGATGACTTGACAACTATGGTGGAGATACCACCATTGCTTTAAAATGCATACTCTCTCATCCAGGCAACATAGAACAGGATTGCAATAAATGGTAGCTTATTAAAAGTTTTCATGGTGGCATGTAGTGTTCCCCTGGGATATTTCTGGCTTTGTGGGTACATGGTGCCATTGCTGAAAAGTTTTTTCTCATTTACACAAATAACTGCCACTATAGTCAGGAAATACACAGCCATTTTCCAGTCAAAACAGAACTTTGTCCTTCATTTTTGCATTCTATTGTCATAGGGAGGTAATAGCACTTGAAGGTAATAGTCAAAATCTATTCATGATTCAAGGTGAGGAAGTGGATAAATGTTACTGCTCAGAAAGTTAGTGAATTCTGGATTTTTGAACCCAGTCGAGGTGACTTTCTATATTTACGTTCCTTTAGCAGTTGGTGACTCCAATGTTCTTTGCATTATAAGAAAAGAGCATATGGCAATTTATTTTCCAGAGACTTTACACACTGAACAGTTAACAAGGAAGAAAGGAATTATGATTTCCAAAGATCCCTAAGGAAACATTAATCTCTGCATTAAGTGACTTTACCAAATGAATAAAGGTGGGACGGGAAACTACTTTTCAAAGTAGAATTGAACTCAGATCTAGCTCTGTAGCTTAATTCCCATGTCAATCATGCTTGAACACTTAAGCAATTATTTTACTGAGACACAGGACACCAAAACAGTACATATTAAGTGTGTATTAGATGATAACTGAAGAAAATTAAATTCAGGTACTTGCTGTGTGCTTGGGTTATCACTGCCTATAGTTAAGGCTGCCTGACAAATTCCATTAAAAGATCTTTTTTCTTTAGCTTTCAGAGCAAACAAGTTCAGGATGCAATTTCTTTTGCCAGAAGTGCCCTCAGGCTGATTTTTTCGGAGAAAGCTTTAGCTAACAATGGTTCTTACATCTCCGAGAACAAAGGGAAAGAGAAAAATACACTTTATTTTTGCCTGTGAGTAAAAAAAAAAACCCAAAAAACATCTGTTTCACTGGAAAAACTACTGTTCCACTACAGGTGGGAAGGGGAACTTGAAAATCAAGTTGGATCCTCCAGTGTCAAGAGCATACCTTTTATTTACCTAGTGATTATTGATTTTTTAATTCAGTCAATACGTACTCATAAAAGACTTGCTAGAGTTTGGAAGCTAAAGTATTTGAAGAGCCCATCTGCCTTGAGCATAGCCCCTTCTTTTATCTGCTAGATAAATGCACAGGCAGCTCTGCAGAGTAACTGAGCATTGTTATAATGGCTGTAATGGCTGAGCAGAATTTCCTTACAATTTGTTTCAGCTCACAGGTGGAGGCTGCTGTGGGAGAAAGCTTAGAGATTGAGAGAAGAGAGATCTGTATTTTTTACTATTGGTAATGCCCATGCAGTACAGAAAAGGAAGGAAAATTTGAAAGCAGATGGGTAAATAGGGACCTTTTGCAGGGGTATGGGAAAGAACAAGGAGGGATAAAAGCAAAAAAATAAACCCCAAAAAACCCAAAACCAAAACCTTGGAATGTTACTACAACAGGACTTCACTCCTATGTAACTGATATGGATTTCCTGATCTGTTCATGTATGATACACAACAGGACATGGTACAAGGTAGGATCCAAAAGGCGTGTTCCATCCAAATACCTGATTGGAATGTTGACACTTGTTCAGTTGATTGCTTGGGTGGTTGTTCTGTGTCTCTGTCTACCAACCTGCTCCAGTCCTTTATCCTTCCTCAATGCATAAATAAATAATTAAAATATCTTCAAATTAAAAGTTAGATGCTGACAATGTCTAAGAAAAACTTTGGGTATGTTTAGTTTTGAGTACTGAACGGGAACAAATAGTTGCTCATGAACAACCATTCACAGAAATATCTGAGGTGTTATTTCAAACAGAAATGGGATCAGACTGTAGGTTAACTTTCCTCTTTGCAAAAGCATTGTTTGTATCTGGTTGGACCAGTCAAATCATGGCAGTTCTGAGATGCTCAATATTTTCATTGTAATAGTTCCTTGGTTACAGAATGGGCACCAACTAATTTAAAACTGTCTTAATTAAATAACAGTAATTTGTAAAATCTCACTGTGATGCAGGATCACTTGCATATCGAATCCTTAAGAATAAGGGGATATAAAGGCAAATTCTGAATTACTGGATATCAATAAACAAAAAAGGAAAATCCAGAGCTACTTGAATCACTTCAACAGGTAGGGTTTTTTAACTAAACCATGGTGATGTTGCTGGTGCCTGTGGATATTTCTGTTTCTTGAACTTGACCATTTACCTCCCCTTTTACTTTAAAATCCCAGACAGTACTTTCAGTCTGCTGTTTTCCTAAAGAGATAATGTACTACTGCAGTTTTCTCCTGCTCAAGCCATCCTTACATCCTCCCTTGAAAGTAATGTTCAGTGAAAGCACTCATTTTTGTCTTTCAGAATGGTAACTTCAATTTTTTTTCTCGTATTCTTTAACCTGACTAGGTGTAATAAAATTCATTATGAATGTTGATATGTTTCCCTGCCAGTTCCATACTCACAAACAAACATTTCATTACACAGTCAGTACAGGACACATTGTAAAAGGTGGTTTTACATGATCAGAGGCAGCTCATTCATGTGAGAGAGTAAAGCAGGCTGGTGATGGAAAAATACAAGTCTATTGTTTTGAGTTAATACTATATCTGATCCAATGCACATGACCTGCCAGCTGATAAACAGGCCAGAATCGCTAGGATCAAATACTTGGCAGATTTTTGTTGTTTTGGGCACACACTTCTCCACATGACATGGGGATGTCAGCCAGCGAGATGTGCTCACACACATTGTTTACATCTCTTGATCCATGCTACCTACTTAGGTTTTCAAAACCTTTTTCTCTTCCTGATGGCAACAATGTGGATGACCCCACACTAAGCATTTTATGAAACAGCCTTCAGGTATGTCAGCTTCTTGTGATTTGCCTGTATTTAAAACAGCACCTCGTGTTATGTATCACCAGTGGACAGACTAGGACAGCACATCCACTATGTCCCACCCTCATATCCAAAAGCTGCATGAGCGCTTTCCATAGATCGCAATACCTAGTTGGATAGCAAGATGTTTTCCTGAAAATGTTGTTTTCCCCAGTGCTTTAATGTTCACATCTATACTCCCAAAGTCCATTTTGACCATTCACTGTAGACATACACATGCAACTGTTTGAAATCTCCCGTAAATTGTCTGGCAAAATCCATCTAGACCCTTTCCCAGATTACACGTCTGTGTTTTATCCAGCTGCTCCAGGCTAGATGTACATCCAAAGGGCACTGCATTAAATTTCAGAGCCCTCATCCAGCTTTCCCTCAGCTTGCCTTATGTAGCCAACCAGGCACAAACTTCAAAAATGCTGTCACTGTGTATTCAGTATAAATCCCTGCCTCAGGCTCCTCGGCTCTATCCTGCTTCTAGACTACACTTTACTCTTCCATCCTAAATTCAGTAAACTTAACTGAAAAACTATTTATCTCACGTGTGCCACCATCTCTTATGCTTCTGCTAGCTTCTATTCACCATGAAGGTTAGAAAGACAATAATGATGATGAGCAGGCACAACAAAGGTTCAGTCCCGTTACTCACTAATTACTGTCTCCTGTAATTACAAGATTCTGATGGTCACCTTTCCACCTGGTATCAGAGTTGCGTCATTCACCGTTACTTCCTGGCTACTAAGTGTCAGCAGGACTGCATGCCATGTAACACTCTCTCCTTGACTAATAGGGAAATTAAAATATGTAATGGATAAATGGATGTTATGTCTTCAAATTGTGCTGTCAAGTTTTGAGTTTATCTTTCCGTAAGGTACAAGAAGTACATATGATTTTCATTTTTAACAGGATGTCATGTCAAACATTTTTAACAAGAAGGCTCATTGCTTTCACTTCTGAAGTGGGTTTCAAGGTGCAACATCCATTGCTGCCTCCTCTGTCCTCTCGTACGATGTACACTCTACTTTTGTGAGGATCCCGGGGCTGTGGTACATATCCAGTCTCTTGAGAGTTTTATGCCTGTAGTTTGTTTTATTCTCTTGACTCCAACCCAACAACACACAGGAGGGGATAGATGTAGTTATGTCATTTACATCACACAATGTTGTACTTCAAGTACTCCTCAGTCTTCCTTGATGTGGTTGCTGCTGACTGAGTAGTTTGTGAAGTGCTCTCCCTGGCATCCCTGATTCTGTTGCTTTTTCCCACTGGTGGAACTTGGGTTTCCTCCAGTTTCTCAGATTACCCACTTTTGAGGACAGCAAATGTCTGCTTTTTGAGAGCATCTTTGCCATCTCCTTGTAGTTGGAGTACTGTGGGAGCTGAGGTGGGCTAGCAGTGATGGCAGCACCTCCCTTTTTCCTCACCACAGGTTCCAGTCAGTTGCTGATACTTTTCTTGGGAAAGGGGAACCAGGAACCTGATGGATAATCTTGTCCCTGAGATGAGTAAAACTCTGTGGTGCACCATCTCCAGAAAGGGAAAAAAGTTGCTATGTATTATCAATCCCATGCTTATAAACTTTCTTCCTGAGTACAAAAGGCCATTGCATGTACTGGATGATAGATCTGTTCCTTGGATGTTTTTCAAATGCTGTCATCCAAGGAGATGAGGGTGGTCTAGCTCATGTGTGACCTCTGGCACAGGGAATGCATTCTGTATTTGCAGGTTTAAATGCTCACCCGACCCCCTCCAGCCAAGAGCTTAGCTCAGAAATAAGGTCTAGTTTCAAAGTCCCATCTACTGATTCATCCACATGCCTAACTAATTCATTAGCTCATCTGAGGCATGTCTAGCATTTTGTGCCTAGCTTTCAGTCTTCACAGTTGTTAAATGTGTTAAACAGCTCTTGATGTGAAATCCACATCACTTCTTGGCTTACATTCCAGACCTCAGAGCCTGCAAGCAGACCCTGCTCTACAGAGATTGTTGCTAGTTGCAACTCAGAAGTTAATTAGTAGGGTTAGAGAACGTCTTCAAATACCAGGGGTGTGATTTTGTTCTTGCATATGAACCATCCCCTTCAGGCTCCAGCTAGAAGATCAGCTGCCCAACTGAGTAAAAGCAGGAGGCACCGAGTGACCAGCTTTACCCTGATGAGTTGCAAGTGTTAACTCATCTGATTGCCACCATGTCTCGTGTTTAGGACCTGTGGGCTGGGAATCAGGGTGGGACAGCTTTCCTTGGTGCTCTGTGGAACACTTTTTTTGACAAGCCGTGGGATAATCAGCTTTGTTTACCTCTGAGGATTCATCAAGAAGATACCAGGACCCCTTGTTTTTCATCTCTGTCACATCCTTTATAACGTTCTTGGCCAATATTAGAGTATCAAATCAGTCATCTACACCCACCTTTCTTTGAAGCCTAACTTGGCCAGCAGAAGTGGTTTTCAATCTGCCTCGGTTTTACAGACCTCTGGAGTATATGGGATTTTGCCTATGTATACTTCTGCATTTTCCAGAATTATTTGCTTTCTTCACCTGTCTGTTTCAAAAAGTTATTGGAATCATATAAAAACTCTCCTTAATGCCCATTTCTCCACCTAGGGCTGTTCAGGTTTCACTTTGTGCTGGCTGGCCCATTCCTTGCTCTGCATGGTGGTGAAGACTTTCAATAGGATGACTAAGAAGATGTCAGAAGTTGTTGGGACCACAATCAGCCTTATGTCTGGCTATTCTGGGGCCAAGGCACATTCATTTTCCTGAGTCTTCTCCTTTGTGTTCTTCTGGTCCCCTGTCTTGTATTCATTAATGTCACCCTCTTTCTAACTGGCCTTTTTTATCCTGGAATTTACTGCGCAAAGACATGTAAACAAGCTAAAGTTATGACTGACATCCAGAACAGAGGAGAGCATCTCAAGCCATGGCATAACACTGTAAGCCCTACACTATTGTGAGATTTGAGCAATTTGAATTGCACAAAACAACATCTGGGCAGATAAAGACTGAGGTAGATAAAATGAAATACAGGCAAAGACCTAGGTGGCAATGTTTCCTTCTGTAGATGGAATTTTAAACAAGAGTATTTGACTAATGTTTCCAGAGATGAGACTGGTTGAATGCCAAGCTTTCATAACCTTTAATCCCAAACTATGAAATTGTTGCATAAATCAAGAGAAAAAACAATGACAGGTAAGAACAAAGAAAATTGGTCAGTTCTGTGGAAAGGGGAAAGATTTATGTTGCAAGTAAGAGACCAAAACGAGTTGGGGGAGTTAGAATGAAACATAATAATAATAATAAAAAAAAATTATTTTCCTAGGTTGAAAAGAAATTTCAGTTATAATTAAAAAGCCTATATGCAAGTGACCTGCTGTCATCTAGAAACAATTATACTTTGGTGGCTGTGAAAACAGATGCAGTTCCTCTGTATAGCTAAATTAAACCCAGTTCTTTCTCCCCCTTTGATAAGACATCCCAAAGTGAGCCAGTGTACACAGCTATTAGACACTAATTAGTGAGACAAGGCACAGGCTCAGATTACCCAGCAACCAAGCAGCCACATGGCCATAGTCCATTTCTCTCTGCCTATCTGCCCCCTTGCAGCCTTACTCCATGTTAGTAAAGTAATAGTGCAAGAGCAGCCACAGTGGTCTAAAGAGGGAAATGCCATAGAGAAAAATGGTATCTTCATATATATGGAAAAACTGAGTGAACTTTCAGACTCTTTGATCTTTCCCAAAGGCGTGTGCGCCTAACATCTTGTCCCTTTTCCCAACTGTATCTGTTACTTTAATAAAAGATTTGGTCTATCCCCACAACCATGTCTCCTTTATATCAGAGCCAGGAGAGTCTGAGGCCATGCACTCCCTGGTTAATCTATGGGGTAAGAGTAATTACTCTACAGCTTCAGGAACCGATATGATAGGAGGGAGAGAGCTGAACTGTCACTCTACATTTCTTGCATTTCAAATGTAAATGTCTTGCTGAGGTCTGGCAATATTTAAATAGTCTCTTGGCTGTCAGGGCTGCCCATAGGACTATCATTTTGTAGCACAGACTGAAAGTGAAACGAGATGACCCTGTGATGGGATCAGGGGCCTGAAGTTATTTCTCTTACATCATAAAGCTGCTGAAAAGATTAGTAACTGGAAACTGCACTTAGGAGGTTGTTAATAGGATTCACCTCTCTTACCAGTGTGGTAGCTGGTAAAGTTACCTCTGAGGTCATTAATTAGTCACTACTTTAAATGAACCTTTCTTCATGTAACTTAATCTCACTAAACTTTGTAACTTTAGTGTTGTCTCTGTTTCAGGCGGGTGGCTTTCCCTCAGTAAAGCTGTTACCATGATAATTCCCCCCCTTGCCAACAGCAATCAAGAAGTGATAAAACAATTTAGAATCTTTATTCATAAATTAGACATTCCTATCAAATAGATATATTTGCATCTTAAATGTAGATTATTAAAAAGCTGCTGATTTCAGTATGATGTCAAATTTAGTGAACAACACAGTGCACTTACTTCTAAGGCTCATCTCTGCTTTGCTTCTTTTCCAGAGGCGTAGAAAGACAGAGTTGCTTAATGAACCTTTGTTAATATGCACATTTATATGATCTGATTGGCCCCTGCAGCAGCCTAGGAAAACCTGTGAAAAGACAGCTGCTGGAGACACCCAAAAATCCCTGCTAATTGGCATTATTAATTGTTTATAGATACATTTACTGCAAAGAGAAAAAAATAAAAGGAAGCGATATAAACACACCCCCCCCCCCCCCCATTTTCAGGGCAAGTCAGGCTGCTAACAAAATGAGAGTAACAATGGCTGTCTGACATGTAGCTGTTAAACAGCATGCAATCCAGTTATAATGATGTGCACTTTTTTATATAAAACCTACAGGCAGAATCAAAGTGTGCACTACCTACAAGATTTAATGTTTTGTATCTCAGAAGCTGTTTCTGCTAGGTGCCGGGTGGATGTGTAGGTAGGCAGCCACAGAGGGTGCAGTCCAGACAAGCAACGTAGACATCAGCCTGACTGAATGACACTTCAGACACGTTGTTAATCCCACAGATGTTAGCATTTGCTAAGCCTGCCTTTAAGTGCTTTGCTGACTTGGCACCAAGGGCCTTTGGAAAGGGACTGACACAGGGTAGGAGAAGGCTCAGAGCCAGCACTGAAGCTGGGAACCACGTCCAAGGCTGCAACTCAAGCCAGCCCCTTCTTCACAAGGTTACCCTTCAGTCCACTGGCAGTGCTTACTACTCAAAACATGAAGGACTGAACTTCTTCAGTGAAAAGGAAAAACTGATGATGAAGAACAAGGAAATATTGCAAAAATTCATGGGAAAGTAGACTGTGGCTCCAGCTAGGCCTGGGCTGGAAGACAGGGAGATGCTCTGAACTGTCACTCTGGGATGAGGGTCAAGCCTGAGGGAAAGCCTCCGCTCCCTGGAAGGGCTCTCCTGAGCAGGGAAATGAGTGTTTTGCATTGCTTTTGAACCAAGGGACCCCAACCTCAGAATGCTGAAGGCTGCTTTGGCAGTTTGCCAAGAGCCTGAGGGCTGCCCCTAATCCACATAGGCATTTGCATAAGTGCTTTTTGTTGTGATTTCTGGGATTTGTTTTGTTCTTTTTGTTTCATTATTTTTCTAGTCAACAATAGAGACACTAACAGGATATATCCTAGCTCTGGAATTTTTTTAAGTTTAAAATTCTTGAAAATGCGCTAGGTAAATTGGTATGGTTTTACATAGCAGGCATGGTTTTATGCAATTACTCAGTGCAACTCATTCATCTAGTTTTGAGAGGAATAAAACAGTCCACAGCACTGGCGATTCTTGACCACTGTCTTGTGCCAACCATCAAAAGCCATTGTGCACCCCAAAGGGAGATCTCCAGTGAGGTCAATGTGTAGGGAATTTTATTTCAGGGCAGTAGAATAACTCTTAAACACATGGTCTGGAGTGAACATTGCCTGGAAGCGCATACACTGGTCTCAAAAATAATAGAAAAGAGTGTGGGGCTAAGGGAAGTTCAGACGCTTCAGATGTTTTGGCTATGCCTAAACCTGTCTGAGTGATTCCATGCTTTAAAGGAAGGAGAACACTTCTTAGTATATCCATGCTCCAAAGAAATGTCCTAACAAATATATCAGCTATTCTGGCTGTTTGCTGGAGACAGCATTTATCTATTTGTCTGCATGTGTTTTATCTTCCAAAAGAGATTATTAGAAACTGCTTCTTGATGGAATGTTTTTCTGATCAGCTTTCTCCTCGCTATGTAATACAGGGAGCAGTTCAAGAAAAATGCCTCATGAACTTTAAATACTGGGCACATGCAGTTATGTCTGCTGGGTTCATTTGAGTGTGATAAGCACACTGTAGGAAGTCCAGTATCACTGAGATCTACTCAGGCTGTGCTGAAGTCAAAATAAGTCTTCGTTTCTAGTTACTTACAGTATCTGGACATTGTGAGGCCCTGCAACGTAATGGCAGCATAACTGGGTTGATGGGGAATAGGGCTGATGAGAGCCATAACACTTTGTTCTTAGTTCTGCCATGGATTTCTTCTATGACCTGGAACAATCTTCTGTCATGCTTGAAAACTACCACCTGCATGATGTGCCTGGCAATGAACCACCGATCCTCTTTCAAGCTCTTATGGTTTTGTAGGGAATATCTTGGAGTTTCTGCAATGCAAGGGTCTGCAAAGAGGGTGGTCAAAGGAAGGACATTTCTGGGCAAGGTGGAATGAGCTGGAGAGTTTGACAGTGATGGGAACATGATCTGGTAAAATTCAGTGACAAACCACATTCTTGCCTCTCAAGCAATCCTGGAAGTTCTCCTTCCTTTTAAGTTCCAGCCCAAAGCCACTGTGGTTTTACTTGTGTGTGGCCAGTGGGGGAGGTTTGGACAAGGCAAGGATTCAGTGCACAAACCATAAAAGCTCAGAAACCACCCAAATAAAAAGTAGAAATGAGTAAATGAAAGAAAATCCACCAGTGTATATATTTCAATGTCATTTTAAAGCCCATTTCATAGTTCAAAGGAAGGCAGGCAGATGAGTAATGGCAAGCAAATGCTTGAGGCTGGCAACAGAGAGACTTTTTGTTTGTTTAAAAAATTAATTCCAAGGTCATCCTCCCTCTGTTGCTTTTCCACAGTGGTATATCCAGGTTGCACGTCCCTCCAGCTCTGAGCAGGAGCTCTGTGTACTGCCTGACCTTGCCTAAGGAGAAGAGAGACCTCTACAATGGAAGAAGTGTGGAATGCAGTTGCCTGAGGAAGCTCCTGCTTTCCCTGAGCAGCTCCATGCATGCTGCTAGGAAGGTGTAACCTCCACTAGCAGATGACCTTTCTTCTCAACAGACTTGCACATTATGGGTAGAGTTGCTTTTCTGACGCTTGTGCCTGTGAAGACTTTGAATATTATACACTTCAATCCTAACTAAATTTGAGGCTTAAAGCTCTTCTGAAGTGACATCACCGAACAGAGACAGCTAGCACTGTGGTGTTGGTACTACAGATGATAATCCTGCTGGGAACAGGTCTGAAAGTCCTGATTTCATTCTGAGCTGGACAATATCACAGAGAGTTGCTAAGCAAATTTGTGTTCAATTATTCTTTGAAAACACTTTTATTTTAACCATAACCATTTTGTCTTTCACAAGGCTTTAAGGCTACGGTTATTGTGACTTAAGGTAAGTAGAACAAAAATACTACATTACACAAGACTGTGGCAGAGTCCCAGGGAAAGGCACTGAGACCTCCCTTCTCTTTCTACAGATTCCCCCCAAAAACCCTTCAGTCTGAGAATGCTCTTTATGCACTTTCAAGGCCAGAAAGGCCTATGCTATTGGAAAATAAATGCCTCTCCTTACACCAGCAATCCCAGAGAAATGCACAGCTCAAACTGCTGCAGCTGCAGTTTCAGGGAGTCTGGGGTGCATATGTTTTAACAGGCTATTTCCTAACCAGACTGGAATAAAAGTGTTGGTACAGGCCAAACATTGTCACCAGTGACTCTAGATGCCATAATGCTTATGTTTCTATACACTGGTTCACACAGGCAGCTTTTTCTCTCCTGTACAGGCTGCTGGCACAAAGCTGGTGTGCATGAGGCAATCCATTACAAGCAGATACAAATGACAGTGCTGCTGACAAGCCTGTCAGTGTGCAACCCACATAATTTTGGATTATTCTGCCAGGAGAGATGCCAGAGAACATTCTTTTTTTTTCGCCGGTTGCCTGTGCCCTCTTAAAGACCACACTCTGATGGGCCTGAGAGGTCTTTGGAGGGAGTTCCATGATTCTGGACTTTTCAAAACTTTGAAACCTGCCTTCATTACATTATTGCTGTCTTTAAATGTTTGCCTCCAAAAAGGGACCAGCTGAAAGACATGGATGTCAGCTCTTCTTTCAGCCCAGATTCGTACTGCTGTGGTGCAGGTGGAGTGAATGTCTGATGGTTATAAGGGAAGGCACACACATTTCAGGCATGTTCCATGACACCACTCTCTGTGGTAAGTCTTCCTGTGCAAGCTAGACATACACATAACTTTACAACTACAAGCACAGTCACCTATCTACAATTTGTCCAACCCTAAGGAGGTTGAAGATCCTTGGTTAACTCAAAATACAGGGTGATAAAGAGAGAAACTCGCTTTACTTATCCTATTATATCCTCAGGAGTGCAATGACATTCGTCACTCCTGAAAACCTGGCATTCCTTATTCTTTAGTTCCTTAAAATAGCTATGATCTCATGAGTTTACCTGCCACATTTCATCTTTATCTGGTGTAGGGTCTCTTTTCCTCTTCACCTGTCTCTTTGAGCTAGGAGTTGCCTGTCTGTTGTTCTCACAGATAATAACCTCCTTATCTCTATCGCTATACCTTGTTTTCCTAGACAAGCTGGGGCCTACAGCCCTACAGATAAGTCCCTCTCTTGTTTACTGCTCCCTACATATTCCTTTCCTACAAGTGGTCTTAACATCCTAAATGGCTCAACTGTGTTTGCCTGGCTTCTGGCAGTGTGGCACAGGATTTTAGCCTTAACAATATACATACTATCAAGAATTAAATCCTATTAAAGATCATATTCCATATTCAACCATAGCATGCCGTTTTGCAGATCGCTTTCTTTGCAAATTAGCAATGCAACACCATGATCTATGTGTAAATCAACAACAGAATTTAGCCACCCACCTTGCCTTAGTGTGTAATGACTCTGATCTCATCGTTGGAAGCCCAAAAGAATAAATCACAGATGCCTTGCAGGTTGTGGCTTCAGTTTTTCACTGCATTTAGATGGTGAAACAGATTTATGAATACTTCAAGAGTCCAGATTAAAAGCTGAAATTCATTGGCGGTAAGTGCTGCTCTGCTGCATAGGGCTGTAATGATCATCGGTATTGATTGAAGATCTGGACAGTATTTGTATTCTTTCCCCTATGTTCTAGCAAAAATTCACAGAATATCTATATAAGTATATTAAGATGCCTTTCCTATGGTATTAATAATACATTAGTCTCTGAGAACGAACATTTACTACACTTTAGTAGGTAAGTGGCTGCAGATTCTAAGTTTTTCAATTTGAGAGGAGGAATGATTGATTCCTGGTAGAAACAACATATGGTTTATTACAGTTAAGCATACCACTGTTTGTTGTTATTGGGAGGAGCCTTCCAACCCCTTTAAATTACATGTTAGAGGAACTGCTTTAAATTGCTCGACCTATTTAAAGAGAAACTGATGTTTGACTTCTTATTATCTAGCATATGCACACCCAGTGTCAATCACAAAGTCCACCAGTAAGAAAAGCTTGTTCCTACCCTTGAACTGCTTTAGCATGCCCATTTTTTCCCTCTAATATGGTCAAAATATTCGACAGTCTCCACAATCTCAGACTCACTCAAATACCCCATCAGAAATAATAGTTTCCACTTGTAACGTTTAAACTGTGGCTCAGTCAAAGAGGCTAGCGAAGTCAGTGAAAAGTGACTGTCATGCTATTCATTAACAGACCTTCATGTGAGTGCTGAATGTGTGGTGGGGTGAGAACCTTGGTACCTCCAATTGCAGCAGTAGACGTTGTGGTGTGTCCTGCAAGAAGCAAGTAACAGGTCAGTTCCTGCACTCCTCTACACCTGAGTGATACAAACTCAGCTCTGCTTCAGCAAACCTGTCACTCCAAATGCAAGCAACAGAGCCTGTGTCCCTGTGGCAAACAGACATCTTTTGGAGTATATCTCTTGCTCCATATCTGATAAGAAGGACATACGCACCACGGCACTCCTGTCACACAGTCCTGCCATCTTTTCTGGGATCTCTGCATTTCCCTGGCCTTTGTTCTTCTAGTTCTGCTTGGGTGTTGTTTTCAAAGAGTTTTGTCTAGAAAAAAAACCCTCAGGAAAAAGTGGTTTGCTTTGAAGTGAATTACTCAGCACCGTGATTCTTTTTCTGCATTGTCACTGGACAAGAAAAGGATAGGTGTTATGGGGCAGTTTGCTGAATACGTCTGAAAAGTCTATTACACTCAGAGAAAAAAAAGTTCACCTTCACTATCTTAAGTGATTAAATGGTGTTTCACCCCAAATGGATCTGCGAGATTTTAACAAACCAAGAGAACCAAAAGCTAATCCCAGTAAAAGGGAAAGGAAGTAGAATGAGAAGATTCATGACTTTTAATAGTCCTTGTGTGGGCAATGATTCACTTTTCATTTCTAGAGATGAGGTGGGCTTGTGAAGACATCTTTTATAGGTGGCTACATCTGTATTTTTTTTTATGCTACTATCATGTTCATTGTGTTTGTGACATTTGCATAGTGGCTGTACCCCATACGCATTTCCTGTTTAATACTCTCTCCTGTTGCCACAGTGTCACACCAGGGTTGTGGGAGGGTGCTGATGGGATAAGCAGTTGCATACTAGCCATGGTATTGAGGTAGTGAGTATAGCCTGAGAGTGTTTTGTGTAACACTGAAATCGTGGCTGATGCTGGCTGGTGGGAATAGCAGCTGTAGGTTTGGATCCCAGTTCTGCAAATTCTTATCATAGATGCAGAGAAGAATGGAGCTGGAAAAATTGGCTCAGTGCATCTCCCTGACTTAAGACAAGGAGAATTGCATCTCAGTCATTTCTGGTAGCTGTTTGCCTTATCTGTCCTTAAAGACATCAAATGCTGGAGACAACACAATCTTGCCAGACAATCTGTTGCTGTGCTTCACTGTCCTTGCCACTGAAAGCATGATACTATCTGCCAGGCATTTCACAGGGGGACAGTTTATTCCAGTCTTCATGCTTAATTTAGGATGTGGGCCAGGGTTGACAATGTCACCTCAAAAAGTTCATTCCCAAATAATCTGGGTGCTGTAAATGCCATTCTGCTGTCCCTTGGTGAAGCTGAACATATGCTGTTCATTCTGTGAACTCCCACATACATTACAGGACTAGCAACAGCACACTTAGCAGGGCCTCTAGTCCTTTCCCAACACTGTACAAAGAAGCCTTGGATAACTGTCAGGCTGGGTTTACTCCCACACTACCCCTTGTTAAGCATGCTACACCAGGCTCCTCTGCACCCTCCTATGGCAGTTTTACCTTGCCATGAGGCAGCAGATGTTTATCTGGTTACTTCTTGCTTTGCAAGAACCTTTCCAGCCAAGAATATGTTTTTGTCCTCACATGGTCCTGTAGTTCTCGTGTGTGAGTCACTGGACTACATGACAGAAGTCTGCTGACTGCACTGTGTTAGATAAAGGCCATGGTGCTGCTTGGTGCCTCTACTTCTGCCTTGAGCCAGGGTTCAGGATCTTTCATGAAACTGGAAGGAATAGTAAGAGTAGGTCCTGTGCAAAACTGGAGCACAGGAAGTTCCGCACCAACATGCGGAAGAACTTTTTCACAGTGAGGGTGACAGAGCAGTGGAATAGGCTGCCCAGGGAGGTGGTGGAGTCTCCTTCTCTGGAGATATTCAAGTCTCGTCTGGACGCCTTTCTATGTAATATGAGATAGGGAGCCTGCTTTGGCAGGGGGGTTGGACCCGAAGATCTCTTGAGGTCCCTTCCAACCCCTAAGATTCTGTGATTCTGTGATTTGCAAGCCATTCACAAATACTAAAACATATTCAGAGTTGTGGATAGTTTAGCCTTTAGCTGGCCTTTTTATCCTCAGCACAATAAGGAGCATCAGTTCTTCTTGCTGTAAGACATTGTTCCACATTTGTAAGTCAATGGCTGTTTGACCCTTTGGTTGTCAGAAGGCAGTGAAATAGCCTTGGAAGCTTGACAAGATATAAATACTTTCCTCTTTGTCTGGAATCACTGGGACTTTATACACTGTTGTGCAAGAAGAATTATCACATGAATGGGTCTTAATTTTGCCTTCTGCCTGCACAATTCTGTCACTTCTTTCTGGAATAATACCAATATTTTATAAAAGTGTCAGTAGGTCAGAGGTCATAATAAGCAACTGAAAGGTAAGACTTGATCCAAGTCTATTTCAAAATTGCCACTTTCTATTTTCATTTCCAAGTTGAGGGGAGGGGGTATTAAATTATGTAAATCAACTACAAGTTGCTTAGCCTTTCTATGAGCACATCATAACTGGGGAGAATGAAATAAGCCCATTATCAGCAGCAGAACAGCAAACCTTGTTGAGGAGCTCCAGCTGATCCTGTTTACTGGTGCCGTGGTAGAAATAGCTGTTTGTGAGCTGTTCCTCTCTCAGTGTGGCTCATCTTATCCTAGCGCTTAGAGCTGCAGAAAATATCCAACATGCTTCAAAGAAATCAACATGGAAAGCATCATATTCCCTGCATCCTATCACTGCATCCATATGGCTATACATTAATAATTACCACTGACAGCCAATAAAATGGAGTAAGCACATGTGCAAATGCTAATGGAAGAAAATAAAACTAAATAAGGACTTAGCAAGCCCTGATTACCTTGATCTTGGCTTGCTGTCACACTAGCCTGTCCTCACTGGGGAAAAGACATGAAGTTCTACGATCTCTTCAGCAGGAAAGGTATGCATGATGGGTTTTTCATAGGTAATTATTTACAAATTTTCTGGAACCATGCTGCCTCTGTTGTTTTTATTAACCTAATAAAATATATTATCTGGAGAAAAGCTTGGTGTATACAGCAGTTAAATTTATATGTGTTATTCTAGTATGACAAATATTTTGTTATGGTTTGCTAGCAATTATTCAGAATAACGCAAACAGCTTGGGATGATTGTAGCCTTGTGAATTGACATTTGAAATATTTATAAGTACAGCCATCCAGCCATATGGACCCTCTTTGGAGTTATCAGTCACCGCATCCTACAGCTTCTGCAACTTGGGTTCACATTCTAGTGCTGTCTGATCCTGTAACTTGAAGGAGTGCAGCGACGGGCAGTGTGATACGCACCACTCCTTCAGCTACAGCTGTCAGCCTCAACAAAGGAGATGAAGGCTCGTGGTATGCATTAGTTGCTGAGGCATTCTGCAAACACCTGCTTAATGCTTGCATGCACTGTTTAATGTAATGTGGTTTATACGGCATAATGGATCTCTCTGAAAGTGAGTTTTAGATGCAAAAACACCCATCACTGGTCTTTCACTTTGAATGGTGTTATTATACAGTGGTGAAACAGAGGGCATCTTTCCTTGACCTGCTGGTTTACCAGGTCTTTCCTTAGCATGTAAAATGTATATGATGACCTGACTAGCAAAAGCAGGATGTGTCATGTCATTGTTTTCCCCTAAAATGAGCCTTTCCTCTCTCACATACAACAGCTTATGAACAAATAGGTGGTATTTACCCATTCAAAAGGGACAAGCATCCCTATAAACTGCTATTGCATTCAATGAAATTGTATTCAAGGAAATGATAGGGTATGTCCTAAGCAGAGCCAGGCACTAAAACACACAAGCTGTATTCTTTTTTGACTAATTAGCAGTATGTATGAAATCTTTTATGTCAAAGAAGAAGGTGCGAGTTCTTCTGGTGTATTCAATAAGGTCAGGGCTTCAGTCCCTGGAATTCAATCAAGTGCAAGGATCATTGCAAATTGTGGTGGGAGGGAAATAGGAAAAACAGAAAAGAGAAAGGATGAAAGAAAAACATAAAAAAATCTATTTTCCATAGACAGAAAACTCCTCCCAATTTAAATCCTCATTAGTGCAGTAGAGAGTAGTATTTGATGACTGATGCATTTTGTGTGTGCCCAGGTGAACAAGCCACGGAGGATTCCCATGCTCAGCCTAATCTACAAGAAAGGGGAAGTAGGGTAGGAAAGGAATTTTTTTTTTTTTTCTAGCTCTGGGGAATTGCTTCAGGCAAACTGGGTGAACAGCTTGGAGAACTACGCTCCCAAAAGTGTATTTTTTTCTCTGAGTGCAAAGAACTTTACCAAACAATTGATATCTCCATCTTCCCCTTGTCTGCACAGTACTCATGACAGCCCAGAAGAGTTAATGTAAGCAGTATGGGTCAGCGTTAGATAGACAACTTCCTAAATGAAACCATGAAAACGGATGACAATGTGGACTTTCATGACAGGTAGCCTGAGTAGCTCCACTGAAGTGAGGACTAGCTTTTTCTATGCTGTGTGGTTCTGGAATGCATCAGGAAGGTGAAACCTGCATTTTCAGGTTTCTTATCTTAATTTGATGACAAAATTAGTGCTCCTTCAAAATGATAGACTTAATCAAAGCCAAATTAAAACTTCTTTAGCCATGGAGCAACCAGAGGGAGCAGACCTAGCAGGAGCTTGTTTCCTTCTTTCTGCTTCTCCTTTGCCAGTCACCCTATATTCAGTATTCAAATCAATGTTGGTGAAAAATGGTGGGAGGATACCACTGGACCTCAAAGGCTGGGAATATTTGCTTTTCAAGGTATATCTTGAGCAGAACATGTCATAACATCTTCTGTTGCTAGCTGTCTATCTGGCCTTTATCCATGTTGAAGCTTTTACAATTTCTCTATTTCTAATTAAATACAAACCATGCTGAGGGCAGTGAAATCAAGCAAAGAGGATCTTCTCTTCAGGGAACCTCTCCAGTCTCTCTGGCCAAGTTACCAATTGGAAAGGCCCTGAGCATGTCTCCTGAAACAGAGGAGACAAATGAGAAATATGGGCTTTATTCAGAATAAAAACCAGATGAGGCTCAAAGGCACTAAGGCACAAAAGGATTAGGACACAGCACAGTCTTTCATTTGTCATGGACTGCCCAGTTGGGATCCAAAATTCCCCATATATGCCTCCTACTCTTAGCCTTAAAGGAAATCCCAGAGCCGCCCTTCCAATTCATACATAAAAGGATGTCACAGAGATGTCCAAAAAAGGATGTTTGGAGACAAGTGGGGTTTTGTCCCAGAAAATGAATTCCTTTTTACAGGCCGGCTGTCACAAGAGAAAGGACAAATTGGGCCACATGTGTCTTCTATTTAGATTAAAGTATCCACTACCTTGATAGGATGCCAAAACATAGATGGGAGGATGTGGCAGGAAGAGCTGTAAAAAGGTGTTGGATCTGGATAACCTTTAACTGTGAGTGGCTCTGGGATGCTGCTATCAGTTAGAGAGGCAAGTTTGGGCTGAAAGTCTGCTTTAAATTCCCCCTTGCCTTCCCAAATGAGGGGGTCAGCCAGCCATACAGGGTGTGACAGCACTACATGGCCACCTGCACATAGACCTTGATCAGATTGCTGTGCTCCAGGGCTCTGCAAACATCAGGGCAGCTTCTAGATGGCTCTGGCCTTGAACCTGTTCATCCTACCCGGGGCTTGGACAATAAAGTCTTCTGGTGCTCATAGCACTGGCTGGTCAGCCTGTTCCAGACTGCACAAAGCATCTTGGAAGAGGGGTGCTCCAGGAGGTAACTTTTATAGAGCTGACTTTATCAACAACCACTAGAAAGATCTTCAGGTGGCATAAACCAGTGTTTGCCCTGCTGGCACCAAAGCAATTACTTCAATTTTCACTTGCTGTGAATTGAGCCCTTAATCAGTCATATTTTCATATCATACAACGTGCGTAGGAGTTTACAAAGCCTGTGTTTATGAATCGCTCCCCAGACCATTTAGACTGAATTCACCTTGCTTCTCTGCTACGAAGCAGAAGTGCTCCCAAAGAAGCAGGTGAAATTCCAGTGGTGTAAATGTGGTGGAAGCCAAAGCAGAATCAGGAATCAAGAAGTCTCATTGATCATTGCTCACAGTGATCTTTCAGCTACCCTTATCAAATATTAACAATAATGACTTATTTATATAGCACCGACTGAGAGCTAGGTGCAGGAGGATAGGCATAAGTCCCAGAGAACTAACAAACTAAATAATAAATACATATCAATCTAGAATGATAAATAATAAATCTCAAATTCCAAAGTCACTTCTTTTTTTTTCTTCAGAGGTGTTTGCCCTCACTTTTTCTGATCAGCAGGAGAGCTTGGTTAAAAAGATCAGATTAGAAATGAATCTCTTTGATGTTTACAAAGGCAATAGGGCTTTCACACCTTCCCAAGTGCTATTCAGCTGCAGGTAAAGAACCTGCAGCTTGTGGAAGTGCTAATTAAAGCCAATAATAACATGATTCACCTTCAACCCTGCTCTGAAGTGCCCGGTGTTTTTTTGCCCGAGAAGATGTTGCATCTCCAGGGCACTACATTTGAGGAGGTTTCTTGTTTCAGGGATCTGCTGTGTAGAAAGCATTTGGGCTAGAAGGGGAGGGAGGAAAGTTGTTTAAATCAATCCTTGTCATAGTATCCCACTGTTTATTGATATCCTGAAGGTGAAAGGTTAATGCTTTACTCAGGAAACCACTCATCCTCCAAAATACTATTATTGTTTATCTTGCTGAAATCTATTTTTATATATCCCAAGATATTTTTATTTAATTTCTGCTCCAGGTTGTCTTTACTGTGTTTTCATAGTATCATTGTACAGACTTAATCCTTTTCCAATCTGATATTTCAAGTTGTGATGGAAAATGCCAAGTGTCTGGTATTCTTTTAAATAGAAAGATTAGCAGAAAGAAAAATTATTAACTGCAGGCTACTTATTTTAGTGGAACATGAGTTATCAGGGACTGCAATCAAGCACTGAATTTGAAAGTAACAGATCTACTGGAGTAAACAATGTCCCCAGGAATAATATATCTTGCCACTTTAGTGGCTTGGAACATGTTGTCATTTATACGGCCATTTTCTTGCCACAGCAATTATAAAATGGCCAGTTTGAAACCAGCTCTTTTTCCATTGATTTTGTTTGCTGCATCTTTTTCTTTTTTTTTTAAGTCTCTGATTAATAAAAGAGCAAGGAAGTGAAAGGTACATAAATCTTCAACATATACAAATAGCATTTCATGTGGACATTTTTGCCTGTGGAATTCAGTGCTGAAGGAGCTTCAGGTGAAATATTGAATAACTGGACTGTAAATAACTACTAACATGCATGATAATACCAGTAAGTAGATATGTTGCTTCAGAACAGGACTGGTGTCAGGACTGCTACAGATGCAGCAATAATTGTCTTATTCTCTGCCTGTTTTCAGCATTTAGGATCTTACTTTCCTCCAGATTGTACGTAGCTACTGGAAGAAGTTAATAAATTCCTGTTCTGAGGTAGGTCGGCAAATACTCTCAAACTATATTAATTAATCTGGAATTACAAGATTATAGTAATCAGAAAAAATGAATCAAGTTTCTCTCACAGAAGGAATCTGTGAGAACTCAAAGAAAATGCTTCATTTGTTAGAACTGAAATAAATCATGTTATGACTGCTGAAAATACCAAGGTTCAACCATGTCTACTGGGAAGCTGTAGAGAGGTTTTTGTTGTATGAACACTTTTACAGTATTGTCAAAGGTGAGAAAAAAATCTGAATGTTCTTGTATTTTTCAGTGTCTACTGGTTTCTCACGTATTAAAGTGGAGTCTGCAAATGTTATTCCAACCAATGAAGAAACTCTTCCAAATGGAACTTAGGAAATTTCCCAGCATCCTGAAGGGTTTTATTTTCCCCCACTGTTTAGACTGGATCTAGGACCTATGATGTGATGTGCAGCATTTTAATCACATCAGCACAGTCAGGAGTGGCTTTACCCCAAACAGGTACATTTCCTCACCCAAGTCTGCCAGACTTCCTGGGAGTGCCTGAATAATCTTCAATGCTTTCTCCCTGGATGAAAATGTCTGGGAAAAGACTTCTCAGAGGTGGTTCTGCTTGTCTTTCCCTGTGGGAATCACAAGCTCAGAGCTACTCAGAGACATTTCATGACTGTAGAGAGCAGTCTGCTCTGTATCATTCAGGGCAGCAGTGTCAGACTCAGAATTAGAGCTGCTATTTAGAGCCTCCCCTTAGAAAATAAAGCTTTGGGATTTTTATAAGATACTCAGAATTGATGGATTCATGTAAACTTAAAACAAACAAACCAAACATTTTTGATTGCTGATTAACCTCCTGACATTCTCTAAAAAAGACAGAAACAACTTCAACCTCTTTTCATTTAGTGCTCTTGTCTCTGGTCTGCCCACTCATGCTCTTTCCTCTTCCCCTTGCTAGGATACTGCCATCCTCTGCACACAGGATTGCAAGAGCTCACCTTCCTGCACATAGTAAATCCTTACAAAGCAGCTTGCAATATATCAGTCTTCTAATAGTCACAGCAGGAGAAGGGTTCTTCAGTTGGGGTGCAAAATTGTGGAAAGGAATGAAAATAAATAAAATTTTATTTGCCAAGGGGCAAAATTTTTCATGCAAGTCACTGGCCCTGAACCAATGATTTATGGAGGGCAGGAATGAAGTGATATAGTCCATGAACCAAATCCTGTTGGCCCCTAGAGTCTCAAAGGTGAAGGCCGGTAAATGGCCCTCTTCCACGTTCTTCATTTGATGCCTTTGCTGACAGGCATAAGCATCCCATGGAAACCATGCAGGCAATAGTTCCCTGGACAACTGCTGGCAAGTACCATCTTTTATGAGTTGTTCATTACATTCATTTCACACTGCTGGGAGACAGCCATTACTTCTTTCCTGCAACGCTAACAATTAAGCTTTATCATTCCTATTTCCATCTTCCTAGTGGTTCTCAGCCACTTCCCACTGAGGGTAATTCTTCTCTGGTCTGTGAGGCAGATCTCTGCTGCTGTGATGCAAACCTCAGGCATGATCCCCCATCCAAAGCAGATCCAGGGAAAACAGCTCTTGAAACAAGAGTTGCTTTCCGTAGTGGGAAGCTGCATTTGCCCCTACTGCTCCTTCTCTCTCCCACAGGTTTTCCCATGTAATCCTCAGTTCAGCCTAGGATCTTTCACCTCTTCCTCCTGCTTATCCTCACATCTGGATACACACACATATAGCTCCAGGTGCCTTTCCAGACATCTGAGTGTCAATGAGCCCCGCTTTAGCAGATGCTGCTGGACACTTGGAGTATTGCTGGGCACCTTGGTGGCAGAAAGGGATCTGCCAAAACCCAAATCCATAGAGATCATATAAAAGACAGTAGCTGTTTTACCTTCTTTGGGGTTTGATTCTCATTCGGTGATGTCTAATAGGTAGGAAGGAACTACCTGGATCATTGACAGTCATCTGATATAAGCTTTGCTGTTGTCCTGAGCGAGGCTTTAATCTGTAACAATACAACCCAGCAGCAAAACACCTGCAGTGTAACCAAGGAGTCAGACATCCTGAGAAACACATTTTGCCTTGTTTCAGGAGAAGTCTACCAAACTACACAAAATAAGCTGAAAGCTTTGCTATGACTGTTGATCCCAAAGGACTGGCTGTATGTGGCTCAGCAGTTATTTGCAGCAGCACATTGGAAATGAGGAATAAGGGGGATTGTACATTTGGGGTAGAATTGGCAGGATGTGATCCGAGTCCTGTGTCCAAAGTGAATAGGTGAGATCAGCCCTCCTCTTTTATCTAGCCCATTGCCTATAACAAATCGCAATTGCTTTCCATTTTCCTCTGGAACCATCCACCCTGCTGGTCCTTCCCCTAAACCTCCCAGTTGCACATTTCTTTTGAGGGGATGCAGAACCATTACATTTCCAAATGGTAGCTGAAAAAGTTGGATTATTTCAAGAAAGCAAATGTGCATACACATTTTCTCATTAGAGAAAGAAAAAGATAACAATCAACTCTTAAATGCCATGCACAGTTGCCATTCTAATTCAAGCACAGCATGCAATACAAGCAGTTTTGGTAGGCTACAACATTATAAATGACACCACATTGGTGATGGAGACAAATCAGATTCTGTGTGAGTAGGTTATTGATTGTACTTAGATTTCTTAATCTCTTAAATCAATGAAAGAATACTAGATAACAAAGAGAATGTGTGCTTGGAGAGCAAAGCATCCTTTAAAACTGAGTGTTTAATGAGCATTTTTTAATACTCAGTATTCTCTTAACTGGAAAAACATTCGACCAACTGGAAGTCTAGGTTGATATTTATCACCAAGATGACTCAGTCTAGATTTCTCTCAGTGTTTATACTAGACATCAATCCTGATTTACCTCTTGTTGAGTTAATGAAAACATGTTATGCAGTTTTATTAAAGAAAATAAAGTCTTCAATTGACTGCCTCTGAAACAGTATAACAAATTCTGAGGAGATTAGCATAAGGATTAAACATACAGATTTTGTTGCAGGAGTTGTTTTCATGAATACAGTCTTAATTGATTGTAGCAAAACAAATACGCACTTTGTTAATGCATGCTGAGTCTCCAATTCAGCATTATTTTAATTAAGTCTTTTGAATGATGAATTTCAATACAGCAGATGTTCTTGAGTATTCAGGTATATGAATATAGCTTGTGTCAGTATCTGATAAGCTTGCAATTTGAGAGTTTAAGTACATATAGAATCACAAAATCACAGACTGGTTTGGGTTGGAAGGGAACTCAAAGGTCACCTAATCTCAACCCCCTACCATGGGCAGGGACACCCTCCACTAGCCTGTGTCCCATCCTAGCCTTGAACATTGCCAGGGATCTAGGGGCAGCCACAGCTTTTCTGGGCAGCCTGTGCCAGGGCCTCACCACCCTCACAGGGAAGAATTTCTTCCTCATATCTAATCTAAATCTATCCTCCTTCAGTTTAAGGTCATTCCCTCTTGTCCTATCTCTCCTGGCCCTTGCAAAAGGTCCCTCTCTGTCTTTTCTGTAGGCCTTTTAGGTATTGGAAGGTGGCTATAAGGTCTCCCTGGAAACTCCAGGACACTGTGAGATCTCCCATTCTATTCTGCAGGCTGAATGAGCCCAACGCTCTCAGTCTGTCTTCATGGGAGAGGTGCTCCAGCCCTGTGATCATCATCCTGGCCTCCTCTGGACTCACTCTGACAGCTCTATTTTTTTCTTATGTTGAGGGCCCCAGAGCTGGATGCCATAGTCCAGGTGGGTTCTCACAAAATCAGAGGGCAGAATCACCTCCTTGACCTTCTGGTCATGCTGGTTTTGATGCAGCTCAGGCTACAGTTGGCTTTCTGGGCTGCAAGCCGAGAAACCAAGCCCATTGTCGAGAGTTGAAAATGGAAGGAATTTGCTAACCCACTGCTTTCACCTGTTTTGAATTATGATTTTGTTCCCTCCATGCTAACCTTGTGGGAAGGAAGGAAAAAGTCTTGTGAACAATACCAGAATATGGGCAAGGAGACATGTTCATTCCCCATTTGCAGTTTCTCATTAACAAATTGCGTCAGCTGAACCCCAGGAAGAGGCAACTTCAGTACATTTTACATACCAAGTATTTTATTCAACAGATCTCTCTGCGTGACTACGAGCATTTCGTTACAGAATTGAAGTCGAATCAAAAAGTGCCGATCCTTGTGATTGAATAATTTTAAGGTTGAACTTATGTCACCTCACAAATAAAAGAGCACACTAAGCAGTCTTTTGTCTTTCAAATAACATCTGATTTGACAGGAAGGGCCTAATGAATTTAAAAATGCTTGATGTCAGCTTGAATTTTAAATGAAATCATAAATATTATTGGTCTTCAAAGTATTTGGGTGTGTTTTCATTAAATTTTCATATAGGCTTTTAATCAGTGGATACACCCAATGAATGTTCTTCTGCCTCAGCTCCATGTCATTCCTTTTGCTGCAGGAAAAATATTGATAATTGGACTTCACTTTGTACAGTAACTTGAAATTTCTCTACTTTTAAAGACATATGAGCAGAAAAGCCCTCCCTTTTTTGAGTGTGTCCAGACTTCCATGTAAAAACAGCTGAGCCTCTCAGCTTTATGTGAGAGACTTAGGAAAGACAAGGATGAAAAGGAAATTTGAAAGAGATGCAGGACTGAATAGCATCTGCTTTCAGAGAGCACTTCTTTATCCAGAGAACTTTTAGGCACTGAGACTTACAGGTAAAGATGATTTCAAGCCACTAGCCAGTGGAGCCATTCGTGGGACGAAAATTATTTCTCTCATTTATCAGAGTTGAAAAATATGGTGAAAGAATGTGGGAAGGAAAACCAGGAAGGATGCTGTGTCTGAGTCATTGTAGGAAGGCAGGATATCAAACTGGAGCTATCAGAGTTTAGGCTGAGTTTTATGTATTTGTTCACAGGTGTTTGATCTGGCATCTAAAATGTGAGGTCAGGAACAGTCAACCCAAAGGTACAGATCATGAGGAGAATGGTCACTTCAGCTGTCACCAGCACTGTCACACTCAGCACCTTGTATTGCCCAAACAAATTTCTGTGAGCCCAGGACTGCCTATGAAATATCATGGGGACCTCATGTGAATTCAGGATACTGACACTGTTACCCACCTGTCTTCCCCTTTCTCTTTCTGCTTCATTTTCAAAGCCCCAAATTTATTTTGGGGAAAACCCGAGAGCATGTTTCATAGTCAGGAGCAGCTTTTCACACAGGTACTTTTCTATGTTCCAAAGCCACATTGGCAAGACTTGAGACAAATTAATTGGTCCAGCCTGGTGCGACAGCTTCCTAGTCTGGGCTCACATCCGGCTCCCTGCAAGGTGTAGAGACTGTGGTTATCTTCTGCATTATGCTGAAGTTAGGAAAACAACCTCCATCCATGGCTCTGAATCTCCCTTCAGCCCACTCAGATTCACAGATTAATACACATCTTCAATATTTAACTAGAAACACATCAGCTTCTTGGTTTGTATTATGTCCTGCATCAGGATGGATTTCAGGACCAATTCTTTGTGTGCCTGAAAATCTCCCTTTTCAATATTCACTCTCACACCTTCCTCCCTCCTTTTGTCCCTTTCATTCTTGTCTCTGGACTTTGCTGGCTCTGAAGCTGCAGACAGACATCCATCACAGGTTATTTGACATGAAGGTGATTCACAGTCTCTCAGCTCCTGACATGTGGACAAGTGTATTGGAGTATGACCTAACATTTAAATAATGATTCACCGTTGAATATTATGAGAAATTGGCTGACAATTTCAAGGTAATGCCCTTTCAAAGATATACAGTATTAATTCTTTACTACCATATAACTGTATGTTCACTTGGAGGATCTTAAATAAAGTTTACACTTTGCAATTAATTTAGTGAAATTCTGAGTTAAATGACTTGCTATAAAAATATTAAACATATTACAACTGTCTGGACATGGTCTTCTAAATGAAAGGAAGGTTTAATTATTTTAGAAGAGAAATATAAACAGTGTCAAGATTTAACCACTGCTCAATTTAATATAACTTCTGCCTAATTTTACAAATCATTATTTATACAGTTAACATGCATAAAAAATTAATAAATGACCTCCATAATATTGCTTTTGGTCTAGTTAGCAGTGTGGGCAATTATTAGAGTAATGTTGAAAAAATCCACCAGGGAAATCTGTGCTTGCTTCCTAAACACAGGAATCAGAAATGGGAAGAGGAAAGGAGAAAAAAATGTAACAGAAAGGAGGTGCAATGAGGAAACCTTGGCCGTGAAGTCAGTGTTGCATCTCCCCTCCAAAAAGAGGACACAGAATTTGAAATCAAGGCTTTGAGACTTGGACTCTTTGATCTTAAAGGTCTTTTCCAATCTAGGGATTCTGTGAGATAGTGTTGGGACTTGCAAGCACACCGAGTGTGAGGTTAAGCTTTCTGTCACCTTTGTGCCTTCAGATAGAGCAGCTCCAGAACAAAACAAAAGCAGGAACATCTTCCTGACCAGCTGCTGCACTTACGGTGGTGAAGCTTCCTGGGGTACTGAGAAGTCTGGCCAAAACCCAATCCAAGCATTGGTACTACGAAGTGTCTTATATGGGAGGACACCAGAGATCACCAAATACTCTTTCTGTCTTAAAAGTTTCCATCAGAAGCCGCCTGGCATCCCTGGAGAAGTGCAGGGTACAGGAAGGACTGGGATGCAGATACAGATACAGAGAAATCTCTATTATCATATTCTACTGGTTTTCAACCTGTGGAGCCCATGATATATTTCTAAGGGTTCAAGGAAGATAATTAAGAAAAGCAAGCTTACCTGTAGCAGATTTACATATATTCTGAACACTATCTTCTCTTAGTGCAGGGCTCCATAGATTGAGCATGCAAAGGTTAGCAGTCTCCTTTAAATAGGAGTTACAAGATTTCCAAAGTGCAGCCTGCCTGTCTCCAGAGGCCATATGGGACAGGACTAGAGTGGCTTTCACAGGACACTAATAGGACCAGATAATTCAAAACATTACTGAGGAAATCTAAGCCCTTCTTAAGTTAGCATGAGTTTTAAGCATGGATATGCCTCTCAAGATTTGCTCTGAAATACATGCTAAATTTTCAAATAAAGTGAATTTTCAGGTATTTATACCACTTTAAAACTTGACCTATACTGGCAGAATACTACCTTCCCTTCCTTCCTTCTTGCTGACTGTTATACTTACACACCCTGCTGATTTATATCTGGAAGCGTTAGCTGCAATATTTGGAGACACCCACTGTACAGTAATTACTTAATTCCTTTCCAGAAAGAAAGGAAAGAGGCAGGCTGGACTGAATGCAGATAACATTTTGAATGTTTCATTACGGCAGCACACCCAAGTGATTCGTTCCTATCCTTATTTCCAACAAGAAACAGAGAGAGAAGGAGAGAAACTTCATGTACCTCCTTCTGAAGCACGATGTAAAATAGAAACGATCAGAAGTGGGTACTGAGCTATCACAGGGGCTGCTTCAATACCACAGTGCTTCAAAGATGCCTGTTTGTCAGAGCCCTAGGTGGTACTTCTCTGTGTTTGCAGGATGAACCTTAGCCAATAAAACAGCTGTGCAGCACTCTTTTTCTCCTTTATTAAAAGGCTTCTGGCAGATAATGGAAAATTATCTCTTCAGACACTGCAGAGATTTTTTACCACATGAGACAATATGATAGAAGGTATTCATTCTTCTGCAAAATTACTGAGGGTATTTTTTAAGTAGTCTTTCAGAAGGTCAGCAGGCTGAGTCCCCAAACATCCCTCAGTAACATTTATATGCAGATTGACCTCCAAGTCATTTTAAGAAGAGGAAAGACTCTCCACACCCATTAATATAGAAAAGATTCAAACTATTTCCTGGGGAAAAACATCAAGACTGCTATTTGGCCTCTAACCTGCATCTTTCAGCTATCCTGATTTTTTTGTTGGCTGAATGAGCTGAGCAGACTTGCTGAGTTGTCACAGAAGCCAGAGTCCCTGGCAGGAATGGGGACCAGGGAAAGAAGAAAGGGGCAAGCAGGGAGATACTCAACTGTGTGTGATCTCATCTTGAATCAGTAAATGCTTTGCCGTAGGCTTCTATGGAGGCCAGGAGTGTTTGGGAAAGATGTGAAGGTCTGAAGTCCAGGAGTTTCCTAGTTTCATGTGGGGAAAAACGTATCACAACAGTTGCCATTTCCTCTACTTTCTCCCCCTTTCCTGACATTAACTTGGCAGTCCCACCCAGCTATATTCCTCTTCACTATTTCTTCATTACTAAAGGCAGTTGAGGAAATGAAACAGCACTTGCAAGTGCAGATTAGTGAGATTCATCAGGGCTTTGCTTTAGTTTATCAGGAGCTCTTGATGCATGTTGGGCTATGCCAATTAAGATCCAGGCATTATTCTTAAAAGCACCTGGAAATGAAATATGAGGATATGCTGCCTGCATTTCTATGTATACACAGGAGAAAGAGCATTTTCTTTTATAAAACTTCTTTGCACATCCATAGTCATCAACAGAATAAATTAGTGCACCACAAAGCCTGTCCTCAGCCTAGGAAACTACAGCTACATGTGGTTGCTCTTTTAACGTGAGCTTGTATTTCACTGATAGAAGCAATGTGATTTAGTGACCTGTCTGGTCTCTAGAAAGACCAGTATCTCTTTATATTTTAAGTTCAGGATAGTATTTATTCATTGCAGTTTGTTGGTGCTTTGTATCATGCTATACAGCAGGCCTTCTCTCTCATGGTCTGCTTCTTGGCATTTGTCTTAGTTGTTCTAAATTTGTTATCAGTTGCTGACAGTAACAAAGTCCCTGTGTGGAGGGGATGGGTTACAGCGTCATCTGCTTTAAATGTTTATACCTTGGCTGCTTCTAAGAGCAAGGGACTGAACTAATTGACCCAAGCAGTTCCTTCCAGTTCCATGTCCTTTATTAGGAAGTTCTTGTTAATCCACATATCATGAAGGAACCACTTCTTTTAGAAGTGCTCCTTGAGTATTTCTTGCCTGAATTTTGCCCTGGTTTGATCTTTCTTTTTCTTCATGATATCTCCATGTGTAAAAACCAGTTTTTCTGCTCTGTCAGGTTGCTTGGACTTGTTCCTTCTGCACTGACTTGAAGTTTTCAGGAGGCTGCTGATCATTGACTATGTATTTCTAAGAAGAAAAATTTGGCTGTGTAAAAACCCACAAGAGAGTGCACACAATAGATCATTGCATGTGTGTATGTCTACTGGGATGTGAATTCAGCTTTGTCTGCAAGTGCAAGTGCAAGGGTTTGCAGACAGAGAGAATGCAGGAGCCTTTGGGGTACAACTGTCCTATTTTAATCTTCTGTTGCTACCAGTCTGGCCAAGACTTGAACTCAGGGATGAGAATGAAGGTTACGAATAGTGAAGCATCCCCTCTCCTATATTAAAAGTACTTCTGCCTTATCTTGTCAGACTTGTATAATTTGTATCACCACATCACCAGCCAAGTCACAAACAGACCATCCAAACTATGAGCTCAGCCCACAAATCACACTCATTAAGGCTTCAAACTTTTTCAGAGTACAAATAAGGAACTTTCTAACTTCATTTATGCCTGCATATGAAACCTCTACAATCCAGTCATCTTTCCAAAAGCTATCTTAGACAGATTTACAGAAGTTGGCGACTCTGCTATCATAAATGAATCATCGAGGTTAACATCTTTATTAAGTTTATACATCTTGGCTCTAAAATAGCAGTGCTATGTGTAAAAGCAAGGTCTCAGAGAGCAACAGAAGTGTTTTCATTGGGTCCTGCATGCTCAGAGAGTACAAGGGTGATCATAACAACTATAACGTGCTTCAGCAATGGCAAAATAAAGATGAATGTTAATCGTTAAGAGTGCACATGGCTTGCACCTCCCCCAGTCAAAAACATTAAAAATTCAATGTTTTATTAAATAGGTTTCTGCAGGGGAAAATGCTGTGCTGCTAATTAGGAATGAAATATTAGTGCAAAACAAGCAGGCTTACTATAAGTTAATGTTCTTAAATTCTCACTTGCCTAGTAGGAAAGGTTAGTTAGACGATGATAAGTCTAAAGACTGATTAGGTGTGTAATCATGGTGTTATTATGTTAATGGCTTTGTTTGTTATCGTGTTATCAACAAAAGATTAAGCAAATCCCTACATGAAAGCTAGAGGTGCAACGGTCCAATGGAGAAGGTTTTGGGTAGCAAATCTATGTATTATCATCACTTCTTTGTGGAGCCATTATTGCTGTACTGGGTGCTTTCTCTCAGTTCTCACAGGTGGCAAAACCACAGACGCTGAGTGGTTTTGCTTACAGTTAGTATTGCTCCTTGGACTCATTTGGTATAAGGCAGCTGCTTATTTCATTAGAGCTTGATTCACCAGTCAAACCACTGAGCAGGGAACACATTTGCACATAAAAAAAAGCGTCTTTGGCTAAAGAAACAGCCTTAGGCTACATAAGCTTTTTCCTAGTGCTTGAAGCCTGAAAGCTCTTACAAGCTTGTCCGGCTTGTGCTGGACTCGATTAAACTACAGGGCAGCCAGGGAGCCAGACATCTCTCTGGTGTGCTACAGGCTTGGTACCGCGCTGCCATCAGCTCTGCTTCTGCAGGTTGCCAAGTTCAAACCTGAGCCTCATAAACCAGGGCATGTAAATGAAGTGGGTGGATAGAGAGGGTCTTTGCGATGAATTGCCTCTGCCATACCAGCATACGGCTAATAACTCAATCATGTCTGTGCAACAGTATGCACCAGGCCAGGAAGAGGGAAAAATGGGGTTTGCATTCTGATGCAAAGGACGTGCTCAGACTCCATCTTTGGCATGATGCACATATCTTGCAAACATTGTTGTCTTGTGCCTGTTCCATCCTGATATGATCCACTGGGATTCCTCAGGCATTTGTTTTTGTTTTGGGGGCTTCTTTTTTTTTCCTTCTTTCCACACACATTTATTTTAAATCTTCAGCTTCTAAGACATATGCCTTGCAAAATACTTCCTGCAGATTTCTGGTTAAACACAGATGGCCAAAGTAGTGATGATTCAGGCTACAATGACAAAAAATGTTATGACAGTGATGGGTTTGGGGTGAGGGTTGTTTAGTTATCACTGTTGGTTGCCCAGAGGAACTGAAGGAAGATCTGGGCTATTTGGCTGTGTAACATCTCATGGCTTTCTTGAAATCAGTACAATGCCAAATTTTGAAAGATTGGAATCTGATCCTCTGTGCTTACAGAACAGACATAAAGACAGCCTCCTATATCACAGTATCTAGAGCTGGTCATGGATAAATGATAGAAAGTGTCATGTCCCTGAAACTGAGTTTTCCTGTAGAAACACTTTGCGATTTCATTCTGGGAAAATAATAAAAAAAATTTTAATTAATCTTAACTTTTCCATTTAGACATGTTTGAGGGCGTTATGTGTTTTCATAATAAAAATATTTTCAATTTCAAATGTTTTCTATTTTATTTTGCAAAATATTTATTGATCTATAGATCTTTTTCTGAGAGGAAATACTTAAGCACTTGGAAATATCAAGATTACATTTCAGAATTCTAGCTCAATGTACACTGAAGATCTCCTCTGTGTATAATCATACTAAAGAGAAACATATAGACAATACAAACATTGAAATAATAATGAGCTAATTATGTTACCTCAGTGGGATGTAAATGTGCTTAATTTTAAGTACACTACCTATGGCCTTTGCTGAATAAGCAAACAAAGTAACTTGACGGATATCTGCCAGCTCTAAATAAAGCAACAAAAACAACATACTGAAATAAGGAGTCAAGGCATTGCTGGGATGCACTGAAATCTCTGTGTTGTCACTGAAGCTATAGTCCCAGCCACAGTATGTTTTATTTTTCCATTCCAATGACAGTAATAACTCGAGTCACCCACAGTTTAATGCACACTGGATCAACCAAAAATAGTATTTAGCGCAGAATTATCCACCCTGAGCTTCATTTTCAGTCTGTTTCCAGTTCACTTCCATGTTTTTATTATGAGATTCTTGTCAGTCCAAGATGGAACACAATTTGGGCTTGGTTTGTGTAGGTTTTGCTGGGTTTAATTTAAATTCTCATATCAGTTCTGTCCCCATGCAGGAATACCAGATCTGCAGAGACTAAGAGGTGAATCTGGCTGCTAAATTTATGGAAGGTGGACACGGAGATTGCAAAGGTTGGATCTGTCACCAGGGCAAGCCAACTTCAGACCTCTGGGGAAACTGTGAAGAATGGTGCCAAGTGCAATGTGGCTTTTAGTCATCATAATTACATTTATCAAGCCACCAGACCACCTGCTCGAGTGCTTGAGTTGTTGCTCAGCTGATTAAAAAACAGTAGCCAGGTCATAAAATATGTATTAGAAGAACCAAACAAAGTGTTAACTCACATCATGGACAGGGAGCAAGCCTCACCCTTGAGCAAATAGAAGCAAACACAAAACCTATAGATTGCCTCAAATCTGGCAGCATTGCTGTTGTAGGACAGGGGATGCCAAATCAAAGGGTGAGTTGGAACTGTGGCTGAGTAGGACTCCAGCTCTCAGATGACCTCTGCTAGGAGCTGCCAGCCCCCGGCATTGCTCCAGGGCTGTCCTTGAACAGCAGCTTTGACTGTTGATGGTGGGCACTGTGTTTGGTGATTCACCGTGAAAGGTCTCTTGACACTCCCTCACCCCTACTACAAATAGTCTTGGAGGATATATATGCTTCTCTGTTGTAAAATGAAAACATCTGATCTTTCTCCCTAGTCACCATAGTTACTTTTTCATCCAAAGGAAGGAAATTGTGCTGTGTGGGGTTTTTTGTAGTAGTTTGTTGGGGTTTTTTTTCCTCGAAGGAAACTCAATCAAGACGAAGCACTGATTGAGTTCTAAACTCAATCACATCTTTCCTGCTGTTCATTAACTGCCTGTGAGATCTTGCCAGGCATTTCTTTCTCTGTATGTTTAGTAACTGAAAGCTTTGATGGTTATTCATGTAAGGTGAATCCATTTCTGGATGCATTTACACAATTTTCCACCAGGTGCCTTAAGGGCAGGAAGTTCAGCAAGCAGCATCCTAATTTTCCTGAATAGCTAAACAACCGATTTACAAGAAAATAGTGTCTTAATATCACCAGACGTACTGTAAGGTCAGAATTAGTGATATCCCTTTGCAGAGAGAGCACTGGCCATAAGCTTTATTTATTACAAACACTAGGCAGTACAGGGATTCTGAAAGTAGTTTTAAAAGAAAACAAACAAAAACCCCCAACCAAGCAACAATAAAAAACATTAAAAAGGCAAAGGAATACTGAGAGTTAAATATAACTAGGAATGCTCATTATTCATGGCAGTAAGTGGGAATCTTCCTGGCCAAAGATAAGAAGTTAATATTCATTAAAAGAAAAGGAACTTAAAGGGAAAAAAAATCTTGTACTCGATGAAAATGGAAAACAAGTTATAAAAGTAACTCAGCAGAAGAGGATTGTTCTTGGAAAAGTGTGATTCAGTAGGCCAGTCCCTGACACTGCCCTGTGTCTTTTACTTGGGCAAACCAAGCATGGGCCACCTGGAAATTTCTGTTGCATCAGGAACTCTTCAGGCAGCCCTTGCTTGGTTTAGAAAGCAAAGGTGAAAACAGACCCACTCTCCCCATATTTGTTCTCATCCAAGAAGAGGGAATGGGGGGATGCCAAAGCACCAAATTTGGGCTGGCAACGTAATCCCTGGAATCCAGCTGTGTCTGGCATCACTTACAGTGCCCCTGAAGCTTCTATGATACCTGTGGCCAACTTTAACATGATGTCACCTTTGGTTTACCCCTTCCAGTATTATTTCAGTAAACCAGTCCCAGGAAAAGGCACGTCGTCCCTGGGCAGGGATTAATATTTTCCATAAAAGAAAATAAAAGGAAATTGGATTTGTTTTCTACTCAGATAGAAGCATTTTGTTTCATGGCAGCACCACAACAAGCTTGGCTCAGGGTACCACAGGGGTGACATTATGAAACACATGTGCAGGAGCAGCAGCAAAGCATCTCCATAGCTGAAGTGAGCCCCACTTACACCCTCCAGCCAACTGTTTCCCCCTTTCCAAACCAGACTACTCTCGCAGCATTCAGCTCCAAATCTAAACAGTTTAGCACTCCATTTTAAAAAAAAAGGTGACATTTTGAGCTGGTTCAGAGTAGTTCTAGGCAAGGCAGAGACACATAAAAAATCTTCATCAGGAATTGTTTGTTCTAATTTTACCTGCAGGAACTAGAGGAAAGGGAGAAGCAGAAGGTGTTGGAAATCCTCGTCTCTGCTCATGACCGGCCGTTTCATCTCCAGAAAGGATTAAGAATTAAGGCTGAGTATGAAGACATCTGGAAGTCTCTTGGAGAAATATAATTTCCTTGCTTCCTCAGCTTGCTTTAAAACAAGCACGACTTTGTGGTAGGTTTTTTGTTTCCTGGGGGCAGGCAGTGGTTGTCAGAAGAAATATTAGGCATCTTTAGCAACAAAAAAACTTAAAAAATAAGAAGACAACACCTTCATATTTCATATTTTATTCTCATACGTCCCAGTTCAGCTATTTATGCTTACAGGCTGCAGGTTGAGGATCTGAAACCACGTTGCATACCTCTGTAACAAAACTGTCCCCAGTATTTTGCAACACTTAGGTCACATTAATGTTTCCTTGTTTCCCCAGTAGTCCCTTTTTGCTGTTAGATGTCAACTTCAGCTGTCATCACCAGAGCCCAAGAGGGGAATCTCTCCCTCATCCCACTCTGTTCTTTAGAAGACCATCACTGTTGCTATTCTATATAATTCACCAGCCTGGGGAAGCATCAATTTTAGGCTGCTGTAATAGTTTCCCGCATACCACTGTAGTGACCATCCTCCTCAGTCTTGTTGAATGGTCATGTTCTTGCTATATGACCATGGCATCCCATTTGAAATCCATGGAAAATATCTTAATATTGTAAAATCTACCTTTTAAAAATCTGTTTACATCCTTTTCCTGAAGAGATGTCCTGAAGCAGGGCAAGACTTCCCAGTAGAGATGATCTGATCCTGAACATGGAGCTTTCATGCAGCCATTTACTGAAACCTGAAAACATGGTGTAAATTACTACCAGTTCTGGGCTGATCCATTTATATCAAGGACAGCAACAGTGCACAACTAGATCATACACATGATTGTTCCACCAGACATCTGTTATTTATGGTTGCAGGAAAGACCAGCCTCTCTGCTTTCAACTGAATAATACACTCACAGGTCAAAGTTAGATACCTACCCCTACACAATACAAGCAAAGAGATGGTTCTTCTTTCATGTACCATCTTGCTATTTATAAACCCAAATTTAAACAATTGATAACATCACTGTAGAAGGTCAAAGTGAAAGGTTCAGCCAGTTTGACTACCTTTCTGTTAATAAGATAAAGGGAAAACAAAAGAAGAGATAAAGTAACCTTATTTCACCAGAACATGATATGAATAATGCATGGATTTACACTTTTACCTTTTTATTTACATTATTATATCATACACTTCATTGTACAAAGCTGTTCTTGTTTTTAGTCATGATGTTGATAGCTACCACTTTCATATTCGAGGCTCTGCTCTGGCAGGTTACTTTCCTCAAGTTGGCTGCAGAACCATCAATACAGTAACAGAATGAGATATCGGGATACTCAAAAATGGAAACTCCAGTTTAGATCTTGCTCAGTCAGAACAGGAAATAAATCCCAAATCTGTAGGCATTCTTCTGAGTCTCTTCCTCTATTATCAATAAAGAACCACTTGAGGAATATTCATGTATATGCACATCTGTTCACATCCACTTTATTATGCACAATACAAATTACTGAAAAAATTTATCAAATTTCTGTTACTCGAGTAGATAAATATTTATTTTTCTTGAACTTCTGTCAAACTGTAGACGGACTCTATTACAGCTTTTTCATTTTCTGTATACTACTCAGAGTAGAGAGTAACATTGAATATAGAGTTAAGTTCAAACCGTAGGTTTCCACTTCATATTATAATCAAAATTTCAACAATGAAACAGTGGAGCATATTTACCACAGAGGCTGTGAGATCTCAGGCTGTGAAGTCTTTCAAGTCCTATTCAGACAAAGCCCTGAGAAGTCTAGTCTGATCTCAGAGCTGAGTCTGTTTTAAGCAGGAAGTGGGACTGGACTACTTTCCATCCTGGATTATTCTGCAATTCTACAGTACCAGATAGTTGAAAATTTTTCAAAGAAGCTGGGAAAACTCATAAACAAAGGAGGCAGACCTGGAAAACAAACTATGTAGAAGACTGTTTAAACACTATTTTAAATAGGAGTGAGTCAATACATCATGACAACCAGGTGGCACTAATACCCAGGGGTGCCACTTATTGCTCACAGTTGGTTAGAGAGTTGTTTGCAGAAAGGTTTTTGTAAATAAGAGGGAAAATTCTGTTAAAAAAATGCAGAAGATGATTATATAAATACTTGGAATTGGAAACACAAATCTTAGCAACGGAGGAACATAAACTTCTAAACTAGAAATGATGATCGCTCCAGGATTATTCAGATCATTTCCATGGTTATTAAATCTGCTTCTTTGTTCTCTGAGATAATTCCATAAAACTATTAGGGTGGTAGATATACATGAAACTGCATCTGCCATTACCCTAAGCGACTCAATTGTTTGTTTTTCAACTACAAAAGTGGTAAAGAAACTGTACAAGTATTCCTTAACGTAATTTACTATCCTACCACCATCTGCTACATTTGGCACCGAATGAGCAGCTGAAATCCCTTTTATAAGTGTGCCCTGAACCAGGAAGCTGATTCAGACCAGAACCAAATAGCGTTCCCAGTCTTTTTCAAAACACAGAGACACATGCACACTAGCTGTGCTTGCATTTTGCAAGTGTCTGTGTTCTGCGAGCACGAACGTGTTGAGGAATCTGTTTCAGCATACAACACCTCTGTCCCACGCTGCAGGTCACTGATGTCAGTATGATGAGAGGTAGGAACACAGTGACAGAGACACACGGGGACTGCTCAGCTTTTCACTCGTGACCTGTGGCAGGGTACAGAGCAGTAGCTTCACCACAATATGAATCCCTGTGTTGTGCACATATGTTGTCCATTGATTGTGAGCCAGACCTTGGGTTAACGTGAAAGAGTTTGTTTAGGATTCAAGGCCTGATCTCCAGCCGCTGCAAATCAGCATGGTTTTGTGTTTCCTACAGCTCTGCAGCCTCCACCTCAGTAATCCCCGCTTGGAGAGTGGGGTCTTGCCCATTTCTGCTCTGCTCTGTGAAGCATTCAGCAGCCATGCCCAGCTGATGGCACCTGGGATTTGACAAAATCTGTGAAACATGCTTTTGGCAAGTTGTTCCAGGGAAACCCAAACTGAAAGAACTGTGACAAACTAACTCTACCTCTAGTAGTCTTCTGAGTGGTTTGTGACAGGAGCTCTAGGCTTTCATTTGGCCATTTCATGAGAATAATCTCTCCTGCATTCTTGAAAAAGTGTTGGAAAACTTCTCCTGAGGCTATGGGGTGAGAGCAGATTTGCACAGACATTCCTGATGTAATTCCAAGAAAACTTTGTCAGCCTCCAAACAGACTCCTTTATATGAGACCAAAGGCTGCCTGAACATGTACAGGAGGTCACTGATAGCACGGATATTAAGAAAATCAATGCCATCAATTTTTTTAATGTACTTTGACAGATGTTGACTTTTTTTTTTCCAATTCTGCCATTCAGTGGCTTATCACCTCTGAAAAAGCTTCAGAGTTCTGCCAAGTTATTAATTAAGCCTGGGAAATACACTGCTTTGCAAGAGGTGAATGTCTGGCATTGGGAAGAGTAGGAAGGAACCAAAAGGGATATTATCATTGGAATGAAAAGAGAAAAGAACATGCAGATCTCTCATTTAATGAGCAGAGGCAGAGCAGAAAGTCAGGATATTCCCCAGCTGCTGACACTAAAGGAGAAGAAATACAAAGAGCTGCAGTGATCAAGTCTGAAAACACTGGAGTCCAGAAAAAAAAAGAGTTAATAAAGAAAATCCATATTTACCTGCTTAGGAAGAGGCATTAACAACAGAGGTCAGTCTCAATAGAGCAAGTGACTAAAGAGGGAATTTTCACAGTGAAGATACTGCTCAGTTGGTTTTTGGGGAGGGAGGATGAGTGCCAGACGTATGAAGGATTATGATCTAGACAAAATCACTACAAAGCTGATAGACAAATGCTTGAAAAAACCTTATGCAAAGAGTAGTTATCAATAGTGTGCTGTCAAACTGGAAGGTCACATCATGCAAGCCTCACAGGAGCCTGTCCTCTGTCCATTGTTATTCAATATTTTTATAAATTACTTGGATCATGGAATGGAGAGTACACATATAAAATTTGTGGATGACATCTTACTGGAAATCTCATGAGAAATTTTGAAGACAGGATTAGACTTCAAAATAATCACAATAAATTGGATAAACAACCTGAAATCAATAATATTAAATCTAATACAGATGCTGTATTTAGGAAGGAAAATTAGAAAATGGGTACTGTCTGACTAGAATGGTATAGATGTAAAAAATCTGAAGATTTTAGTGGATCTCAAAATGAAAAATTAGGATCAAAGTGAAGATCCTGAAAGAATAGTTGATGTTCATTTTTACTCAGCACTGGTGGTATCTTGCTAGTCCAGTCTGGGTGTTGCATATGAAAGATATAAGTAAACAATGCCAGACTGGCATCACGACATGGAAATGAAAAAGCATCGTCCCAATTGGAAGATAATCAGACCTTGGTTTATTTAAACAAGAAAAGAGAAGTATGAGTCCTATAGGGAGGTAATGGAAACAGAAGATGTAGAACAGCTTATATAAAAGTGTATTCTTCGAGGTGTAGAAATCAGTATTTTTTTATATGGATGAGAGACTAGACAAAAAGAAAGGGACTAAGTTAGCAAGAATGGGGACTTAGGTGAGATATTAGGCAAGTAACTTTATAAAAGGGAACTAGAGATCTCTGTAAGATAGAGATAGGACAATCACGAGAAGGAAACATCAAAAGTGGTAATTATTGAAGGAAAGTAAAAGTTATTGGGACTGGAAGGGGAGTTGCCTGTAGTTATTTTTGCCTGTAACTATTTCAGACTAATATAAATGTTATTATTAGGATTTCACTGTTAGTTTTGGCCCTGCCAGTTTAAGGACATCATCTCCACGTATTTCAAGTCTTTATGGTGTTTCACATTGGTGAAATATAACGTGTGGGCAGGGAGAAACCAGCACCTCACTGATTCCAGCCCATATTTCTGCAATAAATGGAGCATCTGCCTGCAGGTGTATTATCAAGTGTCCTTGTGCTTTGCTCAGCAACTTGCATAGAGGAAATGGAGACTTCTGTAGGTTCAGGTTACCAGGAAACACTAATGTCATTATGGATTCGTTGCTGATCATGCTTCACCATCTTTGCTGAGCTGCCATAGAAAGCTCTCTTAGCACTTTTGGATTAATGAGACCCAGACATTTTATCTGACCTCATTATCCTCCTATTCTCCACCTAGCAGCCTCCTTTGGTCATTCTTTTATTTGCCTGCATCACATCTACTGTAATAAATGAGATGTCTTAAACAGGCAACCATCAATTTAGACACTACTTTCTTTTCCAATATGGAGGGTTTTGTATGTTTACAGGGTGTGGATAAACATTGATAGCCATCCCATTGTTCTGTTGTTTGGAGGGAGCATTTATCATTGAGATTTATTATCTCATAAATTAAAGAAGTGAATACAATTTGTCAAATATATTTATCTGTTTAAGGCATCAGATTTTTGCCTCTATTCCCTTGCATCAAAAAGCCTCCTGCTACTATTTGTTCCATTGCAATCAAGAATCAAATCCTAAGACTTCTACTGATAGTCACTTGACAGTTAAAGGGATTTGAAAGAAAATGCAGTCCAGATTTGCATAATGTGTTCTGTACCTTAACCTCATTTTCTCAGGGTTTGCATTTTACCCTTAGTATTTTGCATGCAACCCTTTAAACTTTGGCTTGGTCTTCAGCACCAGTGGGAACTGAGACATTAGGGCTCATTTTAATTGAGAGAGTAGCACCAAAAGGAATGGAGACATTAACACCAGAGGTCAAAGAGTGATGAAAAGGGTCAGAAGGATAGGAACATACCATGATTGCCTCAAACATATGTGCTCAAACCCCCAAAGTCTTGAGTTCCTCCTTCAATACACTATATACGCTTGGCTCCCACCTTAGCTCAGCAGGAGAACAGAGCACCACTCCTTCACTTGAACTTTGCCCTAAAATGTCTTACCATCCACCTCAGCATCTACCTAATTACAATAGTTCTCTCCCTGAATATCAAAAAGTCTCTCATTGACAGGACAGTTACTTTCCTGTAGGGGGAATATGATGGGAAAGGCATGCTAGTGCTATTGTCATATTTATAATCCATCCACTTCTTTTCCCCTCGGTGCAAGTACGATAGAAGAAAAATACGAATGTGCATGTGCAGAGAACAGAATTGTCATTTCAAAAGACAGCCTAGCTGTATTTTTATTTTTTCAGGGAAGAGGAAAATGACACTGCTTTAGAGGCCAGCACAAAGAAAAGACTGCAAAGACTTATTGGCTCAATTAAGTTATGACAGCAAACTTTGTTATAAATACAATGTTATTCCTTCAAAGGAGAGAGAGAAAAGCAAGATTTTCTCCCCTAAAGAAATCTATGAATATTTACTTCAAAATACATTGTGTAAAAAAAAATGTAAGTTTCAAGGACTGTTATTTTTAAAAGTGTAAGGTTTTAGCTATAAATACATTGTGTAAAAAAAAATGTAAGTTTCAAGGACTGTTATTTTTAAAAGTGTAAGATTTTAGCTATATTCGTATGATGTTGGTAGCAAACCCTTTTGACAGTAGGCAAATTAGGTCAAAGGCAAGGGTTTTTCAAAATGTCACCAGAAATGGTTTTGTTTGCTTTCACATGCATGGAAACGTTTCTTAAGGCAGCTCACTTCAAGCCAAATGAAACATGCATTTGCCATGACGTTGAGCAATACTTACAGAGCTAGGCACTGAAGTGTCTACATGCAAGATACAGAGTTGATTAGGTCACCGTGGGTTTAGTAGATGATCTATTGAAGTCTACAGAGATGCATAAGTGAGCATGAACCAAAAGCATGATACAAATTGTAATGGGAAGGTAGACTGAGTTTTCTGGTGATACTGGTTTAGGAAATCTTGCTTCCCCTAGTGAAAGAGAAGCTCCCGAGAAACCGACGTTTTCTTTTCCTGGAAGATGAAGCATTCTCTCTGTTCTCCATCCTGAAAGCATTCCTACAATAATCTCTAAAATGCTTTCAGTAGCACCTTTTTTAACATCCAAATTCATCTCTATAAACAAAATTGACTGCAAAATTAAGTTTTGGAAGAGAAACAGGTGAGGCCACTTGTGACATGCTTTTAGATTGTTTCTTTATATTTTTGTCAGTGATGCCTCAAGTGAAGAGATAGACCTTCTATTCCTCAAAGATGATCTTCTGTTTGGAGGGAAGAGGCAAAGAAAGGAATAGGGAAGGATGAATCTGGTAGGATAAGAATATTAGGAAGCACTGTTGCTCAGGCCAAAAGATGTTAATTGCTTTACATATATAGCAATCAGCAAATACAGTTCACTGGCTTCAGACTTCTCTTTCCAAGGGTGCCACTGAGGAGCATTGTGGCCCAAATCCACTGTAACCCCCCTTCAAAGAGGGAAAAAAGTTTTTCTTCTGTTTGAATAAAGACTGTCTCAGAGGTGAGATGCATTCAGTTCAAACTCAGGATCCAAGCTCTAAAAAAGAGTCTGATCCATAAGCAGAACCTGTGCTTGAAGCATGAGAGGAATGTCGCCCAGGTACCTGAAATAACTCTTTTGCTTAAACGTAATTGTGTTCCAAACATCTCAGGGAAGGGAGGTTTTCACATTCAGTTGCCCAAGAGGCTGAGCATACTGAGGCCTCACTGGCACTGCCAAGCCACTTTGGCAAGGTCTCAGCAGCACTTTGGTAGGGCTGAGTTCCTGTGAAAGCTCTGCTGTTCTCTCCAGCTGCTTCAGCTGAACTTGGTGCAGGACCTGGTTACCTAGTTAGATTTGTGCTTATCATAATTCATACCACCATTCCTTTTCCATTCTGTAAGGCATACAACACTGCTGACATTTTATTATGAAATATGATTATCCAAATGGGTTTCGGTTGTATTTTTTGCTAGCTGATTGCTTACAATATTCCAATTACCATCAAATACACAATCCCCCTTGCTACATTTCCAGTTGCAAGTTACTGAATAATTTAAGTTACTGTGCTTCATTTACTTCAGAATTATTTTATGATCCAATTGAATGTTTTAATGATATTATGAAGCCTTTGTGACGATCCAAATGGCTGGTCACAGGATGGATTAAAGAAGATCATGCTCAGTGTGTAAAGAAAATAATTGTTTAAGGAATGAGCTTATACACACTGTGATGCACACCAAAAATAGGAGCAAATGGATGGAGTTACCATGTTACTTCCAATAGAACTATACTGGTTTATGCCTGTTGAGGAATCTCACGAAAACAATTTCATAAATGTAATCAATGGCAATGCATGTGAATGAAGGGAGAACAATTTACTCTTTTCACTGCTGCTTAATCCATTCATGCTCCCTTGTGATAAGGAGAGTTTTATAAGTTTCCAAACTCTGGAGAGGAGGGGAATGCTGGATTCTCATCAGGTGTAAATGAGTACAGCTCTCCTAAAGCCGACAGAGCTGCACAAAGTCATATCAGCTGAGAACCTGGCCAGTTATGTTAAGTAAGTTTGATAGTTTTAATATTCTTTGTCTTGAAGTGAGGTTCATGGCCACTTTGTGATATAAGTATAAATTGAAGTTTGCTCAGCTGCACACTATAAATCTCATGCAATGACAGTGCTGTCGTGCTGCACTATTGTCTTTTATTGCATATATCAGGCGAGGGATTACTGTAAGTAATTTGTTTTGGAAGGCTGGCAACCCTAATGGGGCATGCCTGATAGTGTTCAAAGGTTCTGATTAGGCACAGTCCACAGAGATGTTCTTTCAACTTGAATCTCCAAAGAAAAAGACTTAATTTTTAACAAATCGCTTTCTTCACAGCTTCATCAATTTGGTTTCTTTGAAACTCAGTAGTAAGATGTATCAAAGGAACAGATTGTTTGCCCAAAGCCTATCAAAAAATGCTTTTTCCCTGAACTGAATGTACCTAATCTATTTTCACAACTCATTTAGAAATGATCCTGTAAGGACTATTATTCCTGTAACGGTTTGTGAAGCTGGAGCCCTAAGAAGCCAGCAAGGTGCCTCTGTGCAGCTGAAATGATATGAGCACATCCTGGCTGGCTCTTCCAGAACGACTAGGCAGGAGGGCTCTGTCTCTCCACGGGTGCAGGGGAGGTCAGCCCAGGCTGCTCTCTGCTGGCTAGGAGAAAGTGGTGGAGAGCCGGCTGGAGATGAGATGCTTTTCCACAACTCCATTGACTTTTCTGTCAGCTGTGTAGTCGCCTCCCCCTCTCCCCCACAACACTCCCCAATAATCCAAAAAGTCGCGGTTACCCAGCGCTTCACCTGAACAAATAAAAGCATTGCGATGGCCTCTTGTCTGGATTCACAGCATGGACAAAGCATTAGAGGACATTAACTGTACCAGATCGAAATAAGGTGAACCTTTCTGTTGTTAAATCTGTTATTAATCTCCCTGATACTTCCAACTCCCGGAGAGCCAAATCAGGAGAGTTGGAAACAGCTTTAGAAGGATATTATCTCATTGATTTTTGAAAGAGAGAGCTCCTTTAACAAGAATATTGTTCCTTCAATGCACTCAGTCTCCATTTTTAATGTTTATTCATTTGGCTGCTTCACAGGGGAATGCAAATCACAGAAATGTAGGAGCTGTACAGTAGTGTGCAAGATGAGTACCACTAGGGATTCAGGGCTTCATCTCTTCGTATCCAAGCTTCTAAAGCAGAGAGCTTTGTGTGCTGAGGACCCGGGGAAGAAAAAGCCACATAAAGCAGGATTACAATATCCTCTTTTCATGGAGAAGCTGAAATTCATGTGATTACCTGGGATTTGTGTTTGAATCACTGATATGCATGTGTTGGTTTGTGAGAGAATCTGGCAAAATAATTTATTTATAGTCACTTTGTTGGGCTTCTGTAAGGCAATACCTTGGACTTTTTTGTGGCTTGTTTTGAGGCACAGGCGCTCATAAGGCAAGTCTCTAAACCCTGGACTTTCATTTAAACCTCCAGTCTTCTGTTAGAGGTGTCTCAAACATTCCTTACTAAGCACAGGGAACAAGCAGCCTTATGAGATAAGGGCCAAGATTAGGCATTTGAAAGCTGGGAAATAAGTAATCTAATAATTACTCGTGAAAACCACAAACTGCACAGCTTGGAGATTCCTCACCCCCAGCGCCCTCTGGCTCAATGTGAGACTTATGGTCAACAGAAGGATGTTGGTACCTCAGGAGGTATTTCCTTCCATCCGAATGTGGATTACTGAGACAGATTGAATATGTTTTCTTGAGGCAGGTTGAGCCAAGTGAAGCAAGTCTCTCCCAGAATTCAGGCTCCAATGGGAGTCCTTCAACACATGCATTTCACAGGTATGTATACTTAACACAGTGTGAAGAAGACTCAACACTCTCTCAGTCTCCACTGCTATTAACTTCCAGTTGTCAGTTCAACTTAGAGAATAACTGAACAAATTTCAAAAAACAGGTTTTGCCTGCAAATTTATGAAGCCCGTGGCTATTAAGCCAAGCACCTTAAACTCATGGTAGTTGTGCATTAAAATATTTTGTTATTTACTGTTTTCTTAACACAGTAGACTTAAAACAAATACATCAGAGGCAATACAAAAAGACAAATACATCAGAGGCAATACAAAAAGACATTTTCAAGAGAAGCTTGAAGTATCGAGGAAATGACTCACTGCTTTGGCCAGATAGAGCTAAGTGAAACATGTGGTTAATGCATTTATCGTTACTCTGTGCCAGCTGAGGAAATATAGAAGAGAGATCCACTAAGCATTATTCATTCTTTTCCACTCTCTCCCTTGTAGGACCCCCATACAGTACAGGTGGCTGAGGTAGCTTCTGCTCCTGCCAGTTTCATGTCAGCTGGGAATTTCCTCACACCCAAGGGATCTTCTGCTCAGTGTTTGTGGATGGAGTTCATTCCAGTCCACATACTCAAGTGGCAGATCTGGGCTGAAAACCAAAGTCAAAGCATATAGTGATTTTACCTGGGGGGAAAAATTAGCATAGATGCATATCCTGTTACAAGGTCAAAAGAGTGTCTAAGGGATTTAATCGAAGCACCACATGTAGAATAGTCTACAAAGTCAAACCTGGTCAGTGGAAGGACCTGGTACCAAAGGGAGTGATATTTGCTCTGACTTTATTCAGTATTTTCATTGCTCCTGTGAAAATAAGAAGGTGGAGGATGTGTTAATTAAACTTGCAATTGACACTTTGCTAGGAGGTGTCAGAAACACTAAAGAAGACCTAAAAAACCAAAAGGACATAGAGAAGCTGGTGAATATGAAACAGGATTTAGCTTAGAAAAAGCATGCACTAATGGCTGAAGAAAAATTAAATTAAATTAAAAGGAAAGATGCCAAAATAGGCCTGTTATTATGGTGCAAGAGAGCTCTGTGGCTATGGCCTCTGAGTGCAGCTTACATCAAGTGGAAAAGAGCCATTTGAGGGAGCTTAATTGAGTTGGGCTGCACATGCAAGGGGCTTTACATTAATTTCATAAATTAGAGAAGAATCTATTTTGAAATGACCAAAAGCATGTCTCATATGCAGTCTTATTTTTAAGGCAATCTGTTTTAAAAATGATATTTATATTAGGACAATTACTGTAAAAGATGAGCATGCAAGGGCTTGTTTCAAATTACCCAATGGCTAAAATGCTGTCCTACATGGATGGAGACTTTATTTTTATTCCCATGCCTGTCACTGAACTCAGTTACATATTTCTAAGAAGGGGACATCAGCAGACAGTAAGGCTGCCTCACAGCTGGATTTCTCAGTCCTTCCAGGTGGGATCTCACCAGTGTGCTCAAGTATTCTAACATAGAGAAGAAACATGTGGGTCCTGCTAATCTAATTTATGAACTGGTGGTAGATCAAAGACCTGTTCTAGGAAGTTTTCTGCAATGCTCATCTATTGAATGTATTTGTGAAGGACTAGATTTGATAAACCCAGCAGCATTTGTGTTGGTCCTTGCCACTCACCTACAGCAGCAGGGCAGTCTCTCTGTGCCTTCATTGCTGTGGTATCCTAAGCACAAAGAAAAGATACACCAAGAGAACACACAGGTTAGCCTGTTTTCATTACTCAACATCCTGTGGCAAAAGAATATCACTTAATTAGTATTTAAATATAGGAAGTAAATTATCAAAAGCTTTAACTAATAGAGCTAATCCCTTTTACTTCATATTCTCCTGCTTGACCCCCCAGAGTTGGTGGTATTTAGAGCAGAGTGGGAAGGGACTATCACCAGGAACTGGGTGAAGGGATCTACAGAGATCTAAGGGCCAAAAGGGTGGGAAGCTAACAGCCCTCATTGCTGTGTGCTACAGGGAAATTAGTGCAGTAGATGGAACCCAGACAGGTGGGTGAGCACAGAAGTATCACCACCTTATCTACTCCACATGAACTGCAGAGTTCAGGGATTTCTTAGTTTTTTCAGTTTTTAACTATCATGGTCACCACTACTTGGGGGTGTTTTCTTTCTCATAGAGATTTCTATCTTAGACCTCCACTGCAAGTGTGCGTGTGAATGTCTCCATTCCACAACAGACCAAGGTGACCTTATTTCAAATGCCTTCATTCCAAAAATTTCCTTTGGGGACTCAGTCTGTCCATCTCCTAAATCCTCCAGGTAATACAGGAAGGCAAGCAGGGAGCTGATCCATGCTGCGTGAGAGAATGAAAGAACCAGACAGGAAACAAAAGGAAATGAGGTTCAGTAGTCTCATGATTACTGGGGTCATTGCCTTGCCTCCAAGGCCCCACTCCAGCAGTGATTCACTCTTCTTATTAAATAGATGCCTGATAAAACTCATAGATTGGAAAAAAGCTCTTCTAAACTGTATGGAATCTATAATGTGAATTGCAAAATATCAATAAGGAATTATTGCATCATGACACTGCAAAATTATTGAGACACCTTGTAGAAACCAAAAAAAATTCTACCAAGCTCCCACGCACAGGGAAGACGGGGTGTGTGAAGCATGTAGGTGTATGGGTAGCTGTAGGAAACCCATAAATCTTGGCATGATGTTACTTCTTATTTTAAAAACAAACACAAAAGCAAAAAAACCATGGATATTATCCATCTTTTAATTTAGGATTTGCTTATATTTGAGTATGAAAGACCTTATCTCCTCCTCTAAGAAGTGTTTTCCCACTGCTTTGAAGAGACAAGGAAAAATCTGAAAAAATATTTTGCCTAAAAATAGTGAAATCCATACTCACATAGTTATTTCATGATGATTTCACAGTCAAATACTAAGCATAATGACAATAGTTAGCCAGTCTCAAGACTATCAACACTAAGGAGTTTTTTCAGTAATGAGAAAATTTCTTTGTGTCCATTTACCACTCAGCAAGTTTTGTTTGCCTTCATCAGGGCCCCTTTACATTATGCTGCTGGTGTAACTCAGTATCAAAGTTAATATACATTATGGTTATGGCTTTTTACACTACAAGAGAGGCATAAAGGGGAACATGCTATGATACAAAAAAGTCATTCATCTTTTGAACTATGTCCCAGTTCCAGTCCTGCTGTCTGCTATTAAGTGGAATGATGTATATTGAAGTAAGTAGTTCCTTTGCCTTCAAAAGGCCTGTTCGCTTGCCCAGAAATTATGTAGAATGGTCATTCAAGGATGCAGAAGTCAGGCATCTCCTTTTGCAAGGGCTCTGGATTTCATTCAGCTCCAAGGTCTGGATACTGTGAGAGTGATACAGTGGTTACATGTTTTTTTTACAGATGCTACACACAAGCATTCCTCTTAAGTGAGAACTGAAGCATTTGCAGCACATGACAGCCAATGTTTAAAAAGGTGACAGAGAAGGAACATGCAGACACAGCATTATCAAGACCTTCAGCAAACCACATTTCATTTCCTCTTCTGGTGTAATCTGTCCCCACCGGGCTCTGCAATCCATGGGATTATCCAGTTTCCAACCCCAGGCAGGCCACAATGGCATTGTCTCATATTCCAACATCCCCTTGGAGTTTAGGATTTAGTGCTCACAAATATCTGAATATATTTACATACATTTGTATGGGGGTTTTTGCTTTCACCTTCATGATGAATGGCTTATGCATTAAAGGAACTTTCAGCAATGAGATCTTTTCCTCCCATGAAATTTCTCCCACCAGAAAATGTCCTGCCAGGATCTGTGCAATTTTAGGAATGGTGCATAGCAGTGTAGATACTCAGTGTAGAAACTACTTTCTTCACAGAAACTTCTTTCTGTGGCTTAAAAAAACACAAACACCACACAAATTTCTACATTTCCAAGGCAGTTTCAGACATTTCTGGATGCTTTCCTTTTAATAATTCTACACCATTTTGCAGCACAGTTGCGTAAACTTCTCATATAAAGTGAATCTTTCTAATTTTGCATTCTCTGTAAAATTATGAACCCATGCCCTTCAGGAGATGAAGTCAAATCAATACGACTTCAGATCTGGAAGTAAATATCCAGAGAAACCATTTAGCAGCTTCATTGTTGCATTTATACAGTAAGTTGCTCTGGGGTAATGTTTTGTCATTTGTTTTTACACTTGACAAATTTTAATGATTATATTGCCAGGATGGGTGTACTATAAGATGTCATTAAACTCCTACCAGTTTCCTGTTTGAAAACTGCCTTGTTAGGTGTATTTAACTTACAGCACATTTAACTATTAACAGGACACAATCAGCATTTTAGTTTACAGTTGGGGAAGGAGAGAAAGAAAGAAAGAAAAAAAAAGAAATCTTGCATCTTGGGATTTAAGGATGTTTTAGTTCTTTTGTCTTGATGGTCACTGAGGTTTTGTGCATGGTTAATGTAAACTGGATGTCGGCTGTACACACACGCATTCGCACACATGCACATGCAAACGGCTCAAGCATAACCACAAGGGGCACTCAATAAAGCAAGTAATTCACATTCTGAGGCTGGTCTTGCTGGCTTTTATCACTGTTCTCATATCAGGACTGCTAGTTTCAGCCCACTTGCAAGACTCTCATTAATCTTAATTCATCCTCCATCTACCTTAAAACGTGCCATGAAGTCATTTTTTTCCCAGCCCTTTTAAACCATGCTCAATCTCCCAGGCTAAAGACAAATTTATCAGTCTCATAGAGCTATGTCCTGTGTCCAGGAATATTTCAGCCTTTTGAGAAAATCTCTTTGGGTCTTCACATTGCTCCTTCTTCAGTCTTGTGTTTCTAACATCCCCTCCCCAAAAAACATGACTATTTCACTAATTAGCAACATCACCACCATTGCCATATATATCTCCAGCCATGAGGGCTAAGTACAATTGTTTTAGAAAAGATGACTTGTCTCTGCACAGACTATGTCACTTCCTCATTCATCACCCTCAAGTGATCACAACCGAATTACTCCCCACCACTGCCACTCATTTTTCAGGCCTCTTGCTAATTCACGGAGGCTTGTTAAAATGCTGCAAGCAAAGGTGCCCTTCTGATCTTTCCAAACATTCACTAAATGGTTTGAATTTATTCATTGGACTGAGCTCATCCTGGGTCATGTCTCTTTTTTGTTTGTGTCTCATTGACTTTTAAATTTTCATTAAAGCTGCAGCATCTTCTTTTGTTTGAAGCCAGATCTGTTGAGGAAAGTTACTGCTTTGAAAGGAAAGGATTGGAAAAATCGACACAAAACAACCACAGACACAGCAGAAACAAAATACGATAAACAACCAATTAGCTTTGCACAGAGCCATCAGCATCTTGGGATAGCAGGAGTTTGAACTTGGTCTTAGAAGGATTTGGGGGGCAGCTGGTTCCCTTCGAAAGCAAAGGAGATGTTGGTAGAGACAGGGTTCCAAGAACAAATCTTGCCTCTTTAACTTAACCTGTGTTTTGAATTCAAACCAAACAGCATTTCCAGAGGAATGAGAAAAACAAAACCATTGCTCATGATATATTGCAAAGCTCTCACTTGACAACACCTGATTAGTTTAGGCTTCCAAGCTTTCTTGCATTCCTGTTTCTCATATATTGAATTTCAGAACAGCAAGACTGAGGAGAGTCAGAGGAGGAAATGAAGAGGTCTCACAAGCCAATACAGGTTAGGGTAAATGCCAGTCCGGCTGAAGGACTGACACAGTGCCTGCCTCCACAGTCGTAAAAATGGGACTTGTAAAACAATGATATAAATAAAACAGTGTAAGGAACCATCTCCTCCTTTCCTTAACATTGTCACCCACTTTGCCTGTCATGGTGATGTTGGAAGCTATAATATTTAATAATCTGTCCCAGAAATCTATGCAATGGAGAAAGTTCAGAAAGCTTTCTCAGACTCATTGTTGCTCTGACAGGCTTTCTTAATCTTGCTGTAGCTGCTTGGAAATGATGGGCATCTGCATGGCCATCAAGAGCCATAAGCAACAAGGGCAGAAACCATAAAACAGTGCCCAAGGAGCTGTTCTCCCAGGTGTCATCCTTAACACCTCAGGATTTAACAAGATTTATGGCTACCCTTTGCACACAGTTACTTCCCTACTGTGGTATCTTCTACAAAGGCATTGCCCATCCCTGTGCAGAGTCCAGTGGACCAGTGGTGCTTCCCCTTCACATTATCTGTATCCAGCTAGCAGCTCTTCAGGGAGCATAAAAACAATATGATTATTTCTCCCTTGTCCTTGGGCACTAAAATCCATCTTGATACTGAGAAGACTCCATCCAGATCTGGTATGATGTATTCAGCATGTCTGTCCTTCTGTCCCTCTCTGCTACCATGGAGAACACTAGAAGACAAGTTACTAGCCTTTATAATGTGGTTTATCTGTTTCTTCATGAACAAAAATCAGAAGGTCTATTTCCAGATACTCTGCAACAAAGCGCCATTAAGGGGATGGTAATGCTTGTGTATCTTCCTAGCACAACCTTCTCAACACAGCTGAGACTCAGAACTTATCCAGCCATTGAGTCACACTACAGACATTGAAAGTTGCAGTAGTTTTTTCCCTTCAGATACTAGATGTCCCTTTACACTAAAAAGATGACATTTTAGGTAACAGTAATAAAGGTAATCACTCAACATTGCCATGCCTTCTTTTGGAAACGATATTGTGGTCTTCTTTTTGTTAACATAAATGTCTTTTGTTCAGCTGATGTTCACCCCTACAGGCCAATATCCTTGTTTTTCAAAATAGTTGATCTTTTGAGCATTTTGCTGATCCTTCAAAGTAAAACAAAACAGCGCCCCCTTCTCAACAACTTCTGTTCATGAGCGAACCTTTCATGGCTAAGGAGAAAATACTTGTAGAAAGTATTGGCATGCTATAATGCCAGTCAAAAAACTTACATGTGATTAATTCATTTCTACTTGAGCTGTTCAGATGCAATTGTTTTCTTAGAGTCTAACTGGTGATCCAAAGCCAAAACTGCTGCAGTATGAAAAATGTCACTTGAAATCCCACCACACCACATCAGTGGGGTAAAAAGGTGTGTCAGGGTGTGCTGTGTTGTGGTATCCAGCCTCTCCTGAACAATGTCAGCAATGGACTGCAGAGCCATCCCTGGGATTCTCCTGGTATCTACTCTCGGGAAAGCAGATCTGTGTGGTTTTGAACATGGTCCCATTTTTTTCAGGCATAGTAAGCACTTTTAGAGGTAAAAGGATTATGGCAATGTCCCTACAAAACAGGGAGTATATTCTTTTTGTTCCATTCTAGATCCAAGCCCCAACTGAAATCTGAGGGAATACAGAAGGAAAGGTGGGACCTCCACAGTGTTTTGGGCTCTGGGAAACTTGTCATTGTTGAGCACCTAGAAATCTGGTCATAAATAAAGTAGGAAACTGGCATCTTCTGTAAATCGTGTCAAAACTTCTCTTCAAAAGAAAAGTTTCAAATGTTAATACCAGTTATAAATAAGGTTTGCTACACCAACTCAATTACTCTGAGCCTTGGTTAACCAGCAAACCTTTCTCAAGAATGCCACTGATTTGGAAGCAATCTAATAATTAAACTGCTGACATTTCAAATGTGTAAAGTTAGAGTGATTATCCAATTTCCAGTGTATCCTTCTCTAATACAATATTTATTTAGGCTATACTCAACTGAAGTAAGCAAGATAACTCCTTTAGTATCCTTTCTCTTCCCGGGGGGAAAAAAGTCAAGACCTGCTCTAACCTCTTTGAACATTCATGGAGTGCTTATAATATGTAAACACACCTTTATTCCATTATTTGGCAGTAACAGTGTTTCCACAGCTCATTATTTCCTGCATGAAATAATGCTTAATTAGTGCTGAATTATAAGGGGAATTGCAGTGGAACTATATAAGCCATCCTTGCAAATCCCCTGATGATTTCAATGTGATTGCTGCTATTGCATTGAATTCTAAATAGATTCATAATGATTAGAAACCTAAGCCATACCTGCCTTTTATTGATCAGTATGTGACAACAGGATTTCTTTGTAAACAGGGTCATGCAGACAGTATGTTGATACCGGTACCTGAAGATTTTTAGTGCCCCTTGAGAAAAAGCTAGTGACTGTGGCATTTAAATCCAAGGATACAGTGATAAATGAATCAAATCTTATTTGTTTTTTCCCAGGCCTATTGGGGTTGCAAAGTTACCAACTCTTCTGAGTGGACAAATAAATTGAATTTAGGGTTTTGTACTGCAAAGAGGGATGATCCTGAATTTAATCAGAGGTACACAAGACCCAGGTTCTTAACTCAGGTAGAGTCATATGTTCTCAAGACTGCCTCTCCATGAGTCTCATTCATCTGCCATTGTAGTCACATAGAAAGTTTCTGTCTGTTTTAGCTGGATGATGAATTGAATCTCAAGTTCACAAAGTTGCACTGTAGAGATGACTTCACCCTGAGATGGAAACAACACTGCATTTCCCCATTGCAACCCCAAACTAGAACATGGGGAACAGTGATATCTGTATTTACATGCAGTTCAGCCCCAGCTTTCACCTCTGTGCTTCACAGTTCTACAGGCCTGGTCATGCATGGAGGACCATCACCAGTCCCACAGTTAGGACATCTGCCTTTGGTGTAAACTGGGAAGAAACTTGCCTGCTGTTTCAATACATTCAATATGTGTCCAGTCGTGCTTATGATTTTAGGGGAAGCATGTTGGGACTCAGCTCGATACCTTCTTTCACCTGTGGGTTATTAACTTTCCCTTTTATAAAACTCCTGTTATCATAGTCTCCCATGCATTGAAGCCAATGCCAAAACCACGACTGATTTCTGTAGGAATACTTTCAGGCATATCCATGTTTTATTTTTTTCCTTTCCAGTTTGTAGTATCCTACTGACTTTAACATTTGGAGCAGGTTAGGCTGACACAAACACTTCACTTTATAATACCCACTATGCAAGATTTATTCCCACAGACTTATATTGGACTGTGTTCAAATTAGCATTGGTTCCAGGCAGTCTGCTTCCTTGGGCTATGCTGGCATAAATCTACTGACTTTGGGGGAGTACTTCTGATTTTCACTGATAAATGCAAGAAAGGACTCAGCACTCTCCACCTAAAAGGCTTAGACGAGATTCCTCCTCACCCCATTAATATTGCCATTCTTTCTGTATTTCTTTTACTGTGTATGTCAGTAAGTGCTTTCCCTCTGCCTTTTAAAATTCCTTTAACTTTTAAAATAACTGAAACTCCTTTCCTTAAACAGTTCTCAAACCGATCCTTCAGTCTTAAATACATTTGAATGCACTTTGGAAACAACCTTCTTTCCCTGTACTATGTAAAGAGCTATAAAGGTAGAGAGCAAAATTTGGGGCATTGAGTCTCATCCCTCATAATCTCAGCAGAACATGTCATGGATGCTTAGTCCAGGTTGGTCTTCAGAACATCCCCTTTCCACACATCTCAAACCACAACATGGTTCTCCTCTACTCAAAAATAAACTCTGTTTCATTCATGAGCCACTCATCTCCACAAAGTAATAGCTATCTGAATTATAATAAACACCAGAGGAGAAAGTGAGACACAGATTGTAAGTACAAGATACAGTACTTTAATGGAAATGTAAAGGGATTGGGCCCAGAGGACAATGTGTAACATATCTGAGTCCAGTCACCAGTGTATGCTAATATGGTGGCATCTCAGAGGCAGCGCAGTCATGGCATTGCCATTGGTCACAGGGACAAATAAGAGAAAGGGAGATGAACAGATAAAAAATTCCTACAACTTCTCAGTCCTACATATGTGAAGTATTTGCAATGGGATCTCAAGCAAAAAAAACTTCCATATACTTCCTGGCCCTAAAGTTGGAACTGGGCCTTGGATTTCAATGCTCTAGGACTATCTCTGTTTATAATCACAGTCCCAATTATGGGCTGTGTTTGCACAGGTTGGCCTTGGCAAGATTCAGATGGTAATCTCCTTGGGTTCAAATGGGAATTTAGTGCATCTTATGTACAATTGTGAGAGCCAACAGTTGCGTAAAGAGTACTTCAGACATGCTTAAACCAGGTCAAGACGTAGACATGCTGTGTGTCGCTACAGGCAAATTTTGAGGCAATTACACTCCCATATAACTTCTGGCAGAGTTAATCTATTCCTAACTCTCATTAAAATGGTTTGCTTCTGACATGTTCTGGTTTGCACTAAGTGTTCAGTACTTTAAAAGTAATAACATGGTGGAATATCCTCCCCACAAGCTATCCTGCTCTCCTTCCAAGAGATATAATCAGAGACTGACATCAGGAAGTATTCGTGCCTTCTGAACACCCTTCTGTTCAGTCCACATGCCCAGCAGCTGTGTAGACAAGGCCTGGTAATCATGAACATCTTAGAGATAAGCTTGTGAAGACATCAAGAAAAGTGTACTTTGCTAGTCTAATACAAGCATTTCCTACAAAGCACTGTCACTCTCTTGTCTGTCCTGGATGCTGCTGGTCCTCCTGTGACAGCACTGAATGTTTGGCCCTTCTCAAATGACTGATCACGTTTGACCCTCCCCTGAGAGGTGAAGAAAGTTGAATGTAAGTCTAATCCCTAATTGTGCAATGTGGAGGATAATTAGTCTCAGCAATGGCAGTCAGTGACTTTAAGTGGTATGCATGCAAAATATGCAGCTACATTAACCAGTCAGGCAAGAAAGCAGAGACATTTCCTGAGGTGGGAAACATATTGAAATGCTAATAGTCCCCGGCAGGTATTGTTGGTTCTTTGGGGAAAGATACCTAGGAGGAACTTCTTAATTGTATGTTCACCAGATCCTTCCAGCAGATCAAAAGAGAGTACTGATACAAGCAAATAAACTTTGATATGTGCCTTTCACTACTGGTGCTAATTGGAAGGAAATTCCCTGGCCTGTGGACCAACACACTTAATTTAAAAACATTGGAAATGTTAATTGAATAACGGGGGAGGGTTGATTAGAAGCATGACCTCATGTCTAAAATGATAATAGAGCTCTTGATGCCTGAACAAGAAAAGTTCATGAGAGTACAAACAATGAGATGAGAAAGAACCATCAACTAGAGCCCAGACAGTGACATATGAGTCTCATGTGAAAAGGGTGTTGGGCAGAGAGGAAATGGCCAGTTTCAGAGTTGAGACATAGTCAAGCACATGGGGAAATGGAAGACCCATATTCCATACTCACGTGCTCTCACTCTCTTTTATTAGTTTCAAGGCTATAATTAAGGCAGAGTCTACCCTCAAATGCTTAGCTTTCTGTTCATCACTAATCACTGGGTCCTTTCTTGTGCAACCTTGTACCTGAATTACCCAGCAATGTACCAGTCAGAGAAGATTACCTCCATGATGAGGAGTTAGAGAGGCTGACAGATAACTCTCAGATAACCAGCTGGAAGGGGTATGCAGAGATATGCAATCTTCTTAGAAAAGGTCATTCACTCGCCTTCAGCAAGGAGAGTCCCATAATTAGGTCAATAGCTGGATTTCTGCTTTTGAGGGAACAGGACTTAGGGGTATCTCATCTCCTTGACAGAATGGAGTTTGTCTTGTATACAGACACACAGCTGGAGCAGAACAGAAGAGAAGGAAATACATGTATTAGTTTTGAACCTCATTTTGGACAATAATTCGCTACATAAAATCTGTGTTTACAAACTGCTAAGCTATCAAGTGTATATTCTTTCTAGACTTCCATTTATCTGTCCTCAGACATGCCTGGTACTATATTTACAGAGGATGTTTGCAACATATAATAAAAGATCATAAGGAAAGATATTTTATTTAGCCCAGAAAACTGTTCCACGACCAGGAAAGGCCTGTTTTCCACACTGATCTTATCATTGCCCATGATGGGCTGCATCTTAAATGCCAAGATGTGAACTCACCCGACTTCAGTGGCCATATGAAAGTACACTGACAGTGTCTCTTAGAGCTCTGGCTAGTGCTAAATCATTTGAGGATGGTTTTGGGGGTTGCTTTCTTTTCTTTATTCTTCCTCTCCCCCCCTTCCTCCCTCCCCCCCCCCCCCCCCCTCCTGTTGGGACATCTATAAAAACAGTAGAAATCCAAATAGCATCGAAGTAGAGAAGGGGGCATATCTCATAGCTCAGTACCTTTCCATCTAAGAGGTGGCAAGTTTGTATGAGCTCTTCAGTATCCCTGGACTTCCCAGCCTCCTTTCAGTACCAACACAGCAGGACAATGTGTTAAGAGAAAAGTTCAACAAGTAGAGAGATGATCTGTGGGTGTGCTTTGTGAATTTGTGTTTGGTTAGTAATTTCCCATATAGAGATTATGTTTGTACACTGCTGAACCTCTACTGAGTATATATTCCCTATAGAGCTTCACTCTACCTCTTGTCTGAAGTCTCTGTTACTGTATTCTCAATCTTGTTTGCAGTCTTCAGATTCCACTTACAAATTTTTCCATCCTTCTTCTTCTTTTATTCCCAAACCCTATTAATATCTGACATAAAGTGAGTTCAAGTATCACTTTTTCCTTCATACACACTTTACCATCACTGTCTTTCACACTAATGGCAATGCAAGAAAGACTTCTGATATCCCTTGCTCTTCTTTATGCAGTTAAAAACTTCTGATGACTCATCTTTAGTGTTATATTAAGTGAAAAAGATTTGCAGATTTTTTTGCCTCCATTTTGATGATCTTTAGTCCTGTACTGTCAAAACCTCTCCTATTTCTTGCTAGGTTATTTTGAGTATTGAAGTAATTTCATGAAATACACTGTATTTCCCTGGTTGTTTTTTTTTTTTCAAAAAGCAAAAAGAAAAAGAGAGGAAGGAGTGAGGAAAAATAGTAGGAAATTTGTTAAATGTGACAGCAGATACAATACAAATCAGTCAGTAAACCTTAGTACAACTGTACTCTGTCTTTATTAGTTTCCTTAGAAGTTGGGCACATTTTTGCATATCCCCAGGAATGAAGCTGTACATGTGTCCTGGTTTCAGCTAAAATGGAGTTAATTTACTTTTTAGCAGTGGATGGAATGCCATGTTTGGGTGTTAGGATGAGAGCAGTGCTGATAGCACCCTGATGTTTCTAGTTGTTGCCAAGCGATCAAGGACTTTTTCAATTCTTCATATTTCCCTACTAATGAGAAAGGAGGGAAAAGAGCCAGGACAGGTGACACGAACTGGCCAAAGAGGATATTCCATGCCAGTTACGTCATGCTTAGTATAAAGGGGTGACTGGGAGGAGGAGGAGGCAGCACTCCCAAATGAGGAAAAAGTTGTCTTAGAAGAGGGATGATTTGTTTGAACTACAAGCTAGAAGTAGGTTGGGTTTCCTTGAGCAGTGCAAAGGCATTTTGTTCTTCAGTCACCCCTGAAATCTCACACCATGCTGCCCTGCTGCAAAAACTAGATACCAAATCTGTTACAGGATAGGAAACAACTCCATGTTTAAGTGGTGTGGCTATGGATGCTCATTTTAGAACTCAAATAACGGAGAACCAAGAACCTGCAACACCCTTGAAAAGATGAAGGCACAATTAGGAAAACAAATTAAAGGCCAGGTTTTCAAGTTCTCAGTTCCTACTTTTGTTTTAATGCATATTGTGAAGTTTTTGGGGAAAAAATCCCCAAACCCACCCAACCAACAAAATAAACAAACCCAGCCTGTTAATGTAAAGGCAAGAAAGACCTGCCTAGACTGTTTCACCCAGTGTTTCCTTTTCAAACTCATGATGCCAGCTGTGACTGTAATTTCTCTGTAAGAACTTGCTAATGATAATAATTGAAAACTGCCCGTATAAATTAACAGGCTTTTCTTCTCACGACCTCTCAATATTTGGCCACAGTAGGAAATGAAGTTCTCCTCCTTAACATGTCCCAAAATCAACAACAGAGGCTACCTGACGTCCTATCAAGCTGCTTCTACTCTCCTCTTCCCTTGCCTCTGTAAATCTGAGTTACATTTGGGGAAATAACAGTTCTGGGTTCCCTTTTCTGCTGCTCAAGTAGCTCAGACACCAATCAATCCTTCAAACAGTGGGGAGAACCCTCCTGATACACCAGCCCTACAACTCCCGGAGTGCTTTGCAAGGATCCTGAGAGAAGCCCCATTCACACAGTCTGCTCCCCCTCCAGTGATGCTGCTGATGTTATCATCCCCTTCCTCCCCTCAGTGCTTATCACAAATCTGTTTTTTGTACTCCTTAGCCTGGCCCTGACAGGGGGCTGACATTTTTACAAGTAAAATTTTCTGCTGATTGTTGTGGAAAGGTCCTGTTTTGTCTGAGCCACTGTCTCTGGGGAGAGTGGTAATAACCCCTTTGGTGGGATGTTTAAAATTAGACAATTGGCTGTTCAATGTACAAATAAGGAGTAAACCCAACATGGAAATAGGCTAAATGACAGAAACTTAATCAGCTCTGAAACTGCCTAGTCCTCCGTTCCCCTAGACCGTGGATCCAGGATGGTGATCAGAGATGAAGCTGACAGCAGCTGCAAAAGGGATTGACTGAGGTCTTGGAATTATTTTTGTCTAGCAGATTACTCACTGCTTTGTAAAAGACTTGTGGGAAGAACACTAAATGCTTGAGTAATCCAGTCTCTTCCAGGCTGTTTTATGGGGTAGGAGCTTTTGCAGATAACTGTGAAACACAGAAAAAGTTACATGTTTGGGGAAGTCCCAGATAGATTCTTTTGCCCTCATGATCTACATCTACTTCACACCACTTTGTTCTGGCTTTCCTTTCAGTGCTTTCCAGGACCTCTATGCTGACATGCCCTGTGGCAGAGAAGGGAGGCACAGTGCAGTAAGAGCTGGCATTAATAAAGAACCTACGTAATCATTATGGGCTAGCTCTTCAGCAGGACTAAGTCTTCAAAGGGTAGTGAAGTTATTGGAGTTACACTGCTTATATTCAAAAGTAGAAAAGGTCCTGAATGTCAAACAGTAGCTTTTTGCTCTGTTTAGATAAATTGGTTTTGCCTAATAGCCTCTAAAAATGTTACTATCTTCTTTCAAATGTTTTCATTCAGAGAAGAAATAAGTCTTGTTACTTAATCAGTCTTTGGTGACTTATCACTGTTTAAATCCTATGACATCACCTTCAGAATTGGTTGCAGCTCAGCACAGGAATCTAGTCCTACATACTGCAGGGTATTTATACCTTACCTGAATTTTAATGACTCTTCCAGTCCATCACTACATAGACTCTGCAGTCCTCCTCACCAAACACTAGCAGATTTTGACCTCAATTTGAGAGAAAAAAAGAGTGCTGCAAATTAGTTTTCCATGACTAAAGCACCAGATAATGTTTTACAAATGGAAAAGTGGATGGTAGAGTACAATCTATGTTACGCCCTCCATTTAAAAAAAAAACCACAGCAAAAAACAACCAAGAAAAAGAAACAGCCAGCTACTATAGCCAGTTCCACCCCTTCTGACACTGACACACATTGTTTTGTGGTATTCATCATTGCCCAAAAGTAACAATTATAAGATAATATAACTTAAACTTTAAGATGAAGAGGTCAAAAAAAGCAGATGGTATGTTACAGAGGACATTCCTAGCAGAGCCGTCAGGTTTTCTGCCTACTTGAGTTCATATTCCTGGATACAAGACCACTAGATCACACCCATCCAAACCTCACAGGTTGCCTATTACTAGACACAAAAAAGCCGTGATGACTATTATTCCTCCTCCAGTGCTTGCTACTGACTCAGTGCACAGGCTGAGCACAAAAGCAGCAGTTTTGGAGGCTATATTTATAACTGAGGAGATTTGACTACTTCTATGGACATTTACATTCACATCAAATCCCAAGATATTCCCAGGAGGAACAATGGTTAACTCCAGTATCCTTGACAAATACGAGAAACAGCATGTTTGTGCCAGGGTAAATTTCTCCCTGTGGCATTCTCTGCTTCCAGTACTTAAGTGTTGTGCAGCCCAGCTTCTTCACTAATAAAAGTGGAGGCAGACAGGAAATCCAGAACTTCTTGTTATTCTTCTTTTTGTTATTTACTTTTTGTTATTTTTCCTCTTTTTTTACTGAGATATTTTGAAATTTTCTGTTGAAAAAAAAGAATAAAATAAAAATAAACCCTGGCACAGATCTTTCATGTTCACATTTTAGTTTTGAATTTAAGGTCTAGCTTAGCATCTCATTTCTCTTGACCATATAGTTCATGTGCTCCTGAAAAAAAATTTGAAAGGAAAATGTATGTGTCTGTGAAAAGAAGCTTCAGACACTTTGTATTTTCATCAAAGGACTTCTAAGAGGCTCAAATTAATAAGGAGTCACTCTTCTTCCAATAGAAGGAAAAAGATATTCCATTGCATTTTTTAAACTTGTAGACCCATTATACATATTATGTATATATTTATGCGGCTTTCAAAAATCTAAAGACCCGTTCTGTTGTGATTTCTAGGTGATAAGCACAACAGAACAAATTCAGGAGCTCCTCTACTTGCTTGTCAGCTGTTGGAAACCACTCACTGTGAGCAAATCACATTTTACATGTTCTTAGTATTAATTTTCAACCAAATGTTGATGCAAGAGTTAAAATACTATTCTGCAGAGATTTATTTTTCCTCTTAGATTTCAAGAATAAAAATCAAGGTCAGACTATGCAAAGGTCAGTTGGCTTATGTTTTTGTTAGAAACCAAGACAAGACTGGATAAGGATCACTGGATTCAAGTGAATGTAGACTGGCTTCTCTCACAGCTGACAATCTCTCTGCTAGTTCAACTTTTGATTTGCAGTTCTCTGCTTAAAGAGAGATTGAAGAAACCCCCAGGCCCACATTGCTCACTATTGTTCTCCCAAGCCAGCAAAGAAAACAAAACTTCAAACTCTTATAGATCTGTTATTAATTGAGAAGATAATGATAATTGTGTACATTACAGAAGTGACTGTCAGTTAACTACGATGTGTAGATGGCCATAGCCTTGGAAAGCCTGTAACAAGTGCACAGTGGAAAACTGCATTGTTATTCTAAGTTTCCATTAGAGACGTGTCTCTGAGTTAAGAAGTAAATCAATCACTGCACAAACTCCTTCCAAACTGGGGGACTGGCAGAGCCAGCCACAAACAGATCCAGAATTTTTTCAGCTAAAATCCAAGTTTTGTTGAAAACATTTGTTTCTTGAGACAACATGGATTAACAAAGCTTGCAGGATTTAACGAACTTTGGTCAAGTGCAGCAGCAGTCTGTTGGTTTTGCATCCATCACAGAATGGAGAGAGAAACGTTCCCTATTACCTACTCCGTGCCATCTGCTTATGGATCACAGTTACACTGGGGATGTGGATGATCTCTCTGAATCAGATCAGTGAAACTGCCTTTACCAATCTTGCTTTGGTGCTTCAGGGCTCATGACTGATTTTTATTTGATTTTTTTTAAATCTCAACCTGATTCAAAATGCAAACACAAAGCACTGAACTTCCACCCACCATAACCACGAACTTCGGTGAAGATGTTGGGGAAGCAGCCACTTCTTCCTGACCTGGATGCAAAATGTTGTAATGGCAGCACTTCAGCTAATATTTACTCACCATCCTGAATCCAAACGGACTGAGAATGTGTTGTGATTCGTCTTGAACGATATTCTTATAAAAGGACCCAGAAATTAAAAAAGCCACAACGGCCTTTGCAATTCATATCTAGAGGTAAATCCAGTGCTTGGACTTGCCAGGTCTTACCTGTAATTTATCCATAATAACCTAAAGCAGCTCACCTAATTTGAAATACATGAAGATGCTTTTCCCTGGTTATAAGGGAAGTGAGGTACCTGGGTTAGAATAAAGATTATCTTGGCTAGAAAAAAGGAGGAGTTGTGACAGCAGGAGACTGAAGATGAACAGGACTGAGCTCTCTCTCTCTTGGTTTGTTTACAAGTCTCGCTATCAGTCATCAGTGCCTGAAGCTAAAGGAAGTGTGGGTCTCAACCAGCTCTAAAAAGTGCAGATTGAGTTACTCCTGTTGTTGATGTTCGATGTGGATCATTTAATTCATTCCGCAGAAAATGTGAAAATCATGTGGCTACAGCAAGTTAGCCCAGCAGCCAGTTGTCTTGAGAGCTCCGTTTTCTCTCTTTTATTAGGAAGCACTGGAACATATCCCAGTGGCTACATCAGTGGATCCACTAATGTTTCTGGCAGAAAAGGAGTAAGCACTGTCTCATGCTGCAGGCTTTTCAGATGGTAAATTCAGTAGTTCCAGATGACACACAGATGACACCAAGCCTGTCTGTGAAAATGCTTAGAGCTGCTCAATGTCAAATAAAAATTAATGTTCATCACTGTGGTACCCTGCAGATTAAGAAATGTAACCATTCAGACTAGACATCAGGTTATACAGTGGGTATTGCCTGACATGGCTTGAACAACTTAACTAATGTGTCACAGATTAATTTGAAGATCTCTTGTAAGAGTTCCATCTCCTGTCCCCCAAACCCAGCTAAATACCCAATGATAACAATGAGTTTGAATTATAATAACAAGCATGCTTTTTCTCAGAAGAAACAGATTTTACTTGTCTTCTCATTCTGTTAGATGCCACAGTACTGATGTCATCTGTGTTCCCAAGTCATCAATCCAAAGACTTTCAGCACAATGATGGAGGTACAACCAGGGTCACCTCTGCAGCAAAGTGAGAAGAGATGGTACTAAGTGGTCAGGGAATGAGACATGGGTCTAGTCACTGCAGGGGAACAAGGAGTCATGTGGCAACTTTTTTAGATGTGTTTGTGCTATTATTGTTGTCTTTTGGCAAAGAAGATGACAAAAGATGTGTATCACTGACCCCCAATGGGGACTTTAGTACTCTTAGCAGTGTTCTGATATATCACATACAGGACACACATTACCAAATTTCAGGTAAGTTCTCATTCAGATTTATTTTTCTGCCCCAACACAAAGGTCAATGTGATCTATAGAGTTCTTGGAGTTCTCACCTCCATGTGTTTGAGATGTAGTATCAGTTAGTCTAAGAAAATGTGCTGTCCAGAAATAGGGGGAACAAATGGCAGGGTTCTGGAACTATCATTTAATAAGTTCCCAGATGCTCAAAAATAGTAGAAAAATACTTGTTTTGTGCTGTGGTTTCCATTTTCTGGTGGAAAATCACATTAAATTATCATTTTCGTGGAACATGGAAAATTCCACCTGCAGTACATGTGTTGTATTATTGCAGAAGAGGGAAATCCCAGATACTGTTTACAGAGACAGACACCTTGTTTATTCAGCATTCGCTAGAGCTAGCCAACCAGCCTTAAAATAAAACTGTATGTGAAATGCTTGCCAGAACCAAAATGATTTACTATCAGAAATATCCGTTCATTCAATAAATTCAGCTAAACCTTCCAAATACAGACTGCAGTTTGATTAATGGAAGAAACTAGAGAGCTGTGCTTAGCTGGGACTCAGGATATTGCTGATCACTTATTTTTGATGGATGGAAGGGATGGGAAGCCTCTTTCACAGGAGGAGAAGACAAAGCATCCTCTTTGGTAGTTCCATAAACGAACATCCCAGGGTAAGAGACCAGACATTGTCATTTCTGGTGTGACACTAAGTACTCTCTGAGAGCTGTTGCTTTCAACAAGCACACTAACTTTTTATCTGGTAGAAGTATTTGACATTACAGCTATGCCAGAATTCTGACATCAAGTTATAGAAACTGACAACCAGGGCATGTGGACTCTTATGGACTCTGCTGGAGTCACTCACCCAAGATTTCATCTCACAAAACATTTAGCTTTTTCTTGCTGACTGTCCCATAAAGCACTGCTAGGCAAGAATTTTTCTCTTGACTTGCTTATTTAAAACTCTTCTTTTGCTATTTTTTTTTAATATCCTTTTCATCCTCTTCTCATCCATTCAAAACTTTTAGCTGCAAATGTCCTCCAGTGACCCTCTTCACTTGGCCACATACCTTTAATCTGGTGTTTCAAGACTACATGAAAGGGCAGTTACCATGCCTTTTTATCTCTTTGCTTACCATTTTTTGAAGAAAAAAAAAAGACTCAAGTTGTTAGAGCATTTTTCAGATTAAATCATAATGTAACCTCAATAAGCTGCAGAGGTCAAAACTAGAGCAAGCTAGTCTTGAAATCCCCAATACCCTGGTTCAGCATTCATAATCTGGCCTTTGTAAATAAAAATGCCTTGAAAAAATAAAATGTCTTGGGAAAAAAGATATCAATGTTGATAGATACCGTTATTTGTGAGGTTTGAAAGGACAAAGTTTATGAAATTCAGCTTGCTCAGCCCCTGCACTTAAAGAAAATATTGTTGGGAGCACGTAAAGCCGTTTTATATTAACCCCTCACAGTCATCACCTTAGATAAGGGAGACTGGAAAGATTATGAACCTGTGAAATAATGCATATCCACAGCAAGATTTGTTCTTCTTTCGTCTTGAGTTCATGAAAATGCCTCTTGTGTTTTTTTTCCTTGATGCTTCCCTGTTGGAAGCAGCCAGCTGAGGACCTTTCCACAGAGTCCATTCACGAATGACACTGTGCCTTGCAGAATCCTTCATTTTAAATGCTTTTCTGTATATATGTCATAGAGAAGGGGGCACCTCGGCAATTGTATGTACATTGGGTCTCCATGACAAGCCTTTCAGCTAACGATGCAGGCTGCACATAAACCACCTACCCAAAATACATATTTCATGCCAAAGGTTTATTTTCTCCATTTTTGACACCTCAGAAAGAATGATCTCCCTGCCATGTCCGAATACCATAGCTGGGTTCAAAGGAGGTGATGTCTCACATTCTGGGGACTATAGCAAATTTTTAGTATTATTATGGGGTATTTGTAGCTAGGATTTTCATAAACATCCAGTCAAGTGGGGAGCAGGTCCACTGGATGGCAACCAAGATAACATTAACACAAAAACCTTCTCCTCTCAGTTTTTCCTAAATTTCCTTCTTCTTGCTGAAGCCTCACCTTCCCTTTTGTAAGCTGTTGATAGAATTCTAACCAGTTGCAGATCCCAACCACTGCCAAGGGCTGGTGGCTTAGGAAGGTAGACCCAGATCCAGGGCACATGCGGATTACTCTGTGCCTCAAGACAGACAGTTTCATCTATGCCAGGCTGGCTGCTTCTTGCTTCTGAGAGGAGGCACCTGGAATGTCCTGGAATGGAGATTACTTTGGGAGGGAAAGGGCTGACCAGACACTTCATGTCCCACTCCTGCACATAAAAACAAGCTGTCCTCCCATCTCCACCTCAGCCTTCCCCATAGCCAAAGCACCTCTTGGGGCAGAAAATCTTAGCTTTGCCTCCTGAATAGCTTAGGTCAAGTCCTGCCCTGAGGCTACTAACAAGAGTAAGGCAGGCACCTACCAAAGTTGAATTGCAGGTCAAGACACTATCTGGCAGCCATTCTCCCACCACAGATTTCAGCCAGCATGATTAACTCTGAGCAATTCTGTTTGTACACAGCAAGTTAGTCACTTGTAGCTCTGGAAGTAGGTTATCTTTGAGCAATTGCTTTCAAGGTACAGCAGCAGAAATCAGTCCATGCTGAGTCATTGATCACCCTCAATCAGAGGTGACCATTGTGGTCTAGTTCCTATACATGGCCCATCCAGGTTTTACTAATTACACATTTCTTATTATCTGCTGCCAGATGGTAACTCATTCCTAACATATCTGTCTCTGAAATATCATTGTAATAGTTCCAGTTAACATGCAGAAAGGACAAAGCATCTGGGCTCCAAAAATTTATCTTGTAAAAATCACCTTTTCAAGTTTGTGAAACAAAGAATATTTCTATCTGGAAGTCAAAATGCTAAATTTTTCTTGTCAATTGAAGGTATTTGATATTTAGGTAGGTTAAAGAGGTGATGGGGAGAGTAAATGTCTCTAGACAATACGACACAAAGAACCTAAGGTTGCAATTAGTTTGCTGTGAGCTGAATGGCAAGGCTTTATTTTGTCATGTTTTTATCCTTGACTGTGCTATTCAAGTGTTACGTGAGGTGCAAATACTTGGAATCTGATTCTCTGCTCCTCACTCAACAGAAAGTCCATCAGAAGAGGCACAAACACTTCCCTAGCTAAGAATTTATTGCTGAATTTCCAAAAGTTGAACTTGCTGCTGCTAACTGATTATGCATTAATTCTGTAGCTCTACCTCTGAAAAAGATAAGCACTGAGACCTCTATTTCACAAGCATGGAAGAACAACAGAAAGCACCTTTCTCTGTGGTCTTCATTCCCATAGAACACACATTTGTATCATGCTGAGTGTTGGAGCAAGCTATGTCTTAAAATCCACACTGAGTTCCCATCAAGTTCACCCTTGGAGGATCAATCTGGAAAAGAAGACCCTTGTAACACTACCTCATGGATGTCCCATTCTGGAAATAGCAGGCACTAGGAGGATCACACCGTTTTCTACAGCAGGGGTTAATCTTAAAGCATACAATAAACCTGTCTTTTCAGATTAGTATTTCATTCCTAAGTGCCCTTTAGCACACTACATCACAGGGCAGAGATGACATTTCTATCCTTGCAAATGTGATGCACTCTTCTAATCAGGATGTGTTGCGTCTGTTGCTGGCTGGTAATACAGCCTGGCTTACTGCAGCGATCTCATTTGCAATATCTTGCCATCCCAATGGCGAGCCATAGAGCTTTTGAAATGGGGCTGTATTGATAAGGAAGGACTATCTGGTAAATGTGTCATCTTTCAAGCACAGCTGAAATATGAAATGCAGTAAGGATTAAGGACATTTTTTAACTCAGACAGTATACTGTGTACATGTATACACAAAACTCCCTGTGTTAATTTATAGATACATTCATCCTATGTTCTTCATAGCACCAAGGATGATGTAGCACATTACTGCATTCCCTTGACATCCCACACTCATCAGTTTAGCATTTCCTTCATCATGCTGTGTTTTGGAGCAGTACAGTAAAGCGTGCTAGTAACGCTGCTTAACTTGGTTCCTACTCTGATGCTGATGCTAGAAAAAACTGTTTCAGTGTCTCCAGTTATCCCAGCTGAGTGTAATAAGAAAGGAATTACCCACCATGTTGAGACCACAACCTAATGAAGATTTCATTGGTTTGCATTAGGATCTGCAAACTGCCTGGGAACTGAGTTAGTGCAGGGTAAGGCAAGGCATGTGTGCTCACTGGATTTGCATGAAGATTAGTGGACCCACGTTGGCCTGGTTGGGTTTTTGGTCATCAGTCAGAGTTACTACCAGTTTTTGCACCACATTGAACTCTAATCAGAAGGTCAAGGATGACTGGATATGATGATACTTAATGTGTGTGGTAAAGATGTTTTAAGGCCTTGTGGATAGGCTGCATCTAAGCACATTTTCACCAGCCACAGGAAGACAAGGAGGCTTAGAACTTTCAAATATATAAATACGGCAAATTGTTGATGTTTTAGATGGATTTTGAGTTTCTTGAACTACCTGCCTGAGACATGTATAAGTCTCTTTGAGACTTGATATGAAGTGCAACATAACCAATCATTGGTGGAAAAATCCACCCAGGGCTATTAAATGCAAATAAAGAGTTGACCCAGCCCTTCCTATCTGCTAGTCCACAACTGAGGGCTGAAGACAGCAGATAGCCTTCATGTTCTCTCTAAATAATGTATCCTACCACCATTTCCTATATTATCAAGCTGACACTCATCCCCAAGGAAACAACCCTCTGCAGAAAAGGAAGATCTGGTTGGGGAAGCAGAAAGAAACCGAATGATGACCAGAGACAAAATATAAATCTAAGAAAAAAGTGTATGGGTCACATGTCAAAAAAATAAGATCAGGAAACCAACAGGAGACACAAATTAGCATGACCCAAATATTTCCCACACACCTGGACATGTCCAGGGAGCTGGTGGACACTGAGCAGATACTGGGCTTGGTGGAGCTTTGGCTTGACCTTCCATAACCTTTCTTGTACTCTTTTTACTAAGTGAGAAGATGTACAAATCAGAGAAACTGGTGTGCTAAGAATGACTGATTTCCCACCAGCAACATTAAAACTTCAGTCAAAAGTCTGAGATTTGCTTCAAATCTTTAGGGAATTCTATCTATAGCATCTGGTCTTTTAAATTCAGACTTTTTCCTTTCTCTCTCTATTCCAGAAGATAATATCAGGTACATGTAAGTGGCTGGGAAGGGTTATGAAGAAATCTGTTAACCCTACAATAGAAGTCAAAAAGCAAGATTAAAAAATAATGCAGCACTCAGAATAATGTTGTTTATTATTGAAATGGAAGACAATTTTACAAAGCCAAAGATGGTAAAAAGAGGGTGTCTTTTTACACAGTCTGGTGTCACCAATGTCTAGTTAGCACTTTTTGTACATCGTTCTCATATGTGTGCCATCTGCAACGCTGCTGTTTGGCAGCAAATACAATGAACATAACCAGTGACCACAGCATACTTTTTGAAACATGACAGAGGTACCCAAGAGACCAGCAACTTTAGGTTATAAGTCATAACCGGTGCAAGCCTGTCTCAGCAGTGAAAGGTACACATAGACTTAAGCGAGGCTTTCTCCTGCAGCAATTTAGACTGTCTCCTGTGATTGCCTTGGAGATATCCACCAGCAGCTTACAGTGCTGACAGGGAATGTGGGCTTGTGTAACCAACATTTTTGAAGGCTGACAGGGAATATAATAGTAAATGGTTGACCATTCTCACATGAATTTACTTGCCAAACAGTTAGTGTTACATCAGCTCAGACTCTCTGGAAAGTCTATTGGGAACAGAATCTCCTTCAGCCTAAACTAAATGAGCTACATGGGGGAATTCAAAACCATGGTATACTCACATTTTCACTGAAAATTAGCTCCATATGTATTCAAAATTTTGAATATGGAGCCTGCTACATCATTTTGTTTAAGTGGCCCTGAAACCAGTGAGACAGGATAGCAAGTTCTTGGATTTTGAATTGAACCCTCCTTACGTATACAAAAAGCTAGTGTTCATTGTTTTACAGAAACAGACCTTGGTTGAGTTGACTCCCATTCATCTGCTCCCAATCTTAAGTTGCCCAGACAGAAGTGCTCCTAGTCCAGAAACTGGGCCACTAGCACAATATTTTATAAACATTTTGGAATGGTATACAAGGATCATTTCTTCATTGCAGTGAGGAGAACTGGGGTAGATGTCTGATCCAGTGGTGAGAGCATTCAAGTGAGACTCAAAAAATTTGGCATGTACTTGAGATCCCTTTTGGAGAGTCACTACTCTTCACATTTTGTATATTCTTTTTATAGTATTAGACAAATACCCTTTTTATACATGTCTTAATAACATGGCTTGGAAAGCAGCAAAAAGACCATCTCAGCTAAAAAAGGGAACTTTAGTAAGAAGTCAGTAGCTCCAATCTTCCCACAGTGCAACACACTGGGCTGCTGTTTAGCAGTAGCTTACAGTGTTATGTAGGAACTGACCCCAAAGCCTGTGTTTGCTCACTTTGTCAGAACAGAGATTTATAGTGTGTGTTCTTCCACTAGAGTGAAAGAGTCAAGACTTCCCTACAGAAACTGGATTTCCCTTAAGGGTTTTGAATCCAAGTACATCCTGACCTTACTCACTGTCTGACAAAAATACTGCTTGTGGTGCTTTGTCTCTATGACATGTCTTGAGAAATACTGCTATAAACTCAACATTTCATGCAGTGCAGTTTGCTAAACCACTTAATTTTTGGATTATAGCAATTGTAAGAGTTCTCTTTTTTTTTTTACTCCGGTCTTTCTGTGAACAGCCAGAATCCTGAAAGCAATTGTATTTTTCACAAAGAAATTATTTTGTCAAAACTCATCCCTGACATTTTGTTACCTGGTCTTCCTGGAGGATTACCACACCCAACTGCAATAGTAGAGTGGATATGGGATGCTTTTCCAGCCCAGAAGGACTGTGTCTGGCTTCCAGTTATACATATAGGCAAGAGGGTTCCTGTCTTGAGCAGAATGCCATGAATGCATGGCAACAGGTTTGTTTTAGTATACATTAACTTGAAGGTAATTTTTCATTCATCACTGTTCCAGTTTGTAGCCATTTTTATCTGAAGTCCAAGTCTTTTGTTTAAAGTGTAACACTTTGCATCTTCTTGCCTGCGACATGGACCATATCCCTTTGATGGAAATGAAAATACCAATATTGTTGCAGGCATGTTCTTCTACCTGGGGCAAAGGTACAAAGAATTTCTTTGCCATAGATTATTACAGGAAACTTTACAAGCAGTTCACAAGTCTCTGAAAGTGCTGAGTGGGCTTCCTGCTTTCAACAACCTAGTCTCAGGTCATTAGGCTCAAGTTAGTCTTACACTGTAAAGGAAAAATATCCTTAACCCCCAACATGGACTAACTAAATCAGTAAGAAAGTTACTTCTTGGCAGTGTACATATCAGTTTTCCACCCTAGGAACGAGTGGTTTGTCTTCCACAACCTACTTCACTTTCAGGCTAATTTATGTTTTGCATCTCTTTAGAATAAAGCTGGAACAACTCTAGTGAAGACAATGAAGCAAATTCAGATTTACCAGGATGCCATGAAGAGTAGATTCTGACCCCCCTGTTTCATAACAGAGACAAGTAAAGCCACAGACAGTGTGTTCATCATTGAAGTGAAAACCAGAGTCTAATACAGGTCTTAAATGCTTGGCCTTCTCCTGAAACAGCAAATAAAGGGAAGCTGTATGAGGATTATATAAAGTGAATCAATGACTTGGTACTTGAGAGCTCCCTCCTAAACCAAGAGCAAAGGCTAGCTATACCACCTCCCACATGTAACTCAATGTCTTATTAACACTAAGAAGTGCTGAGAGACACCAACCACAGTAAGAGAATGCAGAGCACATCAAAAGGAAACACAGAAGAAATTAGAAGTCGTTTATAGGTGGAGGGAATGGAGAAAACAAGAAACCTGCACCTGTGTTTGCTTTAGGAAAAGTGTAGAAAAGGAAAACAGCATTGGGAAAATAGAGCCAGTAGAAAAAGGAGAGAAAAAGCCCTCAAAAGCAAATAAAGAGACAATGAAATAAATAAAATAAATAAAAAAATAAGAATATTCTACGTGGGTCTATTTTGCCTGCTGAACATTTTTCTCAACAGCAAGTATATGAGGCAATCCATATTCTTAAGCAAAAAAGAAAATCATTCCACTGCAATCTAGATAATTTCCCACTCCATTTGATGATATAATGCACTAAGAGCAAAAAGCTCTAAATCATCTGGAACAACCCACCAGCCTCACTTTTCAGCAAAAAGGTATAAACTTTATTCTAAACTGTTTCACTCAGACCTAATGTCTTTCACAGCCGCGATTAGGTATTCTGCACATACTGCATTCCTCCCACTTGGAGGGGAAAGTGCCCACTAAGCCCTTCACAGACATGTAGCCGCTTCCAGCAGGGCTCTGCCTATAGGTACCACAGAGCAATTTCTCCTCAAGACTGTTTCAATCACGACAGGCATAAGGTAATAAATAGAAACAGAAATTGCATTAAATACATCTAGCTGTGCTAAGCCATTGTTTTTAACATCATTTTACCCTTTTCCTGCAGTAGCAAGTTGCTGTTGTGATTCATTGGGGGGGGTGTTCCCCCCTTTACCAAGTGCTAAATCCAGCCAGAAAGCTGTTATGAAAAAATACCCAAGGGAAGTGTGATGGAGAGTTTCTCTTCAATGATTTCTCTTCTAACATTGTTTCCTTCCTTCCTCCCCTCTCCACCCTCGGGGCTCGATCCTCAGCCCATTGATGTCAAAGGAAAAACCCACACTGACCTCATGCGGCTTTGGATCCCGCTTCCAGTCCTGGGCCATTTGTTTTTAGAAGTGAGCTAACATGAGGGCTAAAAAATCCCATCACTGGAGCTCTGAAAGTGCCATCCACTGCCCTAATGCCTGGTGTGAGTTTTCAGTGGAACTGCGTCGTTTGAATCCAGGATAATATTTTACCTTCAATATACCACCGTTATGAATTCATTTGACATTCAATGTACAGTAATAACAATGAATTTGCTGGATATTGAATGTCACATACTTTCACAAGTACAGCATTTCATTGTAATGCACAGCAGCATTAGTTTAACGATGCCAGGGTTTTTCCAGAATCCTCTTTTTATGTACCCCCTTTCTCCAGGAGAACAATAAATACTCCTTAACAATGCCTAAGAAAAATAAAATCACACTTTGCTTTTGGAGAGAAATATGATCTATACACAGGCCTCTAGCAAGCTGAAAACAATTCTTCCTGGGACACCGTGAGCATGAATTTGTGCACAGAGGCTTTTTCTAACCATGAAATGGATGGCCTGGAATATTAATCAGTGGATTTGGGGTTTTTTGTTTTGTTTTGTTTTGCTTTATTTTGTGGTTGTTTTGTTGGGTTTTTTTCCTTAATTGATTCCAGAGTGCAAAAGGAGATAACCTTGCTTCAAACCATCCTGCATTTAAAAAAAAAAAAAAAAGAAAAAAAGAAGATGTTAATCTGAAGGATGATCAGGAGATTAGTTTTAAGATAAACATTATACGGTTGATTGCTGAACATTTCAGGTAGTGAGGAAGAACGAATATTTGTTCTTTGCAAAGTAAGATGTGAAGTTCAGGGCCAAATCCTACCTGGTTCTTAAATGGGTCATCCATAGGAGAGGAGCAGGCCACAGTGCAAGAACGCAATGAGCTGGGCTGAATCCCTCCACTGGTGGAGTGAGGGGCTGGGACATGAGGGAGGAGTAGGTTGCCAGAGCAAGGGGAGGCATGGGGTGTTCATCCAGCATTAGGGAGAGGCAGTGACAGGGAGGGGCTCATAGCCACCTTAGAGTTCTGGCCAAACCTCCAACTTTGTGAGGAGGATGTCACACTTGAAGTATCTGTGCTAGACTTACCCCATCACTTACATTTGGGTGATCAGTTGGATATCTCAGTCCAGAGAAATTCATACCTGTGCACCGGCTGTTATACTAAGGATGCACCTGCACAAGTTCCTCACTGGACAAATGAACCCATGCTACTTATCCACCATTTCTGTGAGATGGTCTGTGGCCATCTGCATGGTGGTGCCAAAGTCTTGTCATTTGTTGTCATGATATCTACTGTGGAGGAACCTGGGGAGCAGCCTGGTACCTTATCCTCAGCAGAAGGCAAAATGAGTTGTGGGTGGCATGGATTTCCTGGAGGAATGGAAAGGAAGGTAAGGCAAGGCAAGGCAAAAGATATGCAAGTCATCTTAATTGTAGAAGGAATAATAAGAATGCAAATTGATTTTTTTTTTCTAACCTGTTTTTGTACAAATCATTTGGATATGCATTGTCTATAAATGTCCAAGAAATACAGATTAAATTCTTTGATTAAATGTTAATCATATACTGTTTTCCGAAGCATAATTTTTTGCCATTTGAAGGGGAAAATTAGTAGTACTTATGATGATAATGTAAACACTGACATCAGCTGTACTGCTAGTGTGGAGTCCCTCAAGAGTTTTGTCATGAAGGACTTTGATTAATTCATATTGTTTTGCTGAACTCTATTGAATCACAGATAAATCTATTGTTTCTGTAAGTGGTCCTTCAGCGAGATAAAAATAAATGTTGAGTGACCAAATATGACAGTGTTTGATCAAGAAAGACCACTTGATGGGCATATGGAAGTCCAAGGAGTAAGTGTAGCCTGCAATTAGCATGTTTACCATAACATGGGTGTGCCAGTCCTTTCTTCAATTTAAAATATCTTGGAGTTCAAATTATGAAATTGTCTCTTCAGCTTTTTGTTTGCTTACATGCATTCTAGTTTTCATCTGAGAGTTTGAAGGCCGTTTCCAAGACAAGGTGCCCTTCAGCTTAAAATACAGAAGCATGGTGAATATATTAAACAGCAAAATGAATAAGACAGTGGCTATAACTTGCAGCTAAGGCTACATTACCCAGCCTTGCACAGAAAGAGTTGAATCTACACAATTATTTGCAATGAACGTACTCCAGAAGACCAATCAACATTTTGAATGAAAGAGAAGCTGAGGGAAAAATTGCTCATCTCAGATAAAATAATGAAGGCAATAACCAGTGGGATAGGGCAAAAAGGATGGCAAGACCCGCTTGTTAAATATTAGCTCTTCAGGCAGATACAACAAGAGAAAAGAACCACATCCTAAATGAGATACTGTTATGTCACCTGTCATGGATCCTTAATCATGTCTGGACAACATTATTTTTACCCACTTATCTCCTAGTGCCAACTTTTTACCCCCAGTACTGTATGGGAGCTTTCAGGCAGCTGTCTACCTATGGCAGTTTTGGAGAAGTCTGGGTTAGGAATAAGAAAATCTGAAATCTGGGTTCCTTGTACTTAACAACTGATGTGATATGTCAGTTCTCTCACCACTAAATGGTCAATAAAAAAATTCCACAATTAGATTCTGTTGATGAAATGCTGCAGACAAAAGATCTCTATGCATGGGGATGAAACGGACTTGCCTCAGATATTTATATGCCACTTATTTAATGAGACTTTGATTCATAACTTACCAATCTCTGCATTGCTTTTTGTAGTGCAAATACACCAGTATGTTCAGATATATAAACAGATAAAAGACAAATAGAAGAGGCAATGACCAATCCGCTCAGATGTGTGTTTTAATGAAGAATTATAAATATGTAAGGGATACCAGAAAATACACAAAAGGCAAAGGTTTAGATCAAACTATCTCAATAAATGGTGACTTGAAAGAGTTCAAAGCAAAGCACAGGGATGTCTCAGGAGGGTATATGTGTTTTACCTGTCAATACATACAATTGCCTGTTAGATCAGATCAAATATTTCACATGTAGCGTCCATGCAGTCATAGAGCACAGACAGACAGTTTTTGATGTGTCAGCATGTCAGTAGGGAGATACCAGACACATGATGTTGTGCTCATGCTGAGCTTTGCTTCATGTGCTTTGCTTCTTGGGCAGAAGTGCAATAGTAGCAGAACTGCTCGGCTGTGCTACCTGGCTAATATAATTCCCAGCTTTGAACCAACCCAGTCTATATGCAAGACAAGCACAAAACTGAAGATAGTAATCACAATGATACCTAAGTTGTGCATGACACTTTCCTCCCCAGAGCACTTAATGAAGGAAGAGCAGGGACTGTTTCATGCATCACTTAAAGGAACATGATTGCTTAACAGCACATGGCCACTCTGACAGCGAGCTTTGGATCAGAAAAGATGACTAGTGTACCTAATTGAAAGTGTAAGGCAGTCAAACAGTCAGTAATTTTTCCATATGCACTGTGAAGAGGATTTCTATCCTTACTTTCTTATGAAAAGTGCAGTTTAATGCTTTGTGATCACCAGTTACCGTGACCTGAGTTTTAACAGCTTTGTTGATGGCAATCCCAGAAACTCATAGACTTATAGAATCATAGAATATCCTGAGTTGGAAGGGACTCATAAGGATCATGGAGTCCAAGTCCTGACTCCACACAGGGCCAGCCAAGTCAGAGCATGGAACTGAGTGCATCATCCAGACGTTTCTTGAACTTGGTGCTGTGGCCACTCCCCTGGGGAGCCTGTTCCAGTGTCTGACAACCCTGTCAGTAGAGAACCACTTCTTAATGTCTGACCTAAACCTCCCCATCGCAGCTTCATATTGTTCTCTCAGGTTCTATCACAAGTCACCAAACAGCAGAGACCGGTACCTGCCCCTTTGCTTCCCCTTGTCATGAAGCCACAGACTATGGTGAGGTCTCCCCTCAGCCTCCTCCTCTCCATGCTGAACAAACCAAGGGACTTCAGCCTATTCTCATAAGTTTTCCCCTCCGGACCCTTTACCATCCTCATCGCCCTCCTCTGGACACTCTCCAATAGTTTTATGTCCGTCATGTACTATGGCACCCAAAACTGCACTCAGTGCTCGAAGTGAGGCCGCACCAGCACAGTGCAGAGTGGGAAAATCCCCTCCCTGGACCAGATGGCCGTGCAGTGCTTGATGCACCCCAGGATATGGTTGGCCCTCCTGGCTGCCTGGGCACACTGCTGGCTTATAGTCAATGTGCTGTCAACCAAGACCCCCAAGTCCCTCTCAGTATGGCTGGCCTCCAGCATCTCATCCTCCAGTCTGTATGTATAGCCAAAACGCAAAACTGTTAACTCAAAACTGTTAACTCTATGATGGAGAGGATACTTAATTTTATTTTAGAGCAAAAAAGAGTAATGCGTACTGAATTAGCTATACGACTTCTAGCAATTTAGAAGTCTTACGAACCCAGAGTTTTAAGTTATGAGATGTGACATGATAAAAGCTTCAAGTGAGGCAGATGCTTCTTATAATCAGATGGAATCTGATCATTAATCTAAAATGTCCATCTATATTTACGGCTTCTTTTAATAAAAATATGAATTTCATACATATTCCATCTAGATATGTTCATGAGCTGCCTAAACACACAAACCCAGACATTTTTCATTTTCATCAAATGGCATGTTATGTTGTGACACTTTAACTTTACAATTAAGCTTGCTTAGTTTCCTAGAAAGAAAATCCATCATAAGCTGTGTCAACATTTCAACACTTTACTTCCTGTCCTTTAACACAACTCTTACTCTAGTAATCTGCATTTTGAAAAGGCATGTTTGGCCACATGCAGCCTCCAACTTCAGAAGCTGTTTGGACAATTAAAATGCTCAGGAAGGGAGATGTGACATTTAGGCTGAGCCTTTTACAGAAGCTGAAGGAAACTTAAGGATAGAAGAAGACAGATAGTTAGGAGATAAATGAAAGCGTATGTGTTACTGCAATGTTTTAATATTTTCCTGGACTTTGTCCTGTACAATTAAACAAGGTATTTAAGCACATGCCTAAATTAAATTCTCTAGCTTAGCCTCATTTCCTCCCACAGAGTTTATTTCTACAATCTTGCCTGTGCACACTTCCCTTTGTTCTCTTCCTCAGCATTCCTTTTCCTTTCAGGAGCCCTGTCTCCTAAAATGTTTCTGTCTGCTTACCCAACCTGTAATTTGGTTCCCTGAAGCACATCGGAAACTTTTAAACCACTTTCAGACGCTAAAGTCTGATTAAGTGACATGACATCAATCTGACATTAATGTTAAATCCCAAATTAAATCTTCGATGGTTTTGATTCTGTGCATGTATGTTTTCTTTTAATAGCTATTGACAAAGCTTGGTATATCTGAAACATGTCTCCCTTCCTCCACCCCAGCCACATCCCACATAAGTGACCCACCCATCAGTACTTGTTCTAGATTGGACCCAGTTTTGCTATACAACTTTAGTAGCTCTGATATGCCTTTACTGGTCACCCAGGTGCTGCTGAATTTGCAAGACTTGTCTCACTCTGAAATCTCCAGTATTCCTTTATTTTGGGGTGAAGTTAAGCTGATTTTCACACAGCTTCCCCTTAACTCCTTAATATGAGCTACAGCCATCCTCCATGGAGCTATCTCTAACTTGTTTGCTCCTCACATCGTTATTAATCATATTCAGCAATTTCTCAGTTAGTTATTCTGTTAGCTACACCTCAGCTCAGTCAGCATCCAATCACCTGCCCGCTGCCCTAACGCTTTCCTTGCAAGAACTGCACCAGCCAAAGATCTGTCTTCTGAATTCATGCTGCCTCTGTTACCTTCGTGAAGCTGTTTGAATACAGCTGCCTAGTTCTTTGTTCATGAAGTTTTCTCACAGTGATATTTTATTTAACAAAAAATCTTGTTTTGGTGGATAAGCCATTCTAATCCATTAACAAAAAACCAAACTCACTTGCCATGATGATTTCCCTACTGTATGGACAACTTGATTTAAAATCTAATAAAACAGAACACCTTTCAGTTCCTGTTCCCTATTGCACAGCTATTTTCAGTTATTCATTTTCACTTCAGGATGTTGTATTACTTTTGCCTTCAAGCCTCATGTTGGTAAGATTAAGAAAAGGAGAGGGATTTGATTTGGATTCATCACTAATTCAGTTTTCACTAATTCTGCATTTGGAGCAGCCCATTGCGCAACAGCAACAGCTTTTTAACCCCCGAACTCTCCTTCTGCTTATACCTAATATCACATACAATGCACAAACTGCGTTGTTGAATTACCGGGTTGTTGCAAAAAAATGCAGACTGTGCTACCAATACTGAGTATTTTCCTATTTAGTACTTGCCCCAACCTCACCAAGCACAAACTCCAGGCTCCTTCACCCCAGGCTTGCTCCAATGGCACTCTCATCCCAGCTTCTTCATCCTCACTGGTCTCTTTCTGTCCTTCCACATACAAAACCTATTCCCAAATTCCAGGCATAGCACAGATGGCTGCAAGCAAGTGGCATGGCATAACTCACAGAGTAACAAAAAAGGGATGACATCATCCATCCAAAAGTCAGTAATGTCTCTGATCCCTGCTCTATCCATGCCCAGGACTGGTATGTACAAATTAAATCCACGCCAGCCAGCACACTAATGACTAGATCAAGAAAGAATATTGGGTGATCAGGTGGAGCTATAGAGATCAGGGACATAGAAATCATCCTTCACTTTTCCAACTCATTTCTCCGATCGTATATTAGATCTGAATATATCATATGATTATAGCTCATTTCAGAGCAGGTCCTTGTTACTAAAGGTGGCCATATTAAAAAAACCTAGAGAGAAGCAGTAGATCTCACAACATTGCTAGAGAGGATATGAAAAATTTGGCAAACAAAAATTGTAAATATATTGTTTTACAAGCAGTCATCACAGGTAGAAATCCACTTAGCAAATGGCAGGGGCAGGGAAAGAGTGGGATAGATGGTGGTGGTAGGATAACAGGGAAAATGAGATGGAAGTAAGCAACACATTGTCAGTTTTCTGTACATTTAGGGAGGTACTGTACATCTCCCACCACGTACCACAAGCTACCAGAGCATTTGATATTCTGCTCTAGGTAATTTTTAGTCAGCAGCTGACCGGTCACCATGAAAATTTCTCAATTTTATACCAAGTATTTTTATCAGTTCAATATACAGTCCATTCTTTCTGAGCTTAACACCATCAGCAAAATAAAGAATGCAAATAATGTTCCTGATCTAGCAACAGCAGTAGCAGCCAGACAGATCACTCATTCAATTTAAAATGAATATTTATGTATTGAATTTTAAATATAATTTTCCTATCACTTTTCAATAAATTAGTTTCTTTTTCTCACCCAAAATGTCTTGAGCTGTGACCACATGAGTTCAGCATCATAGTGACTGTCTTATTTCCAGTCACAGATAATTTATTTGAGAATGACCCAATCATGTCATGCAAACTTCAGCTGGCTGAAGGAGTCACCATTTTGTCAAGAGATAATATTGTTGACACTAATCTGTTTGCCAGCTGACCTCTGTTTATCCTTGTGTACCAGTTAAGACCTAAGCTGAAAGACTACATCTGGGGAAGAGCTTGAAAACACAGCTCAGAACCCCAGACCCTGCAGTACACTATAATCAGCAATAAGATTTAGGTGAAAAATTAATTATTTTAACATTGCCTTGGTACAATTCCAGAGAGCAGGGTGCACAAACAATGTAATCCAGATTTTTGCCAGTATCTCATCCATTCTATCTAATTTACATTCACAAGGATCTTATGGAAATTTTTTAATCCAGGGATTTTCTGGAGATTTAAAACTAGGCCTTCAGTAAACATGAACACAAAAGTGGTCTTCAAGCAACCAGCAGCATTCATCTGCACGACACCTGGATGATCTACTTGAGATGTTTCTTCATTTTTCCATTTGTGTGTTCCCACTGTGCCATTAGTATATTGCTTATTACAGTATTAGTATTAAGATCAGAATCACTATTAGCTTTTCTGTCACCATTTCCCCACTTAATTTCAAGTAATTAATATAAAACTAAACTTCAAGGCTAAACCAGAAATCATTAACTGTACCTATCCTTGGAAGACTCTTTTGCTGTTGTTCTCCCTAGGAAACTGAAAGAAGGCAGGAAAGTTATCCAGGATGGCATTTCCAATAGAGCCAGAGTCCATCAATGTGGTCATGGGAGCTGGAAGAAGAAGAGGGGGTGTGTTTTGGCAGGTGGTGTGGGTGCAGTCGTTGATACCTGGCTGAAGAAACAGAATTCACAGAGCGGACCGAGCCAGGCTAAAATGGAAAGACTACAGGCCGGTGACACTTAGAACAGGGAAGGCAAGTTTCCTTTGCAGTCAAAGGTGTGATTAAGGCATTAACAGCAGTGGTGATCATTGTACTATTTCTGAGTGTTCCACAAAGGATGATGCAGGAAAGCTCATTCATTTTTGCTGTCTCTGCCAGAAAATTTTCAAGGCTCTGGGCATTGAAAGAAATGGGAAGTTACTGAGTGAAGTCATCTCTGGCATGCTCGCCTTTTGCGGACTTGCAGGAGACTTTGTGAACTTCCTTAGGTAAGAAGTCAGTGGTCAAACCACCGACACCTAGTTGTCACTGCTGTGATACCTGAGGTGCAAGATGAAGCCCACTCCATAAAGCTTACTGATGCAACCACTTTTTTCTATTGACAAGCATAACCTTGTCTTCCCGAGGAAAGCGATGGTTTTGTTCTCAGTTGATACAAATTGACATAAATACATGCTATTACAGAAATTTATATCAACCATGACCTTGCTCCGGGGTTTTTGTTCATTCAACAAGCATTTTCTTTTATGGTGCAGGTTGCAAATGAATCTGTAGTTCCTTAAAATCAATCCAATAAAAATGGTTATTTGGGATGCATTTGTGGAATGGAAACTTAGGTCTGATCCTAGAATCTGATCTAAAGGTGAGCTCTGGCTTTGGTGGAAGTTCCTGCCAGAATGGAGGTCATAGTGACTGTCTTTTTATGTTGATTTTAAACCAACATTTTGAAATGTTAAAGTCTTTGAATCTCAAGCACAATAATAAATGTGTGGTTTGAATAACTTTAAAGAGATTATTTCCATGGCACCTACTAAAATCCTACATAGTTTACAAAACAAAAGGGCGGTCAGTTGGAAGCAGGAAAAATCATTCTGGTTACATTTCCATGAGATTAAGTTTAGCAGGATTAAAATTACTACACCAGAATCATTCAAATGGAATTTTTTGGCTTTGCAACAAAGTTGCCTTATCTTTATTTAACTTCACTGTTTTATCAGCTGTGTCCTGTTTTCTGCTTCATTGACAACTCTGTTCACACCTAATCAGATAACATTAATTTCTGGATTGGAGGTTCATCCAACAAAAGCTTACATGTGTGGCACTCTGTGTGCTCTGCCTCATTAAGATTCTTTCAGCAGTCACATGTCATTTTATAGTTAGAAGGGATTTTATAGTTTTCTTTTTAGAACATCTCCCTCTGTAATGCCAGCTAAGTACAGCATCTGGTAAAGTGGATTTTGAACTAGTGAAGCTCAGGATGCTGTGATTATTACGTGTTCAACCAAAAAGATTCCTGTCTAAAATGAGTAGAAGAGGTTTCCAAAGGGCAGTAGGTTACATTTAGAAATCACAGATTTGATAGATGCAACAAAAGGGAATTTAGTCTTGCACGTTTAGAGACTTTTAAACTAGAAACAAATCTTGCCAGATACTTGTCCCATAAAATGCATCCCCATGGAATGTCACAAAACTGCATACACCTGAATAATTTCCTTAATGAGTCACACGGGAAGATGTTTCTTTCTAAAAACTGGTGCTTTCTTTTCCAGCTATATGAAGGAAACCATAAATGTGTTTATGTGGATATTAGAAACCCACTTTTTCATTGAGGATATTCTTTAAATTTCACCAGAGCTTTTATTACTACAGACTTACAGAGCTGCTTGACTGTTTCATACACCTTATAGCGTTTCCAAACCCAGGAGTTCAAAATGGTGAAATATGGTTACTAAGTCCATGTTCTATATCCAGCAGACATGATTTTAGGAAACCTGGAGCAAGTGAAACAAATAATAGCCTGATATAAACCTTAATGAAATCAATGGAAAATAAATAATTAACAAGGGAGCTCCTGGGTAGATGCTAGGATCTCACTCCATTTTTCTTGGGACAGCCCTGATTTTCTTTATCTCTCTCTTCCATCCTCATATCTTGGCACCAGTAGTCTGCAAAGAAAATTGCTCTCCATTAACTTTGACTGTCTTAACATAAACCATCTAACCCAACTTGGCTACCTCTGAGTTTCTAATATATATAAAAAACCAGGAGATTCTATGCTAAAAGAGATGTCTGAGATCATCAGAAGAAAAAGTCTATCTCGATTTTTGTCTCTCTTTTCAATGATTTTTGATAACTTCTTTAGACCATACCCTGAACTTTCCAATAGCTATTTAGACAAGAGGAGTTCACCCAAGTCAGACTACTCCCTACAGGAAGGAAAATTGATTATTTTAGCTGTTCAGAGGAGAGGGGGGAAAAAAAGAATAAAGAAAAAAGAATCAAAATGTAACAAAACATAGCCATATCCCTGAGAAAGGAAAATCTCCTGCAATAAGAAAGCCCAGCATCTCTCAAGGAATTGAAAGGCAGGTTCAAAGCATCATGCAGTCAGCAGGAGCAATCAGGTGAGCTCTGCTGTTCAGCTCTAGATGGAGGACCCTGGCAGTGGATGCCTGCCTCTTAAATACAGAATCGTGGAGTTTCTTAAATAATATATTTTGAATAGGACTTATACAGTACATTTGGAAATTGTTTTCCTTCCCCCAGACTACATCTAAGAGTCCACGGATTAAAGTTTGAAATAATAAAACATAAACCTGGTTGCTATATAATTAACTCAAAATTTAACGAGCAATAAAAGAACAATTATGCTCTTGTAATGCATTAAGCTTATACTCCTGCTTAATCCATTTATAAGGGCTCTCTAGGTGTTCGCTTGGTAAATAACAAAATAAGGCAAGTCAGAAATTACACTTATTAAATGTAAATGTGTATCTTTAGCAATTGATATCTAACATCATAGGACAAACTTGCCAAACTTAATTAAATGAATAAATGTGATTATGCACTTAATATCTCCTTAATTACAGAGCAAAATTATCTTTAACATACCATGCTGTCATCTCAGTGTTTGTCTGTTACCTCACCAAAATAGCAGCAGTGATCACCAGCTCTTGGCCGGGCAGGGCTCCTGATGTAGTTGGAGTTCTCTACAGGAGACATGGTCCTGTGTCACAGACTTCACACACAGTTACTGCATTCTTAACCTGCTTACCAGTCATATTATAGTAGCATGCAAGTTTTTTGTTAAAATTTGAGTATGTAATGAAGGAGAAAATAAATAATAGCTTCATTTTAACACTGTAGACTGTGGCTTTAGATCTATCAGCTTTTGGCATTGTTTATTATTTCTACTATGTTTTCACATTGTGGAGGACTACAGAAATTTTTACTGATGGATGCTGAGCAATTCTACCTAGTTCTATCTACCAGTACCTCTGGGTGGTGTTACAAGCATCCTTTCAACAAGATGTATTTCAGCTCTAGACACTTCTCTGTAAAGTCACTGTGACCTACATGTCTCCTGATACTCCCAAGGTGCAGGTGATTCACAGCAAGACTATAGGATAAGCAAGCTCTCATTCCAAAATGCCAGAGACCTTACAGCCAGTAATATTCCAAGTAAATCTCATCCAGGGCCAAGGTGTAGGCTGGCATGGGAGGCCATGCTCTCGAGACCATGACCGATCAGGTGAGACCCTACAGAAACACATGGGCTGAAAGAAACAGAGAGTTTCTCCTCCATTTCTGAGAGGGGAAATGAAATATTGCAAGATTATTCCTTTTACCACAGTCACTCTGAAAACCAGTGACAGACCCAAAAAGCAAATACAATTCATTCATTTACCACTAAAATAAATTACTACTGAAAGAAAGGTCTTACCTCTTGTAAGAATACCAAATAGCCTAAAAGAAAAGTTCAACAGAAATAAGTGATTTATTTAGTATTTCAATCCTTTTCTTCTGCCTCCATAGCATCCCAATCTTAAGCTACAATCAACCTGTAATGTTGGCAGGATTTTCATAAAATTTGTTTCCATATTGCTAGAATTGATTCCCCACCCCTCAACAAAACAAACTTCATGGGAATTTACCAATCTTTTGTTCAATTCCTAAGGAACCAGACCATAATCTTTTCTTTTAATGATTAGTGTGCTTCTCATTCCAGCTATATTGGCCTCTTTTATCCAAATCAAATGGTGGAGTATAAATTAAGTGTTTCAAACTTTTTAAAAAACCCTATTTCTATGAAGTATTTTGATATACCCAAACTGATATTATTTTTTTAAAGTCACTTTTTGTGCAAAATTTTGCAATTTTCATTCATTCCTTGATTTTTGAAAAAAAAAAGTCAAAATATTGCCATTTTTCTGGTAAATGCTACTCCAAATTTTGGCCAGCTGTTTAAACTAGATCAACTCTCAACTCTATTTTAAATGCACAATAGGTAAGTGGCACTCAGAAGCTGAAGTGCACTTTTAAGGAAAACTCTTCAATATGTTTCTTGCATCATCATTCTGATGGAAGGTGTAATGATGAGTTTATGAAACCAATACAGAAAAACTGGTAGGGTTTTTTTTTGGGGGGGGGTTGTTTGTTTTCGGGATTTTTTTGTTTGGGTTGGAGGTTTTTTTCTTTTTAAAAAAACCCTACATTTTTTCAGTATATTTTACAAGCTCTTGGGAAACACCTAAAAGCCTTTATGTGCATTTTAATATGACTACCAAAAATTATATGTGGTTGTTTTCTCTATTTTCCACAGAATCTTCAGAAATCCCCTTCCTATCAAGCGGGTTGTTTTATCTTACATTAAAGGCAGAAAAAATCAAAACACAAAACAGAGAAGGTTGCCCATTTATTGAACTACGGTGCATCAGAGATTTGCAGAATAGTTAACAGAGGCCAAAAGGATTAGCAAGAACTGCAAGCTCCTTTCAGGAAGATTGTTTTTAAAATGCTTTATTCATTACTCGGAAAAAGAAGTTTCTGAAGTGTCTTGCAAATTATTTTCTGCAGCAGGATTTGAGTATTTTTTTAAAACCAGACATTCATACAGTGTGCTTTCATTCAGCTAAACTTTGCATCTCGGTTCTAAAACATTTCTTGCTAAAGAAGAATCTGGGAGAAACTGCCACAAATTAAATATAATTAAAATCTACTAGGCCTGATCACAATTTACACTGTGGGCATTCATAGAATCATATTGCTTTAGCAGTATACAGGGGATCTGCCAGCAGAGGCAATGTGCATTAGCACTTGTTTCAGCTGTTATAAATGTGAATTTTCTATCCAGATTTTTAGAAATTTTGAAGTCATGCTGAGTGTTAGTACTAGTTACATTATATTCACAACATGTTGCTGTGTCAGTGTGTTAGGTCAATGCATCTTCACTGTTATTTAGCTACTGCACCATTGAAATGAAAAGGATTTAGACAGGTTGTAATTCTGGACAGAATTTGGTTCCCAGAAGGAAAAGAGTAGTCAATTGAAACTGTATCCTGACCATTTAAATGGTGTTCATCTCTGAAAACTCTGCTTAAGACAGTGAGAGCTTTGACTGAGGATCCCATTATGTGTGAAGGAAAATGTGTGATGCTCAGATTCTCTGCTACGCTTCCTCAGATATTAAATGCTCCCCACATTTAAATCCCTTTTCTGTTTTTCTGTATAGTGCCCTTTGGCTGAGGCCCTTGTCGTACATTTTTGTTTTACCTTTGGGTGTTGTCATGCCATGCTGTGCAAGCAAATACCCACATACACTGACAGAAACACTCCCATTACACTTAGACCTTAACTGAATGCAGTGAGATTTCACCAGGAGGAAAAACTGTCCAAGCATGCGATCAGAAACAGCCCTCTGGGGCTCTGACAGGTTTCTCCTGATCCCTGTGCTACAGAGGAACATGCCCAGCAAGGAAGGCTGAGGAAGGCATCGTGGATGGGGCTGGGACCATTTCTCATACTGCCTTCAGAGCACTAGTCAGACGCCAAGAAAGTGCAGTTCTTATTCCCCATCCCCATATCTCTAATCATCATTCACCAGTTCCACTTCAGCTTCCGCAGCCACGGGGTACTTTGTTTTAAAGACCTTGGCCATTATACAGGTTTTAATATGTGGCTCGGAGCAGGGAGGATCCATAGGTCCTGCTAAATCTGTCCCACCTTCACAAATCCCTTGCCCCAAGTACTTAAAGACCCTTTACTCCCTCTTGACTCTCTCAGACACCTTGGAGCTATTCCTGTTACACACAGATATGCACTCCAAAACCAGTGTATGAAAGTGAAATAAAATTTCACATTGACAAGAACAGCATCTGCAAAGTGACCTGACATGTAAATTATAAGGAGGCTGTAGAGATATCTCTCTTATTCTCTACTTCCTTTCTCTGATTTGTGCATTATGCTTTAACTCTATTTAAAGCTTCAGAAAGGTCTTTGTGAACCCCAGAAATTGGCTTGTGCTGTATTAGTTTTCCATAGTAAGGCCACAGGATACCCAGGATCCTTCAAATACCTTTAAGACATTTATGGAAGGCTGCTAAGAAAAGCAGATTTAAGAGGGAAGAAATTTACTTTGCAGATATCCATGTATGTATTAAACAGTTATTAAATTGTCCATAGATTAAAGCAAAGCTGATGTTTTCCAGTTTGGTCACTATTGATATTACTTATGATTTGGGAGATAAAGGATGTTCAAGAGATGACTCAGGACACAGGAGTTTAATTCTAGTCTCATCTGTGAGGAAACCTAGTGCCTTAGTTTACCATTCAAAAAAAGAAAATTGTACATCTCTTCCCCAAAATTATGTTTGGAAGTGAATTTCATTGATGTTGTGAAACGCTTTTAATGAAAATCCTGAAATATAAACATATCTCCAAGTTATGGTCAAAAGTAAAAAAAAAGAAAAAGAAAAAATTATTAGGAAAAAATTACTCTACTTGGAAACGATTGGTGATTTCAATTTTTATATGACCTATATATTTAAGACAGAGGAATCTTCTATTGAAACAGAAATGTATCAGGTGAAATTTTAATCAAGCTGTCAGGCTTCATTCTAATTCTCAGGCAGTCTACATGGAGGAGAGAAAGGGAGAGGAAACATTAAAACTGATTCTCATAAAGAGATGGAGAGACAGAGAGCAACAAGCTGTGCTGATATATTAATTATCTATTTATAATATGTAATCTTTTCAACTTCTGTCATGTTAAAATCAACAAAGAATTTAGCTGAAGACAGCCATAAAATGAACTGATTACAGCTTGCGTACAACAGCGATGAAAGAGCAAATACACACAGCTATGCAAATGTGAAATATAACATGACAGAAAGCACAGCCACGGTGATAACAGCAGGTAATTGCTGGGCTCTGTAGCTCTCCCGCCAAACCGACTCTGTGATATTTCCTTTGTTCTGTAACTGGCACATTTTTGGCACATGGGAGGGAGGGGGAGGAAGCAAGCTGAGGCTGAACTCCTTGTGGAAGCTGCTGTAAATGTGCAGAGCGCCAGAGCAATGGGAGGGCAGCCTTACACAGAGCTGAGCCTTCAAGGAAACACCGTGTCCAGAAACTGGGAGGAATCATGTGCAGTGACCACACACAGCCAAAGGTTAAAGGCTCACATTTGCTCTTTTCATTCCACCACAAACTCCTTGGAAAGGCAATATGTTGAGAGCCTGATCCAGCCCACTGGAGTTAATGGCAAGTTCCCATACACCCATGAAATGGCTCGAGGTCAGGACTGAGTCTGAAAGCCCAATGGGTAGAAAATAAAACAGAGCAATCCATGTATATATTTGCATTCATAGCAACTAAATGGTGCTTCTTATGGAACTACAAGTAAGTTGAGCTGTGAGTGAAGAGTCAGCTTTTGTGGAGTTGGCATGTTATATCTGTCAGCTGTACTGTTAATCACAGTCATGTCATGATGAGCACAGCATGAACAACATTTCTAGCTGCCTTCCTCCTCTTCAGTTGATATAGGCCAGCATTAAAAATAGCCATTGACTCTTAACAGTTCTCTAGTTCTTATTCCTATTATTCTGGGTTCCATTTTTGTAAGCATTTGGGTAGGTAAGTGCTGTCTTGTGTTTAGGGAACCAGACGGTCATAAAGCCAGGCTGCATCTAATATACCCTACTCAGAAGAAGGCTATACTAACATGGACTCAGAACCAACCTCAGGCAGTAACAGATTTTCTGTACTAGAATTGAGTGAGGCAGACTGGGTGAACTGAGCTCATCTACTTCAAAATCCATCTGTCCAAACTCCACATGAACCCTACTCCCATTTTCGTAATTGATTTCAGCAGTTGCACATCAGTGGTTTCATTAAAGTCCATGGTACACCTAAGGTGGTTTTGAAAGTCAATTTGGAAAACAAAGTGCCTGAATCCACAGGTCAAGCTTCAAAACTGTTACTTCCTCTCTGTTTTTTGAGTTCTGTTAAGCACTACAACTACACTTGTAACAGGATGTGCTATTATTTCATTCAACAGGAATTAGAAACCTGTCTTCCTGTGCAAGACTGAGCTCTTGTTATTTCCTTCCTTCACCATCCCCTCTTACCTGCTTCATGCCTGGACTGCTGCATCCAGCTCTGGGGTCACCAGGGCAAGAAAGACATGAAGCTGTTGCAGAAAGTCCAGCAGAGGGCCATGAAGATGACCAGAGGGCTGGAGCACCCCTCCTGTGAGGACAGGATGAGAGATTTGGGCTTGTTCAGTCTGGAGAAGATAAGGGGAGACCTTATAACAACATTCCAGTACCTAACGGGGACCTACAGAAATGTTGGAGAGGGACTGTTTACAAGGGCATGGAGTGACAGGACAAGGGGTAATGCCCTTGGTCTGAAGGAGGGCAGATTTATATTAGACATTAGTAAGAAATTCTTCACCATGAGGGTGGTGAGACCCTGGCACAGGTTGCTGAAAGAAACTGTGGCTGCCCCCTCCCTGGCAGTATTCAAGGCCAGGTCGGATGGGGCTGTGGGAAACCTGGGCTAATGAAAGGTGTCCCAGCCCATGGCAGAGGGTTGGAACTAGATGAGCTTTGAGGTCCCTTTCAGCCCAAACCATTCTGTGATTCTGTGCTTCTATGGTTCTCTGAAATACTGTTTGGATACCACAACACAGTCCAACCCTAACTTAGCCCTGTTTAATTAAAATTTGTTACCGCGACAGTAACCTCATTGTGTAGAGCTAGACCTACCATAAATTAGCAGTGATTTACCACTTTGATAAACAAATATTAAATGCATGTCAAGGCCTCTTCCTATCAAGCATAAAGTAATTCCTGGAATAAAAACGTAAAAAACTTCTAATTATAAAATTCATTAGAATCTATATAGAATAAAATGCTTTGCGTTTCTAATGTTAAAATGATAAAAGCACCCAATGAACCAATACCAAACAACAGAATGCAATCTCTGAAAGAGCTGAGATTTGAAAAAGTACAGTTTATTTACAAAACAAATACTGCACTTAATAGAAGGAGGATCAGGTTGCAAACCACAAGCTCATGACTGTGTCCCTAATTCCTCAAAGTTGACAGTTTTCAGTGCTTGAGTCTTGATTTATTTATAGTGAGGTCTCTATTATACAGTCTACACATAAGTTCGTTCCTTACTTTGCTCAGTATTCACATTTTGGTGTATATTTTTACGATTTCAGAATTAGTTCATGAACTGCTTGTCTTTTGCCTCTTCACTCTTCTGGAGGCTCCAGTGTAGCCAGGCACTCACACTGATGCTAAGCTTTTAGAGTATCATCTGTCCCACTGCAGCCGATGGTCAGAGCTGAAGTTCATCCAACAATTATTCACAGTTTTAACTGTGTAACTGAAAGAAGCTGGTTAACTTCAGCGGAACCTTCTCTAGCACAAAGTTGAGCATATACCCATCCTTTGGAGGATGGGAAATTTTAGAGGTTTGTTCCATATGGGTTGTTCTTTCAGGGGAAGAATGGTACCCTTGCAGATTTAGGGAATAAAATTTCCAAACTGAAAGGGTAAATTTTTCACTTTATGATATTCAGAAATCTCTCAGATTTTTTTTGAAAAGTAGTATTGAGACAAAAAGTTCTGTAGGACAAGGGTAGAGGTTCAGTTTCTTTCAGGCCATCCTGAATAAAAAGCAGGAGTTATGTGGGTCTGCTGCTATGCTTTGCACCCCATCTGCCAAAGTCCATGTTAAGACTATGCTTGATCTTTAACTTTGTCAGACACTGTCATCCTGACATCAAGCATTTCCAAAAAGGCAAAACCTAGGCTGTCTTTGATTTCAGTAGGAGAGATATTCTTAAGATTACATTACAAGGGAAGAACATAGCCTTTGGCAGAGAATCAGATCTGTAACTTAAATAGTTGGTATTTCCCAGAAACATAAGGCACAGAATTTGAAGTCTGTTAGAGAAGGGATTTGAGCTGAGGTCTTGCAAGTCCCAGGTAGATGCGGTAATCTCTGCACAACAGACAAGTGATGGATGGTGCAGGGTCTGGTTTTAGGTGATCCTTCATGTCAAACTGTATTTCTGGATCTGTACACTTCACCTCATATATTTTTGAGTTTGGTTTTGGTTTGGTTTTGTTTTTTTGTGAATAAACACTCTTTGGGGAAAAAAAATTGTCATAATGTTCCCAACAAATTTTCATGACATCTATGAGTTCTCGATCTTATGAATTCAGATAGTTATCTTTTTGCAAATGTTGAAAGCACCTCAATGTATTGCCTGGATTTGGTTGTATGTAAATATGTGTGTGGCAACTTAATTATTTCTTTAGTTTCTTTTTTTCTAAATAAAATCTAACATCCATGTTTCTGAAACTGAAAAGGCAGCCCAAGAAATTGCATGTTGCCTTGCCATAGCCAGACAGAAGAAAACAATTCCTAGTTTCCTCTATTTCAGGAAAAAAAAATCTCTTCCCTCAAGACATTATTTCTTTTCCACCCAAAACCTCTGCTTTCCCAGCATTTCTGCTCTTGACAGATTGAAATAGGCCTCTTACTGCTGACAGGGCATCTGCTAGAGGGTTACACTTGGGGTCCAGAACTCAGCTGTTCTGCAATGAAAGATTATTACATCAACCCAGTGGACAACCTGTAATTGCCTAGATTCATTTTGGCTGGAAATTTTTATGTCACAATGCTGTCTTCCTATCAGTCTAATATAAACAAGCTTTGGTTACACAAACATCAAATTAAGCTAATGTGAAAGAAACTAATCAATATCTTTCTGCTTACCTCACTTTGGTTCAAACTCTATTCTCCTAAATCTTTTTGGACAGCACAAGTCACTAGCCAGTACCTGTCAACAGCAGCCCTTTACCAAACTTGGCTGATCTGACCATTCAATTTTAAAGCAGTCTTCTGCAGGTTAAGCTCCCACCATGCAGGGAGGGACTGGTATGACATGAGAATTAATCTTCCATTAATAGGTGTCTACTGATGGCCCTGCTCGCAGAAAGGAGACTGGAATAGTGCACACATCAGTGTGGCTGTACAGGGGCCTAAATTTTGCGGGGCAAGGACTCTTTAAGTTCAGCGACTTTCAAATTCACATACCCTCCTGCATGCTTCACATGCTGGTCTTTAGCTTTCTTCCTTAAGGGATGATTTTCCCATGCATAGCTTACAGATGCTTTTGCATTTCCAAACTCCTTCCATGTGCAGGCTTTTTAGTTTTTCTCAATATTGACATTTCCATGCTTTCAGGACTAGTAATACAAGATTTGCAATGTGGGATCAGATGAATTGCCAGTCTTATCAGGACCCTGTCTCCTAAAGGAATGAGGTGCACTGGGCAGAAACTCAATAATCTTCTCAGTGAAGGAGGTCTGGGTGTTTTGTTCTTTGGGGTGGAAAAGAGGGGAACAGTAATTACTAATCTCCTGCTGTTATTGACTGACAAACTTGATTCATGTGGATTATAGTGACTTTTATCTAAAGTAACATTTTGGGTTTATACAAACATACATATTATCTGATTTTTTTTTTCAATTTGACTTCTAACAAAATGAAGCACAGAGAAGGGGCAGATAGATGTGCCCTTGCACATCTGAAAGCCATTTAAACTAATCTAACTGATTTTGCTCTGTTAAAAAGACTCAGCTGTGAGGGCAAGCTCAAGAAAACAGAAAGCAGTAACATGGTGAGTTGCCAGTTACTGTGAAAGGGTTTGTATCATGGTGAATCAAGCAACTACTATGTGAACTCTCCACATTCAGCTACTTCATTCTGATGTGAGTATTCTAATCCCAAAGACTTTTCCTGGCATTTAGTTCTTGATTTTCAGATTTGTTTAAAAGTGACTTCTATATACAGAGTTTTTGCTTCTCATTTTGTTATAAAAAATGGAAAAAAGTATAGGTCTTTGAGAAATGAATAAACTTATTACCTTTAAGTGGAAAACAAGTAGGTTGTTGTAATAACTGCTTATAGGCAGCAGATTGCCTAAGTATGCAATGAGAAATGATATGAAAGATAACAAGATTGCTTGATTGCAAGTGACTTCAAAGGTGGCAGTTCATCAACCTACATGATAACAAAAATCATATCTTTGTAACTTCATTTTCAAGGATATTAAATCACCATGGGGAGGATAGAGGTTGCAAACTTACCATGAAATTTCACAATATTTTAAAGCATTTTTCCTAAATTAGGGAATCAGAATTTTACAGAGTTCCAGTAAATATGATTTCTAATTCTCTGAGAGAAAAAAAAATTAGGATTGTAGGTTGAAATCTAGAAAAACAGTGACTAAAACACTTCCTTAGAAAAGCAGACACATGTAGAAAAATAGAAGCATGTTGAAAAGTGCCTAAAATGTAGAATTTGAGTTCTGATTTTAAACTCAGATTCTAGGGGAAAAAAAATCTGCCCCAATAGTACAGTCTTCAGAAAGTGGATAGGGCACACCTTCTGCTTCATCTCCCCTCATATAGTTGTGTTGAGAAGGGGTGTATAGTCCCTTTTCCATACAGGCTAATGGCTAAAGAACTCATCCAGGAAATGGGACATTAATGTTTGAAACCCTCCCATCCTATCTTCTTCCCAGAAAGATGCTACTAGCATTAGCTTAGTCATGGGCAAGGGTATGGTTTCTCCAGTTCAAGCAGATCAGTGGGGAAAGTGTCAAGTCTGCAAGCTGTGGAAAAACAGAAGAGGCCAGCAAGAAATAGCCTTATTTTGTACTTTTACGTTTAGGAAAAAAACCCCCAACAGTCTGGTTCACGTTTCAGTTTCCCTTTCTCAGCTGAGCAACTTAACCATGAACAGATTCCTTCTTTGTTCTCAAAGCCAGAAAAGGCTTTCCAAGATAAAAGCAAACAATCAATGGGACTGGTGCCATGCTCCAAGGAGGATGATATGGAGTGGAATGAAGTCAGCCCATGCCTTATGGGGTCTGCTTAGGTAGGTCTTCCCCAGCTCCCCAGGCTCACCAAGTGCAAGTCTTGAGAGACTGTCAGAAATGCCCTGGCTTCAGCTGTGAGAGACTAAGATAACCCAGATCTGAATGTACCCCACAGGCACTGTTCCTCTTCATTTTGTTATTCCTTATACTTTTAAGTGTATATCACTAAGTAGTGAGTCTCCAGAGAGCTGTAGTTAGTCTTTTATTTTTTTGCTTTAAATCAAATTATCTCCTAACTGCTGTATTATGAAATCATGCATCACTGCAAAATAGAGAGCTGGTTTATGGGATACACATTTTTAAGAAAGAAAAATTATTAAGAAAGATCTGTAATCATTTCTGGTCTATGTAACTAATGATGGTGTCGTCCTTTCCCAAGGGCCCTTGTCACCTGTTCTAATTCGCTGACTCTGACACTTTGCATGCAACCACAAACAACTAAAATCAATGGGAAATGGAAATGTCCTGACAAGGCCAAATTGAGCCCACCTAGGCTGTCAATGATTTCTTTGTCCTTATTAATGCTGTGTGAATCTTCCTGGGTATACAGTGGTAAATCAAACAAAAGCAGGGTGATAGAGAGTGATACAACACCTAGTCTCAGAAGTGCCTTGGCATTAGACACCTGCAATACATCAAGGGAGGTAAAGACCTGAAAGTGGGATCAAAACCAACCAACACATTGACTGCAGAGCTGTCTTGCCAGACAGTTGTTGAGCATCGAAGACAAGGGTGTACTTTTAATTTTGCTTGGAAATAACCAAGCTCTCTCTTTGCACCCTACTCTAAATGCTCATTTGAAGCGACTTTAACTTTTTGTCACAGTCCTTTGATTTACTGACATGGAAGGAGGGTTTTTAATCAGGATGCACAACAGAGCCAGGTATCCACCACTTTTTACTTTATTCAGGTAGAGCTCAAGGTTTGTGATATAGAGTCATTTAGGAAGGTAGACATTAGGTCTTCTCTTTATTGTGCTATATGGCATCTCCATATTCAAATTTTGGAAAATTTAAAACTTACTAATTTGCCTTTCAGATTTTTCCTAATTAAAAATTAATATGTTTTAAAAATCAGCTCTTTTACACTTCTCTAATTAAATTTCCACAGGATATTTTTTGGTGGGAGAATTCAATTAGGTTTTAATTTTAGTAATCAAAAAAGCACTGGTGCTTTGAGTATTTGATTTTTAATTTAAAAATTTGACATGGCATTCCAATTAAAATGTTCAACAGTTGCATTGTAGCATAAAAAGTCTATTACATCTGGTAATCAGGAGAATCCAATGACCATAAAAAATGCAAACAGTATTTCAAGAACCCTCAGGTAATAACCGTATTTAGCAAACACTAAACACTTCAATTACAGCTGCCTATAGCAGCTCTGATCACTCAGAACCCATGGCAGCAAGTGGAAACAACTCTTTACCTATCTCACCTTTAGATAAGGTTATGCCTTGAAAATGTCATCTAAGCTCAGGTTCCAGAAATATAACCAAACCTGCCGGAGGCAGTATCAAGGAGGAAGTGTTGACCCTGCTTCCCCATTCTTGCAAGTTTCTTTCTCTTGCCTTCTAAGCTATCTCACATAGTATTTCTTTAGAAATAGTAGAGGCTGCAGCTTGAAAATTTGATGTATTACTGGATTCTTTCTCATCTTCGTTTGCTGCTTCCCTACAGATTTGAGTCAGCAAAGAAGTAAATATCTCAGAGAGGTCCCAAGTACCCTTTTTGGGAGAAGAAGATACACTACTTCCATTTCACAGCATTGAGCTTCTGACTCCTTCCCCACTCCTGAAAAAAGCTCTTCTCATTCTAATAAGAAAGAATGTTCAAAATTGAAATATTTGCATATTAAATTTTTAATGCTACTTAGAATTCAGCATCAAGAGGTACCCAGCATTTCACACAATTGAAAAGCAGAGGCTTGGATGTGCCAAATCCACAGAACAAAGAAGAAAAATTAACCATGTGTGGACAGGGCAAATTAGGAACACATAAACATTATATCGGTTTTCATTGGGTGGATTGTATTTATAAAACCAGGACCTTACCAGCGTCCAGCTCTAGCAGGGCTTGTGGTAATCATATGCAAAGCAACCCAAGGGCTATTTTGGTCCCTAAGGGCTTAGTCATTGTCATAATGGATCACTATTGGCTCCATCTAGTCTACTGACCTGCCTCTGACAATGACAAATGCCACTGAAAGAGTCCAATATTGTCATTGCTCCCAACAAATTGTATGACATTTCAGAAGAATTGTATCTGTCTGTCTTGGCTTTCATATGTCCTCTGTTGCTAAATAACATAATATTCTTGTGCTAGAGTTTTCCATTTTCCTTTAAATGTCAATTTCACCATGTACTGGTCGTCAATCACGTGATTATTACACATTATTTTTGGAGCTTCTTTGCTACACTTGACATCACGTAGTACAGACAGCAAAGAACAAGGTCAAGTGTACCTGCATATTAAATACGTGCTATGTTGCAGTGGGGAAAAAAACTGAGGTGAAGTATTTGTCAAGATAGTCCATTCTTTGTATAAAAAATGGAATTATGCACTGAGACATGACGACAGGTAAATTTGGAATTCAACCTTGTACCAGACCAGCATGATGTTTGAGTGATGCTTCCTGTGGGTGTGCATGGCTTTGCTAAAGATAGTGAAGAGGGACCTCAGGGAGGGAGTTAGGTTGTCTCATTGGTGGTTAATAGAGGAAATTCAAAAGATAAAAAATGAAATAGATTGGAATTATGATGAAAACAAGAGAAAAATGAGCATGGCACCCAGTGGGACATATTTGCAGTTCTCTGCCAAAGGGTGAGCACCCCAGAGGGAAGCTTGGGGAAACTGGAGTGAAGCAATGCTAGCAAGAAGGGAAATCTTACTTTTATCAGATCTAAAAACCGTTTGAAATTAAGAGTGGGAAAGGGCTTCATGAAAGTCAACAGGCCCAAGGACCACTAAGATATACAACAAGAAAGACAGCAAAACAGTCTGAATGGAATTTTATTTAAAATAAATATGAAATTAAACTAAACAGTCCCTGATGAAGTAGTCAGTTAAGGACAAGCAGGCTCAGAGTTTGCCTGAGAGGGCTCTAAGATTGAGATAGCTTCTCTGGAGTCAGAATAATTACACCAAGTAGAATCATTTATAGGGAATGAGAGTCTTTGCCCCTTTGCAGTGCACCATGCTGATGCTCAGTAGAGATGGCAAAACAATGTAAACATGCTGCAAAGCCAGTGTGTGGTGAGAGCACACAAGTTCCTGGTCTTAGCTGAGGTATCTACAGCCCAGATAACACAGAGCAGGCACTTCAGTACTTGTGGTATTATCCATAACACCAGGTCACCTGCAAGTACACCAAGGTATAGATCCACTAGAGATGCAAACAGAGAAATGTGGAGGGAATGAGAGCTGAAAGAAAATGTTTGAGTTCAAAACCTGCCTTTAAATAGCTTATGTAGGGTTGCTAGAACGATGTGCACCTCAGCGTCACCACACCACTTGAACAGACATTTTGTGCACTAGTGTCTTTTTCTGCTTGTTATGATGACATGTCTAATGGCAACCATTGTGAAAGGTGAAAGGCTAAAGTTGTCCCAGACCCTGGTCTCAGTATCTGAGAGAGCTAGATTAAAATTAGCAGTCTGTAGTGTGCTGGAGGAGCAGCTCCATTTCTCTATGTTTACACTCTCTGTAGAAGACATTAAAAATAAGTAACTGGTCTTTTAAGGAATGAATATAAAAAGAGATAAACTTAAAAGTCTAACTCAAAATTTAATAACAAACAAGAAAAAAGCCACCAAGAAGATTAAACAAAAGTTGAAAACAGGCTTAAAAACAAAGGAGCAAGCAAAGCAAGCATTTACAAACCAAATGAAGAGGGGAATAGATAAGATAAACTCTGAATATTAATGAGCAATCAGAAGAAAAAGCTAAAACAGACCTATTTCACCACAGGCAAAATAATGTACCATCTTTCAATCTCCCCAGTTAAATTACAGAATAAAAAGGACCCTTAATAAAATATCAGCGTGTAAATCTCTCTCCAAACCACCCACATGCTGACTGCTGCAGGAGACAAATAGGCACAATAGCAAGTAGAAGGCAAAACGCCACTGCCACAAATCCAGTCAGCTTCATTTTCTTCATGGGCACTAAGGAACATGGCTTAATATGCACAAACCAGCAAAATTAGAGCAGCTGAGCTGACCAGCAGGCCAGTTCCAAAGAGTGAGAATACATTGTGCGCCTGCTCAACTCTGTATGGGGGCATAGGGAAGCTGCTAGATAGCCTTGCCAAAGTGTTCTCCTATTTCCAGCCAGGAAGCTCTAAGCTTTCTGATGGCACTGAAAGATGGTTGTTGCATTCATGGGCCAGCCTAAGAAGTCACACTTTCCTGAATATATGTGGCAGGGAGTCTCTAAGAGAGACTGTGACTTTGGGAGGGTTAAAAAATAATTAATTTTTGCCCCTTTCATTATTTTATTTGGCTTGGAATACATTATTTAAGGGTGTCCTGGGGGCAGCAGGGCTCCTGAGAGTTACTCCTATTTGAAACAATGGTGTCTCATTTGCTGTGGGGCTGGAGCAAACCTTCAGCTTCACATCTAAACTGCTCATGAGGCATTCTGCAGTTCTGCTTGTTATATCCTCGGGGCATCGTATACACTAGTAAGTCAGAGCAAGAGAAAAACCTTCTTGGAAATCCTTTGATGTCTTGTGCTGAGACTCCATGTACAATCTGATATGTTAATCATGGCATTAGCCTTTATAAAGAAAGGAGGCACAAACCTAAATCTTTTCTACTATAATGAACGTTTAGTTCTCTGGAAGTGACTGCACAATCCGGGCTTCTTTCCTGGATCATTCAGTCATATTAGTGCCACTCTGCTGTAGTTTTTCCAACTGGGCACTCTACTTCTCACTATGGGAAAGCAAGTCTCTCATTCTGCTGGTGACAGAACAGCACTCTGGAAACAGACTGTTGTCAGAGACTGCTGGCATCTCCTGTCCAACGATCCTACAGGTGCAAAAAACCAGCCTTTCTCATTACTGTTGCCTTGCAACCTAACGGGGACCAGTGCAAAGCTTTGAAGTTCAGTCTTCCTCTCCTGAGCACAAGTTATGCAGCCTGAACTAAATGACAGATGACACCAGTTCTGCATTATTTTGTTGTTGTTTTCCAAAGATAATTCTCATGAAAGGTCACAGGTGAACAGCTAGGAAAAATACTGGCTAGATCTGTAGTGGAATTTCCTCAGCATCTGAAAGCTGAGGGCTGGCCTTGGTCAGCTCTGATGTCCCCTCAGTTCTGCACAGCCATGACATTTGCCAGTGGTGCAAGGGTATCTCTGTACTCCCACCAAGAGCTTTAGTATTTTTTTCTCAGGGATTCTTTTAGATTCAGAGATAGGATAATGAGAACTCATGCCGACAATGTCCAGTTCCTGGAAGTTCACACGCTCACACAAGTTCTCCTTAAATATTGAGGAGCATCCTATATTACATTCCTTTAGAATGAGCAATGCAAGATAAGTAATACAGAAAATAATCCTGCAGAGTATAAGGAGGATAAGGGAGCAATCACCATACATTGCATAGTGGAAAATAAATACTTTCATTCTTTTTATCATCCTGAAATTATCTTGTGAGGACTCCAGCTCCAACAAAAGACAGCCTTCTTGCTCAAGGGAATTTCAAATTAGTAAAGTCAGTTAAACTCTAAGAGCTGTTTCTCCTGGGAATAAACATTTGTTTTGTTTATCTCTAGCCAACAGCTAATAGTACAATAATGATCCAATCCCCAGATCCTTTTGGCTGGAAACTGATACCTTAATCTCTGCAGTGCAAGTCTTATCAGTCTTTGCTCCTATGCAGTTTGAACGTTTCCTTTATACCCTGATGCGCCCTGCAATGAAAGACTGTCGAAGATTCTCCTTATCTTTACCATGAATTACCTTTCCCTGACCCCATTTACTCCTTTCTCACAAATATCTCCTTTGAACTATTTTCTTCTGGCCCCTGTTACTGCAGATGAGTGTTATTGTCTTAATTTTGCTTATCTTTCATTGTTGTTCACTATCCCATAGAATGACACTATGTTTGATTCAGTGACCAAGACAAGTCCTGCTGTTTCCCCGCCTTTACCCAGTGGCAATTAACAGAGGTGTAAAGCAAGAACAAAGGGGACATTTCTTTTGAATCTCAAACCACATCGAACTTTTCCATGCTATCAATTAGATACAGTAGTACCTCAATGGAAGAGAAAATTAATATTCCCACAGGAGGTCTTGTGGCATTCCTACATGGTACCGTTTATTTAGATTAATAGTCTTGTGTAGGGACCAGGTCTAGCTATGTTTAGGGAACCTTTGGCAGAACTGCATCAAAGCTGAGCTATTTGTCAAGGATTATTCCCCACGTTTATCAAAGCACAGAAAAAACAGTAAAAGCTCAGGCACAACACAAGGAAAGGCACTATTAAAAATGAATGCACTTACCAGAAAACATCCTCTACTCTTCCCTCTACTCACACAGACCTAACCGTTACCTTATCCTGCACATCTGACTCAGGTTTAATACTACCCTTCTCTTACAGAGACCACCCATCTCTCCTCTGTCCTCCTTCTGCACCCTCAGATGTTGCAGCTGTTTGATCTCGTAACTTGATGCATAAGGGAGAAATAACATAGGATAACATAATGACTTAAATTTGCCTTCCTCAGGATACCTCACCAGTTTGTTTTACAGGCACCCCACTAATCTTATCCTCTATTTATAGCTGACTTTGTCAGATAAGCAAAAGTTAAATGATTTTTACCTTACCTCATCCAAGTTACTGCTTGATTTGAGTGCAACACAGATTTTTGTATGCATGGTCATTCAGAGTAGCTCTGTAGCTGTAGTGCACAGCAAATATCATTGCAAATATCACCAGCATTTTGTTCTCTATTTAAACTTTATTTGCTTGTTAGGAGATTTAGATTTTTCCTGGTACCTAGATCTGTTATAATATTACAGACGGAGAGGAGATGCGGCCATATTTTCCCCTCAGCATGCCATCCTCCCATTTATGTCATATGCCTTCCTCTAAAATCTGAAGTTCATCGGAGCCAAATTTTTTCTAAAATAAAACAGAATGAGAAGAGGCCTCTAATGGAAGCATAAAGCTTCACAGAGACCATGCATGAATCACACCCCAGACAGTGACACAGTCCAGGAATGCAGATAACTGCATGATAAAAGATTGTGATGCATTCCTCCTTGGTTTGCCTCAAAAGGAAATGTACTCAGAAAGAATCAAGAGCACAGAGGTTGCCAACCTGAATGTAAAAATTATTCCAGATTTTCTTAAAATGCAGAAGAAAGCTCAGATACCTGACCAGGTAAATGCTGTCTCCAGCTGCATGTTTACCATTTTTATGGTGGTCAGGACTTTAGGACCAATTTTTTTCTCTTGTTGGAGGAGAAAGAACTTGCAAGTGAGGAAGATGATAATTCTTTTCTTTTTCTGCCATGGAAAAATAACGTACCACACTCTCTAGTATAATTGCTTGCACATCAGTTCGCTTGAAGAGAAGCATCTCTGTTGGAGCACATGGAGTTTACCAGTGCTGTTCAGCATTTTAGAATTATTTTCTTCTGCCTTGTGGAGAAAAAACAAACCGAACCACATTAAACTGTGGCCCAACTAATTTGGCCCAAAGTTTGCCTCCAAACAATCCTTTGCAGAATGCAGGAAAAGCTGGAATAGTTGAAGAATTTTAACATTCCCCACTTGTCCTCCTTGTTGCTTTCATCATTTACAGCCGAGTTATTGCTGATTTGAGTCCAAGAGCCTGGCAAAGCACCCTGACTAGAAACCAAGACTGAGTAAAAGTGAACCTGACTCTTATTCCTTCAGGCTGGCCTGTGAGAATTGCAAAGTATATAGAGCTACCCAGTTAATGGAAACTAAATCAGTTGTTTAGAATCCTTTCTGTTCTAGTAACTGCAAGTATTACTCCTTAGTGTCATAGAAGAGGGCTTTCTTTATAATTGTGCTACCTCTTTGCAGAGAAGAGATTTGACTAACTCAGAAGTGTTCCTGCATGTTTTCTTTGCTACACTCCATGGCTTGCTGTCATTCGCATCTGTTGCAACTGGTTTAAACTGGTGTAAAATGCCACCATTTGCAATTTAGAAAAGGGAGCAATCCCAACTCACACGCTGGAGAGGGGGGTCTAATGAAGACTTGCGTTTGTATTTTTGCCAGCTCAGGATGCTTGCTCTTGGTGGGCTTGCTCAAGCCTGTAATGGGATTAAGCTGCTATTGACACTGCACACAACAGTGAGCCTGTGGGTATCTGCGCTGGCTCTAAATGAGATGCCCGAGGAATCTGGATCAGGCTGAGAGGAAGGGGCAAGTAGCCTCTGATGGATGACCACCAGCTTGATGCAGCTGCTCCTGTGACTTATGCACAGCTGTGACCAGCGGTGTGGGTCTGCATGGGGACCCTGCTCCCTGCAGAGACTTGTCCTCTACACGGATCTGTCTGGGAGAGAACAGCTTAGATAGGGCTGGCCTGGAGTCAGACAGTGGGTCAGTGCAAAAGCCAAATGGCAGATATCCTGCCTAATGCCTTATCCACATGCCTTTCCTCCCGTGGACCATGTACAGCTCCACTATTGAAGACACTTTTGTTGAAATGCTTTGTGCCATTCAAACAAGAACAGCTTGATACGTGTTTGGTGGGGGTGTGGGCAGAGAGAGACTCAGAAGGTAAACAGTGGGTGGCGGAGGAAATGGAAAAACAAGGCAATGTCAGGTGTATTTGAGGATGTAAACATGACACCAGGCCCAGGGGTTTGCTGGGCAGGGTGTGAGGTGTGGTGGATCCCGGACAGGTCACAGGAGTCACACTGCTTTGCCTGAAATGCTTGTCTGTGGCTCAGCGGCACTTGTTGAGACAGTGTGGCTTTGGTCAGGAGAATGCTGCACTTGCAGAGGAACAGGGAAACACAGGTTGGACCCTGTGCTGCTGCCTGTCCATGGAGTATTGTACCGCTCTAACAGTTGTATGTCTTCTCATGTCTTGGTGACTGGTCTACCTATGTATTGCAAAATATGCTGCACATAGCAAAATAAAGAGTCAGAGGGAACAGTTCCCCTTCAAGCACTGCTGGGCAAGGCCTGGATGAAGCTTTATGTTAGTGAAAGTCAGTGTAGGAGCATGGAAGTGGAGGGGTTAAAGTTATGAATTCAAGCCTTGCCTTGGATTAGTACAGAGATTCTCAGTGAACCCAGCCATACAAATGCCCCTGAACATTCAGCCGGGGGAAGCAGAGGTCTCCAAATGTCCTCTGTGACTTAATTATAGACATTGATGTGCCTGAGCCACAATAGTTCAATGGGCTATCTTGCCTCAGTGTCTAGGGGCTCCATAAGGACTCCACACAGCAGTTCAGGGAGTCAAGAAGCAGCCAAGAAGCCAATTTCTTTGCTGATAGACCAGAACAAGGTCCCAGCATGGAGCAAGGAGATGAAGTGCAGAGGAATCCCTTTGTGAGTGAATTAAGGATACTCTTTCCTAAAGCAGGATGGGTTTTCCCCTGATCTCATCAGAGCTTGCATCTGCACTGCACAAAGGATGGCAGAAGGTTCTCTACAGGCAGGAGCTGCCCTGTTTCTGTGGTGTGCCTGATTGCAGAATATAACCCACCTGAGAGATGTTTTATCAGCAAGGTTTTACATTCATTGCTTTGGCATACAGGAAACTATGCCTCTGACTCCTTGGACAAGGGGGACACAGAGGGTCAGATGGTAACTAAAGTGTCTGGACCACATTCCTGCCATTTCTGAGACAAAGCAGCTGCTCTGACTGTCCTGCCATGACATTGGCTGTATCTTGCAATTCTACCCCAACTACATGTTTCTATTCCCGGCAAATGTCATAATTTTTTTCCTGTCAAAACTTATAAACAAAAGTTATCTATCCATCACTCCACTCCCCATCACTCCACAGCCCCCACTAACTCAGTCAAGCAATTGGGTTGTAAATTAAAGATTTCTGCAAGCTTCCAACAATGCCTCTGTTGGATCAATGTCCTGTGGGAGAAGAATGTCAATAGTTAGCATTAAGGTTAGATTTGTAAATGCGGTTTCAAAGCTGGTTGAAAAATGGCCTGTTGCAGGAATTCCTACATCTTTCCCCCATAACTTGCCCTCCAACCTCAGACTTTAATACAAGCACTGTTTCACTCTAGGAATGGTGTCCTATTGCCTTTTATTCCTGCTTTCTTGTTCAGGTATGGCTTTCTCTATACTTCGTATGCCACATTATAATCCCTCCCCTCTAGGAGAAAGGTGGCAATAAAGTTGGACAGAAGCAGATGTAATTTGGATGGTAACTCCAGCCTGAGGTGGCTATTTGATTTGGAATTTTTCTTCCATTGAGATGCTTTCCTTTTGGACCACGTGTGTTTTGATATACACAATTCTTTTCTCTTGTGGAAGAAATATGATGCATTATGGGGTGCACATCCTAATTAAAAAATATGGCTCAGAGACACACACTGAATCACCGATAAACTTAATGGTAATAAGACAGTAATAATTTTGAAGCAGCCAAATTATTCTGGGCTTTGGATACCTAGCTTGCCCAGAATACTACAAAAATTTTCATGGCAAATGGGAAAAAAAAAATCATATTATTGCAAGGAACTGTAAGCCTAATTTCTGTCAGAGAAGAGTTTTAGCCAAAGGAAAAGAAAATAAAAGAAAAATTCTGACAATCCTAATGGTCTCTTTAGATGTCAAAACGAGAAATATCTAACTTTTACATGGGTGAACTGGGAGCATTCTGTGAAGACACTGTATTAAAATGATAATGTTAGCGATACAATGAAACTGTTGCCTGCTTCAAAACAGAATCTGGCATGTGCAGTGGATAAAAGGGATTATACACTACAGTTATAAATACAGCCTATATCACAGGCATTTGCCCATAACAGAGGAATGAATTGATACATTGAAACATAGCAATACAGGTTTGAAATTAAATCAGCTTATCCCTCCTGATGGAGTAAGCGAAAAAGTGTACTTTCTTTATAGAAAGGAAAATGAATCAGCATTAGTCACAGAGCATCTTCTATTTCTGCTCTGGGAATGGTGCCAGATCAGATTGGGGCACTCTCGTGTATTTGCTCGTTCTTTTACAACCCGGCACTGGGAGCCTGCCCAGCAGCAGGGTGCTGATGGTGTGTCACACACGCTGTATTGAGCACAGTGTAATGGCTATGGATTCCATCAGCGGAGAGTGAAAGGCAGGGTGAAAGTAAATAGAGTCAGAGCACAGAACAGCAAATCTTTCTAAAAGTTAGTACAGGATTTTTTTAACAATTAAAAGTCAGACAAGACTGGATTTTTTTTTTTTTAATAACAATGAAAAATTTGGATTAAAATAATCTAGGAATTTAACTCTTAGTGGAAATGATCTTTCTTAATGTCTCTTTGTAGCACCTATATCTGGAGATTTCAAGTATTAGGCTGACAGACAAGAACGTCTGAGCTAAATTTATTAGGCTCAGGCTGTAAACAGAAGTGAGACAGACTAATCTATTTCCATTTCCCAAACAGTGATACACCAAACCGTGGTCAGCTGGCAGAGTGAATGGAAAGTAATGGAAATGGAAAGCAGGTTTGAGCTGTAATTGAATAACTCATTATCTATATCACTGGAAAATAAACTCAGTGTTCAGGGGCAGTTTTGTTTTTTTTTAATAGATGTTTAAATGTGACAACATCCATGAAAGATCAAAACTACCATTGTGTTCAATCCCAGGTGCAGTTCAGCACTCGGAACTCTGTAAAACACAGATGTGTTTCACTGAAGCAAAGTCAATGCAACTTAAGTGCTTTGCTGAACTGGAGCCATAACTGGACCAGAGTCAAAGACCTATCAACCTCACATCCTGGAGCACTTCCACAGTTCATAGAAATCCAGTTTCCCTGCTGTAACATTACCTGTCCTGGCAGAGAGGTGTGCGAGTCCTGCAGGGACCTCGAATAAAGGTGTTTCCAGAAAGGATCTGTTTCCTCATTTGTGCTGATTGTGCATGAAGTAGATGTTACACTGTTGGCATGCTCTTGGTTCTTTGTGATCTTCATAGATTCCAAATAAATTGTTTGTTTTATGGAGTTTGTAGCATATGGTACTGAAGAATCACTCTGTTATGAGGAACTCACAGGTGACAAAAAATTAATAGCAAATGTTTTTAACTTCTTTATTGCTATAAATGTGTAGACACTCTCTGATACCAGGTCCTAGGTGTCATATGAGTATGCATTTCACTGCAAGGATGACAGTGGGGGAAAGAGCTGTCAGGCCTGGCATAAAATGTGAGATAAAGGACTGGTTGAGAGTGGTCACTTGAGAGGTCATTTCTATTCTTTTTCCATGTAGAAAGGACTGCATTACTTTAAGTATAAAAATCGAAATTGAATAAATCATATAAGCATCTGAGTATCCATTTACAGATTATTTTTTCATATTGCATTACAAATAGAAGACACCAACTACAAAGTTCACATCCAGTTGCACAGTAGTTTGTAAGATGATTTTAGTTTATCTCACTGTAGAAGTATAGTTAAACTAGGACATGAAATCTGAAAAGTCATGCAAGTTGAAAGCTTCCTTTAATTCATGGTGCAGGTGCTGGATGGATAATAATCTTGTTAAAAGATAGTGAAAAATGTTACTGAGGATATATCACTTGTAATTGGCTATTTTTAAAAAGATATCAATGTGCATGAGCATTTAGTATTTACTTAGTGTCAAAAATTAAGCATGTTAGTATCAAAGTGTTCCCTGCCCCCAAATGATTGCAGTTTAACAGACACACACAGGGGAGGCATCGTATGCTGGACAAATCCAGCAATAGGTTTGACTTTTGGATTAATCTTCCTGATGTGAGTCTTGCAGTGCTGCCCAAGAACATCATGAAGGACAGATGACGGTGATTGTCTTTATAATGTCAGATGCCTCATAAATTGCCGTCACACGGTGGAAAAATTCTGCAAAGGTGATTGTTTCCCTTCAGCATTAATACTTTAATACCTAAGTATGGAAACAGAATCTCCTATTTAAGAGTTGCCGATTCCCTCACCTGAACCTCTGACCACTGAAATATGACTTGATAATGCTTTCTGCAGAAATCAACTGTGATGTCATAGGAAGAGGATTATGACCTCAAGCAAGAACCAGTACAAAGGAAAAAAAAATATCTTAAAACCAATCTTCTTTGTGCAAATAGCATACGGTAATAAAAGTGAGGAGAAAATATGTTCCGGTTGGTAACCTGCACCTTTGATCTTATTCTATTCCCATGGTGTTTTAATATTTGTTATGTCTTTCCCTCATTAACAGAATGGAAGTAATTCCCCTTGTTGAAATGGGACCATAAAATAGGGATCTTGAGAATTTGTATTCATAAATCTAAGCATTGGTATGCAAATATTTAAAAGCAAATATTTACTTAATCGGTACTGTAAAGTCTCCCCTTCATATAAATATCAGTCATCCGTAATGTTTGCTCAACAGATGTACTGCTGAATCCACACCTAACAGTCCTTCACAGGGGGTAAGTTTATTAAACGAGTAATGTGTGGTATTCACCTTAACACACCCCTTGCCTTCCAGGACATAAAATATCCTTGTAGACAAGGTCCAAACCTAGCGTTGCAGATCTGTCCTTCATCCACTGCTCAGCCCCTGTTTCCCTTTAAATTTGGCTCTGAATTCCAGCTAAGTCACACTCCCTTGTCTGTAGAATGGTTAGGTTTCCCATTTCCAAACTCCATAACAAGTTTTATTCCCTGTCCACTTGTGTGAAGTGGAAAAGTCTTTGACCTTTTGGTACAATTGGCCACAGATCTGTGTGCCAGAGAAAATAAGCTGAATCCAAGGGTAGGGGTTTCCTCCTCTAATTGCCTTTTCTTGGAAGAATTATGATTTATAACTTTTTCTGAAAAGGGTGGGAGCATGAAAAAAGAGAAAACGTTTGCTTTGCCAATAGCTGTGAGAGTCAATTCTGCTTCAGGAGGAGAAAACTCATTACTTGGAGGAGAGTGTGAATAGGGGACTATAGAGGAGACTCCCAGCCTGGAAACATTTTACTGGGTCAGGACATTTTTCTACAGAATATGAAGAAGCACCTTGAGAGTTGCCTCATTTCTAGATGCCACCATAGCTTTCATGATTACCAGATCCTAGAAGGGTGATACTGACCTGGAATTTCTTCACCTCTCAGGTGAAAAGCATGAGCTCAGCTTTATTTCAGACATTCTAAACCTAACTTCCATTCTAACATGAAGCTAAAATTGGGTATGAAAATGACCAGGATTTGGTTAAGAAATTTTCCTAGGACTTCGTGCAAAATTCAGGTTTATGCAGGGGGGTAATTTTTTGTGAAGTTCCTATTGATGCTTTGTAATGTAAATTGACATACTCCTCAGAGGCACTTAGTAGTGAACAATAATTAACTGACCGAAATGCAATGTTAGAAGTGTTGCAACCATGATTGTCTAAGTATATGCTATTCTCAGTCTCTCCAGAAATAAAATAAGGTTTATGTACCTGAAAGAGCTTTATTCTTTTTTTTTTTCCCCAGCAAGTTAATATCTGTGCTTACAAACCTTGCCCTGGCTATTTGACATTCTCACCACAGTCTGCAGGGACAGCAAGAACTGCCTGCCTCCAGTATTAAGCAGTCAGATTTAATGGCCCCAAAGGTTGGATCTGTGCTTGCAGGACCAACTTTACTACAGTTCCTGTATTTCAGTGGTTTTCCAGTTCTTTCTGCTCTCTTCCCCTTTGCCTTAGCTATATAAGCCTCTAACCCTGGAGATCATAATCACATTGCAAAGGCTTCCAGTGCTCAGACCTGATTGCTGCTGTTGCAAACATTCAGTTCAAGCCTCATGTTATCACTCCCCAGTACACTGATCAGAAGAGGATAACTTAAAGTGTGATTTTAGTCCCCCTACAAATTGACACATGACATTTCTGTCATCTTAATGCTATGCATTCCTCTCTAAAAATGAATTTTAAATTGTATTTGTAGTAGTCTGTGTTCAAGAAGTGACAGGTCAAATCCATGGAAGAAAGGAACCTGTTTTGTGTTGCTAGCTACATCCTTTCTGCCTCAGGGAGCCCATTGGCCACTGGGAGGATATTCCACAGGAGTGTTGCTAGGTACTTGCTTCAGTTCTTACTCATTAGGTATCTGCTGGCTTTTGGACACTGTATAATACAGGATACAGACCTGTGCTGTCCACAGTGATTGTACCCATGCTTCGATATAAGGGGAAAAATACAACTTGCAAGATCAGAAGGTTAAAAGTGATCCTGGTAGGGTTAACAAAACAAAATGAATGGGATTATATTTTTTGCAAACCGATCTATGAGTGTAACTGAACACAAACTCTTGAGGAAATATGAAGAAAAGAAATCAGCAAAAATATAAAAGTGCAGGCCTATGAAGGATTGCCATGAACATTCCAAGTGAAAACCATTAGAATATGGTTTGTGGAGATACTGAATAACACCCTGCTGGTTGCTCCGATATATTTGAAGATTTAATTCTGTCAGATCAATATAAGAAATGTGCTTTCAATACAATGTCACCACTTACTGTAATAGGCAGCAAAATACTGCATCCATGTCTATGTCTGTATTGCCATTTCAAATTTGAGTTCGAGTATGTAAGTCATTTTATGACATGCCACAGGATAGAGATATTTCTGCAGCAAAGAGTATTTTCCCTCTTAGACATAATGCAACCTACAACCCTCCATTTGCATTTTATGTGCATTTAAGTTGAAAAAGCAAAGAAAAAAGAAAGTTAAAGCCTTATTCTCCCTGTCTGCCGTGTAAGCATTTTCAAAAACCAGAACCTTAACTCCTGTAACCCAGAAATGCCAGAAGTAGGCACAGCAAGCCTGGCAAAAAGGGATTCCCTGCCTGCACCATGACTTTGTTCTGACAGAAATGGATGGCTCTTCTCTTCAAACTCAGAATGATAGAAATACTGCCAAAAGAAAGCAAAGAAGAAAATTAATTTTAAGCTCTGACATGAACAAAGCTATTTCCAACACAAAAAAATGAATAGGCTTCATGTGTTGAAAGACTTGCTGTCACCTGTGCCATGTCTAAAAGCCCATGTCACCTCCCTCTCAGGTGCCTTTTTCTTAACAAAGATTCCAGAGTCTAAGACCTAGCTTGATCTCGCCAGTCCACAAGTACAAAGAAACCCTTATAAGACACTTTCTTCTTACTCTGAAAAATAAAAACAGAATGTCAGCAGTTTTTATTATTATAGCTCTAGGGAACTAAATTGGAATTTTTTAAGGTAAAGGCATCAGACCATTAAAGCGTATCTGTTTATGGTTATAGAAAATGGAATAGAAGGTCTTTAGCATACACTGTATTCATAGTGTCATCAAAACGTTCATTTCAGGTCTGGAAGGTTTATTAAGTTGCCTTTATTGGCTGAGGGTGCAGGCACAGGTTTCAGAAACAAGGTCATTTCAGAAGCCAAACTGCCCTGCAAGGGGATGGACATACTCCAAAACCAGTCTCTAACATGATATTTAATTGCACTTAACGTTTCTCTTGCCACATGTCGGTGACTCTGAGAGATGTCTTTTTTAATGGATATAAATTCACACTGAACTCCCAAATATAGTTAGCACTTTTCAGCAAATCTCTGCCTTATTCAATAGGGAGCTCATTTATCTTCCTATTCAAAAGAATGAAGTAAGGGGATCTCATTTTCCCTTTTTTCTTTTGTCTGAGCCTTCAGGAGACTGCATTGGAGAGAAGGGAATTATTAGGTCAGGAAATGGAGTCAGAGCTACAGATTAATCAATCATGCCTCATGTCCTGATATTGCAACACACAGACTGATGTCATTGGGAATTGATGAATGCCACATCTGCATGTAAAACTCACAGGCACTGTCGGGAACTCATTCCACAGCTATTTTGTGGTTACCTTCAATTCTGATTGATACCATCTTCTCACTGCTTCCTTTTGTAGTCCCTTGTGCTGTGTGAAGGAAGGGAACTTATTCCTGACTCTCCACTCTTGCTAAGAGATGGTGATTCCACCTTTTTCTCACAAACTGCTTCAAATTTGGGACTGAGAGGAAAAAAATAGTTGACATTTAAGATCTCAATTTTGCCCAAATTCAGTGGTGTTTGCTTAGACAATTTTGTTCTGACACACTTCTCCTTTGCTCAGGGTACCTAAGACATATCAAGGTCCACATACCCAAGTGATTAATGCTCTGCTTGCTTTGTCTGAATAGTGAATGCTTGCTCACCCAATGTGAGCAAATCAAGAACAAAGGACCACATACATTAAACCACTGGACATACTAGTAGAAGAGTTCATTACAAAAAAATTACCACATTCAGATGAGGGATGAGAGGAAAAAACAAAAAGCAGAACCCAGTTTAGATAAACTAACTTTCCATTTGAAGTTATGCCAAAAGTTAGAATTAAATGAAAAGGCTTGGGACTAATAATTTTCATTTTCTTAACACAACAAAGTTTTCTGTCACTTGGGGTAAGAAAGAATCAAATGTTGAGAAAAACCTTCCATAATTTAATAAAAATCATGTTCTCTTCTGTTGATGAGTGCTACAAATAATGACCACAAAGATTCTGAGGTTAGACCATGATCCTCAGTCTTTTAGCCAGTCTTGCAGTTTTCCAGGAGAGCTCAGTACATTTGCACTCCGGATAGGGGACCTTCATCTCCAGCTGAACATGTACATGAGAACGTGAATTTTAAAATTGTATTTAAAATGTGAAATAAAGCCATCCTCATCACATGATGAGATCAGTTATGTTCACATCATGAGTGCAATTCAGCTCATGTCATCAGAAGCCACTTATATATCCAGTCACTGGGGAGAGCCACAGCACAGGACAAACACTTTCCATAGCACTGTAAGGAAATTAGGGTACAAAAGGCAGTCCATGAGCTCACAGGACAAATTATCCAGCCAGCAGTGCATTCATTGCATATATTCAATAGGCTCATAGAGAAAATGACAATCAGGAGCATGTGCAGAAATATTAATGAGAACAGCACTGAATGCCTAAAGACCAAATATTAGCTACTCACCAGCATGATGTCTTTTGGAATTCAGAGTGGCTTTAGATGCATTACCCAAGTCGACAACAACATTGTTAAACATGTTGTGAAGGACATGGAGAGGGCAATCACTCCTGGGAACTGAGCACTGTGACGTGTCTGTGATTCTGATCTTACAGAATTTTATGAGAAATAACTAATTTTAATTACTGCTTTTCCAAAGTAATTTCAAACATTTCTCAAAAATACACAGGCTGCTACAGAGACTTGTGTGCATAATGAACATCTGTAGTAAAACTGCTTTATTATGGGTTGTTTGATGCTGTTTATTGCACACCCATTGGTTTTTGGAATGGCATCACCGAGCAGCATTTTGAAGACGGATGCTAAATTTTGCTGTGGCAAATTAGTGCCAACCAAGAACATATTAGCAAATAAAAGAGTGCATCTGCTCCAAACAATGTTTTTTCTTTGTATCATGATGATGATTGAAAGACTGTAATAAAGAAATGATACATACACTGTATCCCCCGAACTACATTAAAAAGCTGTTGCAAGTAATCTCTAATGCAGCGGGATAGGCAATTGCATTGTGTGACAGCAGCGATTGGTGGCAGGACCCAAAGCAGTTTCCTTTGTGTTTATGGGGAGGACACCATGTTCAGTACCCAAATGCAGTTGAGTGGAAAGCATTCACTGTCTCCCCTGCCAATACTTTTTTGTTTCAGCTATCTCCCATCTGTCCCTATTTCCTGGATATCTCTTTGTCTGACTTTGTCCCCCTTTCTTCCCCTCTAGATTAATATCAATTCCAGGCCAGGGCATGTAAACTCCCTTGATGATCATTACAGTAAAACTTCAAGAAAAATCTTTCTGAGATATGGATAGCAACATATGGGGACAGTTTGCTTTGTGTCTCATTTTTCATACTAATGTGGTTATTTTATAGGAGTGCGTCTCATCTCCTGTCTGACTAATGCCTGAGTTGTGCCTCATTCAAATGAGAGGTTCCTCAGGTTCACTCAAGCACAGGAGGTTTAAAGCTTTATCACACACAGGACTTGCAGTGAATGTTTGCTTAACATTGCTCAGCAGTGAATAAGCTCTTCTCTTCAACCTCCTTGATTTTGCCATCTTGCAGGCAGTTTAGTTAAAACTGAAATGCCATGATGCATATGTGAATTTCTTTTTTTCTTCTTAGACAGGAGGAAATTGTGGTTCAAATTGCTCACGAGGTTTAGGTTTTCCTATGGCTGGAATGACATTGTAACGCATGATGCTCAGTCACTTGGCAGACTCCTTGTGGGTGTCAAAAATGTTCTTGGCTTGAAGCAAATCTCTGAGTACATTTCCTTGAGGGCAGTGCTAGACACGGCAAAAATGTCATCCGGTGAAACTACTTAGGAGAGGTAAAATTTTCAAATGGGGGTTTTGTGATGGAATTTCTGTTTCTAATTACTGGAGCAGAGGGAATCATGGGGGATGAGAATTGAGGGAGAGGAGATATCCATTAGGAATTTGTAAGACAAAGGGTTCTTTTTTTCTTTAAAATTCTCTCTTTAGATGGCTGCATTTTCAAATGCAAGTTCATTTAAAAAAAAAAAAAAACATCTGTCAAAAAGATTAGTTACATGTTCAGGTGAAATATCTCAAAACCATTAATGTGAAATGTTTCAATGAGTCACATCTGTGTTTGGGGACATGAATCCAGGTTAAGCTCATTGAAAGCCTTGAGTTTTTGCAAGAAGCTGGGAGGGGACACAGCCAGGGCAGCTGACCCAAATTAGCCAAAGGGGTGTTCCATACTATATGGCTGCATCCTCAAATGATCATTCTGTGGTGTGGGGTTGCTGCTCAGGGACTGGCTGGGCATTGGGTCGGGTGAACATATTCCATTGTGCATCACTCACTTTGTATTTTCTAAGTATTACTGTTGTTATTTTCCTCTCCGTTGCTATTCTAGTAAACTATCCTTATCCCAAACATGAGTTTTACCTTTTTCTTCTGACCTTTGACTTGCTGATTTCCTAGCTGGACCTTATCTTAAAATGCACCTTCCTTGGCTTCAGAAAAGAAGACATTATCTTTTCCCACAGAATATGCATTTCCTAAGCTCCATTGGCTGAGTGTATCTAGGACATCAACTCTTAGACTCAGGAAGATGAAATTCGTTGTGTTATGATGCAGACTCACTGGCTGAGAGGGATGAAAAATCAGACCACTGAGTTTTATACTTTCTTTTGAATCTAAACTCATAAAGTCCTCATAAAAGGATTTGCTCAATACCTACTAGTAGTTTTAATGGCAAAAATCACTGTCAATCCTAGATGGGACTAGTCCTTAACCTCTGTGTCTCATATATTCAGCTATAAATTAAAATAGAAATAATTTCTTTTTCTCATGCTTCACAATCCTCCTATTTTAAAAATAAAAGCTTCTTAGAGTAGTGTATTTATGTTTCTATATATGTGAACCTGGCATTATGTACAATACATACATGAATAGTACAAATACTAGGTAGAACATAGAAGCAGTCACCCTGCTGACATTTCTTCTCAGTGCACTGTGGAGTCACTTACATGGGATAAGGTGTGCAGTAGACAGCTATTTCTTTCCTCTTGATAAAGACTAAATTTTCAGACCTTCTGTGAAGTGCCCAGCTCATACCTTCTCATTCCTCCTTTTCTTTTTAACTGAGGGACTCTTTGGGAGCCAAGATACTGTATTTTCATTAGTTGAGTGAATTCGTCACAAAGCTAGTGAAGGGTTAAAGAAAAACAAACAACCCCTCAAGATGTTCCTGAAAAACCCATGCAGATAAGCACATGGGAAGCTCAGACAGCAGGCCTTCTGTTAAGTATGTGACAGAAATTTCCCATCCCAAGGTAAAAAGATAGAGACACTGTTAAATTATGTTTCCCGTGAGTGTTGCTAAGGCATACTTACACATATTATATGAGGTAGAAAATTAGTACTTTGAATTGTTATGGTTATATTTGCAGTAAAGTGTAAGTGTTTGCAGTTTTTCAGAAGTTTGCCTATGGTTTGTCATGCAGTTCACTAACCGAGAAGAAAATTTACTTCCTGTAAAATAGCGAAACGGATCGACGGCTACAAGGGAATGATTGCAAACTCTACCCAAGGTCCTGTTTCTGGAAGAGATGTTTATTCTAGAGATGAAAAGACTTAAATGACAGCTCCAGGCTTCACATTTATCCACGACTTACCTTTAGAAAGATTGTGGCCTGATCCTCATTGCACATTCGCACACGTTGGCATCAGTCTCTCGTCCCTCGGGAATGTGAATCTGCTTACGGATCAAGGCTCAATGCTGTAGCACTCCTGAATAAGGTTAGGGCTTCTTGGATAATGGCAAGTGTCTCTAGCAACAGTAGAAAAGATGTGGTACCCAGGCCTCAGAATTTTTTTGTTATAACTACATATGTATATACTTAAGTATTTTATTTATTTGTGTGCATCTATATTTATATATGTATATGTAATGTATGTAGGATATGTACTTAAATGAGGTACCCCCACTACTGTAAGAAGTGTGAAGAAAGCTGAGCTCTGGCAGCCCTGGGCAGTGGTGATATGAATTGCTCCCCTTTCTCTCTCTCTCTTACATAGATAACTAGGTAAGGCACCTACTGTGGACAGGCTGAGCACAGCCCGATAGCAATTGCAAGGGATTTTGAACTGGATAATCAACTCTCATGCATGCAACAAATTACATGCTTTTTCTGTATCTACACAGCACACATGTCAGGAATTAAAAAAAGAAAAAAGAAGAAAGAAATCAAATCACAATCTGTGACTGAGGGAAAGTGTTTCCTAACTGTTAGCCCACATGTCAGAGCCTGGTATCTCCATCCTCACCCTGACATTCATGCAACCAGGGGACTAATTCAAGGAGGCAAAATAGCTTTGTTGTCTATACCAGATGTGTTTTTATCCCTGATGAAGATGCTGACCATCTATTTCAACTAAGTATTCAATAAATGATTCTTCCCTTCTTGTTGCAGTATCCTCTACAAAGTTACATGTAATTGCTTCAAAGGGAAATTTCTTTTGAGTGTCCTTGTCACAGCACTGGTTTCTTAAAAGCTGCAAGTGCTGTTGTGTGGAATATCTCCATCTAAATGTAGTGGTTATTTGCTCTGTGAAGATGCTCTGCACATCCATTGGTAGGACAAGTTGAGTGAGTAACCTGTGCTAAGCATACAGAGGAAAATCACAAAAAGCAACAGTTCATTTCTCTCAGTGGCTCATTTGTTAAGGCTCTGTAATTTTTTTTTTGTAGGTGCAGGGCAAAGGTGGAAGTGCTGAATTTGCCTGATTTCCACTAAATACTAAGCATTCTTTACTGTGTATGATAAGAACCCCTATATCTCCCACCAAACACTGAAAACATTTAGAACAGGATGTTCTATGAAGTAAAGTCATTCACAGAGAGAGCAAGGTGAGAAGACAGTACCTTATTTCCATATTTAAAAAATAAATAAATCAAGAAATGTGTTATGGAGATAACAATGCCTGGGAGGGGAGAGGCAGTTTAAGGATACAAGGAGGGGTAGCGCGTTCCACTGTTACTAACTATTCAGCAGAAAATGGCCCAAGATTGAACATGTCCTTTTATGGCAGTTGTAAGAGAGCAAATCCATCACAGGGCAAAGGAAAGGAGATGAGGGGATCTGATTTACAGGGAAGCAGTTTTACCTTCCTGGGTTGCATCTTTCTAAGCAAGCTACTTGTTAACCTCTAAATCCATCACCAAATGGTCATCTCGTTAGGGCTTGTACAATAAACACTGATGCCTAAATTTAATCAGAACTTTTAAAAACGACAATGGTGGTTGGCCAGATTGCCACATACCCATGCTAAGGCTGTGCCATTAGTTAAAAACAAAGGTCACCCTTTTCTCTTTGTTATCTGCTAATATGATTTTGAATATTACTGCTTTCAAGCTATTACTATTTACACTGGGTGATTGGCTGGACTCATTAAAGTGAATGAATGCCAGGAGATGACATCATTTACATTTAATTGTCTTGTTTATCAGCAAAGTCTATACAGTTGTTTTAATAAAGGGCAGGGGAAGATAAAGGCTAAATTTGCATTCTCTAAGGAGCCTTTGACGAGGGTCTAGGATACTGCTGACATTTATTGTTTGCAAATGAGATAACTTTCTTTTTTTGTAATTGTTGCTTTTTTTCCCCCTGTAAATTATAGGTTTTCATCACTGTTATTATTCCTGGATGCTAATGAACAGATACACAGCTTCAACTTCTTAGCAGCCTCTTTCCAGGAATCTCAACAACTGGCAAATGTTCTGTTTGCTCAGATTCATTCCTCTTGCTTGCAACATAAGATGATGCACTAATGCACCCACATTAAGGTAACTAGAAAAAGAGTTTAAGCACAGGCATACGTTATGGGCTTTTCTGAATCAGGACATTCCAGCTTTAGAAATCAGATGGAAAATTATTTTCCAATGGGGTTGTTCCTTTTTTCTTTTAAGATTTTCAGACAATACAAATCAAACATGCAACACATTGCTAATTTTACACATTTTTTTCTTTTTTCTTTTACACCCCATATGTGATTAAAATGCAAGTGGTTTGATGGGCTCATATGTGCAGATGCCATAATCCTTCCTTGTGTGACCTCACAGCAGAACTATTTCAGTTCTTGGCTGCCAAATCTCCAAAGCTTCCCATTATGTCTCAGTCACAGTTCATCTTTTTTCCTTATTTTCTACCCTAATACTCCCTTGAGGGTGCAGCTGTGTGAACTGCTTTTTGCATTTACATATTCAGCCCGAAGTGTTAACTTTACCCACGATAAAGCCAAGCATACCACAGCCATCTATGGAGCCTACTCCTTACTTGACTTTTAATTCCATCTTCAAGGAATTGTTTTGTGGTCAAAGATATGTCAGCCCATTTCCTTTCCATACTGAGGAGAGAAGTGCCTGGCAGGTCTGAGGAGTGTTTTGCTTTTTGGTTCACCTGTGTCCCAGCTATCTGCCATGAATCCACTAGGATGTTTCTGTTTGGTGAGGAAAGTTGGTATTAAATGCACACAGGAGAAAGAAGAAAATGAAGGTATGTAAGTTTCTGAATTAGTCAGACAATAGCACCTAAGGCAGACTCTGGGTTTGTGTGATGTCTACACTCAAGACAGTGATGAAGAATGGACATTGTCTGTTTAACCCTAACCTTTCAGGAATTGAGAGCTGGGTGTTTGACCTCCAGTTCAAAGAGGTCCCTGTGAGCTGACTGCAACTCTTCCTTCTCACAATTAACTGTGAAATGAGCTGGAGTCCAAAAGCCAGTCTGAACTGGGCATGGCTGTCTTGGACTTAGATGTACTAGGAGATAGCTAAGTCCATATTAGACTTCCACAGTGGGTGTTTTGGATAAAAGCAGTAAATCCTTCACATCCTTCCCAAACTTCTCAAGGATTTTCTTTTAACTTCTGATGTAAAGGAGGGTCTTCTTTCAACTTAAAAAAAAAAAAGTAAAAAAAAGTTAAAAGGATCTGTGTGCTTGGGAGCAAAAATTTAAGTCTTATGCAGTCTCTGAAAGGGACCAGTCTATGATCATTCTGTGCACTTCAATCTACAGACTTCACTTTTTGCAGAAAAGCCCAAGGCAGCAATAGAAGTATAGCTGCTGGTTATGTCCATGCCTGCATTTAATGTACATAAGAATGTACTAGTTAGAAGCACTGCTCATGCCAGGACTACAGGTAGCATTTTCTATTCAGTTGCCAGTAAGCACATTGGACTTGGTTCTCTGTTCCAATTTTACACCACTGGAATTATGCTGACTTAGAGCCCATGCAACACAGCAAAAATCAATTCTTGCATTTGCAACAGGACCTAAATTCAATTACAGGTATATATTAGTATAATTTTTCTTTCCTGTTAAAGAAAACAAAACACCCCTAACAAAGTTATTGTGGTGTTTGTAACTGGTGAGTTAAACCAATTGCCAGAGCTAGTCCCGCTGGGCCCCTATATTTGGGATGATCTTAAAATAACCCATCATTTCTCAGCTCCTATTATGAAACTGTAGCAAGAAAAATAAGCAGAGTACTGCTTCACTTTTGTCTAATTACTCTGGCAGACGAAGGTGTGAAATGATTAGCCAGTAACATATGGGCTTGAGCTTGGAGAAGTTCCCAGTGAGAATTCTTTTTACTCCAGGCATATTTTATCATTTAATTTAAGGGCGTTAATCCATGGGTGAGCCTGTGCCTGCCACTCTCTCACTTGCTTTCTCGTGCTTATCAAATATATTCCTAATCTTAATCATGCTGTCTTCTGCTTACTTGCAAACAGTGTAAATAACCCCCTGGCCTGATGCTGATGACACTGGTGGGTGGGGAGTTGTATTGTGATGTGGAGCCTGATCTTCACATGACAGCCATAAAACTGAGAATTTACTGTTTGGGTACAATAAGGAAGCCTAACAATGTTGATCATATCAACCAGTCCCATAATGAAAAAAAGGTGCCCTTTTCTTCCTCTCAGAAACACATTTTTCAGTGCTGTGAACGGGGCTGTGTCACTACTGCTTCTACTTGAACACTGAAGCAGTATTTCAGTTTACTAAGTATAGGCAGCATAGGAAGGCACACCCACGCAAACACCAGTTTTCCACTTCTACTTTAGTCGCAACATTCCCCAGTTATCTATATTTAGCTTCTATCTGAGGTGCCTAGAATGCTTGCCTTAAAACAAGCAAGCATGCATTCTCTTCATTCAGCTAGTCAAGACAAGAATTGCATCATTTGGTGTAATAATGTACAACTTTACATGTGGTCATTCGTTTAATCCCCAGTACTCTGCTTGTGCTGACTGAAGCTCTGTAGCCAGCAGATAACAATGTGTAGAGTAAACAGACAGGGTTTCAATTTTCAGACATGGGAAACTTAATCTCTAATCTGGATGCTCCAAATTGCCACTTAGACATGTAAATGTCAATTTTCTACACCTAAGTGCCAATTTGAGTGTCCAAATTCATGACTTGGACATCACATTAAGTCACCCATTGGGTTATATCCGTTGTTTTATCTATCTGAATGCACATTATGTGCTGTAAGTAATTATGCTTTGTTCCATACAAGTAAATCAATTCATTCAAGTAGCTTTCCAGAAGAAAGTCATTACAGCAGAGCAGAAAATATTAAAAATGAGTAGCTGGTGATGTGACAGTGTGACACTCACCTAGGTGCCTCCTTTGTTCCCCATCAGCACTGCATAAATTGCTGGTGCCTTAGAGCCTCCATTTACCGTAATTTCTAAAAAGTATCTTAATCTGAGTTTGGCCATTTGGAAACCCTGTTCCTGTGGCTACATTGCAGTCTACCTGCTGTGCTCCCTGAGTTCAGTGGATTATTTGGGGTGCTTATGCACAGGCAAAGTGGGAGCCTTGCCATGCTGTGCTGCAAACAGCTGGGAAGCCTGGTTTGTCAGGGAATTCAGGCATCTCTCACTCTGCACATTCCAGGGCACTAATGGACATCTTAAAATAGGATTCTGGGTGTCGTTGTGTCCATCTCCCACTTTCAAAACAGTGTTTAAGTGGCCTTGAGAAAATGAGATGAAATAATACCCACCATGCTTTTCTCTGAAATGCCTTAAAATGCTGTAGGCAGAGAGGCGCAGGCAGAGGCCACTTTAACCCCAGCCTTTTCTGAGCAACAATGTCTAATATGTCTTTCACATTACAGCAGAGATTGTAAAATGAGGTGTAATTTACAGCTTTAAGAGGGTGAGGAAAAGAGCAGCCAAAAACTGGCATTGCAATCTTTTCCCAGACACGAACTCTACAGTGTCTTACATGTTTATTTTCTTCACTCTTTTCTTGACCAAAATGACTATTTCAGAATTTCTGAGGAAAGAAAAAAAACACCTGTAAATTACCTCTGGAACAAGCTCATACTGTTTGCTAGGGATTTGAATGAGTTTTAATAGACATTTTCTTTGTCTCGGTTGCTTTCTGTAGACATGCCATTGTTGGAGCCCTGTTCACACAGGTATTCTCTGAAAGACAGCTGATGTGACAAATGAGAAATATTGCTGGGTAGAGACAGGGCTACTTTCAGTGCCAGGGACTCTTCTTTCCATGCTGTGAACCTTCACAGCTTTGCAAAGAAACTGCATCAGCTCCTGCACATATGGGGTGCAAATGTCCTTAGCACAAGCAATTCGTTACATCCTCTTCCTGGGCAGGTAGGGTTTGGGAAGGCTTGAAAGTGGGAGATCCCAGCCCATTGTTAATGTGTCCTGAGCTCCCATAGCTGCTTTGAACCTCAAACCACATGTGGGCTGAAAGTGCTCAGTTCTTGGAGTTCACTGTGCTGACGCACAGCTTGCTTCTTCTCCTTTTATGAAGCAGATCTAGCCAAATCTCACCCTGCTGCACTGTGACTGTGGGTCTGGTTCTGGAAAAGCACTACTTAAAATATGAAATTACTCCTGTCCTAAATAGAGTGAGGAAATTAGCCAGACAAGAGGCTGACAGGACCACTTTCAGAGGAGCCAGCAAAAAGGCAAGCAAGTTGTGACTGCAGCAATGAAAAAGAACTGCAGGCTACTGAATGTAGTAATGATCTCAGTTTAGTTTTGGTGGGGGGAACCATGACAATTGGCATCTTTTTATAATAAAAGTTCCCAGGATCCTTCATCAAAGTCCAGACAAAGACAAGCCCATACATAGCAACAGGATAGCTGCACATGCATGTGTGGTTATTCACTATGTGCAAGGTATATAAGGGAATATATATATACACACACAATATATGGGAATATAAACGAATCAATTTTCATGTAAATGATAGTCAGCCAATAAGTTTTGCATCACCTAATTTTTGTTTCCTCTTACACAAACCAAAAAGGAAAATCAAACGACTGAGCTACCATTCCCAAGCTCTGCTTTACCTCCTATCCTTCCTCAGAGATTCAAGGCCATGGCTCATTAAAGTTATTTTCCTTGCACATGCTCCTCCAATCCACATATGGAATCAATACAAAACAAATGATGTGACCTATTAAAACAAACAGTCCAGAGTCTCATTATGAGAAATTTGTGGCAACCTGTTTTTTTGGTCAATGCTCTGTGAGAGAATACTTGCAAAGCACTATACTAAAAAGTTATAGATATTTTAATTTTCTTATGGAAACTTCTAAATATAGAGAGAATATATTTATCTAGGAGCCTATTCTCTACTCAACTTTCAAAATTTACTTCTAATATAAAACTGTAGACAGTTTCTTCACTGCAAATAAAAAAACCATGATTCATATGCACCAAAATTACAGTGGCAAAACACACTGTGCCTTGAGTTCCTCCTTCTGCCTTGTTATCAGGAAGCATTAAGAAAGTAGAGCTCAGTTTCTAGAATAAACCTCCAGAGGTATTCTGCATAATATGGGGGGAAAAAAAGAGTCAGAAGTCTGCAATGGTTGGGATGCTGAAAGGAGTTCTCCTCTTCCTACAGCTATTTTGTATTCGGGTACAGATAACAACATGGGGCAGGTTAGCAAAGGAAGTCTGGAAATGAGCATCCTTTTTTTGTCAGCCAAGCAAAGTGCTGCCTTTCTGTGAAGTGTAAACCTTATTTTTCTATAAATTTGTTTCATTTTAGAGGGACAGTGCCATTAAAAAGCACCCTTCTTCCTATGCAGCAGTTCAAAGGCTTAGGGCAAACCATGGAAGTTGCCCACTACTGTCTGTCAAAATAAGGTTTAGTTTAAAGACCAGCCTCAGAAATCTTCAACCCTAAAGCAAATGGCCATAATCCCTCAGAGAGCCTTTTCCACAATGTCTTATTACTCTCAGATTAGCTCTGAACACTTACAAATAGAGGTCTGAGTACCTACAAATTTAGCTTAGTAGTTTGAGGTGAACTAACGAGGTTTGTAATTTTGCATCATGAGGCAATTTAAGAATGTGACATTGTCTGAAAGTTTACTTAAGCATTGTGGAGAATTCAGAGGTTCCTGTTATTTCTGCAAGGCTTGGCTGGGGAAACGATGAACACCAATATGAAGCTATAACACAAAATTGATTTTATAATTTTTTTCCAATAATCTTCAGCTAAACAGGCAGACAGCATTTTTGGAAGTAAATGTATAGAAAAGCATGAAATTATACATGGAACATATGTGCAGACACTTTCAGTCCACATCTCAAGGGCTAGAGACACTTTTCCCTTTGGAAAAAATGAACTACTCATTAACTTGTTCAAGGCCAAAAATTAGTCATTGGGTAAATTAAATTAAACTCACTTGAAATGGAATTAAAATGATGGAAAACTGCTGAATATAGTTTTTGTAACAATTAGAGTTGCTCTACAAAAATTAATGAAAAGCTCCATCTTAATCAAGTCATATTCCTGTCAGCATCCCTCTTTGTCGTTCTCTATTGTCATTTAAATAGCTAATCTTCCTCTCTTCCTTGCCACAGTTTTTACCCTTCATTATCAGCTAGCATTTCTTAGCATCCAAGTTCCATGGCAGTTAACTAAACAGTCAGGAAAACCAGCTAATTTAGTCTTCCCGTGGCTGAAGGAAAGCAGATACACTCATGGGGAGCACAAAACATAATGAGTTGATATGCTACATTTAAAGAAACATGGAAGGTAGAGATCAGAACAGTCTCTAAAGTCAACTTGCTCATCTCTCTAGTTGGGCAGAATCATTTCCAGCAGGAATAGTTTTCATGGCTTTAACTAATCTGGTTTTAAGAATCCCAAGTAATGAGGCTTTCATAATATTGCCAATTTATTCTGATTAACCCTTTCATAAACCATATCCACAAACTCTTCTCCTTTTTGCTAATTTTTTTTCTTTTTGCTGTTGTTAGAAATACTATAAATAAAAACTACTACAAGCCATGTGAAATATAAACATTGTGCTGAGTGAAAACACACTTTCAGACATGACCATTTCTGAGACATCCATCAACATATGCCACACCTCATAGATTCTTTAGCTTTGCACTCAATGAAAGCCATTAATGTACTTGGAGGCAGCTTTATCAAGAAAGAACCAATTTCATGAATGATTCAATTAACTTGAATCTCTCTGGGCTTCTGTAGGAAAATAATCAGTAGTACCTGCTACAGAGATGCATGGATAAAAGTAAAGCTACGCCCATGCAGACAACATATTGCTCAAGATATATTTATCCCCAAGGTAGTAAATTGGTATTGTCTTTTAAGATACTTGAGTAAGCAATGGATGCTGGAAGGAAGGACTGTGTCTTCCGAATAATGGGAATCGATGCTTTATAAACTTTTTTCAAAAATTCCAAGAAGAAATACGCTTTAACTGAAATTTAATGAAAAATCATAAAATATAAAAATAAACTTGCAAAATATACATAATGCACCACCATTAGAAGATATTTTGCAGGCAGGAGGGCAGAGCAAAGGATGGGACAAGGGGATAGTCTCTCAATTGGGAGGGACAGGGAGCACTGCAAAAGGGCTCCTCAATCCCACCAGAAGGTGAGCCAGATGGACAACCATTGCCCTTACTGTAATAAATACAGTACAAAATAAAAAGAGACAGAGGGTTTGAAGGTGAGATAACTGTTCAGTGAACAGAGATGTACACCTGCCCAGGCTGCTCTTTAAAGCACAGCAATAGCTGCTGGGAGGTTCAATGACCATTTAATGAAACAGTGCTTTTTTTTCTGTAAGCAAGTGTTTTGTTCTTGAAGCATGTGAACAGTTAGCTGCCATAAATCAGGAGGACTCACAGGAGTGAATGGACAGCTAGATAGTACTTTTGCACAGCAATGGCATGAGAACTATACCCTGAGAAAGATGCTTAGATATCATTACACTGGGAATCACAACACAGTAATGAAGTAAACCACACCAAATGACACCTGCCTACATCATCCTTATTAGGCAGTAACAACATTACACCCCTTCCTCTTATTTTTCACCTGCTTTATTTAAACTTAGAGCAGAGATTTTTCTTTGCATACAGCTTAGACTTAAGTTCTAGACATTGTAGTCACACAGCAAAAGGGCAATGGAAAAACTAATTTCACAACCATCACATACCCCAAATAAAAATCCAGGTCTTTCACTGTGATTGTGGTTTGTCAAAATTGCATTGTAAGCATGAAGTCTAAAAGGCCTTTCCTTATTACAGAACAGTATTTTACTCAGCAATGAAACTGATAAAAAACCCAGCTTCAAGTAAGTCACAGAGTCTCTCCCAGTCAAGATAATGGCTGCAGAGTGCTCAAAATTTAAAAGGATCTAGTATTTCATTCACATTACTCCCACTCATTTCACCCCAAAGCACATGTACTGATAGCAACTCTGGTATTCTCCGAGACACAGATCTTTCAACAGAAAGTCCAAGAAGTTAATTTTCTTAATGATAACTATGTGCCTTTAAACAGATGACCTAGGTCTTTGAAAGTCACAGAATAAGGCCAGATTGGACATTCTACTTATTATACATTATGCTTTTCTAAATCAGAAGATGCAAGAGCTGTACTAAAGAGCAGTCATTATTGCAATGCTGTAAATGCTCTGTTTTTCAGCTGGGCACAGTCTTGCTTTTTGCAGCCGTGATTTCTCATCTTTAGATACTGTGTCTGCAATCTGGTGCCAATAGAAATTCCAAATTAATGCCTGTTTGCTTTGTAAGTACAAGCGATCAATCAGGACACCTGAAGACCAACCCCATTCTTATTTTCAGTGTAGATTCCAAGAAATGCTTCTCTGAGATCTTAAGTCATTTGAGTTGGGCACACTCTTAGTTATTTCCATCTTTCCCAGCATAGTGACCTCTCTACCATTTTCCCCTATTTTCTTTCAATTTTTCCTTCAAGCTCTTTATTTTTTAATTTTTTTTTTTCTGGGCAGTAACCTATTTCTCCTTTTCAGGGCCTATCTCATTGAGCACTTGGTCAGAAAAAATTAAAACACAGCTAGATTTTCATCACAGAGCAATTGTTGGAAGAACAGATGTTATATTATTGTCATCTTAAATGTAAGTCCGAATCTAAAAAAATTTACATGGGCTTACATGTTTTGTTCCAATGTATCCTTGTGATTTTTCCTCTAGAAGTCTTTTATGTATCAAATTGATTTGTTATGCTTCACAGATATGATTACAAATCCCTGAAAACTAACCAGTGAATATCAGTAATTTGAATCTATGAAGCACATCAGTCAATACATTCACTCTGAAATCCCCGTGACATAACAATGCTTCATTTTTATCAGCTTCCTTACAGATCAATATTTATAGTATCATTCAAACATTTATTATTGTTGAATAGTAATGCTTAGGATCCAAAAAAAAAAAAAGGAAAAAGAAATCATTAAATGCAGAGCCCACGTTTAATAGCTTGCAGATCTCAGGGAGTTTTCACTGGTTTGCTTTGCGTTCACACTGGAAGGCTGTGGTCCTTCCAACACAAGCCAACAGAAGAGCTTCTTGAATAGAGGAGGCAAAATCTTTCTTAATCATTTCAATCACCACATTCGGGTTGGGCTTATCCCTGGTGCTGATGGGAAATGAAGGGCTGCACAACAACTCATCTCCTCCCCACCACATCTGTGGTACATGTGCCTTTGCCATGGCTCACTACTGGCCATGCATGCTAAAACTTCCCCTCTAACTCCAGTTAATCCCTATTTCCCTACACTCTCCTAGAACATAGGATCTCAAAGTCATTTTTAACCACTAAACTACTTATTCTAATGACAGTCCTTGCAGAATGGTACAAAAATGAAGGCATTAGGGAGCACAGCACACTACGAGATGTGCTTTAGGCCATCCCCATCTCTCCTAAAAGCCACTGCTGCATGCTGCTACAACACTGCAACCTCATCATGCCTGTTCACTGCAGAGCTTGTGCTCCAGAATAAGTGGGTACCCACCTTTGTGAGTGCTGCTCTAAATTCACATCCAGAGACTCCTTTTTCTTTCTTTGCCCTCACAAACACACTCTATGTGAAACTTCTGGACAGGAGAATTTCAGTGGGGAAGATTAAATGTTGGCAAAGTTGTGAGTATCTGAAAACAGGATCTCACAAGAGGAAGTGCCAGGCAACATTAATAGGCTGTGCTACCAGCCTCGCCTATAACATATCTCTCAGTTTACTGAGTAAGTAATGTATAATTATGATGAGTGATTCAGTCTGCTAACTAGCCAGAGCTGTCAGAACTTGGCTGTCTGCACAGTTGACGGAAAGAGGATCATAATAATTTCTAAATATGACTGATAATGTGGTTTACATTTTTCACATTGTTAGCTCATGCACATTGGGATTTCTGGCTGGTAGGGAATAGATAACATTTCTATTACTTTTGCCTGGCTTTATCTCGGTTCTTAACAGTTGGTTTGCTTTGGACGAGTGGTATTAGCAGCATCCTGGCATTCTTTATGTGTCTGGCACTTTTCTATTTTTTATTCCTGGACAGTACACCAAGTAAATATATTCTGGCATGTGGTCTTTACCTTTTCCTGAGCCAAGTTAACCCATCAACGTATATCTAAATAGAGACACTTGCAATGTTCATAGCTGTTATTGCTAAAGAACAATTTTGCTATATTGCTATATATGCCAGTGTTCAGAGTGTACAGTTACAGAGGCACTTTATTTGACTTCTGATGTGGATGCAACTGCAAGCAAATATCTCCAAACTCTTCATTTGCTCACTGAGTCCACAGGCCCCATAGGTAAAGATTAAGTGCATTCCCCTATTTAAAGGAAGTTAGAAGAGTTTCAAAGCTGCTTTAGTTAATGGTATGATCTTAACAGAGATGAGGGACTAGATTTAGCCCAGGAAACTTGTGTTCATTGCTTTTCATCTGAAGATGGCAGGAGTTTGGAGAAGAGGCACCCTTCAACTGCTATTGGTGTTCTTCCTTTGCTTCCTCCAAATATGCATTAAAGAGACTGGCCTTTCAAGACCGTTTTTCCTATGAAAAAACATGGAAGGAGACCCAGTTCTTTGCTTAAAATAATTTCCAAGACAGGTGTTTTCTTGATTTGTGGCATCAAATATGGTATTCCTGAAGGATGACTCCTGGAAAGCAATATGCTGTTTTTATACACACACTTGGCAGACCATAGAAGACAGGTGCACCAGACTGAGAGGGTACTCAGGTGCCCAGCCCACACCTATGTCACATCACATGGACCCTTTCAAAATCATACCAAGCTTGACATTAGGTTTTCTCTTTACCCCATCTGTAAGCAGGAAATTGTTTCTCAACCTGGTTCCTGAGTTGGTCAGACACTGCCTTCTGACCCAAACCCAAGTGTGTTCCCATATGGCTCATGCCAAGAAATTCCTTAGCCCTGAAAAGATATTTTACTGCCTCATGTCAAGCCGATAATTGTATCTACATAGCAGCTGTCATCATTTCGTGTGCCACTAAGCTTAATTTTATGGTTTCTTATAAAGTAGGTCCTGCTTTTCCCAGCCCTGCTATTTTCCCTTCTCTGTGCCTAGTGCAGCCAGAAATCATCTCTATTTACGGTCACCACACAGTGTATTGGGCAAGGTACAAGATCTTTGCACAACTCTGTGCTACCCTCTCGCTCCTAGAAACTCTTCAGCCCTTACACCTCAGGAGTGGATCTTGACCAGCCTACTACCAAATGATGGCAAGTTTCTGCAGTCTTTTTTGGTTTGTTTCTTGCAGTCATTTCCAAATGATGAACTTCTAATGTATAGCAGAATTATTACCGCATGCACAAACTTGATTTCAAGCTTTTGAGTGAAATTCTCAGATCAGCCCCATTTCTGTGTGCCAGTTCACTCCTCTCCATTAACGGTATCTCCCGGGCACCTTGTCTTCAGTAAGTTGTATTTGATATTAGTTAATTTCCTAACAGTCCTGCCAAGCTCATTAATGAAAATAGTGACTAGAATCAGTGCCAGACCTTATCCTTGAGGAACTCTGCTAATGGCCTCTCTTCAGGCTATTTCCCTTTAAACCCTATCTGCTGCCATCTCCCTGGAAGCTGTGTCCTTACCTACCTAAGGATTTCTCTGTGAATCCTCATTATGTGCATTTTATTCATAGTTCCCACATGATGGTGCCACGGATACCTTCCCTGACTCCAGATAGACAGGATCTGGAGCATTCTTACAATAGCATTTCCTTAAAAGAGGAAGCCACTGACTGTTCTCATATGAGCTGCTTTTTATTATAAAATCAAGGTGCAGTACAATCCCATTTTTCTTTAATATCTTCCTTTTAGATTCTTTAAAATCTCTGTTAAAATTATGACCCAGTATTCCAATGAGATTTACCCAGGTCATTTTCAGTTTTCTCTCACTATCTCAATATCAGCAGTATTGGTGCTGGTGACCTGGTACCATCTCACATCTGTCTGGTTTGTTCAGGTTACATGCACCCAGACAGGAATGACACATGAGAGCAATTCCAGTTCACTGGGGTGGGACGGAGAATATCTCCCTGCTCTGCCTCTCCCTTCCCAAGTAGCAGATGTCCTGGTTCTGACCAGGCCAGAGTCAACTTCCCAAGGCAGCCAGCACAGGTGAGCTGAGTTAGCACAGGTGAGTTGAATGATTCATTCCAAACATTGCCAAATGAGAAAAGTGGCCAAAATTGTACCTCTATACTGACTCATGGATGGTGGCCAGTGCCCTGTGGAGGTTGTTGCAGCAATAGAAATATAGCAACTGGCAGCGCAGAGACGAACTTATCTGGGCTGCTCCATTATGGCAAGACATTTCTGCCCAGTTAGAGAACCTAACTGTAAAATTACATCATGTAGATGCCCACATACCCAAGAGCTGAGCCACTGAACAATATCAAAACAACCAGCAGGTCAATCAGGCTGCTAAGATTGAGGTGTCTCAAGTAGACCTCATTTGGCAATGTAAGACCATTAATATAAGCAGCATGTACCCCAAGGGGATTTAATTTTAGGTGAGGACGGCTGCTAATTTCTTGATGTATAACCAAATCAGTCCATGGCAGATGGTCTAAAAAATAGATAAATGATGTTATAAACTTCCCAAATACTCTGAAAAATGTAAGATCTGGGCATGATGTAGACAGTGTGGGGAAAAAGGGGTGGATAATGTCCTGGTCTGGCCAAGCCAGAGTCACCCTCCCCAAGCAGCCAGCACAGGTGAGCTGAGTTAGCCTATGCTGTTTTCCACACCACCTGACATCACTTCCCCATAAAAGGAGTTGGTTGGGGAGGGGCATTGTGTTTGGTGCCTTCAGGATAATCTGAGTATGGCTGGGTCAGGCCTCCTGTTGTGCAGCACTCTGTTATCATTGTCTTGGTAAGGTACTTTCTGTTATCACTGGGTATGAGTGTAATTGGCTGCTATTGTTTTAAGATCATGGTGATTTTTGTCAGTAAACTGTCCTTATCTCAACCCACCCATGGAGGCTCTGTCTGTTTCTCTTCTGGGAGTGAGTGAGTGAGTGAGCGAGCAAGTAAGTAAGTAGTGTGTGGTGCTCAACCACTGGCTGGGGCTGAACCACCACACCAGACTACCAGGCTTTAGTGAGTGTAGGGTTTCATTCTGAAAAGCAATTTTGATTTTGTTCTGTTAGTCTTTGAGGTTTATTTATTTCTATTTTCTGTTGTGCAGCCAGGCTTTATTTGCACACAACGCTAGCTGCTCTTACTGTGACTGCCTTTGTGCATGTATCCTCCCAAGTACAAGTAGTTTGTTTTACTACTAGGAACCTCCTCTGCCTACAGTCTCAGAAGGCTTGATGATATCAATCAGAATGTTTCAGATAAATTATTGAGAGCTATGAAAAAAAGAATGTATACAATGGTACTTTAGTTTTAAATGTTTGGTCTGTATAAAAATTAGCAGCTAGAAATGCCAGAAGCAGTTGCTCCACAAGAAAGATTGAGGTGTTTCCTGCACCTGGACTAGTTATAGGAAGAGTCCAAGTGAGCTGAGGGTACCTCAATGCTGAAGGGGGCAAAGCAGCCATGGAACTAAGATGCAATAGTCACCAGATCCTCTCTTCACTCTCTCAACACACAAAAGCAATACCTTTCAATAAATATCATTAGAGGTTCTCTGTAGCCCTCATTCACTGCTTCACCTCTTTATCTTCACAATTTCTCCCTTGGAAGAAGCAGCAAGATCCTCTGCTTCAACCTTAAGTTGCAAAGTCAGTTTTTCATATGCTGTTGGGAAGCCCACAAGTCTGCAGTCATTCTGCTTCTAATTTGTCATATAAATGCAATATATCAAGTAAGGAGCATCCGGATAATTGATATGCATATACATATGGGTAAAGAAATATAGCATTCATTTTTCATGCATAATTACACACACATGTATGTGTGGTATTTCAGCTAGTAAAATGGATTGCTGTAAATTCACTGCAATACACCTTATTTAAGCCTCTCTTAAGCCTCATTTCCTAACTCTGTTTCAAATCATTTCAGGACTTTTTTTTTGCTGTTGCTTTTTAAGGAGGAAAAATATCCTAGTAAACACTAATTGGTGAAACCTGTTTTATTTGGAATAAAATAGTCCTATTGGGGAATAATTCTTCTCCAGTAAGCTTTTTTTTATTGTCAGACTAGTAAAAATGAGTTAAATGTTATTTTGAATCGTCCATAATAATCTGTTTATAGCTATGATGGTTATTTCTGTTTTCTACAGAAGCAATCACTTGCTAGATAGAATGGTACCATAATCTTAATTTATCACATACATTTTTTTGCTAGCAGCCAGCTAACTGCAGTAAATATCCCAGTTGGAACAAAGGTGCAAATAATCAATACATCTCTTCCATTTACACCAATAATGGCACATAGTAAGATTTATCAGCTTGAGTACAAAGGAGGTGCACTACTCAGTTGATTACTCTTCAATAACTGACATGCATTTGTGTTTCACTAGTCTGTAAATATGACAACAGACTAACTATTCATGGAAAATTATTGAATGTGCTACCAACACCCTGTTATACAGAGGTTTCCCTCCTTCTTTTTAACTTTATGAAATCCTCTTTTGCATTCATATACCTTGCTTTCCCTCCATAAGAAGAGATTTCACTTAGCTGGCTGCCTACATTACCAGCACACACAAAAGACAGGACTCATTTTAATTCAAACACAGAAGTATTGTTTGCAACAGAATTGTAGTTCATGATGGCAAAATTTGCCTCAGCTGTCTGAAATTGCTCAGAACATTTAGGGGTTTACTGTCTAAATGCTGATTTGATTATCAATACTTCAATTGGAATACAAGAAATACTGTCGCTGCTTGGAAGCCGAGTAGGCTGGATGGAGAAAATTTATGATGAAGAGAGCCCCCAGAGCAGGGACCTGATGAAAGGGAAGAGACTTAAGTGTCTGTTAATGAAGCAACTTTTTATGTACTCTCTTCTGGCATCAGGGGCTACATTAAAAACTTACAGTCTCTAAAAACTGGGTTGGCAAGAGTCTAAGGCACACTTATGGACTGAGACCTTGTTCAGCTTTTCATGTGCTGTTTGTTTACAATGTCAGGTACAGGAGCATTTTCCTTTTGCTGCAGAAGAGTAAAGTGCAGTAAGATGGACAGCTGATCTAGGATGACAGGCTGACAAGAAGCCACTGAGTATTACATGTTTACATATGCTTTTATTCTGCTAGCAGCTGACACACTGCAGTAAATAACTGCTGGAACAAAGGTGAAAATGACCAATAGATCCATTCTGTTTTAATCAATAAAATCATTTCTTATACATCAGGGATGACATGATGTACATTGATGAGGTACTCACAGTGCTCCTAGCTTTTTCTAAGGGAAACCCCTGAACGCAGCATTTTCTGAGGTGATTTCCTCTTTATATTTTCTCCACACTTTTAAACCCCAAATAAAGACACTCATCATGATTAGATTTAGGAACCTTGGCCCAAGGGTCTCCACTAATCCCTGGTGCAGCGACATAGAACTACATTATGGTCTGTAGTGGTAGTAGTGACAAAGAGTGGGAGAAGAGGACACAGTGCTTTGGGCAGCAGAGCTGATCAGTGTGTGGTCTGACTGCCAGCCCTTTGTGGGCTGAGAAAAATTATGTGGAAGGAAGAAATTTGTAATTGTGTATTCTGTTACCATAGCTTTATTAGCCATGAAATGATATGAGTCAAATTCCAGGAAAAGGGGAGATGAGTGGTTCTGCAAGTAGGAATAAAGGGTTGAGTCCATGAAGCTAAACTCATTGGGTTGTCTTGTGCTTTTTTTTTTTCCCTTGTCAGAGAAAGAGTCTCATCCAGACTGTACTTCATCAAAGTTCATTAGCTCACTATATTCACATTGTTACCAGCGATATTCTCACAGCACTTGAAAAAAAAAAAGAGGAACTATGTACAGTGACATATGCCCAGAACTGTGCTAAAGAAAATTATTTTAGATGGCACTCAAATATTAAGAAATGTCAAATTTCTGCTCACCCACAATTTTTCCTTCTGAATAAAACAGTCCTATTGAAAATGTGCATCATCTAAAACAGTCATGAGGTTAAAGCTGCCTGGACAAGTGGATAATATGTCCTCTCATAAAATTGAAAGCCTTTGAATTTGCACCTTTCAAACTGTTCTTTTAAAATGGGCATTTTTGTTTCTTTTTTTTGATGGTTCCTATTGTTCCTTTATAGCTTTCCTGTCATGTGCAGTCAGTGGGGGTTTGAGTCTTTGCCTCTAGCACAGGCTGCTCATATTTGCATTATGGGAACTAATTAACAGCTAGGAGGAAAGAGCTGCTTTTCCAAAAGTGGGATAGACAGATCTAGGTGGCCTGTCCAGGCTACGAGGCCCAGCCATGGGTTGAAACCCACCTCAGCCAAGGTCTTTCTTTTGTAGTTGCATTGTCATGAGAGGGTGACAGAAACGGGCAAGTGGGATTTGTCTTTGAGGGTCTGGTGAGTCAAGTATCTTATTCTCTTCCCTCCTCCAGAAACATGGTTACTGTCCTGACATAACAGGGTGCTTAAACTTCTTTGAAGGAAACGTCTTTATGCCCAGTGAATCTGAGCCCTACCACTGGAGGCTGTTCTGAGCAAACGTGCACACATCCTCAGGACATCAGACCTCACAGAAAATTTATACTTTAAAAGCCACGATCAGAAACTCAATCATTTTTTTAAAATCCTTGTGTTTTTTCAAATCTGAGAAGATCCTGCTCATGTAAAAGCTGCTACAGTGTGTGCTACAAGCAAACAAGAATACTTGCATGAAATGTTTGAAAAATGTTTCACCTATAGCATAAAATTAAATAGTGCTGGTTCACCACTCTCCTGGTGCCTTACAGCACAAATCTATACCCTCTATCAAAGTATTGCAATGAGGGAAAGTAATCCTGTGACATTAGGAAGCCAGAGTTAGCTCAGTCCTCAGCCTCTATCAGCCATGCTTGTGCCAGAGAGAGATTAGCCTGCCTCTGATCGCAGCTTTGGAAAGCTCAGCATGCTTTTTGGATTAACCTGCTCCCACTACAGGTGTAACTGGCACCAGTTGGGCAACAGCAAATTCTTTTCTGTGAAGTTAAGCTGCAGTTCAGCTACAAGTCCAGCTTGCACCACTAGAGCACTTAGACCTCCTTGGAGAAGACCAGAGCCTGAGCTCAATGTCATCTGTGCCGCCTGTGGGGTTGTAAACCAAATTTCTGCAGGAAGGCACATCTCATGATTGCTATTTGCAGTGTCACATGCTCATGAGCCTGATTAATATGAATGTAGTGGGATAGAGGAAGAGCCTCCCAACCCTTGAATATATTTATTCCCGAGTGAAGCAGCATGTCTGACAAGTGCTCTCAGAAATGTAAAGGTTTATTGCCTCATAATGGAATAAAATGATTAATTTAGAATAGGTCTGTAGCCACTTGTAAAATATTTCATTTTAATAATTTATACTAATGGAATATATGATCTAGGGAGGGTCACGTGGGTTGCTCGTGGGCAGTTGTTGACAAGGGGAATGTGGCTGAGGAGACCTTGGCTGGACTCTTCTTTGCTTGTCCCTGATGGACTTGAAACATGTTAAAAAGAGAGAGTAAGAACAACCAGGAGACAAAGCCTTTAATTCATTTACTCCTCATGTTGCTGCAGAGTGCTCATCAGATGGCAGCTCAGCAGGTTCCTAAAACGTGCACAAGGAGAAAAAAAACTTAAGCTTTTATCTCTGTAACAACTAATGAATCCTGATTTCCCTTTCTAATAAATAAAAATTTAGCCTTCTTGCATGAGCACAGAACTGCTCAGTAACAGCAATGATCTCAGCTCCAAAAGAAGTGCAGAGATTTAGGGGTCACAAACGCTGTTGTGGGTCTGAGTGTTAGAGATGTGGCTGAAGCAATACCTAGATGCGATAGGTGAGAATTACGCAGTCTGTACAGAAAGAGGCTTGTATCTCTTTCCACACATGTGCTGTAAGTCTGTTATCTCCCTTTATCCATCTGAACCATGTTTGTGATGGATATTGCTGATGCTCCATCCTGTCCAAAATCTGGAAAGGACTTTGGGAGCTCAACATTGCACAGGGACTCTTAACCGAGAGATTTGCAGAAATTCTTCAGTTCTGTTTCATCTGTGCCTTGCTTTATAAATCCCTCTGCGCTCTGACAGTATCATGCAGAGACCGATGTCTCAGCAAGACATTTCTGTCAACCCTTCTATGTGACCGCTAAGTCCATGTAAGAAAAGGCATCTCATAAATATTTTTCAACTCTTTCTGTCAGCATCAATAAATCAGAATCAACAGAACTTGTCCTCACTTCTGTCCTTACTGAAAAAAAGGCACACAGAAACTCCTGATTGTTCAATTCAGCTTCATCTGACAGCGCAGAAAAAATGAGACTTTGTCCTACCTCTGCCTCATTTTAAGCATTAAAACTTGATTTCTGCTTACTGCCTACTTCCCTAGCTCTGCTTTTGTTAAGCTGCAAACATTTTTCTTTCATAACAATTTACATGTGTAATTACTACAAGTACTTCAGGAATTGTTTGCTAAAGGCTTTATGTAAATACTAATTATCAGTAATTAAAAATCCACAGCTATTAGGAAGATACTGATAGGGAGAAAATATTGCTTAGGAAGCAACTAACATTTGTCTAGGCAAAATTAAACAGCAAATAACTTTCTATCTATGTAATTATATAATGTGACTCATCATCTGCTGCATAAATGGAAGTGCAAATGGGAGAAAGGTGTCTCCACACACATGCGCACACACCACAGCCTGCTTACACACTGTGCACCTTCAATACTGCAAACCTGTTTCACATTGGGAGCAAGGAACATGTTACGGTTGCAGAAACATTAACAGCTGCATTGAATGATTTCTATGGCATGCCAAGATCCAGTATTTCCAGGCTGATGATATGCAAATTTAACTCTCCAGGTTGGAAAATGCACTGGGATTACTCCTTGTGCCAAGTAAGTGAGAAAATATCTTGTGTAAATAGTAGAAATAAAGTGCAGGAACAAATGATACCTGTTTCATATTTTTACAAAATCTCTGTGGTGGGTTTTCACCAAGCTTGATGTATTTTTTTAACTGAAAATTAATTTGTTTCCTCATTAACTGTGGTTCAGCATGAATGTACTTGAAGCAGAATTTTGGCCCATCTACAGATGTCAAAGGGCATTTTGCCACTGTTGTAAGTGGAATTATATTTTCGTTTTAGTGATTTATTACAGATTTCAGCAGGCTTTGAATCAGCCTTACTCCATCTAAAATTCATCAACTTTCTGGGCTTGGTGGGAAAAGCAAACAGGTAATCTATGAGCATTAAATAGCAATCCCAAAGTTTGCTCTCTGCTGTACCTGATGTGATGGTAGGGGAGAAAACCCATTAAGCAAGCAGACAGGCAAAGGGGGCAGCAATTTTACAAGGGGTGCAAAATAGATTTCTGTTCTCAGCACAGGCTCCATCTCACTCAAACCTGTCAGGGTAACGGGGCGCATGAATGTGCCTGGAGCACAAAGCCACTGCTGATGCTCACCTCTGACAAGAAAACGATGCTGCTTTGAGAAAGCCTCTCTTCCTGTAATAATGCTTAGCCTCGGCACGCTTGGCGCATGCAGCCACATTGTCAAAGGGAGAGAAAAGCCGCTGGTTGCATGAAAGCAGCCGGGCTGAGCTGCCTCCAGAATTCATTTTCCAGTATGCTTTTATTCACTTCTGTGGAGTTTATTTTTCCCTTTCCGGCTCTGCCATTTTATGCTCGGATTCAATAGGGAAACACTTCAATTATCTCTGGATCAGGCCCTCAGATTGTATTGTGGCTGAGGCTTTGAATATTGCTGTTATCAAAACTATTAGCCAACTTGCTTGTGCTATTTTGGGCTGGCCTGAAGAGGCCTTGATAGGACATTGAATGACTAACAAACCATGAGTCAGGCAAGAATAACAGGAGTTTCACTGTCAGGTTTTGACTTCCAGCTTTCAAAGTGTTTCTCATCAAAGAGTCATCTCATTCTCTTCCCCCTCAGTGAGCTGCCAGACTCAATCCCCGCCCCCAAGCCGAAGGCCAAAGTCTGGTAGAAGAGGACAGCTGTTTCTACAAAGCCTGACCTTAGTTTCTTTGGCTCCTGGCAGCAGGACACCACCAGCATGGTCCTGGTGGCTTTCTCTTCCTGGGATGTGAGGCTCACACCACACCAGCTCATGGGCCAGCTCCAGTAAACCCATCACTGGTCTGTCTGCCTCCAGCAGATGATGAGAGCCGAAACAAAAAAGTCCAATGCCTGTGGCTCTGCATTCACTTCTGCATATTCCTTGCCCTGGGCTCAGCCTGCCTTTGGTATACACCGAGCAGGGAAATGCCCTGACATATGGAAATGCTTAGCTGTCTTGCAGCTCCCTAAAACACAGTTTTCAAGCCTATTAGTAGTGCTGGCTTCCTCAGTCCTGCCAGTAACTAATGCTTTGGATCAATATTTTGTTAATTTACAGCATTTCCTCAGTTTTAACTCAGCATTTTCATTCTTCCCCCTCCTGCTATCACTTTCCTCTTTTGCTTCAACAAAGCATGAAATCATTGTTTGTCAAAAGATAATCTGCTCACTGCTGTATCTGGTTGTAACTAATGATATTTTCTTCAGATTGCTGGAGAGATATGTAACTCTAAATAGTTTGAGGTCAACCCTTCTGCTCTGCTTGCAGGTTGCACTTAGGTACATGCCAGTGAGACCCTCTTGATCTTACTTTGCCTTCATTTATTGAGAAGGGCAAGTGCAGCTGTCCCAGAGGGAGAAAGCCCCTCCGTCCCACCAGCCACTTTCCTCCCCCAGCCCACTCTGGTCTGCTGTAGATGAGAAACTGGACAAAACGCAGTGGCAAACAAGACATAGTTTAAGCATTTAGTCACCTAAGCCTTCACATTCATCATTTAGATTTCCCCACAAAATGGACATGGAGATTCAGACACCAAAGAAGAGTACTACAAAAGGCAACATGCTGCAGGGGGTGGAGGGGAAAGAAGAAATATTTTGGGGAAAGAAATATTTTGAGGTAGGAATGGAAAGGAAAGACCCTTTGGAGGGATATTTGCTTGGGTCTGATGGAAGGTTTACATCCATGCACAGCACTCAGCCTCAATTCTCACTTCAGGAAGGCCCCATTCTTCCTAAACATGACAAAGTCCCATCCTCCTCTTGTTCTCTAACTAACAGACTAAACCTTCAGCTGAAGAACAAGACAGAGGAAACTAATTCAAAGCCTCTCCTGTCTGAGGGTACCAGGACCTGTGGCATCCAGTCACAGGTGGGACACCAGGATGAGAAGAATTTGAAGCGTGGAGGAAGAGAACATATCTATCACCCCTACTGAAGATATTGGACATTTATGGAAGATAAAAACATTCATTACATATATATACACACAATGCATAACTGCATGCATTAGGTGTTAGCAAAAACATCAAGCATGAGAAGATCTAGTGCCCTATATAGAACACCATGGATTGTTATGAGTGACTTAAGGGAAAAGAAAAACACTGTTTTTTCCAAGAACACAAGTGAGATGAAAGTGCTTGTCATCCTCTGGTGAGTGGCATGTCATTGTAATGGGTTATAAAAAAATCATTGCTGAGCTTTCCAGGACTCAGGACTGCAGAAGGGTGGAGTACACAGAAAGGAAGGAACAGTTTTATGGCGGCATCTGTCACACTACAGAAACTGTAACTACATCTGGTGAAATGTTTTCAGCAAAGGAAGTTTTCTCTCAGTAAATGGTGATGTCCAGAGGGAGCTAACACCTTGTCAGCAGACCATATACCTGCATGCTCTCAATGAGTGTCTCTTCTCTGGGAACAAACATGATGCTGCCTGCTCTTGACTGGGCAGGACATGAGCGTAGACTCCAGGTGCTCTTCCCTCCCACCCATTTCCTTTCCTTCACCTGATCCCTTCTGGTCATGCAGATATATTCACAGCCTTCCTCCAACTCACTTCTCTTTCTTTTTTCTTTGCTCTCTAATGTCTAAAGAAAACAGAATTTGAAAAGTGCGGCTTGTCCCCTAATCAGTTTGAGCTGGGATGCCAAAGAGCATCATTTACAACAAATCAAAAAAGCACTCAAAAATGTGGACATTCGGCTTGCTAAAGGTTGCTAAAATTTAACTGGAAGCATAATGAAAGGTTTTCAGGCAAGACTCACTTGCAGATTCTTGCTGGACTGTAAAAACATGAGCTCAGCCTTTCCTGTTGCTTCACATCATCTGGGTCTGTCAGAGACCTGCAGATTCCAATAAGCAAGGGGACAGAATTCATGAAGCTAAAACTTTTTTGAGTCTGATTTTATATTCAACTCAGGAGCAGCTTCCTTTGTTTTGGCAAGTGTGTGTGTACTGTTATGTGTTTCCCTTGTAGTGGTTTCACTGATGTTGGGAATTGCAAATGTGCTTGCTCATTCCTCATGGTTTCACTGTACAAGAAAAATACAATTGGTTTAGAAGGAAAGAGCCTTGCCAAGGACAGTAGTAATAGCTTTGCACTAAGTAAATTAAATGCAATATGCTTTGGCCAACAGCTGCAGTTTTGGAAAGAAGCAATTCACCTTCTCCCAAAGATAGCCACAAGAAGCTAAGTAACTGGCTGAGAAGCTAGTTTATGCACAAGAAGATTCAAAGGGTTGCAGTGGTAGCTAATAAAATCAAACAGCTATCAAAAATCATGGCCAGCTGAGCTGCTGAGTCCCAGGAGAGTGGAGGAGAAAGGCAGAGAGATAAAAATTCCTAAGGGTGGTTTTCTGTGTAGGTTGAATATATATTCTTTTATTCTGGGAAAGATAAAATGGAATAAAAGTGTCAGAGACTGCCAGATTTAGGTATTAAAATATTTAAAGAACTAATCATTATGATATTAATCCAGAAAGTATTATTTCATCTAGCAGAGGTTAATACATTTCATAGATTCTAGGGCCAGGAAAGGCTATTAGGATCACCAAGATTAGGTTTAATATAACTCAGGTTCAGTAATAGATGCAGAGACGTGTTCTGCCAGGCAGACAGCAAAGCATAAGGTCTTTCCCAAAGTCCTTAAGAGAAAGGGAAAAGACAGCCAGACACAGATCTGCCAACCAATTCTCCAACAGAAGCAAGCAGAGTTTGTCTGGTAACATGATGGTATTTTATGACCAAGTCCCATAGGTTCGCTGAAGCTGCAAGCTCTGCAGAAATATCCCAAGATCAGCGTGGTGAGGACTAGAGGGATCACCTTCCCAGCTGCCTTTGCCACAGATGCACAGCACCTCATCAAGTCTCAATTCTCCTCTTGCAGCATGCAGAAGTGTCCTCTCTCTCTCCCACCCAGCTCTGATTTTTGGATGAGTTATGGTTGAGCAGAGCCCATTGCTGTCCTGGGCCAGCTGCTATCAGTGTCCCATGCAGACGATTTGATTTCTTCTCCTCACTGACCCCTCCAATGGACTGGCTAGAGGCGAAGGGGGGGGGAGGAGGGGGCGGAGGGGAGAGGGGAGAGCAGGGAGAAGGATGGGACAGGACTTCAGAGCAGCTGGGCTTGCTCTTCTCACAGCTCTTTCAAGCAGCTGCATGATAACCAGACGTGGTAGCACCGGTGGGTGGTCTGGCTGCAACCTGCGGCTCATCGCAGGGAGCAAGTTAAGTGCTTCAAAAGGCGGTGGTGTAGGAAGCTGCCTCAGATGCTACCCACCCACTGCAGAGATGGGTAGATAGGACACGAGCTCATCCCTCCTGTGGGCTCCGGCACCTCCCCTGGGACTGCAGAGATGTACAAGGTATTTTTTATTTCCACACCAAACTCAGGCTTAAACAGAGGAGTGTGAACATCTTTCAAATTTACTTTTTAGGATGTTTGTTTTCTAAACCCACCCCTGTTTTGGAGGAAAAGAACAAGGCTTTTCAAAGTAGTGGCTGGGAAATTTGCCCTGGTTTACAAGTGGAAAAAAGTAAATATACAAACAAAAAAATCACTTTTATTTTCACCACAAAAGATGTTTTGCTTTTTTTTTTCCCCCCCACCCCATCAAATCATTGCATTTACTATAAAGTCTCCTCTTTCTCCAAGACTGACAAAAGGTTTCTTTGAAAAGCTTCTGTTTGGTGCTGGCACCCCAGGCTGCAAAACCCAGGCCTGGCCCAGAGCTGCAGGTACTGCCTGCCTCTTCCCCACAATGCTTTTCCTTCTCTTGCCTTGGGGCAACACACCAAGAGCAGAGGAGCCACTGAGGCCACTTCTGATCCTCCCCTGTTTGAGTGTCTGCCACCGTGAGAGGAGAGTGCAGGTGACTTTGTTCTCCAGCTTCATTTGTATCCTTGGAGCCAATCCTGCCACGGATCTAAAAACCAATCATTCCCATTGATTTCATTGTGAGTTTGCCATGTGGAACAAGAGTCAAGAGAAAAGGTTACTATGTAGTTAGAAGCAGAAAAACACCTAAACAAAAACAACCCAAAACCACCCACCAGAAAAAAATAACAGTAGAAAATAATCCAGAATCCTCCTTTGCATTAGATTAGTGTCCCGGTTTGTTAAAACCACTCTTGAGCACCTCACACTGAAATTTTTTTTAAATGCCTCCATTTTGCCATCAAAACTGAAAAATGTTATTATTTAACAGTTGGTTGTGGACATTATTGGTGTTATAATATATCTCATTTCAAATCATAACAGATGAATGATCTCTAAGTGGTTGGTTCAAATGAGATAATACTCCATCATGCTTTCCTTTGCGACACAAATCCACATAACTAGCACGGTATAAATACAATCACTGGCTGGTATAAAAGCGTCAAATACTATTTTAAATCCTGCAAGTATGGCTGATGCTCAAATTGACAGCTCAATGCTCTGTCAGTTCCCACTGCCAATCTCATTATGGAAGTAAACGGCTCTATCTTATTTTATCCTGTTCTGTACATGATGCACTTAAACGGACTTAAAAAATCTAGTAAATGGAAATATATGGGACAATGAACAGTTAAAAACGTCAATTGAATTAGTGGTTGTGTGATGTCTTTTCAGCATACAATGTGAACACAGATGCTGCCTCTTACAGAGGTTTATGCATACGAGGAACGTGAAGTGGAACAAATGAGATTTGAATTTTATTATTCTTTTATAGCATTGTATTGCAGATAGCTTTTTTAAATTAGCTCCTATCTCAACACCTTTGGCAACTCTAAATAATTCAGAGAATCTTGTCTTTTGTTGTTGTAGCTGTTGCAGTTGTTTCTTTCAGAGAATAGCCCTTGTGAATGGCAGCAAGCTTATCTATCACCTAGTTTAGAAATGATTCTCCTATTAAACAATTCAACTCATGGGGAGTAAGCTATAGTCCACTCAGAGTCTTAAACCCAAATCAGCTACCAGATGCAGTGTGACAAATCTATCCCAAGCCCTAAGAGGTGCCAAGATTGCTAAAAGTTTGCCTCTCTTTTTCATAACATTTCCTACATGTGGAAAAGTCCAGAGCAGTCCCTCAGGTCACCTAAGGAAGGACCTGATGCCACCACACAGCTTCATCAACCTGTTTGTGCCTCCTGGCCTGATGCTGCACCCTTAGCAATAAAACACAAGCTGGATACCAAAAAGGCAGAAAACCCTTCTCTCCCAGGACTTCAAAGCAACAGGCGGTATTTTACATCAAAATAAATAAACAAATGCATGCAGACAGAAGTTGATGTTTATGCTACATCGTGCAGTGCAAGGCTGGGGGGGACAGTCCTACCAGCTCCATTTCTAGACAGCACATCTTTGCACAACTTCTTTGTTGAAAAACTTCAGGGACATGGTGTCTTATAAGGATTCCCTCAGGCTCCCAGCCTCTCCCTCTCTTCATGATGTGTGGGCAGGATACAGCTGTTCAGCTTCACTGCGTGGTCTTCTCATCCAAACTGTTCCCATAATGCAAAAATTACATCCCTCAAGGCACTATGGAAATTCACATCCTAACACAGTTTCAAATGCCTATTTATTTCACAGCCTAGTGCAAATATTACGTTTGCTTCAGAGTCTGCTCTTTCACGATACCACAGAGCCTCAGATTAAGTCTGTGGGATTTCTTTTGTACCTAAAGACAAGGCATTTCTTTTTTTTTTTTTTTTTTGAACAACAGAAAATAATTACCTCTTTCTTTAAAAAAAAATCATGGTGATGTATTTCTCCTCCCTCTACGGTGTCTTTCAAGGCAAATGCAGATTTCAGAAAATTTGTGAATTGCATGAAAGGTCATTCCAGGGGCTTAGCCCAGCTCAATCGAAAGGAGTATTGTAGGTTAAGTATTGCACTACAGCCCATTCACCTACTTCAGCTGAGTACTCCCCACTCACAGGAGAAAGAAAAAGGATTTCAGCTGCCATAAATCATATAAACGCAACATGATATGAAATGTTTATAGACATGGATTTGAGAAATTTCTAACTCAAGCTTTCAGCAATGACATTAGTCTAAGAATGTAGCCCTTATGTTTTTGGCATCTGTTTCAAGCCTGGGAAGCAAGCACAGAAGAATGAGCTCAGCTCAGGGGGTCTGGGGACCCTCTATCCGATATCAGTCCTGACCCAGATCCTTGTGTGGCCCAGGGAGAGTCATATGAGGTCATACCCACAAATGAAGGGGCTGATATACACTCCCACTGAACACAGATCCTGGGCCCATCACCACACTCTGTCAGGGAGGGTTTGCAGTAAAAACATCATTTACTGCCATATACATTCTGCCTGCTTCTCTTGCTCATGTCCCTCAAAACTGTCTGCACTTCAGAAATGTTCTTCATATGTGTCCTTTAGCTCAGTTGTAGAAGGATAAGACATTTGGCAGGTTATGCAATAGGGAGTTTGAGAAAAAATGCAGTTGCAAGCCCAAGCTGCCTTAAATGGTCAACAGAGAGCCCTGGCACAGGCACCCCATGTTAAGCCCCAGATTTAATTCAATCCATCAGAAAAACAAAAAGAAAGAGGATAAGAGGCTGTCATTCTGGCAGCATCTGCCTCTGCACAAGACAGCAGGTGCTGCCAGAAATATTTGTCTCATCGGTTTTTTTCATCGTTTTTGTTATGGGAAGAATTAAGTCCTTCAGTTGCAAGTGATCCAATGTGCCAAGGCTCCTTCCAGATAATTGATGATTTTCCTGATTGCCTTTTTCTTGGACATACCCTGTCCCCAGATCCCTGGTGTCCCTCTGTATGTCTCTGTGGCTCCTAAGCCGTAATAAGGTCTCAAAGGTTCTATTTCTGTGGTGCTTTCACTGCTGCAGGTTTCATTTCCACTCCAGGTCTGTCTTTCCTTCAGGTTCCCGCTGTAGTTCAAAGATGCTCTGCTGTTCTTTGCCAGAAGCCTCTGTCCTGAACTATCTTTTCATAGCGATTGCTGTAGCTGTTGCTCCAGTCCTCTGTGTGCAGTTGTTCACCTCAACATTCATCAAGATGTACTGATGGCAGAGTGAGTGTGAAGCAGTCACTTCGAGTTAAACCTAAGGAAGGAACTCAGGCTTCATGATACAAATGCTGAATTCAGGTATCTGGTTCAAGAATGGGGAAAAAAATTCTAATCTCCAGCTCTACATTGTGTTACATGTCACAGATGGAAAAGTGATTAATAGGAAAACAGTGTGTTGCTGAAGTCAGCTGCTAGCAAGCCCAGCTGAAGGGTGTGTAAGGCATTGCGCTTCTCTCAGGCAGAGGGACCTAGCCCAGAGCTGAATTTTGGATGTCTCTCAGACTTAAATCTTCCTCCCATTTAAATGCTCAAGTCATGAGTTTAGGGGCATACAAAGCAGCACAGGTATTTCACACAACTGCCTGCCATGTGCTTAAGGCACAGCACAGAATAAGCCAGAGGAAATCCAAACCCTAGGGCTAGGGCAACCAGTTGGAAGAGGGGATGCTGAATTTCCAGCTCCTGTTCCTTGAATTTTCTAGAGGCTTTCTAGTGTAAAGCACATGGTCCAAGGGAGAAATCTCTCCTCTTTCATTTGGCAGCCTCACTCACTTGCCCAGAGTTGCACTCTCTTCTTCTTGCTCTTCAGGTAGCCCCATAACTATTTTCTACCAGGCTGCAAAGTTTCCTAACATCAGCATATTGATCAAAAGGTGGTTTTGAATTAAGACAGCTCCCTGGAGCAGAGTGGTGCAGGTGTTTTGAGCATGTTTAGTAAAATAAGGCCTGCAGCGCAGAGGATTTTGGAACCAAGAAACCTAAATTTTTGTAAATCCAACTAAGCATATGTAGGAAGTAGACATTCTCCTCTTGGCTAAGATGGTAGTGCTACTACTCTGGAGAATCAACCTACAAAAGACTTTTTGAGAACGTTTATCCTCTTTTAGGGTTTCTCAGGTTCTGAGCTGCTTAGGTAGAGATTTGCTGGGTCATTGGGTTTGAGTGAGGGTTTAGAAAAGGTCTTCTTCTAGACTAATTAGAACATCAAACATGGTACACTCTTGCGAGGAGGGAGGAAAGGGGGCTTGTAGGCACACATGTCCATGCAAAGACTGAATAAAAGGTAACATATGATTCTATGGTGGTGTGAAGATAATACTGCTTAAAGCAAACCAAACTGAACATTAACCACAAAACTCTCCTGCCCTGCAAGTCACCAGTCACTTACTAACATCACCAGATAGGGTTTATCATTTGCTTTTTCTGCTCCAACCCCCATGAAGGAGACCAGTTTGTCTGCTGAGAGCCCCTTTGGGAATGCTGGAGCTTGGCTTTTGACTTCCTTTCCCTGGTATACCCTGTCCTATAGGTTTTGGCAGCAGAGGTGGTGACTTCAAAGCAAGCGGTGGGGATGAATTTTTAAAATGTGGGCACTCAGCAGCAGCCACATTAGCAGCTGACTATGTCAGGGAACTTAAAAGAGAGGCGTCTCAGTAGCAAGGGATGCATTAACAGCTACTAGGTACTTACAGCATGGAGAGGATAGCAGCCTGTTCTTTATTTATCAGCTGCCACACTGGTAACTAGCTTTGGCAGAGTGGCAAAGTCAGGAGTCCAGGGAACAAAAGAGACGGATTTCTTTCTGCAGTGTTTGGATTCTGCATTTGCAGACTGTCTTGCTAAAGACACAAAGGGAAGAGAGAGATTATGGCCGTGATCATCTACATAGCAATGCAATATTTAGGGAATACAGGTTCGGATTCCAGTTCACCTATGAGAGGAAAGGCAAGACCAGAGGGTGTTTGGATAGCAAATCCAGTGAAAGTGTTTAATGGCAGCTCACACAGCATAAAGACGTGATGAATCACACAGTAGTGACATGTATTTGGAGGGGATAGCACAGGAGTATCACAGTGGCATACTTTTAACAGGGCACACCCAGCTCTTCTAAACCCATTCAGCATAGCTCCTAACACAATTATCAGAGCCACATTTTCCAAGCCAACATTATGTCAGAAGCACTCAGTATATGGAGCTCTTTGGAAAATTGGATCCTACTTTTTGGCAGTAATTGAAAGCCAGGCTCTTAGGAAAATGGGAGCTCTAAATGCTTGGATGACATTTCTCAACTTTGCTCACAAAGAGGAGAACCTGCAAGCCACAAAGGCAATGCCATCAGCCATCCTTTAAGGATATCACCATCAGACAGACTATTATTACATTTGTTCTTCTATTTCACCCTCCTGAGAACTGTAAGAAAAAGTTAGCAATAGCAGAGCAACAGAGCACTACAGTGCTCAGATTCAAATATCTCCTGAATACTCAGCTATATCTAAATAGAAACTGCACTGATGTGCATGTAAGGAATAGTTATGTGCAGTGCATGTCTGTTCCTTTAAATGAAAGGAAACGCCAGGCAGTTATCTCCATCAGACTTTATTATGTGACATAGGATGAACAATTACATACTGTGCAATAAGCTAAGTGAGGTTTTAATCACTGGCGCGTTTATGGATGGTTTATCCTGACCTTTCGTAGCCTTAAAAACTAATAACTGAAGCAAAACGAAGTTTACCAGCTCCTCTCAGAAATGAGCCATGTGAGCACAATCAAACCCCAGGCATTAGTAAAGCCTGGATTCCTGAGCTGGTGAGGAACTGAGGCACTTCCGATGTCAGATGCTGCTGGACAAGCGACGGCTTTTATTTTTGACCAAATTAGACAAAAGAGTATGAAGTTTATAGCTAAGGCCAAATTATCACCCAAAGTAAATGGCACTGAATTTACAGCTTCCATTGTCTGCATACTTTGTTTATAAGACAGTAAAAACCACTGTGATATTTTTAAAGAATACTTATTATGGGAAATGTGATGTATCTAAGAACAGTTAGATGGATAGTAAATATAGTAAATATGCTAGGTAAATATACTAAAAAGGGAGAGTTCTGTCTTACAGAGATCTCAATTCTATGGAAAGATTCTCTTAGGCAAAGAGATTTGTCCATGTGTAGGTTAGTACCACAGAGAACAAAACCTGAAGTCTTACCTTTTCTCCCTCTTCACTATACCACCACAGCTTTCTGGGGAAGTGGATGAGATAACAAGGCATGAGAGATGGTATTTAACACAATTTTCATATTAACATATTCCTGCTGGTCCCCTGAAAACCCTCAGCTGTTGTTAAGACTCTAATCCACAATTTTCTCCATTCCAGAAAACTTAGAATAAGAGTTGCCTCCTATTATGTGTCCTTTGCATGCCACTGATGTATGGACTTCCACACCTCTTGCAATCAAATGATGCCTTCCTACCCTAATGCATCCTAATCATTTGAAGACTTGAACAATCAATCACTGCCACAAAGCTAACTTTAACAATGATCTCTATTAACCACAGCCGTGTTTGTTAACACAGGAATGCAAAGCTGCCCTGTTTCAGCATATTTCAGATACAAAAGAAACAAGATACTGTGATTCTCTGTTTTCTTTTGCTTTTTCCAGAAGGGAAGGCAGATTTGCAAACACTGCCTGCAGCAAGCCCTGTCTACCTGTGACCAGCTTCAGAAGAGTGGCTTTTCAAGGCCTCTCGCAGGCTTCCTGATTCCAGGCTTGGTGACAAAATCACCTACAGCACTGCTTAGCCACGTCATTTGCCACCCTCAGCTGTAAATGCAGAGGAGCAGACACACCTCAACTTAAACTCACCACAAACATTCAGAGAAGTTAATTGTTGTGATCTGACCCACAAAAGACAGAAAAAAATGCACATATCCGATGAGTTTGCAGACATTGCTCCTTGCAGCTGCACAGCTGTCCTTCACACATGAAAGGAACGAGTCCTGCTACGGAACATCTCTTTCAGCTTTTATCTTCATTGACGACCTTGATGAGGGAATAGCATCCACCCTCAGCAAGTATGCCGATGATACAAAACTGGGAGGAGTGGCTGACACGCAGGAACACTGCGCTGCCATCCAGCGAGACCTGGACAGACTGGAGAGCTGGGCAGGGAGAAATCTAATGAAATTCAACAAAAGCAAGTGTAAAGTCTTGCACCTGGGGAGGAATAACCGACTGTATCAGTACAGGCTGGGGGATGACCTGTTGGAGAAGAGCTCTATGGAGAAGGACCTAGGGGTCCTGGTTGATGACAGGTTGGCTATGAGCCAGCACTGTGCCCTGGTGGCCAAGAGAGCCAATGGGATCCTGGGGTGCATCAGGAAGAGTGTGTCCAGCAGGTCGAAGGAGGTGATCCTCCCCCTCTACTCTGCATTGGTCAGGCCCCACCTGGAATACTGTGTCCAGTTCTGGGCTCCCTGGTATAGAAAAGACAGGGACCTTCTGGAGAGAGTCCAGAGAAGGGCGACAAAGATGATTAGGGGTCTGGAACATCTCCCCTATGAGGAAAGGTTGAGTGAGCTGGGTCTGTTCAGCCTGGAAAAAAGAAGACTTAGGGGGGACCTAATTAGTGTTTACAAGTATCTTAGACATGGGTGGCAGGGGGAATTGGCCAGCCCCTTTTCAGTGGTCAGTGGGGACAGGACTAGGGGCAATGGCTGTAAGCTGGAGCACAGGAAGTTCCGCACCAACATGCGGAAGAACTTTTTCACAGTGAGGGTGACAGAGCAGTGGAATAGGCTGCCCAGGGAGGTGGTGGAGTCTCCTTCTCTGGAGATATTCAAGTCTCGTCTGGACGCCTATCTATGTAATATGAGATAGGGAGCCTGCTTTGGCAGGGGGGTTGGACCCGAAGATCTCTTGAGGTCCCTTCCAACCCCTAAGATTCTGTGATTCTGTGATCTCCCCCAAACCACAGCTCTGCACTTTTCAGCTGCCTGCCTGGGCCAGATCCTCAGCTGTTGTAATGCAAGCTGGCTCCATGGTTTTCAAAAGTTTTTTCCACCCACTGGAGAATCTGTCTTCAAGTTGAAAGTGCTTCCCTCCCATCCTTCCCTGCCTGCCACACAAACATACACACACACATCCACGTAGATGGTAAATGGAATGAGTCCAAAAAGGTTTTTCTCAACTCTGGTAGCATTTTTTTCTTTTTTTTTTTTAAACTAACTTGGAAGGAAAACTTTGAAAGCTTTCCAATGCAAATGTTCCTGCGGCAAGCTGGCTGAGCGTAAACAATAGCTAGAGCTTGGTTTTGCAAAAACTTTTAGCGTGTAGTTCTAAGTCCAACGTCCTTTCCTCCTCCTCCTCTTTCCCTCCTACAGCTAATGTGTACTCAATAGACTTGTGCGCTGCTACATCAGACACTCCTCACAGCTGTCAGGTCACTGAGTATGTGGCAGCTTCTGCCAGGGAAGTAGAAATGGGATAGTCTGACATCTTTGATAATCACTTTCCCACAGCAAGGCAGGGGAAAATGCCATTTTCCCCAGTTCATGCGATTCCTTGAGGAACAGGTAAGACTCGTCAGAGAAGCATCTCCACCTTGGATATCTGAATATGAAAACTGCTGAGAAAACCAGAGAGAAAGGATCCAATCTTGTAATAATTAGGGCAAGGGGGGAAATAAGGAGGAGATGGAGAAGGTGGAACCTTTGGTCCTCGTTTCATAATTTCTTTGGGCCTTGAAGTGGTTAAATCAAAGAGCTTCTGATTTTCAGAATTGTACAACAGCAGCCCTCTCAGACAAGACAACATCATTAAAGTGGGAATGATCACATGATAGGATACTGGGAAAAGGGGTGAAAAGATAACAACAGTTTCTGTTTTGATTTTCTAAAGAAAAGGTAATCACCAGAGTAGGATTTGATGAAGTCAAGTTGGATAGACCTACCTTTGCTCTGGACATAGAGCAACTTTCCACTAAAGGAACTAAAGTTGAACTGGGTGAGGTAAACACGCCACAAAGACTTCAGGCAGAGACCATGAATTTTGGTCACTCCATCATCTACTGATGTGTATTTAGTATTTAGTAAGCTCTGTATGACTCCCTGGTAACTATCCAGCTACAAGTCATTCCCTGAGTTCATACAGCTCTGGGGGCCAGAGTGATCCTGGTCTGACACACGTGAAATGTTCAAAAGACGGTATCTCTCAGTGTCTGCAATATAAACTACTGTAAGACTAAAGAGGCACTATCTTTTAAGTTAATCTCTCCAGTACAAAGTTGTTGGTGGTGGGTTATTAATATATTTTAGATAACTACATTATCTGAGCATCTTCAGGGTAAATCAAACTCATGCAAAGTTTTTAGCTGATTTCATCACCCACCGCCTCTTTTCTTTTTGCAAAGCTTTAACATTTCTTGGCGTATAGGCTGCTGTTGATGCAAAAATTTTATTGCAGTTAATTTTTTTTAATTGGTTGTTCAATTGGATTTGAAAGAGGCAAGACTGATGGAGGAAAAAACTGCTCATTTGACTAGATACAGTTGCGCAATATACTAATAAACCCTAAAGATACTTGGATGACTCCTAATTTCATATGTAGCATCGATTCATACATAGCGTTGTTGATGCTGTTGATCTTTTGGCTTCTAGATTCATAATGCACTTCATGCACTGGATAACTGTAGCCTCACTTGTAGAAAAGAAGATGGCCTTCTGGAAACTCCAGCCATCAGGAAGGCTAGCTTTATAGATGACTATTTCCTTTCTTTGATAAGCAACGCAGGGATTTCCAGATTCAGCAACTCGGCATCTTCCTTTAAAGCATGCACCAAATTTGTAACATACCATAGGCTGGCTATATTAGATTAATTAATGAAACCTATTAATTTCCAAGTAAATTAAGGATATTTTTAATCATTGCCTGTGAACCACTTAGCACATTAACTTGTCCCTCTGAAGTCATTTACTTAAGTGTGCCCTCAGTTTGCTTAATCCATAACTGGTCAATAGTATATTAATATTATAGTCTCATTTTGGATCTAAGCGTGTCTGAGCCTATTAAACTGTCACCCTGGATTTACTTGCAGGGAAAAAATTATCTGCATTCAGAGATAGAGGGAGAAAAGTATTAAAATGAATCGAGCACTAATGAAATTAATCATAATCATCGTAAGTACTTTCAACTCCTATCACCCAGTGGGAGATGCTGCTACAGGAAAGTCTTCCTGTCTTTGTAGTGAGCTGTGAAGTATACTTCAGCTTTTGTTTCTCCCTAAGAGACCAATAATGCTCTGGTGATCATTTGGAAATTTTTTTTTCCTTCTTTTTCTTTTTTTTTAAATAATAAACCTTGTAGACAACATTGAAATAGAAGCCACTTCATGCAAAGCTTATTCTACTGAACTACTTTAATGTAGGTCAGACCTACTGTAGTTTGTGTTATAATTCATTCAAACTGTGAGACTCCATCTCTTGCTGTTTACTTACACTGCACTGCTTGTGAACCTAGTATGTATAATTTACAGGTCTGAGACAATAGGAAAGAGCACGTCAGGAGGAAAATGATCTATGCACCTGCAGCGTAAGACACATTTAGATACGTATAGCCAGATCCGGAGCTCTGTAAATCAGAATAGGTGCATGGTACATTAAAGCCAATAAAGCTGTGCAGATTTATCTTAGTGCTGTAAGATTATCCTTTACAGTACTCCTCTTAATTCATGCAAAACTTTTATAATCCTTTAATAATACTTGAACTTAAAAATGCTTTCTTTATTCCTTCCGACTGCTGGGGTCTGTAGTGGCAAGACACTAATCTGTCTCCTGTTTAATACTCGGTGAAACTTTTGAAGAGTTTCCCCACATATCTTCTTTGAATTTTTCTGTTGTCTAGAAACTCTGGTGTTGTATGGATTAAACAGTTGAAGGAAACCTCTGATGAAGAGAAACATGACAATGGGAAAGACAAAAAATAGCAGCAGATCAAAAGCAGTTATCTCTAAAAACAAATTTGGTTCTATCCACAATTAAGCAACATTTGACATTTAAAAAATATTAGATCAGTGTTTTGGCTTACAGAACTGCTTAAGGGGCACTGTGATGTGTAAATTAAATTCAAATGAACGTTAAATATAGTTCTTTGGGAAAGACAGCATGATTTAAATTACCTAATTATTTGGACAAAATCTGTTCTCCTGTAATTATATGTATACAAAAGGATATGTATTTTTACTAAGTACATTTGGAGAGGAGATGTTTATCAGCAAATGCTTGCTTCCTCTTGAAGATCATAAAGATACTGTCATCACTCAGAAGTGTGTAAGGAGGAGGAAAGTTCGTTTATGCATTTATCAGGGCTTTGCTGAGGTCGAATGAAAGTGAGAGAGCGTGCTCCTGTATTTTGCTGTATGCAGCCCTCTGGGTCTTGATCCTGCAAAGCCCTCGAATACCCGCTTTGCTTTGCATCTTTCCCTAGAGTTCTGCATACCTATGCAGGAAGGTATATACCAAGGTAATATGCACAGACAGTGGTGATGAAAAGAGCTGACGGTTCATCTAATACGTGCCTCCTACAATGCAAGATTGCTGTTCGCAGTGCCAGGACCAGATTTCTGCTTTGCATTCAGCTCAGATCCTCTCGTTCTGCAAGTGTTGCCAGGCTTCAGAAGGACAAAGCTGGAGTAAGTTACAGCCCGTGTGAGTAAGGGGATGCAAGTTTAGACCACTGGGGTTTGTTTAGTTTCACTCAACTTTAATGTGTTGAGTGAGGGGATTTCACCATCTTTCTGAGGGAGGCTCCTGAGCCTAGCAAATATCAACAGCAGGATATCTTTGGCATGATGCTAGGCATGAACTTTCTGCTCACCTTGTTTATTCCTCTTCATTATGGTAGTTTTTGCTTAAGTGTAGCTCCATGGGTATCTACATCCTTCAGTATTTCTGTTTCTTACTCCAGAGCAATTGCTCAGTTCCATATATTTTAGCCCTTTCATTCTACATTTGATGTCACTCCATCCACTTCCTTTCTGCTTTAGGAGGGCACTCTTTTTACCTTTTTCTGTCTTCCTCCAGTCTGCCAATTCAGTTAAAATATGCTCTGTGTGCCTGACAGACAGAAATATTGGCCTTGCTTTGGGCTCAGAGCTCTATGCCATCAATTTAATATTGCAATATAGGCATGATGCACTTGGATTGTTCAATCTCTGCTCATGAACTAAAGTCTTGCTCTCCAAAGGACTGGAAATTAGGTCTACACAGTGTGCCTGAGCTTCACTGCAGCAAATCTGTGGTATGGAACAGAACCTTGGAAAAGAAAATAATAAGCAAGGTCGTATTGCTTAAAATTCAGAGAATTCCAATATATGTACCTGGAATTATGCAAATTCCCAGGTTGAAAGAGTAGAATTGCCCTGCATGTCTGGTCCTCGGTTGTAATATCTGTCATAATTACATTGAGGAAGAAATCGTATGCTTATTAGAAAAAGTGCAGTGGTGCACAAAACTCGTGTCTGGTGGGCCCAGAGCATCTGAGCTGCATGTGGGACAAATGTTTGGGTTTCACACATGTGTCAAGGAGGAATCTTTTCAAAGCAAGCGGGAAATTAAAATCAGCTCATCAAACTTTCCCACAAGCTATTTTACAATCCTCTTTCGCTATTCAAATTCACTCTGCAGAACATGAGATTACTTAAAGAAAAAGGAAGAGAAGAAAAAAAGCGGGGGGGGGGGAGAGAAATTGATTTATTGCTAATAGTCATAAAGGGAAACCATAAATCTGCTGGGGCCATGCAGTGAGTCTGATAGTAAGAACACATGTAATCAATATGAATGTATTCATTTTTATTTTCTCTAAACCACAATCAATATGCATGCTATCTCAATGTTGAATAGGAAGGCACAGGCTTGCCCCAGTGACTTTACAATAATTCAGCAAGAGTCCTGCTGAGTTTTGATTGAATAATAAGTTTGGCTCTTGCTAGACAAAACGTGCTGGCAAGCAGTATGCTGACAGGGAGCAAAACCGGGAGCCAGTAATTCTAGAGAAGAGCAGGGTGCAGGAAGGCTAGGGAAGAATGGAGCACTAACTAAGGGGCGACTTTGAGGAAGAAAGACAAAAGTGCTGCAGTTGTTTCTCTAGGTGGTAGAAAAGGTCCCTATTGCACAGCAGAAGGAAGCTGTCCCCAACCCTTGGTGCAGCATGAAAAAAAGATTCCAACATCTTGCAGCACTTCAGAACATGCGAGGAGCTGACCTCTGCAGAGCTTCCACCTTCATGTGACTCCTTCAAATATTCATTTACTGTGTCATTCTTACCTGCCTTCATAGCCTCTGTCCCATTGCCACATGCATCCAGAGGGCATAAAGCAGCACCACCAGAGCTGCCAGCCGCAGAGAAGGGGACGATGCAGGCCCCAGGGAAATCTGAAAGTGTGCTGGCTCCCGCTATCACAGCCTGAGCAAATGTCTTTGTGCAGAGTAGGCGTGCAGAGGAAGCCTCTGCTCTGTTCCCTGCTGCTAACGCTGCTGAGCAAGCAGCCTGTTGCATTCTACACTGGCTTTAATTTGCAAACAGCCCTAAAGCATTGCAGAAAACAGCGTGAGAGGTGGGGTGCTTTTTAATAACAAATGCTTGGCTGTGTAATGCCTGTAATGTCATCACTGAACAGCCAAAGACTACATAAGGTGTCATGCAGAAATAAAGGAAGAGGTCATCTTGACCAGAATAGGGAATAAAATCAGAGTAACTTTCATATGCATTGAATCAAGCTTCTGCACAATCATGTCTGGACACTGAACCTACCCAGGGCACTAATAAAAATCCAAACAAATAAATATAACTCTTTCATGAGCTTTTGAATTTACCTGCCAGAGGTGTGTCTCTGTCCTTCAATGCCCCCAAGCAGGCAACCTGAAAACAGTTCAAAGAGCAGTTAGGTATCTAACTTCCACTGAAATTCAGGAGTGCTGGCCATTTAGCTACTCTTTGAAGACACACACATACACACAGAGGAATGACTGCTCTGTGTCAGACAGTGTGTTTCTCAACTGCCCGTCTCTTTTCCCTGGATGAGCTCTCTGGGACTAATCACCACACACCGCTTACCTATTCACTTCCTAAGCTGTTGATATTCGAGTTACTACACTGTGTCCTGTCATGCCTCCAGTTTGTTAGCCTCCTAATGAAGAGACCTTATTCCTTCCCTGACTGGTTGGGAGGCTTGGCTAATGGTGCTGTGTAAATGAAGACGACAGTTATTACTATGATTATGAGTGTTACATTAGTAATAACAAGAAACTGTGGTCAGGTATGTCAGGGATACAGGAAATGAGAGAAAATATCCACTTAAAAAGGTTAAAGAAACAACCGCTTTTCATGAACTGAGGAGAGATTTGCATGTGAAAAAGAAAATTATAAGCTTGGCAAAAAGAAATTCCTACTAGCATTAACTCCAATTTAAAAACTATTTAATTTTGCCATGCATTTTAGCCCAGGGTACACTGGCTTCCTGCAAGCATGCAGGAGAGCTCATGAACTGCTCATGGGAAGACCTGCAGGAAGGGAGGGTTGAGCTCGTATGTTTGGTGGGTACATTGAGAACTACATTATCCTGGGTGAATGGAGGATCCAAGGAGAGAGCTCCCCCTGTGCCAGAGAGGGTAATGACTAAGGAAGCAAGTCAAAGTCTAGACAAGTTAAGGATGGTCTTTTCCTACTGTATCTCACAGATTTTGGCAGTCAGTAGGTTTTTGTGTTCTTTGAAGAGGCCCAGGTAGTAGTATCTGAACAGAATACTGTGACAATCCCATCAAAGGATCTGTCTCATCTCACTATGGTGCACCAGTGCATCTGGGCCAGATGCAAACATATTTCAGACAGCAGAGTACAGGGGCAAAGAGTGCTGTATATCCCACCGCTTGTTTGGAGTTCAAGTGTCTAAACTGGAGACACCAGTTTAGCTGTCAGGGGGAGTTAGGTTAACTGCACAAGGAGAGCTCTAGATGACAGTGATCATCTCACAACTGATGAGTAGGCCACAAGTATTTAAAATGTGACACAGCAACTACTTTCAAATACTGATCTGTGCACCGCAATTTGCTTTCAAAGTAACAGGCAGTATTTTTCTCCAGGGAATGCTTACTTGCAGCCCATGCAGCAAACTGTAAGCCAAAAAAGCACACTTATGCCATGGAAAACCTTTTACCAACTGCAAGGGGCTATCTGTAAATTCCTCAAACTGCAAATCAGTGTGATCAGTTCATATAAAAAAATCAATACAGACATTACTCTGTTCCTTCAAATGCCCAAAACAACAATAAACTATGAGTTAGAGAGGTGTTGTTGTGTCCCACTTAAATGTGGATGGAGAAACCAAACACAAGAGCAAACATCTCAAATTTACCATCTATTATATTGACCTGTTTATTCTATTCTATTCTGGCATTTGTCTAAAACTTTAATCACAATCCATCCATTATACCCTAAACACCGTCTGGCATATTTTTCCAGAGAAAACCATAAAGTTCATTAGCGGCCTTTAGAAGACACAAATCTGCAGCTCCACATAAACTTCAAGAAAACTTACTTGATTTTCTGTACTGGAAGGTAAATTTTACAAAACTAACAGCAGAACAGTTGATGTATGTATGTCCAGGATTCTTGTTTGCCTAGTTTGTTATTGGGGCACCTCAGATAACTGAAAGTAACTCTACTTCATATCAACTGCAAAGCCTTGGAGGAAAAAAACAGGGGAAGTGGAGGAATAGGAAGATAAATGTTATAAGGAGCAGAAAAAAAAGCAGAGGAATTATTTCAATTTAACAGACAAATTAAAAATAATTAAATGGATGCAGTTTCTTCTTATTTTTACAGCTGGCTACAGATTTAATACTGGCAATTCAGTGCTCGTACAATGGCATCTGCACAAACAGCTGTAGGTCCCTTGTGTAAAGCATACTGGATACAGCAGTGAATTTGCTTGAACTTGCTTTTACAGGCAGCATGGTCTAACAAAGGAATGGTTAATGATTTCTGCTAAATAATAGAAAGCTTCAGACACATGGCAGTGTAGGATGCTCCTTACTCTCCCTTTGTCTAGGCTCACAACTTAAACCTTACACAGTCTAATTTATGGGTAGAGTTCTGTGGGTGTAAAGAAGACGTGGTAAAGACAAATCTTCATTCACATTTCCTGTCTGTGGAGTCAACCACATGGATTATCTTTTTATTTACATTAACTCTTCTCTGAATATTTGTGTTTAAAATGCCTAATATGACCTATCAAAAAGGATTATGTGTGATTGGCTTGATGCTCATCTCCACGAAACTGATGCTGGGAGACTACAGAGTATTCAATTTAGAAGTTTGTATATAGGGTAGCACCCAATAAAAGACCCTGAAAGCTGATAAAGTTGTGTCTTATACAATTTCTCTCTTGCCCCTGTTTGTTGGTTTAGTTTTGTTTTTTCTTTGTGCAGAGAAAAGGTATAACATTTCTGTACTTGATTAAGACTAGTTAGTGGAGATTTATTGGCAGGGGTCGCACTGCGTTTTTTGGTATTAACCTCTTAGATCACAGCAAGTGACATTTGAAGTTGGCTGAAGGCTAAAGGAAAGTTCTTTGTCAAGGGACATACTGTTCCTGTCTCCTTCCAAGGGGAGTCTTAGGGCAGAGGGGGCATTGGGGAGGTCACTCTATTCTGCCTGCCACATCATGCAGTAAAAATTAAGCAGAGATGATTACTGAATGCAAAGAAATAAATAACAAAGAGCTCTTACAAGCCTTAAAGTTTGTGTGTATCTTGTTAGATAATTAAAGAAAAGCAGAGTTAGGAAAGAAAGTTTCTGCCAGATGAAATCTCATATGTTTTACTCCTAGCTGGGTGAAATGATGTAGGGCTTTTTATTCCCCTAGTTCTCATTCCCCATGACCACTTCCAGCATCCCAGTAGTCCTGTTCCTGGAACCATGCTGCCAGGCCCCCCACCAGTACTAATGGGTTTTTCTCCTGCGCATACAGAGCACCAGCCCTTCCCCAGTGGGATTTCTCAGCAGTGCCACTTCTGCCAGGACAAGAGAGCAGACCAACAGCAGGTCCCACCAGCCATGTGAAGGGGTACTGTCACACTCTGCCCCACTGGAGAAACTTGGCTATAGCATCAGGACCTCAAAAAGCAAACTAAGCCTGTGGAGTTTCAACTCCTCTGGTTCAATTTCTCTATTAAAACAAAAGGAGAAAGAAGGAGATAAATATGTCCAGTAAAAGAGATTGGAATCAGGTCATGGACTATATCCCAGAGTACAGTCTTTCCAGGCAAGGAGCAAATAGATCTGCAGCTTTATTTCTAGTATTATTAGGACAAGGGCAAATTGATAAAATTCACATCTTAGTGCAGTTTCAGGTAATGCATGTGCCACAAGATGCAGAAAGAAGATGTTTAATTGACAACTCCTCTAATTGTATTACTTTAAATGCTGGAACAAATAATCAAAGAAACCATTTGTAAGCATCTAGAAGACAAAGAGGAGATGAGTTATGGCCAACATGGATTTTTAAGAACAAATTGTGTCACACTAATGTAATTTCCTTTCCCTACAGGATAATAGGCCTTGCAGACATAGAAGAAGCAGTAGATGCTGTGTATCTTGAGCTTTTTAAGTTTTTTGATACAGTCTCATATAACATTCTGATAAATAAGAGAAGAAAATGCGGACTAGGGGAAACCTACTAGGGAGTGGGTGCAAATTTAGTTAGAAAGCCATACTCAAGAGCATAATTATCAATGGTTCCCTGTCAAAGGCTGCATCAAGTGGATGCCTTAATTCATTGCTAATTAACTGGATGGTAGAAGACATTGTAGTGCTATTAAATCTCATGTTGTCCATTAATGGGAGAGGTTCCTCATGGGCTCCAGGAAAGGACTAGCATTTCATAGAATCTTGACCAGTAGTCTCAAATAAATGGGATGCAAGTCAAACAAAGTGACTGTTACATTACACAATGACCCAGCAATAATCTACTTAAATTAAAAGTTGAGAATAATTGACTTGGTACTACAGTTTTGTAGCTAAGAATCTACACGGTACAGTTGATCAGAAGATGAACACAAAGGCTTAAGAGTAATAATTTATTTTCCTTTTACTCCACTATTATACGACCTCAGGACATTGCATCCAACCTAGCCTAACTCTGAGGAACATGTACATCAATGAGGTCTAAGGGAGAGCAACCAAAAATCTGGGCATCTAGAAGGAGCTGGGCCTGCATAGTCTGGAGAGGAAGAGATTGATGCAGAATGCAGCAGAGGTCTTCGAACCTTTGCTGCAAAGAGAAACCATAAATTTTCTTCTCTGTGCCACTGGTGAACGGGACAATAAACAAATGGTTTATAAATTAGGAAGAGTTGAAGAATGGAATGGACTCTTTAGGGAACCTGTAGAGTCTCCATCACTTAGAGAAGTTCCATGTACAACTTGATGTTGTCCTGTAGCAGGGAATGGACTGATGATCTCCAGAGATTGTCTTCCAATCCGCTTTTCATAATCCCATGAATTCTATGAATACCACAATCTAGCTATGTTTAATAAATTAAACTTTAAGGGAGAAAAATAATCCCCTAGACCCAGAGCTAGGTCTGAAAACACTAAACATGTTGTAGTAATAGGCAATAAATTTGCTTTCATTCCCTAAGGAGATTTTATTGCCACAAAGTCTAACATACCAGAAGCCTCCTCTAATAGTTAAGTAACTGCAACATAATGTCAGGTTCTTTGATTCATATTCTGGAAGAAGTAGTTTATGTTTAAAGAAACAAATCGGTTGCATCAGAAATACAAGTTAGGTTAATCTTCTGAGCTCTGTATGTCTCCAAAATGTCTCTTTGTAAATCCTTGTGTGTCTTAAACAGCAAAAGCACAACTCCAGATCATAATTAAAGCGCACTTTGAATTATTTTCATTCTATTCCTATACTCACTGCTGCTTACTATAACACTGAAATACCCTAATACCAGCATGAAGACAAGGACAATTCAGGAAAGATATGGTAAGATCTCATCAGCTAATCAGAAAACAACACAAAACTGTGCTGTTCTTCAGTGTCAGGCATCCATATTTTATGTAAAGGAGAAAGCACTTTACCTATAAATTGATGGAAGGGACCCTGAGGGGTTTCCTTTCAATACCATGAGTACAACAGAGAGAAACTTTCTAATTAAAATCTTCCTAAGAAAGTATGGTTTCACAGAAAGGAATAATTATTGCTGTGAAATGTCAAACCAGTAAAGCAATCCACGTTATCAACCAGGGTTTTAATTTTCTTTTTGCATCACCAAGCAGATTCCATAATACATTTTCATATAAATGCCTAGGTTTTATTCTTTTTCACTTGGGTTCACTATGGTGTTATAGGGGAATGAGGCCTCTTGCTCATTTTGATGAGCAAAACCTGGTGGAGGGAAACAAAAGCCACCAACTACTTTCTGTCTGAAGTGGAACTAAACAATTTGCTCAATGAGTTTGAACTTCAGAGAAAATAAGGTCAGAACGAACTGCCCTTGTAAAAGCCTGTCCCCCAGCAGTTCACGGGGTTCACACAATCTACATTTGTTCAAAGCAATCCCAGGAGGACAATGCAAGCCCTGTTTTACTACCACAGGATATAAGGTGGTATCAAATAATGAATCCAAGTATTTCCCTTCTGAACTCAGCCCAAAGCACTTTTAAAGTTTTCTAATATGAAATAATATACCATGAAGTGGAAATCTTTCTGATATTTTGTCATTTTAAGCTGTGGTAATATATTTTCCCTTGGAAAATATAACTCTGCACTCATTGTGTGCTTTTTTGTTTTCCGTTTAATCTGTGATGCATATCTGAATGGAATTTTTGCCTGTAATTCTATAAAATTTACTCTGAACCACTGCTTATGCTCTACTGATCACAACTCTGTTTTAAGGATTGGCTCTTATTTTTCAATCTTCTCTCCGCTGCCCTTTTGTTCTATTAGAATATGAGGAGTAAGAGGGGAAACAATTTTTGCACATTTAACACTTTGTTTCCCCTGGACTTCTGTCTGAGGCTATGAGGATCCTGCTGCCTCACATGAGCAATCCAGGAAATCATACTGCCAGAATGACAGACTTAGTAATATCTGATAGACACACACATGTGCATTGACTGACATTTTTGCTCTGCAAATTTTTTTGGAGTTACCTACTATGTTTCAGCTGTGATGGTTATGGCAAATGTTATAAAAGATGGAAGCAATATCCTCAGCTGTCCTCTATCTACTTAACTGTGAAATCCTGAGTTAGGTTTACATACCTGTGTGTCATGCCTAACTTAATCATGGCTCTGGACTTCATCTCTGGCCATTGCCCTCCAATAGGCACATTCTAACAAGCATTTTAAAATTATGCTGATTGAAGAAGTCCCATGTAATTTAATTCAGCTTCTGCAGAAATTACTTGATTTGTTTTCAATCCAAACAAAAAGTGGTTTTAGCTGAAAAGTCCAGCAACTACACCAAGGCTAAAATGGACCCTGCACTTAGCAGCTTCCCAGGTGTAACAGTATAGTATTTCATCAGGTGCTAAAAAGCTCAGAAACCAAAGGGAAGATCCATGCTTCATCCACGCTTGAATAAAGTAAACCTTTAATCATCACCATTGGAGAAGAGATGTTCAAAAGATGCCACAGAAGTGATTGGACTCCTATCTCCTCCATGCCTAACCACAAGGCCACTGCGCAGGCTGCAGCCTTTGTAAGCTGCAGCACAAGGGAAGAAAGACTAATTGCTAACAGGACAGAGAGTGAGGTAAGGGTAGACAGTAAAAATAAGCTCAGAAAGAGGTGCAAGCTTCACACAAGTCATTCAGAGGTCCAAGTTAATGCCTGGGAGCTCCTAGCTCCTCTGTACATGCCAAACCAGATGTCTGAAGTACCGTGCCAGAAGTAAACTAAAAACGTCTGAAGTCACTCTGCCTTTGAAGTAAACATGACTTTAAACATGAATACATAATACAGAGCACAGCTATTTATAGGAAACCGAAAGTAAATGAAACAGGATGAGCTTCCATGAAACAACAAGAAAACAAAGACAACAAAGCAAGCAAACAGAAATGTAAAGAAAGCAGCATCAGCATTTGTATTGTGGTCATTAACCATGGTCTGTGCTTCTGAATGCCCTCTATTTGCTGGCCTCAGAGTCCACAAGCATTAAGGATTTGTCAACAGAGAGGCTGCTGCCACTTTTGTCTCTGATTGCCCTTCTGCTGTGCCAAGTCTATTTACCTTCTTTCTGGATACAGTGTGTGTATGTATGTGTGAAACGAAACAAGGACTGTCTGAGAGTATGCCCACTCAGAAGCAAACGTGTTCTACCTGTGCAACACATACAAGGGGCCTCCATACCCAGCACTGGCACCTGGTGCAAATACTGCAGACCCAGGAAGGAGAAATTCCAGTTACCAACCAGCGCTGGGTCACACTAGTTTTCCTGAAAACTATTCCTCAAGAACCTCCACTGAGCTGCATGGGAGTCCTGAAAAGATCTCCCCATAACCCTCCCCCATGGGAACCACTAAGTTCTGTGAAACTATGAGTCCTGTATTTGGGTCCTTTGAAAAGTCTGGGCTCAGTCCCAGACAGTGAGGCTCTGATATGGTTGGGATGCATACCTAAGGAGTTCCCCTAGCCTTTACTTCCCCATTTGTAGAGAGAACTGGTATTTATCACCTCCTAAGCATTAGGAGCTACTGCAAGGATTACCATACACGATAGCAGTGTGGAAAAGAAAATGTCTAAGTGACACCAAAAGGAAATGTTTTCTTTTATTTGTGTTGGCATTCTTTTTTCTCCTTTTGTGGTGACTTTAGTGCCTGTGAGAAGTGCTCAGAAATCCTGTTTTCTTACGGAACAGCTTGAGAAAATCAAGTACTGCTGTCATGGTACAGTCAATCCCAACATGTTGCAAAAACCTTGTCACTTTACGTTACACGCATTGATGTGACACAGGTTGAGAGATCTGTATCTAAATGGTTTCATGGGTGGTAAGAGGGTCACACATGAAAGTAGCCCCTCTCTCTGCAAGGCAGCAGGTCCTCCCAGGAGATAATCAGGATTTTCTTCCTGAAACAGTGGATCTCTCCAGTTAATAACCCATCACACACAGGAAAAGCCAGGAACATAATTTTCAGATTTCGTTATTGTGAGAGCTCAGAGGAGGTTGTGAGGGACTAGGAAACTGAGTGCACGGGAACCTACTTTGATGTACCTATTCTACCACTCCTTTATATTTGTGCTTTCTCTCCAAGACTGAAGGATTCATTATGCTGTACTACATGCTTTAGTCATTCTGCAGCTGCCACAGCAGAAAATGGACAGATATTACATTGTCGCTGAACTAACTGAGCTACGGCTTACTGCTTCCTTCCTACAAAGGGGGAGAAGATAGACCTGCTTCCCTCAGCACCTTTCTTACACAGGGATGGTGCTTTGTTAATAAGCCAAGCCCAGTATTTTAACAAGTGCAAGGTGAAGGGTTGAAGCAGTAATATGCCTTAAGGTCATGTGGCATGCGGTCATATTTTAATTACCACTGCCCAAGGCTATCTCCACAGGTATGTTTCCTTCCTGCATAAAACATGAACCTGGGAGTGATTTCAAAACACAGTCAAATAGTCTGTGACTCCAACAGGATGTACGCAGCATCAGACTTTAATCCAAGGGCAAATTTTATTTCAGTATTTTATCTTGTAGGCTCAGAGGAGCAAGAGAGAGAAACCCTATTCTGTTGGTAAACTAATAATGTTTAGCAACGCAAGGTGTATCATATGTTCTAGAGATCTTTCATTTCCTTAATAAATACCCAAGCATAGCAAGCTCTCAACACCAATATCCTTTCAATAAAAGGTAACCTTATATGGTCACTGCATGATACATGATTTATAAGATGTCATGTTAAAGTAAACTCAAACTCACCAAACACACTGAAGGAAGGAAATGGATGTCTGGCTCCATATGGTGTTTTCATGTTTCTATTAAAAACAGACTATTCAAACACTGTGGATACCAGCACAGGTTTTAGCTCTAAAAGAAGGATGAAGAGAGTCTTATCCATACCATCTGTATCAATAGCATAAAAATTTCTGGCAACACATGAATGTGGTTAAAACACTTAGGGTCACCTTACTGTTGGAGATTAAAAAGACATTTCTCCTGCAGACTGGTTTGCTCAAAGAGCTTCATGAAAGTGGATTATTGAAACCTTTTGCCAGCCAAATATCATGCAGAAAGGAATAGGGATAGTTGAACTGTAAAGACCAAATCCTTTGAGACAACCTCCTTTAAAGTAGGATATAGCGTTGCAGAAGTTGAAACCTAATCTTCACTATCATACTTAAGACTTAAATCCAAGGGCCAGACCTTTGTGATGTCATGCTATTCTAACAGAAGATACTATACTGCTTTTGCAAACATCTTTGATCCATAAATTTATCATGCACTGTAAATAAAAATATTCTTTCTTCATTACAGATGATCATTAAAAAAATATTAAAATACCTAGGGCATTGAAATTATTTCCCCTGGCTGTTCCCTCTATTCTCACACCCTGGCAGATCTTAGGAGTCATGCTCTTACATCAGGCTATTTCAGGGACTCCCTACCTCAGCCCCTGCCAGGCTCCACCCAGACATCAGCAGAAGAAACCTGATGGAAACAGAAGGTGGCTGAATTATGTTTTTCCATCCCTATAGGGGGCAACCCTTCTCCACTTCAGTGAACGAGGGGCCACCGCATCTCTCGGTTCAGGCCCAGGAACATGCTGCATCACCACAGCGTAATGAAATCAAAGAGCAGAAGAGATTTCAATGCACGTCACAGCAGGTCAGTGCATTTGCTCAGTAGCGTGCTGCACAAACCTCACATACATGCTTTATAAGTTATTTTTAAACCTGCCAGACAAAGCCCAGCTGAGCTGAAAACCTGCAATAAACTCAGCAAAGTACAAGTTCTAGATTTTGTGGGGGAGAACTCAACCCACATTTTCACAGCACGTTTCACACTGCACCTTAAGTTACACTGACACTTTCAGGCATTCCACTTTCCTTGAAATTAATATTTATCATTTACTTTTGACTGTACAAGAGTTTTGGTTCAGTCACTTCAGTGTATAGACAGTGGTCATTAGCTTTATGTATCTACTCCTACTTCTATTTTATTAAGAAGACAAGTACGTTCAAGACCTGCTAGACCCAAGAAATGGGTCCCAGAAAATGCTCTCCATTCTTTGAACCTCACTCACACCATATTACAAGGCTAATAGTGTCAGTATTCCATTATATTTATTTTTAAAGTATTACAGCCCCTAGAGCCAGCATTACTTAATGACTTAAACACCTTCTCCTCCCCCCTTTTCTTCCTACATTAAACAGTACAACATGCAGCAGGGTTTTTCTTCAGCAACAAAAACCATCTATAGTTCTAGTGCGTAATAGCCCAAATGTTTTCCATCTAACTTTCTACGTACAGCACACATTCCTTGCTCAGTCAGAGCTACCAGTGAAGCCCAGAGAATGGAATATCTTCCTTCTCACTCAGCAGGGGAACCTGAGGAATGCTTTACTTGCTGCAGCAGGCACAGAATTTCCAGCTGCTTTCTTACCAGGTCAAGGAATTTTAATCCAGTTTTTTGATTCTTCCACCTTCCTATGACTCTTCAGAGTTTCAAAAAGACAGGCTGACATTGGAAGAGTCAGAATAGTATCTTAAGCATTCCCAACTTTGATAGCACGGTATCTACAGTGAGGCAGCTGACCCCCAACACGGTGAATCAAGGGGGGTGGAGATCAGTACATGAAGCATATCATAAGGCCAACAATGGAAGTGGGAAGCCTCCTCAGTGTGACTCACTCTGTATGTCCCAAACCAGAAGGACAAGGAACAGAGGTTATGTGCTGAGCTGGAGCTGACTAGAGCTAGGCAATTGTAACTGCTGAGCACAGGGCAGACCTGAACTGCTGGCTTTCAGGAACTATGGTACCCTGTCCATTGGATTTGAGCACATACCTGGGAACTAGGACACCAAATATTCAGACTCCTGAGAATACCACACTTGACCGCAGGCTCTAGAAAAACCTTCCTGTTGCATGTGGGCAGTCGGACACAGCTAAAAAAACAGAAGCAAGAGGACCCTAAGCTGTAATTTTAGGGTTATAGATGATTAGCTCTGATCTTTGCTGCAGTGCTGGATTTTATCACAGGGAGAAAAAACAAGCTTCTTCCTGCCAGGGCAGTTTCCTAACCACAAATCTTACCCTCCCTTTCAGGCTGCCCAATAGTACCTGTTCCTACATCATGGCAACACTGTCTGCTGTCCTTGTGTTGAAGCTGTTGGCTGGTTTAGACCCCCGCTTTCATCAGATGAAGACTGAAGGACAGGAGGTCCTCCTTCCTGCACTATTCCAGTACAGTACCAAGAAGAGAAATCTAATCCACAGAGCGAGGCAGCAGCATCGTAGCCAAAGGTCTTCAACCTTATCTGAGATGAGGAAGAGGCTTGCTCACATTGCACTCATGATGTGCATGTAAGAGGAACAGAGAGGTTTTGGTGTCACTCCAGCACATGCAGAGTGGTAAAAGAAGGCACCTGCAAAGACACCCTTTCTGCAAGAAGCAGCCTGAGAACAGCCTAAGGCAAGAGGAAACTCTTTTTCTGATCTCTCTTTAGCAGCCCGGCAGCCAACACCTGGCCTGACCTCACTCAAGTGATGAAAATTTGCCACTCATGAAGGTGAGGCCCTGAGTTTTCCTGGCAACATTATTCTGAAGGGATGTACCAGGAATGACGGCATGCACTGCCATGTTAACATTGAAAGTGTACAGCTTGGTGAACCCAGGCTTGCTTCAATTACCAGCACAATTTCTCAGTTAATTATTCTGTGGGATGACTAACAGGGATGGGCATTTTAGGTTGGCATTGGCTTTTCAGGCTAATTGCTATGGTTTGTTGTGGTTTGCTGCTTTGGAGTGGTTTTGTCCATAAGCTTTTTATGCAAGCATATTTGGCAGGGGCAGAGAGAGGGTCCCCTTATAAAATGAGTCACTTAAGTGAGACAACAAAACTTTTTATTAGCTGCTGACATGGTCTTTGTTATCATTTGCTCCTGTTGGTACCTCAGTGTGCTGTGAGATAGACTTGCAACTGTACTCACCCATCCAGGATTTAAGTTACACTAATACATCTCAGCACAAATGAGTATGTTCCTCTGAACTTCAGGCCAATTTCATGGTAGTGACACAGAAATAAAGTGACAGAAGCGTCTGCCAGCAGTCTCAAGCATAGGGCAACAGTATGCACAAGCATTTGAAAAAGACTTTTAAAGAATAGTATTCTTCATTGGCTTATTATCTTGCTGTTTACTATGTTGGAACCAAGATTAAAATGCTTTAGTGTTTACTGAAGCAGCATATATAGTATCTAACAGCATGTTATTTTGTGCACACTGTTTAACATTCTTTATTGCTCCAACTCATAAGGTTTATTTGAAATCAGTAGAGGAATTCATCCCATCCACCATTTACTAAGCTATTATCAGCTACTGCAAAAGTGCTGTGTGGAGAATAAACACCAGTTATTTATGAGCTGTTGCAAGTATGCAAAGTCCTGATAGAAAATTACATTTTTAAGATCCATTATAATTTATGGTATGTTTGTGTCACTTTATGCAGATGCATTCTCTGTACAGGTTGCTCCAGAGGTAGCCCCAAAAATAATGTAGCTACCTGGTTTTACTTGGCATTTCAATTGTTTTATGTATGATTCCAGCTTCTTTACTCCCTTCTTCCTGCTCCCCATACAAGCAGAAGTTCTTCTTTTGCTGGTAGCAACATAGAGATGATGGAGGATTAAACTCTACCTAATGTTTTGATCAAATCTTAGCCAGGTCAGTGGGAAGCCTTCCTTTCAGAGGGGAAGGCAGATCAAGGAATACTTCTTCCAAACACCAAGAAATTTCCACCATGGAAGTCCAATAAAGTGTTAAGCGAACATTGATTTAGGAACAATTTAAATAATTTACGCAGATGTGATCAGAGAGGGGAAGGTTCCTGCTCAGTGGAACATGAGCCACTTCACATGGGGACATCATTTGGCTTGATCTGAGCCATGGACCATTGCTCACCTACTGTCAATTCCTGTGAGCTCAGTGAAAGGAACACTTCTAAATTCTCCAGCTAAATATAGGAGAGTGCTGCATGTTTTTCCAATATTTCCACTTATTCTACCTGGATTTTTAAGTTTGGTGCATTAATACAGTTTACATTCTCCTCCTCCATTTTTGTGATTTTGTTCCTGGCCTTGCTACCCCACTAGAGACAAGGGTGTATGTAATAGCTAGTGATTGCTCTAGATGAGCAATTTGAGTGGAAATGTTTAGTGCAGCTTCATGTTTCATCTTCCCAGAACCTCAGTGACATCTCGTCTGGAATACATGGTTTGCATCACATCTCTGTATATGTATTCCCAAGTTTGATTATGTGACCTCTCAGAGGACGTAAATGCCAAGAGCTATGTACTTTTGCTAACTAATATTCTTATGCTGGCTTTGCACAATCAAGCAGCACCTTTCATCCAATAATATGTTTAAAATATCTTTTAGACAAAGCCCAATTTGATGAAGCTGACTCGGCAGCAGCAGGGAGCATGCATGGTACATTGGGCTTTAGAGTAATGGTTTAGATCTCCCTACAGCATGTAGCACACATAAGCTTTGAAGCATAAAAATCATAAATGATTAACCTACTTGATTTCACATAAATGATAGAAATATGCTCTTCATGGTTTATTTTATTGTCTAAAAACAAAGGCATTATGTCGTCACGTGATGGGGTCTTTTATGGGGTTGAGCAGTGCTACTCCATTTGGGTTTAATTGCCAATTTTTCACTGTATTAATTGCTAATTATTATATATTTGTATATGTGACAATTATCATCATGCAATCATAACTATTTGGATTGAACATTGTCTCATCTCAGCTACTTCCACTACAAGCCAGGCAGCCTTAAAAAAATGCATCAAATATATTTCTTTTTATTATGAAAAAGCTTTTTCAAATAAGAAACAAACTTACTAAAACATCCACATGAAAAGAAAACATGAAGGATCTGTGTAAGAAAAATTAATTCAGGATTTTCAACTTTTCAATAAAACAACATTTCAAGTCAAAACTTGGGGGAAGAAAAAAAATCTAATGCAATCAATACAGACATTTCCATCAGCAATTAAAAAAAAAACAAACCACCTAAACAACACTTCCAAAGAGCTTCTTTAAGATCTAAAAGTATCTTAAAACTAAAACAATGCTTGCTTTTTTTTTATTTTTTTTTTATTTCCCTATTTTAAAAGTGCTCTAGGAGTGTCCCTGGGATTTTCAGGTAATGTTTGAAAAAAGGAACAGTCTTAGGGATTATTTTCTACAGGAACTACTGGTTGTTTGCTATGGGTTTTTAATACAATAACCCTTCAGAATAGTATAACCCTGCCTGGTTAAAATTAGCATCATCAGACAACTTGCAAGAGAGGTGAGAAGCTCAATTCAGGATGGATTCATGCAGGAAATGGAGAATTTGGAGTTTTTTGCAACTTTGCTACTTTGTCCTCACAGTGTAATAAAATTATTTTCAGAGAACAATGAAATTCCTGAGGAATTTTTTTAACCTTTACTTCAGTTGATCTTAATCCTAATTGCAAACTGGCTACAGTGACTCCAGGAATGATGAAGCTAAACTGACTCTTTAAGCTCTAGTTGTAAACACTCTACGTATGGTTCACTAGCTTATCTCATTGCCGAGTCAGAAAACAGGCGGAACCTGCTTAAAGGCAGCTGAGGCAACCAGGAGACTCTGGAGACAAACCAAAATGAGTCCCAGTGTCACATACACACGAGCTCACCCAGGGAAATTACAGCAGTGTCACATACAAAACACATTCAGTCGTATGTCGGTGTACCTGAGCATCATCTGGAGGCATGATCTAAAATATCCATCTCTTCTGCAAACTAAGAGGCAAAGATAAATTCCCCCACTTTGTTTGAAATGCTGTCATTCTTGACCTCTGGGATATAGAAAGATTTATATAAATAGAATTTTCTCTTTCTGCTTGCTTCCCTGTCTTGGAGAAATATGTATAAATAAGAGATCAAAGATCCTGTACAAACATCCAATATAAAGCTAGCAGGCTGCAAAAGCAGAGCCTCTTCCTCAGTGCCTCAGAGAATGGTGACTTAGCCACTGGGACTCTGGAGAGCTGCTCCCTCCACTAGACTATACCCTGTAAGAGAGACCTTTTTTAATTTCGTTTTCATTTCAGTGGTGCCTTTGAAAATATAAATATGTCAGAATGATTAGCTGGTAAATGGTTTATATTAGCTGCTGCAAGGTACTTTTGCAGCCTACTCAGAATCACATGGTGCTGTCTGTGGCCTGATCTTGTCATCTTTCTGGAGGCTGCTGATGCAGCAAAGACAGGGACCTTGCAAACCTTGGCTCTGCCTAATCCCTCAAAAGCCCCAACAAACTTGGTTGGTTTTTCATTCAAAAATCTAGCAGGCTGCATGGCATTTCCTGGCTTACCTTTATTTTGTTTTGTTTGAATGTCTCTAAGTTACCTCCCTGTATCCCAGCCAGCTGTGCAGATTCAACTGAGCAAATAAGGTCCGGTAGGAAGTTATTGATGGCTTTATCAGTATGAAATACTCACAATGCATCACCTGCATGCTTAGGAGTGTAATGCTGACAATAAATATGATAATAGTTGTCACACATCAGTGAGAGAAATGTTGAGCTTCCAAAGTACTGAATAAATTGCATTTCCCTTTATTTATTCAGTGCAATAGATGGCACAAAGATGGTAGAACCAACCAACCATTTTGACATGTTTACAAGGCTTTTAAATCATGAAATGGATTATTGCAGTGCTGAAAGTATTTGGCAAATGCATTTTATGCACAGCACATTCTGTTTGAAGAGGCAGGCTTTTTAATTTACATTTGTTAGAGGCACCTGTGAGGAAGAAAGATTGTATGTCAAAGAAGCTACACCTTTGGTACCAGAGACAGCATCCTGCACTGTGGCATCCAAGCTGCTTCGCACAAGACCATGCAACTAAGCAAGAGAGGAGACATCGAAGTCAGAAGTATGCAGATACTCATGAATCATCTTGCAGCCTGATGTAAGCTGAATCCACAATAGGGTCTAAAGCTTGGTCAAGCTCTTTCTCATGAGTGGGTTCACAATAAGACCTGATGGTGAGATTGGTTTCATAGATCTTAATTAACAATGCTTCCTAACTGGTCCTACTTTAAGAATTTGGGTTTACAATAATAAATGTGTATCCATTAGAGCCTGATATAACAAAGTGCTAAATACTTCCTGCAACATGTACCAGACTTGTTTCATTTCCCACTGAATCTCACAAATTTCCAGTAAGACTAAAATCAGACCTCCATAACTTCATGGCTGAGAATTGGCAGCAAATATCTTGATGGACCAGGCCCATCTTAACATACAGCACACTTTTATCTCACCTAAGTTGAGCTGTCTAAACATGAAGCATTGCCATCCCTGCTCCTTTTATGTAGGAGAACACTCAATCCACTTGTCCTCCAAGATATGCTTGTCTGTCTCTTTCCACTAGCCATGGTTAGTCTTGGACAACTACCTCTGCGTAGGGTGGGATTCAAGTGCCATGGCCGTACTATGATGCTAAGAATTCCTTGAGTATCAGAACTACCCAAGACAGCCTACCCACATCACACTGTGCCCTTCTAGGGTGGCTGCTGCAAGGCAGAATACGATGGGCACCTACGATAATACTGTATGCTTTTGTCTGACCAGCAGTCTGGACGCCTTGGATAGCCAGGAACAGATGAAGTAAATCCCTATGCAGTATCACCTGACCAGTACTTGGGATCCTATCCCTTACAGGATGGCAGTTGTTTCAAGAGATTCCCCTGAAACTCACCACATCTCAGAGGTGCTATTTATGCCCAAATCCGGTGAACAGTCTCCAAAGAAAGGTTTTCCTTCAGTGATTAATTTTTTTTCCCTTGCACTTCTGGTCTGATAAACCAGACCTTCAACAGCTGTAAGTGAAACCCATTTCAGGTCTGCTGGTTTAGAGCAGCTGATGGTCCCATCAAAGGTTCTAAATCAGCATTTTGCCTTCAGTTAAACTTTGCTGCCCCAAATAACAGTGTTCCAACATAGGTGCAGTTAACATAAATGTGAATTGTTTGAGGAATTAAGACCAGAAAACAAATCTAATAAGAAACAAAGGGTATATTGTAAGATGATGGAAGACTTGGGTTTTATTTGGGTTGTTACAGGCTAAATAACAGTGGCATTCTGCCAAAAGTAAAGCTGTGGCTTTACAGAAGTGATGTGGTTTTATTTAGAACAAAAAGCCCAAAAAGTATGAAAGCACCTTACAACAGGGGGAAATAATAAGTTCAATATGAAATAGCATAAAGAAGGACTGAAATCCCTAAAACTCCATTTAGAAAATGAACCAAGAGAAATGGAATATTAGGGAAGGGTCAAAATAATTAGAAAAAAATATCGAGTTCTTTGTTCCCATAAGCCAGAAATTAATAACATGCACATATTTAATGCTCTCCAAGTTTAGACATGGTACTGTTCCCATTGAATTAGGCATGTATACATTATTAACACACATCAAACTACATTAAAGTAACATGAATGGTTTGATTTAAAATCTACAAATGCCTGGCAGTAATGTATCTTCACATCAAGGAAAGAAGTGAGCTGAAACCTTTCCACAAGTTTCTAGCTCTGCTGAGTAGTGTTACATCCTTCACATGATTTCAGGGCACACTAAAATTAATTTATCTTCTAAATATCTGTGGGATTTTGTGTATTTTCTTGGCCTTGGGCTTTAAGAAAAGAGTAAGGAGTACCACGACAAATATTCGGGGCTATTTTAGAAACCACAGGCCATTGGCAGGATAGAGAATAATGTCTCTGAGCAGTGCCAGTGGCTGCTGATTACCTTTTTTCAACTGACTCGATGTGGCAGAGAAGTGCACGCTTAAAAAAAATACTCTGTGCAGTCTGTGTACCCTGCTGCCTATGCACTGTGGGCCTTTATGCTAAACGGTCTCAAGAGAGCATGATTTGTGTGTGCATTGTGCATCTGTTCAAGTTTGAGATTTACTGGGCTATATGAAGGTGCACGGAGTGATTTTCTTCCCCCTCCTCTCCCTCTTCTCCATGTATACCCTACGTTAGCACCATTTCTCACACCATTTCTACACACCATTTCTCAGCAGAAGACTGCCCTCTTCATGACTGTACCCTATCCAAGAGCTATTTCATAAATTATTCTACCACTGTGGAGCACACATATACACACTCTGTTCCCCTCTCCTCACCGTTGCCTTAGTTGTGCTTGCTACAAGTCCAATAGCAGCTTGCACTGCCCTGTGCGCTACAGACTGGGCTTCACTACCTTTCTACCACCAATCCACGCCCATAAAAACTTATTTCCATTACAAGAAAAATTTACAGGAGCGTTCTGATAAGGCAATTTTATTTCTTTCATCTCTAATGCAGTGTGTTACAGTGTGAAGGATATAGAAAAGTTACTATAGAAAAGTACTTTAACACAGAGATGAGGTAAATAACAGAATGAAATCAGAAAATTGTTTAAATCTGATTTCTGTAAGAATGGAAGGCTTATTTCATTATGTCATCTGCATACGCATACATTAATTTTCTGTCTTTCCCCCCACACTGAACCTACCAGGCATTATTGGCAAATTTGCATAAGTGCTAGGGACCTCAAAGTTATCCTTCTACAGGTATAATGACTAAAGGTGACCAGGTAAAGAAAAATGCCTTTTACACTTCCACTGAAGAAACAATACAAATATGGATTAAACTTTTACCAAACAGGAGAGAATACTCAGGGGAAAATGGTTTTTGTTGGTTTTGTACAACAAAAGATATTTATCTAAGTGATCATCATAAAAACAGCAGAAAATCCATCATAAAGCTGCAGAAAAAAAACATGCTTTATCAGTTCTTCTTAAGGAACTGCTTATTGTCTACTCAAGAAAATGTCAGAAATAAGGGTTTACAGCAAAACATTAAATTCCTTAAACTAATTTAGAATGTTGCACAAGGGAATTATTTTGCAAGTTTCCATCTACTGTAACAATAGCACACTCTTTGAAAACACAAAACCCACAATCTCCTATTCACAAACTGCTCTTTAGCTTTAGTGTTGGCTTGCAGCATCCGGATGTAAGGTTTACCATAAACCCTTTTCATGGAAGCTAGCATAACTTCAAGAAAATGGATGTATCTCCACTTGTCTACATTAAGTAAGGCCTTTAGTTTGAGATATTTGGCAAGAAATCCATGAAACAATATGAGCAGAATGTCCTTGACCTTATGGAGCTCAGTATTAATGACTTATTTTACTTTAAAAATTAGGATTATAAAAAAAACCCAAAGAAAAAAAAATCAAAACCACCCACCCTAAAAATGAAAACAAAAGAAAATCATATAAATCAAATGTGAGCAACCCACATTGCTGGAAAAGCGTATAGAAAATATTTTTCACTCTGCTTCTCCTAGCATCTTCCTCTGAGGACAAAGTTGATAGCTGCCCTAAGCCCCAGTTTCTCCTCAACAAGTTCTTGCAGCAACCAAGAATCAACTCTTTATGTGCAGTTTCTTCAAGTTTTAATTTAACACAGATGTCTGCTTTTCCATTGTTTTAAAATCTTCTTCCTTGGACACATTTTTCTTATCCTTGCCTTCTATAGTGTATCTTTAAAAAAATATTTTTTTTTCTTCTCCCTAGTGCCTTTATCCTATTGCTTAATTCAATGGGTTTTTTTTCCTGGGTTCATTAAACTTTCCCTTCAGCTGCTTACCCAGGCTGTGGGATGAGATGACAACAACCACCTGATGGATGTTGGATGTGTTTGATGCTGCCTTAGGCAGGAAGTTGGTGAGGATGTCTTGAGGTTCCTTCCAGATGTGTGTTTCTGTCATTTCCACTATTTTTTTTTTCCCCACTATTTTTCCACTTGGCATTGTTATGGTTTTGGTTTTGTTGGTTTATTTTAAATTTGGCCATAGATTACCTGATTCCAAATTATGTTCATCCTGTCTAGAAAGCAGTGAGGAATGAACCTGGATCCCACTGGAATGACTTCTTGAGAACTTCAGTAAAGCCTTTTCTCCCAGTTCCCCCTTTTCCTCACAGAATCACAAGGTTGGAAAAGACCTTTAAGATTGTCAAGTCCAACTGTTCCCACCCTATGCTAAACTATAACCCTAAGTACCTCATCTATTCTTTTTTTAAACACATCCAGGGAAGGTAACTCAACCACCTCCCTGGGCAGCCTGTGCCAGGCCCTGACAGCTCTTTCAATATAATTCCTTTTTCTAATATCTAACCTGAACCTGCCCATTCCTCCTGTTCTTTCCAACTGTCTTTCATCCCCAAATCAGTTTGCATGTTAGACCCTCCAGCTAATCTTGTTCCCAGTCATTCTCCAGTTCCTCCATTTCTTCAAATCTCCTGTCTTCATCCTGTACATTGCAGGATTATTAATTTGTACCCTGAACGGCTTGACCTAGGTTCTCACTACCTAGATCCTGTTGTTCCCATACTCAGAGCCTACCATTTGGGAGTGCTGGGGATTAAAGCAGCTCCAGTTGTGCAGCCTCTACTAAGCTGTCCTTCCAGCTGTCACCTTCCTTTGCTGCTCCTAACAATGGGTTTGGTTATACGCCCAAGAAGACAAAGAAACTGCAGAGGTCTCCGACTCAAATGTAAGCAAAGACTAGGAAGTCCAGGAAAGGGGCAGTAAAAGCCTGAGGACCAAAAACCGAGGACTATGATATAGGTTTCCTTGTACAGATGCAGTGAAATAGGGAGCAGCAATCAGCTATAACTTCCTCCCTCCATTGTGAGCAGTGGGTGGTAATGGTTCCAATAAACATAAGGGCCAAATTGAAAGTTGCACAACTCAAAGACTTCTCAGAAGGATATATACCAAGAAAATCCGTGCATCAGGTTCTTTTGAGGAAGATCTTGAAAGATATTTTTTGAGGTTTTTTGTCCTTTCCAAAAATTTAACACAATGGGAATGCAAATCTAGGAATAGTACATAGTATTCCTGTCCTAAGGCATGATATAGTAAATATGTCATCCCAGAACAATTTTTTTGTGTTTCATTGTGAGATGCCTGGAGATAAGATTTATGTTCAAAAGGGGAGGGAGGGGAAAGGCACTATTGATCATAATTATAATAATGAGGCTTGTACTTGCAGGTTAAATCTGTTTGTTCTAGGCAACAAAGGCTTACTGAGGAGGAATCTGTGTCTCTGGCATAAATGCAAGGACATTAGACTGGCTCCAGGAAAGGCTGAAATCTGGAAATAATTTTCAAATTCTGTGGGTTGATTTTGCTGCACCTGTGGGTTTAAGCTTTCAGTTTTACATTATCATTAGATTCTTTTATTATTTGATGGGTGTTGTTTTCAATATAAGAAGAACAATTAGCGATCCTTCCATGTAGCAAAAATGGGCTCCTAATAAGAAAATAGCAGGAAGATGATAATGTTTTCTAAGTAACTTATTTACCCTTCTTCATGCTGGCCAATTTATGGTAATTAAAGATTGCCACTTCACAACAGAGGTCAAAGACTAGGGCTTCTACAATCATTTTCTAAAGAAATTCTGAAGAGGTAGAAGAATGGACTTTCTGCTCCTCTCCACCTCATTTTGTTCTGCCTCTGCACTGTTAGCAAAGCTCGTTGCTAAAACACGTAATTTGCATGCACACAAGGAGCTTAATTTTGATCTCAGTTACAGACTTGTTAATCCAACCCAGAGCAAATAAAAGCTGCTTTATATATTGAACTGAGCCCTAAGGGCCAGTTCTTCAGGACTTTCCTTGTGTGCTTCTACATTCAGTTGACCTGTTGCAAGGATGAGTATAGTACAGACCAAATCATGTAGAATTGACTGCACAGCTGATAGAAGGTGGTGAGTATTTTCCTTGGATTCACTCCTTACCTGCAGGGGGAACTACTTGACCAACCTCTGAGCCATGGCTCACACCATCACGGACCTTTTATTTCTTAGTTTTGTGTCAATAATATTAGCTGAACGGGCAAAAAAACCCACCAAGATCTGTTGAAAAAGGAAGTGTCTCTACCTTGGGTCTGGTAATTAGAGACAGTAGGAAAACAATAATGCTGACAGGCATTCATGTTGCTGGTGAAGAAAGCAGGTTTGCAAGGAGTAGCAAAAGCAGAAGTGAGGACTGATGAAGGGAAAGACATGGATTAGACCTGATGCTGATGAAAGGAGAGGATATTTGTGAATATCCCCTTGCATGCCCAAAAATGAATCTATTGTGTAGGTTGTACTCAACAGTGTTAAGTAGGAAGAATGCTTCCTGACTGATGTTGGGGTATTCTACAATTTTTTCTCTGCAACAGGCTGTTCAGAGAGGTTATGGAGTCTCCTTCTCTGGAGACATTCAAAACCCACCTGGATGCATTCCTGTGTGACCTCATCTAGGTGATCCTGCTCTGGCAGGGTGATCAGACTAGATGATCTGTTGAGGTCTCTTCCAACCCCTAACATTCTGTGAATCTGTCTGTTGTGGTGAACTCTTTGCTCATACTATACTTATTTTATGCTGTGGCTCTGGTACTTGTACTCTGATACACATTTGTAATCATACTCTTGATAGACATTTTATCTGAGGTTGTCTTCAGCACTTCCTGGCTTTGCCGAAGAAGAAATTTAGTGCCAAATTATAAGAGAAATAAAATAACACTAAACATCAGACAACTATCAGATGAGGATGGGCTGTATTTTTTCCTCTGAAATTAAGAAAAATAGACAATGGAGCATAAATAACTGCAAGATATCATTCAATTTGAATTTATGGATATTTAAACCAAAACAGGCTGTAAAGTTCTTATTTTCTAAAGGGATAACACAGGAAAAAAGGGGAAGAGAACTGAAACTAATTAAACAGGCAAGCTCTAGATTATGCAGGCTGAGAGAACATATGAAATGTACAAAAGCTACCTAGAACAGGCAGTCAAAACAAAGAGGAAAATGTATAGAGATGTCTTCAGGCTTGGTAGATTCAGTTTAACTGGATGAATCAGGCTAAGATTTGTCTTCAAAAAGATCATCCCAGTGTGCAGCAGCAGCCACAAACCTTGTGCATCATGGAGAAAGTTACTGAGAACAAGACAAAGGGAGTCATTTTCCTGCTACAGAAACCTGTGGTGAGCCCTCATGCTGAGTTCTAGGTGCTACAACTGGTTTAGTCCTGCATCTCCAGACCATGTAATGGAGTTAGGTAAAGTTAATGATAGGCTGGTAAGCAATCATGGGAGAGATGAAAAAGGCTGGGACTTAGGGTCTGGGGAGATGAAGGCTGATGTAATCAAGGATTTTAAAGTCATGACAGTGGTGGGTAAACTGAATGCAGAGCCCATTCACCCGTAACAGCAGTATGAGTGCTAGGATGCATCCAGTAAAGCTAACAGGGTATCAGTATGAAGGAGGTGAAATAAAGTGAGTTTACTCCGGGGCAGTGAACTTGTCAAACCTCCTACACAGGAGGTGGATGCAGCAGTATCAGCATCATCAGAGAGAGTCAGAACTCATGGACTACAGACAGGTCCATGAGTGAACACAAAAGGCAAGGACACACCTTCTAAAATCCCTACTAGAATAAATCTGGAAGAGGGGGAGCAGGGGACTGCAGAAGTTGGCAGGCTCACCCTAAACAACATCTCCAACTCCACTGCCAGAAACATCCTGCAGCTCAGTTCTATTTCTTACGTACTTAAAACTCAACTCAAAAGTCATAAAAACAGCAGTCTGTGGTGTTGACTTGAACCCAACATAGAGGAAGCGATAACTGCCAAAGTCAGTCTGAGTCAGAGCTAGAAATCCAGGGGAAAACTACTTTTGTTATTTCTAACAACAAAGAAACAAAACAGAAGTTAAAATGCAGCAGTAGGGGCTGAGGATTTTGACACCAGACAAGAATGTGCTAGGGCATATGAAGCCCCATGTAAAGGATAGTATTTCCAGAAGATGTGGTACTACCATGTGAAGCACTAGTGAGACCTAGATACCACTCTCCTCAATCTGAGTCAAAAAAGTACCTTAAATGTGTATACCAGGGAACAGAGAGTCTGAACTAGGAGGTGAAACTGAAAAAGTGTGTGTTGGCCAGCCCAGCCAAAGAAAGCCTGAGAGGAGAGATAATTTGTTCTGTATAAACGTATTAGTGAGGTAAATGTCAGAGGAGGAAGATGAGGTAATTAAGCTAAAGGAAAATGTTGTCACAAGAACTGATGAGCAGAGACTAACCAGAAATGTCCTCAGGCTGGACTTGCTAATCTTCAGAAGAGTTTGATTCTAGAAGCGCTTTCTGCTTCATGCATGAGGAGGAAAACAAGTAGTTTTAAGCTGGTCCTTGATCAGCCTTTGAAAGGAATTACACAAGGAGGACTTCTGCAATAGCAAAGGACCAGACTTGATGACTCAAGAGATCTCTTCCTTTGCCATGTGCCTTGCTCTCAGTGACCCTTAATTGTTGAGCACAGACATCAAATAAGAGTGGTGAGTCCTCTGGGATTTCTCCTGTCAGGGACCTTGAGGAAGGGGATGATCAGCTGCCTATTATTTTGCACAGCCCCACCATCAGGTCAGCAGTACCTCATGCTCAGCAGTGTCAAAGGCAACTGACTAATCAAGCATGAGACTTTGAATGGCTCTACCTATTGCACCTAAAATGGGGCTCATTAGCAGGAGACTGCAACACATGGTGTGGATGTAGGATGTCAAACACACTGCACATTGCTTTGTAAGCCTTTTCTAGACCCAAGGTCACAATTATGTTTCTTGCAAACCTGTATTGTATTTTCCTTTGGCCATTTTACTGTTGTCCTCCTGCTCTGGGGGTTTCTTCAGTCAAAGCCTGTGTTCTATTCAGTGTTTCAGATTTTCTTATTTCTCTATTTAATTTTGCCTGAACCATGCCCACCCCCCTATTTATCCCAACTGCTTCTGCATCCAAAGGTAAGCAGAGATGCCCTAAAGAAACCAAACACCACATCCAGCTTTGGTCTCAACTTTCCTAAGGCTGCATATTTACATGTCAAGAAACAAGTGGAGAATCTGCTAGGGAGGTTCTTTAAGCTTGCACTGCTAAAACACAAAGCACAATATATTCAATATTGGCTATATTTTAAAATTATGGTAATTAAAGCTTCACTGTTGTCTCCAGCGTTACCTGGAATATTGCATATCACCAAGGTTTTAAGCTTTTGCCATTAAAGCTGATTGTTAGTTATTTTCAGCATCCTCACGGCAGTAGTTTAAAATTTTGTCTCTCCCCCTTTTTTCCTCATGAAGTTTTCAGATTTCCAAGTCACTGAAACCAGTTCTCTGATTACTGCTGTTTAAATATATTCCAGTGCAGAGCTTTTAAAATCTATAGCACCATAATCAACTCAATCCAGACAAATGTGTTTTGAAAGTACTACAGAATAATGAAAATGCCACATGTATATATCTAATTAGCTAATTTTAGAAGCCTAAGAAGTCTGTTTAATATTATAGCCAAAGGCCTAGAAAGTCAAGTTTTCACTGCTGATGTGTCAACCTTTGCGATATTCCTGTGACCTGTACTGTTACAGTCCCAAGAATGACATCTGTACAAGTCTGCCTAGGGTGTCACTTGAAACAGAAGATGTGCAGGAGATATTCCAGCTGACTATTAGTCGTTGCCCTGCAGTCCTATCTGCTCCTCTCCTCCTGAGCAGGAAACAAACCGCCTAAAGAATGATGTAATGTATCTATCACTGATGCAACCTGTCAAAACAAATGGAGGGCTGAAAGTTTGCATCTGGTGCCATGGTTTCTATTCAGGCTTGGTGCATGTGGTCAGAAGAGAAATGAAGCAGTATTGACGTGTAAATGTTGTGAGTCCCTCCAGCTGCTAATAAAAAACAGTATTAGCAAAGGTGTTGTTAGATGTATGGATCTAAAAAGGAGAAAACCTTTTACAGTCAGCAAGTAAAGCAGATAATGGAAAATTACCAACAGGGTAGAAAGCCTATTTCTTTTGCCTGACTTCATAGAGGAACAGATCTGTGATGCAGCTGTTTTCAGCTCTGTCAAACTGCAAAACCAAAGTTGTCATACCTTTAAGGATAAATAGAATAACAGCCTTTTAAACTCTACTCAAAGTGTCAGGGCCTCACCCCCCACAGCCACCCCACCCTTAAATCAACAGTAAAAGGTTCACTGATTTCTAGGGTAATAGGAATTTGCTCTTATTTGAATGTGACATTAACATGGATATACTGTTCTCAGGAGAACTGACTGCTATGGGCTGGAGCTGGACATTGATTTCACACCAAATTCCCCATTGATCAGGCATGGTAGGAAGTCTATTCGCTGAATTGATAGCAGGATATAGCTATACAGTATTTGTTTTCCTTTTAATATACAGCTTCTACAGCAAGCCATGCATGAATTTAATAAAAGAAGATAATAATCTATCCATTCTAAGAGCAATAGACTGAACCTGGGTGGTTATCAGACCTGCCCTCACTGCTATAAATCATGTCAAATAGGAGACTCATTTTAGCTTTGCCAATGAAAAGAATTCTCCTGTTTTAAATATACAGAACCTGTGCTTTCTCCTCATATTCAGTAAATTGGTAATTGTATTCAGTTATGGTTTATCAATGTAAAACCATCAACGGAAGAGAATCAGACCTATTGTACTGCTAGAAACCAAGCATTTGAAGGCAACAAAGTAACTCTAAGCAGGGAATTAAATTATTTGTAGTATCTGTTGCAATGATCCTTAGTTGCTCAGTGTGCTCTTTCAGCCATTGCTTCCTATTTAGGCTGGGAGGTTTTGTTAAGGTCATTTTACAAAACAATAAAAGGAGATGCTTTGAATATGCTAATGCCTTCTATTGCAGGAGAGCTAACACCTGTAATAGAGAAAATGGGCTGATGTAGAAGTCATTGACAACTATAAGGGAAACTGAATGGGTGGTACAATTGTTAGCCGAGTGCTGTGTCTGCAGCTCAATCTGTGAACAGATTTTTAGCAATCATTTTCTGCTAGATACTTGTAAAGGATAGAAGACAGGCAAGAGAATGACACCCATAATGCTTTTCAAGAAGAAAAGATCTGTACTTTAAAAACATCAGCTAAAAATTATATTCTAGATGCAGAAGTGGCTCAAAATCAGCTCTTACTCTTCATTCCAGGAGCATCAAAAAAGCCAAGAAAGGGACTGTGGGTGCAGACTGGCATAAATAAGGTCAAAAACTGGGCTGGAATTTGTGAAGAGTGTTGTCTAGCAGAGAGCATTGTCTAGCATTTCATGGCACAAAAGGATGGCATGGCTGTTCTTACTAGCATAATTAAACATCAGAGTTTTGGTAAATGACCTTTTTTCTCCTTTACCAGCTCACGTGAAAAGAATCAATGTTTTCCCTTCTACATTCCCCGACCTAGCAAATACAATGTGATTTTGTGTAATAGCATCTCAGAACAGTGCAGAATGATATCAAATGGTTGATAAAAAACTCTGGAGCCTAAAGGCTGCTGGCACTCCAGGAACTCTACAGTAAGAAAAGTGATTGGGAAACCTGATTAAGGTAATGAGTTCTGCTGAGCTTTCTAAAGTAGCAGATAAACAAGGTAGAGGAAAAGTAATCTTTAAAATTTGTCTTAATCATGGCATTCTAGCAATATTTCACACATATTTTAGGTATTTCAAACCAAGGAATATAATAAGGAATAGAAATGTTTGGGAAAGAAATTCAAACTTACTCATAGATTCATTTATTCCCCCATGTTTAGCTGATGAGGAATAAAAAAAACCCCAAATGACTGCTGTTGGTTACATGCAATGCATTCCCCCAGTGAGCAAACAGAATTGATGCAGGATGCCAGGGCACAGAAAGTGGGGCAAAATTAACCAGTTTTAACACTGTTCATCCTTACCTGGGCTAACTGCAGGAATAGCTGAGACTTTGGGAAAGGTGAGGTAGGGCTCTGGGGTTTGCCCCGTGCTTAATGAAACATCTAGAAGTTTTGTTAAAACACTTTTGGATACACATGCACTTGAACAGCAAAGGCAACTCCCACTACTGAGCCAGTGGTGGCCGGGTAGTGCAGAGAACAGATCAGCAGCATCATGGGTGATGTGGCACAACTCAGAACCTCAGGGAGATCAGATGACAGTGAGGTAAAATCCTCTAATTGACTCACAGGATAGAGAGATAGAATCTTGGAAATAAAGGGGAAAACTCAAAGGCTTTGTCTTCATTGTACAGAATATAAAAACAGCTGCTGTACCAATATAAATGCTTGTTTGAGACCAATATGTGGCATCTCCCGTTACTGGTGTATGTCACAATCAAAAGACAGTTGTAAACATAGCTGTGTCATAACCTAAGTAGGACCTTTCATCTGCATAACTTAAAGTGATGTTTATCTTTTTTCCAAACCTCCTAGTGTTTGAAGCTGGAAGGGATCCTTACATGGCTTGACCATCCCTGACATTAATTTTTATTTCATTGCTAAATTATCTAAGAAATAACTTACATTCAGATAAAATGGGGGTTCCCAAAAGTTCTTTTATCTTGGACTGAAAATCTTGGGAAATGGAAAACATATGTGTGTCCAGAGCACATTCCAACATCGAATCATATTGATAGTTAAAAAGGTTAAATTCCATCTAAATTCATCTGGCTTCTGTTTCTAGCAATGGATTTGTCTTAGGCTTTTCTTAGACTGGTTAAAAAGATCATTAGTACCTTCTTTTTCTTCTTGTGAAAGCACTTACCCACTGCAATGAAGTCATCTTTATCCGACTTTGATAAGATTCAGCTCTTGAAGATCTATTATTATAAATATAAATATAATATTATAAATAAGACTGTGACTGCAAACAAGACCTGTGTTTTGCTAGGTCTTCGGCATTCAGGTATTTTTTTCCTACTGTAAAATGAAATGGAATTTATGTAACCCACAACTCCCATCTACTCCCAAATCACAGGTGAACTGTTTCATAGTACCCAATGATCTTCAAGGTCCCTTCCAACCCCTGACATTCTGCAATTCTGTGTGACCTCCCAGCAATACATACATCCCTAAAAACTTCTACTTATCACACCTTCCCTTTGATGACTGTCACTGAAGATGAGCTGTCTGTGCACATGCTATGAAAAAAGAACATAACACACTCCATTTTCCAAGTAAAGAGACTGAGGTACAATGCAATAATGCAGCACTGGCAGGAATTTAACAGTGATTCTATCCAATTGGCCTCTTGCAACACATTGACTTTTCTGGTTGGTCCAAATCTGCTGGTTAGTCCTCTTTCTCTCTTTCTACTGTGTATCTTAATCTGTGCCATCCTTTCTTTACCTATGTTTTCCTAGTTAATAGTTATAAAATGGTTGCAGTTAGTGAGAAGTTCTGAGGGAAAAAGATTAATACCAAAGATTAATACACAAATCTGGAATTAGATATCTGTCTTCTATGAACATCAGTGAGAATATAAGGAGATGGTTGAAATATCTTGTATTTCCAGTTTTCAATGTATTTTTTGTCCCAAGAGTATGATTTTGCCTGAAAAAGATTTCTAGCATTATCTAAAAGGAACAAGGAGTGCAAATTTGTAGATTCTTTCATGCAGCTCATGAGTTCCTTATTGTTTCTGAAATATCAGTTCTGTTCAGAAGGTTAATTTAGTTGAATCCTGATAAGCTCACAAAGTAATTTGAAAAAGTCCCACCAATGTATTTTCTGAATTTTGAGAATGCCCCAAAAATTTCTTTTGCCACTCAAAATCCAACAAGGAAGCATAAAAGAACAGCAACATAAAAACCACACACCAAAAACCCCAACAATCACAAGAACCTTTTCTGAACATGGAAATAGACCAATAATATTTTTTTCCTCATAGTTTTCAACAAGTTCAAACTCTTAATAATTTTTTTTCAAATTAAAGTACCAAAAATATTAGGATGACTAAATCTCAAATGACTTCATCATTGACCTTTAAACTACAGTGTAGAATGTGATATAATACTACACAATGGGAACTGATAAATATCAAAATGTCCTTTTAAAGAAAGAGATATTTTTGTTGTTGATAACTGAAGTGACTTATGTAATTTGAACAAAAACCAAGCTAGTGCCTAAAAGCTTTTCCTACTCACTTGGCAAAATACTCTTGAATAATAAATAAATCACATTTCTCTACTGTGACATTTCAAAGAGGAAAAAGAAGAAAATGGTAAGTGTATCAATAGCCATCCTGTATATCTAAAGAAAAATTATTTCAGATTTAAGCAGGAGAAAAGCTTTTAATGTTAGATTCAGATCTGCACCTAAACACATCAAGGAATTTCTTCTCTAGAAGTTGGTACCAAAACATCATTCTTAAAAGTAAAACAAAGTAGTCGTACCTAAGCTACATAGGCAAAATCATGTCAATACCTATCTTCCCCCAAAACTCAGCTGCAGAAATTAGCACTACTAGAAACTATAGTAGCCAGCGACATCAGATAGATAGAAAAAAAGTTTATAGGAAGAAGATACACCAGATCCTCCAAATGTAGGGAACAAGAGATGAGAAGCAGTTATACCATGCAAAAATACTGGACTAGGTCTCTGAGATGCTGAGAGTCAAAATTTATTTTCAGAGGCATGATGGGAAATGAGCTGTGTTGTGCTGATGGATATTTGGGTTTCTCCCTGCTCTACAAACTAGGATAAACCTTTTCTAGTGATTAAAAGCCACAGGAATTACACGACTGAAGATCAAATCCTAATTTTTCTACTAGCCTTTTTCCATTCACGAATGCCTGGCTATGATTAAAGCAGGAGGGTCCAGTTCTGGATTCTTCTTGTTGTTGGATCCAGTTGATGCAGAGCCTCACCCAAAAAGCCTCATTTGTAGTAGTTCTTATGAGCCTAAATAAAGAACATCAGTATTCTATATCCTATAATTTGGTGCCTGGATGCTTCCGAGTCTCATCCTCAGCATTTATCTGTATCTTTAAATTTCTCAATGTCTTTTAATAACCTGGTCCAATAAAAAAAAAAGGATGGATTAAATGATACCTCAAAATGAACATACAGAGAAGTTTATAATCCTATCACACATGCAGGGATAGCTGGGCCACTATAGCTAAACACAAGCAGGTTTTTGTTGTCTGACAAGGGTCTTCTGTCCTGGAAACTTTCTCTCTTAAGTTGCCTGCACCACAGAGACTAGTTATGCTTGTGGCAGTGTATCAGCTGCTTTAAAAGAAAATATAGCCTTCTAATGATTATATTTATTGCCCAGGAACACAGGAAGAATCTCAAGTCTCATACTTCTTGTGCAAAAATCCTCAATGACAAAGTGGAGTTGTATCGTTTTATTGCTATGAAGAACTGGGTCTTGTGTCAGTATACAGAGAGTTCTGGCACTCCACTTAAAAATCAAAAAGCCTTCCCTAGCTGCAGTGACTTGCAGCTCCTCTATGCTAGGCAAGTGGAGTTCATTCTAGCAGGAGCGATTAAAGAGTTGGTATAAAACAGAATCATGGGATCCTTTAAAATAAGTTTAATACATGTTTCCCACTGTGTTGCTTTTTTTGTTATAGAAAGCACCTATTTAATAAAAATAATTGTTCAGTAATACCAACCAGTGACCACATTTCATAGTTCATGGTATGTGAACCAAACATAATTATTCTGTAATCTCAGGGGAGCACCTTATTAATCTATTTCTTGTATGTTGGTCCATTTTGATGATTGATAAACCTCATCCCTCAAAATTTCTGTATTTTACAAAACTTCACATTCCAGCTCCCTGCTTTCTCTCTGAGAAATTAGTACATTGTGCATTCCTTTGAAAAGATAGCTGACATACCTTTTAAATGTCACTGAGGATGTTGTTCAAGTTTTGCATCATGAGACCCATAGGGTTACAGGTGGACACATCAAAACCTCATGCAGCTGTCAGAAACACTGCAGAGAACACAAGCAAGAAAGTAGCAGGGTACTCGGCTTGTGTGAAAATCATGCCAAATTATAGAGGTGCTCAAAAACTTCTCTAAAAGTCTTATGTTTCAACAGCTATAGTTTAACTTTTCCCACTGTACAAATATCTTATGTGCAAACAGAAACATCACTTTTCCAAGTGACCACCTTGCAAAACCAGCTCACAGTCTACCAACAGTTTCTCAGTAAAAATGTACTGGCCAGACTACATTATTTTAACTGCTAATGAAGGTAGCAGTCAGTGAATCAGCGTGTGCTGAAAGAGGAAAAGAAATGGAGAAAATAAATGAAAAACACTTGAAGAAGGAACTTGTTAAAGAGTATATCTTTTTAGAGTACCTCCTTTTAATTATTCTTACAGAAAGCAATCAGGTTTGGACTCATCTTTTGTGCTCAACCTATATTAAGTCTTTCATTTTCCTCACTGACTTAAAGCAATGTTCTTTATTCTTCCCACTTCAAATGAAATATCCACATCATTTGTTAATGCAGGTTGTTGGTTGTCAAAGCTTGTAAGGGTCCTTCAGTTTTGGGCAACTCACTTACAGAGCCTTAGGCTTCAATCCGTGAGATGTAATAAGGCAAACTGTAATATACAAGCCACAAGCAGACTCATATCTATGGAAAAAAGGTTTCACTTTCTAATGCTCATATAGCTCAGGGTAAATTCGACTAAAATCCCGTCTGACTCTGACATAGCATGAAAGTCATTCTTATTCATTGGAAATTAGATGGTGGCAGGAAAAAAAATAATCCTTATTTTATATAAATATAAGAATTTTCTCTAAAGTGGTTTTCATTTTTGTCCTGGGGGAAGGAGGGAAAGGAGTTACAAGGGGATCTTATTTCATGTTTTGTTCTTTGTGTGTTCATGTTGGGGTTTTTTTTTCTGCAATTTTGGGAGGCAGGAAATTGTTCTATAACACTTTAACTAACTTGACCACCCTGATCTCAAAGGATAAACTAGGCACTCATAGTTTACCATTCCTGCTTCTGCTTTAATGTTATAAATCTAAGGAAAGAGATTTCATGAACACTGAATATCCCAAACATCCTGATGAGCAATTCAGCCCTAAAATCATTTCTATGTCATTATTTCTGTAAGCTTTTTTACCTGTTGCTCAAAGCTTCTACCAGTCATCGGTGCTGATATGCAAATTCAACTCCAGGTCCTCTTACGTGAGTTGAATAAAGGCAGTTTCCCACCTTCTTTTTTCATGACAAATTATATTATTATAATTACATTATTGTAACCATTTCTCATGAAAAAATATATTTCTTTTAATAGCCATGATGTTAAATCTTCCTACTGCTCCTTATTTCTAATATCAGGTATTACACTCAGCTCCTTAGATGACCCAAGCCCTCATCATGAAGGCTCACCTGGTTGTTCAGTAAGACAAAGGATTTCCCTGAGAACCAGTTCTTCCCATATGTCTTGGCAGCATGGTGCCACCCCATATTGCATCCAACATTCATAAAAGACACACAATCCCTTGTAATGTGACGTGCATGGGTTTTTAAAATCAGGAAAAAAGTCTAAGATAAAAGTCCTCATAGCATTGAGCTACCTAGGGAAAACAACGCCAACACTTAAATGTTGTTAAACTGGGAGAAGAATCCGACTTCAGTTTCAAAGTGTACTGACAGGACCAGTTTCAAAGAGTGCAGCAAGTAGGAAAACAAGTTGAAAGACATACTTGCTACCACATTTCCAGAAAAGCTGCCATTTGCTGGAAATGAAACAGTTTTGATCATACTTCCTCAAGTCCAACCAAAATCCTCTGGAAGGAGAGTCCTGTCAAAACTATGACAGTCCAGTTCATCAAGAATTAACAACACAATATGGATGGCAAATCCTTGGGTTAGGCTCGTGACTGCATTAGGTGGAGCAGTCAGTCTCCTGAGCTCCTGCTGGAGCCAGTCCACTTCATTACACATCTCAATATCCAGCAGTCGACAGACAGCAGCCAATTCCACTGCCTTGACATGACAACAGTGACCTAGGGCGGCAGAGATGCACATTTGACTTTACTCTAAACTCTGAAGAGTTCTGATCCTGCCCCTTCAGCACTATTTGAAACACCATTACCAGCATCTAAAGACACGATACAAGGTCAGGTTTTGATTTAGAAAATATTTTTTTAACAAATATCAACACCTTCTGGCCAGCAAACTGACCTCACAGTCAAGAACATGAAGGCATTCTCTGCACTCAGAGAATGATACTAAAGTCAGGCACTCACAGATCTGTGAAACACTGTGAATATTCACCAAAATCGGGTGCTACAGCAGTGCGAGGGTGGACTACACCCAGCTGAGTTCATTCACATAAATAAGCACAGGGCTTTCCATCAGACTGTTTGTGTCAATAAAGCAAACAAGTTTTGGCCTGTCCCGAGTATTGTTCATTACAGATTGCAACAGAGCAGATGTAATTATTTAAGTGAGAGAAAGGCAGCAGGAGCAATTCCTAAAGGCAGGACATCATTAAGATTTCACAACAGGCACATTTTCCCGAAGGATCCAGAGAAAACGAGAGCCATAGATTTCCTGAGGCCAGACGATGTTTGGGTACATACATCCAAGTGCATTCTTAATTGCAGTATTCACTTGAAAGGCATAAAGTTCCTTGGGAAGTGAACAGGACTTGAAATAAGTTCTAAAAACATGTCCAGTCCCTCATCCTACACAATGCAGACCATGTATTGGAAAAGAAAATCCCAGAATAGTGATCTTCGGAGATTTACCACATGCAATTTTATCTGGGTCATAGACAAACAAGTGTGTGTGTTCCAAGAGGAAGGAGTGGCAGCGTGTTTTAATGATCGGGGCATTGTCAATGAGTAGAACCAAATCTGTAGGACAGCTCTGAAACAAGACAAGAGGCATAAAAAGTGAAAGCAATCAAAGCTGGCCAATGAGTTTAACATGTTCAATACGAGTGGAAAGAGGTACTGTCTGAGCTTGGATTCAACTTGATTATAGATCAGGAATCAACAAAATACTTTGCCTTCCCTTAATGTTACAGCAAATTCTTTATTACATGTTAGAAATGGTGCTAAGGTAACTAGTCACGCCTTTGGATGAAGAAAGTCAGCGCATTCACTCAGTCCAGGTTTGTTTGGGTTTTTTAAATCTAGTGAAAATTCAATTAGGTGTTAAGAAAAAATCACATGTAGCATGGCTTTATTTAAAGGGGAATGCTTCAGAAATTACTCCTCAAAGCAGTAAATTTCCTGCTGGAAATTAACCTTGAGACAATTGTCCCTTCACATGTCTTTGTTGAACTAAGTAAAGCTGTTTGTATATCACAGCAACTAACTCCATCGCACTGCCACCTGAGTTGCTTCGCAATAGGGAAAATCAGCATTGTAGCTGTGTATGGAACTGCTCTGTGTAGCTTTATAAACACACACAGATACATATTCCACACCAATATGTAAGACAAGTAAGAAGGTCCCAGGAACTAGAGCCAAATTCTTATCATTACAGGAGGATCCCTGTTGGATTTAACATGCCAGAACCCCTGTGTATGACTCTTGCTTAGCTCTGTTAGGTGGCAGTACTATTTCTGAATTGCTCCACTTCAAATTTTAATCAAATCCTCTCCTTTGTGACTGTAATACACTGCTTCATAATGATGAAGCTTAATGAACAGAATTAAAAGTTGATTAATTGTAAGCACAGTTAAACACAAAAATGCTTTGCTGCTTTGCCATAAAGTCTGTCTACTGTTAAAAACTTGACACTTTCTGTCCTCTCTGTCTTTGGAGCTTTAGACAGCTTTTTATGGGCTTTTCAATTCCTTCTGCAATTCAAATCCAATTTCTGTTTTATCCTATTTGGCCCTTCATCCTCCTGCACTTCCACTTTCCTTTATCTAAAGGTAGAAAGCCACACTGGGTTTAGAAAATATATGATACATGTCTGACATTGCCACAACCTTTTTTATATAGTTCAACAGAACCCATTGTGTAATACTCACAGTGGGATGACACAGGATGGTATTGTCCTTTATCCTTGCAGAGATTCATGCAGAGCCATTCTATTCACTAGCTCATCTCGTAAGAGTGTGGCACTGCCTTAGAACTGATGAGATCTCAGTTCAATCCTCAGCATATTTCCAACCTCTAAACATGAGAAAATTAAAAGAAAGTTTTCTACATCACGAGGAGCAAGGCGATAAATGGCTGAGGGAGGTAGAATAATGGAAACAGATGATAAAGATGTACTCTACTGGGGGGAAAAATGTTGAAAAAAATAATGTGGGAAGCTTTATGAAGCATTATTGTTTTGTCTGATTTTTGTCTTCCTTGAGTGAGTTTACCTGGATCGTGTTATTCCTGTAGTCTTATTAATCCATGTAGCCAAGGTTTCCACAGAAGTATATTGAGTCCCTCAAGAATAGCTGCTGTGAGACATCCCGATGTACTTACATGCCTATAGGCAGAAGAGTTAAAAGTTGGACAAGTAATAACTGAGCCCTCTTAAACCCTTTGAAACTTCTCATCTGAAGTATGCTACCTCTTGAACACTAACTAGCTTTGACTGATTTGAAATTATATTTTAAGCTCCTAAATCACTTGGTCAATCAGGAGAAGGTCTATTTTCCGATTATACACAGAAATCAGCATCTATATGTTCTACTGTATTGTTCCAGGAAGGCAACATGATTTTATAAGTAATTTCCATGTCCAGACAGCTAATGGAAAATATTAGTTCCGAGTAAGCTATTTTAATTTTCTGAACAGGTCTTTAAAAGTACACCAAGATTCAAAAATATCCAAGAAAAATAATCAGAACATTGAATTATTTTAAAAGTTTGAAATAATAGATGAAAAATATAGACTCCTGAGATATTAGGTATCTTGTTTATGTATTTCTCAAAGCTCTAGAAAACAGACAGATGATACAAAGTCATATCAAAAATATAAATGTAGTGTGTCAAGTGAAAAATAATAATGATTAGCTTAACAACATCTTGGGTATTTATCTTTTATAATACATGATGTATTGGGAGTGTGTTTTACTCAGGTTACAGAATTAAACCAGTAGGAGGTCTAATTTGAACTAATAAACATGTTCACTGGGAAATATTGATACATTTAAGTATGATTCCTTGTAATATACTGTTGCATACATCTACAGATTGGTCGATGGGGAAAATGAACTGCATAGACTAAAATTACACAGTATTCTTGAAACACATTTAAAAGAAGTTTTGAAGAAAACACAACAATTGCTTTCATAAATCCGGACCCCAGTTCATGTGGCGCATGAAATTGCTGTGATTTTCCTTACTGTGCACTGTGTCTTTAAAAGTCTAGGAGATGCATGCCATTTTTCAAGACAGACTCCATGATATGTGTGTGCTGTCTAGTGCAAATTTGCCTTTGTTCTTATCATTGTTTTCTTGCTTTTAACTCTGATACACATTATGCATCTCCCAGCAAGGACAAGCAGACCACACTCCTGTCCTCGGATAGTCAAGTCTATTGAACAAGTGTCATGCAGCTCCCATGTCAGGACCACCTGATTTCTGGGTAACCTTAATCCTTCTGGGACAAAACAAACCTTCAGAGACCATGCATGCTGGTACATTGCTCATTGACCCTCAACCACCATGGAGGAGCCCATGCAGCATGGGAATTAGACCCCAGGCAAGTCATTGGTATCTCTCTCCTGAAATCTCTGTCCAGACCTCCCTCTTCCTTTCCCCTCTGAACTCCGTAGCACACATTTTGCATCTATGATCCAGATTTATGCAACTCTGAAGGGTGGTTACCTCCAAAGGTTGGTTCATTTGCAATGACAATGCTGAAACCCTTTCCTTCCATCCCAGAGATCACATTCTTTTCACAGTTCACATACAGGGTGTTAGTACACACCCTGCCACTTCTTGGCATTGAATACTAGAAGGGCTTTAAAAATCAGATTCCCAAAGTGAGATGGCAACAGAAGTAGCCATTACCTGTAAAACACTTGAAATCTAACTACTGGGAACAAAAGAACACATGGATAGAAATGAGCTCTCGTTAGCCCCAAAGTGCCAGGTGACAACACCAAGTTGTAGTCAATCTGCAGCTATAGAGAAATACTAGAAATTTGCTCCAGCAAAATGTCCTATTCAGCATTAGATAGCCTGGCTGAGTGTTTCCTGGTAGCTCCTTACGCTCCTGAGTGCCATTGTTATTTGGTAAAAAAACGAAATCATGTTAAGTGCACAAGTAAAATGACAAGCATCTTACTGTTCTCTAAAAACTCTCCCTGATTGCATGTCACTCACTTTAAATTCTGATTAAAAGAGGGCATTGAGAATCTCCGCGGGGAATGCAAAAGGATAAATGGACGTATCATCAGCTAAATTTTGCACAAACCACCAGGCTGGGTAGCATTCGTTTCAGAGCAAACTACTACGGACGACTGCTACCCAGATGTTAACATATGGTCTCACATTGCATCATCTACTGTAAAGCATTGCAAAATTGGGTTGGGTTTTTTTTTTTTGAGAAAAACCACCCCTCATGTAAAAAGAAGTGGTCTGTGTAAAACTAAGGGTAGCATTGACACAGAGCAGTAAGGACAGCTTTATTTATATTCTTGGAGATGGGGAAATAACAGTACACATGGGAAACTGAGAAGTGCAAGAGTCTAAAATCAGGCAGACATGGCGAGTGCTGTCTTGGCACAACTTTGAAAAAACCTTGATAGAGTTAGAGAAACTTAGAGACTAAACAAGAGCAGAGGACCAGCTGGGGACAAAACAGACTAAGGTAGGACATGGTCATGATAATAATCATAATGAATGGACTTTTCATGAACTATTGGCAGAGACAGAAGAGCAAGTGCTTCATGTCATGAAGGCTGACATGGGAAAATTCAGCAGCCAGTAAGAGCTGGGACAATAAAACCCCAGAAAAATAAGCCTGTTACTGAAGAAGTGTTGGTGATGACTGAGCTGCAGGATAAGGAAAGTAAATCCTGAGTGCCTACACAGGGTCTTGAAGGTGAGCAGAAATGCAGATTGTCTTAATGTTCAGAATTTGCAACAAGGTTTAAGTGTTTTATTAGTCAAGGGTAGAATAAGGCTCTCTAGGATGCTGTTAATTGTTTAGGATATCCTGGAGCAAGTGCTACTGCATATTCACTCAATCTCAGTCTCTTTCTATGCATTATGTTGCTACACTGACACTCCAGCTGTATTTGGTGTTCATTGTCATTTTCTAGCAGTGAGGTAATGACACTGCTATAAAACAATGAGCAGCTGGTGGCACAGTGCAAGTAAGTATTATCCATCATGAATTATGAATGGCATGGAAGCACTAAAGAAAACTTTTCAAAATACATGTGATAATGCCTCCCAAGTCTTCTGTTATTCCCAGCTGCTGACTCATCCCTGAACACTACCTAAGCGAGGGAAGGGGACAGCAAAGAGCTCAGGTTTGTTTCAGATGCGTCACCACAGGGTGTGTACATGTCACTCAAGCAATTCACTGAAGCACTACAATAACTACATCACACCAAAAGACTGATATTTCTCATTCTAACTAGCCTGCCTACCACTGGAAATTTTTGTTGGGAGTAAGCAGAAGTGGTACGAGAGATCTGGACCTAAAATTGTGGAGCCTAGACTATCCCGCAATAGAAGGGCATCATTTGGGGTTGCCCTACATGAACTGGTCTAACAGAAACACTGGCAGAATTTGAAGCACTGGTCTTGGAGGAGAATAGACAGAGAAACCTAAATCGACCAGCACCATGGAACAGGCATGGGAGATGACAGGCTACAGTGTAGTCACAATCCAAGGTTTGTACCTTGGGTTTTGATGAAATGCACTAAGCTTGACATTCAGCTGTGAAAAGGTGGCAGGAAGAGGGCAGAGGACTCTTTGCTTTTGTGTTGGCAACTGCCACAGGGACAAGACAAGTAACCTTTGTCTCTGTAAAATGTTGATATAAGGATGTATTTAATTTCTGTAGCTACCAATGATACTTGCCGAAAATCAAATATATAGGACTGTGTCTACCTTATTTGTGGCATGCTATAAGGCCAGTGCACCTGGTGATCTCTTTGAAAGGTCTTAGATTTGACTTTGTAAATAAATGCATAGGTAAAGATCTCAAGGAATGTATGGTTTGTTCCCGGACAAGGGGCTTTTCAAGATGCATAGAGCTATTTGGTTGGTTGGTATTTAAATTGAATTCTGGTTTAGAAAGAACACGGAATTCAGTGAAAAAGCACTTTTTTTATACAGTCAGAATACAGCCTCAGTTAAGTCCTTGAAAAATGGACCCTTTAAGTTACACACTGGGGCCTTCAGCCAGCAAGGACTTCATGTATATACTTGCCTTTATGCTTTAGAGTTAGTCCCACTGATGTCAACGCAATTACTTTCATGGATAAAGTTATATTCCATGAGTCTTAATAGATCATAGCCTGCACATGTGCATCACAGAATCATTTATATATACAAATGGTAAAGCGATTCCTTGTTCACACTTTTTGATAGCCAATACAGACAAGCAAATACTTGATTCAAGAAAAACTTAGTGTGAATGGGGTATTTTACTAGTACATGTCTTGAGAAAATCAACTTATTTATAATTGAAGATGAAACAAGGACTGGTATTTGAATTGGTAGCACATAAATGGTTTTCGAGGAAGAAAGAGGGTGGGTTGTTTTCAGATAGCCAGGTATACAATTACCTCCTGCAACATTTCTGAGATTCAGCATGAAGCTGTAGAGGAGAGATGCTACCTTCATCTGTAGATGCAGGAGCTATCAGAAGGCAGAACAAAAGTGTGGATGACTTCCATTCCACAAGAGACATCAGTATGAGCTCAGAAACCTTCATAAAACAAAGCAGAGCTTGATTACCATGTAGACAGGACTGGGCTCCCACTAACTCTAGCATAGTTTTTGTTATTATTATTGGACCACTGGGGTACCCAGAAGTCAGGGAATTTCAATACCCACACATCCTCATTGAATATTAATGCCAGAACCATAACAATAATGGCTAATAATGCAGCTTTTCGCTGCCATGTGAATTACACATCAATATTAATGAAGCCTTTGTTAACATTCAGTGTTCTTTCCTTTCTGTATCTCTGCCAGGATTTTGGACTGGTTTATGCCAACAGCATAGACTTAGATGTCAACCCTGAGCAGGCCGTAGACATTTCAGAAAGGGCTTGCTTTTGCAAATGTACATTTAAATTAAGTAGCATGCCATATCAACGTTGCTTTAAATTGACAGTTGTTCGGTTCTTTCACCTTACACAGGACAGATGTGGCTTTATATGTTTGCATATCCTAAAAGTAACACACAGAGGGCTGTCTTTTATTTCAAAATGTTATTACAACCGCCTTCATATACAACTCTAATGCAATCATTCATAATTATATATGGTTCTCCTCCCTCTCAAAATCAGATATAGCAAGAAAAAGCAATGGTGCCATGATGAGAAATGGAAACAAGCAGTCTGTGCTTCTGTAAGAAGCCCATGGTACTGATCACTAAGCAGTTCACCCTGAATTCTGCTATTCTAAACAGGAAATTGTTCCAGTGCTTTGAACCTTCATATGAAATTTAAATGTAATTGCCAGAAGCATTACCCTATTAATAAAAGTAGAAAAGCATCATTACTAATTATCTTGAGCTTCATTTGCATTTTCTAAACATTTACATTATCTAGTCTAACTATGTAACAGATGCTTGCATGATTTCCAACTCAGCTCTTTTCCAAAACGAATACCCAACACCAGTAAATAATAAGAATTGCTTTAGACTATTCCTGTCAGATGTAGTGTCTTACTCAAAAAGGAATTTCATCAGCCACAGAAGCAATACATTTTTTAATGAGCACCAAACCACACTTCATTTCAGTACAGCTGATCAACCTTGTTGAATGCCGTATCAACTGATCCCGTTTCAATGGTAGATCCTGAACGATATCTGCCACAAATTACCTCTTTGAAAGAAAGATTCAATTGATTTGCACTAATCTAATTTAGAGGAGGCCAGAATAAAATCATACTGGGACTTAATCTCATCTGAATACAAACAGTACAAAAACGCTGCTGATAAGTAGCTGATGTAATGCTCTAACACACCAGGGGGCTGATGTACCAATCCCAGGCCCATTGAGGAGAGCACTCTGCAATTCCCAGTGGTGCCTCTCAGATTAAGACTTGAAATTGCATGTTTAGCATAGAATATCTGGAACTTAATATCACAAGATTAAAAAAAAAAAAAAGAAGAAAGAAAGAAAAGAAAAAGAGAAAGAAAAGCAGACTACAAGAAAAAGCAACAGTTGTCTTAAAATGGAAATGACCAACTCATAGATCTGCTATGCACAACACTGGGCCCCTGGTGAGACAACACCCAGAAAGGCATCAGTGCTTTACATCTCACAGTACCAAAGGAGCAATATGGACTGCAAAAGAAGCTAACACAGACCCAAGCCTGACCAAATCACAGGGCAGTTTTCAGAATTGCATTTTTTCTAAGTTTTTGGTGAGGATGTCACTGCTAGTAATCATGAAAAGCAAATTAAACCACTAGTGTTGCTTTTCTTTCCTTCAAAACAAGCCCTCCAGATTTTGGTGGACAGTCAGGCAGCTGACTTCCAGAAAAAACATCATTTTGACATATGTCATAAATTCCACTGCAGAAAGGAACAGAACTAATTCTACAGCACAGGACAGAATGCTCTAAAAACTTGTATCTAGAGTAACTGGACTTAGAGTCAATACATTTAATTTATAGACATTTATTTACTGATTTACTGTGCCTGTGGAACAGTGATAACAATCCGTTCTCCATGGAATGCTGGAGGTTGAACTTACTAATGGTTGCAAAACTCTTCAAGGTGCAATTCAGGCAGTAATAGGAATGCAAAATGTCACTGTACTATGGTTATTATCTTTAAATTCATCGGCTTCACCTGGAAATGTATTTTTTATAAGGGGAACTACAGGAATTCTTTCTTATTCCATACTACAGAAACAGCTATGTGAATATTTAGACAGTAATTTTAAATTAAAATAATTGCAACTTAAACTTGGAGAACTTAAACCTGACAATATATTCTGATCCTCTGGGACAGGGAGCAAAAATAAACAGATGAAAAGACAAATAGGTACAGAGATGCACAGATTAATCAAATTAGGGAAGTAGACAGGATCTTTGGATCATAACCTCCAACCTTACAAAACTGCTTTGTTTGCAAGTGATGTTCTGGATGTTCACAGTTCTGTTACCTTCGCAGAATACGCTGAGAACACAAAATTAGGTAGAAGGCTAATATTTGCAATTCTGAGGACCAAGTGTGTGAAGCCGTTATCCACTACAATCCTCTTCAGTGTCTAAGCACCTTATTCCTTCACACCTTTGCAAATAAATGGAACAGCTATAGTAAGAGTATTTCCATGTTTGGACTCCTTAGTCCCTAAATTAATGTTAATTTTCCTGGATGATTTGAAATTTTATGCCACTTTTCATATCAAATGCCTGGAATGAAGCAAAACAATAGGTTGGCATTCTATATAGCCAAAAGGAGGAATGGAAACAAAAAGCCTCATCTCTACTGTTCAAAAATGAAAAGCTGTATCATTTGTCATTACTGTGGTGGCAGTTTAGTGAGTTTCCCTGAGTGTGAGGGGAACATGGTTTCTAACAGCAGGCACTGTTTTGGCATTAACAGCTGTCCAAACCCACTTCCAGTTATAAGCTCTTTATAAATGTCTGTCTTCTGGGAGTACTTACATTTGAAACCTGTATTTTTACCTTCAACTTGATTTCAGTGGCTGTCTGGTATTATACACCCAGCAGACTGCCTTCCTGCATTATTCTGTATTCACATATTTAAAATATGCCCCTGGACAGAAGAGGATTCATGGATTTAGGTATTTATCCTATTTTCATTTTCTATTTTCATAGCCTCAAACAAAAAGTAGAATTTCATGATAAACAAACCCCAACATGGGCTAAAACAATTCCCACTTATTATTCACAGCAGAGGTAAATCAGGATTTCAAAGGCTAGAAGATGCCCTCAATTTGCATCCCGCTTCATTTGTCAGTAAATCTGTTTGCTGTTGGGCAGGCGTTTGCCATTCTGTTCTATTAGTCATTCAGTTAAAGCAAGACTTGTAATTAACACTTGTGATAATTAGGCGTTGGTTTGGTTTGGTTTGGTTTGGAATCAACCTCTGTGTTTTAATTAAATCTCAGGAATTGACAAAAATGGATATGGGGTTTTGTTTAGCCAAATGATTAAGTGCTATTTTTTTATAATCTTTCTGTAGAAGCCATGTTATTTTCTACCCCAAGTAAGCAGGAATGTTTTAATGTGGGTTTAAATGAACAGTTTACAAATAATTACTATTTCTCTACTTAATAGGAAACTCATTCTAAAAAAAAAAATAAAAATCAGTAACCCCACAAAGAATGCTTCTCTCAAAGGACATATTATCTTTATGACAACACTAGGTCAGCCAACAGTACCATATATTACACATGACTTATTCTTTATTGGAAGATGGGGAAAAAAGTATCCACACACTGAGCTCAACCTATCCCTGTAAACCTGTTACACAAACATTTTGTCCACCAGGAAACAGACAAGCCAACCTGCCATGACAGATTCCAATTACAAGAAAAATATATCTTAAAAAAATTAAACCCTTGTGTACCTAATGGTGCAATACAATAATTACAAAGAAGATTGGACCATCTGTGCATCAAATTTACGACCTTATCATGTACAGTCAGACCTTCCTAAAGTAGCTTGTCAAAGGAGTAGAATTTAAAATGAAAAGCTGAATGTGTGCCTACATCTTTAAGAAGCCTCCAAAAAAAATGAGACACTGCTCAGTTTTCAAAAGGTGAAATAAAACTCTAGTAATGAAACCTTATTCTTGTCTGGCACGTGCCTGGTGGTGAAAGATGAATAGCCAGGAGGAAGGGCTGCGCCCAGTTTCTTGAAGACTGTCCTACAGGACAGCTGTGAGCTTCAAGCATTGGCTGTCCTGCATCTGGGGGTACTCTGGGGAAACTACCATTATAGAGGGGATTTGAAAGAGAAAAATAGTTGATTTGGTGGTGGTCTTTTTCAAACAGAAAGGGAGCTGCAGAATCTTGTTCTTGGGAGCTGCAGAATCAGCAGACAGAATTAAATCTCTCAAAAATACGTTTTTAAAGAATCTCCAAAATATAATTTTAAACTTCAGGGAAGCCAGAGTATTCACTACTTTAAACACTGCCAAGGTATGTGCTGAAAAAAGCGATGTGTGGCAAGGCTCTTCCCTAAAGATACAGCTTTCCCTAAAAGCAGCTAGTTCAGAAATCTGGATATTCTAAAACGGGCCAGTGCCTTACAGAGGGAAGCCGGAGCAGCAGAGCCAGTCACGCTCGTACAGCCCATTCACACTCATTGCAGAGCCTTTTAAATGGTATTGTGGTGGAGACAAAGCCCACACAGAAAGCTGAGGAAAAGATGTTCATCATTCAGAGAGACTATTCTGCAATGTCAGGGAGGAGTCCGTTTACTTCCCTCACCTCCTCCCCAAAAAAGAGAGATTAAATAGTATTGTTTCATGCATAGTCAAATGTTCTTTGTCAGATACTTTTAGCTCAGAAGTTATAAATATTCCAGTGGATTAAGGGGCACACAGGGGATGGCAGAATAATGACACAAGCTAATCTGTGTACAGAGAAATTAATAAAGAACATTTAAACTCATTGCAAAAAGATAAAGTGAGCAAAGAATTGTTCCACCTCACTGAAAATAGTTTACAGATGCATAATAAGCAGAACCATTGCAGTAAACCAAGTTCTGAGAAAAACTTGGCTGAGTTTGGTGTAAACTCTTTTTTGCTTCTCTCAGTACAGTTATCAATGAAATGGAGCTTTGAAGGAGCAGGAAAAGGGAAGAGACTGTGATAAACTAGGGGCAGTGGGAAAAGCTGAAACTGAAAAATAAAAGTAGGAAAAATACAGGAAAGTCAAAATACTGAGAAAATGTATAGAAAAAAAGATATAATAAATTGAAGATAAGAAGAACGAGATAACAGAACTCAGAATCAAAGATAAAGCACTAAGGAGGGAGAAGAAGGAAGAAAATCTGGTTTGAATAAGATAGGAGTAGACACAGAGTGCAAAGCACTACATTAAGGCTGATTACAGTGCCACCCCACCCCCCCCATTTCAACACTGAAGATCTTGAAATCAGTGAAAAAACACAGCTACTAAGTTTTAAAAAGGAATAGAAGTCAAGTTCAAGCAGTATGCCCAGAAAATACCTTCTTTCTCCATCATGCAAGTGCTGCGGTAAGAAAAGTTGGAACATTATTTGTGTGGTTTTCATTGGCAAACTGAGGCATTAGGCAGTGAGGAGACTTATCGGTGTGATAAAAATGGGACTTTTTGTTAAAAAGTCACAGCCCAGCTGCTGCCAGCATACCTTTGGCTGGAATTACCAAGAGGATATCATTCTTACACAAACTCTTATCTGAAAGGGAGAGGGACAACCAGCAGCCACTCTATGTGAAAATGATCCCACCCATAGGTGGAAGTGACTTTATGCTCTCTAGATTCAGCCTGGTTCTAGTTAAGCCTTAGTCCCACTCAAGAAGAAAAAAGAGATAAAGGGAAACACCAATACTGTGGAACAAGTAGAATCTAAGTCTGCTTTCTCACTTGCCCTCTCTAGCAAGGAAACTGAAATCCAGGCATTTAACACTGTGCACTGTTATTTCTCATTTGTCTTTGCTTCACTCAAGGGCCCAATGCTAGGTCAGATGGGCTTTTCCAACTGTTCCTTACTGTCACAGAGCTAGTCTGGATTACTGAGCTTTCCCCCCCTAAATTAGACAGCCATAGTCTTCTTCACGGATGAGGGCATTTTTTTAATCATTTTTTTCTCCCTAAAGGACAAGCCTGTTTTATTATGTATGAGAAAATGAAGAAACCTTCAAAAACCACAGGAGGCTGACAGAAGTGGGTGGCTTTTATATTAGATGATGTCCCGTATACAAAATGAACCTCCCACTGGCTACATCAGGAGCTGGATTTCAGCTGAGATTCATCTGTGCTTTACATTTTCTACCTCCCACTTTCTCCTTCCAACTTTCTGTTTGATACTTGGATCCCCATTTCAGCTAAACCTTAAATAGAATCATTGCTCTAAAGCTGCACTGAGATATGTACACAAAGAAACCGAAGAAAAAGTCTATGCACATTAGTGGAGCTTTATATATATCGTATAAGAACTTGTGCACAGTATCCCCAAGATCCTATCCCAAAGGCAATGAATCCAGTAAGATATTTTTCTCTTGTCTTTAAAACACTTTTGGAGAAGGTCTTAGAAGAGCTGTAACACTGTCAGCTTTGAATATCCAGTGTAAGTACAGCAAGTGACCATAACTTCACAATCTTTGATCATGTCTTAGGTTTCATACAACATGAAGAGGAAGCAATTGTGATGTTGGGTGTTGGCCATCACAGGTGTGTGAAGATGGATGGTGGCCAAAATCCTGTCCCTGCATTTAATATTTTTGTCCTTAGTGCAAAGCACAATGTTATTAAGACACAGAGTTTAGCTTTAGAAAATCTAGCCATTTTATCTTAACTGTGGCAACGGTTTAGGGATTCTTTCCTTTGATAATACCACTTCTACCCGTGTTTCAGTAAGAACGTGAAATGCTTTAAATACCTTCTTCACCCTCCCAATTGGAAAGAAGCTTTTGGAAACATGAGCTATGACATACATTTCCAGAAAGCAAAAATACCCTACAAGTGCTACAAATAGCTCACTTGTCTCAAGTCAGATGCAAGGTTCTTTGTGGCTTTAATTCTAAATGTACTACAGAGGAACAAAAGCCTTTTTCACATTTCTCTCCTTATAAGTTGCAGTCCACAGCTTGTCACCTCACAGGCTGCTTCCTCACCTTTAAGGACTACTGGGACAGAAAGAAATGGTGACCTCAGCTGTGCCCAACGGAACTGACTGAAAGGTGAACAGAGTGGTTGGGGGGAACTACTGTCTTCAGGGACCAAAAAGGCAAGAGTGGTGAAACCGAGACAGAGATCTTGGCCTACAGAATCTCCCTGTTTGCTGCAGGACTAGAACTGATTCTGCTTTTGCTCTGAGTTCTGTTCACAATCAAGCCCTATGTGTTTGTGCAAATCATTTCTGACTGAATTTTCCATCTGTCTAACTGTCAGGCCTCCTGAAATGTCTTCAGTACTTACTTGAACCTATAAGAACAATCTCATAGCTAGTGGCACTTCGTTTACTTCAAGACCAACTGCAAAGCAGCACCACATTCTGGCTATGGTTGAAGTGACATCCATCACCTCACTTATCAGAAACAAGTTAGAATTTCTGGATAGACATGTGAATACAGTGGGGGGGAGGCTGGCAAGAGAATTTTCTCACCCTTGGGAAAAGTTGGTCTAACAAAAGATAGTAACCTTTTTATGCATTTCATCTTACCACAATGATCAGAGCATTCTCTCTTTTGGCATTTTAAAAACTTTTTCAACATACTGACTTCAACCTCTTTTAAAAATACTATGATTTATATATGAAAGCAAAACAAAATTTCCAGTAAAATCATAAATGTTTGCTTTTTTAAAAATGTGATTTTGTGAATTTGGAAAATTTCTCTCAAAATGCTTGTAAAAATTGGAAGTTTTCTAGAGCCATTGCTTTGCTATTTGCAATGAACTGACAATAAAAACAATCAACATTTAAAAAATGCTACATTAACAAAGGGGCTTTTGCCAGAATGAAAAAGGCAGTGAAGAAAGGTGGAAAAAACCCTGCATCATCTTGAGAAGTAACAACAAGAGAGGAAGGAAAAGAGGGAGGAACAACCTCCAAAACAAGTAATGAATTTCAAGGCAGGAGCCAGTATAGCATGTTAATGAATAACCAGATGTTTCCAAAGCCAGGAAATCTCCTCTTCCCCCAGCCAATTTCAGACTAGAGTGAACATTCCCAGGTCATTGGTGCACACTGAATACTCTGTCAGATGCTTTCTATGTGCCTCCTGCTACGCTTACTAAAACCGAGGAAAATCTTTGTGCTCTTTGGTTTTGGAGCAGTCTCCAAGCATAGCTATGCTGTGGTTAATGCAACACTTCAGTTTGCTCCTGGACGTGACACCACATTTTCCATTACAATAAGCTTTCCTTTCTTGTGGCCATTTTAATTATATACAGAATAAACTGTCCTCCTAGCCCCTGAGCCAATGTTTCAGAAGATTTAAAACAGAATCCAGTGTTCAGGCAGTTACTTTTCCAAAATCATGTCAGAGATTACTCCAGCGATCGCCCTACCATTTTGATTTGGCTTCACTATTGACTTTGGCAAGCCTGCCTGTGTAAGGGAAGTGTATCCCTACATGTTTTCAGATCAGAGCCTCCATTTTCAGTGAGACAGCAGCCTGAGGAATTAGCATTTCCTCATCTTCTTCTAATATTCAGCAGACAAGATGGGTGTGTAGTATAACATGTCAGAGAACTACAAAGTCCCTTTGGACAAGCTTCTGTGAGAATTAGATCTTTAGGATCATTTGACAAGTGTTGTTTCTTTTTCTTTTGTTCCCCCTGTTGTCCTCTATGGCAGGTAGAAAATGAGCAATTAAAAGGATCTTATGTCTTCCTGTATTCAATAAAAAGAGATGTGTAAGAGGCTGTCATTGTGTCAACCCATTTCTTCATCACTGTCTTAAAGACATGCTTCCTCATCTGCCTTCTAGCCATTAAAGGAACAGAAACAAATTTCCTCTACCATTTCTTTGGCCAGGCCTAAGCAGCTTAAAGAGCAGTCCTGTGAATGCGCTCAGAGAGAAGTTCCACAGCTTCTGTCCGGAAAGGAGTTCAAATAAATTAGAGCTCGTTGAGCATTATTACAGCTTGTTGCCTATGGTATTTCCTCACCCCAGGGTAAAGGAAATAATCTTGATTAATGACACCCCCAAAAACCATTTTTTTCTTTAATTCACTAATTGGTTAATCTCTTATGACATCAAAGAAGGCTGCAGCATTTGCAAAAAATACGGTCAATGCAAAAGCCAGATTTCCTGTGCATTTTCCATGTGTGCTTTGTTTCCCGGTGTAATTTCTAACTGAAAAGAAATGAAAAATTGAAATCTCCAGTTTACATGAGGAATGGCAGTTTTGAGCTCCCTATCAGACACCTCATTTTCTCTACATTAGTCACAATCAGACAGACAAGGCTCTGTCTTGTTGAGCTACATTTAGCAGTCTGTCTGAACTGCAAATTTAGATGACATCCAAATTACACAGACTCAGCCAGTAGGTTACACTAATGCAAACTAGGAGAAAAAGAATCAAGACTATTGATTTTTTTTTGGTCCTTTCTCTGTCATATTCTCTCAAAGGCATTTACCAAGGCTTTTAAGATCTTCAGCGTTTTCACAAAGGGACAAATTACGTGCAAATAAGACTGCCTTAATCTATTCTTCCCTGCTTAGATTGTTCCTTCTGTACAGTCATTATGTGTTTTTTACGCTGCTGCTGCAGTTTACTTGATCCACTTTCATGCACCATGTGGTCAATATATATGTTGAAGAGTAACTGTGGAAAAGCACATCTCTTGCACCTGCCTATGATAATCAAAACCTTGTTTGTTAATTCCCCGCAATCCAAATACATCACACATCTCTCTGCTCTTTCTTGCAGCTGTTTCAGCAATTTGATGTCATATTCGGCAGAAAGCTCTTCTGATCACATTTCCATTTTCAGACAACTTGATTTTGGCAATGAATATTTACAGGGGACTCACAACAATCTCGCTAATGCAAAAAGCAAAGACCACAGGTTCTAATGACAAATAGAGCTGATTTCCAAGGTACTGAACCTTCACAACTCTGTCAAAGCCTAATGCCCCTGTCCCTTCCAACTCCACTGATGCCACAAGTAGCTCTACTGAACTCACACCGGAAATCATTAGCTGGTGTGAATTTCCAAATTCCACTGAAGGCAACAAAATGTATGTTGTGGGGTTTTTTTTTGCCTACCAGTCTCTGCAACAGAGATACAGACAATATCCAGCTCAATAGCATGTCACTGAGAAAGAATCAGCAAACACCCTCCTCCAAGCAGTCTGTCACTTCAATGCAGGTACAACACCTAGCACAATGAGCCAAAGATTCAAGTTTCTTGATGCTATGGCAAGTAAAAAAACCCCAACAGCTTCAGAGATTTTAAGTGCTTCCCTCTTTGAACCAACTACCCACCAAGAGAATTAAGAGCTTTTTCTAGCTGATCTCACTAAGCAGCTGTATAAGCTTTTTTAGGCATAGTTAGCAAACTACAAACTCATTAACCACTACATATGGTACTGTCACTTTCCATGAAATCTGAAACTCGCATACTTTCATTTTAGGCTGTGCACATGCTTCCCATCAGAGTCTAACGTATGTGCCATCAGGCAGTAGTGTGCTCCTTATGCATTACCATTTGTGTTTGTTTGATTTTATTTTTCATAGGCTTCTAGGCTTCTGACTTCATCCTTCAAACTTACATGCCCTGGGTTTTTTCCTCTGCCTACAAAAATGAATCAATTAATTTGCCCTTTTGCTTTTTTATGTGGCCACCAGGATTCCACTGTCCACTTTCAGTTACCTCTCACATATGATTAATTCAGATAAAAACTGAGGGTCATGTGGGCTCTTGGTGGGGTTTTTCTCCCCCTTGTAAAACACAGCGACACCTCCACTTTTCAGAGTTACTTTTTCCCTATCGTTGATTTATTTTTTCCGACATTTCTGTAGGATAATTTTATTTCTGGTCTATCCCTTTGCTGACCCTCATGGAACAAAATTGAAGCAAAGCCTCAAAATTACCTGAAGTTTATTAATTTTCCTTCCTTTGGCTTCTATCTCTGACAATCTTTTAACCATCTTCCATTCCCACTGATTTTTTTTCTTCTAGAGCTCATTCAAATCACAGAAACAGCTTGTTTAAGGTATCTGCAAATTGTGTTGGTTTCCTGCGTTCCTTTTTAATCAAAACTTTAAGTTTATACCATTGCTATAGGCTCATGTCATCTCAGAGTATCTGCAAAATAATACAAAGATTGAGTTGAATTTGAATGAGCCCTAGAAATTAATTTGAATTACAGAAGCATGCATGGTTGTCCTCTGAACATTTTTCTTTCCCAATCAGTTTAGTCTGTGTATTTCCATTAAAAGAGAGTTTGTGTTGCTAGAAAAGACAGATGAAGAGAACAGAGATGTTTTGGTGTCTAGAAATGGAATAAAATGTGGCACCTCCAGCAGATTTGACTGGGGGGAAAGATTAAAAAACTAATCTATCTAAAATGTTTGCCTGCCTTCTATAATATAAGTATTCAGAGGACTAAAGTAAGGCCAGTAGTTTAAAATCCGTTCTTGAGTTAAAACATAACATGAAGTGCTATCACTTGCTACCACCACACTAGTAATTACTTAAGAGATTGGAAACAATGCTGACACAGTGAAAAGCAAGTAACTGGCAACAGGACAGCCTTCATGGATACGCAGCATTTTGGAGATGCCATTTGCCACCCTACAGAGGGATTAGACATAAGCCTTTCTTGGTGCAGTAGCAGATAGGGGATCCCCCACCACTTGCCACGGAGACAGCGAGTGTCACAAATGGAAGAAGGCATTTAATGAGCTGCTGTTAAGGGTGATAGTATTTTCTAGTGCACCATTTTGGGGGAAAGGATAAGCCTTTGAGAGGATGGTCAGCAAATCCATTTCACTTCAGCTTAACACTCCGCTAGCCATAACTGGCGCAGATGGCTATTGCATGGGACTTCAATTCTACCTATATCTGCTTAGCGCCAAAGTCAGTGATAAACCTCTGCTTCGAAACCAGAAGGCCAATGTTTAACTCCTGCTAAATTGTGGAAAAATTACTCAATTCTTCTTCATTTTTATAACAGCTTTCCAGCACTCACAGAATATCTCATTTTATACTTTCAAAACTTTCTGGGAAAAATAATTGTATGCTGATATGAATGTCATCTACAGACAATTAAATGTTATTACCATCTTTTTGCTAGTGAAGACAGCAAAACAGAAAGTTTCACAGTTTCAAAGTGAAAATCACAGCTGAAGATCATTGAAAAAAATAGTGTAACTGTGTATAACACACCTTCTGCCACAAAAAAAAAAGTGCTCTTTTTAAATTTTGGGGTGCACTTTCAGGAATAGGGTTGGCCAGAAGCAGTTTTTTTACAAAATACTCCTTGCAAATTTTAAAGATTGCATGCAAAACCTTCTGCTGAAGCACACAGCACAAGTCTTAGTTACCATTCTCTATATGTAAAGACATTTGTATTGCCATGAAAAATGGGGGCAGGGAATACAGTGGAAACCCATGATTTTTATATTATATTTTAAATGCTCAAATGTGAAAACTACATCCTCTGACGATGCTAATTGGTTGGCCACAGATCTGTACAAGAGAATCCTATTTCATGGAGGACACCCAGTCTGTAACTGGAATCAATCAGCTAAATGAAAGGCTAGGCTCAAAAAAAAAAAGAAAACAATTTTAAAATTGTATGACTGATTCAATATATGCTGTGGTATCTTCTATGCTTCACAGAAATAATAGGCATTCGTATTAACTTTGGGGAAAAAACACATGCTTTTCTTTTTCTAAGGTAAAATAAAATCTGTTGCTAAGTAAACATTCCCATTTACACTTGGTGGATGACCTCTGGTATTAGGAAGAGGTCAGCTGAATCACGTCATCCATATTTGAATGGTTATATAGGCCTTATTTTACACAGGGATCCCTAGGGTAATTATTTCATATCAGAGCTAGTAAAGTTTAGTATCTGCATGCAGTATGTATTTACACTTCATGCCAATGCATTAAATAAAATTCTATCACATTCTGTCTTTGTCTTTGTATTTTCTTCTTTTCAAAGACACAGAGTACATGATCAGATTGCAAATTCCCACATAGTCTGAAAGGCTCTCTCCTGCTGTTGTAAAAAACAGCTAAGAAATATTTGGCAAAAAATGTGGGAAAAAAGTAAACAAAGAAGCTGACTTTAGTTTAGAAGGGCGTACATCATCTTTAATAACCACTCAGTCATAAATGAATGGGTAAAAAAGTAAAGGAAATGCATTATTGTGCCATTAATGGACACACACATGCTAACATGCCTGTGAAAAAGAGAACAACATAAAACTTTAATGAAAACTTTAGTTAAGAGAAACAGCTGAGAAAGGTTTAGTTAGAGGCCACGTTCAAAACCCTTGGAAGCCAATGGATATTGTTCAAAATAACTTACACAACCCTCTAAGATGTGCTCAGCACTAAAGGAGGAGAACACACAAATTGAATGGCCTGTAACACAGGATTCTGAAGTCCTATTAAAGGGATTTAAATTCTATAGTTAGAGACAAATCCAAAAGACCTAAGCATGACCTTGAATCTGGGGTGTTTGAAATCTAGACTTGGATCAATCTGATTCTGACTCCCTACTTGAGCTACTTCGAAGAACATAATTTATAAGGAAGTTGAGATAAATGTCTTATAAATTCTTGACACCTGCAACTCCTGAAGCCACACAGCAAACTATTCGGTACAAAAGTAAAGCTGTTTAAAATATAAGAATATTTCTGTGGGAAGCATTGATGTAAATGTAACATTTTTCACATTTTCCAAATACTTTATTAATTTCTTTCTCACAGGAAGTAGTAAAACAGTGGTTAGGAGTCTTTCTTTCTTTCTTCTCTCTGCTCCACTTTTCTCATCAGTTTTCAAAAGTGACCAAATGGAAATAGGTTTTTAAAAAAGCAAGATTTTTTTTCAGAGTTGATCTGATTTTTCCAAAGGAAATTAAAGAGGGGGAAAAGGTAAAAATAAATAAAAAAAAAGAACTCTCTTCAAAACTTACTTCTCCTGTTCACAAAAAGCCACTGAGGACTGCATGGTTGCCATGCATTTACACAAATTTTGAGGGAGTCCCCTCAAAATTTGGCTAGCGTTCAGCAATTGGGTCACAGCTCCTAGCCAAGTTAGTTTGCAGGGAAGGGGGTGGAGGGTCTCGATGCACAGGAGGGCCTAATGCAGCTGAGCTGTTCAGAGGGCAGAAAACAGGCTACTGCTGCAGTGTCCTCTCCATCCCCCTTTGTACAATCCAGCCCTCAGCAACCTAAAGGAGGTATGGAGAGGGGAAAGGCAAACACCTCTGATTAAAAATCCCTAAGCATGTTTCCTTTTGTATGACAGTAGAGGTGGGATCTATAGTGCATTCCTACTTTCCATCTGCTCATGAGGTCCTTTCCAGAATAACAGCATAGGCAGGACTCCTCAGTTCATAATTCAAGTTCATACTGCAGCAAAATCCAGGTGGTAATGCATAAAACACACACAGTCCTTGTAAAACACAATTCACCTGACAAAAGGCCATACTCGGAAATCCAGCTGCTTCCACCAGACAGTAGCAGAAGCAAAGTATCCCATGCTTTGGAGTCCTAACGTCCTTTCCCACTTCATTCCAGCTGCGGTGTGCTTTGGAAAGTTGGAGTCCATTTGGCACAGGGCTGGCCGGGTCTGTTCCAAAACGATGGGAAGTGGAAACAGAAAAGGTGCCACAGGTCAGGATGGCGGTATGTTTGCAATGTTGATGTTTGCACAGTGCTCGCCAGCATTATGCCTGTTTTTAGTCAATACCATTAATCATTCACTAAACTCACTTGAAAAAAAATTATAAATGAAAATAATTAAATAATGCCAAGGCTTTATATTTTTATACAACAAGGTTTGACCTTCAAGTGCATATTACATGCAGACCATGCCTGCTTAAATAAAGTTCTTCAGCAGACAGAACATCTGTTAGGTCTATTTTATATTCATGTTTAAGATGGGATTAGTCTCTGGGCTTTGTCAAATAATGAAGAAAAACAAAAGGGGAGAAAGAAATTAAAACCTTAATTCCCCTTTGATTTTGTGAAACAATTTGAATTTTAGATAATTAGTAGAAATGCTTATAGGAAATTCTGTAGAATCCTTGTCTGAAATCTTCCAACCTTTCAGAGATTAAGAATGCATCTATAGCACAAAGCCTTTTGGAAATGCAGCACATGTACGACTCGGAAGAATTATTTGAAAAGTTACTTTTAGATCCAAGTACTTACATGGTGTTAACTGCAGGTTACGTTGGAGGTAACCTTATTAGACCGGTTTTACACCAGACTAGGAGCTGTCACCAGCTAAATGTTTTCCATGCTTTCCTCTGATGTGCAGAAAGCACTACTTTCCAAAAGTCACAGTGATCAGCAGTGATGCCAAGATAGAGCCCTCCTTGTTTTAAAGTAACAGCCTCTCCAATATCATCACTTCAAACTACTACTTGTTGCCAGAGCATCCCTCTTTGCAGGCTTCACTGAAGACCTTCAGCAGAAAAGCATCTGATCTCTTGGTTGGTTTTTCAGCCCAGTGAACACTTCCTGGTAGCAGTGACAATACAGTCTCTGAGCATCCCTTTGAGCCCACAAAGAGGTGACTGAAGATTGGATGAGAAGCTGTAGAGCTTAGACACGAGGAAAAGTGCACAGGTACCATGGAGTGTCTGCAGTAGGACTGGAAGGGAGGGCACTATGTGTTGGGAATGTTGAGTTAAAAGGTAGCTAAGGAAATGCTGAAAACTTGCCAGGAAAGTCACCAAATACCAATAGTGTGAGACTGCAAAAAAATGCTTGGAGAGAGAGAGATGTACGCAAGCATGGCTGCACCCAGCTCAGAGGGAAGCTCATGGGTAGCTGGAAGAACAGGAGGATTGAGTCATCCACAAGCCATAAATGAACAAAAGGGTGAAATGTGTCTTGAATTGTTGCAATCCATCATCTCTGGTCTGACTCTTTCTCATCAAACTGGGAACCATCTCCATTTCTATTCTACTGTGTAGGCAGAGTTGCTCCATGAGGTTCCTACTTTGCTAAATTATGGGATATTAAGAAAAGAGCACAAAACAGGAATGAAAGCTAGCTATTATTTAAAACCACATGCAAACTATACAGGCATCCACCATACTACATGCTGAGAGCCAGTGCCAGTTCCTGGACGTGCATAGATCTATGAATCAGAACATATTTTCACTTACATAATCTTTTGCATGGCAGGATTTGCCACTTCTGCTGCACGCAGAGCACCTGAATCAAGATGTTTTCCAAGATCTCCTCTCTCTACTGAAAAGCAGACTGGATATTCCCCAGTAATGGCTTTTATTGCAAGCATATGACAGCCAATTTGGAGGGGTCACTTCACTAGTGGGGAAACAGATGGGAGTGAGCAATTACGAACAGAGAAATACTGCACGTAGATAAATATCAACTGATAGGATGACACCAGCAGAGCTCTCATAAGAGTTAATCTTGCCCCTTCGCCTTCTAGAATGTGTTGCAAAGGTTCATAAAATAGCGGGTAGAGGGGACATGGTGGGTGTAAATTATTTGCAATTTCAAAGGGCTTTTGACAGACTCTCTTACTGGAGATTATCAAAGAGAACAAATAACTATAGGATAAAGAGCAATGTCATGTTAAGGATTAAATCCCAGTTAAATAATAGGAAACAAAGAGTTATAACTAATAGGTTTTTCTTAGAATAGAGAGAAGTTAATAACAGGACATGCCACAAAGCATTACAAAAACTATTATCAATACAGTTATTAATAAAGAAGGAGCAGGACTGTGGGGTCACAGCATATGCCTGGGACAAGAATAACCTGAGACCTTTTCTGCTGCCTTTTTTTATCCTCCTAAAGTCCCCCATGAAAGCAATGAGAAGGAGTGATCATGGTTCATAAAAACCAGCTCCTACCCTCAGACTTCTGCAAATAGCTAATCATACTGGGACGGGCTGTAAATCAGTAAAAGGAGCTCCTGGATGCTGCTGCTCTAATAGCTAACAGCTTATCTGTATTTCAAAATATCTCTGGCTAGATAGTGATAAATGGCGTGTCATGATTGCTTGGAAAAGCAAAACTGAGATGTTATAAACCACAGTGCGTACTTGACATCAACACACGCAATGCAATAATTGGACACAACTAACTTCAATCAATGATTAAACTTAATATAAGAAAAGTTAGAGCTTGGGGGTAATATTTGTTAGCTTTTCAATGCATGAAAAATTGATTATTCAAATTATGAAGGATTGTTTGTTTCTCTTTTCTGATCCCACTGACAATGGCAGGGCAGTGCTCTGCAGGGCTTTTGTAACCAGATACTTCACAGTGATCCTTGTCTAGCACTTTAGGCAATTGATTTTTTACTTTCCTTTCACATACCTAAAGCTCCTTTGAAGGCCCTCGCCTCTCTTATTCCCTCCTCCTGTTATTCCCAACCTTCTGCCCTGGAGAGACAGAAAAGCAAGAACAGCTGCTTGCCACAAATAAGTTTTCATGTACACTAATTTTAGTGTAGAAAGACCAAAGTAGCTGGGCAAGACAAGTTAAGCATGACCTCAGATGCCATAGGCCCTGTCAAGAATAACACCAAAGAAATGTGGTTGCTTGTGCAACCCCTACATGTACAATATCACAGACGACAGAGAACCAAGAGGAAGAATTGAACTCACAATCTGTCTGAAAACTAATCTAAATTAGAAGCAGAGAAATATATCAGTCTATAACCAAGAGAAAAAACAGAAGTGGGTCACAGCCTTCTGATTTCATCGGCAAAAGGAAACCAAAGAATTTTAACAGGAGGATTCCCAGAAGCACTTACTGGTGCCTAATTCCTGTTTACATCAGTGATAAAAACATCAGTTCCCACCAACCATTTCTAATATCTTGCCCTTGGGATATCATTTATAATGTCCTTGTTATTTAGAAACAACACTTCCTAGAGAAAATACAGCCCACTTAAACCCACAAGTCTGGGTCAACAGTCAGTGTAAATCATTATTGCTTCACTGGAGTTCTAATGCACAGCATCTGAAAATGGTGAAGAATTCATGCTTTGCAAGCATTTTCTCTGTCATCCTATCAAACTGGGGATAATTCTAATGTAATTAAATTAAGAAAACAGTGTTTCTAAAATTTAACTATATGATTCAGGATAATAGGGAGAGCAACCTATTCTTATATATGCCTGCCTTCACTTCAGCGCACTTTAAAAAATCAGATTATACTATTTTTGACAGTTATTAATTTTGAAAGAAAGCTGGATTTAGCTTGGAGTGCTTAGAAATGACTCCTTATAGTTTCCTGTTGGATTTTTTTATTATTATTATTATTTGAATAGCTACAGATAAAAAAAGAAATAATGGTAGTTTGAATTCTGGAATTCTAGCCAGGGATTATATTTTTAGCTCTGCAAATAAGTTTATGATAATTAAACAGTATCAGTACCAAAGAAAAGTTTTTATCTTTGAAAAATCTATCAATATACAACACCAGAGGTGAAATCAACTTTAATTGACTCTTGCTTTCCAACCAACTGCTGGAAATATGTTAGATTGACATCCAAAAGGTATTCACCAGAAACTAGAGAATCATATAAGATTCTTCTTTTAACCTTTCAGCAGAAAGTTGTAACAGCAAAGCTTTCCTTTCCATGCCATGCAATATACTGCTACTGCTGGCAGCCTCGGTTAGTCCAATTACAAATGTTGGGCTCTTGTACTAAATAAGAATCTGGCCTTCACATTAATAATTTATTCACATCGCTTCACTAACCAAGCAACCATTACATATACACAAATCAGCAGAAGGGTCATGTAGAATTAGGAAATGTTTTCTAGTGATCAAAACAAAGCAAGCCGAGGTAATTCCAGAATAAATTACCAAGAATGTGCTGCATTCACCATAAGTACTCCTCTTCACCTCTATTTGGAAAAGTTGAAAGGTTCAATCCTTCAGTTTACTTAAAATATTTTAAACATGAAAGGCTCTGCAAGATGTTAGCAAAGAAAAGCTCCTTTCTGTGGGGGGTGGATTTAAGTAACTACTATTCCACAAGCAGTTATATTCAAATGGGAAGCACAAAGTGCCTCAAGAAGTTGCTGCACTAGCCCAGAAATAACCACTGGAAAGACAGAAAAAATTTAGGAACTAGAGTTGGAGGTATTAAAAATTCATAGGCTCCAGCAGTTTAACTCTGATGTATTTGAAGCACCGAAACAGTTAAGGTATTGCACCGAGGCACAAAATAACCTCATTATCATTTCTAATACAGATCAATACTCAACACTGCCCTTTGAAAAACAGTGCTTGCTGGTCCACGCATTTGTTGTGATCCTTGCATTAGCTCACTAACATTAAAGCCGTCGAATAAGCCCTTGGCTCTCTTCTGAAACATGCCTCTTCCCGCCCACCCTCCCTCCCCCCTCCCCCACCCCCACCATTTGATCAGCATATTCCTGTATCAAATTTTGGGGGGGGGGGGGGGGAGGGAGAGGGGGAGGAAAGGCAAATCAATATCCAACGTATCGATTATTTTTTTTCTTTTTTCCTTGTGACATTTTGTCAGGTGGGTTTCTCTGCTCCTTGGGGCTGCCTGGTGGCATTAGAGGGCTGCTCCAGCCAAGACTAATGGCACAGGCTCCGTCCCAGGTGGACGCCGGGTATTGTTTGAAGTAACTGATTGGTGTGAGAGCCCTCTAGCTCCCTCTCCCCAGCATGTGGTCCAAAGCACAACATATGCTTCCTGCTTGCTAGATTTGTCTCCAATAATAAAAACAGGATTTCTTTTCAATTTTAGTCTTGTGCCCAATTTATCAAGCAAAATAACATCAAGGCTTCAAAAGGCTTGGTTGGTAATCTGGTTCTGCATTGGATTAGTGGGAAGAGGTGTAACACAGTGAATAGAGAATTACCAAGATAATATCTTTTGCTGCACCATGAAAGAAAAGAAATATGTGTATGTGTACGTGGTGTGTGTGTGTGTGTGTGTGTGTGTGTGTGTGAATTCTGACCCATTATTAGGACTTCATCTGCACAGAGCTGGGAATTGCGACCTGCAGCTCTCTAAAATGAGTTAAAAAATAATAATGCAGGGGGAGTAGAATTGAAGCCACGGTTATACTGAGATTCTGATATTTGTTCTTTCCATTGTAAATGCTGATAAAATATGTTAGCTCCCTGGAGACTTGGGGAGGGGGGAGACACAATTGTTTGGTGATGTTTCATTCATGCTTTAGGTCTTTAAACAGAGAATGGGAAGGAAAAGGAGCCCAGCTCTTTTGCTGGATTTTGTTTGTTGTTATTTGTTTGTTCCTTTTTTGTTTGTTTAGAAAATTGAATCGTGAGACTAAAACTCCACCCTCTCAGTTAACACAATAGCACAATTTAAAGAATCTTGTCATTGTTTGCTGAAATAGTAGTGAACATTGCCACAGATAAATTTAGCACTCCTCCTGACAGTACACTATAACAAATCTAAGGGAATAATAGAAATCACATACTTAATCACATTAGTTAAATATTTTTCATATTATATTCTAAGATTTTCTTTTGAAAATCAGATTAGATGGATTACAAGCCATTGTTTGGTATAAGCAGTTAAGGTTTACATGACTAACACAAGAGGTATTGTCCTTAGACAAAGATTTTGACTTGTCTAGAAATCTTTCTAAATAGTTTGCATTTAGATCAGGGAAAAAAAAATGTCTTTATTGATAGAATAAATCTGAGACCAATTAGACTTATTTATCTTCTAGTAGAGCATGCAATTAAATGTATTGCTTTAGGGGAAGTTTTAATGCCGGTTGCACATTAGGTGAGGTAATGCCAAGCCAAACACTTTGCAAGCTGCTCTAGGAACAGGCTGACTTCACAGCCACTCGACTGCAAGAATATCTCAGTCTTCCCATACAGCCACATTTGACTGAAACCTGGAACCAGCCCTAGACAATCAGTAAGCTCAATTTTAGCATGCAAAGATTCCAGACATAACTCCTGCAGAGCATTAGGATATTTAGTGACTTAGGCTGTCTTTTGCCATACGATCTATCTCTGAACATCTAATTTACTCAGTATCAATCATCCTGCATGATAAAACTTTGCCTTCCCCATTGTTCTTATAGAGAGAACTGATCCATACGGAACATACCTTCAACGTGGCTCTATTTAATGGAGATTTGGACTTTCTGAACAAAAGGACTGGAAAAGTCTTTGTTAAAAAATACTGAGAGAGGATTATATCCTACATCATATTTGACTCTCACAAATGAGACATTTTCCTTTTTTTTTCTTAAGGATTTTCTCAACCTCATCTGATAAAGAAATGACTGCCAGGCAAATGGGAAAAGTGTTAACTTTGAGCCCATCCATTTTGAGTCAAGTGAGCACAAATATCTAAAAACTCCAGGGTTAGCCATCCTCTCAAAAACTACTTTATCCTGTTGTAAGAATGAGGATAAACACTAGGTTCTTTAAAGAACTATGATGATGCTACTGCTACATTTCAGAAAACATCCAGGAAAAGTTCAGTCTGGATGCTTTGGAGCATCAGTCTCTTCCCAATTTAACACCAGGGGATCTCAAAAGAGGAACCTTCTCATGAACACTGCAGTAGGCAAAGCAAGATACAGCTACTATTTCAGCCAAAGGAAGGAGAAAGAGCAGAAGCAAAATGAGGCAAAAGTGCTCAAGTTTCTCACAGGGTAATAGAGAGATACAGGTGGGTACCAATGGGGTTGTGACTACAAAAGGCTCAATATTGTGGTAGTCCCATATGCATCTTGCAGAGCGAAATAATGTGATTACATTTCTGCATCATAGATAAATATCTGCAGTTCATCCTAATATATCTTCTGGGAAAGGCAGACAAAAAGTACAAATTTGCAGATGCACAATCAGATGGGAATACTACACACTGAATACAAATATTCTGTTTTGTCTGCTTTGTTTACATCTAGAAAAAAAAGCACAGAGTAAACATTGCAGTGGCTGAGTGTTGATCACACCATGTGATCTATATACAAGTTGTTCTCAGGGAAAGGATGTTTATTGCATTCATCTCAGATGCAATAGAGCAAGATCCAGTAACATCAACCAGTCTAAAGCAAAAGCAGTGTTCCTTTCTTTTATGTCTCCTCAATTCATACATGCATCATGCAGAGTCATGCATCAAAGATAAGGTCAGAAAGAAATTTTATGGGGGCAACATGATCTGTTTGTTCATTTACCATGAAATCTAGAGTATTATTTTAAAACCTGTGGGATATAGCAACTCCACTGGAAACAATTACTACTGCATGATATGTGATATGCATTATATTTAGCTAATATAATTATTTATTCCTGAGCATCACCAAGGAGAGGCAGAATGATCCCCGCGTAAAGGAATTTATGATGCAACAGCTACTTTCTCTGATTCTTGAGCACATAAAGTTCCCACTGAGGCCTGTGTCTGACAATGTTTTCCGTAGTTAGGATGTACTTAGGGACTCAACATAGTTTTATTACAGGCTGTAATTCTAGGAAGAAGTTCCTTTGTGAAGTCCTATAGGCACTACAGATTTATAATAGTGAATATTCAGAATATTCCCATGATAAACGGGCAAGAGTCTATTTACACAATAGCCTCTTAAAATGATGGTTTAATCACAAGAAAAACATGCTAATTGCTCTTTACATGTCCACACCATCCTTTTTGTACCACAGAAGCTGAAGAAATGAGAAAACTCAGCTTGCAGAATGAAAAAAGTCAACAAAGTGGAAAAAATATGTAAAATTATAAATATATAAAATCTGTGGACTGAGAGATAGCTAAGGAAAGAATGAGATTGTTCCAAGTTCAGTCTGGTTACTCTTACATAGTACTTTACACTGTGATGGCTCACAATAATCAATATCTTTTGTAATAGGTAGGCCATCCTGGAGAACAGTGAAAATGTGTACATACTATCTGGTAAGAAAGGAAATAATTTTTGCTATTCTACTTTCTCAGGCAGGTGCATTTGCTTGTATGTTGGATGAATCTTGCTTTAGAACAGCTAACCTGTCAGCAGGTATTCCATGGATGAAGGTTAATAGAGATAATCCAGGTATCCTTCCCAAGCCCTTGGACATTTGGGAGTATTTCTTTAGAAACATTAAAAAAAAAAATCTATCCAAGTACCAACACTCTATTCTTTCTTCCCACAAAAAAAAAACCCCAAAACAAAACACTTTTAAAACACAAGGAAATTACACATACAAATCTTTGGCTACATCACAGAATTCATTAAGCACTAAGAAGACCAAAAAAATTATTTCCACCATATCAAATACTAATAAGATTTCCTTAATTTCTCTGAGATAATATTAGTTAAAAAATGGAATATAAATGTTAATAAGACAAATGATGTCTCCAAAGCTTTGTTAAACACAATAGCCAGGGAAATTATAATTTATTTTAGTTTGATGAATCTGGTGAACACAAGCACACTAGGGAGAAGTTGCAGTCTTTAACTTGCAAGCCACATGGCAATATTTTGAGTCTGCCTCATCATTTAAAGGCACAGATGCATGTCCATCTTTATGTGCAGTGGAAATATTTCCCCAAAGCTTTGCTAATCACAAGAAACATTTAAGGGTCTGAAGAAGGTCTGTCATTGCATAAGTCAGCAAGTCTTTCTCCATTACTGTACCTGCTCTGTTACTCCTTCAGGACTAGGCTATGTGACTCCAGCCAGAGGGTCAGGCGTGGGTCTGGCACCAGCCTGGAAAAAACCATGAGAACAAGGAGAATAATCCTCATCTCTAAGAAGGGGAAAACAATCTCAGAGGCAGTTTTTCAGCTATCCTTAATTTGAAATTATATTTTGCTGAGAGAAACGAAAATATTTCTTTATGCCCTTCACAAAAACAGAATCTGAAACCACCGGTTCAAGGCATCAGTTTTCTAGAGTCCCTCAGATATATGTTTTTAAGATATCTGTAACATTTTACAAGACTATCAGCAAAGGGAGTAAATCTACTGGGGGGAGGGAAGCCACACAAGACAGAGACCTCTTTAATAACTGGTTATTCTTCCAGCTCTGACCTCAGGATGCTTAGGATCGTCTCTTTTCTACAGTGGACAAGCTGCAGGTGGGACTGGTTTGGGAACAGGCAATGGGAATGAGAACCAATTGCAGATCCTTAGTGGATTCTCCCTGCTTCCAGTTCTAAGGGAGCTTCCAGAAGATACAGTGTTAGAGCTCCATCTGCATTCAGTATTTTTCAGGTTTTGGATGCCTGGCAAAACAGTATCATGCCAAAGGATCCTGGAACCACTATCTTGCCTTCTTCAAAACCCATGGACCATAAAAATCTGTATGGAATTATGAAATGAATGTGGCAATCAGTTGTCCCTGTCATACAGGAAGCTGTAGTTCCTATGCGCTGTAGCATGAAGAAGTAGGGTATCTGGGCCACCATAAGTCCCCTAAACCTTGGACTGCAGTATGAGTTAGGAACTAATGTCTCTGATTGTGCCTGCATATTTTCGTGCACTGGGAAAGAAAACTGGATCCAAGCAGCTCTATGCTTTGGTTTAGCCTAATAAGCAACACAATTCAGAGATAAAGCAGGGACATGTGTAATTAAACCCTTGGAAGGTGCTAATCCATTGGGCATGCTTAGACCAAACACAGCAAATATTGGCAGTGCTATGTTCAATACAGAGCACTCCATCTCAACACTGATTATGTTTCTTCATTTTTTTCTCAGGAGACTCTTTACACTTAAAATGTGTGAGCAGGTTCAGGTGCTGTGACTGGAAAACATGAATTCTTTTCCCAAATCCTCTCACCAAAATGCCTTGTAAAATGGCTACAGAAACAGATGCTTTTGCTTCCTCTTGCTCTTGAACTCTTTTCTGCACAGTTTCATAAATGTTGGGCAGAGGTTGGCCCCCTCACAGACAGATCTATAAAGTGATAAATGGATTCCTCTCTGTGGAGGAGAGGCCCTTTTCATGCTGCCAAATGAACTACATGAAGCCTCCACTTCTGAGTAACTGTGTTAAACACCAGGCTGCTGCAAAGCGTGGTTCTCTTTACTGACAGTACAAGGAGCATCAGATGCCTAAACATGACTCCAAAATCTTCTTCCCAGGGAAAGGGAGGTCAGAGAGGAGTCTGTCTGTCTGGTAATTTTCCACTGAAACAGTCACAGTGACTGTCCCTTGAACACTACAATTTGATTTCCGCAAGTGACCATGACACAGGCTGGTCTAAAGCCTGAAGAAATGTGGCTGGTGCAAATCAATTCACTATCCTTTAATCACATCTGATTTGCTTCTCAAAACAGGAGCATTTATTTTAAGTAGTGATGCAGGGATTCATCTGCATTCATGAAGGTGTATAATCAAAGCAAAGCCAGAGTTAGCTAATCCACGGCACAGGAACTGCAGTAAACCTGTCAGTCATCAGATGCACCAGCTATAGCTACTAAGGATAACAAATGTGAATTAACAGCCAAATGTTTCAGCTCACTGATACAGTGCCAAAGGATGATCCACAGCTAACTCCACAAGTTTTTCCAAAGTTAATAAACAGGGGAAAGGTTGTGGACTGGGATATAGGGGGATTTGAAAGAGATTGAGAGACCTTTATGGAATTTTGCTGAGTCCTGATCAGAGAGGCAGTGCCAACACTTTATGTCAAAATTACAGAGGACAAAACAGATTTGGTGCTACACTGAAGGAACATGATTGATGAGCACAAATATGAGAAGCTAAAATAACAGAGTGAGGTCAGTGAAAGTCTTTGCAATGACTCCAGTAGGGTCTAGGTTAGTTAGCCACTGTAAAGTTGTGTCCATCACAGTGCTAATCAACAGTTGCTCATTTTTATCTATATCTAAAGCCTCAATTTATATTAAACAAATGCCACTTAAAGCTACTCCAAAAATAGAGAAGCCAAATGGCCTAAAAAAATACAGTGCAGATAAATATGCTGAATTTATTCTAGGTGGATTTGGTGCACCCTTTGATACATGACAAGAAAAGTAATCATTATTAGGCAGAGAAAAATAGAAGAAAGATGCTGAAGACCTTGGGATCTTCCCAGAATGAAGTACAATCAAAGGAAGGAACACACTGGAGCAGAAATCAGAATGGAGCCATATGAAATTATTAATAGCATAATCATGCCTACAACATAATTGCCTGGGAACCCTGACCAAGAACAGACCTCTACCTTTTGAAAATTGTACAAAGAGACCATGATCCTATCCCAGCAGTTTCTCTTCCGGATAGAGGAAACAAAAGGAGAAAGGAAATAAAATTTTATCTTGGTTTTGAAATGGGCATTGTCTAGAATTTCTTCAGTTTTGCCATGGATGACACAGGAAGTTTGCAGGGAAGCTGGGATTTAATCCCTTTTACATTCCTCACTTTCTCACAGAGCATTCCCCCTCCTCAGACACATGTTCAGAATCAGAGTTCTTGTGGAAAATGAGAATTATAAGAACAGAAGGGACAACAGAAGGATCACAGAATATTTTTGTTAGATGTACGTACTCCACATAAGCTTATTACAATACTCATAGTATTACTGTTCAGAAGATGTTTATAACATGTAGCCTGAATCTTCCTTGCTTCAGTTCAAGAGCATCAGTTCTTGTTTATTGCTATCAGACAAGAAGAAAAGATCATTTCCTTCTTCCCTCCCTCCAGCAGAAAGGGGTTTATGTATTCAAAGATTATTAGCTTGTTCCTGTTAGACTTTTCTTCTGTAGACTAAACAATCTCTATTCATTCAATTTTTCATCATAATGTCTAGATGGCTAATTGCTGGTCTCTGGATTTCTTCTAGTTTATCCCCTTCTTGCTTGTAGCACAGAGCACAAAACTGAACATAGTACTCAAGCTAAAGCCAGCCAAGAGCATCTCCAGGTGACAAACAAAAACACTCAATCCCCTTTCATAGCTGAGGGAGCTGCAGCATGTTCTTGCCCTGGGATCTCCATACTACACTTGTGTTATGAGCTTTAGTAACCTGAAAGTTGATGCACAACTGACGGAGAGAGAGGAAGGTGAACAAGAGGCAAAATTCTTAGGCTGGGTTTAAAGAGATGCTGCAACGTTCAAGCATATGGCTTTAATGTCACTGGTAACTCCCAAGTCTTATTTGTCCTATGTTAAATTTTTTACATCAAATATTCTCAAGACACGAAACAACATTAATGGGCCAGCACAACTTCAAAGCTCCCAGTCAGAATCTATTACTACATGTTCATGTCCCCCTTGCTACCTTTTATTCACCCTCAAATCACAGACTAATTTGATAAGGGACCTTTAGAGGTTACCCGACCCAACCAGAGAAGGGCCAGCTTGGATAAGGTTGCCCAAGGGGATCATTCCAGCAAATTTTCTTACTGTCTCCAAGGACTCGGATTCTATGATTCCTCTTGCTTATTCAAAATTATTCTTGTTGGTTTCAAAGATTCTTAATGGCTAAAATATTACTCAACATCCACAGAAGAATCTGAACACAGCACTGATGCATTACAACCAGTGTCCTGGTCTGCAGCTGTGTCTCTCTGTGAATAACACAATTTCACCTTTATTTTCAAGGGCCAGATGATGAACTCTCTGTTCCCACAGCAGACATTTAAGTGCAGTCAGTTAATCTCTTCTGGTGAGCATCTGACTGGTAATACGAGCAAAGCAGTCATACTTTGGCTGCTCATGATTAAAGAAAAATACAACATGTGATGTAGCAAATGGAAAAACCCAAAGAATTAGTAAAACAGTCCCCTCCACTGTCATTTTATGAGACAGTAAAAAGATGGCAAGAAATGGATCAAAGAAAAGCCAGCTGAAACATACCTAGGCCACAATAACAGTAATCTTGGAGAAGTACAATAATTCACAGTTCAGGTAATTTCAGAAATTGTACCAACTTTACTAGACTTCTCTCTCTAATTTCCTCTATATTCAGCGCTAGCAATCCCCATTGTTATCCCATTCGTTACAGCAATTTTCATCAGCAGAGCTCAAAACATATTATAAAAGGGCTCATTAGCATGAGAGTTCCTCATTCAAAATCCACCAAGATCAATGAAAAGTGCCTCTCCTGACATCTCCCAGCTTGTTTCAGTTCTGCTAACTGACAAGGGATCTATTCTGTTTAGCATCTGGAGGGTGTTAGTCACCCATTGGCCAAGCACCATAAAATTTATAGTCTGCAATATAATCTGGTTGTCAGTGGAACAACATGGAACAGCTCAGTGAGTAAGGCCAAGTACATCAACAGCACAAGAACTTTAATATTAAGGTTAACAGATAGCTCTATTTTTCACTGTTGTCATTCTAACACTATACAAGTCCGTTCAGTATCTTCAAGGCTGGGTTGGAAGGTCAAGGCCAGGTCTGTTAGTAGGAATCCATCCACCTGAACTGGCTCATACTTCCAAAGAACAGGTTGATTGAACAGCCCTGCTTTGACTCAGGAAAAACCGTACAGTGTTCTCTACAATGGGCTGAAAGGGTCAATCATCCCTGTAATGTAGAAGGGACATCCCAGTTATCAGAGGTCTCTGGTATTACCTGGCATTTTGACTAGTTACAGAGCTTGCCAGCAGCCTCAGCTGTGCACAGCTCTGAGCTTTTCTGTAACAGTCATCTTCTAAGCCCTGTTCTCTGCTCTGCACCAAATTTTACAGGTAATAATAAATGGCCAAGGTTTCTATTACCTTGGATTTGATTCAACATTTAGAGACTTAGCCAAAAAGGCAGAAATGCAGGGGAAACTTGGAAAAAAAACACCTTTAAGTGAATCAGTTCATTAAACTAGTCTCGGACAGGATCCGGGCAGAGTTCTTGCAGAAAAGGTATTATTCTTAGGCAATGGTCATCTCTTCCCAATTCCAGTTAAAAAGGCCTTCTCATCTTCACACATTGAGAAAAAAGCAAATCACTGCATGAATAGCTAGGATAAACAGAAATAATGGATTTCTATGTAACACTAACTGCTTTGGTCGATTAGCACAAAATTTAATTTGCACTAATCAGTCTGAGGCGAGGGGTGCATGAAATTAAGCTGACACGTTAATTTTATATTTTGTGGTGATTCTTTGTTTTCCATCTTTTCCCCCTTCTAGGTGAAAGCAGATATCTAAATATCCCAAATATTGTCAGCATTTTCAAACACTTTGCATGCATATGAAGTTCAGAAATGGAAAACTTTTAAAAGATAGGTCTGCATGTATGCACAAGATCATTATGTTGGAGAGTACTATTAACTAATTGACCCAAGCAAAGATGGCTAGAAAATAGATTTGTTAAAGATGAACTTTTCTTTTAAAACAAAATCAGATACTTTTAAACAAAAAGCTCCAGTAAAGTAATCTATTAGAAAATTAATTTAGAGTTGGTATAGAAATATAGAAAAATTAAATTTTTCCAGGTTTGGGGCTTTTTCTTCACCAAGCATGGCGAAACAAAAGCAATACTTTAGACCTTGTCTGCTGTAAATCTCCACGTATAAAACAGTAGTGGTTCACAGTACAAATATATGGCTCAAAGCCTAAATGGCTCTTGCAAGTTTAAACAGAGCTTACAGACAGTTCATTCCTCAGTATGGAGCAGTGGGCAAGATGGAAGAAAACAAAACAGCGAAAATACTGTCTTTTCCCCCAATGGCACCATTTCCCTAGATTTCTCTTTTTCTTTCTTTTTTTTTTTTTTACTTCCCCTGTACCAGACCATTACAAAAGGCTGCAATTCAGTGCCATCAACCAGTATCCAGATATCTAGGCAGTACAGGACGATTTCTAGATTTTCCAAGTCTCCTTGAAGATTAACATGAACATCTCTACTGTTTTAGCCCAAGAACCAGGATGGGCCCTACTGCTCTGTGTAGCCACTTATAAAACATTCACCCTCCTTGCTCTTCATGGCATATCAGTAACCCTGGGTAGATGCAGTGAAAACCTTCTGTATCTTCTTCCTTAACTCTGAATATGACTTCACTCCAGCCCCGTTCATTTTGCTGGTTTGTGTTTACCTCCACAAACATTACAGCCACTACATTTTACAAACTCAGGAAAACCAAGCTGACTGCATGCCATCGTTCATCAGCTCAGTACCGACTACGAGTAGAATAAGATAATGCAACATGCAACGCTATTTGTAGAAACCTATTTTCAATTTGCACCTGCAAGTATGCACACTGGTTGAGACACTGTCCAGTCCAACAAAGGCAACAACACGATGTGATCTATGTGATAAGTCATTTCTCTCTAATGAACTGCAAGTACTGAATCTGTCCCACCAACAAAACCAGATCTGTTTGACGCAGCTTCAACATCACATTTGTAATAATCTTCTAACATAGGTCTAAGTGTATATACCCAAATAACGAGCATTGTTCAAGGAAGTTGCTTTCTTCTTTTTGATATTTTTGAGGCAGAAAAGTGAGACTAGATTCACTGAACAGATTTTTCCTACCCCATGTATTGTTTGTATTCCCTGAGTGCTACCTTTTTTCTATTTAAATACGTAAACTCTCAACTTGTCTGCAGACTTCTGGCATATAGCTGGTAATCATAATTTGATTCCTCTATAAATGTAACTATTTTTAATGTCTATATTCTTTTCTTATTAGACATTTTTAAAATACACTTGCTTTTATTTCCTCAGAGGCAAAAGAATAACAAAAATTTTCTTCAGCTAGACCAGAGGAATCTCTCCTGCAGGTCCTCTGAGCCCCCACATTGATCAAAAAGCTTTAAAGCCTCAGTCAAGCAAACTCAAACAATAGTCTGGTCAGTGGATGGAAACTGCTTTTTTCCTATTGCTCAAAACATGGATCCTCACAAGATACTGGAAATCATTCCCATTGCAGAGAGTTTGGATGAATTACTCCCAATTTTTACCTTGGTAACTGAGATCAGAGCCAGGACTTTTCTTCCAAGCTGTTTATATTTAAGTGAAGATTGATACAGTAATAAAATTTTCTTAAAATATGTATTTTTAAGTACATGGGAGTGAAGGGAATTCCCTGAGCACACACCCACTTTTGAATAGCGGCACATGCTTCTTAAGGAGGAAGGTCTGTGTGTATCTGTGCCATCAATGGCGATACTGCATTTTGAATCAACTCCCATTTTCCCCTTAATTGTTCTGTCAACCTGTTTGGGATCTCATCTACCTTCCTCATTATGGCCTTCAGAGGGAGGGCTCCTACCACACTGAGAGTCAAGAGCAGATCATGTCCCTCATTTAGACCCAACACATCTTTCCACAGCCCACTAATTGCATGGCAGCTCAGGCTCATTTGTCTTCCCAGATCGTTAAAATTCATCACCATGCTCTGTGAGCTCTCACTCCTGCCCTTGGATGGGCAGCTGTAGATTATTTAGCCAGACCAATCCCTAATGTTTTTAACTAGGAACTGACCCCAGCACCTGAGCACCTGCTGGGCTCTTAGTCTCTGTCATGTTAAAAGAGTGCACAGAAGGACCCGAGCCATCAAAAGCATCCTGCTGCATTACATTAAATATTGATAAAAAATATGCAAATTGTTTATTGATCTTCTCTAGGAAGGGCTGAGATAATGAGAGAGGGACTGTTTGAGATGATGCTTGGGATTTTTAACTTTTTTTTTTTTTAACATTAGACTGTTGTTGATAGCTGAAGTTAATGAGGTCTTTTGGTTCACGCGGTATTTCAGGCCTTACCACTGGTTTGAAGATAAAAGAGATCAATGCACCTTAATTGTGCATCACTGCCAGCAAGTGCCCTGAAAAGGGCAGAAGTATTTGTACAGGTGCAGTAGCAGCACTTCTTGCTAACTTTACCTAAACTGCCCTGGTTAATATTATACTAGTCTAAATTGTCTTATCCTACGTTGTATTTGTTTTCCAAGGCTAGCATATATCAGAAGTTGATGCTCACACTGTCTCCAACTTATTAGCAGCTCAGTATATAATTAATACCCAGAGACCAGTTGTTTTTTCTTTCTCCTTTGCTCAGAGCATTAATGATTGACATGCGACAGCTTTTATCTGTCTTTCTGTGCCTTCATTCTCATGGTAGAAATTTCTTCCCATTCACAACCTTGCCTTTTTTTCTTTTTTTTTTTTCCCCACTTCTGTTCTATCTCTTCCTCATATTTTGAGTGGTCTATGATGTTTCAGGGGAGTAAGAAGCAACAAACCCAAAGCAGCTGGACCAGAGTGTTGTTGCTTACACACCAACTCTCCTTTTGAAACCATAAATCCGTTACAACTGTTTTACCTGCAGGATGTTGCTTCTGCACCTCCATCAACCTAATTTCAGTCAAGAACCTGCAGATGCAGCTGCAAGGAGTCTCCCTTTGCAATTGGGTCCCTGTTAAACAAATTCCTGGAGTGTCTGTATCTTGTCTAGGAAACAGCAAGAGGCAGGTCACGAGAGTTTACCAACACACAGTCCAGGCTGCAACAACTGTCATTCCAGACAGGTACTGATTTGAAACAGAGACAAAAGCAGCCAAAGAATGAGCTTGAAATTCTCACCGTAATTGTTTCAATTTTCTTAGAATTTGAATGAGCTAATAGAGGTGGAGATTGGGATTGTGTTAGGAGCTGCACAAACCCATATTAAACTGCATTTTTTGCCACAAAATGCTTATTGTTGTCAAATGAACAGAGCAGGAGTGCTCTGAAAGTGATTGACTGGTAGCAAAGAAAGGTCTTGTTTCCTCTTTGCCAGATGGCCCAGACAGGTATTTCCCTGAGCAGTGCCCAGGAGAAAGGGATGAACAGGGAGACAACTTCTTTGTCTTTCTTCTCTTGCCCCCACATCCCCTCCTCACCACTCCACTCCCCTGCTCCCCCACCAATAACCTGCAGCTGGCAACCCAGAAACAGAATGAGGAAGCAAGCAAAGGCATGGAGAAATGGGAAGACTTGCTGCCAATCACAAGTGATTAGCAGTACAACTGCATGCTTAGCCCAAATCTCATATGAACCTGGCTGCTGCTGTGGTTTCCAGGCCCTTGTGGGTGCTATGCTGGTGCCCACAATACGGGATGCCACCCTGACCTGTACTCCTAAAAGCAACGGTCTGTTTTGTTAATGATACTAGTTGGTGTTGTCACAGAAAGATGTTTCCTAGGAAAGGCATTTCCAGCACAAGCAGAGAGTAATAAATGGATGTGAACACTGTCAGCAAAATATCAGAGAGGTGACAACACTTGGGGACAATGTACCTAAATGAGATGCCCAAATAAAATCTTGGGTTGGTCATACCCAAGTTCAGGTCCCTACTGTGTGAATTTAATGGTAATTTGGAATTTAAAATTCTTTGAGGCTTGCTCGAGGGTCTGCTGGATCTACTTGTGTTTTCAGTACTCCTGCCACATGCAAAAACAACTTTACAAACACTCCCAACTCTCCTGACAATCTGCAATGTGAAAACAAATACCTCAGCACTATATTTTTGTTTAAGTCTTCTAAAGATTTGGACACAGAAAATCGTACATATGTTATTCCTAGAAACAGTTACATCCCAATGCTGATAGGAAAAAAAATATCTGGGAACAAAGAATATATTCTGAGATTTTGCATTGTTCTACATCAGCTAAGATTATGGAATAAAAGATTTTACTTGAGCTACACTTCCTCAAGGGAAAATACTCCACTGAGACCTTGAAAAAGTTGGTTGTCCAGAGCAAATCCAAAAAATAGAAAGAAACAATTATTCAAAATTGGATGGAAGAACAAAGTGATTGATGAAATATACTTCCCTGTGTACAATTTCAAGATTGATGCCATACTATTGGGTATGTCAGGGTACAACAGACCTGAATTATTAATTGCTCTATAATTCCCACTCTCTGAATGATACACTCCCTCAGTGCTTCTCTGAATGTATATTCTGTACATGTAAAACAAGAGCAAAAGGATCGCTGCATTCCCAGATAAACAGAAGCATTTTTACATTTGACAGTATTTCGCTGCCCCCACCAACAGAAGGAACCAACCAATTTAAAATTGCTAAGCAGCAGGGAAAACATTTTTCCCCTTCTCTTTCACACCAGAGTATTTAATTATGAATTTATGCAAACAAAAATTTCAGAGCTCTCCCTGCTCCAACAGTCTCTTGCCCGAGGTGCTTTCAAGCCCTCGACTGCAGAACAGAGGGGGCGGAGTAGAGCCCCAGCATTTCAGACAATCAGCTTTGAAAGCATGTTACAGCCTGTTTAGTTGCATGGCCCTATTCATTTTCTACGTTTCAAACAAGAGTCATTTGCTTGTACAATGCTTTCTTTTTTTTCCCCTCTTTTTTTAACCTCCATTTATTCAAATAAATGAAAACATATGAAAATAAGAACAAAAGCTAAATGCAAGTGGGAAAAAAATAGAACAAAGTTGTTAAATGTGACCAAGAAAATCGGGGTTTGTTGTTGTTTGGGTTTTTTCTATTAACTGTATCAGAGCTGAAAACACAGACAAAGGACCTCTCAGTTACACTTACTGAGAATAAAGCCACTGAAATCACCGGATCTGTTTATGAACCCAGAATAGGCCCGAGGTATATCTGTGTTTCTTTACCATACTAAATGTATTTGCAGTACAAAAACCTTATTCCCATTTAAACAAAGGCTACTATAAACATTTCTAGTTATGCAAACAGACATCAAGGTAGGAACAAACTACATTTACATCTGAACATCAAGACTGGCATGAAATAGCCTTAAAGTCAATAGAAATCACAGAATCACAGAATGACTAGGTTGGAAAAGACCTTTAAGATCATAGAGTCCACCCGTACCTGTCCTCTACTAAACCATATCCCTAAGTCCCCCAGCTACCTGTCTTTTAAGCACATCCAGGGTCGGTGACTCAACCACCTCCCTGGGCAGCCTGTTCCACATCCCGACAACTCTTTCAGTAAAGAACTTTTTTCTAACATCTAATCTGAACCTGCCCTGGTGCAGCTTAGTGCCATTTCCCCTTGTCCTATCACCTGGCCGAAGAGACCGTAGCCCACCTCTCTACACCCTCTTTTCAGCCTCCTCTTCTGCAGACTAAACAACCCTAGCTCCCTCAGGCACTCCTAATAAGATTTGCCCTCCAGCCCCTTCACCAGCCTGGTTGCCCTTCTCTGGACACACTCTGGGACCTTGATGTCCTTCTTATGGTGAGGAGCCCAGAACTGGACACAGGTGTGGTCTCACCAATGCTGAGTACAGGGGCACAATCACCTCCCTAGGCCTACTGGCCACACTTTTTGATACAAGACAGGATGCCATTTGCCGCCTTCACCACCTGGGCACACTGCTAACTCATACTCAGTCAGCAGTCAGCCAACATCCCCAGGTCCTTCTCTGCCTGATAGCTGTCCAGCCAGTCTCCCCCAAGCCTGTAGCGCTGCATGGGGTTGTTATGTCCCAGGTGCAAAACTCTGCACTTGAAACTGTTGAACCTCATCCCCTTGGTCTCAGCCCATCAGTCCAGTCTGTTCAGGTCCCTTTGAAGAACCTCCCTACCCTCAGGCAGATCAACACTTCCTTCCAGCTTAGTGTCATCTGCAAACTTACAGAGGGAACATTCAATCCCTTCATCGAGGTCATTAATAAAGATGTTGAACAAAACTGGACCCAGGACTGAGCCCTGGGGGACACCATTCATGACTGGTTTCCAGCTGGATTTTGCTCCATTTACCACCACCCTTTGGGCTCAGCCATCCAGCCAGTTTTTAACCCAGCAGAGGGTCCACCTGTCTAGGCTAGTGTCAGCCAGTTTCTCAATCAGAATGCTGTGAGAAACCGTGTCACAGGCTTTACTAAAGTCCAAGTAGACCACATCCACAGCCTTTCCCTCATCCACTAAGCAGGTCACCTTGTCAGAAAAGACGATCAGGTTAGTTTGATGGGATCTACCTTTTGTAAACCCATGTTTACTAGGCCTGATCCCCCAGCTATCACGCATATGCTGCATGAGAGCTCCCAAGATGACCCTCTCCATGATCTTTCCGAGCACTGAGGTCAGACTGACAAGTCTGTAGTTCCCCGGATCCTCCCTCTGACCCTTCTTGTATATGGGCGTAATATCTTCCAGCCTCCAGTCGAGTGGAACTTTCCTAGGCTGCCAGGACTGCTGGTAAATCATGGAAAGGGGTTTGGCTAGCACATTCTCCAGCTCCCTCAATACCGTCGGGTAGATCCCATGGGGTCCCATTGACTTGTGGATGTCCAACTGGCCAAGTAGGTCTCTAATCATTTCAACAATGATCATGGGAGCTTTGTTCTGCTCTCCCTCCCTGTCAGTCAGGGAGGATCTCAAGTTCCCAAACCAGAAGAATGCAACAACCACACCAATAGTAAGGACCAATTTGTAAAATCAGATGTTTTTAAATAAAATCTTCCAGATAATCTTCCAATTTGATATTTAGCTTTACAGGAGATTAAGGTTTTTTCAGGTGATGGTCATCACCTACAGGAGCACACCAACTTCACATCTTCATTTGTTCTGGCAGAAGTGATTCCATTTGAAAGGACATTTCATCCTGACTGGAAAAAAGCTTTCAAACCTTCTAGAAAAAGGACAAGCTGTGAATGTGTAATCCAATTACAAGGATTCCCTCAAGGAAGCCAATTCAAAACTAGAAGCTGTGTGAATCCTGGGAAACACAACTCATGGCAATCTGTATAAAACATTGGTAAGATCCATGAATTTGTGAGATTCCCAGAGGTTTTTTGACAATTTTTATTTCTGGAAGAAAAGGATTCTCTTGGATAACATCTATTTGACACCAAATTCCACTCACTCAAGACTCACAGCTATCTCAGCAAACAAGCAGCATCAGATACACCTGAAAACAGGAATACATACTACTGAAAGTGCATTTCTTTCACAGGACTCCCACACTGCTACAGAATTACTGAGAAAACAAACCATATCTGACAGATATTAATCACATCACTTAATACACAAGCACCAGGTGTGCTGGGAATGAGATGGTAAAAGAATTGATAGAGAATAAAATTAATTGTTTTCAACTGTGTTCTTCACACAAGAAAATTCTCTAGTTTGTCTCCTTTTTTTTTTTAATAATCATTAGTTGCTCTTTCATCAATGAATTGTAAGTTAATATTCTGAAGTCAGTCATTTGGAAAGAAAAAATAAAGGTATTTTCAGCAATGACAAAATGCTCCTCAAAGAAGAGTAGTAACACCACACCTGCAATCTACTTTGAAAAATTACCTGCAGCCCACAATTAAAGCTCTGAGAACAAAGGAGAACACAGCTAGTATCACCTTTAATAGTGGTTCATATCAAATACTTCCTCATCTCGCCCTAGCAGCCAAAAAGAAGCATTATCAACTTCAACCTAGATGTGCAGGCTGCGTTTGGATTACCAACAAGGATGTTAGAAGCCACAGCACAGGATCCGAGATGTCACACATTAGCCCCCCCAAAAGCAGAAGATGCTTTGCAGTTGATTTTCCAGTGCTCTTGTCTAAACAACCTAGCACAATTAAAAAAAAAAAAACACAACCAAAAAGACCCACAAAAACAACCACCACTTTAAAAAAAAAAAAAAAAAAAACCCCAAAAAACCCCCAGCAGTTACTGTGCGAACATTCCTCCCTCCAGAGAGACCTTCCTTGACTCCCTGGCTGAGCACCAGCCTATCTGTTTGTTTTTGTATTTGCAGGTAAGCATGGCAACAGCCAGAGTGAGGTCACTGAAGAAATGTTTAGGTTAATGTAATCATTTCATCCCTTTGAAATATAGCATGTCTTGCTAGCAAGGTTGTATTCTGGAGAGGCAAGATACTTGTTTAAGAGAAAGGGACCTCACTCTGTTTCTGCTTGCTTTGCACTAACATAGCTTAGCGGGTTTCTCTGGCATGGTTTGAAGGAAATTTCTAGAGACAGACAGGAGTCCAGTGATACAAAACCCCAATAAAATCTATACTGTCATTACTGGTGATTGAAGTAGTGTGCATTCAGGAGAAAGAAAGTTCTATCACAATTCCCAACCATGGATGCCAAGAGAAAGGAGCATCTGTTTGATTCCATGCTTGACCTCCACAGCTCCAGGATATCATCAGTTATGCCATCCATATCACAAAGATAGGTCTGGCCCTTCCTGCCTTTGTCTACAGCACCCACACTGCTCTGCAAGAAACTACCACAGCACTACCAGACCAAGTTTTACACCCCTGCAGTGCTGGGGTAGCACCCACTACTCCCTTGGCAGCCTCCTGCCTCCAGGTACTCTTCTACCCCACAGCCAGAGGAACCAACTGCACAGGGAATTAGAAGAGATCTTTGTAGGACAGAGGAACTGATTCAGGTGGGAGTGGGACCTCCTAGGAGCAGCACGATATGCAATCCCAAAGGTCTCTGAGCTAAAGCTTGTCTATATATGCAGATCCAACTCTCATTGACACTAACAGGAGGAGGACCCAGGGGCTATGGATGGATCTCTTACCTGGATTTGTGCAGCGCCCTTTGTTGGAGAGGAAAACACATATACTTACATTTCCATCACCGTGCTAGCGAGTTGTTTCACCACTCACAACAAAGGCATGTACGTCATCTGTGTTGTACTGTCCAGAAGAAACATGTTATTTATCGACTGAAAAAAGGAAAAAGGAAAACTGAAACATACCAGCCCCCTTAATACTGCAAGGCATATACACTGAAGTTTTTTTCCTTGTCTTTAATAAGCTCTAATAATCCAGGTTCATAGAATTACTTCTTTATTAAATCAATGACAGAACTACGAGTTATTTTGCAATAGGACTGGTAGGATACACATTTAATGCTAGCCAATTTCTTTTTGTCTCTGCCTTCTCTTCTGTTATTTTATTATTTCTTTTCAATCGCTTGTTTTAATGCCTAGAACTCCAGAATTCAACAAGTGAAAACACTAATTAGAATCAGATACTGAGATTTTTATGATAAGCATATTTCCTGTTTAATTTGAGGGGGAAAAAAATCCTATTAAAGGTCAAATCCTGACACAAACGCCCCCCTCATTACAACCACTGATAAAACCACCCACAATTTTCAGTGGCATCCAGATTTAGGCCTAATGATCAAGCTGATAACCACGCAAGAGAGGAAAAACAGGATCTTTACTGAAAATGCAAGCTGACACTGACCTTAACTCATGCTGTGGTGCTTTTTGAAAGGGAGGGGAAGGAGTAGCTTTCTCCTCAACAGCATGAGTTCAGACAGAAGTGTCATCCCATATTTTTCTGTCCTTCTTTGTGTAGTTTTATTAAATACTGCTTAAATATCTTCCAAGTTTGTTAAATATTTAAAAAGGGGCGATCCCTTGCATTAGGCAGAGTACAATCAAAAGACAGAGTGCAATCAAAATTATTCCATTTTAGAAGGACAATATTTTTATCCTTACAAAGTCTGAAAAAAACTTGTTTTATAGTGAGAAGACAATGCTTTTAAAGAGGAAAATAAAAAGGGAAGAGGGAAGGAAAAAAAGGAAAAAGCTAGCTTGTATTGCCTGCTGGTTTATCTCCGGTGATCCTGAAAATAACAGAAAATGTCTTTTTTAAATGCTCAGTTTCCACTAGAAAGCTTGCCAATATGGAAAATAAAACATGAGCTCCTAATCTTGCAAGATCTAGAGATCTTAAATATATGTTATATTTTGATATTGCCATGAGTTGCTTAAATGCATAATGCTGATGAGATTGTTTGTCTGATTTTAATGCAGGTAATGTACTCTGCACTCAGTGATCCAAGAGAAAATTTCCCAGCAGGCCATACTTGACAAGCAGGTGTCACTCAATCATGCACGTTTTCACCTCCCTGAGAGGACAGATGGTCCCAGCCTACTTAGCAATTCCATCCTCTGTTGGCAGCCCCCTCTCCAATGCAGTGCTGTAATAAAGATGCTCTGAGATTTGTGTTAATCTGTGGTCTTTGGGGTAAACTGTAAACAAAGTGTGTAGAGTTATCGTTTCTCATTATGAGCTGGACCTCTTATCTTCTCCTCTGCCTATAGCATATAGATATCTTTAATAGCCTATACCCCTGGACTCAGCTTTCATGGAGATTAGTTCCTATCATTTTAAGCACCACAGAATTACTTTGTCTGCAGAGACTTGACCTAATCTGTTTGAGGCTTTTACTATAAAGACAGTAAGACAGCCTTTTTTCTCCAAATTAGGAGAACAATGGTTTAAATTGGCAATAGCTCTTGTTGCTGAATTTTATGCATATGCATGTATTATACTTGCTGATTTCCTGCTCTGAGATAGAAGAGGTGGTGTTATTCTTCTCGTTACAGTTCAGAAACAAGAATAGCAAGGACTGGGAGGGGAGGGAATAAAAAATCCTTACATCTGAACACCATGTTAAGGGGGGGGGGGGGTTATTTGCCAATTCTTTTTTCACTGCTGTTATACATTTCCACTGCATCCAATTTCCCCTGTGTAAAACAAAGATTATCTTCTCCTCACAATCTGACAAGTGCAGTAGGGAAAAAGAGCAGAGGGAGAGAGGGAGCGCGTGCAAGAGTTCCCAGAGTCAGGTCTGGCACCTCCTATAATTTGTGCCATTAGGGAATTTTCCAGGATTTTTTACATGCAGAAAGGAAAAAGAAGGTCAAAGGTTCAGAGTCCTCATAACACTATTCAAAACAAAGCCAGAGCTGCTTACAGCACCAGCATGTGCCACGGAATGAGGTTGGAAGGATATCACATCATTAAAATGAATTATCCAAATTCATGCCTCTATCACAATTTTAAGTCCCTTAATCTCATTTTTCAGGTGTAACCGGGATTGCATGAAAATTTATGAGCATCACACTTTGGGTCAGGCTTGTGCCAGTCCCATAAAGGGGGGTCTACAGAAGGTTCATGTCAATTTTAGTGGGCTATGGATCCAATCAGTGTGGTTGGAGAGACAGACCTCAGCTGATGGAAAAGGAATTTTTTTTTCCTAGAGAGAGAGGAAAATTTTTACCTTTTGAAGCTGTCTGAAAGAATTAAACAAGATTCAAATGTGTGTCATCTTCAGAGGGCTTTCTCATTCTTAGTCACAAAACTTGGTATTCTTACCCAGTCCTGGATGATTTTGTCAAAGACAACAACAAATACCAAATAGGAGTTCAGAAGAAACAGCAGACACACAGTGGAGCTGGTTAGATGACAGAGAGACATCATATCACCACAGGTCTGCAGGAAACGTATTTTCTTGCTTTCTTAGTGCCTACATTCCTCACAAGGTACACAACACATGCAAACTAGTCCTTACTGACCAGCAACATGGGAGTGCTGGAAACAGCCACAACATAACCACTTAACCAATTTCATCCTCATCACTGATACAGAGACATCAAAAGACTATCAAATACGATAGAGATGGAAATGGAAGATACAAATATTACATAGCATATATAAAACATGCATAGTAGATCTAAAGAGATCTTCGCTCTCTTACTGCTTTAAACAGCTGAGTCCACAAAACATCCCTGTACTTTGTGGACTCCAGCCATGTGAGTAGCCTGTGAGTATGTTTTGGATAAACCACTTGAGTTTTATCCTTTCCATGGTTAGGAGACCTCATAGGATATGAGAAGTGAAGGATTTGCAAGCCAAAACCACTTTAAGTTGTTGCCAAATACGTCTTTCGCTGAAAAAAGGAAATTATTATAGAATTATTTCCAGTAAATACAAACCACTGTCAAACTAAATGTGAACATAAATTGGCTACACTGGGTCACACCAAAGGTATGCCTAGAGAAACTGTTTCCAGCAGTAGCCGTGAGCAGATGCCCAAATAAGACAAGTGGATGGGACACTCTTAAAAGTCTCTCACCTTCAGGTTTTCAGTTCAGAGAGTTCCAAAACTGTAAGAACAGTACAGAAAACACGAGAAACAAAGCAAAACATAAATCTTAAAACCAACAGATTCACCTTAATGAGATGAGGTAGTCAAATTTACTTTCATACATATGTGAAAGGATATTCAGTGCTTTAAGAGCTAGCATCCACTCACAGTCTGAGACGTTATTTTATCTATTTTATTTTATATTAATAAGTATGAGAAATAAAATCTGGTCTCTTTTAAAATATTCAGGGAATACAGCTGTATTTGAAAGGACCATTTCTTTGTTCTGTACCTAGCAGTGCTCACAACTATAGAGCACCACAATTTAGAAAGACTAATGCAATTTCAAAAGAAACACAAACCAAGCATGTCAGCAATAATGTACACACAGCCCTATACCTTTAGTAACAGGCGTGTACCCCCTGGCTCTGGTTTAGAAGCTGTTTGTGCACATCTGTGTGTTAACATGCTCACAAATGTACCTTTCCCTGGTGCAAAGCCACTTCCTATAACTGAAAGGGGAAGGGCAAATATATCATGGATCTGTTTTGCAGAGAAGCATTTTCTTTTCATCCACACACCCAGGAACCAGGGTACATACCAGAGCAGTTATGCCCCTTCCATCAGTCTTTTTTTCTGTTCTGATTGCTGCTTGATTCACTGAAGCATCTCCTAGCAGTAAAACCCAATTGTCTATGATCTTCCTGTGGCAGAAGCAGAAGGAAAGAAGCAGTGCATGCAGCAATACGTTACTCAGTTGCATGTGCTCTCTGTCACTTGCAAACAACTCTCCTCCCCTCCCGAAACCTCTCCTCAGATCGTATCATGGCAGCAAGGAACCAGGCTGTCATCTAACACATCTGGATTCTATAACCACCAAGAGAAATATGGCTTTCTTTTCAAACTTACAACCTCCTTCTGCTTACTTGGAAAGAAACAGCTAAATACCTCAATGTGTTGGTGTTAAATATCCCCTTACATCTCTGGAAGGAGTCACCTGAGGATCATAATCTGGCATCTAAAATGAGGCACAAAGAAACCAATCAATTTAGAAGAAATAAGAATCCTACAAGATGTTATCTTTAGACATGGAAAAGGAAAATGAAAGCAAGCAAGAGAAACATGGCTCCTGCTGCTTAAGGACTGTAAGGGAAAAGAAAACCCAGATTAGAAAAGCGTTAGAAAGTCAAGCAGAACTGTATGTACGCTGCTAAAGCTCCCAGGGTCAAGTTGACCAGTTACTGCTCGTAGAAAGGATCAAGGGGAATAAGGGAGGCTTTGAGACACAAACTGGATAGCTGATACAGAAATCTGCTAGACCCGAGGGATATAAGAGACTCAGCAGTTGAATTTATTTGTGAAAAGTCATGGACATCTGAGATGATGCATCCACAAAAGCAGAATTTTGCCACTATGAATTAGAGTCTAGCAAGGACCAGTCTCTGGCTGTTAGAAACATTGGTGGGATCCAACCCCTGTACAGTGTTGAAGGGGTGAATCTATAGCCTCAGAGATACCAAAATAGCCCCAAATTGAAGTTCTGTCCCTTACAAAGCAGTGAAACAATTATGGGACAATTCTTACTAGAATGCATACAACAGTATATCAGTTTTGTTGATTGTACAGCTCTGTTGAGTAGCAGTAAAAACACAATGCTGCTGGTTAATGAAGGAAACAGTGAGTTTATGAGGAAGCCCTGACTGCAAGGGGCAGGTTCCTTCATGCAAGTGATTCCAGCAGCAGCTTCTTCCTCACAGACCTCAGTCATCCTCACTGTCTTGACCAAGGATAGCTCAGTGCTCTCCGTTGGTGCTGAGCTTGTTGACCAAACTCCTCGCGCACATGTGAACAATCGTTGTGTATAATAGAACGGCCTGATTTTTCTTCATTTCCTTACTCTTTTAATGCAAACTGACTCACCCAGGAGGGCTTTAATTTTCAGTGAGGTAGGATGGCATTTATATACTTTCTTTTTGCAACTATTTTCCCAAAATATCTCATTCAGTTTTTACTAAGGGAAATCACATTGTGGTTCTCCTTTTTATATTTTTTCCTAGTCTTGTTTTTTCCTCAGTACAGAAGGTTTTCTTTGTGAGCATATTATCAAAATTTTCTAACAGAAAAAAAGGCTTTCTTTTCTTCAAATTACAATAGAACTGTTAAATGGGGAAAGGAATTGAATTTATTGATAAAGCTAATTTAAAACATTTTCCTTCAGCTAGCCCTGAGAACTTGTGAGGTTCTCTCAGATTTAAGATCATTTGGGATTCAGTTAAATACAGTAATTGGTTGTAAGTCCAGCCCATCTACGCTAAAAGCATTGCTAGAAACTCTTCATGTGTTTGAAAGGAAGAACTGAAAGTCAGAGAAAGAATAATTTAGTACATAGCTCAGAGGTATCATTAGTAGTGACAGTGTGATGTTAAGAACAGGGAAATTTAGGTTAAACAGCAAGAGAGAAGGCTGAGCACAGTCACAGGAGTGTGATGAGGGGTGAGAGACACTCTCCCGTCGCATGACCCCAGGCACGTCACTACCAGAAAGCTCTCCCCATGCCCAGCTCTTTTTCTCTAAGGATAACTTCCCAACAGCGTTAAACTATGGGACAACCTCCAAAATTTTTTTAAAAACTAGATGCCTCAGAAGATGTGTTGTCCTACACTGAAATGCCATAGACTTGACAAGAGACTGTCAGAGGCAACTTTTCTCTTGCTGCTGCCTCTCCACCATGACCACACCACCATGTTGACAGCTCTTTCCTACCCCTAACCAAAGGGTGTCAGGGTTTTTTAAGGCTCACCTTTCAGCCCCTGCACCCTCTTCCCACAGAGAGCAGAATTTGAACCTTTCTAACTGCACTAGATTCATATACTTTAAGATATCACTTTAACAAGTGAAGAATTATTTAACAAGTTGAAGAATTATCTTTCTTTAAATTTTTTTATACTTTATTAAAGTATTTCATCATGGATTCTTTTTTAAGAAAAGAAATAATCAAACCCGTCAACCTGACATCCACAAAACCTGCTACAAGGAAAACAGGATTTAAACACTGCATAATCTTTCCCAGAGACTTTTTCAAACAAAGATGCTGTGGTTTTATTTGGTTTCTTTTTAACTCTCCTGAGAGGTCTCTTTTTAAATCCAGGCATGAAAAATACATTCTCAGTCCAGACATAGAGACTTTAGAAAAGAGAAATGCAGTGAGACAGCATTTCATTTGCAAGTCTTTTACATTTTAACAGTGGCTATTGCTTTACACTCAGCAAACATTACTGAAACTGCTGCTCCCTACAATAAATTTTCTTTAAAATGCTAATATTTTAAATAGTGCATATATAGTACACAGGCAATATAAAAAGCTTTAGCACATCTGTAAATGGGGGCACACGAGATAAGTTGTCTCTGTGCTTGATATGTGTAAGCTGACTATAATCAACATACACTGTATATTTGTGTGTGTGTGTGCAATGTCACTCTGATTCTAAATATAAAGTACATAATTGCAGAAACAACAATGTTGAGAAAATGAACGGTCAAATCCAGCCAGTGAACATTACAAAATAGTTAATTGGGAAAAGTAGAAAAAGAAAAAAGTTTAGAAAACAAGCTTAGAGCTGACTTGTCATGCATGAGGAAGAGTCAGATTTTAGTCGTCATAAAAGAGAATTCAAGTTTTTCTAGTGTTTAGTCATGTTATTCAGGTTCTAAGAAAGGAAGGGAAATTGAATAGAAATGGCTAGGGTTTGTTTGCATGTTTTGGTGAGCTTTTCCATAATAATAAATGTAGCTCAGACCCTTTGAAGCCAAGCAATTGTGTCTGGGAGTTCTGTTTTAAATATGCTCTGGGGCATCTCATTGTTCCCACTGAGTGTAAAGTAGATTGTTTCGATGCTTAAGGAACTACAGTGTGTGGGATTAAATAATACACTTAATGAAGAGGCTAAAATGACTGCATTCTTGCTATTTCAAAGGGATTCCAGGAAAGAAAACCACCCAGGATCAGTGAAAACAGACTTTTACCATCTCATATTTTATTAATACACATTCTGTAGCGCACCCTTCTTAAAACTGCACTTAAAGAGTATCTAGCTACAATGTTACACTGCCACTGACTTCCTCAGTATAAATCTCAACATTTCATCTTTCAATCCACTTATCCTTCCAACACACCCAGGACCAGTCCAGCCAGACGAATACTTGAGGTTTGTCGAGGCTGAGTCACATGCTAGTGATCTGTGAAAGAAAAGGGAATCCACATCTCTAAATCCTAGACTGAAATGACAAACTTTTGTCATAAATCAGATCATGGTTTTGTACATGGCAAACAAAACTCAAACCTTTCCAAAATCCCAGACTGTCTCCCACAGTCCTATGAAGGATGTACTGCCTGCCATAGCTGCAAGCCACACTGCCACACATGGTCTTCTGCATCTTTTGGCTAGGGAAAGCGGCCACCTTTGCAAAACAGAGGCATGTGGGACAGCCCCCAGGTCTCAAGGTGGAAGATGTGCATCTGACCAATGTTTCTGCTAAACACAAGGGAACTGCAGCAAGAACTATTCAATCAGTATTGCAATACCAGGCAATGTCATGAACACACTGGTTTGTGGGGGGATAGCAGCACATTGGTTGATTCCTGTGAGCCACTTCAGAGATCCTATTAATCTACACTAATAGATGAACCAATGCTGAAGTAATCCCAAGTTTGGTCTATGAAACTCCAAATGGCCTGGCTCATGACAACCCCAATTCACTGTCCCATCTGAGCTTTTCTGGCCCTTCACATTCATTATCGCAGATCAAAGGGCAATTAACTATATGTCATGTCTATTTCAGACACGTTCCCACTTTGTATTACCATCATCTTCTAATAATCCTCTAATACATTCTCCTGTCTTCCTGCACAGTGTTAGCTTTAGAGAACTCCTCTCTTCATAGCTTGCAAAGTACCAACTCTATTTTAAACCAAGGGAATTAGAGCTCCTTCCATGCCATGTTTGACTCCAGTTGGAGAAGAGAAGGACCTGGATAAGCAGTTGTAACACCTGGGAGGAGGGATTTGCCCTAGGTCAGACATATGCTTCTCTGTGTTTACTCTTGGAAACCCTGAGAGGATAAAAGCCAGCTCTTGAATCTCATCTTGTCATTTCATGGCATGTAGTACTGTTTGCCCAAGCTTTTTATCACCAGGCCTGTGCCACATGCTTTGCATACCCACCGTGCAAGCCCTCACTGGCATTTGCCATATTTCACAGACAGATCAGCAGTGGCATGCATGTGCACACACGCAAATGCCTGTTTGTACCACAGGTCCTTAATGTTGTCTTTGCTGCCAAGCTAGCCAGAACCCTTTCTTTTTTTTTCTTTTTTTTTTGAAGGGCAGAACCAGCTATGAGAAAAATAGAAGCTAATTCAAAAAATACCGCAGGTAAAGTATATATATTCTTTTCCTTGTTAAAGTACCCAAGGGTTCAAGCCAAAGCTGTTTGGCCTTCCTACCCATCTCTGACTTTTACCCTCTTATGGGTATAGACTCAGTGTTCAACACACAGCTGTAATGATCTCAACTCTAAGCTTAGTTTTGTAATTGATTCCAAAAGACAGAAATCTGATCTTTATGTCCTTCTCAGTATGTATGCAGAAGTAAAAGTTCCATTTATGAAATTTTACTTTTAAAGCATTTTTGTGCATGAAAAATGTTTAAGCTCCCTCTCCAGCATTTGCGGACGGTCTCTGTAATTTGTCTCCGATGGCCACAGCTATTGCAATTAGCAAAACCAGACAATAGGATGAAGCCAGCAAAAATGAATTATCTTCTGCTGACAGTGCTTGCATCATCCTACTGAGCTCATCTTATAAAATACCTAAAAGGTGAGGCAGTTGCTTGGAATCATAAATTGTGTGCTTTCCTCCTATACCAGCTAGCAAAGCACACCATGGACATTGCCCTGTCTCTGTTACTGTAGCTCTTACTCATTCTTTTTCTTTTCTTTCTGTTTTCCCAGGGGGCAGTCTTGGAATTCTTGTGTTTCTTTCATTGCAACACATCCTCCGCTCTACGGGTGGTCATCAGCCAACAATCTGTGACAATAAAAGCAAGAACTTTTGAAAAAAATGCTTTCTGCCCCATGTCACCATGCTGCAAGGACTGCTCAGACCAAGAGAAAAAAAAAAGGGAGATGAGTGTGAAGGAAAGGTTCATATATTACTGCCTTTGTACTCACATCCGGGCCTGACCCTGCAGAATTTTGCATGAAATGTCATATTCACAGGGAAGATCTAACTTCATGTGAGTCTACCTAGATGTGAAACCTGCCCCCTCTCCCCCCATACACTTTAGTTGAAAATTGGCAGTCTTGAGCACATGACGCTGTATCTATCATTCCCTTGCTTCCACATCACCCTTCCAGAGTAAGACAGCAATCAGAAATGTCGAAGAGCCAAGAAGACATACAGACTTGACCTGTCTGCAGATGCAAAGAACATGGCAGGTGTGCAAATTATTTATGTGCTGGTTACTTCAAGCATGGTTACTATTCTCATCCTCATGAAGACTCTGCTAGACTCTCCATAGGCTCTATAAAAGCTTTATCAAGTCCTTCCTTGAGGCTTACATCTGATATACTACTTAAACAGCTGAGAACAGACAGTTCTAGTGGTACATTTTCTTCTCCCTGCCATGGCAAAGCCCTCTCTGTATTCATGTAGACCACCTCAACAGGCATTCAAACTGAATTCAGAGGAAACTTCAGCCATGATGCAGATAAGAACAGAGGAGTGACTTTAGCACTTCAAAATGCATCACTGTTTGTAACAGGGTAATTCTGAAACAGACAAAGAAGATAAAGAAACAGAGAGCACCATGTAGGTATGGGTTGTTTCAAATCATGACTCACTGGACCACAGCGTAGGCTCCTGTGGCTGTTTGGAATTCATTTCATAAATACGTGAAGCTGCAACTCACAAGAAATTATTTTTGCCTCAGATTCCAATACCTGGCTGCTTGAATGGCTAGGGGCTTCCTTTTCTCCCTCTACTCTGCCCTGGTCAGGCCCCACCTGGAGTATTGTGTCCAGTTCTGGGCTCCCTGGGATAAAAAGGACAGGGATCTCCTGGAGAGAGTCCAGAGAAGGGCTACGAAGATGATTAAGGGCCTGGAACATCTACCCTACGAGGAAAGGCTGAGGGAGCTGGGGCTGCTCAGCCTGGATAAAAGAAGACTGAGGGGGGACTTAATCAACGTTTATAAATATCTTAAGCATGGGATGCAGAGGGAATTAGCCAGCCCCTTTTCAGTGGTCTGTGGAGACAGGACAAGGGGCAATGGCTGCAAATTGGAGCACAGGAAGTTCTGCACCAACATGCGGAAAAGCTTTTACTCAGTGAGGGTGACAGAGCCCTGGGACAGGCTGCCCAGGGAGGTGGTGGAGTCTCCTTCTCTGGAGATATTCAAGACTCGTCTGGACGCCTATCTGTGTAGTATGAGCTAGGGAGCTGCTTTGTCAGGGAGGTTGGACCCGATGATCTCTCAAGGCCCCTTCCAACCCCTACAGTTCTGTGATTCCGTGATGGCTGGCACAAGAGCACAAAGGTGTATACTAACTGAGAGCAACCTACCCTAGAGAAATTCATTGCCACTTCATTACAGCCACATCTCAGACTCCTTGTGCTTCCTGAGTCAAACAAAGAAATAAAATCACACATGCTTGCATGAAGTCACTAAGAGGGTCAGCTAGTGGCAACACTATTTTCATTATTTTTTAAAGGTTAAAATATCAGAAATTGGGGCAATAGAATAGAATTCAATAATTTCCACTATAAATAAATACACATATTATTACTCTAAAGGAGTTTTGGATCCTTCCAGGTTTAACGAAGAGCTTCATGTACCACTTTTAACATTAAACTGAGACATTCAGTGAAAGCAAACTCCAGCCTTAATGGTTTCAGAAAGCATCTGCTGCTGCAACACACCATCACACTGACTAAACCTTGTCTGCTCTTACCACCATACTATCCGTCATTCTAAAGCTACAATGGATATATTGCACCAGCTTATCTGCTCCCTTAAAGCTTGGGGATTTATGGAATGCAAAGGCTATTTGTAAAACCTACAGTAGCTTGAGCGTGAATTCTTCACAATAATTTTTTCTTTCAACACCCTAGGATTTTCCTGCTACTGATTTGTCACATCCTGGACAACTCTGGTGGAATGGAGTCCCATAATATGTGTCCAAAAGTGGGAAGATGACAAATAATGCAACACCTGACTAGCAAGATTCATAACATCTCATACCCCCTCTCTAAAGATTATCACCTGCTCTAGGAAGATGCTGGATTCTCCCAACCGTGGACCTTTCCAGAAGATTCAGTAAAACTAAAATAACATCAATAAGCAGAAAAGAGAAATAAGCAACTTAGCTGATGGGATTCTCAATTCCTGACACCTGATTTTTCACTGTTTACTTAGACATCTCATCTTTATTTACAGGCTTAGCAGTGGTTTCCTCTGGGTGAAAGACCTGAGTGTGTCCATTGTTCCTCTTAAACAACCTTAGTAAATGAGCATCATTGTATTGACATCAGGACCTTTTTTAAGTGATAAGGCTGTTAGGTGTTCTGCTGCCAACATGGAAAATGAGCATGTATAAGGAAGAACGCGCAAGGAGGTAAAGCAGAGGGTATTAGGAAGCAGATGTCTAAGGGTGACAGCAAAGCACTAGAAGAAAGAAACAGAAGCTAAGTCTCTGTAGAAGCATTCCTTATGTAGTTATTACAAAAAAAAATTAATATTTGAACTCTTTCATGAATATTTGAACTGAAACCACTGAGGGTGCTTATGAAGTAAGTACTCCAGCTAGAAAATGGGTTTAAACATAGATTCTTTATGCAGAACACCTAATCAACTCTTTCTGCACCTGCAGGAGAGAGATGACTAGAGCACTGTGGTGACACACAACAGGAATACCACCCACCTGTATAAAATGCAGTTTTTCTCCTGGGAAAAAAAAAAAAAAAGAAAAAAGAAAAAAGATGTTTTGACCTGTAAAGAAACTCCTCCTTTGTTTCTCAACTCCTTTCATTCCTTTGAATCTGTCATGCCAAAGCTGCACCCTCTATCCCAGAACATCACACAACTGAATGATAAGCCATGGGCAGGCAGCAGCAATGGAAGATATTTCTCTCTTACTGGGGTGATGAATGAGAAGAAAATTAATGTGCATGCAGGACTGGCTGAAAGGAGCAACACTTCAGGTGTCTCTGCTTCTGCTTGTGACTGTCCTCCTTTATTCATGCTGCTTCATCAGCACATTAAAGCTGCTTTCCATGGCTTTTCTACCTAGCGCTAACACAGAGGGATCCAAACTGCCTTTTTCCAGGTTAGAGGCAAGAAAAGGGAGCAAAGCTGAGCAAGAGAGAAGGATAACATAATAAAACAAATGGTGGGGGAGAGAGAGACTTCATTAGACAGGGTGCCAGCTTTGAACTGTAGCCTTTTAACAAGGCAAACTCCAGGCTTGGTCATCTTCTGTCATTACCTCAGAGCAGCAGCCACGCAGGCCTCTGCATGTGTTCATATGTATATGGCAGGGCGGCACAGGAAGCCTTTAATAATTAAGTTCAAGTACATTCCTGTTTATTCCTGAATATACTGTTTAAACTCATGCCTTTATGTAAAGCTGCTGAACCCCCACCCATGTCTTTTGCTGCCCGGACTCCCAGGCAGACCCCAGCACTGCTGGGCTGGGCTGGGCTGGCTTCTCCTCATGCCGAGTCTCCTAGCCCTCCCCAGCACCCCTGCAGCCTCCACCTCCTCCTCCACAGCAGCAGATTTCCATCTTCAGTGAGATGTGGCAGTTCTCTTTCCCCATTTCTAGTCATCTCAGTCACAACTGCTGCCACCTCAGACAAGTGCAAGTTATTATTAATGCATTATTAAATTTTATCTCACATTTAGAGACTTGGTGGAGGTGCTTACTTATAGACACTGTGGAGATAAGCACTATAGGAACAGCTATAAATAATGAATACTGTCCCTTTCATGTTTCTCCCAGTCCCCTAACCCAGTAGGTACTGACTGCAAGGCAAATGTAGATCAACTCCATCTTATTTTTGCTGATTAAAAGTATCACCAGGGTGGGTAGTTGCCATAAGGTAGGCAAAAGACTGCAGCTACTGTGGGAGGCAGCCCAAGATATTTGAGCAGCTTCTGTTCCCACCAGGGTACCTTTCTCTAAAAGCAAAACACTAACTCTAATTTACCAGCCACGTTCCTGCTCCTTGAAGGGCCCCAGAAAATGAGAGGGTGGAGAGATAAAGAAAGTGCCCAAATTCTCCTGGTGTTTGCTCTTTACAGCTCAGCTGCACAATGCAATTTTTAACTGGGGAATGCATCAGCTCTGGCACTTGCCTGCCATCCAGCAAAGTTCAGACGCACACTGATTCAAAATCAGAGCCCAAAAGAGCAGAGCACCAGTGTTGTCTCAACTGCAGCCTGTCCTACCTCATTAATGTTTGCTATTCATTTTCTCTTTCTTCTTTTCCTTTTAATTCCTGCAAATTAAGCCTTTGAATGCTGTTAAAACTCCTGTACTTATACAGTTCTTGATCACTTACCCATTGAAATACGTAGGGATCTTCGCTATTACCTGAGTAATAGGAGCTTAAAAAGAAAAATTTGGAAAAAGAAAGGCTTTGGGACACTACTGAGAGGTTTTTAAAGAGGTGATCCAAAATCTCTGGTTTTGGTCTCAGAGATGCCCAAACAAAAATCTAGATTAAGGATCTGGAACAAGGTATCTTAATTTCTTCATAGCTCTGTAATGGACAAAAATTGACCATATGGATCATATCTTCAAGGGAATTATGGAATTAGAATAGATACCAAATTCAGGCTCTACTCAATGTATTACTGAAGTTAGGAATGTTTGGAGTTACTGATTAAATTTGGCTCACCAAGTAGGTTTTCAGCTGGCAGTTCAGATATGATGCCAGACCTAAAGCTGAAATGGGCAGAAAATGGCTTTCTAACTTGCAAAAATATGTGAAATACCATATTTTCTGTTCAAATGGAGTTAAAATATCAAAAGCAACATCGTTTTCATAAGTTAAAATCCAGATTTAAAACACCAAAACAACAAACTAGTTTGGGTCACTTACAAGATTTTCTTCTGGTAATGTTGTAATGGGTAATTTTTATTTTGACCTGTTTTTCTGTTGTGCATAATTAGCTCAAATTTAACAATAAAATATTCTTTAAGCAAGGAAGTGTTTGGAGTTTCTAGTGTTAAAATGCCCCAACTAATGAGCTAATATAGTAGGAGAAGAAAAACCTTTTCCTGTTAGAAGAAAGTTCCATTTTTGCACATCCTTGGCTTCTGTGTACAGAAACACTATTTTATGAAGAAATTATCATCTGCTCCATCTCAGATACAAGCCCTAAAAACCAATCATCTCCCCTGATATTAAGACTAAAGTCACCCCTGACTTCATCAGGGTGAGGCTAGACCTTATCAGAGACTCTTTTAGTCTTACTGCAAAAACGTCTGAAGGAATCCAAATTTACAATGGAAAAAAACTTCTCAGATTTCCTGTGTTTGACATCTCCTGACTTCACTCCAACATAGCCTCATGTTAGCCAAACGTTTGACCCAGGGTCCCAAAAGTTTTTCACACAGTGCTTGAGCTGCCTCAAGATTTTATGCGGGCTTGCTTAAAGCTCAGGCTACCCATTGCTGCGCTACTTTCTGAAAGATGAGATGAACTTTATAAGTTTATTATAACAAATGGGTCTGTCTCAGCAACCATAGCTTGTGCTACATGGCTCTCTCTCAGCACACTGATAAGTTTAGTCACCAGGGTATATTATATCATTTCTAAGGGTGTATCCTCCTGTAAATCTGGGTTTAGATCTAACATGGTTACAGAACTTTTGGTCTGCTTAAAATAGAAGAAAAATTAGTTACTGCCTGCCTGCAGAAAACTCCTTAGATAGACCCTCAGGAATATATAAGGAAAACCACAGAGAAACCAAAGAATTCAAGCTTAGTTAGCACATATATTCACCCTAATATCATTTACATATTTTGTCATTACTTAAGTACCATATTAATTTATTAATAAACATTCATATTTGAGGTTGCTTGCATTTGTAGACCCTGACCTCAAACCCTTAACATCAAGCCTAATTTTCAGGGACACCATACACCTACATTCCCCATTAGTTTTCTATTTTGCAGGATCTCCAAACATTGGAGACATTTTTGAGAGTGAAAAATCCTCAAACAGTCAGGGAACCATTCCCATTCAGCACCCACAAGATGTGATTCAGGATTGCTATGAGCCCAGGAGTTCCTCCAAGGACACAAAGTACTAACTTGTCAGACAGAAGAAAGGAAAAAAATAGCAGCAGCTGGGCTCAGTGAAATAACACTGTCAAGATCCTTCTCCTAAAGTGGAGATGGCAATCAGTCCACTCCAATATTTACTTTGTTATCTGCCCATCACAACAAACAATAATTAGATTACCACGGGTCAGGTTTTTTTCTACAGAGGTCATGCAACACTATAAGATGTCCCTAGTACTGTCTTGACAAGAAAATTCCAGTATTTTCCTTTTGGTTTAGAAGCATTTTCCACTGTAGCTTCACCCAAAGTCTCGCTATCTATAATTACAATACAGTCATTACACAACATACAAACCAGGGCACATATCACAGGGCTATAAATTATGAAAATTAAGCCATAAAAATATCAAAAGCCTTACACACCCAACTCAATGCATGAAGGAGAAATGGCAAATCTATTTTTCAACCCAAAAGGGGAACAGCAAACTTCCCAAAGGGTCCAGTAACCCTTCCCTGACATCTCTTGTTTGTCAGAGTTTTCCCTATACTTTCACAGTGTTTCTCAGGATTAGAAGGACTAAGTAACTCCTACCATAAAGGTTTTCACCAGCTCGCACATGTCAGAAGGCCTCAGAAATCATATCATAAACTGTAAATGGTGATGCTCTCAGTGCTGTACTTTTGGGAGGCAAGCTTGCCTGAGATAAATGTTCCTTGGAATACAAGCTGTTTCTCCTCTTATCAAGGAAGAATTTTGTATCCTGAGGATTCCCTGGTAAATTAGCCAATCCCCACTGCTACACCCACTGTTTCCCTACAGCAACACAAAGAATATGGTAACACTCATTAGAGCGCATCACCAGGGAAAAGTCTAATTGCTGGATTTACATTTTGTAGGGAACGTGTATTTATACTAATAATTCTATTTTGTGCTGCTTTACTAGTCAGAGAAGAAAAGAGCATATTGTATTAAGCTCCAGCCCCCAAGCACTGAAATAACACTAACAGATCTAGAGAGACGGACTTTCATATAATTGGCATCTACCCATAGAATGCAGTTGATGATGAAGCATATTTCCAGCAGTTCACAAGAAGGGCATGTGATTCCCTGAGGATTTTCAACCTTTAATATTCTCCTATCTTTGGGAGCATCTACTCATCTCATCATTACAGCAGTGCTAGTCACTTCACTGATTGAAGTGAGACTGGAAAAATCAGCACTTTAACCTTGCCATTTGGATCTTAAGCATCATTGCCCTCAGTGGCCACCTCCAGGCTCCCACAGAACTTGCAGGAAAAAATGTCCAATCCACTGTTTATTGAGATAATAACTTTAAGAAGGAATAAGAAGCTGCAAAATTAGTCATCCAACCGGGAACAGTACCAGAAACTGAGACATCCAAATCTTTCTTCTAAAGGGAGCTATATAGCTTTTCTTCATTTTACAGCATCCTCAGTTCTTGAAGGACACACACAAAAAAGTAATCCTTCACAGTATTCCAGTGTCTCTGCTTCCAGCTCCAACTGAAGTGAGGAAGTGCCAAGCTGTTGGCAAACTTTACTTCTTTTCTTGTAATGAGTTTATCAAAACATTTTGCAACCTGAAAAAGTGCTTCAGATTTGGTTCAAGATTTCTGCAGATACTTATTTTATCTGAATAAATTCAGCCAGTCTTTATATTTGCTTTTCCTTTAACACTATAAAAGTGGGAGTTCTAGACCCATCAAACTGATGATGGATAAGAGAAAAGTTAAAGTCGGTATGAACTTTCATAAAGATCAAAGTTGTCAGATGTAGGGGTTTGGTTTGGGACTGTCTTGACAACTGCTAATAAAAAAAGTTAAAAGTAAATAAAGAAAGGAATACTTGTCTTACTCATAATAGCTTCACATAAACCTAAATTTCCATAAAACATAATTAAAGGCTTCTTCTGAAAGAAGCTGGAAGCCACAGTGTTATGTCTCCCTTCATGCTTTTTTTTAATCTGATTGAGCAATCTCAGGAAAGTTACTTTGCACATCTTTCTAAGACATGGTTGCTTCGCATCATCTCACATAGCTATTTTAGAAGAGTACTGTGCATCCTGCTTTTGGCCTCTTTACCTGGAAGCACATTCCCACAAATTAACACTGTGCTATTAATACTATTCTATTTGATGTTCTCCTCACCTTCATTTTACATAACATTACCAAACATAAAGAATCTATTTGCATGGTTCTAATTGCAAATCAACCCATTCCCCTTTCAAACCCTCTCAGCTTCTGTGTGGGAGAAGTTGTAAATGAAAATAGGCGTCTGGCTTCCCACACACCGTAGTACAGAGAGATGGAAGACAGGCAGTCCTGTCTGTTGGAGACTGCTGGACCTTTCATGAGTGGGACATCAGACTTAAACCCCTTTCTAACTCACCCTGAGCTTCCCAACTGTGAGCCTTCTGAAAGGAGGGTTTTTTTTTTCTGAATATAAAGCACATATTTGAGGATGCCATGTTGAGCCACAGATGCATAGAAGCACAACTGCCAGTGAAACAGGTATACACACCAGAGAGGTTCAGGGAAAAAGTCTACATGAAATGCAGGCAGCATTAGAGAAAAAAAGCCACTGCTGAGCAAATGCTGCTTGCTGTCAGAGGCTGCATGACCTTTCATTAGGTACAAGAAAGGAAGGCTGTGAAACATGTACTGTTCGGGTGTATGGCTCCAAACATAATTTGAAAAAAAAAAATCGGTCGCTACTGGGTAATAGGAAATATACTGGAATTTAAGAAAGCCAAGAATAACTCAGTCTCTAAAATTCCTATCTAAAATTCTTCATTTAACTACTTTTTAAAGCAGTCACTCTGGTGTAAACAAAAGAAAGAGAGCAGAAAAGTTCAATCATTTTTCCAGTTTCTGCCGGACCAGTGACTGCTAACAGCATCTCTCCCGGTGCTGTGCTCCCACAGTGTGCCATCAGAGGCAATGGCACACTGCAAAACAAGCCCAGCAGTCAAGGCAGACAGCATGGATACGTTTGCTGCTGCTGTTTGAGATGGGTTGGGGTGAGGAGTTTTACACCCTTATTTGATTTTGAGGCAGACGAGGCAAGATTGTTTCCTCATTTGTAAAATAACTTGTTTCCCAGAAACTCTCCAATGTTAGTTATCTCAGGCACCCTGAGACTCTAATGGGGATTCTTATTTTGTGTTTTAAAGGAGGAAAATACCAGTAGTTCAACACAGGGTATTGCACAATGTGGGAGAGCACTGGTGAAATCCTTACCTGAGCTCCTGAAGCAGGCACAAGGCTAGCATACGACCACTAGCCAAATTCCACTCTTAATTCAACCTGGTCAGTCCTGCACACCAAGCCCAAGACAACTTGCAAAGTAGCGGCATGACCTCACTCCTAAGAACTCGTAAGAAGGTTGAGACTACTATGCTGATTAAATCCTGATGAATTGAGTGTATGACTCCAAACAGTGCCCCACATCCAAGGAGGTCTCATTCCACAGTCATGGGCTCACACCATGGACCCTATCCAAGACAAAATCCCAGAGAAACACCCATGGCTGTAATGCAAGCCATTCCCTGATATGTTTTCATGAAAGGAAGAGTAGAGGTCCTATGCATTAAGACATCAGGTTGAGAGGTCTGCTTGTGTCCTGGGCTTGCTATTGACAAGAGGCCTCAGGACAGGGACAGACCTGATGTAGTCAGTGGCTGACGTATCTCTTAAAAAAGCATTGCTCTTATCCAAGCACATGCAGTTGCAAATCCTTACCCTATTCTCCTGGCTGGCCAGTGACTTGATTAGGAAAGCAAACTATTGCTCTCAGCATTATCTGATACCAGAGGGTCCCTAACTAGGCTACACACCATTGTCCATATTTCAAAATTAAAGTGAAATATTTTTGTTAACAAGATGTTTCATCTGAATAGAAGAAACGAAAATGCAACTTCTTTCCAAAAGTTTCCTGACCATCATCTCTTATTCTGTTAGAAATAATTAAAAACTATGCTCACCAGTGAAAAGACCTCATTTGTGTTTGTCCATAAGGAGCTCTGAATAAATAGTCAGTATAAATACTGCATAAAAAATAAAAGTAACAAAAAGGGAGGGTTTTTTTTTCTTCATTTGTTATTTTTGGGAAGAAAAAAAAACGGCCATCTGTGTTCCAAATGTTTTGCTTTTCAATGATCCACAAGCTGTTTCTATGGTTTTAAATTATTTGACTTTACTCTTCTTTCAAATCATTGCCTTCACCATATACAGTGCCTCAATCCTGCTGAGTGCCGTGTTGTCTGGCTGCTCTGCTAGATAAGCATTGTAGAGGTCTGGAAATGATAACCTACACTGGAGGGCAGGTTAGTTTTCACTGCAGTAACACAGAAAAGAAGAAACCAAGGAAAATTTCTCATTGCTTTGGCGGAGATTTTACCCGAGGAGAAAATTTACATATTTTTGGTAGCAGTGAAATTGTTTTATTTCCTATCTGTAGCCATCATGAATACAATTTCTCACCCTTCCTGAGCTAGCTCAAAAATGCATAGAAATTAGGCACTTAAGTGCCTAAAATGGGAAAAGCCCCACACAACAACCAAAATATGTATATTAAAAAAGTCTTCATGCATATATAAAAAAAATGTTCCATATACATTGCTTGTACAGAAGGCATTTTATTTTGATTGAGAGCATATTGTTTGCTCTTATCCCCAATTTAAGATTAGGCAGATTGCACTGTGTGCCCATTTTCACAATATAATGATCTTTATGTACACACAGATGTACGTACAAAGACATACACATGGCATTTTTGCAAATTTAGCACTTTTAATTGTTTTGATGTTTAGATCTATACTTACTAGTTAGCCCAGGACACCTTAATTAAGAACATTGTGGATTCAGCAGTTATTTATTAAAGGTACAGATGCAAATCAAAATATTTACATAAATATCTGCAAACATTGTGCATCATTCTCTCTGTCTTCAGGAACACAGGCACATGCCAGGTCTTTTGTATATTAAATGACCAAACACACACTTAAATCAAATAGCTGTTCCATTCAGTCTGTGTTTTCCACAAGTCGTTAGACATGCTATGTTGAAAGGAGTGAGTTCGTGCACACTCAGCTTTTTCAAAGAAACATCTGTGATTTAATGACCAGATCTAAGCTATACAGAAGTCTGAACTCTGGGAAACTTGCAGCCTGACTGCCATCCACCCAGGAAACTCCTGCTACAAAGGAGTCTATAAAGATGCCATTCACACAGTCAGTCACTGGAGCCCTGGTGCATAACAAACCTAAAAAACTTTTACTGAGGTTTGTCCGAGAGAAACTCAAACCATTCCAAGCATGGGAGTCACCAAGACTGCTGAAAACACAAAACAACGCTTCCTGAGACAGGCATCTCTTAATGAGAGCGCACATTCCCCTCTCTGAAGAAGGCAGCAGGAGACGGATGTGTGCAAGGACCAAGCTCTGTCTGTCTATTGTACTTCCATGATTCCCATTACCGCAGCATTTCAGAGCCTCACAGCTTAAATGCATTTCTCCCCAAGATGCCCTGATGAGGAGCGGAAGCGCTATCATCATTTGGGACAATAATTCTCTCCACAACAGGAAACCCAACATAAAATCACTGGAGTCATTCAGACCAGACTAGAAAAATATAGATGATGTTTCTGCCTTTCAAAGGTCTGCTTTTAAGTTTCTTATTAACACCTCATATTTACATTGAATATTTGTCAATGTTTAGAAATATTCACATTTAATTCCAGAAGAGTAAGCTCAGAGATCACGTACAGATTCTCAAGTATAAAAAGGTATGCCAAAACCATTTCATTCTTCCCCCCACACCACACCCCCTTCCCACCAAACCCTTCTTTCTGCCCCAAGTTATTTTCTTTCTTCCCTACACAGATAAAAAGGGCTCAGATTCATTTAAATCAGAAGCACTGAAAACTTCAAGAGTTTTACAGAATCTTACCAAAACCATCCAAACAAGCTCAATCTGTAAAAATGGGCTGGAAATCTCACTAAAGCAGGCATACATCCTTTTGACCCTTGTGGTACATCAGATATTCCTACAGTATTTTAGCTCGAGAATGGAGATGAGGGAAATTGTGCTTTGTGTCTTGTGGAGACTTACACATGCGACTGGCTTAACATCCTCATGGGAGCAGGGGTATTCCAACAGACCCCTCATTTAAGCACACTGGCTGGTTCTCTCCAGACATGCCTCCTCTCCTAGAGACTACCTGACACCTCAACACACAAACCCTTTTTTCAGAGCTGCAGTACCAGCCATCTCCTGCCCCAGGCTCTCTCATCTGTGCCTCCTCAGCTTCCTACAACATAAGACTGTGAACTGCATCAGGAACTGACCCAGCTGAAATATAACCTATTCTTTCATCATTTTTTTCTTTAATTTTTTGCAAAGTTGTCTTTCAAGTGAATCAGTGCCGTGATGCATTTCGCTGCACAGCCACGCAGATGATGTGCTGTCATAATACAGTGGAGGGGCACTAGGCAGGAGCCACTACAACCAACGCACACAGTGCTGCCATCTAATATTTAACCACAGCTATAAATTCCTAACCCTGGTCCTGCAATCAAATTAGATACAGGAAGCTAAGTAAACCGTGCAATCTCCTGCATCTCAGGCCAGGTTTGTTGTCATCACTCACCAAAATCAGTTAGAAATATTTCACTGGTCTTATGGTTTATCCACATTCCTCATTCCATTTGTGCAAGTTTGAAATGTTGATAAAAATTGTCAAAACCAAAACCACACAAAAAAACCCTCGCAGAAATGTTTGACTATCTCTACCTGAAACTACTGCCTAGAGCCTGAAAGATTATCAAAGGAGACGTCTCAAAAACAGGTTTAATCCACTGAAGTTAGCTGCAAAGCTTTCATCGATCTACACAGTCACACACACATTCATATTTGTTTCCAGATACATACAAGCAGATATACATTTGCCTCCAGTTAGAGAGATGAGAATCCTGTCATCTCTGATTTGTAGTTCATAGAAATGTGAAGGCAGAAGAATGTGTCATAACCTGGCACCTCAGCACTTCCCTAAACATACATCTCAAGAAGAATTAATTTCATTACCAGATTTTCAAGGTTTAGATCTTTCAGGAAAAGGCATGAGATATAATTTCTTATGTTTACTTAATGTTTTCAGTTTTGTAAAAGATTTATCATCACTGTGAGGATTTGTCTTATTGTGATAAATATCATTTCCATTGTCAGTGTATGTGCTTTGCCAAATCATCTTGGCTCTTGGCCTATGGTTTGCAGAAAGATTATAGCAGCAGCAAATGAATTTGCCTCAAATATTGTAATAACACTTTCAAGCTCACCACTAAGTTGCTGGATGAAAACATTTTTTTTTCATTCCCAAGCAGTATACAAAAAAAATAACAAAACAAAAATGATCTTCACAGTGATTCTGATTTTCTCGGCCAGGTGGTATTTCTCCTCTAAACTCTCTGGAAGTCTCTGCAGCCGTAGAGTCTCCTGGCCCTGCAGTCCCATCCCCCCCTTCTCCATAGATTGAAGCCTAAAATACTGAAATTACGCTATTTCCCTTGTACAGTTGGATGCATCTCCTGGTTTTTCCTCAGCTAATCTGTACTACTTTTATATAGTGCCCTTACACAGCACTGGAAAACAGTATGAAAAAATCAGCATTGGCCTCTGTGCTGAAATAGAACTGTTCAAAAGGTCACTGAGCACAGACAATGGTTTCTAGCAGATTTTGTATTAAGGGCAAGTTACACTGTTCCTTCATAGGACTGGATGTGAGAATGGACAAGGACAGTACAGGGAACCTTTAGAGCTGTCTCTTCCCAGAAATCTTCCACCAAAATGATAGGGTGACAATGAGTAAAAATTTCAGTGACTATCAATAGCAGACTCAAAGCAAGCAGATTTTCTGCTCTGCTTGTGAATCAGCAAAAAAAAGAGAGGTTTGACAGATCATTCTGCTTTGGATCCCTCTGCACAGCCATACACAACGGCATCCCTGTCTTCCTCTGAGAGATCTGATGCTGCTGCACACTTAGGTATCCAAGATTAAAATAATAATAAAAAGAAAAGGTCTCAGGGATAGGCTTAAGCTCATAAAACCTATTCCCACCTACAGTTCATCACAAATTCTTCAACAACCCCATGGTACCAAACCCACAGTTGATCTCTTTCCCACTAAGTCCTACTTTTACTGGATGATCTCTGCAGGCAGCAAATCTTTTTTATGAAATCATAAAAAGGACTTTGATGGTGAATGGTAGTTCAAGAGCTAATAATGACACCCTGGATCTTCTTTCTGTCTGATCAGGAAAGGAATCTCCAGAGTTCAGTCAATCCCTAAGAAGTTACAGTACTAATTTTACAGCAACAGCTGTACTTAGTTTGTAAGAGCAGGCACATGTCTTTGTCTTTCAGTAGCCTTCAGTGATGACACATCACTTGTGCTACAAGAATAAAAAAATTAAAAGGAGGGTTAGTACAGGGAACCTAAGCGTTATTCATTTGTCATTTGCAAAAGGAAAATGAACTGTAACTGAATGGCAAATTCCAGCCCTTGATTTCAGTGCAGATGCACCCTTCAGCTGTCTACAACAGGATATGTAGTTTGAGGGAGAAGGCTCCTGTTTAAACATAAAATTGTTTCAAGAATAAGCTGAAATTACAAGCAAAATATAGCAGAAATAGAAATCCAGTGTTAGTTTCTGGTAATGTCCTTTGGTAAGATGTCTTTTGTTAGTTGAAGCACTATTATTTTTTCATTATTACAAATATTTCATAAGTCAACTTGCTTTCCAGAAGGGACCCTCAATCATCATAAAACCAAATGTGAAGAGAGTTCCCCTAAAACACTGAGCGTTTATTTGCTTAACCCACCAAGTTTAACTGGGAAGAACATTACTATCATAAGAAGAAGTTTCCATTCTCTTTAGCTGTGCAGAAACCACTACATTTCAATAAACGTGAAGGTGTGAAAGCCTAGGATAAAATGCACACATCACACTGGACCTTCAAAAACCAGTTATGACTCCTGCTGCCTTGCTATCCAAATCCCACCTCCCGTCCCTACCCATTCCCTATTACACCCAATATCATCAAGCAGGCACTTCTTAGGAGAGGGTGGGAGGCAAGAAAGCTTTAACATTGTTTGGCTCCATCCACTCACTATAGCACAACTGTCCAGGATTTCTGGACATCTGACCATCTCCACCACCTCTACCTAGGACTTCCTTCAGGCAGCTGCAAGTACCCACCCCTCCCCATAGAAAAAGTTCTCCCCTCCTACAGCAGCCACCAGTTACTCTCCCAGTACAAATGTGTAGCACGAGCAAAACCAGCACAGTTTGCCCTGTATCAGCCCCACAAAACCTCCCAAATGTATTTTTGTTTTAGTCTTTCCTTCCTCAAAAATCAGATGTCCACATGACTCCCTGAGCTTGGAGTTTGTGAAGGCAACATGCCTTACAGACCAGCTCACACAGACAGCTATTGGACACCAGTTTCTCATGCTGTAGAAAAAGCAATATATACCAGAAATCTGTTAAGCTGTTACAGTAAAAACAGTGACGTGTAAAGATGATTCAACGAATATTTTACTGTTTAACTCGTCTTGTCATAAATCTGCAGTAGGACCTAACTCATAAAAGAGAAATTTCACAGATTCCTTATGCACTCAAGATTTGAAAAGCCCTGCAATACAGTACATGCATTTCAGCACAGGAGAGAATTTTTGTTTAAAGCAGCTAAGGCAGGGAGTCAAGGCAGGGCAGTGGGAAGTGTGTGAAAGAATGCCAACACTGCAAAGAGAAGGCTCTTAGTTGTCTTTCCTACCCAGGATTGATGGTGACATAGAGTAAATAACAGCTACTGCATGTTCAAAGCTTTTGGGTCAAAATCTCAGCCAACATAAATCATCAATGTTTTTTCTCTGTCCTTCTGATTTTATAAGGGAAGCACTTTTTATTCCATATTCTATGAACTGTGGTGATCACATCATCCCAGAGGGAGCTGGTCAGAGAAGTGTGTGTTACTCAGTCTATGCAACTCCAGCAAAAATTAAATACCAGAGTTTTACTTTAAAAGAAGGATGGAAAAAGGATAGCAATCCAGTTAGACGAAAAGACATAATATATTAGAAAAGCACATTCATGGTTTTTGTCTCATTGCTTATGGAAGGATGCATTATACTTATTTAGACTTTAAAAATTTTGCAACTTTATATATATATATATAGTGAAATGGAAATGAAGTACCACCTCCATGAAAGGAAAGCTATCTATGCAGAGCAGAGTCTTCCCCCCCCCCCCAAAATGTTCTGTGGAAAACACTGATTAGTTTTGGTTTTCAGTATTCACTGCATTTAATCACAAAAGCAGGTTTCATATTTCAAAGTAATACAAAATAAGTTCCCATTTTGCAGTTGTCTGTGGTCATGACAAGTCCTTTAACCAGAGAAAGGTAATTCAAAGAATATAATCTTCAATTGCAAGGTCCACCAGCCAACAAGAATCTTATTGTTTGTACTGGCTGCTTCTCCTGATTTTAGCAGGAATAGAGAAAATTTTCCTTCTGGTAGCTGGTATAGTGCTGTGGTTTGGATCCAGTATAAGAATAATGTTGATAACATTGATGTTTTTAGTTGTTGCTAGGAAGTTTTAGTGTTTACCCTAAGTCAGGGACTTTGCAGCTTCTCAGGCCTTGCCAGGTGCACTAAAAGCTTGGAGAGCACAGCCAGGACAGCTGAGCCAGCCTGACCATATATCATCATACTCAGGATATAAGTGGGGAAGTAGCTGGGAGGCACGATCATGATGGGAAAAAAACTGGGCATGGTGGGGTTTCTTATTCTTCTGCATATAACTGCAGTTGTGGATCACTTGTTTTTATATACATATATATATATGTATTTATTGTTCTTTTCCTGTGTTACTCTGTTAAACTGTCTTTATCTCAACCCACAAGACTGAGAGGTGTTTTTCATTCTCCTCCCACCCCACTGGGGGCAGAGGGGTGAGTGAGTGGCTGTTACGAGCTGGAGTTAAACCACAACAATGTTCAACATAATGGGCTCCCCAAGCTACCCTCAGGGAACCAAAGGAATCACTATCTAAACACATAAGAACAAACAATTTCCACCTTCTTTATTTTTAAAAAATAGGTTTTATAGCTTCTTCCTTTCCTTTTATCCCTCCATGCATCCCACATACTCCTTTTTCTTTATACTTCATTATCTTTCTTGGCTTTTTTTTTCTCTCCAGTTCTACTTTCATAACATCATAAATCACACCATTTCCCCTAAAGCTTTGACTTTTCTGACCATATATTTGCTGACTGTTCCTGCTTCTTTTATTCCTTACAGGACTGCTCCTCAGAGTGTAATTTCTTACTCCAAAAGGAGATGAATGTTTTCAAAAAGCCTGTTTCAACCCCAAGAGTGAAAGGGAACCAGTTATGGGAGAGGCATTTGTAGAGAATTGTCAGTGCTTCTAAACCAGCACAGTGTAGGTTACTGGCGCCAGCTCATTCCTGGACCCCTACACAACATACATTGTTTGCACCCGTGAAGTGAGGTGGATCCTACTTCAAGGACCTTCAAGCCAGCAGGTAGACAGAAGTAGAGGACAGATATATTGTGCCATTCTGCCCACAAGAAGTGAGGAAGAAAGAGATTAAAGGTGGGATTTTCAAAGGAGTTTACACAAACTGTTCCCTTCACTTTGTTGCCTTTAAAAAGACTAAATGCCTTCTCATAGTTATACAGCAATTATACAACAGGGCCAGATATTAAATTCAGTTTTCATGAATACTTCCTCCCTACAGGGAGTCAGGTCTCCAGTAGCCTCATTGGAAAAACAGCCTTCCCAGTCTGTCTACTCTACTGTTACAGGATTTTTCCTTAGAAAAGCCAAAAGCCACCATATTTGTCCTTTTATAGTGTCACAGCCAACCACCTAGCCCACTGTTTAAATACATTTCAGATTTTAAGTAATTTTTGAAGGCTCCTGCAAACATCTGTCATTTTTCTCTGTATCAGCAATGAGTATATGCTGATCAGAGAGCTTTAAAAGTGCTTTACCTCTATGCCTAGATCTCAGGATAATTTTCTGAATGCTTTTGGGATACTCCCACCCATTCTGCCCAGCCCCAAATCCCAGGAGTTGAGCCCAGGCTCCCTAGATCTTTACCCCTGATATTGAAGTAACCTTGTCATCCCGCTTGCTTCATCACTTTATTTGAAGGCCCATAACAAACATATAACAGTTTTATATCTTCTACTTAACCTTTGGAGCTGTTTAAGCTTCTCTGAGATGGAAACTTTGATTTATAATCTAATGCCTTCCAGTCTAAACTAACGTAATTCTTTCTAAAATGCCCAAGTTTAAATTATGGATCACAGCATCCAGAATGCTGCCACAAAAGCTCTTACTGAACTTGGCGGAAGCTCATCAAAAGCTTTTTCCTGTCTTGCACTCATCAAACTACCTTGATTTTTCTGTCCATTTTTAAATTGTTTGTGATATTTAAAGATCTTTATAATTTTAATTTTCCTGAGAAATTTCATCTGCAGAAAAAGAAAGTCACTGGGGCTTCCCCTGTTCTCTCAAATGTTTTGTGAAGCAAGTTTGCTTGTCCAAGACACCACTGAAGAAAAAGGTCAAGGTAAATGAATGGAGTCATACCTGACTTCTAAGTTATATTCTGTGTTCATGTAAGCCACAGTCTTGACAAGCAAGAAAGATTGCATCCAGGCTTAGACACAGTATTAAAAAGACCAGAAAAAGAAAACTAACATTCCCCAGATCAATACCTCTCCTAGGACCTATCATGGTGGGAGAAGTATGGTCCTCACTAAGGCCATGATGGTAATATGCAGTCCTTTGACTCTTGCACTGCAGTTATAATTGCAGACATTATTGAAATCCATTGGCAATGGATATTTTCGGAAGAACTGAGACCAATAGATCAATTTAGAGAAACCACAAAAGGGTCACCAACTAGTAGTAATAGCTTTCAGACTCTCCACACCCTGAATTCAAAGATAAGGTCAAGATGTAAAAGGCTAAAAGTCAGGTTTAACTGCAAATCTATCACCAGGCACTAGCTAGTTTCCCATGACAGCTTGTACTCAAACCTCCATTTCACTCCCATTTTAAAACAACTTTTAATCCACTGTAAAAGTCTGTGAAATATTTATGCAAAGAGGTGCGATGCACAAGTGCTTGAGATTCGAGATTAGGTAATTTGAGATAAAGTTAGTCAGAAACACATCTTCTGGTGGTGAAGGAGTCTCAGGAGTCAAATGTCTCTGTCCTTACAGAAGTATAAATCACAAAAGAATAATATAGGTCACATAAGGCTATTTTTAGTTCATTATATGCATACTGGTACTGTATTTAGAGGAATTTCGGGCGAAATTCAGTGTGCTTTCATGCCAAATCATGCCTCACAACTCATTTGCTAAAAAAAAAATAAACCAGCCAGGACCCAAACACTACAAAACCTGCACCTCCATTCTCTTCATTAGCTGTTCCTGATTTATCTCTTTCCCCCAAGGGAAAGCAGCAAAACTGCTGTTATGTAGGGCTATTCTGGAAACCTGTTTCTAGTTTTCTGGAATAAATTGTTTGTATTGAAATAATTAAATATTCAAAGGAAAGGAAAAAGAAAACGTGGCTCTGAGATGTCACTCCTTCAGAGATCTTCTGCCACGTGAATGTTTGGCTTGAATGTTTTGAAGTCCCAGTGTAAGGAGAGAATATCAGAACCAAATCTGAGGCAAGCTACCTTCAGCCATCAATGCTTCTGAGCATGTCAGTCATGCACTGAAGCTGCTGGCACAGCTGGTACTCTGTACACAACAGGGAGTATTTTTAACACTAAAATGTGAGTGTGACAGGTGCACGTTTTATTAGAACTTTTTTTTATCGTGCATTAGTGGAGAGAAGAAAGCTAGAAGCATTTTTTAACAAGTTTTCAAGTAAGTGGAAGAACAAATGAAGGTCTATGGCACATACTGATGTTTGTTTGCCAAGGATGGGTAGCTCACAGCCTATTCTATTTTATTAAAAAAAAAAAAAAAAGATTATTTTTGAGCAGCTTGCACAGCCAGAACCACTCATTCATTTTTATGAGCTTCATTTGCATTTATACCCTTCCCTGCTGCTGTTGAGTACGCCCCTTTCACTTGTCCTAAATCTACAACTGCACTGGGTGCACTTAAGTAGCTGTTTCCTACTGATATATTGATTATCACACTAATTACATCCGGGGTCTGTATATGGGCTAACAGAACCAATTTATTTAAATTTTTTATAGGGGGAAAACTCTCCACAACTAATTAATTCTACAGGGGTGGGTCTAACTCTTCTCCTTTCTATTTTTTTCTCTTCCTCCAAAGTTTTTCATAGGTAATGCCTGTGCTGAAACCACAGAATTTGTGGAAACAAAATGTATGATGATTTTGTCCAGCTAATTTTAATGTCTTTCTCTTTTGATAGGGTTTTATTAATTTATTTATTTACTAAATCTGCTTTCTGCTTGGTAGGATACTGCTTTTTTTTTTGCTTTTTAATTTTTTTTAAATATGTGGTGTCATGCAGTGGGCTCTGGTTCTTCAGGCAACTCCATGTGTGCAGCTTACTGTGCCTATTGAGGTCAAGGAGGTTGGCTGCTTACCTGTAGCATACAGAAACGTGCCATAGATATCAACTCATCAGCTCAGAGTGGCAGCAAGAACCTTTTTTTTACAACTTCTTCTGTAAGATTCCATGCATGTGTCTCATTCACAGAGAAAGATGATGGGATGCTAGAAATTAATATGGCTGTGGTAGAGACTCGCATGCACTGCTCCACTTGTCACTCATGGCCCTCTGAGCTACGTATGAAGGAAAAAAGGGGAAAGATATGGCTGAAGCAGGGAATAACTGGTTGGGATCAGATTATCCATTGCTCCATGGGGAAGCACAAAGGCTGACATTTTACTTAACTCTTAGACATTATATGGTTTCTACAGACTCAGTCATTAGACATAGAGGAATCTTACATAAAATACCCAAGTACCCTCACCCACCACATTCATCAGACCTTAACACAAGCCTGCAGATAGCAATAAAGGCAGGGAAGTACTTTAACTGTTTGATCTCATTCTCTAAAAGTCCAGTAGCTTCTTCACTTTCAATATCCCATAGTTCTAGATCTAAACAGTGAAGTCCTGTATTTCATCTGTGTGGAATTATTTTCAACTCCATGTTTCTCTTAGATCACGGGTTTAACATCACTTCAGTTTCAATCCCATCTTCCTAGGAATTTCAACAGTCATCTTTCACAGCAGGCACTATCACCAAGACATCGCTTGAAGTGAACAATTTGGTGTCAAAATTGACAGCAAGATTTACAGGAGTACCTCCACCCCTTCACATGTCAGGGTCTGCCTTAACAAAACCTTTAGGCATGTGGTTAGTTTTTTGTCTGTGGGAAAACTCTACAAATAAAATCAAATCAATACAACTAAGCTACCAGATTCATCCATACATTCTGGCATAATGAAGTTAGAACCAGAGGCTAGCTCAGTTGAGCAATCAAGAGCTGGTACCAGACAGCAAGATTTGCACAGCCCTTCTCAAACAGAAAGAGCCTCCTCAGACACCCTCTCTTCTATCAATGTGTTATTCAAAGCAATGCAGAAGAGGTGCTCAGAGCTGCAAAGCAGATCTGCCATTGTTTAGGGCATTCTACCTGCGAATTTCCATATTTTCTAAAGTTTAAGAAAGGTCTTCCCTAAGAATCCAGAATTTTAAATACACAGCTTTGACAAAGAAAATGCTTGTTTTTTTGAATAGTCTTTACCCCGCCATTACTGATAAAGCTTTATCACCTCATGCAAAGCTGACTAATTTTTTTTCCCCCTAGAAATGCAGACATCCACTGGAGAGAAACAGACGGTGTGTATTCATATATTACAAAACAGAGGATTTAACCCCTGAAAAGAGATATCAAAGTAGCACCCAAGCATGGACCTGCATTTAGCACTTCCACATTTGGTTCACAAATACCCAATTAGGTTTCACTCTGAAACACAGTACCTCAAATTTACAACTAATCATCTGTCAAAGTTACAAGGGCAACAGAGCACTACATTATTTTGAACAGTGATAGAAAAAGATGTTGAGGTCTTATGAGAGAATTTCTAAGCTCTGAGCAGCAATATCAGGCTCTCCTTCAGTGAGGAGCTAGTAAGGGCCAATACGTTATCTCCACAGCTCACTCAGCAGTGTTTTCACTCAAAATAACGACAGAAGGGACACACAATAGTTAATGCAAACTCAAAATGGATTTCTGCGAATGACAACTAATTTTGTAAAACGCAACTGGTTAGGAATCAACCCACACTTCTTACCCAATTCCAATATTAAGACTGATTCTTTAAAAGCTCCAATACTTTTTCCCCTTTTGTAACTGCAAGGGGCTAATGACCTCTCTTTGTTTGTCTGGGAATGTGAGAGCCTGTAGTAAATTTTAAGAATGCTAATTAACACCTCCATATAAATGAACAAATGTTTGTAACTGCTAAAGGTGCAGAACCTCTACCAAAGTAAACTAAACTCTTTTGTCCTAATTGGGGATATAATTGGAATGGATCCTCTGGGAATGTTGCCGTTTCTTTTACATAAAACCCTATTACTGGTTGATCCCAGAACAAAAATATGTTCCTAGAGATTCTCATAGCCCTAATCCATGCAGTTCTGTCCCTAGTGGGTACACAGGTGCTCATAAAAAGTGAAGGTCCCCATCTTTTTAAAGACGCTTTAATTGATAAGACCCAGACAGACTGCAGACACACATGCAGTGACATAGTAGGGAAATGACCTCTTTCCCACTTTTCCAGAGGGAAAAAGATAGAGGTTATTTGGCTCAAAATGGAGCTGTAAGGTTAATTTCAGAAAATGGGATTTGTCTGATGGCTGAAATGATACTCTCTCAGTATCAGCAGCCACATACTGCTATAATTCAGGTCTATATTCTACTTGCTACCTATTCTCTTAAAGAGATCCACTGTGCATGAAAATGTTTGCCAGGATTTATTCTCTGATGTTATCTGTCTGCACTACTTCCAGTAATTCTAGAGACACAGCACCTTCTTACTCACAGAATTAGACAAGCCTAACACAGAGGGACCAATCCCTCTGAAAAACAAGAGGCACAATAAGGAGAGAAAAAAAGGCTGCAGTGGGAAAGAGAACAGAATCCAGCACTCAGAACCAAAACCTTATTTGGCCTAAACTTTCAGAGAAACACCAAAACCAAATTAACTTTTTTGCAAATCAGAACATCTCAGAACTAGTCCAAAAGCCTCCCTGTAAAGACACATGCACTTTTAATGCTTCTTGTGCACAAAGTAATCACCTTTTAGCTCAGTCTAACACATTTAGCAGGACACTGGAAGAAACTCTGATCAAACTCTTGCATTCAATTATTTTCTATGCACAGAGGCAAAAGCCATTCCAACTTTGAGCCAGTTTACAGTGTCTGAGACTCTCCCCTACCAGAAGTCTCAAATCCAGCTGCAGGACTGTTTAAGATGCTGTTACAGCCCCAGTGTGGGGACAAAAAGCAAATCTGACGGGATGAGGTATACCGAACACTGGGGCAGCAGCACAACCACACTGTGCTTCAAACCACTGGGGTTTTTTAATTGGATCAGGAATATTCAGTCTTTAAAACACACTGGAAATGGTAGCAATTACCAAAAATAGGATGTAAGTGTACCCCCTTAGTACTCACAAAACTCCTCTGACCACACACAGGGAGACAGGAGCAGACAGACAAAAGGTGTCTTAATGAGTTTATTGTTTTACAACTCTCTCAAGCTATGAAACACAATTTGTTTTACAATGCATCATTAAAAATGTACCCTCTGAGGATTTCGAATTGTTTGAATAATATAACTATCAGTGTTAACACTTCCTTTCATTGTTTTGACAGTCTTGATTCTGCTGCCATCTCATCCTCCAGCCAATAAAGGGATGAGCATTTCTCACACGCTCTCATTCCCCAAATTAGGTGCATAATTTAGAGGCATGATTTAAAGTTTCGAGCATTCTTAAAATACTGAAATTATACTGTGATTTTTTTAAAATCTTAAATTATAAGGATTAAAAAGGAAACAATAAAATTAAGGGTTCGAGCAAAGCTGTTTCCATCCAGGCCTCTTATGCAGTTTAAATCATACAGGCTTTTATTAAAAAACCCTTTTTGGATGTGGAGCATTTTCTACAGAAATAAGGCAAAGCATGACGATTTCTCAGGAATTTTGCTGTCAACTACTAGAGGCTTTGCACAGCAAACATCCCTGTGAATGAGCTCACTAGGATACCTTGTGCCAAATCCGGGACTGGCATAGCGCAGGTGCCCCATCAGCCCCTTTCTGATGACATCAGTGAAATCACACAAGCAAACACCCACACAGCAGTAACATCTTCCCATCAGTTTGGAATCTGGCCTCCTTAGGCCACACTTTTCCTACTCTTTGGTTAAGTCACACAAGGAGATGAAACAACATTTGCAAATGCAAATTGCCCTCCATTTTCCTGCAGTGCATTTGGTTATCAGCATCATGTGCACCAGCAAGTAGGAAACAGGATTTGTTTGCTCTGTGCCACAGGCCTCTCTTAACTGCACAAACATCCTTCCCCCACAATCCATCATGTCAGGGCCATACAGACAGCGTTTTAGGGATTTTTTTCTATCTCTATACAGCTTTGCTATGCAAGTCCAATCTAGGATGTGCTTCTCAGACCAATGAACCTTCAAAGCAGGGGGAAAGCACAACTTAAACAGTATATAAGAAAAATGTGAGGTTCGGACAAATCTTTCGCAGTTATACAAAAAGAGTTTAAGCTGCCTTTCAGCTCATCATTTTGTAGACTCAGATAACAGCACAAAATCCATGCAGTACACCCACAGGGGGATAAGATGTGAGGTTTATGAGCTAGCCAACCACATAAAAAGAACAAGGTATCAGCTGAGAAATGAGAACTAGCAAAGGTGCAGTCAAAGGAAAGGAGTTTGGGAAGAATTAGACCACCCAGCCTCCTAAATCCCAGCCTTGTTCTTGCTCCACGAGCAGCATCTTCCTCCCCATTGTGTTCTGTTGCCAGTCTTTCACATAGTGGGCTCTGAAGCAGTTAAATCAACAGAGATCAGTAACTGACACTAAATTATACTTGAAGGTCTTATCAATATCACATCTGTCACAGATGAAAAACCTCATATATGGATGAATACTGTATAATCCATTCATTGTTTTATAGACATGGAATTCCACAGAGAAAAGCACAAAATCCTCATGATGTCCCCAAGTGTGGAATTTTACATTCAGACGTCAAAGCTGGATGTGTAAAATCACAGCCAGCTCCCGAGAGACCTCACCTCTGAGGAGGCACCTCTGCTGTGTTTATTCCAAGGATGTGGAGCATCTTGCACTCATAAAACGGGTCACCGCAACACTTGTCTGTGATGGCACTTCTATGCACTACTGACACTCAGGACAGAAAAATTCCACCTTGAGGGAAATCAAGACCCTTCAGGATAACTGAGCAGACACGTGAGACTGTTGGATCTAGCCATGGCTTTCAGAGCTGATGATGCTACGCACAAGCTGCTCTGTTCTTCAAGGATAAATATATGCAGAAGCAAGCCCTGGAGTATTCAGGTGCACAGGGGCTCTTGGCACCCAAGGTAGCCATCATACCCCTCGGGGAACATGGTCCATCTAACAACTCCAGCTGGCAGCTTGCTAACACTGGTGCTGTAACTTGCTGTGGCTGGGGTTCCTTGTTTTGGGCTGTGCAAAAAAAACCACTTCCACACCCCTCCCCTGCATTTCTCCAAAGGAAAACAAATATTCATAAAGAAATAAATAAATGAAGATTTGACACTGGGCAGAGACTTGGATTTTGGGGCAAGAAAAAATACCAGAGCTCAGTTAAATACTATAGCTTGTATACAGGTTATTATGCTGCTGTTCGGCCTTGTGTAAACAAGCTTCTCTTTCACATACAGAAAGCCAAATAACCAGGATGATATTACCCCAAGTCCCTGTCATAACTATCCTAGAGATATGCCATGCAAAATTCCAGGACCAGGGAATTACCTGACTGCTGGAAAAAGTAAAATGTCTCCCTGCACATACCAAAATAGCACACCAGACCAGCATGTTTCTTGCTCCTTTCTAAAAAGCTTGTTTAGTCTATATCCCCCATTGCTTAGCTATACCACAAGGATCCATCCATCTCCAGTCAAGAGCTAAGCAAGCACAGGGACTTCTGAGATATTGATGTGACCCCACCAAGCAACTACATCACCTCCTAAGAGCTAGTCAGATGTAATCCGTGGACATCTGTAAAGGAGAAAAGTATTAAAAGAATTGAAAACTACAACCACCACAAAACAGTACAATAACTTTTTGGATGACAGATATTCTTTCTTAGCTGAAATATTTCAGTTTAATAAAAGTTATTCGGAGGTTTGAGGGTGGTTGTGCTTGGGCCTTTTTTTTTTTTGGCTGTTTGGTTGTTTTTTAAACTTTCTGACGGCACATGGAAATTCTCCATACAAAAAAGTTAACATTATATTTCATTATCAATGTTGGAATGGGTTTTGATGGAAAAATACATCCACTTTTTCCAAACAGCTGTATTTTCTCCCCATATGACCAATTTCTTCAGGATGCCCACTGCTTTTTGTTTTCCCCTTATTAGTCAAAATAAGCAGATCCACTCAGAAATACTAGCTCAGTATTCACATTTACTACGACTCAGTCCTCCTGGACACTAGTCCTAACTAGCTTACTTTTCAGAAAGGGCATGGACTCACTCCAATTCACATTACTACTGCGGTCATTTTTATTATTCAACATATAATTTCAGTCTCATTCCTGCTAGCTACAGACTTGATACCTGGAGACAATTAAGACTGCAGAAAAGGGAAGGAAATTTATCTTTGAAAGAACCTTCAGTCCTACCCTTTTTAACTTTCCTATAGTTCAAATGCGTGTGTTCTATTCACACACATGAACAGAATTCCTAAATGCAAATACACTGATAAAACAACCTGATCTAGCAGTTTTTAATGCTGCAAAGAGAGAGCGTTCCTGTGAAAAATAACTTACAGCACATAACTGATGAGAGGCATTTTTTCATAATTTTTTAAGAGAAAAAGACCTTTAAGAAACCATTTAAAGCCTTAAATGTGCACGTTGGGAAATCTAGTTAATCTACTCTAAAATGCAAGCATGAAATAACTGGTGTATGAAGGTCTGTATTATTCTAACAATTTATCATCTCAATATTTATAACAGCTTAAAAAATGCAGTTTCTTTTAAATTAATTTATTTCTAATTATCAGAAGGAAAAACTTGCCATGTAGCTGTAATAATTGCAGTCTGTGCGCAAATTCTGAAGCACTGCAGAGAATAATGTCAAGGGGGTTGCTATTATTTTTTTTAAAAGCAGCAATAGTTAGACACCATTCAATTCAAAGGTAAGTTTTACATATTTATCTTTAGCTTACAGGCATGTCTCAGATAGGATTAGGAAGCCATTCTATGAAATATAAATGGAGAAAATTTAACAGAATACAAAAATATGAGCTTGAGATAAAATTTTAGTTAATGAATTCTGGATGGGTTCTTTTTTGCATCTATTGCAAAGGCAAGAAAGAAAGATTTCACAGTACAAAAGTTAATGTGCTCAAAGATTTCTCAATATGCTTTTTCAATTCGGTATTCAGAATAACTTGTGGCTATTCAAAAAATACTGGGATAAAAGGATGGGAGAAACGGATTAACAAAGAAAAGACAACCAAAGCTGGTTACCTCAGCCCCTGTTATATTACCACACAATTATTACTTTATTGATTCCCCAGTAAAATTCACTTAACTAGTTTTCTGGGTTTTATAGCTAAATAAATTGCTTAATCCATTTCAGAGGAAAAACCTTATGCTGATGAGTTTATGTTAAAGATGTCATAACCCCTTGGGTGTCGCTCACTAACCACTCGTTCACGACTTTCCTCCCTTGAGACCACAGTACAGACATCAAAGGCACAGCTGGATAAACGGTATAGATTGAATCCTGAGCAAGAATTATCATAAACACTATGAAGCCACAAAGAATGTGGAAGGAATGATCATTTAGATCCAGAGAGTTATTAAAATTCTTTCAGTCCATCTGCTTATTGAGGTATGCGACATTAACCATCAACTGCATTATCACTTGAAGTTCAAAAACTGCTTGGGAGAGAGCGATTTTGCAACAGCCATTCCACAATAAGAAGAGGCCAGACTCAGCACTGACTTAGTTCTCATGAAGTTTTGCAGTCCTAAGTGGGATTTCATGACATGTACAATCACAACATAATCACAGTGACTGAATAAATCTGGTCTTTCAAAGATCTGGCAGATGACAAAAAAATGACCGTTTATTATTCATCCCACCACATTTACCACTGATGGACTACTTATTAGTCACAGATTTCATTAGAGTCCCTAGGGAATTTCCCAAACCGAGGTCAAAAGAGGAAAATATTTTTTATGAATATTCTTGCTATATAAGAACCACTTTTCCTCCTTTCCAGTCAGCAATTCTCTTGAAGCAAAAGCAGACACGGCAGTACTAATGAGAATGCTCTTAATGACTCTTACAAGAGTTAATAGGATGGTAATAAACCAACTTTTCAGTCAGTATCTCAGTTTATCAGCGATGACAATAACTTTTTGGGAAACTTTCTTTTGAAGTTATAAGTATGTCTAGCACATAATTTTCTTCCTCTATTGAAAAATGCTAATGGAAAGATTAAAAATCTGCTATTTTCTATCACTATTAATGTTACCTCCTTGCAGCCTGCAGCAAGTTAAACGTTAATTTTTCAAAGCTGTTTAATAAAAGACTAAAAACCTATTCATTCCATATATAAGAACACTTGTTAACCTTGACTAGACTAAAACCAGCTTTACTTATTCCTGAGTGGTTCCTCCATTTTATTCATTCTAATTATGTAAGCAATGTGAGCTGAATTAAGTATTTTCCAGTGTACAGAAACTATAAAATAGGAGTTTTCTTCAATACTAATGTATATTAATGACCAGCCCCTTCGCTCCGCACTCACATTGTACTCCACACAAAATGAGTGATTTTCAACCTCTTCTTGCCTTTGGGAACTAGCCTGTGGGCTATTTCTAAGAAATCTTGTGAAAGATGCCCAGAGAAAGTAAGTTCAAGCTTGTGCTAGAGTAACCCATGTACAGGAAAACCGTAAACCTTTCCTAGAAGAAAGGAAGGTACCAACAAATAAAAAATAGTTGGGAAAAAAACATATTTTCTTAGAAGTATTACTCAACAAAAAGCAGGAGAGAAAAAAAACATGTAATATCTAGCACTAAACAGAGATTTTAAATTATCTATTAGGAGATACATGAAGAAGAACATAAATGATGAAGACCTGATTACATCAACTCAGAAAACAATCCAAAGTAATAGATTAAGCTGAAGGAGCTGGTCTTGTTCAGCCTGGAGAAGAGAAAGCTGTGGAGGGACCTCATTGCAGCCTTCCAATACCTGAAGGGAGTATATAAAAAGGAGGGGAATCAACTTTTTAAAAGGGTAGATAATGGCAGGACAAGGGGGAATGGATTGAAGGTAAAGAGGGAAGGTTTAGATTAGATATTAGGGGTAAGTTCTTTACAGAGAGTGGTTAGGTGTTGGAATGGGCTGCCCAGAGAGGTGGTGGATGCCCCATCCCTGGATGTGTTCATGGCCAGGTTGGATGGGGCCCTGGATAACCTTGTCTAGATCATGCCTGGAGGTTAGTGGCCCTGCCTGTGGCAGGGGGGTTGGAACTCTGTGATCCTTGGGGTCCCTTCCAACCCAGATCACTCTATGATTCTATGATCCAGGGAAAAAGCACTTTCACTCTTTGTAGTATAAAGATGCACTGTTAGGCCGGCATAGTTCCTCTATCTCCTTGCATTTAACCACAAAATTGAAAGGGAAGCAGAAATATTGTGGTATCACCAACATCGAGAATTTTGATCTTTGCATTCTTAAACAATAAGTACAGAAACACCACAATTGTCTTTAAAGTATATGGAAACAAAACCTCTGCTGTCAAACCAGAAAGGCTACTATACTACATAGAAAAGAAGGCCTTACAAAGCTGTATGGCACCATTTAGGAAGGCACCTGAAAAATAAATCTTTGGTTCTCTGCTTACTAGAAAAAGAGCCATGGGAATGCCATGTGTGCCAGTCTGCCTGCTCCTCTCCTAGTAAGGGGCTGATACACATTGCCAGCTGACTGGCTATGGAAATGACTTAGCTTCTAAGCTCCAAAAAGCCCACAAATATGCCTGGGAACATGTCAAGATAAAAATATACAAATGTTCCAAACAGATTAAACATTAATTAAGATGGGGACACCCACCTCTCAGATAGAACTCCACCCTATTTTGTTGGTTTTAGCCACTAACTTCCAATGTTACTTATCTCACTCAAGTAGGAAGGAACTGCGAGGGAAGGGTGTATCGCTGGATTGCTCAACAGGATTGCCACCTCTCCCATTTCCCCTTCAGTCAATGCGTGGTCTTTCCCTTCAAACACTTGGAAAGAAGAATGTCTTGTTTTCAGTCCATTGCAGCTTCCACAGATCATTCTTGGAACATGAAGAAACAGCCCCATGGTCCTCGAGAGACCTCAAAAGGCAAATGAGTTCCTCACTACTCTCTTCCTCTTTCTCTTACCAAGAGGGGAAAACAGAAAGACATCAATGTACTTTATTTGCGGTACTTGGAGAAAAGGAATAGACTTTTCTAGAAAAAGAAGGATCTTTTCTAACATCTAAAAGGGTTTGTGAATTTGAGCTAAATTTAGATTGTGGTTGGGAATTCTCCTAAACAACAATTTCAGGTGACTCCACCACTTGCCAGAAGAAATTGTCTGTGATTTGGCTCCTGTTTTCCAAGTGAACGCTGATAGCCATCAGAGAAAATAAATCTGTAGGTTATTAAACTATTTGTTGAGAGAGCCCAACAAGCATTTTATTATTATTCTTGATATACAGTGGTGGAAAAGAGGTAAGACCTTTTACTAACAGATTACTGGGTAACATTTTCAGAAAAGCTTCTAAATAGCTTAGGGCTTTTAAATACCCTTTCTGCCACTGATGCTGTAACTACTTTCTTCAGTGTTGTTAGTATGTCTGTAGACTGTCATACTTGTATTGGTTTGGGGGATTTGGGCCAACCATTCCAGAAAGCAGAGCCAACAACTATACTTCCTAAATCCATGTGTTACTACCTGAAAAAGTGCTTTGCTTTCCAAAAGCACCAGAGCAGCTACCCTTCATTTCAAAGGTAGCTGCTGGATGCCCAGTGCTTTGACGTATCACTCCAACCACGCAAAAGCTGTAAAGAAAATCTGCAAAACTTGCCCTTTAGGTGATTATCTACGGCACCAACCTCAAGTGGTAAGTGCATTAAATCCACTCCCTCTCCCTTCCTCTGAGATTGAGTCAAAGAAAGGGAAAAAAACCCCACCAAAAAAACCCACCAAAAACCCAGAGAGTTTAAGATACTTGAAATACATAAATTATTTAAAAAGCCATTTGTGATAAAGAACCTTGTGCATAAAAGATGTTGATGCTGTAGGGAGCAGCAGTAGACTGGTCTGCCTGGGGACATGTTTGAATTTGCAAGGGTCAGGATATCAGAGGCATCCAGACTGTAATGAGAAGGAAGTTGGTATCACACAAGCATGCAAGCTGCCTGCCACATGCCAATGCAAGGAGAACCCCCAGAGTTTTTTTCCTCTTTTCCCCAGCCCGCAGCCACAGCAGTTTTATTTTCTCTATCGACAGTCTTCTCAAGCCATTTTTGCTGAACAATAGATCTCAAGCTACCCGAGGCACAGCAGAAAGGCTGGAGTAGCCAGGTAAGTGGCTCTTGAAATTGGGGGCAGACAAAGTAAAGAATTTGCTGCAATGCTAATAAGAGGAGAAAAAACATACACACGCTGACCCACTTCTACTGTGTTGCCTAAGGGGTACTGCTGAAAACAGCTAGGTAGCATACTATTGGGAACTGCAGTAAACCAAATGTGTTTTGTTGCTTATTTTTTCTTTGTAATTTGTTTTAAAAGATCAATTCTATCAACTTAAAACTATCCAGGCACTGTAGACAGTAATATATTTGTTAGGCTCCCCTCCTTCCACCCCGAGGATTCATCTCTTCTTTAAAGTGACCTTTGATCCCACAGGAAAACCAGCCAAGAGGCAATGCCACCTTGATTTCAGCAGGGATCCCAAAACCAGAGGGATTTAACAAAAAAAATCTCTCAGAGGCAAATGTGAAGGAAACTAAGGCTCTTTTCAACATGTTTTGCTTGCTGTTCTGTAACATTTATCTGACAGCAGGACCAAGAGCTCGCCTGTGTTCTGGAGCCAGGTGATTTATACACCAAGCTCCAGGACACACCACATACACCTGAATTCAAGACCAGCAGCCTTCTAGCCAGAGCTCAGAGATGTTTCTCAATTTCAGCTTCATTAACATGCTGGGAGCTCCAAGCCATGGCAGCTGGACTGGCTTGGGTATCCCAGCTAGCCTAACAAAGCTCAGCTGTTATCAAAACAGAGATTAAGCCTGGCACCATTGGATTCTTCTCCAAAGCCAAACATTTGTACCCTGATATAATAATAGAACCGGTTTTGTACCACTCCCTCTATACTGGAGATTCCTACTGTGTATCAAGACACTGTTATGACAACCACAAATTATGTTGGACCATCAGATGGTCTGTCTGATTTCCCTTAGTAACCAAGTAGTTTTGCTTCAAAACTAGTGCCATGTACTACGTCCCCAATCCAGCATGAACAGCCACAGTACTTCCAGTGAGAATATCTAGAAACCTTAAGTGAAAGAGGCAATTTTCTAAGCTGCAGATTAAACTGCCAGCCTACGAAGCTGCTTAACACATGCCATTTCTAGTTATCAACAGCATCGTTAACTTCTCTCATTCTCAAAGCATCTTTCTGACAGTGGAGACACTTCTGTTCTTTTAAATACCTCAGTTTCCACTTTTACCAAAAGTAATTGGAAAGAAATTGTCACAATCTATATGATATTTCCTGTTTACAGCTTATGTGATATATTTCAATCAAACTTAATATTATGTTTTGGCATTCACAAGCCGTATATGCCCCTGCAGATGTATGTCAGCCCATTTTCCTTTAGTCTGTATCATGTGTTTATATGATCTTTATATTATTGATGACGCTTCTTTAGATCAATGGACTACTCAAATAATCCATCTTATTTTTCTGGCAAGCCAGGTGTCATTCAGGATCTTCATACTTTTAGCATTTGCCTCCAGGTGTTGTATCTATCAGGTTTTTTATAACTCAAACACAGCTTTTTTTTTTTAAAGGAGAAATATAATAACTAAACCTACTAATGATTGCCTGAATAACATCAATAGCAGCATTTAGTCTACAAGAATGCTTCTGTGCAAGATAAATTTTTGAGGTCTCAGGTCTTTCTAAATTGAAAAGCCTAAATGATGTTGACTTAGTCCTTTTCTGCATGAATTACACTTTTCCATATTTATTTATTTTGGGGTTTTTTGCTAATATTTGTCTCTTTCCCAAAGTAATAATTTTCTTTAAAATAATTTTGACATTATCTTTGAGGTTTCTGTCTGTAATACATTTTTATTAAGCTTACTGTTAGTTATCAGCTCTAAAATCTTATTGAGGTTGTGACCCATTACATTCTTTCTATGATTCTTATGCATATTTTTATTATGACCTCGTGGGATTACAATTTATTATTTATGAAACTCCCAGCAACTTCCCTCTAGCAACTGCAGATTCTGCAATCTCAAGTATCAGAAAGCTTACTGGAGGTACAGTCACCAAGCTCTTGTGCTTACAATCCTTTTTTTATTTTTTTTTTGCTCATAGTGAAGAAAATTATCTTATCCTTAAAGCTTTGTGTAGGCTTGCTACTTCACACCTAAGAGAGCTCCTTCATTTGTACTTACCGAGGTGAGCTACAACCGTTCATGTGCTAAGGCCTGATTACTGCCTATTATAGAATCATAGAATGGCAAGGGTTGGAAGGGACCCCAAGAATCAGAGCTCCAACCCCCCTGCCACAGGCAAGGCCACCAACCTCAGGCCTGGATCTACACAAGATTGCCCAGGGCCCCATCCAACCTGGCCTTGAACCCTTCCAGGGATGGGGCATCCACTACTTCTCTGGGCAGCCTGTTCCAGGACCTCACCACTCTTTCTGTAACAAACTTCCCCCTAATATCCAATCTAAACCTTCCCTCCTTTAGCTTTAATCCATTCCCCCTTGTCCTGCCATTATCTGCCCTTCTAAAAAGTTGATTCCCCTCCTGTTTGTCTGCTCCCTTCAGGGACTGGCAGGCTGCAATGAGGTCCCCTCGCAGCCTTCTCTTCTCCAGGCTGAACAAGTTCAGCTCCCTCAGCCTCTCTTTGTAGGGCAGGTGCTCCAGCCCTCTAATCATCTTTGTGGCTCCTCTGAATCCTCTCCAAGAGTTCTACATCCTTCTTGCATTGGGGGTCCCAGATCTGGACACAGTACTCCAGGTGGGGCCTCATGAGGGCAGAGTAGAGAGGGAAAGGGCAGAAAAAGGCAGAGTAGAGAGGGAAGATGTATTATTATTAATTATACTAGATGTATAATTTTGTTTTAGACTTAGGATTTCTTCTTTGTTCACCTGTTACTTACCTCTTTGCGAGGTCAGACAGACAGTCATCTATGCTCAAGCTAGGAATTATTATATGCTTCATTTGATTATGCAAATTCAGTAGACAGGTATCAAAATTTGCTCCCTTCCCCAAATCCCATTTTCTGAGTAAGGAAACCAGTTTTCCACAGATAGGAGATGGCCATGCAACAAACCTTTTGAGGCTTATATTTAAGAATCCAGCTTCTAAACTCCAGAAGTTAATCACAAATATTAATCAAAGTCACAATTAGAAATAACATTTTTCTTAACAATAAGATCCTGTTAAAATATCAGTTCTTTAAAACCAATCACCAGATGCCTTTATGTTCCAAGTATATATATATATATAAAATATATTCTGCATCACTAGCACCTATACATGAATTCTTGTTGCTGTTGTATTTCAATGCCCCTAGAACACAAGATGAGGGGCAATTCCAAGTGTCACTGCACAGATAACTCCCTATCAGTCAAGCAGGACATATGCATGGACTGACTAGGCATCATCTAGAGCTGTGACTTCATAGAATCATTAAGGTTGGAAAAGACCTCCAAGATCATCTAGTACAACTGTCCCCTTACCACCTATATTACTTACCAAACCATGTCCCTATGTACCGCATCCAACCTTTCCTTGAACACCCTGAGGGACAGTGACTCCACCATCTGTCTGGGCAACCTCTTCCAATGCCTAACTACTCTTGATAGCTATATGTGAGGTCAGATGACTTGATATTCATAAAGACTGTAAGCAACCATCACAGTATTTCAGGACCAGCACAAATGTTCTTCAGCTGGATCCAACCCCTGGAACACTGCTAGACATCCCTGACCTGAATAAGGCTGTCCCTTTCTAACCAGTATGAACTCACTCTATGCCTACCAAAAATGCCTCATACTAAGACTTTCTGCACCTGTCCCTGATACTCTTTACTGAAGTTGAGCCTATAGTCTAAAATATATATCTAAGCCAGCCTACAACATTCTTCTAATTCACAGCTACTCTGTGTCTGTAGATGGATCCAGAAAGTCTTCAAGCTTCAGACAGCCTTTGGATGGCAATCCTTCCTTTTGCATTTACACATCTGGCAGAACAGAGCTCCATTCTGAGGTGCGAAGCTCTGTGCTGCACCATTATAAATTACAGTAATCAAGAACATCCTAGGGCTACGAAAGCAAATACACCAAGCTGTGGGGCAATCACTGCCAGTGCTCATCTCTCTGTGAGTTGCTTCATTTCCAAGCTGCCTGCTCCTTGTGCCAGCTCAATCAAGAGGCACCATGTCTGTGCAGGTGGATTTGCAGTCCTTGGTATGCTTGAGCGACCCTTTGAGTGCTGCAGAGCCCTCAGTGGTTTGCAAAATCACAGGCGGGTGACGGGCAAACGCCACCCCAGCGCTGACACCTGTGCAATGGAGGCTTGTGAAATGCCTGACACCTTGGGGGGCTGTGACTTGTTTTCCTTTCAACTCCTCAATCAACCTGACAGGATCTCGCCTCAAGTTTTCGGTTTGGGTAGTGTCAATAAATTCTCCTCACACTGTGAGATTTCAGGCTCCATTCCTGCTCATTCTTGACTGCGGCTGCCTTTGTGGCACTGCTCCACACCAGGGCAATTACCGAGGCTGTGTGGGACACATTACATTCCTTGTCAAGGAGTTTGCAGTAATCACTGCTGCTGCAACCACCTCTGCAACTTCTCTGTAACAAAAGATGTTCCAGAGCCTTGAGCTCATTTCATTTCTACCCTTTAATTAGCTCATTTACCAGGGGTGATTTCCACGTTGTTTTAGGGACATCTTTCTAGACAGTTCATCATGCCTTCTGTTAGAGAAAGAGCAGACTGAGAAAAGTGTCAGAAATGTGACAGTATTTGCAGACCTCTCTTTACCAGTACTTCTCCCTCTCCTCCCAGTTATTTCCACTAGCTATTAATGAGCCAGAGTATGAATTCATTTGAGTGAGCAGTATTATAAAGCACGTGTGCAATGTATGTTTTTAGTCTACATTGAAACCTGTTTTATGAGTTGAGGCCAATGAGAGGTGAATTCTAGGGTGTCAGGGAAACACAGTTTCTTCTTAATTCAGGGAATTGATACACCCTCTTCCAAGCAGGGAAGGGGAGAAAAGCTGCCTTTGCTAACTGATGAAATCTGGGTTTTCTAAAGCTTACTTTTATTGTTGCATCCAGCCTGGCTTACCTCTACCTTGAGTCGCAGCCATCATTATTTTGCATTAATATACCGGTCAGCAGTAGCACTCTCTTCATGTTGTAGCCGTAGGATATTTAAATAGTAATAGTGTACTTCTTTGTATTTTCACTTCGTTAATTTCTTCTCTTTTCTTCACTGAGAATAACCAGATTTAGCTGTCACTACCAGTTCTTACCAGCATCTCAGGAGCTCTCATCAGCTCTACCTGCCTGCTCAGGAACCCACAAATTGCCACAGGGACGTTCCAACAGCCACCTCATCCTGAGCTTTTCTCTACAACCGATGTGCACTGCCCTCAGGATTTGTTTTCTTCTGAATTCACTTTAGCAAAAATGTCTTTTGCTGTCATAATGAGACATGCTGGTGCATCAGCATTTCTGGGTTAATATAAGAAGAAAAAAATAAGTAAAGAACAGTGATATTTAAAACAGTGGTATGAAAAGCAAATACCAGACTCATCATTTGCTTAACTGTTATTTGCTTGATGGGATGGATCTATTGCTTTCCCTACCAGAGGGAAAATGTAATTTGATCAATTCTTCTTCTTTTTCTTTGACCCTTCATTGAGCTTTTCCTCACATTCATTTCCTAATGCTCCTAATTTAAAGTCATTGTCTCATAGCATGCTGTCTGCCTACCTAATAATAAAATCCCTTCACCTTCTAAAACTACAGCAGACAGCATGTGTGAGAAGTGGTTTCAACATTTCAGCCCAGGGTGAGGAAGCAGTTATGCACTAGAAAAACCCACAACAAAAAAACCCTGAAAGAACATTTGTGTCAATTAATAGAATTAATTTTTATTAATTGCTTGTCATATATGGATGTAGACATGTACAGAAAAATAAATACAGAAAAATAAATGGCCTTATCCATGCACATAATTCCTAACTTTAACTCTGTACAGATCTAAAGAACTGTACTTTCCACACAGTAGACAAAGCTCTATCCCAGATATGATACTTAGAACGAATCTCACCTTGTGGGACAATAATGTGCAATGCTTATTCAGAAAGGAAGCTGACAAAGATATGTAAGAGACTTTTGCGCTGTGAATTAATTGCTTTGTACAGGGTTTTCACTTCAGTCAGCCTCAAAGTTAAAATATTCTCCTTCCAACCTTTATTAAATAGCATCAGGTTTTCAGGACATAAGGTTTCCCCATGACACTTGAGTGTTTCTACAAAGTACACAACTTCATCTGAAGAGAGGGGGGACATTTGTTCATCCTTTCTCCTTTCTGCTCTGTGAAAATACAGGAAAGTCAAGGACCATCAACCCATGTTGGCTCATCAGATTTGTGTGGGTATTTAAAACTCTCCCTCCACCTCCCCAAAAAGATTTGTTTTCCCCTCACCATCTGTGCAGTTCTGGCAGAAAGACTGCCTTAGCTCTTTCTGTGGCAGCTATCCCCTCCCAGAGCATTAACTTTATACTTGCACTGATGGTGCTTCTCCCACTGCTCGGTCACTTGGTTCATGTAGATTCTGCTCAGAGTCAAACATTTTCCCTGTTAGAAATCAGCTGAGCAGTTATTGTCTGAGGCCTCTCTTCATTTCAAGGCAGTGCACTTATTTTTCATGATGAAAATAAGTCCTGAAAGTAGATGCCAGAATTTGCCTGCCTGTTTATTTTGCTGAACCATCCCACTTGCAACCTTTATTCACCCCCCTAATATTTAATATTCTATAAGATAAACTCTCTCCTGAGGAAGTACTGTAAACATAATTTTGCTAACACAGATCGACAAGAACCACCAGAGACAGCTACATTCTGCGAAATTACAAGAAGTCGCTCGTCTGTTTTTAAACATTCACACCCACATTCACCTGCCCCTGGCTCTCCAGCCCTGGAGCTCCCAACAGGGATCCTTGGTGGACCTGCGTGCCCACAGGCGAGGAACACAGCTATGCCATGCATGGCTCCAGGCACATAGCACAAAGCGCAGCGCTGGAGCCTTGCTGGCACAGCCTTTGCTGGCAGGAAGGCTTGTGCCACTTGTCAGATTTCAGGATGAAGTTAAACCTGTAGGTATTCACAATAATAGGCACACAGTTGCTTTTCCAGGACAGCACCCATCTGCCAAATTAAGTCTAAAATACACAATTCTAATTTCACTTATTTGGTATAAACCCATCAACAAGCAGACTTTAAAAAAAGATTGCCATGAGGAAAAATATTTTCATTCTAAAATGGATATATTTGCAGGCATTAAGGAAGCATGAAAAGGAAATTGTAGGACCACTGAAGTCAGTAAGAGTCTTTCTGTTTACGTCAATGAGGTTTTGGATCAGATTCTAATTTATTGGATAGATTAGTTGTTGACAAGTCTTCATTCATCTTTAACAGGAACAGACCATGACACAAATAAGAATCTGGGCAGAGAAAATGTATTTGTATAAAAGCATTAGGCCAAATGTTCAGACTGAATAAATTGGATCAGCGGGGTGAAATGTGACACTTGCATAGACAGAGACGTATGGCTTTTCATATAGGAAGCACTGAAGAAAGGTTCAGATGAAAAGATGTGATTTCGGTATTTCCTGTGACATCTACAGCACATAACATTAGAGCATGGAGGGGAGGGGGGGGGAATTAAAGGGTACTATCAGCACCAGTGTGAAGTGACTCACCCATAGCTCTCCCTGCAGTCAATGGTTTGACAGAACTTTTTTCTTTTGATATGCGACTGCCAGGACCAAGCAGCGGTTCGTGCAGAGCCGCCTGAAGCATAGCAGTCAACAGGTTAACCTGCAGCAAGTTGGCTTTCAAAGACTGAAGACAGTTGTATGCCCCTGTCTAGAAGGTTACAGCAATCTTATTCTCAAGGAGTAACATTTTACTCTTGGCTCAGTGGTCTCTTTTTCAGTGGAATGACATCTCCAGTCACCTGCAGGCACTCACATGTAAACAAAATGATAAAGGACAGCCAAATCCAACTCTTTGACAGCTCTGGAATAGTATGTCATGCATCATAACCTATGTCAGTGCAATGTATGTGAGCATGTGTGTGTAACACCATTACCTCTATATGAAAGTATGTAGGTGCCTATAGACACAACTTTTTGAGATCTCGGGGCTGGCAAAGGAAAATGACTGCTTTGAAGTGAATGGAGTAACTCAAGTAGTAAATCTTCAGTTACTAGCAGCAAGTAGGTCACTTCTTTAATAGAATTCTCACTTTTACAACTAGTATTTGGTTAATGCAAGACATTTCTAAGACAAAAAATGTGTAAAATAAGAGATTCAGCTTTTCTTTGCCGCAAATAATTTAATGGGTAGCAATGTAATCAAAGAGTTAGTCCCTTTCTAACAAAATAACATCACCTCCACACATGTATAAGAGTTCCATTTTCACTTAGAGCTGCAGGTTGTTTCCCTTGCTCTTGTCCATAGGAGAGAGGCACGCTCAAGACTTGAACCCTTGCATATTCCTTCCCACTTCTGACAGACCATAAGGCTTTTCTGGAAATTCATAAGAGAGGAGCAGGGCACACTGGTCAAACCCTGTCTTTCTGAACAAGTCTTGTTACCACTGGAAAATTACTGGGAATGCAAGTTTATTGCTCACAGAATTGCTATGAACGTCAGAAAGTAACGAGCCCAGCCTTATTTCAGACTGTTCTCACTAACGCCCTGGCATGTGTCTTCCACTTAAATAGTTTTAGTTTTAGCTCAGCTGTCTGCTCAAGGACATTTGAAGAATGATTAGAGTACATAGCAGACTTTAAGTATAGAGGCATGAGACAACTCTCTCCATTCTTGCTTTTAAACCAGAAATAATCTGTGCCACTCTTAGAAAATGAAGCAACAAATTCTAATATACACAGTAAAAATAGAAGTAAATCCAAGGAGAAGGTGGGCACGACTTCTAAAATCAAAACTTTATAAAGAAACCATTTCTTTGGAAGTCCACGTGCAATTTAGTAGGTAAGGCTTCTCAGCTGATGGCTAGACTTTCATCAGTCTTTTCCACTTGAAAATCAAGACAGTGAATTGTATCAGAGTTCATTTTCTCCAGGGAACATGCACCAGTATCTTACTAGGGTTAGTGAAAATGAGCCTATGGATTTAGCCTTTATCCACACTACTTCAAATTGAGTGTCTAAAGACAGAGCAGATCAAAAACAGCTACACCATGTTGTTTACAGAATTAGCTGCTGCTCTTCTGGAACAATCAACCAGGTTTTCAGAAGCTGCAAGTTCACAGGGACTGTTTCTTATTTCCTACTCAGTTACTCCTTACAGTAACAACAGCATTGGCCAAGTCTAAATACTAGTTGCTGAAATCAAAACAAGTGGGCTTGCAGGATATCATTCACATCAGTACATGATCTGTAGGAAGATAAAAATGACTCAGCCACATACACTTCTGAGTGTCAGCACATATATGCAAATTCAAACCTACACAGTTATCATAGCTGAAGACTTGCCACATCACAGCTGTTCACACCTGGGCAGGGACTCTTCCCAGACTGGTTTCAAGTGCTCCCAGAGTTAGTCTAAATAGAGGACAGTGCTGAAGGCACTTGAATTGACTAGCCATGGCCACAGCAGCCTACCTCTAGTTAGGTGAGAAAGAAGATACCCTCCAACAACTCCTCATGCCACAGAAAAGGCAGACCTCCACTTTTCCTGCACACCTGGCACATAGCAATCCTCTTCATGTCCTCTTTTTAGACACTGCTCACTACAAAACAAGATTCACTTGGAAAGGAAAAGCTTGTCTGCTCCAATTCAGACATCTGAAAGGCAGTTGTGTCTCTAAAAGATGGGAGTCTATTCCAATAGTGATTTATCTTATCCTGAAATAATTTTAAGGCTTTTAGTTCTTGCACTCTCATTCCTTTCTCATCTGTCCACTCCAATCTGCATGCAAAGGCTCCTGCCAGGTACCTGTATTTACCATCTCTTAGGTGGAACCAGAGAAGGGCTGGTGCTACCCCAATCTGGCTCAATGTGTGGCTGAGGTGCCTTAGGCCTCAGGAAATGCTTTCATGTGAGACAGTATAGGCAGAGCCCAAGTCAGAGAGAGTAAGATATCCCCTGGTGATGCCTTCATCTTGCCAGGTAAGTAAGGGTTTATCAGTATGTAGAAAAATCCAACCCTGAATTACCTCTGCAGTGATTCCCTAGAAAAATCTACGAAGGGAGAGCGCAGTTGATATTTTTATTCTTTTCCCTCTAGGAATTTCCTTATCTTGAATCAGGAGCAGTGGGAGATAATCTACCATTGTTTTTTCTTGTAATTAACATTGTTAACTATAACACACTTCATATTAGCTAGAATACAGGAAGAAATTATAAAATTATATAAAAATCAGTTTCTTCACTGATAATTTTCCCCAACACAAGAGGACATCAGTCCAGAGTATTTTAGCACAACACTGGCAGCACTAATGTATGCTTTGTGGATGGATAGTTTATCTATAAAGCATCATTTAGTGTGCTTGGGCTGCTTTCTCCTCTTATAGCGCTTGGTCACACAAATCAGGTGCATATGCCTTCTGTGGTTTAAAGAAAAAAAATCCTCAAATCACACATTTAATGGCCTCTTAAGTTATATGAGCAGTAGACAAGAAACCTGTTCAGGTATGCTGGCACAATGATTTTATTTTTCACCTACAGTATGTGTTGCCCCACCTCGCTATGATTTCTTCAAAATATCCATTAATTCAGAAGAAAGAATTCCAAGTGCAATTAAAACTATAAAGCCTAAAATCCTACTAGTGCAAATAAAGCCAACACACATGGAAGCAAAACCTGCATTACTTATACAGCCAACAACCATCAGGGAGCTAAAGTTTGAAGAAACAAGGGCTTGACCAAAATGCTATACGTTCCTCCTCACAAGTGTCCAACTGGGCATTTGCTTAGCTACACAGCTGAATAAGGACTATACAGCAGCAGAATCTCAAATGCTCATGTCACCTATCAGGTCATGCTCAGATTAATTCCCTTTAGCTCAATCTCTACAAAGAGCAAACATGCAACACAAAAGACAGAGCAGGATACCAGCAGAACCTTTCACTCTCACAGATGAAAGCTTAGTGTTGGACATCGGAGAGAGAATGTGTCCTGCATTGTATTCGTGTTTTTCTTTGTAAAAACTTGACATTATTGCTTGACAAGACCCATACTGAGTAACGCAGGACACTAAAAGCAAGATTTGCATCCAGTAGTAGAACAGTAGAACAATCAGCATCTTATTTCACAACCAGCAGCTCACCAGCAAACCATGTCAGGAAAGGATGGGATTTGCAAATACTCAGGGCAGCATATTTCAATGCTTTATATTCCTAAGCAGTATCCAAATATCAAGACAATATAGCACAGATAAGTGTACATAGAGAGAGCAACAGTGAACTTGCTTTTCTTCCAAGAGTAACTCCAAGAACTGTGCAACACAAAGTAGTATTTTGTGTTTGGGCTTCATAATTTAATGCACAAAATGACCTGATTTTAGAGGAAATTAAATCACTGCAAGCTTTTGCATCCAAATGTTTAAGTTTACTGTTACCTTTACTAAATCCATTATTTATTCTCAGTTTGCAAGACACAGTGTGAGCAGCAGTAGCAAGCATTCAAGATGACACTACCAGAGCATTTAGTATTTACGAAGCTCAAAAGCAATGAAAGAAAGAAACAGGAACTCTCTGCCCAGATGGAATTAAATGCTTGACTCCATCACAGCAAATGGATTGTGCTAAAAGAAGGAATAAAGAACAATTACCCTTTCCTGTGCTGGCAGTGGAACACTTAACTACACAATTTTCCAGGTGCTTACTCCTGCTCCAGTCTGATTTGTGTTTCGGAGCCACTGATCCTCCCCAAAAAAGATAAAACAAACAATCAAGCTACGTCTTCTCAGATGAGTTTACAATTCCATGCTAAGTTTGAACAGCTTTTTAGTTTTTAGGTTTTTTCTAGCTTTTGATATACAATTACCACCTTTCGAGTTTCTCACAATTTTGCAGATCAAACCAGTTAGAGCATTACTTGTCAAAATGATCACCATGATTTGCAAGGGAAGCAAGGACTCACAGTGCACACTTCATGCTAAAATCAAAGTGACAACCCATATTCCAAACTTTCCCTAGGCCACAGTGTTCCTTATAATCTCTTCTGTATTCTGTGAAGTCTTGAAGGAAGATGTGGAACTATAAAGACTCCAGAGTGCCTAAATCTGTTCTGTTCTATTTTCAAAAGATAGTTTAGTTGCATCCAGTCTGTTTGCTAAGTACACCACACAGCAGGCACCCCTATATACACCAGACACAAACTTTCCCTAGATGATCAGAGGTAATCCAGCCATGCCTTCACAGCTATGACAAGGTTCCCCTAAAATCATAGAATCATAGGGGTTGGAAGCGACCTCAAGAGATCATCGGGTCCAACCCCCAACAAAATCACCATATTTAAAAAAAAAAAAATCAACTTGTTTTGTGACCAATCTAAACCTTGTGACCTAATTACTGCTCACAGTATCATCCACACACACAACACAAGCTTACAACACGGGGGAGCAAACCTTCTCATTGCTTGAAGGAATAGAGTTCAGAGTTACAAACTGTCCTTTCCACTTGAAAAATCTCTGTCTACAGGAGCCGAATGACTTTTCAAATGAGAAACAAAACTCATTTAGAAAATGGGCAGATTTCCAGAGAAACTGTCAGGAGGTGACAAGAATGTGTGTGTCACACAGAAGTGAAACCATCACACTGCAGAGAGGAAAACTCTCCAATACCCACCAAGGAGTCACTACATTCATCAGATCTTAGCAGTCAGCTATAAAACAGACCAATTGTTACCAATTTAATTACAATCCTCGTTGCTAATAGCACCATTTTCAGCTGAAAATTATTTTGCAATTATTTTATCACCAGAAAGCATTGCATACAAGCCCCCTCGTTTTGCTAATGAGAAGGCACTGAGTCACCCCATGTATGACAAGGACAGAATTAGTTTCTTTTGTAAATGAGAAGATTTCTACCTCCCAGGTGATTCGTCTTTCCAAACAAAGAATCTGACACACATTCACTTGCACGAGGGTTATATATATTACTATTAATGTTATGAAAATAACTGTGCATCAGAGCCTGATAAGTTTAGCTGAAAATAGTCAATAAATTATTTAGTTCACAAAATGTCATTATGTGTGGGGTTTACTTAATTGAATAGAATAATTTATGGTAAAACCTAGAAAAAAGATCAATGCAGATGGCTTGTGAGAATGATTGAGTTTCAGTGAAGGCAATTTGATTTTTATCCCTCATTATAATAATGTTAAAGGGAAAGCATCAACTTTGGTAAAAATCAATATTTGATGAGTGCCTAGACCATGAATTTTAACTAGAGGTAGAACTGAGGTAGGAATAAGTGTAAATAATTAATAACTTCCATACCCTGAACAAATAACTGTTTTGTTTTGGAACAAATGCCTATTATCCAGAGATCCTTCTGTTCTCATAAAAGATAATTTAGTAATGAGTGTTTGGTTTTTTAAATTCTTTTTTTAAAATTCACAAATGATCCTTAAAGAACTCTTGCAATGTATTTAATAAAATACTTCAAAGGCAACAAAAGACTAAAAAATAAAAACATCTTCATTTTCTCAGTGAAGTTACACATCTCTCATTCTTCCATTTCTCTTTACATAAGAAGAGTATTTTCAGCTTTCTCATCAACAGCTATGATGGCTAGAGACAGACCAAATAAAAAAATAAAAGACACAGTTCATGAAAAGATAAAATTGTAAATTAAATCTGAACACAACCTTGTAAATGGAGTTGCAGCTGTCAGAGCTGCACTATAAAAGCAACTTGTAAAATCTGCCTAAAGAAGAGCAGTCTTACTGGGAAATACTATCCATGCAGAATTATATATTTGGATTTTTTTTTTAAAAGAAAACATGATTGACTTGGTGTGAAAATAGTGTACCTATTTTTACTGTGTGAAATATTACCCCTCTTCAACCATTAAAAAACAAAGAAAAATTTCTGATAAGCACTTTTTATCGTGAGAGTGTCCAGCAATTTGAATTGTCACATCTTGGTCCTCTATTTCCCAGTATATTGGGAAAACTCTCCCACTGACACTGCACAGCACCTCTGCACCTACACAGATTCTCTGACACCATTTCTCCATTAGAACAGAAGAATAAAATGGCTTAGCATGGCAAGTATACATATAGCATCATAAAGGAGAAAAATGTCTAGTCCCTACTAACAACCCAAGGATCTTCAATTTCTTTTTTACAGAGCCAGAAGTGCAGGGCAGAAGCTTAACACACAAACTGTGGCTGAAGTGAGCAGTGCCTCTCAGTTGGTACCACAAACAACATGTACTTCTAGGCTGGTAATAAAAACACTGACTCAGACCAGCAGCTGCTAGAAAGAAGACCTTTAAGAAGGGAGCACCAGGTTCAAACTAAAATTCCCTCTTGGTTTACTGAGTTAGACAGAGATAGCTTTTTTTTTTAAACTACTGTAGACAACACTGCTTGACAGATCTCTACATACATGCACATGTAATTTCATGGGTCACACACCACTGATATTCATTAGCCTCATTGTACCTTCCATAGGATCCAGGGCTAGAGACTGTCACAAAGAAAACTGACACTCTTCAATAGCTTTCCAGCAAAGTAACAATTTGCTTGACCTAAGGATTCAACAGGTCACTGATTTTTTTCCATTAAATCTCTGGTTCAGACTGAAAACACTGACTGCAGTTTTCAAAATGTCATATTAACATGAGTTTGTGCAACAGATTGCAGAACGTGAAGGCATGGAGATAATAAAAGATGGAAACATGCTAGAAACAAGGTTGGGAGGCAAACTGCCATCTTTGCTCCACACTGTCAGACTGCTATTTATTTAATGTACTTTCGAAATGTTTACAGTAAAAGTTTCCTCTTATCACAGAGGAACATCCCATACGTAGGCTTGAAAGGAAGCGTTCCTCACAGCAGGGATTATACGTTAGAATAATAAAGCAACTTCCTGCAAGGCTGGTGAATCTTCTGTTCCACGCTCTGAGTTTTATGGATATTATCTACTTTTAACATTTACTTTTAATGCGTGATCCCTTTTAACATTCATTTCTCAGCTCAAACTTCCTTGCCATTCGTAGCGAGATAAAATACAGGATTAATACAGGCACAACAACATTTAGAAATATAAATCAATTAAGCAAGGGTCTTGCTATGCAGGCGATATGACACAGACAATACCTCTGGCAAACCCTGTATGTCTTCAACTAATTTTCTTTGTTTCTATCATCCTCCTGGCTGTGAGTACTGTCACTCTATTTAAAGCGGCCTTTTCTTGTGCTGAATAGTTTCTTACCCTGTAAGCAGAGCTCTGCAGGCCACTGGTTGAGGAAAGGTGCAAACTTCAAGTAATCTAAATCTATCAGCCGAAGCGTGGACTCATTTACATGAGATTATGCTCCAAGCCACTCCACGGAAATCAATTCACACCTCTGTTACTCACTATAGAGTTGCATCAAGAAGTGACAAAATTAAAGTGATGGAAAACCGAAGCTAAATTTCATCCCTGAATTTATATTTCTACTGATTCAGGCTAGGTTCAAAGCCAAGTTTCCTAGACATATATCCATTTCTTTTTAGTAGTATGGAATATAAAAGTTTGAAAAGGGATAGGCTACAGATACATTAACATTTGCCAGATTTAGCTCAAGAATTACTTACTGTAAATCAACTGTGACACCAAAGTTTACTCTTTATCTTATCTAAAGCTGATAGCATCATCTAAACAACACAGAATAATCCTGAGTTTATGGAGGGAAGGAGTGTATTTTGGAACTAGAAATGTTTAGGTTGAATATTAGGAAGGACTTCTCTACTGAGAGATTGGTCAAGCACTGGAACAGGCTCCCTAGGGAAGTGGTCACATCACCGAGCTTGACTGAGTTCCAGCAGCAGCTGGACAATGCATTCAGTCCCATGCTCTGACTTGTCTGGCCCTGTGTAGAGCCAGGAATTGGACTTGATGATCCTTATGGGTCCCTTCCAGCTTGGATATTCTAGAATTTTATGATTCTAGAATTTCTGCTTATTTTGGAAGTAGCAACAAAAGCTCAACAATTTCAGGAGGTCCTCTGCCTTCCACCTTTGCTGCCCTGCTCCTAGGTGCACCCTTTTCCAATGCAGGACACTGGAGCTTTTAATATGCAGCAGAATCTATGGGGAAGCTGTCATATAGGTGTGCCTTCACTCATACAGCTCTCTCTTTTTCTTGCCAAAAATGTTAAGGAAATCAGTTGCACAAAACAGTGTGTAGAAACCTATCTAGGAACTTTCCATACCCCTTCATAATTTTACACTTTCTGTGACATTTTGATCCCTAAAGATAGTAACAGCAGCTGTAACCCCACTGTAAGAAAGCAGAAAAGTCTTTCTTGACTGGGTTTCTGCCAAATCCCAAACTTCTGTGCACTTTTGGTTGCAAGAATGACAGCATGAAGGTCTGCACCAGAGGAATCTCAAGGCAGCAAGTATTGACCCCACAGACTTGTAACACTTCACCGCTCAGCAGCACAAGTGAAGAGAAGGATATGCTGTGTTCAAAGCATGAAAATCAGCCTTCACTTTGTCCTAGAAATATTTAGGTAACAGCCAGTGTTGGGTGCAAGCATGAGCAGGAGGGTAAACAATCTCACAGAGCTCCATATTTTCTCATCAAGACTTGAGATCTTTAATTACATAGTGCTTCATCACTGCAAAATTTAGATACAGGCTATAAAACAACCACTGGAAGGAAACGCTAACATATGAGGGCCATTTTCAGATCTGGGACGTCAGAGATGTAGCCCACTTATCACCAACCCTGAGACAAGCGTGGAGCAGAGAGAGCAGAGCATCTAACTGCTGAATGTGCTGCTTTGAACTGGCTTGTGAAGCCGAAATATTAAGTCAGACTTGGTAAAAAAGGATTACTTCTCAAGGGTTTGGGCCAGCATGACGAGTCTGAAAGCTATGAATAGGTTTGAGCCTGAATTTATTGTTATTCAAGTGGAGCTTGAATCTCAGTTGAAAAACCTCCTTACAGCATTAAACAACTGTAGGCATTCTTACACACGCACAGGCTCTCTCACTCTGAGCACATTAGACATTTCACTGTGCCAATCACTCCAGCGCATCTGTCAATCACACAAATATTAACAAGTTTCTTAGCTAATAAGAACTATATTATAGATTGTCACAGTTTTCTAGAAGGTGGAAAAGGCTAGATCTATATGTATTTTTATTTTGAGAATAGAGCTAGAAAACAAATTGTTCAGTTCATCTTTTTCTTAACAATTAAAATGAGAAAAGGACCACATAGCCACAGTTAGCATCATAGATAGCTTTTCATGCAAGGAAGTCAGAGAGATTAATTCTCCTATATTTTGTTTGCTTAACTACAATAATGATCATGAAATATGTAACCCTTTAACAGAATGTAATGTATCATAAAGCAGTTTCACAAGCTAGCCTTTGCCTTAGGCTTGGAAGATGTACTCCACCAAATCTGGAATGGGTCTAGAAGGCAATCAGAGGGCTGGATCACCTCTCCTATGAAGACAGGCTGAGAGAGTTGGGCTTGTTCAACCCGGAGAAGTCTCTGGGGAGACCTTATTGCAGCATTCTAGTACCTAAAGGAGCCTACAGGAAAGCTGGAGGACAGTTTTCAAGCGCATGGAGTGACAAGACAAGGGGCAATGGGTAAACTGAAAGGGGGGAGATTTAGATTACTGAGTGCTGTAGCCCTGGCACAGGTCGCCCAGAGAAGCTGTGGCTGCCCCCTCCCTGGCAGTGTTCAAGGCCAGGTTGGATGGGGCTTTGGGCAACCTGGGCTACTGGAAGGCATCCCTGCCCATGGCAGAGGAATTGGAACTAAACAAGCTTTGAGATCCTTTTCAAGCCAAACCATTATACGATACTATCAGTATATTACAAAATCCACAGAGACAGGACTTTTGAAAGTCCCATTAGGTGCCTAGATAGCTTTAGAAATATGTCCAACCTGTTGTCCAACACACATTTTTGTGCATTGGCTTGGTGTGCTATTATCAACTTACTACACTGTTTAGAAATCCTCCAAGCCACCTGAAACAGGGCTACAAATTCTGATCTGCCTTAGTCCACAAACTTATTCTCAGAAGGATTTAACTGCCACAATTTTAATAATCTTATTAATAACCCATGTCTAATTTATGTCCATTAATCCTGAAGTTGCAGGAAGTACAATTTAAAAATGTGGGCATAGGATACAACCTGAATATATTAATCAGGCACCCAATCCCATCACTGGCTATAGTATAAATCATAACATGAAAAATGCACCATAAGCAGCTTTACAAAATTCAAATACCCAGGAAAAACAAATCCCTCAGAAAAAGCCTCAGAAGATAGTTTATTGTACAAATAAAACTCTTGCAAATCACTGATGTTTTTCTACTCAAAGTTAAATACTAATGAGTGTGTGACTTCTAATTTTTACATTAAAGTTTGCATAGATTTCTTACCAATAAGCTTGCTGATGTAACAGAATCACCTCACACCTTCACCACTTCTGCTTTTATTCATAGTGATTTTTTAAAATGGATTTATGTTCCTTATTGATGGTAAAAAGATAAAAGGCAATGTAGCCTTATATCGACTCATATAACGATCCTTACAAATAGCCTAGAAAAAAGTCTGGGCATATCCCAAGAAATAATGTAAATCATAGATCTCTCTTAAGAGTAATGCCATGTTTTACCTCAAGCAATACCACATGCAAAAGTGGACATCTGATTGACAACCATATTAATTTTTAATGCCAGTATTTGCAGTTTTAGCTCTTGCACCAGACATTTTGATTATAATATACTGTTCAGTAAAGGCACTTGTCACTCAAAAAGACAGAAAAACGCACAAAAAAGATGGAGTAGGTATACTGAGAATACAGAGAAGTGAAAAGAAAGTACCAACATTTCATCTCCCAGTATGGATCACCACAGAGGCCAAGCTGTGGAGCGGAGCTGACAAAACAAATACAGTACCATTCAGAGAACACCACCACCTATTTGGTCACATAAAAAAAAAACCCCAAAGGCACCAGAATAAGAATGTAGTGGTGACAGTGATACCCAGTCCTTTTTCTCTAAGCCTTGTTTTTAATGGTAGCTTGAACAGGCTGTAGCATTCTGTGAAGTACATTTCACATTGCATAGGCTGTATTTTACATAATATAGACTGATCATATACAATATTCACAAATTTGTCCATTTTATGCTTTGAGATAGCTTTACATAATGTTCCTGACTGAGAATTTCAAAGGCAGCTTGAAGATGCCTTAACACACGACTGGTTTGCTTTCCAGTTCACTCAGGGTACATTTTGTACAAAAAAGTGGTGGAAAGCCTTACCACCTCATATGTTGCAAGGTCAAGAAACACTGCAGTATGCAAGTGCTGGAAGCAATAATGCCCTCAGATCACTTCCCTACAAACACTAATTATTAAAGGGATATTTTTAGATTGTTTCTGCCAGAGAAGTTGCAAAACCTCACTGAAGGGATAGAATTTAAAGAAGCAAGAGCAATTCTCGCTCATCCTCTTGACACCCACATTATATTTGTACTATAGACTAGTACACTATAGCTCCACTTAGGACCTAGAGATTGCTTTCAACCAATGGCTACTTAAAGCATTTTTACACTATTGCTTTTAGAATAATTCTCCAAAATCAAACCTATTCTGCTGCAGACAGGCTTTTGTGTTGAAAGGCATTTTCTGAAGTAGTATTTATCAAAACCCAAACAAATGATAGAACAATCTAATCAAAACGCTGAAATGACTGCCTGATTGTATTTTAAAAATCATAACCTAATTAGAACCGAATTGATTTTTCCGTTAGCATGAAATTAAAACTAATTTCCCTGCACAATATTTACTCTAATATTCCCCAGATGCAAATACAGTCTCATAAAACATTTCATAAAAAAGATTTTATAATTGTTTCCTGATTTTTTTCATTACATCATCAATTGTATTTATCATTCTTAACTATCCTTCTTCTTGTCTCATTTGAAAAGGGGAGAGATGATGAAACATCACTGAAATTTTTTAACTGCTCAGATACCACAAGCAGATAAAGAGGTATTTTTCAGAGGATCTAGTCTTTCATTTCCTTTCCTAGCCAAACCTGCTCCTTAGATGACTTCTCCTAAATTAATGTTACACACAGGCTGATAGACAGCAAAAGGTGGCAGACGCTCCCTGTTCAATTTCTTTTCAAGAAATGGGCTAGAAAAGTAGATTTGTCGCCAAAAGAAATTCCTCTGTCATCCTTCAACATATTCACAGCTTTCTCATTCAGTGTCACATCTACTGCCCTAGGCTCTTCCTTTCTCTTTGCCACAGAAAAAGTTCCTGAATTCCTGCGGCGTATGGCAGTTTGTACATTGGGAAATTGAACAGTGAGACACTACCTCACTCAAGCACAGACACAATCAGATTTATAGGACTATAATTTCATTTTCTACTATGGCTGCCTTAATGAGGAATGCATGTTTCTATCCAACCAGGACTATTCTTAATGTAATATACGCTTGACCTTGAACATTCATTGGGTCTATCTGACCAATGGCCAATCCCAGGGCGTCCACTCTCTTTAAAGGCAAGATAATGAACAAAGAGAGCTATATAAATATCAAGAAAATTATCTAATTGCCTGAGGAAGTAAATGAATTATAGAATAGCCACCTCACAACTTTTTCAAATTTACATACCTATGTATGGAAGCACATTACCTTTTGCAAATAGAAAGGTGATTCCCAAGCAAGTGACTCTACTGCAACCGTATTGTAGAATGTTAAAGATCTTTCCTCTTTCAATTTCAATAAAACATGCAGCATTCAAAAAAAAAGTTAATTCCCAGAAAACTGATTCTCTTTTCAGGAGATGCCTTTTCTTTTGCCATTTGAGAGAAGCAGATGCCTTCTTTTGTGTGTATAAACTACTGATTTGTGAATGCAGATTCTCTCAATCTAAAGGAGACTGTATTGTGTCATTTTCACTAGTACACAAAATAGAAGTCTTCCTTCTGATTAGGAGAGATCACACATCCTTATTACAAAACTGTGATGGCAGCATCTCCCAAGGTAGCCTTTATAAGACAGTCAAATAAAAGAAAGACAACAGTCTCATGGTAGAGACTGTACATGGGACACAGGGTCTCTGGACAGGACCTGGTAAGATTTTTACTGCGCAAGCATATGGTTCATCAAGCAGAGAAGGTCTTTCATCCTCAAGACACACATGCCTATTTGCTGCAATACAAGTAAATAATAAACGGAATTGAGGGCTTAGGAACTCTGATTTCAGTTCACACCTCTGATACACACCTTAGGGAAATCATTTCTTTCCTCTTTGACTCAGCTCTCTGAATATAAAATGAGGTTAATGATATTTTTTTCATATCCTTTGTCCAATTCATCTACTCAGAATTCAAGTTTTTGGGTTGGGGAGGGGGAAGTTCTCACTGCATAATTCTACAGTAGCCACTGTAACAAGGACAAAACTCTGTTATGGTGTCTGTTCTTCTCTGTCACCCGTATAAATATGACAAATCGTCTACTATTAGTCATCAAGGCTAAAAAATTATCACCTCACGAAATGGTGATAACACAAAATGATTCCAGCAATATCCCTGCTATTTATCAAAAAAACAAGGCAGGACTGTGTTGGTGGCAGAACACATGAGCTGACTGATCCAAGAAAAACCTCCCATCAGCAAAATACAAATCCAACAGAGTAGGTAAGTTCCCATTCTGACTCTCTGTTTTTGCATTTGTTTTCAATGTTTTCTTGAAGGAATTGATAAGAAAGTACAATTTACAACAGAATTATTATACCAGGTATATTTTCATTATTATTTTCTCTTTTGAAGGGGACTCTGCAGTCTATAAACACAAGGATGCTTGTGCAGAGAAGTAAAATCCTAGAATGCCTGAAATGGCAACAAAGATTAAGCAATTAAACAGCAAATTCTTTTTAGAACAATGGCATTGCAACAAATTTATTTGAATATGCCTATCTCCCATTTAAGCACTTGTAGTGAGGAAATGTTCCTCTAGAACCAAGCTGTGCTAAGTCAATAAATTCGGGGAACCAAGTCTTTCCCCTCTCCTTCTCTTCTAATAATGGGTTAGATTTCTCCAATAATGATGGTAGAGGTTACTGTATAGCCTACCCTGCTTACCAAAAAGTCCCAATTAAAATCCTGTAATGTAACAACTATGCAAGTTTTCTCACCTGCTTTGGAAACTGAGTGGCATGTGTGTATTTCACTGCAAAATGCCAGTTAGTTGCGTGTTTCTAGCATTCAACCAAAGTGCTACACATTTTTCTCACATTGCACAATTCTCTCATTGATTGTACTCTTTGGCAGGCCATTAACTGAGCCTTGTTGGTTTGGTTTTTTTTTTCTTTGCATTTCTAGGGATGGTGCACATAAATCTGTGTGTATTTTCCCAGGTTTTAGCCTTTAACACCAACTTACCACACAGCACTGAAACCTGCAGCAAATTCTCTTTCTGAATTAGTTTCTCTGAGCCTCTCACAAATCTGTACAAGACACTCCCCCAATGAAAGCAGCCCCAAGGAAACTGGTTGTCAGCTTTAAAATGCATATTGCAATCCAGCACCACAAAATAAAATTGCCATCTTGCATAAATACACCATCACTTAAAATTCTTTGGCTATATTACCAGTTAATCACACATTTTAGTCCAGCTCTTATTATGTTAAACCCATCGTACTGTTTGTGTTTATTTACAGTAGTTTTCCTAAAGGTATTCTTTTTTCTTTAACTATGTCATTGAAAGAAACACTAGAAAACCAGCATTTTTTATTCACCTGTGCCTAGAAGCCATAGGCTAAAATAACACAGCAGAAAATTATTACAAAAGCTTTTGTCTTCTTTAACAGACATATATATATATATATACATAAAAAGCAGAAAAGCTGGTTCTGGGAGCAAGCCCACAGAGCACAGTGTCTGTGCACGAAGAAGGAATAGTCAGAGATCCAGCAAAGGGTAGAAAAGGCTGCAATTCACGAAGCTCAGCTAACACACAGACTCAGTGCATATTCTCTCCAAAAAGTCCTGGTGGGTGACACTGAGCCAGGAGGCAAAGCTGGACCTTCTGTTTGCATCCTCTGATGAGGCATTTAAAACCTGGGGGTGGAGAGGCAGGGGGAGTGGAGAAGGGGGCTGTCTCAGTGCTACCAGCTAAAAGTTTTGTCCTACTGACTGTGGTAAGGCACTGGAGAACATGAAACCAAGCACTGGTTCACATGAAAGCTTAGATATCGAGCTATGCCCTCTTCAGTAAACCTATAAAAACTATAATAAATATGGCTTTGTCACTGCCATCTATCAACAATTTTGAAGCTTTTATTATATACCAGATGTCACATGAAGGATTTGGGTTTGAAAGTGACATGGGAGACTATGGAACAGCATGAATTCTAGGACAACATATTGTGTGTGTCTGTATCTGTCATGGTAATGATAAGAAAGGGCAAGAATGCAGAGGCATTTGCTCCTCTCCAAATATAATCACCATGCTCAGAAATTCCAAAATAACAGCCTCAAATCACTTGTTGGGGTGAACAGAAATGGTAATCCTTGACTGGCCTAAATTAGCTCAAGACCACCACACAGAAAACCTGTCAGAGAGAAAGCTGACAGCTCCAGACTGCGAGGCTGTGTGTCTCATCTTACATATTCATCACCCGAGGTACCACTCAACATCCCAAGCAACAACTATGCAGAAGGACCAGCAGCACATGTCAGATCCCACCACTCACAAGCAGTAAAGAACCCAGGGCAGTTGTTGCATGAGGAGAAGGACTTTCAGAGAAGGACATGCAGTGTGAAATTAGGAAATTAAGGAATTCAGTGAGTGGGGGAAGAAAACACTTTAATCTAGAGATTTTTCAGGAAATCCAGATGAATTGTTTAATTTGCACAAGTTAATACTTTCAGAAGCTAAGGAGACCATAAAATAAATGAGTGCACACTGCTTGGGGTCTCCCTCTTGGAAAATGACAAAGATCAAAGACTCCCTGCCTATTTTCTCTCTGAAAAATTGAAAATTAATTGCCTGAATTCACATACCAGTTTATTCAACTCCTGCCTTTTCCAGTCATACAATTTGCATTGACTGGCAGATACTTTTAGAATGCTAACATAAATAGCTGGCCTAATACTCTATGCCAGGGTATATTTTAATTGGTAAAAAGCAATCATCAGCTTTGTTGCAGTAGGGTCATTTTCTGAATGTCAGATATCAAATTAACACAAAAAGATAAGGTCCCTATCAGAAATGTTGTGTATCCACAGCCTGTGAGATATAAGGCAGAGAATAAAATCTATCAAAACTGAAGGGCAAACTCAATCCATGAGGAAGACAATGATACCCAAAGTGTTCCTGATCTGTTTTAAGATTAATAAAACAAAAAAAACCCCACAAACCCCAAAAAAACCTGAACTAGGATTAAAGCTATAGAACTGAGGTTGCAACATGTGTACTGTGTGTATATGGATGTTCACGGGTCCACCTATGCTGCAAAAGCTCAGCATTTGACAGTAACCCTAATTAGTCATAGCTATGGCTGTGATCCGTAGAAGCTAACTCAAACAACTCTGGGTGGTCTTTAGGTTGCCTGCTCATCACACATTCTTATAAATTAGTCACCCACCTGTGTTACAAGATAAAAATATTATTTTTATAATACTTTTTATAAAGGTAGTCATGAAATAGGAAGCCTTTGGGTGAAGGCATTCATCTCTTCAAACAATAAAAAAAAGCCTGTGCAAAAGCTGTGCATGCCTATTTTCCTACAGTGCCATGACCTGCCAGGTGCCAAGAACAAGTAAATTCTAAATTCTGTGGTGGGTTCTTTGACTTTCCCTTTAACACAGCACTAGTAGACCTGGGTCTACATAAGCAAAAGGTGCAGTGCCGCTGTATTTTTGGATGATGAATAATGCCTATACAGCACTGACCTGGCTGCAAGGGGGGCAGTTTGTGCCTGTCAGCATCCTGCCTTCATTACCATCCTTCACAGCTTACCTGCAGCAAAGTCATGTCTAGGGCTCTAAGCCAAAGTCTAACATTCCTCTGAAAATCAGAATTGTGTGACTGAGCTGCAGCCCCTGTTTTGTCTTACAAAATCTAGTCTCTACCTCAGGCCACAATTCAAAGCTTCAGAGTCAGAAATCACGTACTGTACTCCCAGGAGTAGCTACCTTTAGCAGCTCCATAGCTAGAAGTTACAGAAGATGTTCTGGAGCCCGAGGGTTAAAGCACTGCATGTTCTTGTTACCCTTAAATATCCAATCAGTTGAAAGTCTGGCTGCCATCATGTGAATAATGAAAATTTTTTCAGCATAAGAACTTGAATGGAAAAAAACCAACAATGCTTCAAGGTGACCTTAAGCCATTTTTTTGGTCCTTTGTTTTGTTTTAAAAAAACTTTTGTAGCCCCAAATTTGCCTTATTAGCCCTGAAGAATTCTATATAAATGCACCTTCAACACAGAACCCAAATTTTTCCTTTAAGTAGTATAGAATCTAGGTACATTTATTATCCTTTTCTTGTAGCTGAAGCAATTTGTTAAATTTGACCGAAAGTGCTCTTCTCAGAGAATGTACTCTTACAAGTTTTCTTGTCTATTTCTAATCATAACAGTCTCAGTTCCATGATATTTACTCTTCCAAGTTTGTGGGGTAAGTATAAGCTATTTTTTGCTTTTTCAGAAAAATTAGGTCCTTTTTAAAGCACCAGTACCTACCAAACATACATTTGTCTGTCTAAAGTTCGACTTTTGATTATTCTGTTCTACTGAGGACATAGTGAACATTGCTGCCAGAAGACAAGATTGTTAAATAAATTACAGTAGATGTTTATGGATTATACCCATGTACATGGTGTTGTTTAAAAAAAAAATAATAATAGTAATAGATAATTCCAAGAAACAGAGTGTCATTTCTGACCATTTTTAAAATGCCATCTTTATCAAAATTCTGCCTACAGAGTGTGAAATCAATACATGGATGTTGCTGTAAAATTAACAAGCTCTTCAATAGCCTGTTTTGAGAATTTTTTTTCATTGTGAATCATCTCTGATTTTTCTTTTCCTAAATTGCAGAGACATATACATCACTTGACTAATGCTGTGCCATAGCACGAGAAAAACCTACAGGAGGATTTGTTCCCTGTAATGATCTCTACCAGGCATATATTCTTCTTTCTCTGCACAGATAGACATCAAAATTAAGTACATTGGCTTAATTCAGTTGCCATTGTAAGCTCAAATGGGATACAAAGTGAAATCAATATTAGTGAAATAGATCAGACTAGAACTGGAAGGTAATATAATTAGGTTGGCTTTGCTATACTTTGTAATGCTTATCTGTAGTGTTTTACCAAATAGAATACGGGTATCTATTTCTGAAACTGTAGGAGGTTTCAATGCTGTATTGTCCTTGCTTATTTCACTTTAAGGGAGCACTTCAAAAAGACCTGTCTGTCCATCTCTGTGGGATTTAGGGCTGCTATATCTCCCTGAGTGATCTGGATATCATGCATACAAGGGAGATTTGCAACAGCATTAAGAATTGTTTTAATAGCACAATACAGAGAAAGCATTATGTGTTCCGGCCTTAAGAAATGTGCTCTTTACCTCTGAATACAGAGCATTTCACTGTGTGACAGTCTTGGAGAACAGAAACGAAGAACATGGGGTCTTGTGCCTCTGCTTCTCAGACTTCAGCCCAGCACCATCAAATCTTCCTCCATCAATTGGACAGCTTTACTGTGCATCAGCAAGGTGGGGTATGCAAGCAGAGTAGCATCTCCCCAGGCCTTCCAGGAGACTCAGAAGCCCCCACACACCTTTTCTTTGTGCTATGCTTAGTGTGCAGGACCAAGCCTCAGACCCTGCACAGAGACTATTTCCAATAAAGAAAGTAATTTTGGAGCCATCAAATGCAAATCATGGGCTCTCTCTAATGTGTCTGATACATAGATCTTCCCCCAGAGAAAGAGAAATTTATTCCTGAGACCCAAAGTATATTTCAATGATGACTAAAACTACTTACCTAACTTTGAACACTAAAGATTGAGTGGAGGTAAAATTCTTTCTGAAGATGGTATTAAGAAGCTACATAAATTGTGGCTATACAACCTCTTGATTGACAGAAAACATGCTAAAGGTTTTAATAAAAGAAACTTGGATAATACTCAGATTTCCACCAAACATGAAGTCTGATGTTCCCCGAAAGACCTGACAGATACACAATGAGAACTCTGTGTTGCCAAGACTGAGGAATGTCACATCAGGACACAACTCCTACAGTGCAGTAGAGAAACATACCACTCTTAGGTCATACCAGACAGTGAATTACTGCTATTCTCGCATGTCTTGCCCAGGTTGCCACAAGAGCCAGTGACAGCATTAAAAGTGGCCTTGCAAAGACCGTGCCCTAATCATTGAGGAGCCTTCCTCTAATGATGGGCAGGCTGAGGAAGGAAAACGGTTGCTCTTCAGCAGATGCTGGCTTAATTCAGAGAATACCAATTAAGACCCAAGGTTTTTTGTCAGAATTCCCCTTCAAGGACTCAGCATTTAATTCCTCAAATCTTGAGATTTTATCCTCTCACTAGCTTGCTAGTAGCAGAACAATATTTCTGATGCAAAAGTATTTTAATTTATTTTTCATTCTTTATGTCTAACAGAAGAAACAAGTGGATGTTATTTTCTGTGTCCCTCTCTCTTCAATGCTAGCCATGTGTTAAAACTTCTGATCCCAGAACTTGGTTTAGTGTCAGAGCACAAAAGTAAGGAGGTGTGCAAGAACCAGTAAAAAAAAAAAATTACAGTGAGCTGGCTGTGGAGCTATGACTTCCTAAAGTCACTTCAGTACAGTAGCTCTCCTGCTGAATCTGCTGTAAGGAGATTTGATAGCACACAGCATCCGCGTATGGACTTCCTAGGAAAAGACTGCATCAGCCTCTCATGGAGGGCATGCTTCCAGATGGAGGCAGGGCTGCCATACAGCAAAGAGAAGCAACCATTCCATCAGCAGCCACACAACTGAAACATCATGGCAAGTCTATGCCACATGCACACCACTTGCACAATTCCCCACGGCCTCAGAAATAAAGAGGAATGCAATAAACACTCTCAAAGAAGGGGAAATGGAAGCAGGTTTGACACAAGGCACAAAACCACTGTGAGATGGATTACAAGAAGCTCCTAAACAACTTGCATTTGTGGTTAATAACCCGAAGCAGAAAAAAAAACTTGAAACCATAAAAGCAAATCCAGAAGCAAATGAGAAAACCTGCTTTCCCTGTTCCTGACTTAGCTCTTGCAGGACAAGTGGGAATGACCTTCCTTCAGTGGGTGAAGCAGCACAGCACAGGAGCAATAACCAGAAATGGAAGGGCAGCACCACAGGGACACAGGTGCTATCATGCTGACGCACAAGCACAAAAGAACTAGGAGGAGATGGGAAAATTAGTGCATGAAAATAAAAGAAAGGAAATCGCTTGAAATCAGATTTTGATCTCATTTAGGATTGCATGTTTTTCTAGTCTGCTACCCATTTTCACAGGTAACATAAGCCAGAAATCAAAATTATAGTAACATCTCACAGATTTATCATAACTCTAATGTTTCTGTCTGATTGAGGGAATGACACAAATTACAACGTATGCCAAGGATCTCATTTGTAGACATATATCATACACTATGAGAAAAAAGTTTCCTGTTTCTTAAGTAAATTAGAGTAAATCCTATAAAATAGAGCATTAATAACATGTATATTCATTTTAATAAATGGTAAACAGGCTTAGATGCAGAATATATGCCACACCTGTCATACATCATACCAGACCTGGAGAGATCTATATTGCATGCAAACGCATCAACTTTGCTTTAGTGCAGGATTATATCTTGAAATACAGAAAGATATTGGATATTACAGTAAGAAGCTCAGATAAACCCATAGGAAAGTGCTGAATGATGGAAAGCACATGAGGTCTTTAAGGTGAGATGAAGCTAATACTGAAATTTCTACCATCATCCAAGACTGATTAAATGGTAGTCTACACAGATGTGTTCCAAAATCTGATAATTTTGTCTAGAACTTGTCAAATACTGTATGAAATCACATGTTATTTTCAGAAGCACCCTTTTATTTTTTCTTCCCAGCATTTTGAATAGTTACTGTGCTTTACAGGAAAATGTACTTTTTAGGAAAGATAGGCTAGGGAGGCGAGGTGGGGGAGTTGCTCTTTATGTGAGAGAGCACCTAGAATGTATTGACCTCCACCTGGGGAAGGATGAACCCTCAAGTGCTTGCAGGTAAGAATTAAGGGGCAGGCTAGTATGAGTGACATTGTCATGGGTGTGTACTACAGGCCCCCTGATCAAGAGGAGCGGCTTGATAGTGCATTCTGTAAGCAGTTGGAAGAAGCCTCAAGATCGCAGGCGCTGGTCCTTATGGGGGACTTCAATTACCCAGATATTTGCTGGGCAAGCAATATAGCCAGTCGTATGCAGTCCAGACAATTTCTGCAATGTGTTGAAGACAATTTCCTGGTACAGACGGTATAGGAATCTACGAGGGGAGGGTGGGTGCTGGACCTTGTTTTTACGAACAAGGACAGGCTCGTTAGGGAAGTGAAGGTCGGGGGCAGCTTAGGACAAATCGACCATGAATTGATTGAGTTCAAGATCCTGAGTGGAAGAAGCAAGCCAAAAAGTAGGATAGCTACCCTGAATTTCGGTAGAGCTAACTTTGATCTCCTCCGAAATCTAATAGGGGCTATCCCATGGGTACACTGTTTGAAGGAATGGGAGCCTGTGAGAGCTGGCTAGCATTCAAACAGCGCTTCTTCCAAGCACAGGAACGATGCATCCCTTTGAGTAAGAAATCGGGAGAGGTAAAAGACCTATGTGGATGAGCAGGGAGCTAATGAATATACTCAGAGGGAAGCAGAAGGTCTATGAACTGTGGAAAAAGGGTCTGAGCACTTGGGACGAATACAGGACTGTTGTCAAGGCCTGTAGGGATGCAACTAGGAAGGCTAAAGCCCACTTGGAAGTGTAGTTGGAAAGGGACATAAAGGATAATGAAAAGGGTTTTTTTAGATACGTGAATAGTAAGAGGATGACCAGGGATAATGTAGGCCCCTTGCTGAACGAGGTGGGTGTCCTGGTAATGGGGGATGACGAGACGGTGGAGATACTGAATGCCTTCTTCGCTTCGGTCTTCACTTCAAAGGCCCCCCAGGACCCACAGACACTGGATGAAAATAGTAATGTTTGGGAAATGAAGAGCTTCCCTTTGGTTGAGGTGGGGGTGGTCCAGGAGCATCTCAAAGGGATTAATGCACACAAATCCATGGGCCCGGATAGGATGCACCCACATGTGTTGAGGGGGCTGGCGGAAGTGATTGCTGAGCCGCTCTCTATCATCTTCGACAGGTGTTGGAGAACAGGAGAAGTGCCCAAGGACTGGAGGACAGCCAATGTCACTCCGGTCTTTAAAAAGAGCAAGAAGAAGGATCCTAGCAACTATAGGCCAGTCAGCCTCACTTCTGTCCCAGGAAAGGTGATAGAACAGCCTGTTCTGGATGCCATCTCCAAGCAACTGGAAGAGAAGAAGGTCATGAGGAGTAGTCAGTATGGATTCACCAAGGGGATATCATGCTCGACCAATCTCCTAGCCTTCTATGATGTCATTACCGGCTGGATGGATGGAGGGATAACAGTAGATGTCATCTTCCTTGACTTCAGCAAGGCTTTCGATACTGTCTCCCATGACATCCTGATAACAAAGCTGAGAGAGCATGGGACAGATGAGTGGACAGTGAGGTGGGTTGAGAATTGGCTGTCAGACCGAGCCCAGAGGGTTGTGATCAGCAGAGCAGAGTCAGACAGGAGGCTTGTGACTAGCAGTGTTCCCCAGGGCTCGGTGTTGGGTCCAGTCCTATTCAATATCTCCATTGACGACCTTGATGAGGGAATAGCATCCACCCTCAGCAAGTACGCCAATGATACAAAGCTGGGAGGGGTGGCTGACACGCAGGAACACTGCACTGCCATTCAGCGAAACCTGGACAGGCTGGAGAGCTGGGCAGGGAGAAACCGGATGAAATTCAACAAAAGCAAGTGTAAAGTCTTGCACCTGGGAAAGAACAACCATTCATTTCAGTACAGGCTGGGGGATGTCCTGCTGGAGAAGAGCACTATGGAGGAGGACCTGGGGGTCCTAGTGGATGACAGGTTGTCTATGAGTCAACAGTGTGCCCTGGTGGCTAAGAGAGCCAATGGGATCCTGGGGTGCATCAGGAGGAGTGTGGCCAGCAGGTCTAAGGAGGTGATCCTCCCCCTCTACTCTGCCCTGGTCAGGCCTCACCTGGAGTATTGTGTCCAGTTCTGGGCTCCCTGGTATAAAAAGGACAGGGATCTCCTTGAGAGAGTCCAAAGAAGGGCTACAAAGATGATTAAGGGCCTGGAGCATCTCCCCTATGAGGAGAGACTGAATAAGCTGGGACTGTTCAGTCTAGAGAAAAGAAGATTAAGGGGAGACCTAATTAGTGTTTTCAATTATCTTAAGCATGGGATGCAGGGCAAGTTAGTCAGCCCCTTTTCAGTGGTTAGCGGAGACAGGACAAGGGGCAATGGCTGCAAGTTAGAATATAGGAAGTTCCGCACCAACATGCGGAAAAGCTTTTTCACAGTGAGGGTGCCAGAGCCCTGGGACAGGCTGCCCCAGGAGGTGGTGGAGTCTCCTTCTCTGGAGATATTCAAGACCCGTCTGGATGCCTATCTGCGCAGTATGAGCTAGGGAGCCTGCTTTGGCAGGGGGGTTGGACCCAACGATCTCTTGAGGTCCCTTCCAACCCCTATGATTCTGTGATTTCTGCTACCCATCATGATAACACCTGCAGCATGTAACCATCCCAACATCCCTACATCTGGCAAGCTTCTTCCAGAACAGAAAATTACTGGACCTCAGTCTAATTACACAGAATTAATCAGTGGACTCTTCAGAAAGGAAGAGCTTTGCTATGAATAAGGAAATATATTACAAAAATAATCTCATTCTCCTCCATTTTAAAAGGACAAAATGTTTTCCTTCCCCTTGCTACTCTGTTCAGTGCAGTGATCCAGAACCACACTATTCTAATTGTTAGAGACTATTTTCCACACTAAAATATTCTTTTCCCTTCTATGTGTTGTGCCCTCATAGCATAGGTAGCAAAGATCCACAAACCCAAATTCCTGTTTGCAGGCTCAGCAACGCTCCTTCAATAAGACAACTTCATCCACTTTGAAGAACATATTGTCACTTCCTGGCTGCTCTTCTAGATTGAGTTGATCTCCTTTGTGTTAATGTCACCTTCTCCTGTCTAGCTAGTGGTCCCCAGAATCACAGAAGCGCTAGGTTGGAAAAGAACTGCATTGCCTTTACATAGAATCTGTCTGATTAACCAAGCAACACAAATCTATCTTGATTAACCAGTGATACCTTTTATCCATTTCCTATTTACCTTCAGGTATTCAAATATTTTTTACCTTCAACTTGTAGTATAGTATAAACTTCTAGAATTTCTTCCCTATATATCTCAGATTTGGAATTTATCTTCTCACTCTTAGATGGCTTCAGTAGTAAACCTTGCTGTCAAAATTTCCAAATTATAAAGCAATCTCTCCCAAAGGCTGGGGCAGATTATCTGGGTCCTCAGAGTTGAGTATATTAAACTCTGCCACTATATTCAGTGCAGGCATTTCCACTTCCTTGATCATTTGCCTTTGAGTCCATGGTCAGTACTGTCATCCTGCTAAGTATGCATTTAATTCTAGGGTCATCTTTAAATCTTTAGCATTCTCACTGCATAGATGCCTTCTACCTTTCCTTTTTCTTTTGTGTTTAGATGGCTCCTAGAGTTTTCTTGACAGACTAATCTTCTACCTCTATTTAGTGTCCTCTGAGTCAGAAGTTATGAACTATTGTTCCATAAACGTAGATAGCTTCCTTTCTCATTACCCAGAGAAAAAGTCTTGAAGACCAGACCTTGTGCTTCTCGAACGTTAAGGAATCCAGGCGTAAAGTTGTGAAATGTCACTAGCAGATGACTAACCTAGTTTCAGAACCATTTAATATATCAAGGGTTATTTGAAGGCATAAGGTTGCTTTGGCATCCAGTTTTTCACACAGTGTTGTCATCTAACTGCCAAGGGAATCAATGTCTTTCCTATTAATTATTTTTAAATTAACTTGCCTTACACAGAAGTTTGATCTGTAGTACTGCAAGAAAGTAGTTTAAACTGCACAGTTGCACATTACAATTTCTTTAACACCGTAACATCCCATTTCAGTTCATATCTTAAAGATCATTAAAAAATATTGCTTATTGTTAGATACAAACTGCAAAGAGGATTTCACCTTGAATGATGATTATTAAAGAATGAATATGCATAAAGATGCATTTTGGAAAACAGTGAGAGTTAGACATCGACTTCTGTCTGGTTATGTGAATTGAACTGGGCATAAAAATAGTATTTGGCAAAAAAAAAAGGATAAAACTTAATTTTCATCTTGAAGGAATCTCAGGTCAGGGGCTGAAATATGAAATATTTTGCTAAGAGGTGTTCTGGTTTTATAGCTGACACCACTAGAATATGAAGGTAGTGATCATCTCTGAAAGTGAAGCTGTTCTTTGCAATTATGTTTGTTTAGACAGAGGTAGCTAAACTCTAAACCCTCCTCTTTGAAATTTTTTTCCATATGACAGTAGTGAAAAAGAAAGTTCATTAATTGCAATGCACAAGCCTGAGTAAAAAAATCAGAGTGAAGCGTTGTACAAACATACTGAAAAGCAAGTGACAGGATTATGGAATTTTAGAAGTCAGTGTGGGGTCTGCATTTGACTTGACCTGGATCACACTATTTAAGTTTACATTCATTTCTGACAGTGTTGTAAGAAGTCATTGCATGATACACCCAGATATGGAAAAGGCAAAAAAAGGTGGCGATAGTAGTCCCATGAGCACCAAAATGAGTGATGCTTTATTTTCAATTCATTTGTTCCTCATGGCTGACTTTTTTTTCTTAAATTAATATAATGAAGGTAACAGTCAGAGACCCCATCGCTCTTATTTTTATTTAGCTTCCCCCATGGGCAAGAGACAGTTTGAGCTGCAGTCTGCCCCAAGCTATGCACGCAACCCCTGACCAGGAGTCCCAACACTGTCTGCCTCCCAAGGGGTCAGCTGGACACCAGGCAGCTGATGATAGGACAGAGAAAATTATTTACTATCTTTTAGTTGGTGGCAAGCTGAACTAATGGTTTTGGAGGTGAAAAATTGTACTTGATTTTCTTAAGAATTCAGTATTCTGCAGCTTCCTATTATCTTGCTGTATTTTGCTGAAGTTATACAACAGGTTCAAACATTTATGGGAGAATTAGGGAATACATATTCATATTCACAGAGTGATTTCAGACATGTCACTTTTACAAACTGGATAAAAATCAGTTTATTTACCCAAGTGGTCAAAAAGGAGTTGCTGGAGAAAGACTGAGTCACTAGAACTGTGCAGCCTTACCCTAGCTCAGGTTCTGGCCTGCTTTCACATGAAAAACACCAAGTAATTTGGTGAAAATGGGAAAACGAGCAATGAGCAATACTAGAAACACCCATAACATCACGTTTGCCATCTCATTAAGGGTTTGCATTAAGGTAACTCAAGAGCATCTTAGCATTAAGAAGCTTAAGAAAAGCTTGATCTAAATCAAGATACACGTATCCCAAAAGAGAGGGCTGAACTTTTTAATTCTCATGCACAGCATACAAGGTGATGACTGGCAGCATTTTTTATGCAAGTCTCACAAAAATTAAGTGTAAATATGACATATTTCTAAGGATATAATGTGCACATTAAAAATACTGTCTAAAGATATCAACTGTACAGAGCATGAATAACACACTGACAGGCTCGTGAAAGACTGATGTTCTTTGAGCTCATCACTGCATACTTGAACGAGGTATGAATATTTTATATTCATGCTAACTGTCATAGTGCAAGTTGAGTTGTTTGTACTAGAAAGGCATACGCATAGCACTACAATTCATGTTTACATTTACCCTGCAAACGTCAGCAAAATGTTTCCTTCTTGTAAGCATCCTTTCTTCCTCTCTTGCTCTTTTGAATTCAGACATAAGGGTATTCAAAGGGACCACAAAGCAGCAGGCTGAAAAAAGATAGATAAAAGTGGCTTCTGGGTTTCCAACCTATGGAGGAGGCAAACAGGACCTTATAATCCAACATCCACAGCAAGTTACCAAACACTAGCAACTGCTGGGAAATGGCCCTTGCTAGATGCAGATTAGAGAGCAGGGGAGGAAGAGAAAAGGCAGAATAACATACACATCCAGATACCTTAGAACAGCCCATCAAAAACTGGAGAAACAAATATGCTACATGGAAATGATCACCAAAGGTGGCAGTCCTATAAGCAAAATGCAAATCTGTGTTTGTTGTCCTCCCATCAGCTCATCTGATATTAAGGACAGAGGATTGTCTACTTCATGCAGTGAATCATCCAGTAGCAGACTGTGCAGCACCCCTCTCTTAACAAAGATCGTACCATGTTTACCAGGACAATCAGAGAATGGTTCTTAGAAGAAACTGCTCCACAGCATTCCCACTCATTAGCTTCCCTTCCCTATATAAGAGAATAACACTCCCACTTCACCACCACAAAATGACTCTACACATTGCAAGTTTGCATGTACCTAACCCATCATCACCAGGGGCTCCTTACAGTGGCTGCATTCATGATCTCCTTGCATGTATTCTGAGGATTTGTTTCCCTACTAACACATTTGGGCACAGTGTGACTTCATAACAAAACTGTTAATAATTCTTCTGGTCCTAAGCAAGGGTAAAAGCATACAATATAAAGTGTACCAGTCATTCAAATTCTCTTTAAGACTTCTGTTGATATCTGTATAGAAATCAGCTTCCAGTCCTCTGACAAATCATCACTTAAAGTTTCTGAGACAGGACTGAAGACCCACGATCCAGGACTCTCTTTTAAACCTGCTTCATAATGACTGACATTTTTAAGCCACACTACTGCAGAGAAAAATTTTTTTTTTTTAAGCAGTTCAGAAAAATTCAAGACATCTGATAAAGGAGGAACCACCAGAACCTGGAGACAATGAGACTTAAAATGAACTATGAAAGAAAAGCTCAATTTAGCTCTTGCATTGATGACAGATTATTAACCACTTAACCACTTTCTTACTTGTGTATTCCTATACATACTGATATCTACTACTAATGCTTAAACTCAGTGCTCAATTTTACTTCACTTAAAAAAGAAAGAATTTTCACTTTTTTCTTCAAATAGTTTTTTCATACAGCATAAGCACAGCTCAAGCAATTTCAAACATACAGTACTGTACATACAGTTTTCTCTAGCCCTCTCATCAAGTCATATATATGAGGGAAGAGGAAGTTAATATCCTGCTCCCCTACCCTGAATTTACCCATGTGCTCTGGTGCAAAAGTCTATTTAGTGAATCGATGTTCCTTTGGCCCAAGGTGTTCCCAAATGATTAAACAAGGCCCATGTATTTTTCAAAGGTTGTGCAATTTGAAAACTGTAAGGGTTACCATTGTATTTAGTACAAGAATCCTTTTTCCTAAAAGATTACCATAGCGAGCTTACAATTTATTTTCCTAATCATGCTGCACATCATCTTTACTACAAGTCACCCTCATTGCATTGCTAATAGACCAGCTTAGCAAAGTTAAACCTCAAGAAATCACATCACACTATTTCTTCCCTTCCTCCCCTTCCTGTGTCTTTGCCTGTAGTATTTTGAAAAGCACAGATAATAAATTCCTACCCACATTACTAAACCAGTCAAATTATCTAGGAGACCAAGTGGTTTCTTTTTTCCTGCCTCCTGTGGTCTCTGCAGTCATTAAATAGTGAGCAATAGTCTGAGATTCCCTGATCACACTGCAAGTTGCTACATCTCCATTTATGCAGGAGCTATCTGTATTTTCTCTAAGTTATTGAGATGCAGTTGAATGTAATCAAATCTTGTCAAGATAAAGTAAACTTTGGCACTACTTCTGTAGGATCAACGATAAGTCCCTGATTTGGAGTATCAGAGGCTGCCAATGAGTCACAACACCTTTGAGTTCCACCAGAAGTTTTGGGCATGTGCCCAAGAGGGTTTCTAGATTACAAGCCTATAATACCCTTCTTTCATGCTGATATACACAAACTTCTTTCATGTCAATATGCATAAGCCTTTTTTTTAAATAATTATCAAAAGAGGTTGGTGAATCTGTGTCTGTCTCAGTTTTTGCTGTCCTACAGTCTTGGATTCTTCCACTCCCACTCTAGAAGAATATTAACACAAAACAGCTACAAGAAAAAAACCCTACCTACCCAGTAACACAATGTACTGCCTGCAGAGTTGCAGGGCACAGAAGACCAGCCTAGTGTCACTGTCCCCATTGACTTCCACAAGTAGGTCAGATCACTTTCCATTGCACATGTTTCACTCCTCTTTGCGCAGTCCTCTGAAAGTCAATAAGCTACTTTATTTTCAGGGACAACAGAACACATACTGTCCACAAACACACACACTAACTTATAACAAGGCATGAATCTATAGGCCTTTTCTAGTGAGACACTCAAAAAGGGAGGAGGGAGAGGAAGGAGGGCCCCTTTGACTGGTACCAATTATGCACTTTTCCAAGTCACAATAATATACCACTAATATTATTCAGAGGGAGTCCCTTTGGCTCCATTCTCTTATCTGGTGTTTCTAACTCTACTTTACAGAACGATATTCAATAAATGAGGTATTTCTGTGACCTACAGCAAGCCTGCACACAACTGTTTGTGTTATATATGAGTTCATTTTGCTCACTGGCACTGCTCTTTGGTGGCTGTTACAGCCCATAAAGCCATCTGTTAGGAACACTCAGTCATAAAGTTATTAATGCCTATAGCCTAAAACCAACCCTAAGTAAATAAACAGTACCAGAAGGTCCACTGCGAAATTCTGGGATGTTAAATACACAGGAAATACACAGATCCATAAATCTTCTTAATAGTTCTATGTGCAATTATGTATTCACTTGAAATTCAAATAGCATACAGAAAGACCAGACAGAAGTTGCTTCTAAAAGTGTGCACTGCAGATTTGCCTTAGAGTTGAGCCCACATGAAAAAAAATCTGGGATACTATTATGAATCCTTGTGACGTTTAGAGCTAATAATAGAAAATTACACAACTAGAAAAGAAAGTTCCAGACAAAAAAATCTCAGGACACACATTGTCCTCAAGACTCAAAATGCAGAGAACAAAGGGAGAGTGCCCCAAGCTTGAATCATTCAAATTCTTAAGAGAGGACAATGAAGAAAAGTTATTTGTATTGCATATGTGGCATTTGCAAGCATAAAGAAAATATTAAGAAATTAAGTACAGCAGAATCTTCATCACTGCAATGATAAGTCTCTTGAGTAAGAGACACAGGACTGTCACCTTAGTCACTTGGTGCTGGCTCCTACCTTAACATAAAGATGGAGCCTCCTCATCCTTCATCACAGCTCCCTTCAACTGTGCTTACCAAGGAGGTCACCAGAAGACCACCACAGAGCCTGGCCTGTCAAGTCTCACTCATGGGATGTGAGACAGAGAGAGTCAGCTCCACTTCCCATCCCTCCCACAGCTAGGGCCATATTTCACATATGGCCAGCACAGAAGAGCAGCCTGTCCCCATAGTCTGGTAGCCACAGATATCAGCAAATAATATCAGCTAGACATACTAGGATCTACGCATCTGCCTCAGCAGAAGAGAAGCTGCAGGCATTAGCATGTCTTTTTGAAAGAATATCTGGTCTTAATGAGGCTCATTAGCTCCCTAGCTGCAGTTCAACATCAACAGCAATAAGACCAAGTCTTTACAGGCTGGGCACATGAAGGAGTATCTGGTTTACAAATACCAGCCCTGCAAAGACGACCAAGACCTGGCTAATGACAGACAAATGTTCATTGCCTGGAAACCTGCTGGCCCACAGGGAAGCTAACAGAGTCAACAGCTTGGTCATGCTGGGGAAGAGGACTGAACATGTGTATCTATGTCAACACCTAAATCAGTAAGGCTGCAACATCAGCTGCTACAGCCAGTAAGAAGCATTAACAGCCTCCAGCCAGCATAAATATGGCCAGTATAGGATGCCCAAACCAGCATGCAGTGTAACCATCTGACATTAGGCATGCACAAAAGGTGCTTCCACTATCAGTACTGCCCAAGGCACCAGCCTGCCACACCACATGCCTGATCTCTACAGTTCCAGATATTTCCCCTGCAAGACAACATCCTCAGGACACCTGTGGGGTATGATGAGCCCCTGTGGGGGACATGACACAGCACCTCCCAACTCCAAGCACCAATGGAGTACTAGAACCAGCGATAATAATATCACTCACTCCTATAGAAGGCAAGGTTGCTCTAAAGAACTCACCCATCTGAAGCCTTAACCCCAACACTGTCAGCCCCTCAAGGAGTTTACTGAAACATATAATAGCATGCCTTAGTTTAGATGACTTTGGAGAAATTTGAAAGGAAATCTTCAGATGTCCCTCATTCTACTTTAAAAATTGAGCAAATCTGCTAATTGAGAATAATTCCTACCTCTTAGTAACCTCTGTCCAGCTTTAAAACCACAGTAATCTACCAGAAGTCAAAAAGAAATTGCTTTATATTTTATTCTCTTAAATATAGGCTTCAAAGATCTTCTGATTATAGCACCACACGGAAAATAAGAAGCTTTTGTTCTGAACAGTTGCTTGCATTTTGCTACAGCTTAAAACTGTAGTGCCCTTTCCATCTCACCACACTTGGTTTGTATCCACAACTTGGGCACCTTTTGCTTTTTAACTTAAGGTTTTGTTCCTTAATCACAGAGGGAAGGAGTTGAGCCTTGTGCAAGTCACAGACACAGTTGTCTATGTTGCACATCTGGGTTTTCTGTGCAATTGCCAACCTCCATGAACCAGCTCATGATTTTTACTGTGAGCTGCATTTTGACATAAAAAAAACCAAAAGAAAAAAACAACCTTACATGTGTTTATCAGTGTTAAGTCTTTGATTATTCTAGATTTATTTTTTTTTTAATGTCAGAGATCTGTAGAATAGGAATTGAAGAGAAAAATCCAGACTGGACCTCATAACAGAGGATGTTTCATATGAAAATGGACAACAATAATCTTAAATCATCCCACACATGCAGGCTGGTGCTGTAGTTCAATTTCCAAACTTCCAAAACCTGACTTATATCCCTAGCTCCCATATAAATTTTCATTGTGACTGTTGATAAATTACTCCATCTCTCTGTGTTTCATGTCTGCCACACAGGAACAGTTGTTTGGCTTTTTTATCTGTCTCTTTAGAAATTAAGATCTTGTGGAGAGGAGAATGAGAAGCGACAATAATGGTGGAAACTGTTTCTTAGCTAGGTCCTAAGTGCCCAATGAAGGCTCGATTTTCTGGGTATTACTGTATATTATCAAAGAAATTTCCCTAACTCACAATAAAATGTTGCTGCCAGAATATATTTCGAATAGTAGCAAAACTTGAGGCAAACAGCAAACATCATCTTCAATGACATTCTTTGATCCATTTGCATGTCCCCTACACCCAGCCCACCTAACCATGAAAATTCCTCAGTGAATCCAGTGTTCATCCCTACATACTCCCAGGATAGCATTTTCCAGTTTTCTGCTATGCAACAGGTTTCCTTTGAGAGCAGGGGGACTCAATAGATCCGTATTTTCTAAATTATATATGTTGAAAAATATTCTAGGCACTCTATAATTAGCCAGCAAGGAAAAGCATTTCTGATTCATTAGGTCAACTTTAATGGTTTCCTCATTAAAAGTTTTTGCTGTTAAGCTGACAGAAGCTAGAATTTAATAGTAGCTTCCAGCACTTTCTTTATTAGCCGATCTCTATTGAATCAGTCTTTATCACCTGAAGAGATATTTTAAATGGAAATTCCTCAGCCCGGAGCAACCTAGATTGACCAAAGGCCTAGAGATTGCTCTGTCCCTGCTTTAATAAACTGACTGTATATATTGCTGCAAAGGTCAGTCCTCATTAGTCAGTGATGGCTATGCAAGATTTAACACATTATAGCCCAGCACTAATTTGTCACTTGTTGACACTGACATACTCTTGTTGATATTAAATAGTTATAGGATGGAATTTATAAATATGAATCTCTGGAGACCTCTCACAAGAATTTTTCTCTGCCACCCAATTCAGGGCAGTTGGATAGTTCTGTGGTCTGGACAAGCTAACTGCTGTTAAGGTGGCAAAATATACAATTAAGTTCCTTTACTGTCCCCTCTGAATACAAATCAAAAGTGACAGGCTTATATTCTACATGCCTGGGGTATAGTACTTTCACAGGTAGCTCACGGAAGCTTAGATTCCCCTTTGTCATGTTTCAGCTAAACCAAACCTCTTATCATGCTCATGCTCTTAGGTTTATAAGGGGATGGGATTCTTTAAAAAGGCAAAATCTCTGTCCCAGAGACAGAAAAGAAATCTCTGTTGCCAGAGAGCAAGCTCACTCAGTTCTAGACAGTAATAAGCTTGCACAACTCGGTTATTTCAGAATACACAAACTGCAAATATAATAAAGAATTGGGTCCACTGAGTCCAATCATGATTGTTCTATTTTAATTAAAATTTATTTTCCTCAGGAGATTAACTCAACTTTTTGATGCCTCCTTAATAGGAATCTTGCTCTGAGTTTGCAAGTCACTTAAAGCCACCTTCTATTCAAACTTCTACTTTCTGTAGGGAATTTAAGAGTATTTTAGGATAAACGCCTGCCTGATGTCTCAGAATTCAGGAGGTGGGGATTCAATCCATGCATCTCACCGAGGCTGCCTATGACCTTGAAGAAACTCTCAAGGCTTCCTTTTCTGCAGACACAAAATAAAGGTGACATTTGCCTTCTCTTACATTTGGTCTATCTTGTCTGTCTGGATCATAAACTCTATGTTGGCAGGGAGTCCTTCTCACAATTTGTTTGTAAAATGCCTAGTGTGGCACTTTACAAGCTGTAGCAGCTAGTCCAATACAAATTAAAAATAGTAATTCATATGTCAACATACTGCTTTTTCCCCCATCATAAGCCTACTTAGGTGCCTTAAGTGATTCTTTTAAATGGTATCAGATGAAAGAACTGAGGAAGAGAGGTCGCATGAGATGGGAGGACATTGCCAGAGGCAGTTCAGCTCCCTACTTCTTCTATCTGATCAAGCTACCTCAAACACTAATTGCATTAATTTGGAATTTAGCAAATTAACAAGGGAACCTTCTTTGGTAAGACACTGGAAAGGGCACAGAAGGGAGAGGACTTAAGTCTTGGCCAGGATGTTTGGTTTTGCAGAATTCCCTCATTATAGGGATTCATGAGCTCAGCTGGTAGTGATATTATTCCTGTTAATCTCCTCTTGAGGAAAACCAAAACTGGCATATTCAGCGTAACAATGCAGCCCATAGCTGCAAAAGCTTGCTGGCACAAGAGTGACCTTGACATCCTTCATTGCTGCCTTATGATGCTAATGGAGGACTAATGCAGGGAGGAGGCGACAGCAGCAAAATAAGGAAGAGATGGGGAAGTGTGTGGGCAGTAAAGTAGCAATGACTTTTCAGAACTCCTCCATACTCACAGACCATAAAAACTGGCCGAGGGGAGTATTTGCAGAACCATTCTCTGGAACCAGGATGAAATAATTCAGCTTGGCAGCAGTTTATAGACTCAGTGTAAAAAAAAAATTTAATTATGGATGAGGAAAACAGTAAGCACTATAGTAGCACCAGCAAGTGGACACCTTGAGCTCCACATACAATTTCTATTACTGTGGTCCCTTCTAGCTGCCAAAACACCTCCACCTTCCATGTTTACATTAGTATATGTGTTTTAAACATGCTCTTTTTGTTGCCATCAGCAGCATCAGAATACAGGTCAATGTTAGCTGTGGAGAATGATTGTAAAAGTAGCATCCAGTTCTAGGCCCTCTTCCAGTTTTTCTTTGGGTTTGTTGTTTTTTTTTTCTCACAAGAACAAACCTTGGACAAGCTGCAAAGTGGCAGACTTCTTGCTGAACAGAGTAATCTTTAAAGTAGGAAATAACAGGAAGGCTTAGAGGCATATGGAACCCATTAGAAATGGCATGTTTGCAGGGACAGATTATAAATTGGATCAACTAGAAAAGCATCTAAAAAATCCTGCCTACAGTTCTATCTTGTGTGAACTGTCTCAATCCAGCTACTGTCTCAATCCAGCTTCTGCCATTTCTAACCAGAGACTTCACTTTTCCATGATTTCTTCATTTTACTGCATTTGGAAAAATGCCCCTAAGTTATGACAGCAGAAGCCCCACATACTTACTGTAAGTCCCACCCTGGAGCAGAGGGAAAACGAGAGGAATGAATGGCACACTCATAGGCATGGCAACATATAACCATCTCCAATGTTTGTCATAACCTGAAAGGAACCGTCTGATCAGATACCAAAAGGTTTTCATGCCTGGATGCGACAGACACACGGTTGCTGCATTAGCCTTAAGTCCCTAAGTGACAGATATGGGGGGTGCTCTCCTACAGCCCCACACTTCTTGTGAGTGTGGATTTCTACTCCTTTCCCACCCACTCCCCCACCCCCTCCCTCTTGCAACTTCTGGATTTAGACTGCTAACTTCCCTGTTTTATGCAGATGCAGTGAATTTCAACTTAAAAGAATAACAACCAGTCATTCATTAAAATCAGACATGCAAAACAAATTTAGCTAAGCTGATTACTGTAATGTAGTAGCCAAGAGCACTGTTCAAATTGACATGGGAGAAGAAAGGCCTTTGATACTCTCAGTACAACGAGCTGTCTATTTTTGTGAAGTCTCATGTTTCCTAATTACCTTAATACTATAAGAATTAGGTAATACCAATGTACAATCACCCACACTGGGCTGGGTTCACAGCCTCTCGCTCCACCGTGCTTACAGAGAATGCTAATCTGATAGGAGAAGTCTGACTGTGACAGAAGCGGTGTCGGGAAGCTTCTTTGCAACAGTCAGCTGCACCTCAGGATAAGGAAAACCCTAAAATGCCACAGGGCAGAACTCACAGTGGAGGAAGAGAAATGCTACAGGCATGCGTTCAGCTCCAAATATGTCCTCCTGATTTGTGCCTTGTCCCCTTCCTTGATCAAACCCTTGTCAGTAATAACTGTGCTGCAGAGGACTGTCCTCTTACCCCAGAAAGTCCCTGCCCCACCCTACCACAGAAAAAAATGAGGATGAAGTGGTGTCTTCCCTCAAGCACTGTCAAAACAATTCTACTTTCCCAGCCACATATGTCAGAAGGTACCTAAAACACACACTCTGACCCCTCGATAATCTGTGCACAACTCACACTGACTCTCAGTATGAACCCAGCACAGCAAAATAGTGCAGCTATGGAGGTGCCCTCACTTAACCCAAGAGGAAGGGAACAGTTTCCGGATAAGGTTAAATTTCTATTCACCCAGCCTTTTCCAGTAACACTCAGATTCAGGCTTGACAGAGTTGCATAGGTAATGTTGGATGTCAGGTAGGATATATGCTGCAATGGCTGAGCATGTCAGTACCGGTAGACATGAAGCAGGGCCTTCTGTGCTAATCCCATGGTGTGCGCTTCACACCCCAGTATTTTTCTCTGTGTATTTATTTATGGGCAGATTTTGAAAAAGAAAGCAAAGCGTCCTAAAATGGGAACAGATGGGGTCTGACTATTATCCCAAATCATTCTGTGACAGAGAATAAAAACAAGCAAGGCTCATGTGTGGCAACCTGCAGTGCAAGACACTAAGCAGACCCTGCTGACAACCCATATCTTACTGCTGAAGAACTGGCTCCCCTTTCATGTGCTTCAGCAGAGTTACTTCACGTTCACAATAGTAAGAATAACGAAAGGAATCAGCCTTTGTGTGACAAACACAGCTAAGATTCAAACTTTGGCTCTCGGCATAGAGAAAACAGAAAACCAAGTAGCTCAGAGCAGTGTTAAACTTTCTAGAGCTACAAATTGCTCTTTCATGCATGATACATACAATTACAGCATGCTTAAATCCTGGATTATTGGGACAATAGGTTGTAGCAGCTTTAATCCAAGTGAGTCATTAAGCTGTGCCACTTCAGTAGGAATCTGCATACTTAAAAAGTGTCTGTGTATCATGCAGTCCATCTGTGTAACACACAGTCCATACAGCCCGGCTCCAGTAATTAACTTAACTACACTTCCTCATGAACATATTGCTACCATGTGTATACATTAGCATCTTGGCAATATTTTCTTTTTGTAAAAAGATTGAAAGTATTAGTGCCAATGTGGTAAATCTGTCTACGTCTGTCTGTATGTCTAAGCCTTATGGCTGTTCACGGGGATTGTCTCCCTCTCTCTCTCCCCCCCTTGTGTTAGACTAGCAATTGCTTTGGAAACTTCTTTTTCCATTTCAAATGCATTTTGTGCTTCCATATTGAGATAAACCCCCCAGGAGATGACTAGCAAGACTCCTCCATCTGAGTCAAGGTTAACAAAGGAAGGCTGTTAGCGGCTGAGGACAGTGAGTTGGGTTGGAAAGCTTACAGGCGAAAAAGGCAGTTACCACCCAGTGCGAACCAGGTTGTCAGATTGCACTCCAGAGGGACAACCATACAGATCTGCTGAGAACCTTCAATGGCTTATCAGTCTCATCATATAATCTGAGAAAGTAAAAAGGAACACCTAACAAGGTAGCACGCTATCAGTTTTAGATTCACAGTTCAGTGAGAGACTCTGAAACTTGAAGAACACTTGTCAAAGCCAGGCTGTTCAGAGACTGATAGAAACCCCAAAACACTGAAGAGTAACCAAAAAAAAAAGTAGCAGATGCAAGAAAATGAACTCAGCCTCTTTCTTTGATCTCTGCAAGTCCATCTATACTGCATAATGGATGAAAACCCCTGAAAGCCAGTAACCCACCTCAACTGGTAAACCCACACATCACAGCATGCTACAGTGCAGATTTACCATTTCAGACCAGTTATGCCCTGAAGAGAAGCCAGCTCATCTTCAGCACACTGTTCAAGTGTTCCTGGAAGTAACCACACTGAGAGCCAATACAGGTATCCAAACCACAGATAAGACATTCCTTACACTGTCCAGGACTGGTATCAAAGCCTTTGTAAAGACTGAAGGTGACCCATTTCAACATATACTGTCCTAGATAAATAATATGCAATCCAAATAGAAAATGTGGAAAATGTTCCACATCCTGTGGAAGAGCAAGACTAATCCAAGCTTCTGGAAGACACTGTCTCAATCATATGAGAAATTACGAAGTAGAAGACCTGCATCTCTGGATGGCACCCACAAAGGTGAGATGCAGCTGCCTGGACCCTACTCCCCTCTTCCAGGTTGAGGTGAAACATGTGGAACCCCACTAAAGCAATGTCCAGACCCAGCAGCAGGGGCTTTACCAAGGCTGTAACACCACTATCCTTAGACTTACAGAAAACCCCAAAGAACTATTATTTATCCGGAAGTGTTTTGCCAAAGAACTGCCAGAAAGCTTATTAAAGCAGAAAGGCAGCAGCAGTCTTGTTGTTTAGTTATATAACTGTAAAGGATAACAAAAAAATTCTAAACAATATTTGGTACATCATTGCTCCCCAGCTGCAGCTATACATGCCAAGTTTTACCACCAGGAAATAAATGGGAAAGATGCATAGGGAGAATCCAAATAGACCCCTGACTTTAAAGTTTTACTAAGCCATGCCAGAATTATGATTTGACATTACCTGCTAAGCAGTGCTTTGAGAATTCCCTCCCCCATTCCTTGTAACAGCTGTAAACAGAAAGATACACCTTAGGAAAAAAATATTTAATTAGCATTTCATTCATTAAAATTCAAGCTTGTGACCTGAAGATTTTTACATACTAGCTAGGATTACTACTGGTAGCAGATTAATAAATGAAGATTCTTTGATTTTATGGACTCCCAAACCTGTCTTGATGGTGAGCTATATCCACCTAAGTCATCTCTGGGAACTGCTATGTCAGAGGTTTTAATCCACCTGACAAGACAGTGGCAAGCCCATCTTCACCTCCACGGGACCTCTATCCTCACACCATGAGACTTCTACAAAGTCAGTTAGCAGAAGTTCTCCATCCTACATCACAGGAGATATAATACACCTTAGGAAAATTCCCCAGGCAACAGCAAGATGAGATGCAAAAAAAGCCAGTCTCCTACAATGGGATCACAGAAGCTACACAGGTACAAATGCACACTGAACTGACATGACTCATTCTGACTGGACCAACTACAGCAAAATATCTTAATTCTATTAGTCCCAACAGAAATTAGATTAATTTTTCCACCCCAAGTTTCCTTGGTAAAATTCAAAACCTTTCTGCTTTCAAGCTTACAGCATTCCTGCGAAAAAGGGGTTCAGTTTTGCTTTGGCATTTCAGAAGGAAAAGAAAAACTGCACTACTAAAACTGAGCAGTGTTTAAATCAGCAACATAATTCAGAGGAGGAAATGTTTGGAAGAGGCAGAGTCTGCACCACTTATTTTTAAGACTGAGCACTGCCTCAGTATGCACCCATGCCACACTAGGAGTCACACTGACATAACAGCGTGCCACAGGCAGTACTCCTGGAGCTTCCAATTCCCAGAGAAAGGAAGCAGATTCTGTCCTTAACAAACCAGCATGGACTTCTGGAGGGTTCAGCCTGCTCTGCTGATGTACACAGGATCAGGTTATGGGCACTCTGCCCCTCACACGTTAGTTTTGGCAATGAGTACTATAAATACACCTTTATTATTCCTGCGCTTGTAACAATCATCCATGGGTAGTTAGAGGCTGAGGTGTGGGGAGGAAGTGACAACAGTTGATTCCCAAACCCAGACATACAGACAAAATAACAACAAGCTGAAGCCATCACTGGGCTAAAGTCATAGCAGAGATTTTTGTATTCCAGGGCCAGAAGTTGAGGCATCTCACTGAAAAGACAAAGATGCACATTTGCACTTCATTCTGGATTCATGCCAGAGGAAAGCTCCCATGGAAGCAGCTGTAAAGCAGCACCTGCATTGTCAGCCTGGAGAACAGAAGCCAGATGTGGGCCAGCAGCTGCAACGTGGCTTGGACATACTACCTCAATGGGACAGGCATGGGATTGCAGTTGCTTGCAGTTGAATTCAGAGCTTTTTGCCTCATCTTGGTTTGGATAACTTCATATCCCTCCACTTTGTCATGTTAGCAAGTTTGCTGAAAAATCTGGAGATTTTCATGAAAAACACTAGCAACTCTGAATTTTCTGTAGAAACAAGTCCATTTTTTATTTTATAGATGACCTTTTCTCTGAAAAATTGACTTTGGAAATAAAAGCCCTTACATATCTGGGCTCACAGGTCTGCAGTTTACAGTTGTATTGATTTTATTTCAAGTTTTCCCTTGAACTCTGACCTGTTCTGCTGTTAGTAGTGAGGCCATAGACTTTGCAAATCTTGATCCCCTAGAATAAGGCAATCCTTACTATATTCACAAGAGAGAGTCACATTCCACAACAGGTATTTTATACCTTTTGAATGCATTATCTGTAGTGTCTAGTCATCTACTTAATGTACAACACTCACATTGAACTATGTCTGCATTTCCAGAAAGCAGCAACTAAGTATATTAGTCACTGGTGCCCACTAGGTTCATAAGCAACGATGAACTAACAACACTGGGACCTCAATATGAACACATTTTTAAATGGATTAGTGAAATTCACTATGGTCACCTTAATCTGAACACATTCTTAATGAAATTCACTATGATCATTAAGCAAACAAAACTCAATGTAGTCAAAAGAATTTAAAGACATTCACTTTGGCATAAATGAGATTTGTTAGCCTTCCTGTGTATCATAAGGAACAAAAGATTGGAGTTCATAAAATAATTTGAGGCCCCTTTGAAAACCATCACAACTCCATTATCTCTGGGCAGATGAGTTTAGAAACAACAAGATCTGTTCAAAGTCTGATTTTGCATGGACCCATTCACTAGCTGTATGTTCAAGATAACAATAGCCTTCTTTCTCTAAAGCAGCCAGGCCACCATCACCACAAACAACTGCAAAACAACTGAGAGACAACAAAAGCCATTGCTGACCTTGCCTGAGCTTTGTTGCCGGTTTATAACCCTATCATATGTTATTTTGTGTCTTTTGGGAACCACATATTTGCATGACTAGCTCATAACTCCACTGGTCACAATACTCATCACTGCTGTTTACCAACTCTAAGCCACCTATTAGACCTTCAAATTTTTGATACTAAATATAAAACACTAGAACAAAGAAGAGGCCACTTGAACATCTGAACCACCACTCTCCACAGAACCACTATCTGGGCACAATTACTGTCTCTTTGTTTATGATGAGGAGGCAAATATTTTTCACATCTTTGTCAATGACAACTTAGCCTGGAAGGCAGAAACAGAAAAGTGTACTGAAAGAAAATTACAAAGGAGGCATATTGCAACCACGCAAACAAGACTCTAGAATCCTGGCAGGAAAAGAAATGAAACAGTGAAGAATGAAGGGGACATGGCTAGACAAAGTCAACATCTTGGGAAGCAGTTGGTAAAGTGAGAGACAGATTTCAGCATAGTAAACAAGCTATAAAGTTCTCCACAGGAAGAGCAGACAAACCACCCTGGATGACTGCAATGTCTAAGCCATTTCTCCTTTGTGAAGATTTTCTTTAAAAAAGCCACCACAAACTTGTTTTTCTGCCTATTTGTTTACAGGGAGACATATAAGCGTCTGTCTGTACCAATCCAATGGTACTTTGAAGTCAAATGCTGTAACTTGGCCTAGGCACATTCTCACTTGTGATGAACAAATGTCTCACTTGTAGAAAGAAAAGAAAACAAGGATTTTCAAACAAAGCAAAGAAAAGCAACTGAGTGCTTTTTTTTTGATACATTTTTCTATATTGAGAAGAGTCAAGTGCTATCACACACTACCCAAACACAAAATTGCACAAGAACTGGATAGCAATTTAAGGTTAGAACAGCAGGAAAGATACATAGAAACCTTGCTTTGCCAGCGTATTGCAGAAATACCAGGAAATAATAAAAGGCACATGATCTCCTGAAGCTGTATTTTATGCTTCACAGTAATGGCGCAGCAGTAGCAGCAAGTGCTGGCTTTGCTGCCTTCTGCTCTGGTTTTCTCACACAAGTGTTGTAAGCTTCCCATCCCCTCTGCCTTCATAGATGTGCGTACCCAGAAAGACATCAAGCGCATACACAGTAGACAATCAAGTGACATTTCTGTGGAGATTACAGTGAAGAAAGCCATCTGTATCCCATCCTCGCAGCTGCAGGAGGTCTGTGACAGCTATATCATAGTGGTTCCATTGTGTGAAGGGCAATATTGCCATTCACAGATTTGGACAAAAACAAGGTGCCTATCAATACTGGTGTGTTCCACCTCATCCCTCACAGATGTTCTACCCTACTGTTTGTCTGACAATAGATACATCACCTGGGTATACAACAGGCAGGCAACTATCTGCAGAACCTGATGAGGACCAACTATGAAAACTGACTACAGCCAAAGAAGATACCTCCTCATAAATCTTCAACAGAAACAAAGCAACAACCTCTCAGTCAGTCCAGACCCAAGTTCTTTCTTTTGGGGTCCTAAATGTAATCCTCATGCCTGCATTTTACCTCCTTACTTCAAATCTGTAACAGCCTATACAGACCCAGAGGAATTAGGGAAGAAATTAACATCTTTCATGTTTTCCTGACAGCCCTCCTTCACTTCAAAATAAAAAATTTTGGAGTTGTTCACATATCCCACCTACATCTGAACCCATTCAAACCTCACAGGGAGAAGAGAGAGAGCTTCTAACAGAGATAATTACAGTCCTAGGTGGATGGAGTTTTGCAAATTCAAAATCCATGTAAAGTATCTGCAGGCTGCATGGATGTGCCAAAACACTCATCTGTCTTCCCAGAAATCAAAGGGGTTGCACAAGAATATTATCCTGAAGTTTAGTTTTATAGGAGTTACATCATTCACAGAGGTATTGCAGCACTAAGTAAAACAGCGAAAGGGGAGGAGGAAAGGCCCTTTTTCTCAGTATAGATGTTTTGCCATTTTTTAATACAAAGAGTAATATAGATAAAATAAACAGTGTTTTACACCACAGCAGAAACTCTTCTTGCAGTCACTGCATGTGAGCAGGTCCCACTGCTAAGAGAAAACAAGTTTGAAAATGGTTGATAAAGCCAGCTCTTTGCTCATTCTGACTGGCAGTCCATTCCATACACACACACAAATACACTCACATGTATTGGCTCAAACATTAAACTCCTAATTGACACAAGGGGAAGAAAAATATAAAAATCTTTCAATGTAAAATTTGCTAAAATGCTCTTACCGAGAAGTCCAAATGTGTGCCGACTACAAAGACTTGCAGAATGAAGTAAAAATAATAAATTTCATATGCCTACCAAGGGCTGTATACTTTCATCTGACTTTTTTCTGGAAGCTTTACAATGCATTTTTGAAGATATGCTTAGAGGCAGGATTAAATATCTCCTGTTTGCACAACCATAACATAAAAAGTGCAAATATTGTGGTAAATTAAAGCAGCTGTCCATTTTCCTGTTTAGCTTAAAGTAAAAAACCCCATTTTATGCCATAATTTCTATACCCTAAACCCATGTTTTTCTCATGCACTGCCCTCCAGAGATGTTATTGCGTATTTTGTCCTGGAAAAGACTGCAGGACTTGTCCTACTCTAGACTGACAAGCATGCAGTGGGAGCAAGCCAGGGCTTGTACCAAGACAAGAAGAAATAAAGCAACTTACATTTAGACATTTGACACAGATACTGATCACCAGAAAAAGCGTTTACTGTAGTAAATTGAAATCCATGAATAATTCACTACTTTCAGCTGATGACATACCCTGAAGTGGCAGAGTATTTGATGATCAATAATTATTTTTGATATTTCAGGAAGCGTGGCATCTTATAACTGAACAATTTAATTAAGTACTAGATTTGATTGTTTAATTGCACAGGCTGTATCAATCTCTTTCTTTTGAATTTCATGCAGGTGCTAAAAATAGTTCCTTGCTTCTTGAACAAATGCATTTCTTACCATGAATTACAAAACTGGTTCTCTAATAAGGTTTTCAAATATCACATTTTGTGCTACACTTCCGCTCTCATTGAGCTGCTAATGGACTTCAAATAATAAGTTTACTGGAAACCGTAGCTCTGGGTTCACTGAAACCACCTTTGAATCTCATATGTTGCTGAGGTTTATAATAAGTGACAGTGCTAAGACTGAATCTGATTTTGCTGTGACCTTCTGTCCAGCTCTGCGGTTCTCCAACTATAGATAAAATTTCCTGCAGTCAGAGCCATAACATATGTCCGAGTTGTCAGTCTTGGAAACATTCTTCAAAAATTCATTAGATGAATATATTTATCTAAAGAGCTTTTCTATGGGAACAGTTCCTTTCTAAAACACCTTTCAAAATGTGATGTCATACATTTTTACACTGAGCAAATCTCAAAGTGCCAATCAAATATACTCACTGAGAGTTTTCCTAGGTCTCTGGCTCTGTGCTCTCAGCTTGGGAAGCAATAATCCAGCTTGATTTTACCAAGTAGGGTAAAAAAAAAGGGATTTATTTAGCTCCCAAATCTGAAAGGGTAGTAACCTTTGCCACTGTGGATTTCATCAGCTTTTGGTTTTTAAATATTCCTTACAATTAGGATACAGGTGTTTCTCCTGAAATGCTGTGGGACAGTTCCTGGGGTCTCTCAGAGTGAAGCTTTTATTTTTTCTTTCTACTTCCTTTTGTTTTCCTTTTCTTCTATTTCTCCAAGTTACTTGAAACTTTCCTGTGCTGCCATGAAGGGTTTCCAGAATCTTTACTTGTGCAGTCCTTAAGCACAATTTCTCTACGGCATTTTCAGAAAGAAACACCAAAAAAGTGCAGTTTCCTGTGATTCTAGATCCCTAGTCAAAACCAGCTTCATTTTACCAGAAAATCACTTCTGCAGCTTTCTATTGAGGCCTGTGGTGTGCAACTACCAGTCCTGTCTTTACTCTGTCATCCAGTGCTTTTGAACACTTGCAATCCTTGACTGTACAGATTATTTTGAAGAAATTTTCCATAACGAGCTGGTCACTCACTACCATCTCCTTTCATGATTAGGTTAATTTGCAGTAACTTTCAGTTAAACAGCATTTTTCTCTCACAGATTCCTACTGAAAGCTTCTCAACCAGATCCATAGCTTTTACCAAAACAGAAATAAGTCAGTTTGCACTTGTACACGCATCTCATTCCATTGTATCTCTGTGCATGGTACCTGAGAAGCTGGCGTAGCCTGAGACCTTTCTTATTCCATACTGCAATCATCTTTGGAGCTAACCAAAGAATAAATCTTTACAGGATTACCAGAGACACCTTTTTTATTAATCAAATGGGCCAAATATAAAACACTTGTTGAAGTAAATAACATCTAAGCTGCAAAGAAACCTTAGAAATCGCAGAAACCCTTTAACAGAGCCTCTTCACACTAAAAAGAAATAATTCTAGTCTGGTCTCAGTTTCCACAAGTACAGCAGCACCTACAGTTCATTTTCTATCTGTCATGAGTGCTCATGTAAATTATGTTTTGTGTGATCCTGAAACCAAGTTGATGTACTGTAAACCATTATTTTTGTCCTGGTAGAAATAATTTCTTATAGCTACAGTGACACATGCTATACACACTGAAGGAAAGCTGTGGTGATTGACTTGAAATCAACCCTTATCACTGACATATCCTGACACTGAAGCAGCAGACTGAAGATACAAAAAACACCCCAGCATTCAGAGAAGTTCTTGCTCTTTATATTCCATACTGCCTTTTAAACTTCATTCATTTCTGACGAGACTTTATGGGATTTTTTAGTTTTAATTTTGCTTTGACCAGTCTCATAGTCCTTTTTTCCCCACTATCTTAAGGTGCTCTGCCCCTACAACCTTTATTGGCAAGGCTGTTCTCCAAAGCACAGGTTATTACAGAACATTCATAGGACAAGAATTATAAATGCAAACATTTGCCCCAAGAGCCTCCTGTAAGCGAGGCTGGGAAAAGCCCCAGTCTGAAGGGCAAGGACTACAGAGCCATGTGGTGAATATCATTTCATATAGCCCAGAGTGGGTAGGCTGTGCCAATTAGTAGTAGTAGGGGTGTTTCATCCTCTTAGCTCCCAAGGTAAATCCTGCCTGCAGTCAGCATTATGTTCATATGGTCTCAGCAGACATTTGATCTGCCTAATCAAAAGAATCCATTTTCTGCTACCCAAAGAAGGAATAATGCAGTATGCTCCAGAAAAAAAAAAAAGCAACAGTTTTATAAAAACACACTGTCAAATCGCACTTGAATAATTACAGCTCCTGTGGCACTTGTTCACGAACAGAAAGAGTTCAATCAGTTAACACATAACTCCTTACAGACAGAAAAATAAAGGAGCTGGCAACCCTGAATTTTGAATAATTTTGTTGGATTCCTTGTTCAATCCATGGTTACAATATATAAGAACATAGTTAGCAATATCTTTGCAGAAGTTTCAGTGGGCACATCTCATTTTTAACTCCCAGAAATCACTTAAATTTACCTGGACATTTAATCTGACTTAATGTCTCTGCTTTTCAGCTCATGTATTTCAAGACTACGTTTGGAATAGTCTTCAGTATTTTGCAAGATTAGGTTTATCTTAAGGCTTGAGACATCTGTACGTGTTTCTTAGCCATGACTCGGTTATCACAGTACACGCTGGTTCCATTAGCAATGGGTGACAGAAGTCAAATGAGCAATACAGGACTAGCACTATTAATTACTGAATCCATATTCAGCTCCAGAACAACAACATAAGAAAACAGCTATTAAAACTGCTTAGCTAACACCTGAGAATCAGCCTATCAGTCTGGATGATACTTCAGAGGTATTGCTCCATGTGTTTGCATCATGCTGCCAATATATTACTGTAAGCCTTTCTTGGCAGACCTTCCAAAGAGTATAGTGTGTACTACATGACCAGACAGACAAATATCATCTCATAAACCTTATTAAGCAAAGCCACAAGAACACTCCCTTTCAGAGTGTGTTTTATCACAAAGCAAGATTTAAAAGGTCCTGTGAATGTTTTGCCTTCAGCAGTTGCTCATTTTTTCTGATAGTGATATGTACCAACCAGCTGAAACAATAACTTGCCCTTACTTCTGTGCCTGGAACAGCTACAGACAGACCTGCAAGCACTGTAAAAAAAATGGGCTGCTTTGTACCCCATCAGAAAAAGGTAGAGAATCTCCAACGAATCAGCAATCACCAGAGAATTGTATGTTATTACAAACTTGGGTTAGTCTCCATACCTGAAAACAGCACATCACAATAACATGTTACAATCTTTGCTTTTTAGCAATAGCCTTCAAAAAAATTACTTCAATGACACTTTTGTTAGGCATTGGAACAGGCTGTCCAGGGAAGTGATGGAGTCTCCATCCATGGAGGTATTTAAAAGACTGTTAGATGTGGTGCTGAGGGACATGCTTTCGTGGTAGTTGGCAAGTTAGGGTGACAATTGGACTTTATGATCTAAAGGGCCCCTTCCAACCAAAGGCAGTTCAATGATTCTACAGCTGCAAGGCATTTGCCCCAAGTGCACTAGTAGAAACTTCTTTTGCTTGAGTCACAAGATGAGTTATATTGTCAGGATAAGGTATGATATCAATGGGAAAACAACCTGGGCTGCCACCTAACACATTGAATAAATTCACTATTGAGTAGCTAACAAGAGGGCTGGAAAAGCAGATATTAGATGCTAGGCTGTGAAGATGGAAAAAGACAAGGAAGATAGGTAAATTGGTCTGACCTATCTCAACAGCTTCCTATAATACAGCCACTTGGCATCTCCTAGTTGTTCCCACTGCAGTTTCTTCTACAGCTGTTCTGCAGTGTGCCTGAAGGCACACAACTGTCCTGATACACTGTGGAGGGCAGCAGTTACTATACAGGACATTTTGCAATGTCACTATCATTCTCCAGAGAACATAGGGGAGAAATCGCACTTTATTACACACACAACAATTTTTAACTAAAGCTTCACAACAGCTCCTGCAACAAGGATGACTTCTACAACTAGAAGTCTTTTCCTCCAATGCATATCAAAGTTGTTAGCACCTGCCAAAAAGAAAAAGAGAAGTCTTTACTAATGCCACATCTCAGACAACTTGAATATGGTGATCACTCTTTGCAGTAAAAAACTCCAACTTTTTAGCATTGACATGCAGTTGTTAGTAGTCTAGGACTATCCAAAAGAGCTTTCTAGCACCACATTGTATGCTTGTCCTGGATGCTCCATGAGATGAATGCTGTTATTCAACTAAAACTCCTCTTAAAAAATACTTATTCTGGAACTCATAGTAAATCCCACAGCAATTTAATTCTATTAATCTGCTCCAACCCTAACTCAGCTTTCATTTTTTTTATATCTTTTGTTCTTCTGTGTTGCCTTTGTTAGTATTAGAATAGCAGATTACTAACTGATTTAACTGACTGATTTTTTTCTCTTTTATAACTAGCTTACAGCTACTGTTTTTTCCTTTTTTGTGATACATACTTCAGGCAGTTTGGAATTACTGCCACTTATTTAGCACATTTGTATGAACCAGCTCTTCCCAATTCTATTCATGCAAAGTTCTCTATAACTAATCCTACTGACAGCAGCATACAGGGCTTCCTTTTGCAGCATGGCAAAGGGTCATGTGCCTTACTTATGTTTAACTAGGGTTTTCTAGATCACAGAAAGCAGGGTGTTCCTATCAGAAGTGCTCACAAAGTGAAGAAGCTCTCTCTGCAGCCCTCATCTGAATTGGCCTTAATGCCAACCAGAGAAGGCCTGAGTTAGCTAAGGTCTTAGCAGTGTATTGCCCTACAAACTATGGGAGCAGCAAAGTCTTCCCTTCTGCTCCTGTCCTGGCACAACCATGCCCTGCTACAATTTCCAGTCAATATGGCCCCAAAGAAGGGATTGCTCAGCCTTAAATAGGTACTATGTCTGCTCTAGGGATGTTAATGATTTAAACTATAAATACTGCTACCATAAAAAGCCAGTGCATTATCTTATATGCGAATTAAAGAGAAGTGCTAAGAGACCTTGAAAAAACAAAAGGTAAATTAAAATTACATTTCATCCCCCACAGCTTCTGTATAATAAGAAAAGCTTTTCCTATAGAACTTGGAGTTTGCTTTTTGTCTCCACGGAACAATTCTCAAGTGCCCCTTAAAAGCTGCAGATATATTAGCTTTAAAAAGATCACAGTACTGAGGCCAACGTGTCCAGCTCTGCTATAAAGCAAGTGTGGAAGTGAACTTTGGGAACCAAGGGTAGATGTGATGTGTTGCTAACTCATCCATTTTAACCAGAGAAAGTGAGAAGCAGATCTCAGCACTTGTTTAATGTAGTTAGAACAAAAAGTTTGATGCCGCCCATTCAAGGTTCTTCGGTCCTCAGTACTTGTACTGACTGGGGGTACTCAGCACTATGCCAACAGAGATTCAGGTATCTTTCTCTGTTCAATGCATTTTTGAAGGTGACGCATTTTAAGAGTTTTGGTTTTCTTTTTATTGGAAATACAAGCATCTCTATTTATCAGATAAGTTACTCAAAATTCCAGGTTTCAGCCAAGGTACAAATACTACAATGCAGACTGTCTATCTGCCTTGTATTTGTATGTGTCATCCATTACGGGTCTTCATCTAAATACCAGCTACAGAACTGAGACAATAAACAGCAGCTCTGTACATCTGCTGTGCCTGACACCAAGAAATGAGAAAGTTCTGACTTCCCACAAGGGACCTGGGAGCTGCTCTCTCTCAGAAAAAAAAAAAAAAAAACAAAAAAAACCAGCTTCCTGGTCTGAAAGGAATAAATCTATTACTGTAGTTTGCTTCCTCTGAGACAAGTCTAGAGAAAACATTCACAGTAAGCATGATTTTTTTTTTTTAGGGTCTGATAACAAATACAAAGCTTCACGTTCCAAGGCTTAACCTATTAACTGACAGAAGTTAGGCACTTTGCACTGTGAGATTTCTCATCTATTTTCAATCCATCTGGTACTGTCCAATATTGAAAACAGGATATTGGACTAAACAGGCAATTAATCTAATCCAGTACAGCAATGCCTATATGTTTCTTTCTCTCTAAACATATGCCAATATAGAATTATAAACACTGTTGGAAACATTTGAATTTTATGTGCTGAAGGTCACTGAAGATCACATAATTCGCCCTTCCTTCCTCTCCATTCAACAAAACAGAGTGCTTTGTTTTCCCAGAATTAATTTCTATTTCATAAGTCACTTGGCTTTTAGATAACTCGTGCCTCAAAAAGAATCAAATACTCACTCAAGCCTGTGAGGTTTAGAGCGGTCTTTTCAATAGTTTAAACCAGCACAGTATAAAATCCTGATTTCACCAGCAAGACACATAACTCAGACTTCAAGTAGTAAAGCGATTCATCTTCAACAGAACAGCACATGGTAGCTCTGAAAACAAAGCTCTAAATTCTGACAATCATCCTAAAATATTTAACACTGAACCTCTTTGGAGATTTCTGTTAGAACTCAATAGAAAAGACCCATCATCTGCTTGCAGAATAAATGCAAATCCTTACAAGCCTGGATAACCATAATATGGCTCCAGGCATATCTTTGGTTCTTTCTTACTATGAGCTCCTATGAGAATCACCATATTCCCTGATGCTCAAGGACAGCTCTTTAAATGGCTACTTTTTCCAGTCTCTTCCAACATACTCATTTTTTAAGCATCACCTCTTTTCCCTTTCACATTTAACACTTCCAGTGACTAAAATCAAGAGTTCACCTTTTGGTGCATTAATCTAATCAACTTGCAGCTTGTGATTTTCATGTTTTACAGTTTATACCAACTAAATGGCAAGATAAACAAATAAATTAACTCTGTGGCTGTCAAGGTGAAGTCAGAAAGAAAATTATTTACAGTCTGTTCTTGAAAGGGACTAAGCTCACGTATGACTAAAGTCTACACTGGCGCTACCAAGTGCGGACCCTCCATGTTTCAGTTCCCTTCACACTGAACACTCACCTTTGACAGCAGCACTCTTGATCCCCTAATATTTGTGTGCCAAATAAATCAGAGATTTGCAAATTGCTGTGATCTCCAAGGGGCCAAAATGAGGACACCAAAATTTAGGTTCCTTCTCTCACTGGCCTGATAACTCATAATTTTTTTGTCTGCACTGTTTCATGCTTATGTCTCCAGGATCACCTTTTCGACACATTTCATTATACAGATGCAGCAACCAACACAACGGGTTTATCCCACCTTTTACCTTCAGGTAGAGCCCAAAATGAGTTTTCAGGACAAAGTACTGAAGAGGTAAAGGGTGTTTTTCTGCCCAAACTCACTAACAACTTACTTTGATGGATTATGCTAATTCACATCAGGGAAGAGGATATCCATGTTTCCTTGGGGATTGAAGGCTTCTTATATGCAATATTTATTTGACACTCACTGCTTCTTACATGATTTCACTTCACCCAATCTACATACCTTTCCCCAGCTAGAGAGTCTAAGAAAGTGTACCATGTCATGTTAGAGTTCACCTTAGTCTCATCCTTAGAGAAATGAAAGAAAATTATACAGTCTTTCTTCATCATCCATGTTTTCTTACCTTTTGTGTTGATTCCCATGGATTCTTCTCATCTTCTGTTTTGCCACTTCTTTCTTAGAACACAGTCTAAAAAGGAATATTCCATAATTCCTGCCATATCACATCTTAACACAGTATGTGCTCCTTCAGTAGACCACTTAAAAACCATCCCCACTGTGCCCAGCCAAGAAAAATATATCAGACTTGGACTTGTCAGCTGGAATTCAAGAAATTAGATGTGCAAATCCTTTTTCAATTGTGATTAAGCAGTCAATAAAACTAACACTAACTCATAGAACACAGTTAACAGGAATAAAAGTTTTCATCAGACTTTTAGGTTGCCTTTGTTTGCATAAAAATATTGCTTCTTGGTTTCTATATCTTTGCATATGTTTGTTAGAGAGCTAGTCAACTCTAAAACAAAGCAGCATGCCCAGTCAACCACACATTACCACTGCAAATCAAATAAAAAAAGATTTCATGTTTATGAGGGAAAATACACCAAATGCAAATGTCAGAACCTAAGAGAAGAGACAAACAATTGAGGAGAGAGAGAAATAATTTAGAAGAGAGTGTATGCAGTTATAAAACAGCTATTTCTCTTCTGTGAGACTGTATTATCAAGATATTTGTGAGGGTTCAAGTGGCCAATTGCTATTAAGAAAAACAGTGTTGAAGCTATGAAGAATTGATTACTGTTAGTAGGCTGGATTGTCTGAAAACTCCAGAAAGAGATTTTAGGATTATTTTATTATATGCTATCTATCATGAGTTCAGTTTAATGTTTTCCAGTCATTCAATGGTAAGAAAATTATGTGGCTCTTGTTTGTTATCCATGAATTCTTTCTGGCAGTCAGTAAAGTTTAAGCATAATTAGTTCATGTTATGAAGACCAAAAGAGCTTGTAGAAGCAATGTTGATACAGGCAACAATGTATCTATGCATTGTCTCCCTGTCAGGTATTTGGGGAAGAGAGTACAGGAATAAGGCAACTACAGATGGTCCTTCTTAAGGAACAGTGTTCCCAGGTATAGGGAACCAGTGTTTTAAAAATCATTATTCATAAGACCCCCAGAAAGGGGGTTTTACTGGCAAACATATTTTGTCTGCAAAGTTCTTCCCTGGAAGAAACCAGAGTTAGAATCGTGTTTATCAGATTGTCTTTTAACAAAATGGGGTTTGTTTGCCTTATTTTTACTTAAAGCTGACTTACAATTATTTGTATTGTTATCACCATGCCTGCAGATGATCTTTAGAAGAAAACTGTGTCTCAAATGGTCTCCTTTCATTAACTGTCTCCAAACAAATCAATATAAGGGGTGAGAGATATGGGCAGCATCTTTCAAGAGAAACAAATTGCCGTTGTAACTTACAACATGCAATTAGTCATGCAAAAATGAAATGCTCTGGAAATAGAGTCTGTTTTATAAATGCTTCATTGTGAAGAGTAGATGGTACTTCAAAATGCTGGTGAAGCAATAAGTTCTTGTTTGTCAACATGAAATTCCCATATGTAATTACAAAATTGTGTGCAAGTTGACCACTTTACTTTCCTCCATTAGGGAAATGGACCACTAGCATTACAAATACCATGACAAAACATTTATTTTCAATTATGGAATGTAAAATAATCCCAGTCAGTAAGATACTTTCACTGCTTTCCTCTGACATATTTAATCTGCGCCCTTTAACCAAACTCAAACTTTTTCCCCAGGTTTCCAGGAACAAATAAATATAAAAAAATTAATAAGGGAGGGTCAATTATCTTTATGTGTTTACTAGGATAAACAAGAAGAATCTGCTTAATTGCATCTAAAATGTTCAGTCTGAGGTCTACAAAGAACTTTGTACCATTAGTGGTGATACACACTAGAATAAGGCTGTCCAGAGAGGTCCTATAATCTCTAATACTGTCCCTTCCTTTTCCATGAAGATTTTTAACAGCTGCAGGAGAGATCCATCCTGAGACAGTGCAAAACATTGGACTCAGCTACTTCTCAAGGTCCTTTCCAGCCTGACATATCTATTATTCTCTGCTTGTATATACCCCAGTTCTATAAGCACATTGCTGGACTGTTGCATTCATACAGCTGAAGCTGACAGGTTTTAGCATAAGTGGAGGGTACTGTCAAAATACCAATACATGTAGGACCAAAGCTTTGCTTTAACACTCTATGATTTTTCATTATTAAGGCATGCATGAGGTGTCTACATGCTTCAGTTTCCTCAGGTCACTGCAGCTTCTTCTTGATTAAATCATCAGTACTGCTTGCCTTTTTGGAACTGCAAATAAAGATCTCCCTCAGCAATAGGAATGAAAACCAAATTCAATATTAAACACAGTTGCATAGGAAAGTGTGCTTAAAACAAGTTAGATAGCTAACTAGAACAAGTAAGAGTTAGTTATCAGTATTAGCTGATATTTAAATAACAAATTTGAGCAAGTATTAGGCAAGAAGGTATGAAAAAAAAAATCCTGCTACAGTTGATAAAAATAAACCAAATTAATCAAGTATTCTACCCTCAAAGGACAGTCGAGACTAGTTATGTCTATTTTGTCACCCTCTCTCAAAAATCATTGTATCTTTCCACAGCAAAACACGATCCTATCTGAAGATAATACATAAAAACACAGAGAAATTATCCTTAATACAGAAGGAATCAAGTATCTTTAGCCTGTTTTTTTTAACTACTGTCATAAACTAGGCTGATGCCCTTTGGGAGATGTCTATAGCTGGCCCACCAAATACTATTCTTGGTCAGTATAGCATGACTGTTCCCTTCAATACACACTCCCTAATTTGCTCCAGTACCCAATAAACCATATTTTTCCGGTAGCCTGAGATTAAAATTGTGTAGCAGTCATGAGATCTGATGGAAAAATATACTTTCTGCAACCAGTCTTTTACATTCACCAAATAAAAGGCATCACTTCTCTAATGAGCAAAGCGTAAAGGGTTATTGCAAGCAAATTAAAGAGTTTCCAAGGGACACTGAAATGGAAAAACTTTTAAAAATTTTGGAAGCTGTGGGGTGAGTACTGGGAGTATTATCTTCCCATCTGAAACTAAAACATTTAAGTCTGAAATTTCAAAGTGGTTTTTGTCTGTTTTTTCTTGTGTAGCAATGTCTGCTGAGTTCAGAAACCTGTGTAGGTAATGGTTGCCATTGGTGAGGCTATCACGGGTGTAACCAATTAGTTCTCTCCCATTGCTACTGAAACACTACTACTGAGCACGTCAAACAACTCCGCTGTGGTTGTTTTGTTTTACTCTATTGACAGCTAACATAAGCAGGATTCCACCTGAATAGAAATCTTGTCTATTTTAATCATGCTAAAGGAGCGAGGCAAGCTTGACAGGCATTAGAAAGAAAATGTAATTTCTTCAAAGATGTTACAATCTGATTAGTTTTCACAGACTAAGCCATAGTGTCCATGAAGCTTCTTGTTTATTACAGTCTAAACACGAGATAAACTCAGTTTCAACCTACATATGATTCTGCATTGCAGGGTGGTACTTACTTCTCCTCACCACAGCTCATGATATGTCTTGTACTTGCTACATAATATATGTTAAATGAGGTCATCTTAGGTGGCTGCTGTTTGCTATACATACACACAAAGAACTACAAATCCTCTTAGTCAAGGAATCAGGCTGCTATGGCCATGGATCTACACTCAACAATATGCAGCATTGAACAACTTATTTTTCCCCAAACCATGCAAGTGAAAAGCAGAAAAACTGGAGAAAGCTTTATCCCTACAAACACAGAAGTGCATACAGATTTATCCAATATTTTCCCACTTTTGAAGGGTAAAGCATTAAATTATTTCCTCCAAAAGTGTTGCAATGTGCCCTGCTCCTCACTCAGGACTAAATCAGATTCTCTGTAAAATTTAAATTCACTGGTTTTTGTTGCTTCTCTAATTTTAGATAACACAAACATATTAACCTAACTCAGTTGAAGACTTCATGTACTGCCCTCTCTTCCTTTAATACTGAGAGATTTCTTCTCTCTCTCCAGCTCCACATACTATGTAATTTTTGATGAGCATGTCCCCTGATATTTGGTCTATTTACTTGTCTTAGTCTGTCCCTTCAAATTTTAGAAAATTCACCCATCTCCTTGACAGAGCCACATTTCTCCTTTCTCTCTAAGTACTAAAACAAATAAGCAAATTTTGTTTTGGTATTTTTCAAATAAAACAAGTGTCAGCTGTTTCCTCATTCTCTGTCTTCAGCTCCATTCTCAGCTCCCCAGGGAACCAGTTCTCCACATACCTACATGCCACTGTCAGTATATTTGGAAAACCCTTGACCTCAGGTTAGAATGTACCGCATGACTCTCCACGTTCAGTACTCACATTTACTCTTAATTATCTTTAAAACAGATTTGTTTATACAGTCAGCTGTATGTTGAAAGCTGCACACTTGTTGCATACATCCTGCCTTGAGCCTTTTTCCCCACAATGGTGCCTGCTGCCCTTTTGCCCACACACTTATTCAGTGCAATTGCAATGAATGTCAGCTGCGATCCCTCCAACTGCCATCCCTCTCCTGTGCTGTAAACTGATGAATTCTAATCAAAATACCTCAGGGCATTTTACAGTCTCTCAAAGTCATTTTCGTGTTGCTTCATCTAGTGTTCTCTCTTAACAAGTATTTCAAATTGTATGATAGCACTAGAAGGTTTTACACAAATACAAGTAGTACCCATTTTCCAGCATTATTAAATAATAAAGCACTTGATTCATTTCCAAGTATTACGTCCAAAATATCCTCTGGCTATATTGACCATTCAACAAATTCCATTATGAAAGCAGCACTACACCAGAGTAGTTCTAAAAGCCTGCCTTCCTTGGATTTTGCATGGTTATTATTCCAATCAATACAGGAGTGATTCAAATCCCTCATGATCTATCTCCAAGGCTTCTTTTAGGTGCTTTTCTTATCGGTACAAACATTTCACAAATAGTTTTTCTGAACAGTCCTCGGGGTCTATAACAGGAACCAGCCTTTTCTTCATCAACTTCTTTCCATACCACCTCTGGTTTATGGGACACAAAACATGTCTCTCGGGAAATTCTTTGCCATCGTTCAGTATTAATGCTTGCCAGGGTCAGGTCTGTATATTAAATCTCAAAACCCTTGCCCTTCCCTGTTTAGTTGACTGGATATCACATCCCTTACAATGTTTATTCATTCAAAAGTGATAGGCTTCCAAGCTTTCTCACTAATTTTTGTCAGACACTCATGCAGTTTGAGGGAGAACTCACTTTTAAACATGAACATAAACAAAATCCAGTGTCACATTAAATATTTCAGTCATTCCAATCCTTTAGTTTTGAAAATGGTTGTTTTTTCCCCAACAAAAAGATTGTCTGACTATAGCAAAAAGAATGTTTTTTCTTTTCCCTTTGATAAATTCAAACTTCTATTGGGAAAATAATCTATGGTCTCTGTACCCCATAATCAAAGTGAAGAATTCCATTCCCTTTCCTCCCTCACTTACAGAAATGCTTCTATTAACATGCATCTCTAGAACACAATACTCTGAAAACATATACTGTCATTCAAGTCTGTACCTTGTTGCAGGTCTATGGTACAATAGCCACCACATCCCACAAAATGGGTTCATTATAAACTGTCTGCTGCAGGGGTTAAATCAGTTAAAATCCAATGGAATTTCTATTTGATGCTCTCAATAGTGTGACAAATCAAGAGAAAAGGCAGGGGCACATGAAGGGTGCGCTAATTTCAATCAACTTTTTCCAAGTGTGTGAATGCCAGAGAATGATTGGATCTCAAATTTCATCATATGTGTGAGTATTGCTTTATTGAGAACATTTACATTAGCAGTTTAATCCCTTTAGGAAAAGAATACTGAAAATGGATTTCAAAATGTTCCCTTCATTAAATCTGTTGCAATTTCTTCTGAAATAAAAGACACGGTCTGAGGTAGTGAGAACCTAACAGATGAACTGTTAGAAACATTAGATAAGGACCTCTCAACCCTTAAAAGGAAAAAATTCTACTCTACATTTCCCAGCTGAGTTGTTGCAACATTTTAACATCATTTGGGGAAATAGAATTTTAAGTAAAGACTGGCAACGTGAATCACATGTTTAAAGAAAATCAGCCACAAAATAGAGAGCTTAAAATGTGCAAGGAAAACCACATTCATACACAGCCACTCAGGTTTTTTTCAAACTTCCCTTTAGAATCACAGAATGGTTTGGGTTGGAAGTGACCTCAAAGCTCATCTAGTCCAGACCCCCTGCCATGGGCAGAGACACCCTCCACTAGCCCAGGCTTCCTAAAGCCCCATCCAACCTGGCCTTGAACACTGCCAGGGAGGGGGCACCCACAGCTTCTCTAGGCAGACTGTACCAGAGCCTTACCACCCTCACAGTAAAGAATTTCTTCCTAATATCTAGTGAAAATCTACCCTCTTTCAGTTTAAAGCCATCACCCCTTGTCCTGTCACTCCATGCCCTCATAAACAGTCCCTCTCCATCTTTCTTGTAGGCCCCTTCTAAGTACTAGAAAGCTGTTCTTCCTAAAACTCCTGTATCCTTCCATTCCAACACTCCAGTCATAAGAGTGTCTCAATGATGCCAATGAGATAATAGCTCTGTAGGTGTGCACACATCTCTAACTTGTCTTGTTAAAACTCATTTGCATAGAGGCACTGTAGTTGGACCCCTAATGAAGCTGACTGGCTAGAGTGACTAGAATTCCTTTGTGATGTACTTCAGGTGCTCTCCTGCTGGCCTGTGATCCTTCTCCTGGCTCTGTGTATCTACAGCTGGTACTGGCATCAAAATGTTGGGAGTGGGATGGATTGAGGTTCCCCTTTCCCTTGCAACTTTAGTTGCTGCTTTATGGTAGCTAATCCTGCTGTGAGACAAAATGATGTTGTACCACCATGGGAAATCTACATCATCTTTGTGTTTCAGCAAGTTCCCATCTCAGAGAAGACCTTGTAGGATTGTCCTAAGTCTTGATTTCTTGCATCTGGTCCACTCAGTGTGTCCTGCGTTAGCAAGAGATATCTATTGCACTTTTCACTGTTGTGCAAACATCACCAACCTATCAGTGCAACACAGGTACCTGCTCTGGGTACAAGACAAGATGTCAAATGCAGAGTTTCCTTCTGGAAATACTGCTTTTGAGAAAACTATTGTGGAAACCAGAATTTGTCCAATAACATTTGCTTTAATTATATTTTTCATGTTTACCTCAGTCCTGGGGCATACATTACAAGCAGTTCATGTGGTCTGGTAACCTGCTTGTATTTATGTCCTCAATCCTCCCAAAACTACACAAGTAGTCTACCATTAGCTTATTAGAAATATCTAAATTCAGGTTAAGCAAATTCAAATTATCCAAGATATGCTGTACACAAACATACATGTAGGGGCTACTTTAAATTAGGTAAGGCACTTATTATTCCATCACAATATATAGGGATAATAGGACTCTAGTCTGTTCCCTGAAATTACTGTATTCCTAAACTTGATTCTCCCAGGTGCCAGGTCATTTAGGGGTGGCTCACATTCTAGCCAGTTCTCACAAATACTAAACCAAGGCAAGTTTCTCTAAAGTTGGTGTACTCTGTGAACAAGTTCACAAAATATTTTGGTGAATTGACACTTTAAAAATCATAGAACACAAAGTTTCAAAACACATATGAAGGTGAAACATTTCAGGCCCTTTAAAAAGCTTCTTCTGTAAGTACAAATTAAGGACAAACATGTTACAGAAATCCTTAGCTTTTCTATACAGCAATCCAAAATGCTAAACTAAAAGCATGATGATACTGGAAGAATGGCATTGGTAAAGCATATTTTAATCAATGATACATCCTTTTGTCTTTTCTACTCAAATTTCCAATAACATATTACTTGGCCTTCTGTGCAAACCACTTATCTATTATTAGAAAATCAGAATTATTTTTAAAAATATATTTGACAAAAACACTTATCTGACCCATACAGAAAGGTTACAGGAAAGACTCTAAGTACTAATCTGTGATTGAGATCATACAGGGCAGTAGAAGATTAATATACAAAGGAGGAATATCTGGTAGTTCTATCTAAAAAAAAAAAAAAAAAGAATCTTACAGAAGCCAGATTAAAAGTAGCAGGCACATAGACAATCTTACACTCCTCCAGTTTCACTCCTGTGATAATGTTTTGGAAACAGGAAAGTAGGAGTGTACTTACATTAGTAACTGCAGTCATACTGGTGGCTTGATAAACCCCAAATGAGAGGGAATAAATAACCTGTTGGAAACCCCCCATTTCACGCACCCCTGCTGACTCTTGACTAAGAGCAAGCAGGGCATGTTATCATTGCCCACAACAAACATCCATGACTTCAAATCTGGGAAGGTTAAAAACTTCTGCTGACCCATTGTATTGAATGACACAGTTGTAGAATTATATTGATAACAAAACCAGAGAGGGTACGACTGAAGCTAAATGAGGTTTTCCATAAGCACACTCTTGATTTACCCTCTGGCATCCATTGTTTAAAGGGACTGTCACAGAGAATAAGTCAGCTTATGCGGATGGAACTGCACAGAAATCAGAAGCACGTACTATTACATTCTTCTTGGTGGGTGATTTTTCCCATATTCTGTACTCAGAAAAGGAACTCTCTAGACTCAGTCTTCACCTACAAAAATGTAATACCAGTGAAAAACCCCAGAAAGCATTCCTCAGGCCCAAGTTCCTATTAGGAGGGAGCTGCACAATACAATATGCAGAAATCCCATTTTGCTTGGAAGAACTTAAAAGCTTCAACACAACCTAATTCTGGAAAGTATACAAGGAAGCTTTTGAATGTTTTCTTATGTTCTTGTGAAGCATATGGTCAAAGTTAAGCATTTGCTTTTGTTCTTTCCTGAAGCACAAAGCAGTCAACAGAACAGAAGTAGATACACTCTCTAGTCTGTTCTCTTTATGTGTTCTGTCTTGGTAAGGGACTACAAACCATGCCCTCCGTGACTGAGTCTGTACACATCCAAGACCTCTAAGAAGGTATTCCAAAGCAGGACCACAACTCTTTAAAGCAATAATCCTAAAAATTGCAACACAGTATTAGCTGAGGACCTTTACCAGTTGCAACCTACAAGAAATAAATTTAACAAAAACTCATAGAAAATTCATAGCAAAGACAACATTATTTAAAAATCAGTTAATTTAAATTGATTCTATTTTATCTATTGAGTATTGCTTTTCAGTGCCAGAAGTTCAACATTAACTCAAAAATGGCTGGGTCTGTGCTTACACAGACACCAAGTCGAACAATTAGGAACTTAATCATTAAAGACTAAGACAGAAAACAGATGTTCCAGCCAATTTTGTTAGAGCTGGGATCCTCTGAAGAGAGATGCCTGGATTGTTTAGCTTGCTTATTTCTGCAGCGCCAGAGATCATTCTTGTAACTGTGTTTTGAAGCGGTAATTTCTGAGTGATGATGCTGGCAGAACTACAAACAAAGAATTACACTAATCCAATCTGGATATTACTAACACATGTAAGACTTTCTTTAGATTTTCACAGGTCAAGCAGGATTTAAACCCTGCTCCATTAATAAAACAGAAAGACACTGTTCTAGGTCTTTTTAAAGTGTCTTTGCCTAAAAAGGTACAGGAGTTCATCATGGGTAACAGTGTTTTGTCCTGCAACAGGAGCTCAAGGATATAATTCAGATAGATTGGACTGCCAACAATCAAATCACTTTAAATAAAATAGATAAAGCTCATCTTACTCTAAATATTTGCAAAACAATAACTTTGCTAACACAGAACTGCCTCTCCTGGTCCTCTCCATGTATACAAACTTTCACTGTAACAGATAAACAACTGTCAAAGAACAGTAAACATTACATTAATCATGAACTACAAGTTTGCACTAACATCAACCCTCCTCTCTAAGATTCTGAGTCTTGGTTCAAATCTCTGGATCCAAAAAACAGCCCATTGGGGTTTTATTCCAAGTCTGAACTGGAAACCCCAAGGAAAAAAAATATACCTTCCATTTTGATACTGCCTAGAGCAGCTTTGGAAGGTACCGAATTCTCAAAAGTTTTCTTTTGCATCATGATAAGAGCTTGCACAACACTCCATTCACAGGTGAGAACACTTCACAGAAGAGTTCTTTCCAATTAGATTGATCATTTAAGGTAAGACTAAACCAGCTTCAGAGGCTTAATTTCTCACATTATAACTATTTAAATTTTGAACCAATAGTATCTTTCTATGCATTGCAAGGATGACTTTTACTGTAAAGCTTGTAATGTCCTTCAGCATGCACACACAAAAAAAGGGAAGCAACAGGAAGAGCAAAGTAGGAAGCTGTTCCATTCACATTAACTTCCTCAATGCCCGTCCAGTGGACAGCAATGGTTGGGAACTTGATGTAAATGGAGTCAGAGAATATATCCATAGAGGGGAAACATAATAAATAATAAAGCTCTATTACAGCCCTAGATACAGTCCTCAAACCTTGAAACCAAATGGAAAGAGCAATTTCTGATAGCAACACATGCCTGGAAACCAGGGGAAACTGATAAGCAAAGCCACAGAAAAGCCCAAAACACACCTTCACAACCAGCCCTCCCCAAAGCCAGTTACGGCCTGCTGCATTTTATTTCTCATCCTTTGGCCAAGCTAACTTAGTCCCTCCAGCAGTAGGGAAGCTCCTGTCATTGAGTGCAGCTAGGTAAGCCTGCACACCTTCTGCTCCCTTAGTCCCTAGTCTTTATCTAGCCAAAAAAAGTCAGTGTTAGCTGAGAGAAAAGGCTTACTAGCACATCTTACTAAGACAGCTACACTTGTTCACATCTGGTTCACACCTGGCCAAATAAAACCACAAGCAGAGTTAAGATTGTCATCTGCTCTGCTGCATAGGTGTACTAGTAAACCTTGCTAAAGACAGCTCCTTCGCTGCCTACATAATTATGTTACTAGCCATTTTAGAGCTCAGGATGCAATTAAATGGGAAGCCAGTGACTGTAGCCACTTCTGGTTTTGCATCCATACAACAGCAATGAAAACCAGAAACCTTTGAAGGTGCTTTGAAAGAAACCTTTCCAATTTTTAGTCACCAGATTTCCTTACCAGCACAACTATAAACAGTGTAATTAGGGGTTTATTAAAGACCTGGAAACAAATGAGAAAAGAGTACACAGAAAAAAAAAAAAAGGATGTTATACCACAATGAAATACGGCCAGGAATCTAACCTCAGGGTTCCCATTAGCTACAACCACCTCAAAAAACTGGAAATGAGTAGTTATACAATAGTATAGCATTAAACTAAAATTCAGTGGGCAACTGGAAAAAGTCCACACCAAAAAATCCACTCCAGCAGAAGAGGCACATTCCTCCCTGATCAGCAGGAAACTTTCCTTCAAGCTTAGTAGCAGCTGGATCAATGCTGATTAGAAGATAATATTAATGATCTGTTTAGAAGCTGACCATTCAAGATTATCAGAAATAGTCAAATTGCTTTTCACCTGTCGGGAGGGGGGAAAATGTTGCTGGCATACTGATCCTGAAGAAATATAGCTCTGCCTAGTCTAAGCCAAGAAGCTCCTCAAATCAAAGATTACAATCGGCATAGAAAAACTCATGAAGGCTGGTTTTCACCATGGCCCAAAAAATTCTGGATCCAACATCCAAATCAAGTCTGCCTGACAGGGCAAAGCGCACAGATCCACTGCAGTTTCATTAAAGGTACCATAGGAGCCATGGCACTGAACTGATTGGCACAGCTAAAAAACTAGGAGCCTCAAAAGCCTAGAAAGTTTGAAGTAATACCAAGACTGAGAAAAGGTCAGACTGGGGGGGAGGGATAGCTGAAGGATAGAAGGCAGTATTTAAAGAAGGCAGCAGTATAAAAAGCAAGGAAGGTGCATGACATTTCTATAATAAACTGGAGGCATTTAACTTCCAGTCTATCATTTCAGTACACGATCGATTGTGTGAGCTGGTCACATACACGCTGCTCAGAGGGCACCCAATACCTGAGCTACCAAGCAGCTTCTGATTTCTCCCCCCACTCCCCATTCTTTCATCCCAGAAATAAAATCTTGTGTGTGCTCCAGCCTTACTGGAAAAGGAATAATAAAGGGAAGCTGTAAGGGGGGAGGGGGAGATGAAGAAGCATGAAGACATCAAAGTCCTGCACTGCTCAATCCAGAAAAGCCATGGCCCATGGAACACACCACACATCACGCCTACGTGGCTAGAAAAAGACATTTACAAGCACATGTTCAAAATGCTTTCAAGTCAAGCTACCCAGATGTTTCTGCACAGCTGCATGTCAGTAATGTTCTGTGGGCAGAATACATCAGACCCAACAAGTACTTGCTGTGCAGAACATCTGCAGGAAAATGAAAGGCACAACCATAACTCACAAAAGCTACAATTAAGTTCTGTTGCGTATGTTTTATAAATATAACTCAGACAACATGCATGAAACAAAAAGGAAAAGGTAACCCAGATGAAGACAGCTAAAGAAAGAGGAAAATATACCCTTGCATGGGTTTTCAATTTGGATTGTAATTATGATTACTTTTTTCATTGTGCTCAGCAACCCATTTTCACATTCTCTCCCTTCTTTTTGTTCTTTATGTTGCTGATTTACACTCCTTCGCAGAGTAACTTAATCATCTGAAAAACTTCAAACCACAAAAGTCTAAAAGATTAAATACACGATCTGGAAACGTAATGGCTGGCTCTGTTCAGAGAAGTTCTGACCATGCAATTTCTGTCAAAAGACATTGTTCCACAGAAAGTTACTGATTTTAATGACATTTATAATGGTAAATTTGGTGAGGCCCATGATGACAGTTTCACTCAGTCTCAGTCTCAGGGGCAAAGCATGGTTTTTCCAGGAAACTGAAGCTTCAATCCAGCTTCAGTTCACAAAAGAAGAGATACATTTTGCTCTTCTGCATATAAAATAAACCAAGCTCTCAAACATTGGATTTTTTTTCTCTGGCCAATAAACGTTTCTATTTTCTGATCCAGAAGCAGAGGCTTCAGTACTTGAGCATGATAGGATTTCACTAAATCTCAGAAGAAAATCCAGAAACCTTCATTACTATGAGTAATTACTTAGCTCCTCAGGTTGTAGGCATTTATGTTTATGATAAAAGCATCAGAGATTATATCTTCAACTGTTTGAAGCAATTAAATGAACAGAGCTGAATCCTTGTCTGATATTCCATGAGCTTGAACAAATGTGTACTGCTACACCTCCACTGAAGATCTGTTGAGAAGTCTGCATGCTCCTCTTATCTGAAGATCTTCCTTGATTGTAGGCATTTTCAACAAAGACCTCCTCAAGCCACTGTAATCTTCATAGCTCAACTAGTGATAGCATAAAATCCGAGCATATACAGCACAAGCATTAACTCAATCAGGTTTTCCGGGCATATTTTGCCTAGAAATCAGCTCCATGGCCAGAGGTAATGAAAGCAATTTTAACAGAAAAGCCTACAGATTTATCCCAATTTACCAGAGGGAGCATAAATGAAGCTCAGGTTTGTTGCTACACCTGCTCTTTGGTTAAAGAGAGTCCTCCTGGGTTGTCAGATGCTATCAGTGTTAAAATGGTACTCTGTTTTAACAACACAGGATTTTCTTTTAGTGACTTAGAAACAAACTCTTCTCAGTGGGGAATTTTGCAAAGGCAGCTTCAAAGCTGAGACACCAGCCCAAAACATACCTCATTTTTACTTACTCTTGAGCATAAGCCTGCTCAGGAAAGAAAGTGCTAACTTCACTTGAGGTCACAGTCTATGCACTTGATGCAATACAGGTTATTTAGAAAAGCCAAGGATGCTCATATAAGCTAGACACCCCAGCAAGTACATGTGATTAAATAAGAGGAACAGCTATGTAGCAGAAACAGTAAGAATACTAAGTACTTCAGTACGGTGAACAGTAAACAATTACAGTTCTAACTTCATTGCCCTCATAAAAAAATTTTTTTTAAAAAATCAAACCTATTTTAAATGAAACCCCAGAACCTTCAAGGATTGAAACAAAGCCAATCTGGAAACTCCCACTATCATGACCATTGGATCAAGCCTCTAGACTTTCAGGTCTTCAAACCTGAGTTCTTGTCTTCTGATGTACATATCCAGTATCTAGAACTAGCCAATTCTCCAGCCATCATACCTCCCTTCTCACAGGGCCTTACCAAAATCAGTCCTCACCCACAGGTAACTTTCCATTCATTCTCTCATCACACAGCTCTCTCTTGCCCCCTGATTTTCAGCCCATTGTTTCCTCAGTAAATTCCAGTCTCCCTCACACCCATTTCCAGTTCATTCTCCCTCTTACAAACATTTCTCCCTATGACATTTACCCTTAAGTTACAAGTATTTTTCAGCTATTGGTCTTCACAAAATCTACCCTTCTCTTCAGTTAACTACACAGATACCAGCTTGTTTGGGCTTTTTTGTTTTTAATCTCAAAACACTAACTGTACTGTCTAGTCTGCCTGAAGTAGAACTGGATGGTAACCTGTTTTCCCATGCCATGAAATATCCTGAGTTTTAATTGCACTTTTTTCTGTTTTATATTATAAAACTAAGATTGTTTGATATTTTTATTAAAACCAGAGACAGAGATGTTTATCTCAGACTAGACAGTAAATTTTGCAAAAGTACTCATATGGGAAAATCTGTCTACCTGATTAACAGCAGAATTTCTTTAAACATCACCCAGATTGATGTTTTTCATATTGTGCTAAGGGTTATAATAGAAATCCAGTGCCACTTCCTCTCTCCCAAAATTTAATCTTCAGCTGGGAAAAACATTCCAGATTAAATACTTCAGATGAATACAGCCTCATGAGCAATTATAGTTTCAACAGAGAACAGCTAAAAAGCATCCATCTGCTTTAACATGAAACTCCCCCACGGCTCCTCTCCACTCAAAGAGGTGTCCTCCAGTAACTCTTACTAGCTAAAGCTGGACTGAAGAGAGGCTGCCAGGTCTACATATCCACTGCGAATCTGGTTATCACAAGGCATCTTTGATTGTATTTTAATTCTGCTTACGTTCTCCTTCATAATCACATCTGATTACATCCTCTGCAAGATCTTCACAGTGAAAGAACCACAGGACTGGCTTTGGTGGACTTTGCACAATTGTCAGAAGTTGCCTTAAGGCAGATACTTTCTGACAAATCTTGCTTTTAGCCATTTAAATGTCATCTTCAACTCTGCCCCAGTCTTCCAGGCATGAGCAAATAGTGACTGGTAAGTATCAGATACCAGCCCTTGGTCCATGTAGTACCTTAAACATCAGATCTTTATTTTGAGACTATATATATGTATGTGTGTGTATCAAAATCAAGATTACTCTGAAATAGCTCAAAGTATACCAAGCCAAGTAAATGTCTCTCAGATTATGACTAGGAAAGGATATTATGGGAAAAGTATTAGAACTGAGTAAATCTCTAGACAAAATTCTCCAATCTTACTTCACTGTTTTGTGAAACAGAGGTTTCTTTTCCGAGTTAACAGTTATTATATATTTTCCATTCATTTAAGTATTATTTGGAAGCTCTTACAAGTCATTTCTCACCTGACTACCTGCAATCACCCCACAAGCCTATCTAAAACTCATTAGTAAGCTCTCCAATACACATCTTTATGCTTTCTCTTATGAAGCTCTTCATGGCTAGCATGCAATTCCTTTAATTATTGTTACCATGCCCATGCATGGTGTTCAACAATACAGCTACAGCTGCCTTTGCCTAGAGCTGCATCATCATTTTGTTCACCACTGTCTGTTGCCATCTTGTATTTAACACAGATTAGTTGGGGCAAGGACACCCTGTTCCATGTTTGGATAGCATCCAAAACATCAGGATGACCCATAACTAGCCAGTATAGCAACAAAAAATGACAATACAGGCACCACATCAAGAGTTTCAGCACAGTCATCTCCATGGTTAGCCAAGCTGTAGGACTTTGGGTGTGGGAACCATCATTTGCAAAGCAATTTTCACCTACCCTGGCATAAGGCTGCCACTTCAGCCAATTTGCCTGTGGGGAAGGAAACTCTGGTCTTTCCAAGGAAATGCCAAGCACATTTATCTGCCAAAAGTCAGTCTCCCAGTGTCAAGAAAATAGCAACTATCCACACAGCAACAGGTAAACGTTGTTTGGAGTTCCACAAGTACTATGGACAGCTGAAGTAAACACAACCTCGAGCCTACACTTCAGGCCATTTGAGAATGACAGGTAATTTAACAATGAAAATTTTACCATCCTAATGGGAGAAAGGGGGTGTCAAAATTATTAATCTGCTACTTCTAGATCTTTGACTACTATGACTTGTTATTGTAGTATGTTTCATGATTTGGGAGATTAAGTAATACTTTGTAGAGGAATGATATTCGCATCAGTGCCTTAGTTTTTTACATAGAAAAAAAAAAAAGGACTTCAGAAAAAACTTTAATGAAAATGAAACCACAGAAACCAGAAAATAAATTGTATATATATTCCATATATTCCTCCTCTGAGTAAATAAAGGAAACATGTACAATGATTTTTAAGGTCTCTCAACAGTTCAGAATTCTGACTTTGTCAGAGGAAATGTTATCATGAAGTCTTTATTAAAAACTACAAGATCAAGTTCCACTGTCCTTTTCCTGAAAAAAAGCTTTCATTAAAAGCAGACATGAAAATTAAAGTTTGACGAAGAGTAGTTTGGGTAGGTTTGGGAGTGGGGATGATCTGGGAGGAGTCCAGGGAAAGGCTCTAAGTAGGTTGAATAAATAAACAACACATAGGCAGAATTATCCTGAAGGATGCTGAATTCCCACGATTCTCATCTCAGCCTGTGTTTCTTCTCCAGGAAATTTTGTAATTTCCCCTGGTTTAATTATCCCCCTAACTGGACTAGTTAGTTAACACACTGACAGTACGCAGAGGACACAAATAAAACTACTCATGGGCAATAAAGCCTTGCAAATCTTCTATTGTACTTCTCCAACACCCTATCATCCCTCCTAATTTTTAATTGAGTGTTACCATTAAGTGGTTCCCTTTAATATGCAGCCAGTGAGGTGTCTTTAGCATGCAAACTCCCATATTCCCAGAATAAGCATTACTGGCACGACATTTCTAATTCTAATTATTTTAGATTATTTTGTAACAGTCATTAAAAATTGAGGGATTTTCAATATTCAATTAAGAAACAGGCCAACAGCCTAAGAAAGAGCCTTAGCAAACACACTGAAGGTATTCTCAAATATTAAAAAACTGCTGCCAGAGGAAAAGAGCATGATTTCTAAAGCTGCTTTCCAAAACTGCTGCTAGAGATAGCAGGATAAACTGTTGTAATCCTAGGTCTGGAAGCAGGGATACCACATCCTTCAAAGTGCTGTAGGCTGTAACCAGGAGACCTTTCCCCCTCCTTCCCCACGCTTTAAACCCGTTTCAGCCCACTGGAGTGGGAAATACAGGCAGCGATACCAAGGCCAGTTTCTGCCACCAAACAGATGGTGACTGCTGGAAGCCAGCAACACAGATCCTAGTCACTGAAACTTTATTGGGAGTGCCCACCAGTGTGAATAAATGTCTTTAGACGTACTAATTAGAAGGACTCTTTTCATTAGTTAGGACCATCTGTTAGGCCACAGACCTCATGGAATTGCATACAGGTGGACATTCCTAGGTAGGAATCAGCAAAAGAAATCTCAAGCTATTGTGTCCCAATAACAGATTAATAAGGTTTCCCACAGTACATTCCTTAAGTCTTTGCCCACAAAAAGACTTTTACCCCTCTTTCCACCTCAGCTGGACAGGTGAGGTATTAAGCATCAAACTCAAAGCATCTTCCTAGCCAGATGGACCAAGTATTTCTGGATGTGCCACAAGTGCTTGTACCTTTCCATAATTATCCTAGTATTTCCATCCAGATGCAAAAGGGAAAGAAACTTTTCTATTTCATTTTTCTTTTCTGAAAATGACAAAAAAATCAGCTTGTAAAAACTCAGGAAAAGCCTACAAGAATGAACATGACCTCCCTGTGAATGCGCTTGGGAGCAAAGAGGGTAGCGATACAAACCACTTCCAAGCTTTTGCTTGAAATCAAATCCTTCACATAGTACAAGGTAAGTCATATAAGACTCAGCATTAAAGCCCTATGCACACCAATTCGACCTTCCTTCACCAATTAAAGCCCTATGCACACCAATTTAATCGACGTACACATGACAGATACATACAGTGCAATGGGCCACACTTGCAGTGTTATGCTTGTTCTTGTTTGCTTTTCAGCCCAGGACACCCAGCTCCTTGACACTGCTGGGCTGCCTGCATTTAACAGCCATGCTTTAGAACAAAAGGGCTAAAAGCTCAGCCCCACGCAGCTTCTAATTCTGGATGTCCATATTTTCTGTGCGTTGCTATTCACAAGAGCAAGTGCTTGCCTTGGTGCTGGCAACTGCAACAGTCACAGCCCTGGAAGGGTGGTGCCCAACTCCATTACAGGTACAACCCCTTGTGGGTCTTGGATCTACCCTGGCTCTGCTGCCTAGGGTTTGAGTTTGCTACAGCTTCCATTGTCTTATCATCCACAATTAAAGCCATCTATAAACGCTGTTAGCAGCCAAAACTACCCAGGAAAATCAGGAGACTGTATTACTTCATTTTTAGATCATGGCTAGTTATTAAATGCTTTTGGCTTTTTGTAATAGGTTTTTGTGTGCTTTGACCCAGGAACATTGATTTAAAGCTTCACAGCATATTTCAATAGCAGTTCCTGCTATCGAAAAAACACAAATTTTGTTTGGTACTTCATAGGAACATTAGTACCAGCTTACTTCCAAAAATTGAGCTCTAGAAAAATAACAAGCAAAACTCTTAAGTTTCCAGGTATCTTCAGTGGAAATATATGTTAATAGTTGGTTACTATACGAGAAATACCCGAATAGTACAGTACAGAATTACATTCAAGGCATCTCTTCAGCTACTCTAGAGCAAAACAACTCTGTTGGTTAGAAAGATGGTTGGAGTTAGTAGCCAAGACAGCAAATGAACCTTCTTTAAACCTTCATGATGATTTAGGGAACTACTCCTTATCTCTGAGCTGAGAAGGCACACTCTGGCTTGGCACTCACAAACATGCAAAACCTACTGACCATACATGTTACAAGGTGGATACATCATAAGATAATCAGAGAAAGACCCTAGTGTTGTTGTAACACTTGTTCATCTAAAGACAAAATTTTGATCTCTGGTCCTGGCCCCCTCAGTGCTCACACATACAGTCCCACAGTCAAAGTCGTTGGTAACGGAACTGCTGCTGAAGCCCCTATCTTCTCACTGTTCTGGGCTTTAAAAAAAAAAAATCCAAACTACACATTTACCCCGTGAAGCAAAACATCACATGGAAACACCAAGTCATGGCTGTGAATCACTTCTCTTAATTGCTCATATTTCCTGCAATTAAAGCTTCTAGTAAGTTACATTATTATTTAATATTTGCTTTTCTGAAACCCCTGAACTCTTCAATGGGACAGGCGGTGTACAAAAATCAAAAGGTTAAAAATCCCAGTATAAACATAATACAAGCACTGGTCATTGAAATTCTCCTGTACTATCCTATAAACTATCAAGACTTCTGTGTGTGAGAGCTGGAAGGAGAATTCATTGCTGCAATAAGATAAAGGTCTGAAAGGAAATACTTTCTGAAAAAAGTTGGTTTGTGCCTTAGTATATGGAAAAGGTCACAAACAGTTTATTTTCTCCCCGCTTATACATCACCTTTAGACAGCCAAACAGTTAAGGCAACACAGACATGCAGGAAGCTGGCTAGCCAACATACTGAGAGCTTTAGAAACAGCAGAAAGGCCAATATGTTCCTATTTACAATATTTTGTGACCCTAACCTAATCATCATGTTTTATTATTTCCTCATTTTATAGCTCTGCTCTTTCAAGAGAGTCAGCAGCCAACATTTCTTCTCTGTTGGCCAAAGGAGCAGCCAAGTGTGTGCTTCACAGCCAATATCAGTTACTGAGCCATAAGCAGCTAATATGAGGTGGTGCATGCACAAGGTAGCAGCTGATGCCCATCTACTGGAAAATTAGACTTGGGTTTTAGGTACCCAAGAATTTTTTTATATCAAATTAATTAATTCTGTGACCCAATTTGAAATTATTGGATCAAATTTGGATTTAAATTAAGGCAGCCAGTGGAACTACACTGATTCATGCCAGCTGAGAAACTGAGTGTATTTTAATACAACACTTGCTTGGTTGTGTGCAAGAATTGAAACCCCAAGAAAGAAAAATAACACTGTGTAATTTTTAGCCCAAATAGAATCATGTGCATTGAAATCAGAAACCTCCAATTTGAAAAACTTTGACAAAAGACATGATTTTCCCAGTGTAGGAGACTACAGCTCTCAGAAGGCCTTCAAAACACAGCAAGTCACGTATCTAAAGGTAGTTAAAATCATTCACATGGTGTATTCACTTACAAAAGGTGTGTAAGCAACAGTCACAACTCTTGGATTCCTTCACCTGATACCTCTACAAGCAGCCAAATCATTTGTAGCTGAGCTGTATAAAATGGTAATGGTTCATTCCCACTATCTCAGAACGGTATATTGCTTCAAAGAAATGCGGTTGCTTAGCAAGGCTTTCAGCCCTAGAAATGACTGGCAAACTTCTCATTGTAGCAGCATTCATGTTTGCATGACAGCTATATTCAGTCTTAGAGATAAAGATGAAATTAAAATTTGCAAGGAAAAAGTTAACGTTCAAAATTCAAACACACTGCTTCTGCAGTATCAGTCTTCCCCTAGACATAACACAAATGGAGTCTCACACACAAGCAATATGGAATTCTTAAGCATGAACTGTCAAGTGAAAAAAAGAGACCCCACGACTTATTTCAAACTTGTTCTAAAAGAACATGAAATTAATTGATTTCAGAGAGAACTTTAAGCAAGATATATGTAAAGCAGGAAGATGTTTCAGCAAATAAAAAGTTAGTCAATTGGTTCAATAGCATATTTTTACAGCTGTGTGAACAGAAACAATTAACCTCACAGTGCACTCAGAATTTCATGTTAACTTAAATATGGGTAAGGAATAGCAACTAAGTAAGATCGATACTGCAATTTCCTCTAAAAGGAAATTCTTTTTCCAGTATATATCAGAAATTCCAGTCAACACACCTGATCAGCAAGCATGTTCTGCTTACAATGGTGTTTGGCAGAGAACAACTCTAAAACTTTCTGCCTAAATTGATTCCCTAGGCTGCTACAAAATATTTTTAAACTCTCTGACACTACATCAAGAATTTAAAAAGACATAATTTCACCTTTAGCCAGCATGTTACCTGTTGTGAGTACTGCTTTAGATATATAGTTTGGCATTTTCTAAGTAGCAGTTCCATTTTGGAATTCACCAAAGAATACAAAGAGAAACCATTAGGCCACAGAGTTTTTCCACGTTTGCCATTAGAGGTTCAGAGAAGAAACATTAGGTAAGACTATCTGAACTTCCTCACCCTCACCTCTGAAAAGGATTACTATAAATTTAGGGAATCCATATGTTGGTTTTGTTTTGAGAGGAGTTTTGGGAACATCACCTTTAGAGGAGTTATTGGTATCTTAATGCTTTTCCAATTCCCCATTAAAATGTAACTTTGTGCAGAAGCATGTATTCTTAACACCCTCTGACTACAAGCATGAGAATCTCTCATGCAGCTCCAACCAGTGAAATTTCAAACAGGCATCTAAATTTGTCAATCCCAACCCAAAAAGGAAATCAAATAGCTCTTCAGTCAACCAGGTAAAGGTAAAAATGGGATGATATTGGAAGTCTAAAATATCTAACTTTTGGACATATTTGTAAAAATTAAAACCTGAAGCGAGTCAAATAAAGACCTATTGACATTTTTTCACTTGCTTATGTGAACAGCAATTCTCAATGCACTTTTACTAATGCATCAGCATGAAAACTGCAAAATTAAAATTAAACCTTCTGCTTTGAATCCCTGCTTCATCAGCTTTATCCTTAGCCCATAAGAAACATGAATCTCCTGGACTAAGCAGGTAAGAGTATAGGTGAAAATCTGTGACCTACTAAGATCACATTGTACCTGAATAAACTTCTAACAAGCCTCCTTTTTCCTCCCATTTACCTTCCATTCTTGATGTAGTCATAAAGCAAAAAGTTAAAAGCAAAAAAGCATAAAGTTAACAGTTCATTCCTATCCAGTACTAGGAGTATACCCTCAGTAGTGGGCCAATTTTATCCTGAGTGTAAATATGCAACTTCTGTGATGTTTAATACCTCTAGTGGCCCAAAGACCAGAAAATACAAGTCCATTTTTCAACTTGCAATTCCTTGAGTACACATAGTGCTGAACCTCTAGCATCTTATGGCAGCTATAGTTGCACATTCCACATTTGCAAAGATCATAATTGTGCACATAAAACAAGGGGGGTAGAGGGGTGGGGATGGAATTAAGGTGTAGAGCTAAATTGCAGCAACAAATTGAGGAAAGAAGTTTAGAACAGAATTTAAATAGGAACATGAAATATTTAGAGTAACTAATCATGCATAAAGCACCACAACTTGTCATCCTAATCCAACAGAAAGTCTGGCACTAGAGACAGGGGCCAAGGTACAGGCACGATTCATGTACTGGGTAATGTATACTGTAATAGCATTCTGAAACTACTGGCAACAGCAGAAGCACAACAAAACAAGCAAGACTGCTCAGCTAAATATGCCATTACAATGCATGCACAGTTGTTTTATTATACACAGGCCAGCAGATTAGTACTTATCACCTAACAACGTATGATTAGGTTCACTTCAGCAGCAGATACAGACAAGCAATGTGGACATCCACAGAAACTACGCAAGCAATGAAAAACCACATGCATGGGAAAACTGGACAAACTTTGCCCTCTGACAGATGATGAGCACAGATAAAGGCAGACTGATATTTTCCCTCACCACATGTCCGGGTATAAAAAGGTGTTATAAAATCTTCCATTACTTGATTACACACAGCCATAAATGACAGCTTGTTTTAATTAAAAGGATGGAACATCAGCATTTAACAAGGTTTAGAAAAACTGCTTTTTAGTAAAACTTCCATTTACCCTTCTGTAATTTGCCACTTAGAAGAACATGCATTCCCCCACATCGCATTCAAAGCTCACGTTTTTCAGTGCTATTATTTGGGCCTCCCAGCATATAAAGTTCCACACAAATTAAAATAACGGGCAAGATGATAAAATGTCTACATCAGTTACCTAGCCACAGACCAATAGCGCTCCATTGACTTCCATGGTGCTGCAGTCACACTGCCTCTGAGAAATTTTGTCTGAAGTGGTTCCTCTGAGCAGAATAAAAGATAAAGTCTCCTTAAGACATTAGGAAATGTTGCTAGACACCAACCTAGCTGTAAATATTTGTTGTGCGCTATATAAAATCATTGCTGATCATTTCCTACTGTAATGGTCATCATTACATAAGCCTGTTTTCAGACCTTCAGTCCATTCAAGTTCCCCTTTAGCCCAGATTTTATACACTTAACTTTTTTCCTCCTTAAAATAATTGTTTTGGATGTTTGACAGTGGTAATAAATGTAAAGTGCTTAATTTTATGGTATAATTTTGTGTTCATGCAATTCAAATGCAACTTTGATATAAATAATAGAAGCAGACAGAGACCACATGAAATAACTAATTATTTTATATCTTCTTTTTTTTGGTTACAATTCAAAATAAGACAATCTTCACAAATTAACCAAAGGCTGTGAGCCAGTTCTTCTGTCTTCTGCAGCTGGTATGATAAATATAGTGTCATTCACCTTCAAACAAACAGACCCCATGAGCCATGTTTCCATCAGTCAGGAATCAGTTAGAAATGCCATCTTTGTTCAAATGTGTTTGGACAAGTTTTTTGAGTGGTTGAACCACTTTTTTCCAAAATTTTTCCCAAAAAGCTAAACCAAAAATCTCAAGTACCAGATTGAAATAAGGCAACAGGGACTTAAGATTAATATCAAATATTAAGATTCAAGATGAAAGCCGAAAAGCTGGAAACACCCATGCTTATTGGTAAGAGAAAGAGAGCTGACTCCACTGAAAACATTGCCCATGTTACCATTTCTGCAGTCAACAAATAACATGCTTTCACTTGATGCTCTGAAGATGTGATTAGGAGGCAAATCTTCAAGAATGAACTCCCACTCCACACTTATCCTTTATTTCAGGCAACTTACCCAGGTGAATACAGTAAGTAAAAGCAGGGCAACAAAGTACCCAAACCCAGCAGCCAGCAAGTAGACCATCACTATTAAACAAGTAAGCAAAACCTTGCTTTTTCCCCAGTGATAGCCCATGCACAATTGAGATCTAACCATGACAGTATAATTGTTTTGGGAATCTAAGCCTTTAGCCTCAGTGCTTATGGCAATGAGTTCTGCAAATTAACAGGAGTGGGGTAAATCAATTACCTACCACATATAGTCTTGCTTATGTGTACATAAATATGGGTATATATATACAGAAATACATTGGCACAGCCTTCATCACACACCACAAATTACTGAGAACTCAGTGCAATGAGGAGAGCAGCCATGATGCTGTAGCATATTAGAACAGACACAAGATTCCTGTAGCCCAGCCACCTAGTGACACCCTGAGCCAGATGCATTGGTACAAAGCATATACCACCTTCTTGTCCATAAAAAACTCACTTTGCCTCCTGAGATTCAACCACTTCTCTGCAAAGCCCAGAGGGCAGTTGCAGTTATATTCACTGACTTAAATACCTGCGCTGAGTTTATGTTTCTTCAGAACATTTTTAATTAGGAAATCAAAGAAGAAAGAAATTTAAAAGCCTACATACATTTGAATAATATTAAAAATAACAAACGTGAAAGCAGCAACAGGCAGGAAATCATGAGCTAAGAATGCTACTTGGTTCTTTCTGCAACTCACAGCAGCAGCAGCACTCCTTCCTGTCCCCTCTAAATCAGATGCATAGTTATTTAAATGCATTTAATTAAAATGCACTGCTCCTTCCTCTTGTAAAGCAGATAAATTCAAGCAGATAGTGATCAAAGACTTTAAAAGATCAGGAGTCAGAAGGACATGGCTATTTTATCCTCCTTTCTCTCCACCCCTTCTAGAATTTTTGAGGTTTACTGAGAACCAAAGGGAACTGGGACTCTCTGGTTGCTTCTGAACCTTTAATTAGAGCAGCAGGATAGAAATCAATAAACCCTGCCTTCTACCTTTATGACCTTTTTTTTTCTGACACTGCAAGACACTTTGAAGAAACGTTTTAATAACAAAATTCCTCATCTAAGGGAGGAAGAAGTCTGTTCTTCACCTCCTGGTACAGTAGTTTGTTGAGAGATAAGAACATGGCATGTTTCTGTTCAACAAACAGTACGTGTCTCTTTCAGCTGAAATGGGTATTGGGTACTTCAAATTGCACTTCTGCTCTTTAGTTAGTCAGGGGGTTCTGAGTCTGAAGTTCAACCTGAATGTTGCTGTGACAAATGTGTTCAATGTAGTATACAACTGGTTCTCATTTTCATAATTATAAAATCAGGACAAAAGCTCAGATTGACATAAACTAAGCTATCCCATACCTTTAGAGGAAGAATAAGTTAGAGTTACTAGGGGTTCAAAGCAACTCTTCTACGTAATACAGATGTAACCCTGGAAATCTTTTATTTGTTAATTTTTGTAATTTTAAAACTAAAAAAAAAACAGTTTTTAGACAAATTGAAAAAATCTTTCAGTGTAAAAAATTCTCAGCTATGAAGTCATTCAATATGGTCCGAATTTGTGACAAAAGCAGGTAATTTATTTGGATTTCCAATAGATTCAATGGTTTTCAAGAACAAATCAGTCCACTTAAAACAGCTCTTCATAAAGACTTGTTTGCATACTCTGCTTCAACCTGCAGCCACTTTTATTCGCCTCTGTTCTTTTCACATAAAATCTCTATCAGAACAATGAAAACTTTGAAAGAGATCCTGAAGCTGGTATAAGCTAAAGAAACTTTGCTGGTGGATAGATTTGTGAGACACATTTTGTCTTCACAGGAGAGGTGCTCCAGCCCTCTCATCTCCTTTGTGGCCCGACTCTAGACTCATCCCAACAGGTTTACGTCTCTCTTGTACTGGGGACCCCAGAGCTGGATCCAGTACTTCAGGTGGGGTCTCACCAGTGTGTTAGTAGAGGGGCAGAATTCCCTCCCTCAGCCTGCTGGTCACCCTGCTTTTGATACAGCCCAGAATATAATTGACTTGGTGGGCTGCATTTGCACATTGCCTTTCATCCACCAAGACCCCCAAATCCTTCTCTTCTCCCAGTACTGAGCCCCAAGGAAACACCATTCATCACTGGTCTCAATTTGGACATTAAGCCATCGACCACAACTCTGAGTGCAATGAACCAGCCAGTTCCTTATCCACCAAATGACCCATCTGTCAAATCCCTGCCTCTCCAATATATAGACAAAATTATCATGCAGGACATTGTCAAATGCTTGCTTAAATCCAGGGAGATGACATCTGTCGCTCTTCCCCTGTCCACCAATGCTATAATCCCACTGTAGAATACCACCAAATTTGTTAGGCATGATTGACTCATGAGACACACACACACACACACAGACCCCATCAATTTAGATTGGGTAATAATTTGGTCCAATAATCTTATTCTTCCCTATTTTCCTCCATGCAAATCCTGCTCTATGACACATTTTAAGACTCTAACTTCTAAGAGACTAAAACTGGGCATCTTGATAGGCAATATGCTAGAAGAATAACAGTAAAACCTCACTTATTAGTGGCTGATCTGAGAAAGGGCCTTTTTCAAAGGCAACAATCCTCTGTCTCAGCCACACAAGAAAGCCTCACTGAAGAGCTTGCTGTATTCTGCAGGGTGTCTGAAAAGGTGATTTTCTGTTAACCATGCCTCTCAGGCTCTATTGTTATCAGCATCCAGGTTTGTTCTTTGTCCATTTTCCCCTCATTTTTTTGCTGTTTTTATTTCTACAGGCATAAGTTTCTTGCTTTGTAAAAATGGAGACCTACCTGCCTTATGAGAAAATGAGAAGTTAAGTTTTACATGTGCTAGTGTAACTTGAAAACAGAATATATTTACTTTTCTCCTGTATATCTACACCATTTTACAATAGACAGACTCACAGTATGGGAATAAGGCTGCATGTAATCCCACTCCTTACTGTTAGCTCTCCATGAAGCCTTGAGAGACAGTCTTATACACACTACATCTTCCAAGGTGCCAGAAACCTTAGGTTTTGTTATCAACACCCACTCCCTCTCCACTGTCAAATGCTAAAAATTAAGAGGGACAAAAATTGCAGGTAAATCCCACTGAGCTTAGTTTTCACTGGTTAATATCTCTGCTTCCACCATCACCACACTCACCTGAGCTACTGGCTGCTGCACAGTAACTGCATAGTCTAAATAGCCACGAATGTACAAAGGAAGGACTGATGAGTGCCCAAAAATTTCTCCTCCATGAAAGAAACATGTCTGTAGTCTGAATGACCAATTTATCTATGAGTCCAAAGGAAAAGTAGTCTAGATGTACTTTGTAGCTAACATCTGACACACTGCATTTTCAGTGGTAAAAATACAAGATCAAAAGAGCACAGCCAAGGGGTATAATTTTCTCCTCCTTTGTCACATCCCAAAATGTTAAGTACACGTTTTTTTCCAGCAATCCCCACACAAAAGGATAAAATGAACAGTGGTGAACTTCAGTCTATTAAATGTCACCCCAAAATAGGTAATTACCATATGAACATTAAACCGATGCGTTCCTCTTCTTACAAGGTTCCTTTTTAGTAGCTAAAGATATTACACAATCTTAATTGGTGTGGAAATGAAATCTCTTGGAGCTGAAATTCGAGGACCTCCAGAACTTTACCTACAGCTTACTGTAAACTGTGTTGATAAAACTAGGCTACAATAAGTCTTTAAAAAAAAAAAATCACTAAGCAAACGTACATGTTCAAATTGCACACAGAAATTGGATTCATGTATGTGCATAGAATCTACGTGGGTCATTTCTCATCCAGTAACTGCTGGTCTGTTTCCCTATTGAAGGGTTTACAGCACCCCTTGTCTGTGTCCTTACCTATGAGCTTCACAGCAAAATACAGACAAAGGCACATCAGTATGCTCCAGATTCTAGGAAAATAGGATATCAGCACCACTCATCAAATGAGCAGTTAAAACCAAAAGCCACAGGCAAACTTAGACTGCACATGAATCTAGCACTTGCTCCATTACCTGATGGGAAGAGAGGAAAGCCACGCATTACAGGTTCTTTAAAAGAATTATCTCAAATTCAGAGCTATTTGGAGACAACCTGATCCAGCTTCACTCCAAAGAAATACTAAAGAGGGAATTCTTTTCTATGATAGTTCGTTCACTAGCTGTTTCCTAAAATACAGGAGAGGGAGAGAAAACCCTGGGGAGCTGACAGGGATTGTGAGAATGGTTGCATTCGTTTTACATCAAGGGCACCCATGAAAGAAGTCATAAAACTAAGTATCAAAGGAGAAAGAATGAGAAGTGCTCTAGTCCAGACAAGCCAAAGCACAAAGCCATGGCACATCACATTATACTAGTTCAGGATGTCCTAGCCAGGTTTGTTCCTGTATGAACGGACACAAAGCTGAGTTTTCTGCTTAAATAGTACTTAAAGAAGAGGGTGCATATAAAGATACACTGATACTGAGAGGCTGAACAAACCTTGGCATGTTTGAGAGGATGATCAACATTAGCTTTCAAATATTCATCTGCACCCTTCCAAAGGTAAAGTAGCTAATGCTTACCATAAAGAATTTTCTTCAACCCTTCTAGAGAATGAATCTGAGAAGTTACTTCAAGAGGAAGCAAATATCTGAAAAGCGGATATGCGGTTTTAAGGGCATGTCATATTGTTGATCAGTTCATGTAATGTCCATGGCGACGTGGAGAAGTCACGTATGGAAATATCCTACCGTCTTTCTATCAGTGTTCCAAATAAATCCCATTTCTTTCCACATACTCAGTCAGCACTTTCTTGATGCTTAATACTCAAGCCATAGCTTATAAAGTTATTTTCCCAAGCCCACAGCTTTCTTAACTAGAAGTTTTCCTTAACAAGTGCCTATGAGCACCTGTGCTCACAGCAATAAAGGTGTTTCCTTGCTTCCTCACCACAGATTCCCATGCTGGAAACATTACCATGGCCCAAAACCTGGGGAAAACAGGGAAGAAGGCATGTCACAAAGCTGCAGCTCACAAAAAGCTTTCAACACAGAAATGAGCTTTCGTATTTCTATTCCAAAGTGACAGTTGTTTGCTCCATTTGTGTCAAAAGATGAGCCTCATCCGCAGCCTCACAGCAGACCCAGGCCAACTGGCACTGCTAAGCTCACACAGGCTTGATGCACTAAGCTACCAACTCCAATATGAGTTACCATCCCAGCTCCACAGACCTGCTTTCTGCCAGAACCAGGGGGTGGGGAGAAACAAAGTCTGCTTTTAAGGGTCAATTGGTTTTGGGTTTTTTCACTCCTTACTATTCATCACCAAGGCATTTATTTGATGGGACAATCACTCTCATGACCACACTAATATGACAGAAAACTAGCATTACTGATTACACACACAGCAGAAAGATTTAAACGCAGCCAGCAGCATAGCATACCATACCATTCAATAGCAGCACATAACTTCTGCACCCAAAATGTTATGGAGAGAGTTGTCTTATCTTACCTCCCTCCCAGCTGCCACAGTCCTCCCCTCTCCAAGCTCTCCATGGGCTCCTGGGCCCCTATTCCCTTCCATCTGCTTTAGCCTGTGTGAAGCTTGGAAGTCAACCTGGACCAACACAGATCTCATGAGCACCAGTTCCATATAAACTGTTTTACAGCTGCTCTTTAGGATCTAAGCCACAGCTTAGACTGATTCATCTGAGAATACCTTGCCAGCTCCTGCACTTGATTCTGCCTGAGGAGAGCAGCAGCAATAAAAAGGTCATGACTGTCACTGTTCAGCACACACATTTTACATGCTGAAATAGTATCTGCAAGAGTTAGCACAGATAGAAAAAAAATCCTAGCTCCAGGATGCTGGAAAAGAAAATTATTCCCTCTACCAAGAGGGTAGCAAGGTAATTTTTTTCTTCTCCCCACCTACCCGTCCCATGCTTTCAGATTGGAAATTTTCCTTGCATCAGAATGATGGTCAGTCTAGCACTGCCCACAAGCTGACATGGTTTTATTTGCCTAACACTAACACTGAAATCTTTCAACACCAGCTTCATAACTGAGTTAGGTATCAGTAAGAGTCCCTTTGAATATGTACATTTTCAGCTCACTCACTAGCACTTTCACAGAAACAGATTTTTAGGTATGTGAGCTGTTCTACCATGAGGTTAAGATATAGCTAAGAGAACATAGGTTTTGTTTTGTGCTTAAGGAAAGATAGTAATTGTGTACAAGACCTGTCGCTGACAGATGCTGCCTGCTCAGATCAGCCTTCTCCAATCCATATCACAACCTTAACTCTAAAGCAAGATCATTCTGTTTTGCTACTAACATGCTACAAGCAACTAGGTACAGGGAAAAACAACTTCCACCTCACATTGTTCTTTAAATAAAGGAGGATTTGAAAGCTTCCTCTCACACTCCTCTGAGGTTACCTGTTACAACAGGCACAGCTCCTAGCTGATAGTACTTTCTGCAGCATTACGTAAATTGTAAAATTTTTCATCTTAAACCCAGAAACAGAGACCCCTGAAGCTCACTCACAGCTCCAGAAACTCCACATCACCACACCCCTAAAGCATGCTGTATGCTACCTCTCAGGAGTGTTTCCTGGATTAGGTTCACTAACAGCTACATGGCTTTAGAACAGGAGCAGGCTTGGGACATGGGTACAGAGCATTATGCATCTGACCATATTGATATCTGGTTTTATAAGCTTTGCACATTGCAGTATCTACCAAGGACTACTTTTGGCTTCAGGCAGAAGAGATTCATGGTGAGATTAGCAGCAGTATTTCACAATCAAGGTCTTCTACGAACAGTTATGTTCTGCAAGATGAAAGCAGACTCCCTGGACAGCAAGTAACTGCCTCCCTGCAAAGTTAGTGCTCTATGCCCTTCAGATTAGGGAAATTGCAATTTGTTTTCATTATGAGAAATAAACTGATTAGCAGATGGCTATTCATTTTCTCCCCCTCTCTGTCAACTCTAATATAATATAAATGGAAATCTTACTTCAATGAAGATTCAAAGAGCTCTCAGAAAAATCAAAATTCCTGTACATTAAGTGTGTGGTTTTTGCAAATGAGGCAAATTAATCTTCGAAAAAGGAAGTTTGTTTTTACATTTAACTGATAGCATGCCATATGATTAAAATACATTGATCTGCAAGCTTTAAACAGATGATTGAAGATAAACTTATGCATTAGACCCACTCATCTAGGTTTTACACAGCCTGAAGAATATCCACTCAGTGGGTAAGTGCCATTTGTTGTCTTTTATTTCAATTCAGTATCTTTATCAACATGGGAGAACACACTAGAACGTGGTTAAGGGACAAAAGCTCAAGCAAGAAAGTCCCACTTTCAGCTAGCTACGCTCTTCCCAGCCCGCAAGTTTTGCCTAGACTTTGGTTTCACACTCATGCAGCATGGAGTGGAAAGTGCATTTGAAACATGCAGAAAACGGTTTATGCAGACAGTACACTGGCATGGGCAGGGAGTCCCAGGCCCATGGCTGGAGGAAGAGGTAGAGGCGACCTGTAACCCTGGTGATGTCATTCCATGTGTCTGTCTCCTACCATTTCTCTGCCAGGAGTCAGAGCAGCAGTATACCAGGCTCCAATACATCACCAATCAAAATACATGAAAAGTCACTGTATTATAGTAGGAAAATATAAATCTGGACCAGCAAGCCATATAGACAACAAGTTCTTGCCTCTCGCTGGGAATACACCTCTAGTCAATAACCACTTAAACATGTGTAAGTCACATTGCAGTCAGTGAGCCTTAAAATGATTAAGTGCTTTCCTGAACAACAGCTTAAAGAGGAAATAAAGTATTCTGATTTGTATAGTTTTTTTTTCCAGAAGAAGGTCCCTTGATTGAAATAATACTGTTTGTGTTGTAACTATTTGACTCATGGCTTGAATTGCCTGCAATATCGAGTTTCCCCAAAGAACACCTGGAAATTATGAAATAAGGATTTGTCTTAAAGGCCATTTCCAGCCTTGCAATAAGGGCATCATTTATCTGTTTCCTCCTAGACAATGAATGATAAATTGCTATCTATAAAAAAAAAATTCAGATATTAAAACATTCTGTAAAGCAGAATGAGATCTAGAGCTGTTATCCTAACCTCAGGTCTGGAAATAAATTGGACGTGAAGTCTTCAGGGGCAGTGAGAGAGCAGAGAGCCTCCTAGTTCCCCTCTGATTCCCAGTATATTTCTGGTCTTCCTCCTTCTGGCTGGTATTACAGCTGACAATTCCACAAGCCTAGACCCTTTTTCAAACCCAGATTTAACTGCCAGCCTCAAGTTACTCCACTCAAGCTCCAGAACTCCCCAGAAATCATAGACAAAAGGCTTGCCTCCTTAAGCCCATTCTTTGGGTATCTATTTAAAGCAGACAGGGCTGAAGGTTCTTCAGATCAGTCCTTCAGCAATAGCACTCAGTCCTTCCTAAGGAGAGTGTAAGCTCAGTGCCCAGATCAGTCAACCACTGGAATCAGTGTTGGGTTATTGGACCTGGCTCATAGTCCACACTGCAAAGCCTTTCCTTTGTCATGTAATGCAAACCCTCCAGGGTTACTTTATCACTAGGAGCCTTTACAAGCTTCTGCAGTTTGCATGGTTTCAAAACTAAGAATTTCCTTGCTATTTTACCCCAAAATTTAAAGCCAAGAGATTGGATTTTTACTACATGAAGTGAATTCAACCAAACACAGTAACCCTGTAGATTCCCCAGACCTCTTTAAATTAGCAGCAGATAATCTAATCTTAATCAGTTTGATGCTCTGATAAATCAGCTCCTATTTCTTAGCATGGGGGGAAAGAAGCAACTGAGTGCTTGTTTGAAACAATATTTTGAGATAGAAGCTATTTGTATATGTAAATGCCAGAAAGCCTCTAATTTAGAAACACTGGCAATTCATTTTCATTTCAACTCCATAAGTCTGTTTGTCTAATCCTGTGATGTTTTGAGGGATTTTTTGCTAGCCCATGTGCATATCATTCCACTTGCCTGCACAGCAAAATTTGCTTGAGTACACAAAACATATAGCAACTTGTTGGGCTGAGTAATAGTAATAATCCATCTAATCACAGTCAATTCAGCTGCTGGTTGCTTATGGGCATCTTTTACACATTCATTTAAAGACTGAATAAGCAAGATCAGAGCAGCTATTTAACAAAAGCATGCTCATAAAGCTCCTCTAAGCACCCAACACTCATTTTCAGAGGCTTGTGATCTGGGAGCATGCTTTTAAAATGAGTTTACCAGCTTTAACCTTTCTGCCTGTCATCAGAAAAAAACTAAGTCAGGGAATTTTTACTTCATTTGTTACTAAATAACAAACATTTCTGATCATTAATTTGGACATAGAGAAAAAGGACAGATACTCACAAACATGGTGTAGTGGGCTTTTTCCAGGGTGGCTTTCTGACTGAACCATTGTGTCCATTCCCCAGTCTCAACTTGTCTTATTTCCAGTGAGTTACACACACTCACTCAGTTACCCCAGTGAGGTGGCAGGCAGGAAGCACATGATAAAGTCTAGGTGGCACATGCAGTTTCTTAATGAAGAAATATTTATTTAAGTATGTTTGAGCAAGGATATAAAGTACATTGGCTGAGGTTGTGGTCCATGATGGGTTGTCGCTGTTGTTTCCAGATGCTGCAGAGGTAACTGGCAGCACTGATGTCCAGCATGAAGCAAGTTATAGTCTACTCAAACAGGTCACCACTACAAGACCTCACTGTTTAAGCCTGGTGACTTGTGTCTCTTACATCATCACAACAAGTAAATAAAGTAGTCCACTAGCTTGTGGCTTCAAGCATGTATGTATAAGAATTAGAGGTCAAATTTCCCTAGATTGGATGGATATTCCCATGTGGAAAATCTACTCCCTGATCAAGGTGTCTGGAGGTGATATTGCAAAGCACACAGTTAAAAAGCATGACTGCAAACTTCTATCCACACTTGCACCTAAAATTGTTCTAATCAACAGCACTGTAAATAGGATCTGGTCACTTGGACCATAATTCAAAGCTGGCTAGAGATGATGCCATTATATCACTCCTAAGTGCACTGCAGGAGTAGCTGTGCCTCAACCACTGCAACCAGGTCATCACAGGGACATTTGTATTTCCTGCACATGTATTGTCAGAGGAATAGGTATTGGAAAGGATCAACTAATTCATCCCCAAGACAACAGCATAGTAGTTTGCTTGCAGGAAATGACACATTCATTGCTTAAATTCAATTGTAAAGGTACCAGAAGTCAAACATCAAGAGAATGGAAGATCCTTCCACCCTTCCAGGAGGAGCATCAACAATAAATCAGAAAAGGGCTCTGTGAAGACTTCCATGAATATATAAGGGGGCTAAGAAGCACTAGTATCCACTGAGAAAGAAATCTCAACATATGGGAAGCAGGAGCAGCTCTTCCTGAGAAGTTTTTCCTGGCTTTTCACTTCAAAGTCTGAGACATTGAATAAAGACAGAAATTCCACATATGCAAAACAGACACATGGCAAAAAGCAAGTAATGAACGCATCGGTGACCACAGATGTCTTTACCTCTGCATGGCAGTGGTTACTGTGCAGAGTTACTGGAACAGAGTGTTCAGCAAAATGCCATTCAAGAATCATGCCTTTTTGTAATAAAGCTGTACTGATCAGTGATGTGCTTCCCAACAGGCCACAATACCATCACAGCAGGTGACTTGGGGAAACCACAGATCAATAGAAGCCATAGCATTAAAGATATTAAAGTGTGGAGCAAGATAGGGGTTCCTTACTAGTATATTTGATGTGACTGGTATGAAGGTCACCAGTTCAGGACCTATATCATGTACAGAAACTAAACTTCAAAATTTCAATTGGAAGTTGCAGTTGTATGCATTACTTTCCCCCTTCTATCTAGAAAAGGGATACTAAAAAGATACCTCGTTCTTTTTGGAACACCATCTTTCTTTTAAGATGACTTTCTTTACACATGGCTAAGAATGTGCCAAGTCCTTGATATACATCTGGTTAATGTAAATTTGGCCTAATATAGCACTTTAGCTGTTGGTTTATGAGGCAGCAAGATCTCTAGGCAATGACCTCCGCTGATACTGGCTATAAAAAAATTCACGTTCAATTACACTCTAAAAGTAAGCACTTTTGATCAATAAAGATACCATTGTTACATCTTTCTACAGCCTATTGCATGCAGGTTTCTCAAGGAGGCTTACTAATCACTATAAGCTTCATAATATTCCAGTTAATTTACATTGCAGGAGTAAACAGATTTTGAGAAGCTAAGTGTCTTGCCCTTGTACTCCTTAGATCATCTGTGTCAGATTCAGTGCTCTGTATGGTAATGAAATCAAGGCAGCTTAATAGCTAAGCACCACATTGATACTTGGGAGATATGAAGTCAGTTCTTTCCCATACACCTTTGGTGTTGTGGCTGGCATACTTCCAAATATCCCCAGGTTCATCCCTAGAACAACTCAGTCAAGTTAATTAGACAGGAGCAAGATCTGGGATTCATTAGATAATGGCAGAAAAGTGTCAAAGTACGCTGCCACACACAGCACAAGCATGTACTGCTTGTGCAGTAATGTCATTTTCCAAACGAAAACAGAGGCTGGACTAGATCTCCAGACATCCCTTCCAACCCCTACCATTCTGTGAAACATTCATTCCTGTGTGCTTCAGCACCAGTACCACCACCCCATCTCATGCTAACCTGTGAAGTGTGACCTGTGATTAGAGAGGTAGCAATATGGATTTCAGCCTTATGCTAGTAAAGATATGAAAGCAGACAGATAACGGAGGGATGTTGGCTTTCACTTCCTAATACCTTTGGTTCTATGCTTCAACAGAGCCATTTAAAATTTGCCTAATAGAAGACCACCTCACCTCACTCACGTGGGCTCCACTGTTGATTTCAGCCTTTCTTTGATACATTGCCAGGGCCAAGGCAGTACAATTCATATCACACATTAGCTTCAACCTTTTCATTGAAACAGCTATCAAATACATACAATGCATTGCATTAAAATATCTTCCTTTCTCTACAGGAAAGCAAAATTTAAGATTAACAGAAGAGACCCCCTGGGTCAGGCATAGAAAAAAGGTACAGAAGAGATTTGACTTTTCAAGCTTTCCTCAATAGCCTGTGTATGTTCTTCTACAGCTCTCCCAGTATCAGTAAGTCTGTTCATCTCAGGGGAATTACATTTGATAGCATATTTAGTTCACAGGACTAGCACAGTTACATTAAACAGAGGCTGCTAATAAAACATTACATCTCCCTCCCCCTGGCACTCCATTTGCCATGATGTAAAAGGCAGACACCCCATAGAGAAATTAATCAGAAAGAAGGAGAATGAATCTAAGGAGTGAAAATTAAAGACCCCATGACATCTACATCCATCTACTACATCCAGATGAAACAGTGTCCCAAAACTCAAGGATGTATTAAGATCCTTCTGAGATGGAAGTGGTTTTAGAATTCAGCCTATTATCATCAGTATAAATTATAGTTATTTAAATGGACAGATTTCTCTTTGCTAGTCATTGAAGGTCCGCAGAGAACACAATGTCCTTTAGCAGAAAGCACACCTGTTTTGCTCTGTAAAATGAAGAAAAAGACTTAAAGACAGATCCTGTGGCAGGAGTGTCAATCTGACTTCAGTAAAGTCATGCTGTTTTAACTCCACTAAGGATACAGCCTAAGAATCTACATTTCCCCCATAAAGGAAAATCTGAAGAAGTATCTATGTTCAAAGGGACATCATTGGGTGTCCCCAAATCCCAATTCTTCCCCAGCTGGTCTAACTGTTCTCAAAGCTTTTCAGCACCAGAACTATTCCGACATAAGAGTGCCTAAAACTGTCTTAAGGAGATGATCTCTTAAGGTCCCTCTCAACCCTCACAATTCTGTGATCCATTTCCATTCACCCCTTAACTAGATACCTATCTGTCAGATTCTGCAGGCATCTCTTTTGTAGGGATAATATTGATGTTGGGTATGGGAAGGATCCCAAATGCCTGGCCTAACAAATTTGGTTGAAATGGACTAACCTGGATATAATGCAAAAGAAGCACACATGCTACCCTTTGTAGACCTGAACTTGGAGTGCAAAGGGTAGCTTTAACCAGAGAGAGAAATAGTGAGGTGTGGGCAAAGTGCACACATTACACAGCATACCTTAAACCACCACGTAGGTGTGCAGGTTTTGCAACATCCTAACTAAATGCCAGAATTTAAATTTAGGATATGTGAGTAAAAGTAGATGCAAGAAAAACCTTATGAACCTTGGCTCTTACAGACAGTACTAGATTTATGAAACAAAAAACCAGGTTAAAGCTTCCACAAAAAGGAATTTAGTAGAGCAGGTTGCAAAATGCTGTTTTCAAATCTGTCATGCCTGATTCAGGTAGAAAGCCTGAACTTTGAGTAGGGAGCAAGGGAAGAAAGGTTCTTAAGTAAATCACATCCCTCCACAATGCAGTATACAGGCTAAACACAGCATCCTCGCTGTACAAAGTTACATCACTTCCAATATTTGCAGATGAATAAGGCCAAATCAACCATGCAATCATAGGGTTGTTTGGGGTTTTTTTTCCAAAATATAACAAATTTAAGCTTTTAAATTTAAGCTCACCCCTTCTGGATATATATAAGTTTAAGTCACTAAGGAAGACTCAAATATCCCAACAGTATAAGAATTTTAGTATAAAGTGGCTTTTATTCTTAAACACCACAATTATTTAAATTTTGCCAGCTCCAAGTCAGAGATCACAACTAGACTTTGACAGATTATTAAACAAGTTTTAAAGTAGGATGAGTACTATATTACATGTTCTTGCTGGACAGTCTTATACATCCTACATCACAAAAGCTGCTACTTTTCAGCAAGTGGCTTCACACCAGAAGAGAGAAAAATGGCAAATTTTGTTAGCATTGTCTTTCAAAACACATATCATAATTTATTCAGAGTGAAAAAAAGCTTCTTAGCTCATGCTCTTGCAGGCTGCTGAGTTGAGAATACAATGATCTCTCCTCCTCTGCAGAAAGGATGGTAGTACCCGACTGAAGGTGGAAAGTTTTGCAACGTATGAGTCCTGTTCATACCCACACACCTTTAAAAGTTAATTGTGGTAGAGGCTGCAACCAAATAACAAGACAGATAGCGACTAATGGGAGTACTATCACTGCAAGCCCACTACTCATCAGGAAAACTTTTGGCACAGTCCTGCCTAGTTACAGAAGACACACACACACACCAAGTCCTGCCACCAAAGCATCACAGGAACAAGCATCAGCAGGCAATTAATTGCTTTGCCACAAAATACAAGTCTGCCTTTCTTTCTTCGACTCCACAAATACACCTTCTTTTCCTCCATCTTCACAACTGCTTCCTTACCTTTCTGCCACTGCATATGCAAAAGAAAGGCGACAACTGACCATTTGCTCAGGCCCTGTGTTTTTCAGAAAAGCCCCACAGCCTCTCAGCTCATAAGGAGCCCCCTGCTGAAATTTACCAAGCAGCCCAGCACAGTCCCCAAGCAGCCTCCTGTTACTTCAGCTCCAGAAACAGAATGCTACAGACATTTCATTTCACAAATTTCACTAGAGCATAGAAGCATTTATGTTGACCTCAGTCTTCAAGGTCTTTTTTCAACTAGAAATCTAACACTGCTGAGTCGACCACTAAGCCATGAACCCAAGCACCACAAGAACACATCTTTTAAATATCTCCAGCACTTCCCTGGGCAGCCTACTCCAGTGCTTTATAATCCCTTCAGTACTTGATAAGCCTTCCAGTGAAGAAATCTTTCCCAATATACAATCTAAACATCCCCTCATGCAACTTCCCCTGGTGCTATTGCTTGTTACTTGGAGAAGAGAGCAACAGCTACCTGGCTATAACCTCCTTTCAGGTACTTTGGGAGAGCGATAAGGTGTCCCCTCTGCCTCCTTTTCTCTAGAGTAAACAAACCCAATTGCCTCAGCCTCTCCCCATCAGTCTTGTACTCTAGACCCTTCACCAGCTTCATTGCCCTTCTTCGGACACACTTCAGCACCTCAATGTCTTTCCTGTAGTGAGGGGCCCAAATGATACTCAAGGTGCAGCCTCCCCAATGGTGAGTACAGGGGGACAATCACTTCCTTGATCCTGCTGGCCACACTGTTTCTGATACAAGCTAGGATGTTGTTGGCCTTCTCAGTCACCTGGGTACACTGCTGGCTCATACTCAGATGGCTGCCAACCAATACCCCCAGGTGCTTTTTCACCAGGCAGCTTTCCAGCCACTCTTCTCCAAGCCTGTAATAATGCATGGGTTTATTGTGACCCAAGGGCAGGACCCAGCACTGACCCTTGTTGAACCTCATACAGTCGGCCTTGTCTCATCAATCCAGCCTCTTTGGACCCCTCTATATAGCCTTCCTACCTTCCAGCAGATAAATACTCCCACACAACTTGGCATTGTCTGCAAAGGTACTGAGGTTGCTTACAATCCACTCATCCAGATCATTGATAAAGATATTTAATAAAACTGGATCACTTGTAGTAACAATTCCTCTCAGTATTATAATATAAGAGACTTCTAACACCACCATCAAAAGGACAGCAGCAGACCACATGAAAGCACTATGACTATGTCACGAACTGTCCCAGTATTTACTTTTTCTAAGTGATGAAATTTATCTTGGGCTGTGGCAACATCTGCAGTATGAAGATATCTCATTCCACCACTGCAGTGATAGCAAGGTGCTATACTGGTTACATGATAGGAAAGAACAAGTACAAAGAAAGAGTTCAAATAACATAATTTGGTAAAGTTGTTCACACTACAATGCTTTCTGTGAGTTAAGATCCCAAAAACATTTTATAAACTTATGGTGCTGTCCTTGTAAAAGATAAGGGGAAGGATAAGAACATTTGTAAGAAATGTTCAAGGACAGATTTAGTCAGAATGACTATGTTTAAATGTCATTTAGAGGATGTTGGTCTATTTACCTGGTAAAAGACTTAGGTGGACTAGCTCTTAGTGTTGATCACCACTATATACACAAACACTCGACAAAATTTTACTTAAGTGAAATCAAGTGAATTGGAAGTTGCTATGCATTTCTGACTTTGTGTAATGCCAGATTTTTGTAAGTTATCTATCACTGGCTTACTCTTGACATTTCCCATGTTATTTTCCACCACAGCATTATGAAACATTAAGTATTGTTCCATGACTATATTTAATACTATAGCTTCCTCTTTTAGGTGCCTTTCACAAGAAGGGTAGAAAAAGGGCTATTCCCTATACCTTTCAAGAAAAGAAAGAAGTTTGATCTCACAGACCCTTGCTGAATAAAAATGCAGCAGCTTTTTTTTTTCCCCCTTAACACATTAAACACCAGGCAACTCATAATTATGATAAAGACCTATATATACAAACAACTTTGACTTCACACTGGAATGAAGTCAAGGGTAATTTCACTAAAGGGTTAATCATCTGCCCAGGGTTGATTCCTCTGTGAAATGTCAGGGTTGTAAGGAAGACTTGTTCTACCTTTCAACACCAGCAAATAAAACACCTTATTTTAGCAAATGCACAGAGCAAAACAATACAGTTTTGTTGCTACTACACTTTTCCACCTGAATGTGTGTCTGCATATAATAAAATGAATCATTTAGTCCACATCAGCTTTCCCCAGGAACGTGACAACATCCAATTCTAAAAATATCAGTGAATTCCTACCTGAGGCAAGTTTAGCAGAATTCAGATTTGCTAGTTTTACAGTGACAAGATGAGTATCCTTTCCTCAGAAGTACATTTTTATTCTGAATATAGCATTTCTGCATTTGATTAAAGATGTTTAGGCAGGTCCAGGCAATATTAGACTGGTAGCCCCGGGATGCAGTGTATTTTCTAACAGCTGTAGTAAGAGACAAGGAGACAAGTTTACTACCTGTTAGCCTCCTTGACTTGTGTGTCTTTTCTCTTCCTCAGTTTACCTTCAATAACACCTTTGAAAAATAGCTTGCTTCAGCATTTGCCAAGTGCTAGGCACTGCACACCTAAATATGTATATATGATTTCTCTTCACAGTAGGGTGCTCAGCTCTGAAAACAAACTGTTTTGATATGCCATACAAACATGAGAAAATGCTTAACTGAAAACTTCTTCTCAGATTGAATGCTTCAGTTCAGACTGACAATTTACATTGTAAGAATTCACATCCACTTCAGGCTAAGTTGTATTTCAAACTAGCATAAGTTTTCACACTACTATAAGACTAAGAGAGCTCTGGTAGGAAATACATGTATCAGCACTTTCTTCTCCCTTTAAGTATAGCATGGTCTTTGAAGTAGCAACAAATGAGAACAGGTGTATTTTGTAAACAAATTTCTACATGAGCTTTCAAGATTACCATGTGAAGTGATTAAAAGACTCATCATCTTCCTTACTGTAAAGGGTAACATAAATACTTATTGTCTTTCATTTTTAAGGATATTAGGTTGATCAATTAGGCCTATTGCAGAACAACTTGAATTAGTCTGATTAGTCTCAGCTACTTAAATTCAGAAATAGATGCCCCACTTTGCAAGACTAGTGATTAAAGTCTGCATTCACCAAAAAAAATGGATTATGCACACTTAAAACAATACCTGCCATTTTTCAACCCTCCCCCTACAACAGATGGCCCATACAATTAGTGACTTCAAAAAACCCTCACTAGAACTCCTCTAAAGCTGAGACATGACTGCCCTTACTTCTAGAGTCAAAGGTATGTGCAAGTCAAGACTATTTTCAGATGTTCTCCTCGTGTTAGGGCTGATCACATAGGCCAAGAAAACCATGCAGCCATTTACACAGGGGTGCAAGTCAAAATGTTTGCTTGTTCCTAAGAGAGTCACCCATACAGCTACTAGCAGCATGGGAGAGAGAGAATGACAACAGAGTAGTAGCACTCAGTAGCAAATAAAATCCATATCTCACCCTCATAACACTCCAGCCAGCACATGCAAGAAAGCCAGAACTCAGAGACACAAAATGGCTCATTATCTACCCCAGAAGGCACAGCATTGCCAACACTGCTCTTTATCAAGTCCTTAACAGGTGTAAAATTAGCACTCGTTATTAAAGACAATGGAGTTACATGTATTGCCAGCAGCTGAAGAAATGTGCTAGAATTGTTTTCACCTCCAGTTAATTTGCTACCATTCAATAATGCACACAAAGTCCGTAAATTAGAGAAGTGCTTTCTGAAGCATAGCAGTAAGTTAAGCCAGTGTGCAAGCATCCCTTCTAAGCACAGGGGCTGTCCTGAATGAAGGCCGAAGGACCAAATCCTCTTTTCATCAGTAGCAATGTTAAATTCGAACAAGCTAAATTTACTCAAGTGTACTGTCAGGTAAAGCTGCACTGATGTAATCTGTAACTCAAATCTGGAGCTGTAAGAAAGCATCAAAAGCAAGTTCCAGGACAGAGTTATTTTCAGCTTTTCTAACCCCACTGAACATGGATCAACCAGCTGCACCAATATCCTCTGTTTTCAACTACTTACAATTCATTCTCAGAAGCAGAGAAAGGCATTATTTACTGAAAGAAGCAAAACCCTATTTCAGACATATCTCATTACCGGAAATGACCTCAGGTTTAGGACTAGAAGTCACGGAATCACTCAGGAGTGTGTAGCTTCACTGCATTATTTTTTGTTTTAATACCATGCTCAGCTTTGAAAGCAAATTATTTAGATTCATACTGCACACTGGAACTACACTAACTGCTGAGCTATTTCTATTCAATAGCACGATACATCTCACCACTCCCCCGCGTATCCCCACTAACTGGGAGGAGGGTTGGCCAACATCAAACAGATCTGACCAAGGGCAGAAATCTCAGTGATAATTACATTCCCACAGGGTTTCATGAAAACTGGCAGTGAGATAGAGGAGGAAATTAACTCCACTGAGGGAAGGGCGCACGCAAGGCAGGCATCGTGCAGACCCCGTGTCAGCAATTGGCCTGGCAACCAGCACGCAAATTGCTCTGCCCTAGCTGCAGCACAGGCTGCCTTTTGTCTGCTGGGGTTGTCACTGGGAATGTGTCAGGAGCTCGACTTCAGTGGAAGGGGATGGAGGGGAGGTGCTTGTGAGCCTGTAAGAAACCATGCTCCTCTGCTTCTTCTGCCAGATACCACAGACAGCCTGAAGCGTGAGCCATGGAGCAAAGCTCTCCTGCATTCACGCAGCCTGTTGCCTGTGTGTGGTACTGGTCTAAGGGAGAACAATGAACTGAGAGATAGTTACTAATAACCACGGGTTCTCTTCTATTGTGGTTGTGTGGCAGTTTTCCTATTGCCATTTTATGAGGCAGTCAGAACATGCCTGAAACACCCAATATTAAAAGTAAACTATGTTTCTCTTCAAAGGCCTCTGGACAAGTTCAAGTTTGGACAAAATGGGGGTAAAAAAAAAAACCTGTTTGCTAAGTTATGAAATGTCTTACCGCAGTCCTTGGTTCATCACGCACCTTAGAAAATGCAAAAAATCAACATAAAGCAAATAAAAAGAGCAATTTGTCTTTATACAGAGCAAATCTCCAGTTCTTGTTGGGCTTCCGGGGTGTGGTGAGCCACCAGCAGCTGCCAGGGCTGTCAAGTTGTGACAAACTGGCTACAGTACAAAGCAAAGTCCTTCGCTGATTCACTGCTCCCTTCTCTGTGAGCAGAAGACTACAGCCTTTTAACTCCTTCTCCCAAATCTGTTAGTTCTTCATTGGTCTCACATCCCTCTGGGCAAAGGGAGTGATCATCATCTGGTGCATGTAAATGCTAACAAAACTCCCACCTTGACATTAACTGGTTTAAAGCATAAAGTACAAGAAACAGCAATTGTGGTGCAAGAAGGACAAAAACTGGTCAGGTTCCAGGTGGCTCACAGGGCCCTATCATGCCAGCACTGACATCTGTAACCTAAAACTTGATGTTTTAAAGACTGGGAACTAGCTAGAGAACTTGAATTATATATTCTGGTGGCCACAGATGGTTCTGTCATGCCCTGACCCTCTCCCCAGCCTACACAAAAGCACTCCAGAAACAAAAAGCAGCAACAGGTCCCTTACAAGAGTATGTGCCAGTGTGCTGCTGTGCTGCAGACTGGCAAAACACATCAGTCATTCGCTCTGATAAGAAGATAGCACAACAAAGGCAAGGCTGACGCAACACATTTGTAAACACAAAGCCACACTGGTTTTGTTGAAGCATTGCCACATTTTAAAATCATATACAAATAGCAAAACTACTGCCTGTGCAGTGTGTTGCTGTGGGAGATTACAGCTAAAGCACCCCTTGCAAAGTATCAGGAGCTCTGTGTAAATAGCAACACAGTGGAAGCCACTTGAAATGCATGCAACAACTTGTACAGGTCCTACAGTGCCTGGAGCAGCCCTACATCTTCTCAGTTACTGTCAGCTGGAAAATTATTAACCAGCTGCATGTGTGCAAGAGGCAGAGCGAGGGTTTTGCCAGAGAAGAGAAGGCAGGGTGCTGGCATTTCCAAGGGTTCCCAGGTAGTTTGCATATGGTGCCGTCAGACTGCTGTGCTCATTTCCAGCCTGATTATTAACACTGCTAATGGTGAAAGGCCTTGGAGGGCAAGGACGGCGCAGCTGCATGCCTGGTGCATATGGAGCCAAAATTCCTGTCCATATTCCCAACATATACAGCCCTATGTATTATACTGGCTGATTTTACAACATCAGTGACTCAAATAGTCACATCCATGCTTTGTGTACCATGGAGGGGTAAATTTCATTAAAGTTTCAAACCTGCATTTACAATTTACATGCCTGGAAAGGGATCTTTTTTCCCTACAGCAAACTACTCAGTGTGTTGTCAGTATAGCTGGAAGTCCCTCCTGACAGAGTTAATCAGAATAGCTTCCCTAGTTTACTACCTAAAAGAAAAAGTAATGAGATGTGTCATTGAAGTTTAATGCTTCAGTGCTATTTCAGAGCTTGTGTTGGGTCAGCTGTGTATCAAGGACAATCCCATCAAGTAACTTCAACATCCAGACCTGAGAAGGCAATTTTTCCAAAGTCACAGGACCTTAAGGCAAGTTTTCCAAAGTCACGGGACCTTTGAAGGCAGCTCCAGAGCACTCCACACCTATCCAGACTATCCACTACATTTTGTTTTTTCCAAACAGTAGATTGATAAGGCAACATAATAAGCTCCAAACATGTAAACCAAGAAAAATAGTTGTTTTCCACATTCAACACTTCCTTCAGTGGCCCACTGGATGTTTTATAGACAAATCCCACACAAATAGTAGCTGTCTTGCTGGAGGTCTTTGAAGTACAGATATGTGGTACATATGCATCATTTCAGCATCACCTAAAAAATAGTCTTAAAAAATCTTAGCAGTGTGAAGTTCTATGTTTTGAACTTGGATTTAGTAATTAGCATGGCTTAATGCCTATACCTAACAGTGTAATGAAAGTATGACAGAAAACTGAGCAGTTCTCAAATGCATTTCCAATACAGGCATAGCTTAGTGAACTGCAGGCAGAAGAAATTCTGACCCAGTGTATATGAAGATGACTAATAACTGTCTCACTGTGCATGCTGGTCCAATTCTACACATCTATTATTCTACGATAATCTCACTGGCCCTAACACAGCTGAGTGTGAGTTCTAGACATGAACTCCATTTACAGTTTTCTACCAGGCAGCTTCCTTTTACCAGCCCTCCTCTTCTTATGTTGTATCCTCTCCTGGCAGGAACTAGCTCCCATTGCACAACACCAGGATGTAGAAATGGAATATTAGTAAAGAAGAGCTGGAAGAAACAGTGGAGATGCTTTAGATATCAAAGAACAAATCAGAGATGTATCAGAAGAGGCAACAGCAAGAAGAGGTTATGTCCTACAGATCACTAAGAACTGGGAATAGGAGAAAACAGAAAATCCGTGCATTTGCAAAAGTGTTTTATAAAATTGCTACATCAAAGCTATACATGGTGGGTTTGAAAATTATTTGGTTGGTAGGAGACTGAGCAGAAATGTGACCAAGGATATAAATGGGGGGAGCAGCCGATGGCTGCCCTCAGTCTTCTCCACCCTTTTGTGCCTGCCCAGAAGGCACAGCTTTTGCGAAGAAGTGTACAGTCCGGGCGTTGGCCTTTTCTTCTGTTATGGATATATTTGTATACATTATTACATTTTCCTCCTTCTGTTTCTCTTCCCAGAAGCTGAAGGGAAAGCTTTGCTTTCCCTCATTTCCTGTCATACAGGTAAATAACATGTTTTTGCTTTGAAAACTGAGCAGTTTGAAAATGGCATCCCATCGGAGGCTGTCTGCAGTGTTTCAGCTGCCACAGCTGAAGCAAAGACATTGAGAGAGAGAGAGAGAGAGAGACCTATTTTTAAGAACTGTTACATGCTCTGCTTGATGGGAAACACAGTAGTCCACTTTCTCCTTGCCCCTCATACCCTGTCTATTTAGGCTAAAAAATTGTGTTTGTACAGCACTTAGCCCCATGAGACTGAAGCCTTTAGGTACAAATATAACTCATTTAAATGGTAATGTACAGCAAAATGAGTGGCACCCTTCAAAACAAGCGACATTTCTAAGCATATCTGTGCCAGGTGCTGACAAATGGAGGGTCACTGTTACAGACACAGGGAAAGGTCTTGGTGAGTCAATATTTAAAAGTCAGTTTTTCCACTCACAGGCCAAACTAAAACGTCTGCTTATTTCTCTACTGCCTATGCCCTGGAGCACTGCTCCTGCCTCCCAGAGAGAAGCACCTGAGGACTCCAAAGGTATTTCCCATACAAGGTCAGATCAATTAAAATGCGCTGTAAATACAGTCACGTGAGCTGTGTCAGGAGCCCAGATTAGGTCCCTGACACTCTGAAGGGCAGAATCTAAGGCAGTCTGCTGACCTCGGGTAGGAGAGCCAGGTAACAAGGAGGAATGAACCTGCTTTTTCACTGCCCCAGGACTGCAGGCTTTGCTCCTGGCCACATAATATTGTTGTAATACCAGTGATACCAGAAGTTAACAAATGGCCTAGCTCTTCTACTACTAAGTCTGCAGCAAAGCTCCAAAAACAAGTCTTTCAAGCCGTCCCAGGGAGGCCAAGCAGCACAGTGTGCACTGCTGCCTTCCTTTGCCAGCCCTGATAGGAAGCTCCCACAGAAATGTTTACATTAAAGAAATAAATGAAACAAAAACCTTTACAGACTGAAGCTGTATTGGCTCACACCAGGACCTGGGCTGTCCACTTGGAAGACAAATCAACCAAACAAAAGCTTTCTCAGAGACCTCCTTACCACCTAGATGTGAATAAGCTCCCAATCTCTGCAGAATATATTAATATAAAAGTAAAGCAAGTGAATCATGTTACTGACTAAGTGGAGATGCAGTGGAGAGAAGGCAGAAATGTTATTTTTATCTGCTATAAGAGCATCTCTCTACTGTCCAGCCTCCACTGAGATGTAGCCAAGTGACAGCTGTCCTTCCTCTCATCCTGGAGCCACAGCACTATGTCCAAAAATAACCTGTCTCAAGCTGAATACAAGTCAGAAGCAAAGGCATATAAAAAGGTAAGCCCAAGCCACTGAGGAAGCATGTGTCACCTATAGTCCCTGTGTGGGTTGCTCTGGAAGATTCCCTTCCTTTTGCCGCTGCTGTTCCCCCTTCAGCTTATGGGGAGAGTCTTGGGAAAAGAATAGGTAAAGTAATGGGCTCCTGTGTAAGCTGTTGCAAGGTCACTGTCACGCCAAACACACCCCATCAGGGTCAGATACTAACCCATGGGTCTGATAATAAATCTCTCTGAGCATCTACATTGTCAAGTGCTATGCCTTACTCTGTGTTTTCCACAAACATATTTCTGTCAGTCAAATTCTGCATGAAGCCATGAGACACTGCATATGGGACCAGACTGGGAGGGTGGCAGGCTTTCTATTTTGCACTTGTGATATCACTGCACAGCGAGAGAATCCTCCTTTCCTTTCTTCCAAATACCACTGATAAGTAAAATATTTTCAGCAGGATTTTCATCTGGTGAAAGTCAGTGTAGCTCCACTGAACCACTGCTAAAGCAATTTACACCATCTGAAGCCCTGGAGCAAAAAAATCCAAGTCAATGGGATATAAGCCAAAATTGGAGTGTTTTGCTGGATACAAACCAGATTTACTTGCTTGCTCAAACAGGTGCCTAAGTGCTCTAGTGAATTGGGGCCCAAGTGCAGCACCATTTTTGATTTGTGGCCACTTCTGCCAGCTTGGACATCTGATACAGAGGTCATCTTAGAGCTAACATTTTTTTGCCTTAGACCCCGCGTATGGCCACAATATACAACAGCTGCCTGTGGAGTTATGTTCCACATATAACCTTAAAAATAAAATGCAAGTGACTGGAAAACACGGATTTATAACTAGAAACAGAATACATGGATACCTTGAAATAGAAATAAATGAAACACTTTCTGCATGATGAGAAAAGAACAAATAATCTCACATTTCTGTTGCATTCTCTTTTAGTACTGATGTTTCAATACTGCACTTGGAGTGTTCTAGAAATGCCATAGCTTGAGCTGGTTAGACCAGAAGCAGTGTGAGGAAAAAGGTTTTACACATATATTAAATGAGCTTTTGCCTACACACCTTCTGATTTCTCTATAGGAAACTGTGCTTGCAATAACAACATTTCCAAACACTTCAGGAATGTATCAATATCCTCTACACGTACATTGCTTAGTACATGGTTAGCAATCCCACAGCTTACAGGAGTGGCTACTGACTCTTCCAACTCATCTATCCAGCTTGAAAATTCTGACAAGTGAGTTGAAATCCCACCTCCCAAAAGTAGTTTTATCTATTTGACCATGATCACTGAATGAGGAAATGCAAAAGTAAGCTTGGAAGACATGTCCAGAATGCAAGGTTCTTCTGACTTTCATGAGTCCCTGATGACCAGATGAGAAAGAGTCCTGCTTTCTCACTTGATTCCTGTTCCAGTCCATATGTCATCTCTTCCTGAAGGATGCCTGACTGGGTGCCTGAGGTGATGGGGACCTCTCCTCTCCCTGCCCCTCACAGGCAGGTAAGCTTACCTCTGGTCTCCTGGTTAGTGAAGCCTGGTGAGAGGTGGAGTTTGAGAAAAGGGGAATTTATGTCCCACTTCCTGTAATTTAATCTTTAGGCTTTATTTAGAGTCACTGTTGCATTGGTTTAAAAAAACAGCACCTGTCAATACATTTTTTTCCTTGTTGCCAGGAAATAAGCATGATGTAAGCAGCTTGGTAAACTGGGCCACCAAGGGACATAGAAAGGGATGCCCCAGCAAGGAGGAGGTCAGGGATTTTATGGGAAGATCGGCAACCAAGAGAGAAAGAATTCTACTGTGAATTAGCCCTACCAAAAGTAACCGGCAGTTATCCAACACCACTGGGTTTCTAAGGTTTTATTTGATACTGTAACAAACTCAACAAGATAACATCTTTAAGTGTGCAATTTAATGGCTATTTTAAATCATTAAATCTCAATTGAAAATTAATGAAAGCAAGCATCCAGCTTCATTTTGCAATTATCATTTGTAACCTTATATAATTGAGCCTTTTACAAAATAGGCTCAAATTGTAAACTAAGAATATATTTGTATAAATTTTAACTGGCTGGAACTGCAAAAGTAACCAAAAAGAAAGGAAGGTTACAGACTCTAAGGTCTTGAAATATAAAAATAATTCACTATCCACAACTACTAATAAGGAACAGTATTTGCATAGGGAAAAGTCTACTGTCTCATTCATCAGTGCCTCACCTTATTTTGCATCTCTGGCTTGTCTTGTGTCACCAAGCCGGAGGCAAAATGCATTTAATATGCATGCTGTTGCCATCTTGATGTGGAACTAAGCAGCCCTGAAATGTCTCTTTCACTACTTCGTGGCAAACATAAGCACAGTTAGAAATTAAGGAGTATCAAAGGGTGTAAGCCTGATCAACAAACACTGAACGATTTGTCAGGTTTACAAAAATTGGGACAGGTGATTTTTATTTCAGAGGATTATAATATTGCCAGAGGGTGTGTGAGGGAAACAATTAAGACCTAAGAGGATGAAGTGAGTGGCAAACAAAAGAAAGAAAGAAACTAAATTTGCATCCATTCAAGACGGGGTTACCAGCCCTTCTGTGCCAAGAGCTCAGCGCATTACACAAGTCAACTCATCTTGCAGCTGCACCATTAAGACATGCCATCTCTAGAGGACAGTGTCACAGCACCAGCTGAAAACTTTGACACCACTGTCCAGAGCTCTCCATGAATATATTCTCCTTCAGCTCTCTCATTTGGAGGGTTCCCCCTTTCCTAAGAAATACTTGTGCCTCAGCACTCTGCTGCCTTTTTTGACTGCATTTTTGTGATCCTTGCTCTGGAAAAAAACCCACAATGTACTGAATCACTACAAGGCCTTGATTCCATCTTTGGAAGAACTGTGATTTTCTGCACACATACAGAACATAAATATAGCAGGATTTTACAACTTAGTAAATCTATCTGGTACCCAAGGATATCAGCAAGGAGATCCTCCAGAAATTCTGAACGCTAGCTTCCCCCATGTACAACCCAACACAGTACCAAATGTTAATAAGCAAACTCGGCTCACCCTATTCCAGGAATAAATCACAGGGAGGTAGATAAGAGCAGGGCATCCTCAACCTGTGCAAAGTCACAAAGATATTTAAGCACCAAACCTTTGCTCTCCCTCTCCCACTTCTCCAGCTGCAGAATGAGGAGGAAAGCGATTACCACCACTCTCCCCCAGGTTTCTTGTGAGGGTAAGAGAACTTGGTGCTTGGATGCCATGCTGTTAGGGCTACATAAGGAGAGAAAAGAGGGAGGGGATAATTTCACACATTACAGGCCTTTCAGCCAAATGGCTGGAAAATACTCAAGATGGTGTAATCAGAAGCACTAGTTTTACACTAAATACACCTGGAGTTCCTCCAGCTAGCATCAGTAGGAGATGAGGACCAGGCATGCTATTGTCTAACCAGAAGCAAATGCAGCAGTGTCAGAGCACAATCCATGTAGTCATTTGCTATGATGGACCTACAGGGCTTCCAGACCTTGATTCTGCTTTCTGAAGTTTTCTTGTGCTTTTAGACTGATTTTTAATTGCTTTGTCTCATCAGGGGAAAGGAGTGTGTGAGCTGCAGGTCTTTGTTTCATAAACTATGAAGTGCTAAGAGAATATAAGTATTATCATCGCTATTTATTTTACCCTTTGGTGTTTTGCCTCTCCCAATTGGTTTACAATGGCTAATGTCAGAACTCTGTTTTGCAGTTCTCTCTCTTGGGTGAAGAGATAACATAATATGACATTCAGTAGTGTTCCACAGGCCATCCTCTCTTCCAAACATTAAAATAATGTACATAGCAAGAAGCAATCGTTAACAATAGATGTATCTTTTATTCACAGATAAAAACTGAAGCAAGCTGTTATAATACATATTTGTACAAAGGATTTGAAAAAACCATAAAAAGGAAGATGATTAGAAAATATGATTCATTATGAAATGTGGTATTACATACACTATTAAACCTTTTCAAAAGTATTTGTTTGGCAACAATTTATCAATAGTTTCCACACTTAAGTGGCCTCCTTCAAAAAAGCACAAATCTCATGCAGCATGTATAAACTTGATCCTGAGGGTTTGCCTTCCTTAGAAAAACTGTAAAAAGATATACTATTTGTCTTAAAAGTTCAAAAATGCAAATGCTATATTTATAGTCAAAACTATATAAAAATATGGACCTAACTTAACATTTACAAACCTTTTTGTTCCTTTTTTTTTTTGCTTGTTTTATGGTTTTGGTAATAAACATAATTCTCAATTCCTGCAGTCAGAGAGGAAAAAAGAAAACCAAAACAAACCACAGTGCCCTTTGTAGACCTCACATCAAGTTTATGACTCCAAAAAGACCAGGTCTGTGATAAGTGAGGTTAGTAACCAAGGAAGTAGGTAAACAGTTAATATATATCTATATATGTATATATAAAATGGAAAACAAACATTTATTTTGATCTGAAAAAGTAATAATACAAAACCTGAAGATAAAACAATCATTTCAAAATGCCATAAAACCTTTTCAATAGATAAATGTTCATAAAAATATCTTGAACCCTAACCAAGAAAACAATTATAATACAATTTCAATTCTGCTACATAAAACAGCTTTTCTATGAAACAAGAAGGCAAGTTCAGGTATGAAAACATAATTTACTTATTGCTTTTGCTACAATGTTGTTTGTTTTTTACATATAGTTATAAATACACTATACAGTATAAAATATTTTGTAGGAATACATTTTGTGGTCTGCTTAGGTTTGCTGGCTTTAATTCTAGCACCAAATACAAAAAGGAAAATCAAATGAACTTTAAAGGCACTTCCATCGTATGTTTGTTAATTAACATCTTGGTTTGTACTATATTTCTTTGCTTCCCTCTGGTAGAAGCCATACTTGATCCTACTTTCATCTTTGTACAGTTCAGGTCACATTGAGGCACCAAATGAGTTATGAACATTCCCATCCTTCAGCCGTCTCTTTCTCTTACAACGTTTCATTGATGCTTTTTAGTCTTCACCTTTCCTCCTTCACTTTCCAGCTACTTAATCTCTTTACTACTTCATGTCATACGATCCAGCTTCACTTCCTTCAGTCCCTTGAAAAAAGCCTCTCTTCAAACCTCCACTTCCCTTACTCCATCTTGCGCATCTGTTATTCCAATATCGAAACACGTCACTATCATGATATGTGATTTGCACAGATTAACACACTGCTCCAGTTCCTCTGTCACTTGTTCCAGTGCCTCCAGGTACTCCTGTGATTCCTTATCGAGATCAGGATCCACTTCAACTGTCAGACAAAAACATAGTGAGTAAGAGAAGCAGCTCACAGTAGAATATTATTCTCTCACAAGGAGCCAATAACATAGAGTACAATTTTATTTCTCTTGAACCAGGAATTTTCTTCCACTTTTTTCAGCAGATCCAAAACATGTTTTTCCTTCTTTGGAAAGGAGGGTAAAAGGTTTTGTAAGTATTTAATATTAACAAGCATCACAGTGAGCCCTTATATTGTTTTGATGTTCTCTTCTGCTCGGGTTGGAGCAGGGTGGGAGGAAGTTTTTCATTTCCAGTGCTACACTGAGCAAATCCCACATCACAAAAATACGAATGGAATCACAGAGTACTTTAGGGCTCAACTAAGCAAAATATCTTAGCAAGTGCTTAACTGGGCCTGCTCACACGCTAAGAATTTATTACATGCTCAATGTATTTGTGTTTTCACAAAATACTTACAGTCTTCTTTCCACTTATTTGGATCCATCATCAACCTGCACTTTGTCTCTTCCAACTCTTCCTTCAAAAAATCATGCTTTGCCTTTACTTCTCTGATTCGCTGCTGGCGCCTTTCTAGTATCTTCAGCTTGGTATGGAAATACATCAGACCCTTTTAAGACACAGAAATGCCATTTCATGAATTTGCAGACAATGAGCTGACCTCCAACAGTTTGACACAAATTACTCCCAACTCATTACTTGTAAGAGTTAGCAGGTGGGTTGTTTTGTTTGGTTGGGGGTTGGTGGGGCTTTTTATTAATTTTTATTTGAAGTTTACATTAATAAATTCTAATCTAGAGGAACAGCATGCTACATCACTTGAGCATTTGTTGCACTTCTCTGAATTAGCAAACATCTCTTAATACATTTTGAAATAACTGCTCCTCTTAGAGGGCTTTATTTTTCCACAGTAGTGCAAATAATAAACACAACCTAATAATAATGTACAAGTTCTATTTAATCCTAAAACATATGAATACTTATTTTCTTAAAAGCATTCCTACCTTCTCAACATCCTGGAAAGGCTATTATGAAAGAAACGGGAAAAAGGCATCAGAAGAATATAGAATTCTGGTCTCCAAAATAGAATTAGATCAAGTGTTTTCCAATTACAAGTAAATTAAACTCAGTGTATCCCTGATCTAATAGAATCCTGTCATTTACTTAAAGAGTTAATGATCCTATAGTTGAGGGAGGTTGTAATGTTTCATCAGCCAGTCTAAGATTATAAAGTCTTCTCATAATGTATTCATTGGTAACTTCCATTTACACCATCAGTCATGTTAGACACAATTAATTTTAGACAGTAATCATTTTCATTTTCTGTGTTAAGGGTACCCCAACATATGAATTGCAAAATTAATAATTACAGTGTTTTAATTGCAATCAATTTCCTGAACACCATTCCAGCATTCAAGCAAGGATTCTGCCTGTATACTGTAATTTAAGTAGTCTACAGTTGTTGTAAAATATGTGCTGACCTCAGTTTCCTCTTGTCTGTGTCGTTGTAATCGTTCCACATCATCTATCTCATAAACTTTGATTTCAAATGGCTCTTTTAGAGTGCCTGGCAAAGGTGGTAGATCAACCCATTGGCCAGTAACACTGGGTTTTCTTCCTAGGGAGGAAGCATCCGGCAACGGAGCAGGAATCAATCTACGACGCTGGAGACCTAAAATACAGAAAAGACAAGTGTTACTGAGATTCTAAGTACCCAACAGACTGCAGAACATAGTGCAGAAAATTAAAGAAAGAACTAAGTTCTCAGGATACGTAGGAAAAATGCTTTTCTTGATCTTTTCCTTTTAATAAAATACCCTCAGGCTGCTAATTGAGTTACTGCCTTGACAATCTATGTTCAAGGATGGAAGTAACAGCAGTTCCTCTCCCAAAGCAGATGCCTGTGCATCAATTCTTCATTCTCTCCTTGCAAAAATATTTTGCTTGGATAAATTTTTCTTCAGTGGGTTACAACAGTACTTATCTTGCGATGTCAATTTCAAATCAATACTGATAATGGCATATGAGCTTGGAAATCTGTTCCTCCAGTTAAAGCCAAGCAAGGTTACATAAGATCACTCAATGAGGATATTTTCGAAAGGGAAAGACTTGGTTCTACAACACCGTCATTCAACCCCAATTCATTTAGCCTGAATCACCACTATAATCCCTACCTGCTGAAATCACCCACTTTAACTCTGATCCTGTAACCACTCTGGTGACAGCAGGATCCCTCTGAAGACAGCACCAAACAGATGCAGTCAACCACATATACTAAGCAAACTTCATATCCTTCCACTGCACCCGGCATGGTCAACATCATTTCTCCAAGGATTAAGTGAAAGGATAAACGGACAAGGTTTCCAGTGACATACATCGGTGTAGGATCTGTCCTTCAAGTCAGAGACTGCATGACTACAACACTGGTGCAACGTAAGTTACTCCAAGAATCTCTAACACTGTTCAAAGACTACAATATATTTTAGGCCAATAATGGATCTACACCGAACATTTCTTGTAAGAAATATTTCATGATCTTCCTAGGAAACCTCATTTCACATATAAAACATGTTGTCTGAAAGTCCACAGCACTCCAAAAAGTAATACATAATTTACTGATCTAGAGCAATTTCAATTGGAAAAAGAAATAGTTCATCCTTTTTAAAGACCTTATAAGCATTTCCCGGGGCAAAAACAAATACAAATCCATCAGTGGGTAATGCCTTCTCAATATGTGTGCAACTTATACAGCTGTTAATATTGATTTGTAAGAAAGGTTTAAGAGGTTGATAAGCTATGGAAAGAGAACTCTAGCAAATGTTGCACTAAGTTTCCAAAATGATTTATCACCTGCTGAAGCAACTCAGTTGCTTTGACCAGAAAGCACCACAAGATCTACATCAGTTTAACTCATCTGGTTGTACTGCCAGAATAAAGCATCATGGATGTCTACAGGGATTGCAATAATTACCACTTTCCAACTGAAAGCCCAGATTCAGCCCATTGCTGATATTATTTCCTGCTATATTTCCAAGTCAGTATGCTTAGGTTGCTGAATAAGGCTGCTGGTCATTAGCTACACGACACTGATCGCCACCAATTCTTTACAATACTTGACTTCAATGTAGACAGCTAAAAATGAATACTGTAACAGCAGTCATAGCAGTCCAATTTTGAAGCTGGCTACAACTAATGGCACTTAAGATGAGCACCACCTGTGAAAGCAATAAGGAAAGCCACTAAATAACAGGAAAGGAGACCTGGCTCTCATAGGCCCACCTTTGCATAGCATGGTCACACACATCTACCTTGGCACAGTGAGTGAGACAGAACCACCTCTTCTGAGCAACTTCCCCAGTTGGCTTCCTACTCCTTACAGTATCCGCACATACATTCTGGAATTTCATTACAGTGCAGTGCAATAATTCTTTACAGTGCAGTACAATAATTTTGCAATTAGTTGGTAGTATTCACGTAAGAGTCACTGCATCTTATGCACGCACCTTACTGCTCTGCCCCTAAAGCCTTACCTTTGGGTAATCTAACACACATTCAGTGTTAATTAATTCACAAATGCTCTTCTGCCCTCTGGGCTTATCCTTGTTTCCAAACTACAGTCCCAGCCCATCTCACTAAAATTCTCTTACAGATGTCTGACAGCAGAGCTCCTCCTCTCCTCACTGACCTTTTCTCACTGGTCTTCCCTGATAGTCACTAAAACTCATCAGCACCCACCCAGCACCCTCACTCTTCCCAACACACCTGTAACAACCTCCTATTCTAGGTCACGCTCACTGCTGACCTGATTGTGGGAGGAGGAAGGAATGTCCCCCATCTGCCAGCAGCCATCTGCTGCCTCCTCCTTCACAGGGAGGCTGCTGGCGCCCGGGGGCGCCCAGCACCTCTCTTGCCCTCTCCACCACAGCACCTGTGTCACACCTGCAGCTTTGAAGTAAAATAAATGACAAGTAGCTGCTGTCACAGCAATACATGTGCACAGACAAGTGCATGCAGACAGTCCTTTGCGTTTCCCCAAACGTCCTCTCTCATTCCCTCAGAGGTGCCGTGAAAACCTCCCATCCTCAGTGTCACAACAGCATACTGGTAGATGCCTATCCACCTCCCTCTTCATTCCTCCTTACCTGTCGATCGTTTCTTGGGGGACTTGAGGCTCCTCATCCGGCCTGGTGATGACATCCCACTTTCACTCATGGAGTCGTGTGCCGAGGAGGCGCTGCCTGTAGCCTCGCTGTCTCGAATCATGCTCTCATAGCCACTGCTGCCACCACTGTGGTAAAACAGAGCCGTCCTCCCCATGGCTGGTGGTAGTTCCCCACTTAAGACGCTGCTGTTGTCGCTGCCATGCCCGCTGCTGTACCGCTGAGGCCGCCGGGGTGCTGTTATCTTGCTGTATGGAGATGGCAGCACCGGGATTTGCGACTTCTCATCACTGAGGTTAATGCCACTGTCATTGCCACTGTCAGAGTCGGTGGAGCCTCGGAAGTGGCCCACCTTGGCAGAGCCACCTGACACCAGCTCATTCACACGACTGTTGGCAGCTCTCATGGCCTGCTTGGTCCCCATGATGGTCCCTCGGCCAGGTTTGCTGCCAACAGACTGCACAGAGCGGGGTGCTGCCTTCCCACCGGGTGCCATGCTAGAGCCCTTACCTGTGGGCTGTGCCAGAGACTTCACAGAGGAGCTGAGAGACTTGGACCCACTGGCAGAGAGGCCCCGGGTTTTATTCCCATTTGTTTGCACTTTCTGGTTAGCTGTGGGTTTTGCTTGGCTGTTTTTACTGGGTGCAGGAGCAGTGAATGATGATGGTAAACCTACAGCAGAGGTGACAGGGGGGACCCCTAGCCTGGGGACTGAGCGCCCTGCCCGACCATTGCTAGCACTCCCATTCTCCCTTGTCACACCTGCTTTGGATCCAACTGACGTCAGGCTGTCACACCTCTCCAGGGACATGTGGCTCCCATAACGGTGTACGGCTTCACTCTTTGATGCCTTCACCTTTAAACTTGATGTCATCTTAGGCAAAGAGTGGTCACCCTTCAGGTTCATTTTACTGCTAACACTTTCACTGAAGTAAGACCCAGCTTTCAACCGCAAATCTGCTTCATCTTCAGCTTTTGGTGTGCCAGCTCTGGCAAAGTCCAGGCCAGAGGCTTTTCCCCCACCATTACCTAGACCAACAGGTTTCTGCTCCAGGCTCGATTTGCGTACAGGAGGTGTTGGCGGTGTTGGTCCGCCTGGCCTGGGCAGCATGGTTGACTTCTGTGGTGCATTCTTCTTCCCCAGTGAGGATTTCAAGCTGCCAGTAGCCAAGGGAGCATCTGAATTCCCTCGGGTCACAGCCTCTGACAAAGTACTGTTAGCGTGCGACACTGGCATCACTCCCAGCGTGGTGGCTCCTCTCTTTAGCTGTGGCATCTTCATTGCAACTTCTGACTTCTTTGCAGCTCCACTGGAGGATTTGCAGGCCATTTCACAACCATCCACAACTCTCTGTGAACAGGCAAGCATAGTCTGTGACTTTGTTGGCCTGGATTCTGCATCAAAATACTGGGCAGCTTTTCCTGGCTGCTTCTCAGTACCAAATGCATGAGATTTTGGGGACACCAGTGAGTCCGCAGGTTTTGTGTCCAACTGATAATCAGCACGCAACAGCCAGGGATCTTCAAATATACCACGTGGATTCTGCAGCTCTTTATAGCTGAGGAGAGTATTATTGTGGATTGGAGACGAGGTAGTTTTTGTTTTCCTAGGAAGACTAGAATGTATGGTTTCTATCACAGGCATATCACGAGAATTACTAAATTTTATTTTTACGGGCTGATCAGTGACACAAAAAGCACTTTTTATCTGAGATGCTTTGGTAGTTTCAGAGGTTTGAGGGCTTTTGCTGATGCCTGAGGACAGTTTGCTGGAAGTCAAACTCTCACTCTCCAGTTCAGAGAAGCAAAATCCACTGTCATTCAGAGCGTTTTTCAGGGGGACAGATAAATGGGATGAATCCAAGTTGAAGGGTTCATCGGACTTATTACAGCTGTAAGATGACTGTGCAACAAAACTGTCACTAGACTGGGCGTCATCACTTTCGATTGTACAGATGCTGACTTCACTAAGCCATGAACTAATGGAGGAACGTCTGCTGCTGGTAAAGGGATCCTTAGCAAAGGGCACAACAATATCAATATTTACACCAGTAGCCCCAGTAGAAGTCTCCTGTGAGGTGTAAGCATCAAACTCATCATTTATGCTGCTGATAATACTGACTGGCCTCGAGCCTGATGCAAGGGCCTGAAGGGAGCAGTCGCTGTTAAAGCTAATGATACTGGAAGGTCTTCCATTATCCATAATCCCACTAATGGATAGTTCTTCCACCACAGTGAAAACAAGCTCATCTTCTCCATTCAGCTCAACAGGCTGCTGCAAAGTCACTGTGGTGGTTAGAATATCTCGATCAAAACATTTCCCTCTGAACGCTGACCTGAAGCTATGCACCTCTATCGCACCTGACTGATTCTGGGCATTGCTACCAATCACAAATGTGCTTCCTACAGGATTCTGCTCAGGTTTGTTTCCCATCTGCTTGCTCATTCCCACAGGAGGAGTCCGAACTGCATTGCTATTGTCCAGCTCCAAATTCTCGGCTCTGGAGCTTGGCACCTGATCCTTCTGCTGTGGAGGTGGAGGTGCTGGGCTTGGCAAAGGTCTCTTCATGTACAAGGGCTTTTCCTTAATGACACATTCAGCTGCAACCTTATTCTGCTCCGGATTCCTTGAAGAGGTACACATTGCGGACTGCAGGGAATCAGTGATTGTCTCTCTTTCTCCCTCCAGTACGGGGCCTATTATTTTGTTGTCAGCCTTGCTCTGTGGCTTGGAAAGATCTATTTTCAGGTGAGGTGTGCTCTTTTCATGACAACTGCCATTGCCACCCCTTGGTGCAACAGACTGGAAAGGAAGGTTATGTCCTTTTTTAGGAGACAGAGTTTCTTGTGGAACTGGTTTCTTAAATCCTCCAGAAGGAGGAGATATTTTTTCCTTTATCAGCTTAGACTGTGCATTTTCTGTACCTCCAGGGACTGGACTACAATTGGACACAGCAGAGATTTCTCCACAAGCAAATTTGATGGGTTCCTCACTTCCATCAATGCACTCTAACCTTTCTTGCAGTTCAGCAAAAGTGTTGCATTTAAAATGGTCCTTGTCAGAACTCCTACCAATAGCAGAATTGTCTTTACTTCTCTTCTTGTTTAGGGATGGGATTATGGGAACAAACTCTGGAGGACCTTCATTATCAGTCAATTCCCTGTCAGACAGAGCTGCACCATTGGGACCAACATAGATGACAGTATCACAAGACTGTTCACTGCTGGAGGAATAATCAGGATCACTAGATATACTCAGGACAGGAAGGTCAGGATCAAGGGCAACAGTTCGTGGGTGGAATGGTCGCAAATGGGGTGGTCTTCGCACATGTCCTTCTTCACATGAACTCTCTCCTCCAGATGAGCTTGATGCATACTGCAAACGAGTAATATGGGAAAAGTTATTCATATTAATTTATACGTAATTCTATAAATACGTACATATAATTGATTCAAAATGCCAGGTCTGCTATATTCTCTCTGTTTCATGCATATTATCACAACTACACGTAGTGGAAAAACGTTAGGGTGTGAATTAAAACACAGTCACGCTACGTAGTTTATACTGTATTAAAAGCAATATAATGATCACACCTTTTCACATTATTTCCATTAAGCATTATGCATTATCTTTCTACTCAAAAGTTTTCTGTTCCTTATTGGTTTTTATTTAATACAAAGAGGAGCTTTTAAGATAGTTCCACATATCAACAAAGAAAGACATGTTTTGAACAAAAAGAAGGGAATTTCAGGATTGAGGGTGGGATAATGGCTCAGTGCCAAGTCATTTGTCAGTTCCTCTCCTGAGCTTTTATGAATTTTGTATTACTTCTTATCACTGAGAAATCCCACATTCCCCCACCGAGAGGTTAGGAAAACTCATTTTTCAAATGAATTAATGTCTGTTTGCTTGTGAACCAACCTTGGATTTCTTCTTTCTCATTCGGTGGATTCGTGATGCAAGCTGAATGGTGGTGAGAGTTTCTGCATAATTGGCCGGGGAGTCAGAAATATGCGCAATCATAGTAGTTCGGCAGTTGATGTTCCCAAGTGACTCCCTCAACAACATTGTCAGTTTGTTGTCCCTATGTAACAAATGAGAACACTAGGGTGGTTTAAAGAAATTACAATCTTTTTTTGCAGATTTTTACACCACCAGCTGTGCTTTCACTCTCATAGGATATATGCATGTATGGTACATGTAGATAAGAAATTTGCTCCACACTTAAACGTGTCTAAATATACACATACAAAGATATCAATATTCTAATTATTTATCTGCCTGTGTATTTGTAGTATGGTAAGTAATATTGTTACTTTGGCAATTGTAAAATGATTCACAGTTTAGTTATCTCAGGCTAAGCTCCTATTACCCAAAGCGCTCATGAGTTCTGTATTTTTAGCTGAACAGACTTAGTACCTGGATAGATAAGTTCTGTGAGCTCTATGTAAAAAATTTTTATAATAAGAAAAAAAATCAGTCAAAAGAAATGGCAAGAAACCTCTAAACAAACGGAACAATCTAGTTTCCATTCTGCCTGCTGTGTTCTGTTCTGACACAGCAAACGGGAAGCAGACTTTCTCTCTGAAGGCTTTCCTGGTGATGCAAGTCCTCCACCATAGACAGCAAAGCTGATGCAACAGGTGACATTTTGTCCTCAACTATTCTCTCCACATTTTTCCCCAGTGCTCCTGGGAAGCTGCTTCCAACTCCTCCTGAGCTAGCCCAACACAAGGGTACTACTGTCATGTCTGCCCTCTAAAACACGGCAGGCAACTAAGCTAAGGATTCGACCTTCCCTATTGTAACCCATTCACCCTCTACTCCAACCACAAACCTAGCAACTAGCCTGTGGAAATTATCTTTCTGCCTAATAAAGAAAGAAAGAACACCTGTTTGAGATGTAGCACTAGATAAAACGTGAAATGCACCGATTGATAACAATGGCACAAAGTTATAATGCATGAAGACAAGTTAATTTAAGGAATGAAGGCCAAATTCTAGTGAGGGTATTTACAATATGGCTGTTGTCTTTAAGCTGGGCTTCCCACAGCTCTCTGACATGGTATCGTTTTCAAGGACACACCTGAATGTTTGCTTCTGCTAAACAAATGTGCAATGTGGTGGGGTCTTTTTTTTAACTGAGAATACGCATCATTCAAGAAGGCATACAGAAATAACTTTCAATTACTATAACTGATAAATTCTGCATTATTTTCTGAAATTTCAATACAGTTTTTAAATTTTGAAAAAGGAGAGAAAATCCCAGGATATGTTGAATAAATCGTTTACTGATGTCCATCTGGCTGAGATCAGTCTAAATTCCAGACCCAGAAAATAAAGAGGAGCTAAAAGGAAAGAAAACATCTTGGCCTTTTCTCCTGTTGTTTTAAACAATCAAACCTTTCCCAACATTTCGCCCAATTCAAGTATATACCAGTATGCATGGAATTTTTGGCCACAGAATTGAGAATTTCATGTTACTACATGATATTTAAAAAGTTGTGTCAATATTAGACAGGTAAAAGAATAGATGTATGTATCTGTGATATAGAAGTGGCGTCAAAAGATGACAGACCCCTTTCTGACAGAATTTCCCTTAACTTCATCTTAGGTAAAGAGTAAATTGTTGATGCAGTTCACTGCTAACACCAGCCACAAATTTCAGAAAATGCAGGCAATAATTCACTTACTTATATGGCACGTGCTTAGCACCATTTATTAAGGCCAAAATTACATTGCCCAGGGCAGAGAGAGACAGACACAGAGAGCCTCCTCCATCTCGGCTCTTGCTCAGCACTTTTTCACAGCTCCCTAGATCAATGAGATGCAAACGGCTGCGTCCTCCAGACACTAAAACAAAAAGGGGAAAAAAAGTTGTGTGTCGCATTCTTACATGGACTCAAGCCAAACCTGCTATTCAAAAATCTATTCAAATGAGGAAACTAATGAATACAGAATGGGATAATGACCAAAATAAACATTAATAGCAAGGAAACCAGGTATTAACCACAGCTACCAAAGTTAAAGGTGACTCAACTTGAGGGTTCACTTGGCTTTTTCTTCTTAATTTTATTGCACATTACTGTTTAACCCAAACCCACACCATTTAAAAAACAATCAATACTGTAAGGAACTTCATACTTCCTCCTTTGCCACTCTTCTCCATGCGATACTGGTATATATGAAGAGTAAAGAGCATATGTGAATTCCTCCTATCTTCTTCCTCACATTCAGGTTTGCTGGTACTTCTGGCAGCAATTGCAGCATCAAGGAAAAAGGCGGCTTTCTCTGCTGTCGGAGCCCTTAGCTCACTTTGGTTTTGAAGCTTGAACATAAACAAGAAAATGACTAATTAGGGGCACTTTTTTATTATTATTTGCTTAACTGGCTAAATCTCTAGGGCACTAAAAGAAACAAATATGCACACAATGGGAAAAGGGCTTATAAATTAAAAGCAATCATTTATTTGCTTTTTTTTACTGCCTTAAATATTGTTGTAATTGTCAGATAAAAGGAAATATAGAGAAGAAAGTCAGGCTCAGAGAAATCTATGTTGAGATATCCATTGTACCTGGGTTCCACATATTGGATCTTCTCTCAGATAAACCCCCGGAGACTGGCCATCCTGAAGGCTGCCAGTGGCTACTTCAGATAACAAATCCTTAAGGTTTTCATCTTTGCCACTGATCTCCACAGCAGAAACTCTAATAGAGAAACGAGTCCCAGTTTTTTCTTTACGTTCATTGATTAATTTGAAAAGCCAAGAAATTGCACAGGGGATGATACCAAGGCTTTGCGTAGAGTTATCTTTTCCAATCATGGTAAAAGATTTTCCTAGAAAAGACAAACATGAACTTAATTCACCTTTCTTACACAAGACAGTGTCTCTTCATATCACCACTGTACATTATATGCAATGCTACATCCTGTACAGATAATGGGAAAGAACAGATGAAAAAATTAAAAGTATTCCATTAATAATCCATTACTATTTATTCAATTAGTTTGGCAATTTTTTTAACTCAGACCCCCGTCAAATTAACATTAAAAACATCTCTGATCTTTCCATTTTCATCACAATGCACCTATATAAAAACTTGCTCTTGAATAAGCTAATTTGATGTTACATTTTACCTTTTCAAATTAAAATTTACAATCCCAGTGTAGAAATAAACCGTGATAAGTTTGCAAAGCTAATTAAAAAGAAATTCTAATCTATTCATATACTCCAGGTTTATTGTTCCAGGAGCTGACAGCATGTAATTACCAGGCTGACATAGTAATTAACGGTAACGAATTTGGGAGCTCACCAAGCTTGACATGACCAAAGCAAAATATGCAACCATCTGCACCATTCACAACAGACTGGATTACTTCTGCTACTGTTCCAGAGCATACCTCAGCCTGAAAGAAAGATTGGAGACAAATAAGTACAACAGCATACACTGCTAGGTTTTTTACTGTTCTTCTGTAATGAAATTAATGACTCAATATTTTTGAGGCACAATATTCTCCCCATTTTTATGGCATCATTCCTGTTATTTTAGTAACTATGCTATCTTAAAAAAATAATAAAATATGCTACTACTGCGTAAAATAGTTCTCAATTCTATTAAACCAATTCTCTTGGAATATTGATTCTATGACTAATGTAGCAAACTGAATGCTATCCAACCAGGCTTCCTGCTGGTATAATAGCTTAGCCAAGGCTATTCAGCAATAGTAGCAACTCCACTGAAATTAAGCTACTCAAGAGTGCTCACAGGAATTAAAAAGACATTTATACTGCAGAAAACACATTAAGATCTCTGAATAAGATTTCATAGTATCACATTTTCCTCTTCCAGGGGAAGCATCACCATCAATAAAGAGAACTTGCTAAAATATTTGAGTGTACTAAAACCAGTTTATCCACGTCAGTGAAGGTTTCAAATATACAATAAGATGATCTATTAAGTAGAGCAACCAGAGGCAGGGGAGAGGGTTGGTGTAAATATGTAACTACAGTGGAATGATAAGGCTTTGTTTGCAGGTGCATGGCAGCAAGCTTGCCTCAAGCAACAACGCCTGTACAGAAGTGGCTGCTCTGGCCAACATCACCCAGAAACACCACAAACAGGCCACCCAACAAGCCCACAAGCCCACCACAAGGACCTGAAAGAGCCTAGCCCAAACCGGGGGTCAACAACCCAAAGGACTCGTGCCAAAACCAGCAGAGAAGCAGGCTGCGATGGACCATCTTGCAGCACGGCTGACAACACAAGTAAGAAAAAGCCATTTCTATTTCTCCACTGATGGTGAGATCACAGTTCCATATTTCTGCAGAATCTTAAAACCAGCCTCCTGGCATGATTACCATTGCTTTAGGCACTGATCTGTGTGGGAGGTTATTCTCCATCTTTGGTGCTTGGCTAGAACTCAGACCTAATAGATAGTTTTATATCTCTACTTTGGGACCCCAAAAAATTAAACAAAATCCTAGGAGAAGATCTAATGGTGATTCTGAACTAGTTCTCATGTTTTCTCAACATTAAGATAATATTTTCATCTTGGATGTTTTGTGATTTATTTTCTTTCATCAAACCTTCCTTTTTTTTCAGGCAGCTCACACCTAAAGTAGTTCCTCATACTCTGCTTATTTTTGTTCCTCTTTTTAAAGTTTTGGGATTTTCTTTCTGAACATAGTATTTTTCCCAGAAGGATATTTCAGGTATCCAATCTTACCAAATACACTGCAGCCCACAACCCTCTCAAAGATGAGCCATCCTATCTGCGCATCAGATTTCACATCTGGAGCTACTACTGAATGAATACACCCTTTTGCAGGGCAACAGAAAAGCAATCACCATCAGCACCACCCAGATAAAATAATCAGGCAAAAACATGGTATAAACAAACTGGAAAAGGCAAGGAAAATACTTTAACTGCCTAAGTGTTTCCCTATAGCAATCCCACGGGGTTAGCTGTATCTCTTCTCCTAACAACAGCATTTAGTTTAGCATTAAGCACATGTTCATTTCCCATTGAAAGCAGTGGGGAAGGACTTTATTTCAGTGACATCAAACGTGTTTAAACGTAACTGGACGGAAAAGTGAATTTTGAATTGGCTGTGTCTCTCTCCTAAGAAGAGAAAACGCAGGGAGATAATTTAGTCAGCAAATCCATCTCCCCAGCTACTACTCCGTAATTTTACATCTCAACTAAACTGAAAATGTAAGAATTTACCCACTTGTCTATTAATTACCATGTTTTTCCAAGGCATTAAGGCAACTCATTCAAATAAAATTCCCCAGGAACAGAAAGATCTCTTAAGGCAATCAAATGCAATGGCCATGAGAAGACTCAGGAGATTTAAGCAAGTGACTCCAGTACCTGGGAAGCATCCTGGGGGAAAACTGCATCAAAGGCAAACATCTTGGGGACAGCAACAACTCCTCTCCTGTGACCTGCATTGGAAGGTCCACTTGCCACTGGATCATAAAACGTGATTTGCTTTTTTCGTGGGTCTACCTTTAGGAAGGACATGGATTCAGATGTTTCATGGGCTCCTTGAGAGGGGCAAATCCTTACCATCACTTTCACCTGTGAGAATTCAGAAGAAACAACTTGAGTTCCTAAAGACAGATAAACACATGCAAAGCATTCCTGCCAAACCCACTCCCCATCTCACAACACCTTCACTTATAAGAGGTGTGTCAGAACAACCGTGGGACAAAAACAGAGCCAGATTTTCCAGCCTGGCTTCCACCCCGAGGTCTTCACTGAGCTAGCTTTTAAAGGTGCACTTTGTCCCTCCAGTTGACTCTGTTCCAGTTTTACCATTTCAATTTATAAATGTCTGACCTGCAGGTATAATCCACTGTAGGTGTAATACCAGAAGAAAAGGAAAGTCTAGTCTTCTACCTTTCAAGTATTTAATGTGATCCAAACCCCAAACCAATCCACTCTGAAAATCAGTCTGAGTTACGCAAGGCTCAAACAGCTAGTGCATTCAAACTGAACCAAATCTAGAAACTTTCAATTCCTAGTTCATGTTCTTCTAATAAAAAGGTGCTTCTTGTATATCCTTCCCAGGCAGACGCCTTTATGCTGTCATTGCTAGGCTCTACAGTGGTTAGCTGCAGAATTAATGGGAAAGGATGGAAGAAAAGAAAAAGCATTAAAAGGTCAAAAAGCTTGAAAAGAAACCACTCAGAAAGTACATTTCTATTGCAGGATTGCAAATGCCAATTTCCTACACATGGCATTTTTAAGGCAGCATTTTTAGAGCTCAGACACATTGGCTGTGACTTCCACAGCAGATGACAGGAGCCAAGTGACTGGGTCGCACTGACATTCAGCAAAGGCTGCACACCTGCAGCCAGGATGCTTTTAAGCTTCCTGGAAATCATACTCTTACTTTGAAAAACTGTGAAATGCTACCTCACACCCACTTAGGACCATTTATCCTTATGAAATGCTCCCAGGTCAAAACCAGCATGTATTATATGCCTTGTGCTGGAGGAAATGGCTATTACAGACACAGTGAATCACTTTGCCAATCTTCAATTCTGCACTGCCCAGCAGATCAAACTTAAGAGAAAAACAATTCTCAGCCACAGTGACCTTCAGTGGCCAATATGAAATGTTTCAATAACAAGCTGAACGACAGTATTATCTCCTTATCCAACCACCAGACAACTTTCACAGCCCCAGTGTTAACCCAGTTCAACTGGCTGAGGAGCCTCCATGGCTGTAATGCACCACAGCCAGCAGAGCTGGAACAACTTATACCCGTGCTCTCCAGAGCACCCCTCAGGAGCTTCTGCAATGCAACTACTGACCCACAAAACACTCAAATCAGGTGCAAGTCCTGTAAAAGGAGTGGAAGGGGAGTGACAGATAGCAACCCTTCTGCTGCAAATACCCAGGTGAACCCCCCAAACACAGAGCATGCAGTTGCTTGCTGACCTGAGCTGGATGTTGCATGGGGAAGCTGAGTTAGAGGGCATCTTTCTCTGACAAAGAATGATTTTCCTTTCCAGTAACTTTTCGTTGCTAAATTTAACCTTAATATGTCAGAACAATTTGACTCCTATTACTATGTTCTAAGAACATTATTTCATTAAAATGGTGTGCACTTACTACACTGACACGTTCTTTGTGTCTTTACAAAAAAATGTAGTTTGCAGTCAGCACTTCTCTGTCACTCCTGTATGAGGAGAACTGAAGCTGCAGAACTACTCCAGCAAAGCACAACGTGTGAAACGCAGGCCATGTGCAGAGAGAGAACACAGCAGGCTGAGCTACCCTTTAGGACTGCCCTTCATACCAGACAAGGTGACAAGGTGACAGCGTATACCCTGCACACATTGGGTGCAGTGAAATGTAGTACCCAAGCCAGGATCATCCACCGTAGATAGGTGGGTGCAGTATAAGCACCATGCTGAACTGTCCCTGCCTTTATCAACTAGGGAGGGTGGGTAATTCAAAGATTCCATTTAGGTCCTCAATTGTTCCATTTTTCCAGCTCCTACCTTCCACAGGGGCTACACAGCATAATGGCATCCCTGCACAGTTACTCAAGCATCCTCACAAAAAGTATCTTCCAGAGAACAGCTATAAAAGCTTTTCTCCTACACTTTTTTCCAAACAAAGAGGTTAAGAAACAACTGACCCTTCCAGTAAACACTGCAGGAGACTCCACCAAAGGTATCAGCAAATTCTTCCACCTACTGACTCAAGCAGTCCCCCAGTCTCAGCAATTTCTTCTCTTTCCCCTTTCACAGTGATATACATATGAAAATACAGTCCGAGAAAATAAGCAAACCTTAGAATAAATGAAACAGCTGCTTCAATAGAAAAGTGCAGAGGTGACACACTCAAGGCTGTTTCCCCATAAAAGCTCCATGAAGCCAGCTTTGTGTATTAGCCTGCTAGCTCAACCTTGACATGCTACCAAGGTGCTCAGAAAAATAACCTCCCTGAGGAAAATAAAACAAACCAAACACCTAAATATATATGAACACAAATGCCCACTTCAGGGTCACTTGATTAAAATGAATTTTAAAAACATATGCTGTTCTCAGAGCACTTCTCTAAACAGTCCTTTCTGTTCTCTCACCCACCTATTATTAGATTATAGTAGCCAGAGCCTGGATAAGAGGAAAATTGGTTTGCTCCTGACCTAAACAGCAAGTTACCTCCATCAGAGCATTGCTCCCTCTAACACAAAGATGGCTTCACCCTCAGAAAAATCTTGTGTGTCAAATCAGCTTTTTAAAAAACACCTCTCCGAAGCAGAAAGATACCAAAAATGCTTCCCATAGTGGATCAGATCCCAAATTTAATAGGCCTCAAGGGTCATATTCATTTTTACGGTGGAAGTGAGCTTTCAAGACAAATGGGAGGGGGAAGAGAAAAGCAGCTCAAGGGAGTCTCTCTGTGTTTTGTGTATTAAAGCTGATTTGCAGAGTAGAAAAACACTGATTTCAAATTTAGTTTCTCTGTCAACTACATCTATCCATAAGTGATGCCTACAAACTCATTCACGGTGCTGAGCCAGACTCTGACTTCACTTGGAAATGACGTGGAAATGCTCATGAAAGTACCAACAGGCACAAAGATTACTCAAACATATCCCTTCGCAACAGCAAAATGATGTGCAGGCAGATCCCAGGTGCACACACACACTTTTAAGTACATAAAAGGAAGCTTTGGTGTTATACCATTTATTCTTCTTACACTTCTTGCCCTCCTGTGTTTCAGGACCAATCTTAAATGACAGGTTTATATTCTCAGCTCTGAAGTTCATCCCAGTACTCTTCTGGGATGAGTACTGCAGAAAAAGCAGCATACTATAGAACCAGCATGGTTCCTGTCTTAAGGATCAACTTAAGTGTGTCTTCTCCTGGGTCTCTTTACCTCGTTCTCATACAAACGGCATTCTCACCCATAGAGACAGCAACAGACAGTGCAGGAAATCACCCAGATAGAAGGGCTTGCAGTGAGGGGAGGATTCAAATAAGCAGGGGAACCTGCAAATTTTAAAGTAAATTTGGCCCATAACTAGGGAGCATAGCAGGAATACCTGTATGACATTCTAATGCTCTTATTTGCTTATGAAAATGAATTGTTAAGAGTTAAACGCAATAACAGTAATTTCAGGCGCACTGAGGATCACACCCTCTATCAGCACGGGGAGAAAACTAAACTGAATGGCAACAGGACAGGGTAGGGGGGTAAGAACATCAAAACTGCAAGACAATACAAATATGGTGATTCCAGAAAATATCATGTCAGGCCCAGGACACCTCAGCCCTGGCCATTTTTAGCCCCCTTAAGGACAGCTAAGATCACATCTTTCCTGTGACGACAGTACCCCTGCTTGACCCCAGCCCTTTTATGTATTTCTTCTTCAATATCACAGAAAGATGCAAAGTAAGAAAAAGAATTACAAGTAGAAGTTTATCATTATCAAGTATTCAATGATTTGTACATAGACATTCATGCAGACATTGAATACTGGACAGAAGCTCTACTTAAATGAGAACCCTGATAGAAAAGGAGGGTATGTTTGTATTTGAGTGCAACTTCTGCAAATAAAAAAACCATAAATCACAATACTTGTACTTTATTAATATTTTTCTCTGCTGGAAGGCAGCCTAAATCATGCAAACCACTGAAGGATCTCATTAATTAACTGACTCATTTTGTGGGTTTTTTACACTGAGGGTTAACACTCTGCTGCTGAATTTTCCAAATTCATGTTTCTGTAGGAACCAGGAGGTCAGCAGAATTGTTGAAGGAAATCCTCTTAAAATCAGAAGTGTTTTGGAAAAGAAGATGGAAAACATCCTGAATTTGCCATTAAAAGATAAATAATAGAAAAATAAATAAATGAGCACATAATGTGGAAAAGTCCTAGAAGGTCAGAGTCACACTCATCCCACACAATAACGTGTATAATTTTAACCATCACTGGCAAGCATGTGAGAGAGATTCACAGCAATCAAGGTGGCAGTCAAGAAAAAGAAAAGCTATAAAAGCAAACATCTGCAAGCTAGAATTCATTTGTTCCAGCTACACAAAGGTTAACCAGCAGATGGACGCTGAAGCATAAAAACAAGCATCACACCATAGTTTTAAGCACATATAAAGAATTTTAGGCTAGAAAAACTGGCAAAGGGAAGGAAAAAAAAAAAGATACAGAAAAAAGCCAACAGTCCCCTATTTGGAAGGCTATGGGGCTAAACTCCATACAGTTTCAGAAACATCTGATGAGACCACTAAAGAACAAAGGATCCATAGAGTACACTCAAATTTTAGTAATTTGTGGGAGCCCTGAGCCAAAACTCTAGACCATGACATCTTTGACCCTTATGACAGCCAAACATAGATGCAAATTTAACAGTTTTGACCTAAGCAACAAAACATCTCAGAAAGTGAGGGTCATACATCCTGGCTGGTACCCACCTTTCCTTATCTTACAGCTCTCCTGCTCCACTGCTACTGTTTACCCCATTTCACACCTAAGGGTCACGAGAAGGGACCTTCTGCTCCATCATGATGTGACAGTTGCCGCTCCCACACTACGACCTCCTCCAGGAATGCCTTTGCCCCATGCCCCTTTGTGGGGATGATTTCCAAACCTTCCCCAGAAAACTGAACTAGCTGCAACTGAGGAGAAGAGGACATTGGAGTCACAGAACCAAAGTAACTGGCTGCCCACAGGACTGCTCAAGATAGCGCAAAACGTCAAGCATATGTCAGTGTCAGAATGAAGGTTTGGAAAAAGTAAGAGACAGATGAAAAAGCCGTGAAACCCAAATTTCAAAGCAGCTCTCTGACATGAATGCGAGACTGATGGCCAGAGGAAAGCTAGAAGTTTTGTCTAATACAGCCCATGTATCTTGGATATGCTGAATTAAATGGAGCTACAGCAATGCCATGCATCAACTCCTCCAAGACCAGCGAGGCAGGCATGGTCCCAGAAGAAATCACGTCCAAGGCAGAATTTGTAGAGGGAAAAAAAGCCAGTGATAGCTGAGAGAATGACACAATCTTACACACTTTCAGACAGAACCAGCCAGGAGACTGAGACAGTCAAGTTCACATTGATTATTACCCTGTAATCAAAAGAGATGGAAGGGCTATCAACTCAGAGACCAGACAAAAGGGAAGGACAGTCTCACACTTAAAGATCCAGATTATTTGAATTCTGTTCCTAAGACTATCAGAGACCTCTACCACAATTTTTAGACAACATATATATATAATATATATATATAATATATATTATATATATGTTGTATATATATATATGTATATATATATACATATATATATATAATATATATATATATGTGTATATATATAGTAAAGAATTTTGTATTTATCTATGTCTCTCTCAGAAAGTTGGTCATTCATCTTTCAGTGAAGTGAAAGGTGTCAAATACTCTATGCTGTTTAATTTGGGGTAGATACATAGACTGAGAAGACTCCAGTAATTCATTAAGTAATGACTAGACTCCATGGCATTTTGAATAGCGAGGAAATTAAGACCCTGACCCAGCCAAGTATGTTAGCACAGTCATAACTGTAACATATGGTACCTCCTTTGAAATCAATGGATGTGCAATGTTTGTGTGTTCATAGTGATGCTTTGTTAGCATTTGATGCTTACATAGTTGTCAAGTTTCAAATTAGATAATGGGAAGGAAAAAATAGAAGGAATGAATTTAAAAGCATGTAAAATTTTAAAATACATGCCCTCAAGCCTTTTTTACTAAAATAATTTCTGACTTTATCTGTCTGTATTTTGGGAAAGTGCTGGCACTATACTGGAATCCATTCTAAAAATGCTGGTCATACTCTGCATTACAGCAGTATCATAATCCCTAAAAGAACAAGCAATTTGGTCTTTAGCAATAAATGTCATTATATCAAATTCAAATGGACACTAAATATTCCCTGGAAACACACATCCTTGACAGGCATCACCCAGCCAGGAAGTTAATTTTGTCCAATGTTCACAAAATGGCGTATAACAGCAAGTTAATTAAATAACTATGCTTCAACATCCACCACTCTGAATTAAGATTTCTCCACAAGAAATTACAAGGAATTCACATTCAGCTGAATAAAGACCATTTTCCAATGAAATAACTTATTTTTCAACTACAGTATAAACCAAATTACAAAAGTCCTAGTTCAGAGCCAATATTTTTCATGGATTTAATTGTAACTGACAGATATATAACCCTTGCTAAATTGGTTTACTGTGGGTAGTTCTTACAAACCTTTCATATACTGCTACTACCAATGGATGGCAAATTTATATGCAAAATTGCCATGCTAGCATAGACCATCTAGCTCCCCTGGGAGAACCTAAATAAAAAAAATAATTAAAAAAAAAAGAAATCACTTCTGTATTGTACTCTATTAAAGAGGAATTGATTCCTTGGTCCCAGGAGTCACGAAGAAAACTATTTCATTTTTAAAGGTGAAAACAAAGCAGAAGAAATTGTGTATTTTTATCTCATTTTTTTAGGCAGTTTGAGGCATTTCAGCAGGGATGAACGTGCCTGGGATGATGCAGGACTATGTACATAGACAGAAGAATACTTAGTACGATATGTGATTTATACCAGAAATAGCACTCTAGTCATTAGGAAACAAGCAGCAATAAAGATGACAAAATTAAGTACCTATTTGTTATCCGTCATCAAACCATCATAAGAACCAGTGAGTGGGACATACTGCACACTTAAGAAAACCCTGTATGATCAGTAAATCATATCAGCAATAGCTTAGCTATGGCTTGGTAAAGCATAAATGAAAGTAGAAGTCTAACACACATAAATGGAAACCAGTATGTATATACCTGTCCAAGAAACATGTCTGACAATTCAAATTCTCTTTAAACGCTCCACTTCAATTGTCTCACATAGGAGGATTCTGTCATTCTAACATAAAAAATTGACAGGATCCTTGGAAGAGACAAGCACTTAAAGTTGCTGTTGTAAGTGATGCAGTATTATAAAGAACGAACTGAATAGAACCTCAGAAAAAACATTTTGCATGAAAAAGGCTTCCTACCATGCTAAAGAAAAATAGCAAATTAGAATGCTACACAGCAGCCACTGTACAAATGATGTCTTTTTTAATACCACAATATGATAAATTATCTTAAGTAGCACATTAATGTCAGAAATCGAGCATAATCTAACTTCTTTCCAGTGACAATATTAAATGGCTTTCAGACGTCTTTCCTACTATTCTGACATTAAATTTAATAACACCCAGAGAGACCACAAAAATGATTCAGTTACAAGAATCATACTGCATTGGATCATTGCCTTTTAAGTAGGATTCAGCTAAATGATTTGGACTCTGATGTTTTTGGCACATTCAAGAGAAAGGTATGAAATTTGCTACATAACATTTATCACCAGTGAGCAAAATTCCTTTTAATAGCCAGCCTGCATTGGTAGTGGGATTTTCCTTTGTAAATCAGACTTTGATTGTTGTTAATTCTATGACAAAACAGTCCCAGACAGACCCACAATTATAATTTTTTAATTTTAATGTTTTAAACTTTGCCCTGCTTGGTATTCCTAAATACAGACAAACCCTGCATGCAACGGTAAGAATGTATAACATCTTTCACTCTTCGTAAAGTAAATTAAGCACAAGGCTTAATTAAAGATTTGTATCATGGGACAAGTCCACACACTTCTGTTGAAATTATTATAAGAGGAAAAATTGATATTTGTGAAATATAAAAAGAAATTAATAAGACATGTATTTCCCACCTTCTGAGAGAGTACTTAAGACAATGAGAAACTATAAATAGAAATTTCAAGAGATACATGTAAGGCTCTCTGCTGTAGTAAGTTTCAAACAACAAATGTATTCAACCATGAAAAGCCACATAGTATTTCACCACAGAACAACTGTGTGATATGTAGAGATGATGATGAGGGACTAAGAACAAATTTAGCTTTTGGGCTCAAATAATAACCGAGTTCAAGTGCAAGAATTGGCTATCAGAATTTTTTCATGTCCCTGCCTCCTCCAGCATGTCTGACAATGCACAATTAACTCTCTTTGCTATAATCATACAGCTTACAAACAACAAGAATTCAAGCATCTTCCTTTCCCCAAAAGTTCATCAACCTCCTAAGTTCAAGAAAAGGTCCCACAACCGGTGACAGGACCTGTCAGCCAGACTGACCAAGTCCAATTCCAGTCACGTCAAACACTCAAGATAGCCCTGATGCTGCCTGTGCTCAATTCAGTTCCTTAGATTCACCTGTCCCATATCGCAACTCAGAATAGTTCCTCCTCGTGTAACTTCAAAACCAACAAAAAGGATTTAATGCATGCAGAAGCTCTCCACTGATTCATTGCTTTGGCCCAAGGGAGATTCTTTGGCCGGAAGAGCCAATAGTGAGGGTAGGGCAGCTTTTAAAGTACACATCAAAAAAGGAAGTTAAAACTCCAGGTACAGATGTCAGTTTCCTTAGTGAGGTCTCTTTTTTCCAAAGCTTTAAGCTTAGTAGAATCCAGGTCAGTACCAGCAGCAAAACACACACTGCTGCTGCTTGCGCATGCTGGGGTCTTAGGATCCAGCCCTTCCCTCACTCAGACACAGCGATAGCTCCCCTCTGAGAAGGTAATTTAGAGATAAATTCGTGGTTCAGGAGGAGAAATATTTACATTTCTTCAGTTGTTACCATTCTCTATCAAACTTCTTTAAAGATATTACCTCAAGGAATAAGGCCGATAAAAACAAAATCATCATTAAGTGACTATTTTTAATGATTATGAGCCTGAAGAACATCATGGATCACATACTGTAGAGACCCCCGAAAACTAAAGGTGGTTAATCTTTTTGCCTCCTGAACTGTCAATAAAGCATTTCTTTAGTAGCACACATTCATGGTAACAAAACTAATGCTGTAGCTTCCACGATGGCTGGAAAAATGGGTTACAGTCATGGCTGACTTCCTAACAGCTTATCATTTGTGCATGCATAGTTAAAGCTCCGTTTTTTTAAATGCATATTAGGTCATGTTAATCAATATGAAAGTTCATCTGCCTCTTTATCCACTCAGTAACTTCAAAACCATGACATCTTTTTCCAAGTCTTCACAGTTTTAGCTTTGGGTGCTCTGACTACACAGCTTCAGTACCTCATCCAAACCATTTAGGATCTCCATATGACATCATCACTGCTAACTTTGCTCTAGTGTGAAATCTGCCCTCTTGTTTCCTACCAGTTATTAAACCACTAGAGAATTCATGCCAATTTAGGGTTTTTTAAAAGAAACCTAGGTCAGGGAACTTGTCAAAAGCTTTTTAAAAATCCAAATCCATTCTATCAACCAGATCAACCCTATTCAAATGCTCACTGACTCTTTCACAGAACACTACAGATGTTCCACATGTGAAAGCTCCATCAGATGATCCCTACTATATCACATTAATCTCTGCCTGCTAATTTCTATCCTTATTAATGTTTCAAGACTTTGCCTGGTTGCCTGGTCTGAAAGTCAGCCTTACGACACTATGCCTCTAGATTCCCTCTGGAGGCCTTTCATTGCTTTTGGACCCAAAGTGGCATCACATTTTCCACAATCTGCTCATGTGCCTTTTATAATATATTGAACGCCAGATGAAAGACAACCTCGAGCATCAGTGGAGGGAAAAAGTGTTAGGAATTACCATTGCAGGGGAATACAGAAAGCAAATCATATTGGTCATTGTACATGTTTCAACATGTACTTCACTAAGGTTTCAGCAGATTTACAAAAGAAATGAGACTACCTAGCGTGTATCATTACAGATAATGTATTCAGGCCTTGCTCACTTATAATAAATGGTATTTCCTCACAGTTGACATATCTTGCACCTCTTTGGCTTTTCATAAAGGAAGCCACATTTCTCCCATTGAAGTACCCTGGACACTTCACAGGTTTCCAGTTTCTTACTCTGTTTTTCATTCTCATGCAATTTATAGTCCTCCCTAAACATTATCTCTTCAGCCCTTTCACAGTAAAAGGCATGTTTCTCTATGGAATCCTGACCTGGTCCAAAAGAACCATTTGACAAGATGGTAATTAAAGCTTGTCAAGCTATCTGTGCTCCAAGATACCACTTCTTTGAGGACAATAAGCCCTGGCCCTTGATGGGTCATTCTCAGCTTAGCAAAATGAAGTTAGGTGAGAACTAGGCAGCCCTTGTGTTGCTTTGCTCGTGTGTGTGGCTTTTGCTTTACCTATTAAACCATCTTTGTCTTAACCTATGAATCTTCTCACTTTTTGCTGTTCTTATTCTCTCCCTAGTCCCACTGGGGAGAAGTGAGCGAGCAGCTGTGTGGTGCTTAGTTGCCAACTGAGGTGAAGAAGGAAAAGACTGCCCCACCAGCTGCTTAACCCACTGTAACCACACAGTAATAATAGGGTGACAGACACCCCTGACCTGGCATCTATCACACAAACCAAGGAGAGCACCAGCCACGGATGCTACAGTAGGGAAGAAGTGACTCCAGAATCTAGCCACTGCTTCTGACCCCTATGTGTATCTTGTACTTACTACTAGACAGGCTGCAAGAGAAAGCCAAGGACAATCATACGGAAGTCTAAAGCAAAAAGCAGTTAGAAGAGAAGAAACTGAAATTAAAGGACCACAGCACATCTGCCAGCATTTGCTGATTGTTATCTCAATTTCTCTCACTTAAAGCAGTGAAGAAAGGTCATTACTTATTCCCATCATCCTCATAGTGAAATGCTAGCTGACTAAACCTTGATCAGCAGAATTTGGTGACGAGGACATTACAATGGACAATGTTACTGCAGAGTGAGCTAAATGCTACCAAAGGCTTGGCATTGCTCAGAGAAGGTGAAGCTAAGAACTTCTATATAGGACTGATACTTCTCCTTTGACCACAAATTCTAAGATAAATGAAATGCCATTAGGATACATGTAATTTATAAAGTTTCAAAAGAGGAATGGGTTAAGAGGGACATTTAATAGGTATTGCATATTTTAAACTGTGGATCAGAAAAGATGCTTAGCTACTTTATTTTTTGAGCTTTAAAACTAGTAACTAGCATACCCCATCACCACCTGGATGGTCTTGATCTTAATGCAAGAATTAAAGAGCTGATTCAATCAGCAAAGAGCTCTTAGCTTCTCCAACACAGCACTGGATTCTTCCAAATTGTGGTCAACAAGTACATGGTGAGAAGGACACAGCTGGAACTCTGTGCTCAAACAATATCTTCAATAATGTCTTCAGCTGAGAGCTAAACAACAGAGACATCTAAGGGTCAACAGCAGCTTGCTGACCCATAAAATCTGGAAATTCTTGGTATGGCATGCCAGGCCGGAGAGATATCTCTCCGCCACCCACATTGCCATCATGCTACATATGTACCCCATTTTGGAGAAGTTCACACTGCTGAGCAGCATAATTGCTTAATCCTGGCACACTCCTTGGAAGCCTGGTAGAGCTCTCCCCTTTGAAAGCGCACTGCTAATCAAGTAGGTAGACCACATGACTCAAGGTAAACTCCTGCTGTCTGGGATCATGGACTTGATCATTACTAGACTTTGTTGATCTGAAGACACCAGTAAACTAGAGCTTTCCATGAAGCACAAGTCATGCTGGTAAGCTCCACCAGCCACCCTCAAAGTGTAGGAAAAAGGCAGAAGTTTTTTGGCTACACATAGCTGAGGGCACACAAGTGCAGTGAGGGACAAAGACAGTTTTATTGAGCTGCAGGCACAAGGAGATACAAGAATGCTTTAAAGGTCTTCCTGAGGCAAAGATCTTCAGAAATGCCACACTCCCTGTTAATCCTAGCGCCACAGCCAAGTGCTAAACCTCATGGAGAACAGGCAGGTACAACAAACGGGCTCTACTAAAACACACGCATGGAAAGGGCGTTCCATACCAAACCCTTCTCCACCTGGGAATCTCTAAATTACTGTGCCAGGTTTGCTGTAAACCACTGTTTAACACTACATTCTCTTTTCTAACACACTGGAGAAACAGGAGAAGCTGCCACATTTTCATCTGTGAGTTTCCCCCTGCTTAAAATAGCCCAAATGACTCCTTTTTATTCCATTTAGCACAAACTCACTGACTTAAGAAATGCAGAATGTTCTCTGTGAGCAAGTGTCAGCAATAGGTATTTAGGCTGGCAATCTCTTCATGTTAATGCTGATTTGTACTGTTACTCAAGGCGTGTATTTTGGCTCTCCTGTGCACATTTCATGCTTCAATTCTGTCTTCAAATACTAATCTCTTGTAGCCTATGTAAATAAGTATTCAGACTCTGCTCTCTGTGTGATTAAACAGTCATAAATATGAATAAAGCTCTAAATAATTGGGTTGTACTTTAATTAATTTTAAATAAAATTACCACAAATTTTACAATTTGGAAGGTGTTGTATTTCCTAAGCTGGAGAAGCATCTATTTCTCTCCTGCTACTTCATTTCCATACTCCTGATTGCCAACGACATGTGAAGCGGAGGGAAACAAAGCCCCCTCAACATACTTCCTTAACCTCAAGCAGACAGACAGCACCAGCGGCTGAGCCTTGCTGGTAGTACAGAGACTACTTCTGCCGAAGGTGAAGCCTGTAAATGCATTGGGTTTGGACCAATGATGTCGAAGTAAATTTTATCTCTTACTTTAATACAGGGAAGGACAAAACAACCTTTGCCAATGTTGTTGTCAGTGATGTTAACTGGCTCAAAGGAAGCCGATGCTCTAGCACTGCATCTGCTCTCAGGCTACTAGCTCTTCCCAAAATCAACAGGTGACAACAGACACATCCCAATGGTTGTGGCTCACTCTTTATCCCAAGACCCTTTCCTTGAGCCTATCCAACTCTGTTCTAAGGCTGAAAGCTTCCAGCCCTATTAAAATTCATCTAGGAAACTATTTTTAAAAAATCAAAATCTGAAGTTACCTTTCCAATGCCAGGGTTATCCTTGATTTTGGACACAGCTCTCAGAAGGCATGGTGGTGCTGGGGGAGGACAGAGCTGCAGGATGCCACTAAAGTTAGTAGCATAAATAGAGAAGTCGTGTGTGTGTGGCAGGGGCGGATGGTATTTCTTTCTCTTCGAAGACAGGTTAAGCTTCTGTGCTGCTCTGTATAAAAGTAATAGCAAGAAAGGACAATGTTACTAGGTGTTAATGGGAATCTGGACCAGACAAACAGATGCTCGTTGCCATCACTGCCTACTTAACAAATCAAGTCATTGCGTTCTAATCTGATTTCATAAGGACAAACCATCAGGAGACTAATAGAAGGAAATACGGGTAGAAAAATTACTGGAAAAACATTCAGTTAATTTCTCCTTTAACAGAGTTCCAATTATAATCTAACTTTCCCCCTTTTTCCCCAACAGCTTGACAGCTGAATCCTAAAATGCTAAAATCTCACTGACGTAATAGAAAGCTGAAATAATCCCCTTGTCACTGGCAGGACCAGATGGACTTTGCTGGTGATAACATTATGAAAGTGGTTCTTTGTACTCTACAAGTTACTCAAGGCAGAGAATAACACTCCAAGTCAGCTAAGCTCAAGATCCTCTCTTGTTGGCTGCACTGGAAATCCTTAGATAACAGAGAATTTCCTTCAAGACTGATTGGTTTTCCCTCCTCAATTCCATTCTTTCACTTTAAAAGGGAAAGCTATTAAAGAGACATGCTTTTATGTTCTGAATGATAATGATCCTGCTTTTGAAATGCAGAATTTCAAAACAGAAATGATGAAGAAGGAAAAATTAAAACATACAATTAAAATTGTAACATTCTTCATTGTGAATAAGAGAAGGAACACAATCCATTTTTCTGCTATTCCCCTTCAGCAATACCCAACAGTATAGCAAGAAACAAAACCAGAAACTCAACTCTGCAACAAAGCCTGCATGGGAAATATCACCCTGCAGAGTTAAGCAGAACAAATATGTGTGTCAGTGAGCACGCTGTGCAACTGGGGGTGGCTGGAGGGTGAAATCTCAGCTCTGTCAAAGCCATGGAGAGTTTTGCCACCTGAATAAGACACACGTGCGATCTGACCCCAAGACTGTCAGTAGATAGGCCACCCTCAGGTACATTCGTAAAAGCATCCAACATGCTATATTTCAACATTACTTCGAATGACTGTCAAGCTAGCAAGAACATGAAGTGTGGCACTGCCAGCATCTGTGGGTGATCTGGGACCACGCTACTGATGCCAAGAGGTCTGACGGCAAAACATCAGTCTGTTCCAACACTTGCAATATAAAGGCCTATCGCTTCGGACAAATCAGTTAACAAATATGTGATGACAAAAGAAATCTCTTTATGCAATGGCTACTTTACATTTTCATCATGCCTTTCATATGAAGAAACTAAGGCAGTGCTTTGCTGCCATGCCTAGACAAATCTAGACCCCTAAACTTGCCATGAATCCCATGATTGGGCAGCCTAAGGCTGAGCCAGCTGAGGAGGCCAATCAGACAAGGAAACTTCCTTTGGTCATATTTATAGCAGGCTAGAAGCAAAAATGACCACTGAAAGCCAGAGAGTTACAGAGTTTCTTCCAACAGCACAACATTCAAGTGAGATACAATACAAAGAACTGGTTGTGTCTGAAGAGCAAAACTACTCACTTGGGTCAGGATAAGACAGCTAGTCAGTATGAGTAGCAGGATTCTCAATACAGCTTTCCAAAATTCCCAGTCCTGTGCTCTACCTTCCCAAGGATGTGTGTTAAACTCTTGGATCTTTTTCCTTCATGAACTTCTGGAGATGCAGACCCCCTATGTGCTCCCTTCTCCCTTTACAAACACTGCAGTGTTTAGAAAAAGGCTCATGTGGTGAAAAAATGAGGCTGCAGTTCCAAACTCAGAGGGAGCCAGATCACTGTTTTGTGAGGGACAAATTAGACTCTTGCTTCTGAGGAAAGAAGCAGCTTTTGACTCCTACTGCATCCCAAAACCAGCAGGAACTGCATCCCACAGTGAAGCAAAACACTGCAAGCACAGGTTTATACTGAAACTCAAGATTTCAGTGGCAATGAGAACTGATTCAACTGCCTAAATCTCAAATCCTCTTGCTAATACCTCAGTCAGCATGAAAATATATGCCTGAAACAGGGCATCAGGCAAGCAGTTACACAACTTTGCTTTGGTTGGAGCTGCACATTAAAACCATAACGCCTCCTAAATTATATGCAGCTTTATTGCACAGAAAAGAGTCTCTACCTGTTGGCACTCTCATTGTTGAACTCAAGACAGTCATTACCCTCTATCTCCAAGTACCAATTAACAATTGTGGTAATTATTTAATCATCATCTTGATTAATATGAAAGATGTTCATTTCCTTGTTTACATGATATGATCCCTTGTTGAAATGATAAAAACTCAAGAGAATGTCTTCAAAGTGCAATCAAGATATACATTAAAACCTGATGAAATAATTATTCTTTCAATATCTGGCTGAAGGAGCTCCTCTGGGAAGCATACGTGAAACAGAATGAGATACAAAGGATGAATTTACCCAGGAACTGTGTATTTAAGCACCTAACTAAGCACGAACTCAATGAGTAAATGCACCCCAAAAGGCCAAGCTGAGCAAAGTATATAAACAAATAAACAGAAAATTCAGCCTTTTAAAATTAAAACAAAGCTTAGTAACACAGTCTTGTATGATTTCAAAAGAAGATCAAAGATATCAAATCCATTACTAGTTGTCTTACCTTTCCCACCAAGACAGAACAACTTTCAAAGTGATGCACTTCCAACAGTATTCACACACTTTCTGCATCTCCACTGTTCAAAGGACAGTGCCATATGCTAGCTAAAGCAATTAACTGCCACAGTGCTGATAAATTCTCTTCCTATGAGTCTGGAGTGCCACGATTTTACTAAGAAATTTGGCAAAGGGACAGCTGATGTCCATGCAAGATAGCAGGAAGCTGAAAAAGTAGAGGAACTGGAGTAGCTGTTGTAGAAAATAATCAGTGCTTTGATGGGCAACAGGCCAACTGCACTAATAATGATGTATGTGTTTCACATTTTAAAAGCATCTCTTCTCAGGTAGCAGTGCACAAAGCTTAATTACAACCTCTCTGTGTTTGAATCCAAGAACTACTTTGCCCAGCATTACTGCAGTTGGAACATCACAGCCATCTATCTTATACCAGCAGTATCAAACAATCTTCCTGGGTTTGTTGGTCTTTTTCAGTTTTTGCTATTTTTCAAAAAAAAGGAACAGTTAAGGATCTAATGGAAAGAATGGGGCAATTTAGGCAAAAGGAAGTATCACTATCAGACTGTAGGCTCTGAATATGAATTTAAGTAATTGGCATCCTCAACTCCTACAAAAACCAGAGTCAATTCTTTAACTACTACAAAAGCCAACTAGGCTGCAGTCTTCACATCCTTTGCTTGGGCTCCTGGCCTGGTCCAAGCAAAGAGCATCACATAAGCACCCATCAATTCCTACATACTTCTTACAGCACTGGCGTTGTACTTTATGACATCCCAGACAAGTACTCTTTAGGCCAAAATATAGGTCAAGCTGGTTTGGACACGGTCCAACTGCACAAAACCCCTTAACTCTCATTAATTTTACTGATATATTTACAGGAAGCCCCTTCTGAGACACTCCAGAGTGCTGGATTTTCTGTGGTCCTTATCTAATATGCACTACTGAATTTACATCTGACTTTCCAGTCCTTTTATCCTCCATCATTCCTTTTCTCAGAGGGACTTTGTCCAATGAAGACAGAGAAGGCCAAGCTCTTGTAAACTGGGCCTTTTTTTAACTAGCACCAGAAGGACTGCCTGGCTTGTGCTGGATCACTTTCTGTAGGAGCCTAATTAGGTGCTGTGCTTCTTTCCTGATTTGCTTCTTATTGTCAAATTTCATGTTGCACAGGAGGCACTCCCATCCATCTTCAGCACCTCAGTAGGCTGTCTGACTTTCTCCAGTATCAAATTCTGTTTCCTCCAAGGAAAATTATGACATGTAGGCCATACTATACGAAACTTAAGCATTATAGTCTTTGGGAGGTTTGGGGGGCATTTTGCAAGCATTTTGTCACAGCTTTGACACAAATGTATGATTTTCCATCTACCTTTGCTTTCCTTACTCAAGCTCCATCAAGCACTCTTCCACAGAACATTCTTGCAAGGGAAACTAAGTTCCACATTCTCATGCCTCTCTTCCAATTAAAGCATGAGAGACACCCAAGTATATTATTGTCACCCCCAGCTGTGTGATCTACTGTCTGTGTTTTGCTTAACTCTTCCCATCTTTAACAGATGATGTCTTTTAAGATGCTCTGGAGAGTTCTTTTCTCATAGCTAGGTGTCACAGTAGAAAATAAAACTAATATATGGCACATGCAGGGGTACTCAAATATCAAATGACAGGGGACAGTCTCTAACCTGCTCTTTCCCACGTGCAATTTACAGATTACTAGGTTTTCTGCCATGCATGGATGAGACCAGTGAGAAAAAGCACAGCCAGATCAACTGCATAATGCTCAGCAGCTAGGGAATAAAACTGTGCAACAGCAGTAGCTACAAAGCCAGCCCATTAAAAGAACCATGCCATTTTTTAATTTAAGTTCTGCCTATATGGTTAACATGACATTTCAGATATTCTGACATACAGCAAGCTGCTTCTAGCTTACACTCACTGTACACGTTCTGCACGTTATAGCTGTGAAAGTAAACAGCACCATTTAAATCCCTAAAAAACAGTGTTCCTTCTGGGCATAATTTCTCCATGGAAAAAGAAAAACACATTTGAAACTTTTATAACTGTGCAAAATTATAAATTTTTTGCTTAACACTTTGTGGAATTTATTAAGCTTCAGAAAGCAGCGTGATGTGAAATATACCCTGGGACACAAAGTAGAAATGGGTCAACTGAGATACGGAGAATTTATTTGACACTGTGGGTTTATGGACAAACCACCACAAGTCAGAAGTAGAACTGTGAGTCCTGCTTCCCATTATTAAGCTCCACTGATAAAATAATAAACGAAAGCTTTCGCACGTTTTAGCGTGACTCATTACATAGTAAAAGTTTCAATGTTATTAGCCAGCCTTATCTTTCAGAGATCACTGTTACTCATATTGTGAGAATGCTCAAGGGCTTCACAGAGAGGGTCAGGGCCAAAGAATTGTACAGTCCAAGCCTTAAACATCCTGAACTTTGGAGTTTACTCAGCAGTACACTTACTCGAAAGTTTTCATTTGACCTTGACAGCTATCATGGGAGCAATTTTTCTCCTGATTCTGAACCCTCTGCAAAGCTTGCAGAATTCTGGACACAGGATTATGCTGGAAATCAATCTACTATACAGCAAGACTCTTCCAAACTTCCCCAGTTCCCAGACCGATAAGGCATCACTCCTCCACCACACAGTCAATATTCCAGGCTTTTCCCACTGCAAATCAGCTCCAAAGGAAGCACTGGGAAAGTCACAGTCTGTCATTGTATCTGCAGTTCCAGTTATTGTTTCCTTAATTACTCATCAATACAGACAACAAATAGACGGATGTCCTACAATACACCCTCCAGCACTCTGTCCTGAGCCTTCCATAACTAACAGAATAAACTTGGTTGGCATTATTACTTTTATTATCGCTGTTACTGCTTGATTTGTGGTTCTAAAATTAGAAAAGTAGCCCAATGAAATAATACAGTTGCTACCCAAAACCCCAAGCAAACTTAAAATTAAACAAGGTATCTGTTTCCACTAATGGCATTTGGTTTGGAAAACAAAATCTGTTTCAGAAAGACATTTTTAAAGAGAAAACTGGAAATGTCTCAATCTGTCGCAATGGTGTGGAAAGGAGAGAAACTGTATTCATACAGTATAGAATTACAGAAACATAGAATATCCTGAGTTGGAAGTTGGAAGGATCATGAGGTCCAACTCCTGGCTCCACACAAGGCCAGCCAAGTCAGAGCCTGGACTGAGTGCATGGTCCAGAAGCTTCTTGAGCTCAGTCAAGCTTGGTGCTGTGACTGGTTCCCTGGGGAGCTTGTTCCAGTGCCTGACCACCCTGTCAGTAGAGAATCTCTTCCAAATATCTGACCTAAACCTCCCCTGTCACAGCTTCATATTTTTCTCTCAGGCTCTATCACTGGTCACCAACGAGAGGAGATTGGCGCCTGCCCCTTCACTCACCCTCACCACGAAGCCACAGACCACAATGAGGTCCTCCCTTGGCCTCCGCTTCTCCATGCTGAACAAACCAAGGGACTTCAGCCTCTCCTCGCAAGTAGTCACTTAGGGAGCATACATTAAATTTTGATGTTATGGTTTGTTCTTCCCCTTCAAACAAGCTTACTAGGTTCCTGCCATGCATATATAGCTTCAAGAGGGTATAAAGGCTTTCCTCACACCAGTACTGTCACAGTAGTGCAGCATCAAACCTTTGTTTCCTTAGCTGTCCCAGTAATGCTGTTGAGCAGCACTGCCAGGAAGAACAAACAATGTTCCTTATTTCAGTGGTTCAACTTCCTCAATAAATTAGTTCATCTGGATCACAATGCACAGCCTCAAACAATAGCATTTTTATAATGGGTGATGGTAATAAAGTTTCAATAGAAAGCCATTATTCTGAAACATTCCAAAATGTCAAACCACATCTGATAATGTGGAGATATTACCAAGCCAATGAGAGAAAGTATCTCCAGTATGAGATTAAAATCATGCCCTGGCTCTTGCACACAGCGGAATCTCAAAATTCAGGCTTGAGTTTCAACCTATCACTTTGAATGACCTCTTAATTTTCACTTACTATTATTAAAATCACCAAAGCAGAAATAAAAATTGGTTGTGTTGACATATTAGGAACATCTGCTCACAGCTGATCAGAGAAGACAGGTCCAGACAGGATTCTAAGAGGCTATCTACACTTTCCGAATGCTACATTGTAGGATTAGCTTTCCCTAATACATAGGAATAGGGTTACGAAGATGATTAGGGGCCTGGAGCATCTCCCCTATGAGGATAGGCTAAGTTGGGACTCTTCAGCCTTGAGAAGAGAAGATTAAGGGGGGACCTAATTAAAGTCTATAATTATCTGAAGCAGGGGATGCAGGGGGAATTGGCCTGCCCCTTTTCTTTGGTCTGTGGAGACAGGACAAGGGGCAATGGCTGCAAATTGGACCATAGGAAGTTCCGCACCAACATGCGGAGGAACTTTTTCACAGTGAGGGTGCCAGAGTCCTGGGACAGGCTGCCCAGGGAGGTGGTGGAGTCTCCTTCTCTGGAGATATTGAAGACCCATCTGGACACCTATCTGTGCAGTATGAGCTAGGGAGCTGCTTTGGCAGGGGGGTTGGACCAGATGATCTCTCGAGGTCCCTTCCAACCCCTACAATTCTATGATTCTATGATTCCCAATATATATTTGTTCAAATTGCTCTCAGAAGCCTCCAGTGGAAAGACGTCCGCAGCCACCTGGAGCAATCAATTTTTAAATGTTCAGTTTTTAAATGTTCCTACTGTTAGAAAATTCACACCTCGTGCCTCATAAATCTGACTTGCTGGAATTCATCTTCCTTATTTCCCCCCATCTCCCCAGCAGACATGCATCGGAGCTTGCTTACTTCTGCTGCAGCAGCTGTTAACTGTGTGAAAACCACAGCCACACCCCAGTCTTCGCTTTACAAAAGGAGAAGTCTCAATCCTTCTAACCTTTCCTTGATTTCTGACCATCCTGTTGCTCTCCCTCTGTTCACATCTTCATAAAGTACCAACCCAAGGCTTTGTGCATCAGTGCATAGTAATTGAGACAGACTCACCTGAACTCAGGCACCACACAGAAAGATCAGACAAAGCCACTTTGGGATAAACTCAGAAAGACCTCTGGAAGATGGCATGTTAAAACAAATTTGCAGAGTACCCCTGCCATCAGAAGAGCTTCCTCACACTGCAGAGACCCAAGAGCTGATCCCTCCTCTCAGCTACGCACTATTATTTAAGCGGAAGCAACCAAACAAGGTCATTTAAGAAATTTGTGTATGAGAATGCGAGGAGCATTCACAGCTCTTCTCTGTAATTCTTCCCCATATTTAAGAAACACCAGGCTCTGATGAGCACCAAGTGTTAGACTCCAACCACTTTTTCCCCACTCCCTAAGTTTCTGAGGTTGCTGCGACGTAATTGTCATGATGTCAGCTCCATATTCTCCTCAACTTGTAGACTTCAAACACTTTTCTGGCCAAAGAACATTGCTTCAGCAGCCAAGACCGTGGCTCAGGGACTTTTTTTTACTTACATAAACCAGAACAACAGCTAGTCACCGCAGCCTACCACATACCTTTTCCAGCTCTGCTCACTAATGACGTTAAACAAAGCAGCAGCAGATGAACATACTGCTGTACTTCCATACTCACTGTTTAGAACTGTACCATATGACAAACTGCTGAAAACCTGTGCAGGTTAATCTTTATGTAAGCAAGCCTGTCAACACCTAATATAGAAATATGTCAGTTCCTGGGCTGCACACTGCATAGATAGCTCCATACTGAAAATACAGCTACCTGAATGCCAGCAATATTTCCTTGCTCCGTTTCATGAATTAACTGAGCTAAAGCAGGCAGAACCACATCAATCTAAACCTACTCCTTAAGCAAAAATGTTGGGTTTATTTGCCAGTGAAACAAACTCATGAAACAGGTTGAGGAAGAAATAATAAATTTAGTCTGATTTGTATTCTATGAAGAAAAAGTAATAAATACATTTTTTAAACTACAAGGTAATGAAACAGAAACAATGGTGCTACTCTAGCCCTTCATTATTAATTACTTAAATAGATCACTTAAAATTTTAGCCTGAAACATCAGCTCCTAGTATAGAGAAAGAAACCAGTATCAAAATGACTTACCAAGCAATGAATTACCTTTGTAACAAAGGATATTGCACTCCGTGTTATTCATCAAAAAAAATTGGGTATAAAAAGCAAAAGCTTTCTGCTCATTCAGGCTGCTCCAGGGAAGGCAATAGGCACGTTTGCAATTGGAAAGGAGAGAGAAAATTTGGGTTGTGACTACCAAGGGGTTCATCTAAAGCACAAGGTTCAAGCAAACATCAGGCAGGAAAGAGGAGAGCAGAACAATGGGAAATCCAGTATCTTCATATTCCTGGCCACATATAGCAGTCTGTGACTGTAAAGCCTCCTATGCCATAAAAGCTGTGGTGTGGGTTATGTTTTCAGGTTACCTTCCTCTGTGCCAGCACACCACCCCCACAGACACACAATGCTCATCACCTCCAGCTCCCTCAGTTCCACATTTTAGCACACATCTAGAAAATCCATGGAAGAGCCATCCTTACTTCAGACAGATTTTATTTCAGATGCTTAGTCAAAGGCTTGACACCTATACTGCCAAGCAAACAACTTCTCAGGAGGGCACTTATTTATTCCTACTGTTAGCACGTTAAATGGGCACTAACAGCCCTAAACGATGCAATGGAAATCAACCAACAGAAGTCATATGCCGCACAATGAGTGCTTTTAAACAGTGGAGGGACACATGGATTTCTGAAAGCCCAGAGTTTCTGTGATTTAACTGACATCACTTCTTAAACAACACTTCTCAAAGGTGTAATAGGCTGAAATTGCAGCTCCATTTAAAACAACACTTTGGGGGGAAATGGAAGATGCATGTCCTTCCACCATTGCATACAGAGATCTGACTGTTTCTGACACAAAAGCGCTAACTACAAATTTCAACAGAAATAAGCAACTCCTGAAGACCTGCTTGAGACACATTATCAAAAAATATTCTGCAACCTGCCCCGGACTCCCAACTAGCTTTACTAATAACATTTAGATTAGATTCATTTTATGCTGATTAACTTCCACTGAGTCATTTTCTCACAGTAAAAACTCCATAGGGCACTGCTTCTTAATAAGTGAGCTACACCACTGAGGACAAGAAAAGGCCAGCAAAGCAGAAAGCAACTCCAAGAGCATCCCTCTGCAAGGACCAGCAAAGCAGCACTAACTAGTGCTGAGTGAGGTAGTGGCTAAGCTCTTTGAAACATTCTGCCAAAAGAAAGATTTTCCATCCTCCAACAGGAAGGATGAGGGAGGTTTTAGAAAGCCAAAATTCAGTGCTTTTTCACAGAGAATTTAACAGTACTTTTAGAGTAATCCTGCAGTTGGTCAAGCACTGCAGCTGTAGTTCCGGTGCATTATTTTCACTTGACATTTCATTTTTGTCATAAATGATAATGTGGGATATTTCATTTTGCCAATAGCACAAGCAAGCAAAGCTGTCTTGCTCAGAATAGGGTCACTTGAAAGTCCTGCAAACCACATCCTGCACGCAGTAAGCTAGGTGTTAGAGTGACTGCAGGTCAGCCACGAGAACTCAATATTCAATTAACTATCAGTCTTATTTTACCCTTTTGCCTGCTCTGTCTTAACAAAGTATTAAAATAGTTACATTATTGGAAGTCTGGAAGTCACTAATGAAGTTGTATAACAGGTGCAAACTGTCAAATTACATCCCTGCAGAAAAGTCACCATTATCATTTTACCAACAGAATGCTCTGTTCCCACTGCAGCAAAAGCCACCAGCACAGCTGCCACTGCCACCGAGCTGAGGAGCCCCAAATAATGGGGTCAGAGCAGGCACTGGTGTTCAGGAGTCCAGGAATCAAACAAGCAGGCAGACTGGTGGGGCTGGGGTGGGAGGAGACAAGAGAAGTATTCTTCTTGACAAGCTAGGAAGGGCAGAAAGAAGCCAAAAGGAGAGACTCGGGTAGCTAAAGAACAGGGGAATTCCTGATATTCAAAAAAAACCCAGAAAAAGCAGGTCCATTCAATTATGGATGAAATAGAAAATGCACACAATCATATGAATAGTCCCTAAATTAAGGGAGCAAGTATTACGTTTAGGAAAGCAAAAGATCAGAGAGAGGTCAAAGTAAGAATAAATATCTTTGTGACTCCAGTTTAGATTATCCATAAATACTTCAGACTTCTTCATAGCTTAAAACCCCTTCCACTGACCACAGCTTACCCCCACAAATAAATTCAAACTTCGGTGGCTCAGAAGGCACAGATTATCCCCTCCAACATATTTGTGAGGATACCCTTTTTAAATTATTCTGCTTTGCTCTTCCTCCTGGTCATCATGAACTTCTCAGGATGTAGGGCTAATCCAAGACCCAAAGGCTGCAACAGAGCAGCCTGCACTGGTCCACCCAGAGCCTCTCAAAAAGTTGCCACATCTCCCAGAGGGGCTGCCTCAGTGCTCTAGAACCTCCTTTGTTATCCATCAAGGTACTTGGGGCTGTCAAAACTCACCCCTCCCCAGAGACAGCCTCACACGATAAAGATCTTTACCAAGGCACCTGGTCAGCAGGAAACAATGTCAAGTGTTCTGTTGTGCCCCAATTAGGCTCTTGCTGTGAAAGTGGAGTAAAGCCTAGAACATCCCCAAAATCCTAACCTCAATGATAGGTTCCCACATCACTACAGCCACTTTTTGTCCCCTTTCACTGTTTCCTCATTTTCCTATTTCCAACCAATCTGGTTGGCACCAGGCTACCTCCTTGCTTCATTTTGCCACCTCCAGTGTAGACCAACTTGCACTCACACAACCCCTGTGATCCACAGTATCCAGACACAGGTTTTCCTTTCAAACATCTTCCTAACACTGATGTCTTGCACAGTCTCTCCTTGGTCCATACCATCATCCCAAACCCTCACACTGGGGAGCTTTGCTATCAAGATAAATGACTCCTAGATGCCTAACGCTACTTCATTTTGTTACCACCACTCTTGATTTCTCTGCCAATTTCCTTTGACTCTCTCAAATCCTCACCATTGACTCTCTACCAGAGCTAATGATTCGGTGTCTTCTGCCTCTGATTAAATAGCCATAACCTGATCACAGATCTATTGGCCTTCAGAACATTTTTTATGCTTTCAGCAGAGCCCGTGTCCACAGCTCTACTTTCTCCCTCCTCTCAGCCTGTCCAATTTCCTCACACCCTCCCTCTGCTGAACTACAGCTCAGTCTCTCATCTCTGTCTGCCTGGTCAGTCTTGCAGTCATCACGGATGAGCTCTTCATAGCAGGGAGCCTGCCTTACCGTTTGCTGATAAAGCACTGTGTAAATGTACGATGCAGTATTAGCAATGACACTAGTAATGATGTTCTGCTCTTAAACACACTGTCCTGAGACTCATTTCTGTCTCTAAGAACAAAGCCTACTAAATTCAGGCTTATCTTCTCATTCATCCTCCTTACAGGCTAATGCAAAATGAGGCATACCTAAAGCATACACTGCTTTGTTTGCCCTCAATTACAGGCAGTATTATGCTGCCACAGCAACTAGGAAAGCTTAAGCTGCCCTAAGATGATACAAGATACTGCACAATGCTGCACAGCCTGCCCCATCTCCTGTTCCTGCACAGTGCCATGCTATGCACGGGTCATGTTTACTCTCCCGGGACAGCTAGCAACCACATTCCAGCAGCCACAGCATGGCACTGGCAAGATGAGGCAAGTCCTTCAGTAGCACCCGCTCCATCTCCATTTCTGCATAAGGGCTTTCTTGCTCTCTCTGCTCCATGCAAAGAGGAAAAGGGGGCTGGGAAGGCATCCCCTTCTGCAGCACAATGCAACAGGGAGGACATTCTGCAGGGACCAAGCTGCTTCAAACCCACTAGGTTCGGATGTTCCACTCCATCCGCACATCTGTAGCTCTCCCCAAAGTCACAGGTTGCTCAGCCACCCTTCCTGACTGACTCGCAACAGTGATTAAATGGTGCAAGAGAAAGTGAGGCAATTGTGGGGCATTTAACAAAGAAGGTTGATGCACCAAGCAGCTGTTGAGCTGTGGCAGTGCCAGCACACCCCTGCAGAGCCCCACAGCTCCTGCAATACTGCCTCAACACCGCAAAGTAGGAACAAGCCACAAATGGGGGTTTTGGGTGCATCTGCCAGCAAGGAAGAGCTGGCACCTTGCTTCCTTAGATAACTCAAATCTGATTTTCCCACTTCACCTAAACACAGGATTTCTTGGGCATGGGTAGTGTTTAATGAAGAAGCTTTAACAACTGACTCCACTTCTTCCCTTAACCTGTCATTCCCCAAGAATTTACTACAGTTACCCCTAACTATTGCAAGCATTTCTGTTTCAACCTCACAGACTAGCATAACTACCACAGGTCAGCACAAAAAGGTCGAACTCAGGATCCAATGAGTCACACATTTTCTTTACCTTTTGGTGAACTACTATTTATTCATAACCCAGTTATCCACTTTATCTGTCAGAGAGACTTAAATTGTGCCAGCTCTGCACAGAGTAAGATACCAATGCATCCCAGCAGGGTACAGGGCAAAAGTTTACAGCTATTAATGCAGAGAACTAGTGAACTACATTATAAGCTTAGCAGAAATATAATTCTTGCTTTTAACAGGGCAGAGAATGACAGGCTGAAGTGATTTAGCTAGAAACATCTTAAACATGGCAACTTTAAAAAAAAAATATATGTTTCACTTCTTTTGTGCTTTTTCCCCCTACATTAAATTCTGAAAGTCCTGACAGTCATGGAATAATCAGGTTTAACAGGTTAGCAGTAATATATGCCTCAAGTGTTCCTAATACATCATAATCTTCTTTCACAGAATTTGCATCACTGTCAAACTGAACTACTGATTTTCGGCTGATGCTTTTAACATGTTTCTATGGTTACTTTCCAAGGTCGCATCACAGAAGCCTGAACAACAGTTCAGAAAGACAAAAGGCATTTTGCATCCTTCACCATATTAAATAATTTATGAAAGTTAAGGCATCCTTATGGAAAAAAAAAATCATAAAAGAACAGGTTCTGAGGTTATTTTCTCAGCAACAGTTTGAAGCACAGTAAAATCAATATCTCTACAAAAGCCTTCAAGAACTAGACTATTTGACTAGTGCTCCATATGGTACAAAATGCTAAGGAACACATTCTAAGTTTAGATCTATATGCACGAGCCTACATGAACTGCATGAATGGACCTTAAAGCAGAATATGTAGATGTCTAATTTGCTGCTGTCAGCTTCATCTTTTAAATCAGGCAGTAGGCATTGTCTCAGAAAGTATTCTAAATCGAAAAAATGCAAAAATAATGCTGGAAAAGAGAAGTAAAAATGGTAATGACAGCCTTTATTATTTCCATGATTTTTCATTCAAAGCCACACAGATTTCATCTGTCCCTGTAACGGTACAAATTTTGACTAGCGTAATGAAAGCTTGTACACAAAATATCTGAATTCTCTGCCTACCGCTACACTAGATCAGAGTTTATTGGAACTAATTGAAGTGTCTGAGACTTGGAACAAAAACACATTAGTCATTTAGTGGTTGTGCTAATATTGCTATGCCTTTCCTGCAGTTTCATTAGATACAGACTGTTTCAATATCCTAATCATATGCTCAGTCACAGCACAATCAGTATAGAGAGTACTGACAAGCTGTCCCACCATGCCTAAAGCTGATAAGGTGTCTGCTCTATGAGTAACCTCAATTATTGACTATATTTTATGGTCAATCTAATGACCAAATGCTTATCAGTGAACCATCAGGTGCCTGTAATAGGATAGTGACCCTTAGTTTATATGTACCATTACTGCTCATTAGTGAATAATTAGATTCTTTAATCCACAACTCGCAGGCATTAAAATATGATGGAATATCCTGAATGTAGAAAAAGACAACTATGCTTATTTTAACTCTTAAGATGCTCAATTACATTACTCAGAGATTGTATATCTTGTTAAGAAAAGCTGCTTGTAGAAAGCCTATCATGGGTAATGCTTTATATCACGTGCAAATTGACACAACTTTCCCAAACATGGAGGAACATGATGAGAGTGGAAAGATAATGGGTGTGATTCACCACTGTGACTCCTCAGATTTAACTTAAATGGGTTTAGCCTAGCAAAGCCCAGAAACACTGCAAATAATTTAGAAACCTGAAAACTAGGGAGTGCTAAGCTTGAAAGACTAATTTGTCTAACAAAAGCAGGCAGATGCAAGGGACAGCAGCAGCAACTATACAGTGATTTCCCCGTTTCAAAAGCAGCAGTCCCACAGCAGCAAGTGTAACCCTGTGACCAAACCAGTTTGAAGAGATGTGGAAAATAACCCAACATGAAACAAGATTAAGAAGGAAGACTTAGTAGTTTGTCTTCTGCTCAACATTGCTCATGGTTGCTTGTTTTTATTATGTATTTTCTCCTAAATGGCTTGGATTCCCCCTAGCTGCTCTGTCACTGCTCAAGCTTTCTTTGTGCACACCCCTGCTCTCACTGACACCATACCCCAAACCAGCAGCACAAGCAGTGCTGCCACACTCTCACAACCCACCAAACAGAGGAGATAGCTTTGATTTCCCAAGGGGGCTTGATCCTCCTCCCAAGATGGAAGAATTTTATTTTTGTCAGATAGCGCCCATCTACCTCTTCCCAAATACATGCCCATTCTACTCCTCCCTGCCCTTCTGTCTGTTCATGGAAACACTATTTTCTCTCTTCCCCAGTCACTGGGTGCCAAATAACCCAACAGCTTATTCCAGCTTTGAACAACAACATGTGTACGTACATACACAGTTGCAAGCACAGCCCACAGGAGGATCCTCACATGTTTTCACTTAATAACATAAAGTTTGTGCAGGTTCCTTATACAAAATGAAACCCACTGGAAATGTGTATAAAGCATGGTCCACTAAGTAGACCTTGTTCCTTAATGTGGCACAGCTCATGCCACATCAAAGTACAAAAGCCTAGCTCCAGTCATCTTTAAATCTGAAGAATGCAAGATTAAACTTCTCCCACTGAGTTTTAAGGGTAGACTGGGAGCCTCTTCATAGCCATCCATGCCCATGAGCTGCTCATTTCGCTCTGGCTTGCTTATTTTGTCAGTGGCCTACTGAGAAACTGCATTTTCTGCTAAATCCTCTGGTCCCTCAGTAACCTGACCATTGAGTAATGTCTGGCAATTTGCTGGTGTGACACAGTCAGATGTTAATCAAAGCTTTCCTCTTTCTATGACAGAAGAGAATGAGGAAGAAAGCTTAAAACTGATTTAATTTCTTAATACGCTTCTGTCTGCTGGCTCTAATATTTGGCTTTGATTTTAAATACTTAGCACTTCCATGCTAGGCACTCTGCATTTCTATGTAATAAAACACTTTTTTTTTTGAAAAGCAGAATATAATTAAGCTTGAAGAAATTAAATATGACATTCAAATTAGAAAGAGCTTTGAATGAATATGTAGATTTGGGCTGCGCATATGTTTTATAAAATCAATGCATGCACTGTAAAGACCATCTTAAAGATACTCATTTTAGTCCTGGGTACCTCCTATCACCAGGTAAATGTTTTACTGTAGCTTTTAGTTATTATTTTCCAGGTGAGGACATGAAATCCCTGTACAGTCTTTTGAGAGTGTGACCTTACAAACACAAAGCTATGACTCCCAACGAGAAACAAATCAGGGTAAAAAACAAACCAACCAACCAAAAAAAAAAAAAAAAACCAACCCTGCATATCCCTCCTTCCCAGGAAAGAGACAGCTCACAAGCAAGAGTCAAAGGGCATTATTTCACCACACATAGACTCTAGTTTTAACATGAAAAAGACATTTATTTTCTGCCAGGAAACCATGCCACAGCCAAAAAGCTAATTGTACTAGGACCTGTATACACACAGTTAATGCTGTTTCATAAAGAACAAGACTGGAATCCTTTATTTAGGTGAAAAAAAACTATATCTAGTGTTGCTGCTGACAAGTAAACCACAGATGCAGTTTCCATGGGCACTCTACGAAGGCTTTGTCTTCGGAAGAAGCTAACCCTGCACTCCAACAGACTAAATGTTAGTACACATCCATATTTTTGCCTAGCTACTTCATTTCTATGACAAGACAGCCTTTTTCCCAAGCTGAAGTCCCAACCACAGACTCTACAGTACAGAGATGGAGGTACTCAATAGATTTTCTCAGCAGGGGCAATGATTCAAAAAAAAGAAAAAAGAAAAAGTGTGTCTGTGTGATTATCAAGATATTAATTGCATCTTTTCCAGTAGAGAACAAGGAACAATATGTGCCAGGCTCCTCATAGCGCAAGTAACACACTGGCCCTGCTATGAAGTTCACAGTTTAAGTGGCTGAGGAGAGAAATGTGGTAAAGACAGAATCAGTAAACACAATGAATGGAGACTACAGCATAACATTAGTGCCATGACTCCTCTTTCATCTGTAGGTGTTTGCTGAGAGAAGAGTAGCTGAACAGAGAGACAAAGGACAGAGAAGTGGATGCTGCTGCAAAGGATTCAAGGTAGGGCTGACCTTCTTCCTTAATGTGCTCAAGGCTGGATGATGCAAAAGGAAAGAGGAGGTGGGACTTGAAAGGCTGTAGCAAAGAAGCCTGATAGCCCAACAGCCAAAACTGCTGATATCCAAATACTCAGTCCCAAGATAAGCCATTCCACCTCCGTTTCTGCCAGTACCTGTCTCTCACTCATCCTTGTAGGTTTCCTTGTCCTCCTCCTCTCCCCTCCTAGCGAGAGCAGCATGGCATGAGGGTGAGAGGAAGACTTAACGTGGAATCTTTGATCCACAAGGTGCCCATGCCAGGAGGAATTGGAAGAGAAACAGCAGTGGGAGAGAGAGCTTCTCATGAAACTCATGCCAATGGCAGTGGAGCACCCCAACCGGGACTACACAACTGTACCCACCTGAGGACGTGTTCAACATGTTTTTGACTAGCAGGGATCAATAATGAACCTCTCTCCCCTGGCTTTGTGAGATTTTCTGCGTTTCAATTCATGTTTTTAATCACAGTCATAACTGAACTTGTTTCTTTTAGGGAACCTGGGATTCTTTGATGGGTTCTGGAATACTGAGAAATGAATGCTGAAATGCATTAATCAGCAATGTGATGAAAGATCATAAAAATGCTACAAAACTAATAAAGATAAATTATTTCTCATTTATGTCACTCTTTCCAACACCAATCCAAAAAGAGGGGGGAGGGGGAAGGAAAAAGAAACCAAAGTGCTTTTTGCAGAAAGATTCAGCCAGCCCTGTTCTTTGGTTAAAAAAAATTTATGAGAATCAATTTTGAACAGAGGAAACATGGGTAGGGAATAAGCAATGTACTAATGGGTTTTAAAATGTTTTAGCTAGCACAAAGCTGCTAAAGCTATAAAACTGATTCACTCAAGGCAAAGACAGATTCATGAGAAGCAATTAGGGCCTGATCCAACGTAGAATGATGTCATTTGCAGTCTTGCTGCTGACTTCAAGAATCTTTGCATCAAGCCAATGACAATCATTAGTAAGGACCTGTCGCTTTACAATAAAATCAGGACTGAGTTTTACTGACCAGTGACAGAGGCATCACTGGGGAAAAAGGTTTTTGGATCATACTTCAGATTATTAGGCCCTGACTTCTTGCTCTTAATTCCAAAGTGGGCATTTTATTTTCTGTACTTCCCCAGTCAAAGTTGTGGTCTTTACATTTGCTTACAACACAGATTCATACTGAAATAAATCCAAAGTAGATTAAGCTAAACCAGACTATTATCGCCCACAATGTGAAATGCAGTAATGAAAACTGTGCAGTCTAGATCCTTTGTAGAGGATACATCTGTCCTAATTTACTGAACAAGAAGAGAGATGTCTGAACCTTCCCCCTTATCTTTCCTCTCCACTCCCCTTGATTTCAGACTTAGCACAGAGACAAAACACTAATTTACACACACCACTCTGATGTATTAATTTATTTCCCAACCTCCTGTGTAGAGACAGACTGTGGTATGTGGGTATTTAATGCTTAAGATTCGCTGCATTATGTTCTTCTAAAAAACAGGATTTGGGAAGTTGAGCTCCTTCTGAGGTCAGGCTAACTTACAGTAAACTTTTTTTTTTTTTAAATGGTGCAAAATATTTTAGAGATCAAGGAAAAGGAAACACCACAATTACCATCATGATTACACCAAGAGAAGAATCCTCACTGAGTGCATAAATTTTACTTTAATGCCATTTGCAGACATATATTTTTTTTAATATTGTCTCAAAACAAGTTCAGTTGTGAATTAAAAAAGGAGTTTGGAATCCAAGTACAAAGCCCGGATTTTTCTTGTTTTAAATACCATCTGCTTGACAGCGTACTGCATTTAATCAACATTGGTAATTACAACAAACATTTCACAAAGACAACTAATGTTTCATTTTCATTATAAGACCAAGGAAAAGGAGGGAAAAAAAAGTTTATTCTAGGCTACTGCTAAAAAAGAATGTCTTAAACCGTTTTAACTGTTGTTACCAACTATAGAAAAACTTTTATTTACACACATAGGCCATGCAACTGAATAAAAGCCTAACTTCTTTTTATTTAGATCTGAGTGAAAAAAATTTGTTACCTCAGCTTCTGCTTCAAAGACATCTACAGAATAACAAACTTGCTACAGGTGTAAACATCCATTAAGGACAAAGACCAACACTAATTTCCTTGGATTCTGGTCAAGAGGGATTCCTGCTCAGGTCTCCATAACATGCTGTTACCACCACATTCCTGCTCTCCAGTAGCAGTGGAAAGCCACAGTCATGATTAGGTGACCAACTCCACCTCTCACCAACAAACAGCACACTCCAAACCTTCCACCCATGATGAGGACTCAAGAGCATTTCACAAAAGTTTGAAGACCAGTGAGCAGTTACAGAAACCAGAAAGATGAAAAACTACCTTATGAAGAATGAGGCTGCAGCTGAGGTACCTGCCGAGACCCCAGCTGGAGCAACCAGGCTCTGGGAGGCCACGGAGCCACCTGCTCCCATGGGGTCGGAGTTGTTCTGCCCTGAGCTGATCTGAACATTGGGACCATCTCGGCCACATTCTGGTGCTGTTTCTGCCTGGAAAAAAAAAAAACAAACAGAAAACAACCAACATATATACAGGTTAATACACTTGCAGAATGGCCACGACAGGGAGAAGTGTCATGCAGCATTTCCAAGGGTGTCATTACAGGGTGAAGGCAAAGATCAGCAGTGGCTGAGGAGCAATACAGCTGGACAAGCATACTGCAGTAGGTCCTGCAGCAGAGAGGGTAAAAGCTATGACTATACCAGATGAGCAGAAAAACACAGAAACCCTTTGTGATGGGTAAATGCACAGCTAAATAGCTTGACAGGCATGAAGAAATGGAAAACGATAAGCAGAACCCTTTTGTTTTAGTGTTATTTGGGAGCTTGCAGAACTGTTTGTCTGGTTCAGTTATAACTGTCAGGAATTATTTTTCAGTGACACATCTTCTGCAAGACCTATCTGCTTAAGAGGAACTAACCAGTCACTTTTGTAACATGTTTCCACATGAATAACCCCAAGAACTAAATAAAAAACAATTGATTTTTGTAAAACATATATACTGCCCTGCTTTTCAGCATTGTCTATCTTAGCAGCTTGAGTACACAGCATTTTTGTCTCCTGGAAACTGTTCCAGCAGAAGAACAGGAGTGACTAGAAATGCATCATCTGAGACTGCGTTTGGAGTGAGGGTGGGGGAACGATTGCTTTGGGATTTTGCCAAAAGATCAGATCTGTATTGTGAAATTGTGTCATGTCAATATCTTCATGCTTAGGCCACCAACTCATCCAGTACCAAGTTCAATTAAGTCCCATCAGTCAAATGCTCATTGACAGTGCTGGGAAGGCCTCCTTTTAAGAAGAACCTGCTCTGTGTCTTGGAGTACTGAAGATTTAATTAAAGACGACACCACAATAAATATTTGTCAAAAGAGTTAATTGCTTCATGTATGGTAATATATGATGTTTCTGTCATCTGAAATACTACTTTGACATTTCCAACTAATTAGCTAAAATAAATTCCAGAAAAGGAGACAGCCTTGTAATGAAGCACAAACACAATTAAGTACTTCCTGGGATGCCACCAAATTTCAAATTTTGTGCTGCTATAGATTATGTTTTACAGCTACAGAGATGCAGATATGGTAATAGGGCCTTCCCAGGTACATACACCCCCTCAGTTTTCTCATACAGTGACAACCCAAACAGTTTTTCTCATGAGAACAGAAGCAACCCCATTATTACCTATCAAGTAAAAGAAAACTCTGCCAACCAACCAGTGCTCAACCGGCCGTCTGGAGTTTCATCTGGACTCGTTCCCATAGGCTGAGTGCTGAATTCCCAGTTCCCAGCAGTCAACAAGAAAGTGCACCCAGCTCTTTTGAAGGTCTGTTCTTTAAAGATTAATGCTAAAGATTAATTCTATAGATTAATTCTATTATCAGTGGAGTGGATGACTAATGCGTTGCCATAGTCTGTGACACAAAAAAGTACTCTTACAGAGCTCACCTGAGAGATCTGAGGCTGAGACACAGAAGAATATTCATGCAGATTAACTTAATCCTAGTGAAGCTACTCATGCTAGAGGCCTAACTGGAACCTTTGACTAACCCTCTGTAAAACCCTTCCCTCTGTAATACAGAAGTCTCAGGAGACTTAGCGATGCAGGCAAAAAGGCAGTGACCACGTGCTAGAGGTCAAGACTGGCACAAAAGACAGCATGCCAGTGATATGAGCAGGTAATTGAGCATTAAGTACTTGAAGCGACAAATGTGTGGTTTTGACCTATACCAGCCATGGCAAGTTATGTGGCATGGGGAAAACAATGCAGATTGGAAAAGATCCAAACGTGACATCTAAACTTCTAAGTGAAACAATGCAAAGCACCAATAAATGAGCTTGCTAGAGACTTTGCCCATTTACAGACTAAGAAATCTACAGCAGAAACTCTGGAGCCAGTACACAGGACTCACAAACTGGCACACCAAGGGACTGCCATGCCCAGCAGCCAGTAGCATGATAGCCACCAAGAGAAGGAAACCCTACCAGAAGCCACTGGCAGGCTAAGGTTAGTGTTTGAATACTCCCATATGTTCTGCCAGGAAGGCAACTATAACCTTCTGTCACGTGTGTTGTTGTCTCAGGCTCAAGATAACTCAGGCTCAGGGTCAAGATAACTTCCCAAGACATTCACTTTCAACAGGAGCTATATTAGAAGACAGAACTTGGAAACAAAGACAAATCATGTTGTTTAAGCAGAATATTGAACAAAGAAGGTAGAAGCAGCAGCTTGCTTCTAACCGATAGTCCTTAAACTAATTCATAATCTAAATGAAGGCACAGTTTAAACCTAAACTCTGAATAGTTTGCAGAGTTAGCATGAAACTTCAGTGAATTTTACAGGAAGGTGTAACAGATTTGTAAGAACTGACTGGAATATGTTAACAGATCGATTCCTGTAAAAGTTATTCACACTTAACAAAAATACGAGCAATGTATAATGTACATTCCTTCTTCACTGCTTTATTTATACAAGAAATTAGAAGCCTACATCCTATGAGACCACTGATTGTGGACATACCAGGCATCCAAATTGAAATATCCAAATCAAACGTGATATTTCTGATACCAGATTGTTAACATACTTTCCAAACCAACATATCTAAGTTGAATGTCTGTAAATTGCCATTGCTACATTAGACACTTCTGAAAACACAAACTGCAATTCCTAGGTAAATTTGGAGTTTTATTCTCAGTTCTGCCCATGGATGAAAGGAGGATGAGAGGAAGCCAAGGAGAAGGCACCAATTCTTGTAAATTTGTAAAAGGCTGAGGTGAGACCGTATCACCACCTACAGTTACCTGAAAGGAAGATGTAGAGAGGTAGGCAATGGTCTCTTCAGCCAAGTGAAAGGTGATAGGACGAGGGGGAATGGCCTTAAGCTGCACCAGGGCAGGTTTAGATTAGATATTAGGAAAAAGTTCTTCACTGAAAGTGTTGGGATGTGAAATAGGCTGCTGAGGGAGGTGGCTTAATCACCATCCCTGGATATGCTTAAAAGACAGGGAACGGTTGAACTCGATCTTAAAGGTCTTTTCCAACCTAGTCATTCTGTGATCCTGTGACTCACAAGATAAACTCATCAACAGAAAAGTGCAGAAGACAACTTCTACCTTTTCCATTGTCTTCAGTTACCCAATTTGTATTCTGAAACACAGGTAAAATCAGTTCTGCTGCATGCTGAGCAGCTAAAAAAAAAAAAAAAAAAAAAAACAAGCCACAAAAAAAGTTCTTCCATATTTAGGATTCATTTGAAGGACTGCTTGCACTATGCAAAGTGCAAGTGTTTTCCAACACAGCATTTTCTCCCCGAGACAGCTACATCTCTCAGCTGATGAGGAGGCCTCAGGTATATGAGGAAATCTGTCAGATTCAAGTCATTGGTCCTGAGACTAGAAAACTAAAGAAAGTAATGGCACCTTCCCCTGCACTCGGGTTTGTCACACCAGCGTTTTGACTGGTGTCACTTGTAGCTGCTGAAAAGGTATGGGAATAAAGGGGGTTTGTTTTCAAAATAATTTATGTGTTTATTTCATGCATCTCTCTCACCTCAACCCACAATCTTCCAGGGACTGTGTGTGGAAAACATATTTCTCTAGAGGAACGGGAGCAACTTTGCAGGATTTTATGTACATAAGTCTGCACAGGGAGAAGAGCCCAGTCTGCAGCTGAGAGGGAACTGTGCATCACTGTTTACTAAATTTTCATAAATCATTCATGATCAAATGCAGCAATCATAACCTTGTCACTATAAAGTGTTCCTGACTGCACTATTTAAAGTGCCACAGGCGTCCACATCCAGAGATTAATCTTTGCTGCAATTTAAGAAAAAATGTTCATGACAAAAGCTATTAACCCTCTGTAAAGCAGCTAAACCTCCAAGGTAGGGTTTTCCAAAACTGCTCTATAGGACCCTTTCCCTCTGCTCTCTCTGAAGCCATATGAAAACTGGTACCATTAAAAGCATTACAAGGACAGCACTGGAAAATGTCACACCAGGCGTTTTGCACATTCAGGAATGACCGATGTCTCAGCACTTCATCTCAATGCTGGCATAATGAACAGGAAGGTTTTGGTATGTGGTCCCAGCACGCGTCCTGAGGACACGGGAGCAGACCTGGACATGCTGCATTCTGGCTGACAACTGAGGCTGATAGGGGAACAACACACCATGACAGCATGAGTTGTTCCCTGTTATGATGGCCAAAGGCTGGGGGAAGGTTAGAAGAGACAAAGGTGACCTGGCATCCCTGGGCTGTGGAGAGAGCAGGAGCATCCCCTGCGCTGTCTCCAGTTCCCAGCACACATGTTCCCTACTGTGACCAGATGGCAGGAAACATCTGCCCAGGTTTAAACAAGTCAGAGTAGTCCAAAATTGCACTGTAGAAAAGTTGGCCATAGGTTAAATTTCTAGGTACACAGTACACAGTCAGGTCATTACCATCTGAAGAATTACAACTCTAACAAGCTCTTTACAAGTTTGAAATGCAAAGCCAAATACTACGCCATAATGTTTCCAGTTTCCTGAATATTTCTATTCTCTGGACAATGACCTTTGTCCAGTGATCCAAAAAAGCCAAGCTAGGTGCTGCCACTTTGTCTCTAACTCATGCAAAATATGTGCCTGGTGACAGGCAAGAAAAACATACGAATATAAAGATTGAGAGAAAAATAGATCAATCCCAGAATTTCACTGCAGTGGTAAAAGAAAACTATCCAACAGAAGGCTGGATACTAATCAGATATGATGTCTAAATATAAGTATCAAGAACAGATCACAGAAGCAGGAATGGAGAAAATTACAAAAGCGTCAATGAGTCTGACACACATCTGTGTAATCAGAGTCACAACTCAATACAATTTATTTTATATCAAAAAAATTGGTCCCATAATGAAAGCATTCAACAGGGCTTTAACAGTGAATTGCAGGTGAAGCTTTCAGAAGACCAAGCCTGAGTCTGCAGTAGGGCTTCCTTTTTTTCCCTTTTCATGTTGTTTTTATTCCTTTCTGACTAGCAGGCAGGCACACAGAATTTTGACTATTTGCTTTAACTTGGTCTTCTCCTCTTTCCAATTAGAACGTCGCAGCCAATTAAATTGTAAAAAACTGCTTGATCTAATGATTATGTAAAATATTAAATCTACTGTTTGTATATGATAGAACAATAATTTTCTCCCTAAATGATTCATGCTAAGACTCTTATGACCTAATGCCACTAACTGGAACAAATGTGATGTAAATCTCTATCTGGATAATGCTCACATTATAAACCCTTCTTTGCCATAAGCGTGGATAAGTCCTGCTTATGTCTTCCATTGGAAATGTCTCCTCCTGACTGACTAGCCTTACGTAAAGTTAATAGCGCAGAATACGCCAAGTTGAAGTAAAACATGTTCTGGATAAACTTTTTACTGCCACTTGACAATGTTTCTGCTGGGGCTCATAATAAAATAACTAGGGCATTTTATAACTACAATACACTACTGTAGTCATTTTATAACCTGCAGCTGCGATGTGGTAACAAGAATGCCTAAACCTGTAGTTTCAGACTTTTATGTGCATCTTGTGTTCAGCGTGAATCAACTGCAGAGCATAATATCCCTTCCCCCAAAACAGGTTTTCAGCTACAAGAGTTGCTAATGCCTGGCTTATTGATCTCTGAAGATGAGACAGAAGAAGAAAAATCACAGAGAAGTAGAATTAAGTAGAAATAGGAGGGCCCATCTGCTGTCACAGACTGGAAAGTAATATAGGAGATCCAGAGGCAACCTCAGGGCCCTTGCTTTTTTGATTAATATCTGCATTACTAAGACAGGTTAAGGGTTTGGATCTTTACCACCAAAAATCACTAGCAGTTTGTGCTTTATGCATAGCAGGAGCCTCACTCTTTAACTGCAAGACACATGCATACAGCTACATCCAGCACTGATGTCCTTGGCAGTACAAGGATGGAGAAACAGCAGCTCTCTTCCCTCTGACCAGGAGCTTCTGATCTCAACCTAACCCAGATCTCTCCTAAACCATGGTCCTTGGACCCTAAGAAACTTACTAAGGTTTTGAGCAGGTCTCTTTCACCTACAAAATGCCCATTACTTCCTTCAGCCTACCCATGTTCCCAGGCTGGAAGGTCTCTGCTGCGAGGGCTGTCCTAGCACAAAGATGACACCAGGTAGCAATGGACCAATTACATCACATTTCAACTACTCAGGATATGAGTACCAAAAGAGGCAGCAAGCAAGCAATATTCTTTTTTTCCTTCTTCACAGCCATCTGACCACTATTTCCACAAACTTCACCCTCCTACCTGCACATGTAGAGCACTTGGAAAGTCAAGACAACACGAAAAAGGGCTATCAAGAAAGACGCAGGTCCCGCTGCACATAAGCGCTCTAAATTGGGATTTTTCCCATGGTATTTAAAACAGCCAAGCTAGAGGAACTGTTTCTTCTTATGCCTCCAGGCAAGCATCTGAAAGTGTTGCTCAGAGTCCTCCCTGCTGACATATATTACAATAGCTACAGCCTCCAAACACAAAAAATTATAGCTGCACACTACTCAGGGTATTTTAATTTACCACTGTGGTCAAAATTAAAAAGTGAACTGTTTATTCAAGTGGACAAATATACAGTCAAATCCATGCTTTTTGTCAGAGGCTGATATGAGCAAGCAAGGGAATTCATTAACAAGCTCATAATAATGCAAATTTCTGTCAGCTTAGGATTTGTTTTCCTGTAAGACAACAAATGCTTTTCCATTAGGACCAACTTCCACAGGCCAGATGTGTCTCTAACAGCAGTGAAACACAGGACACGTACAGAGCTTTGAACTGGGAGAACTTGCGTCGCCTTCCTTGACTCCACGACAAAAATTCTCAATGACTTTAGGCAGCTCAAGCAAAATCTCACTACGCTTTGATTACTCACTATTCAGCAAAATGGAATAACCATGTTCCCAAGAATTACAGGTCTTACAACTCTATTATAATCATTACATTGTTATAATGATTGACATATAATGTCAGCAAATAAAGGCAAAGGTGGACAGAGACTGTCATACCTAATTTCTATTTCAACCATGCTTGAACTGCTTACATATTAGATATAACTACTGTAAAGAGAACATCCCTTGGGACCAATTTGCCTGACAGCTACCACAAGTAGCACCCACTGACTTGAAGAGGTACAAGCCCTCGTTACATGCAGGGAAAAAACAAGTCTTTCGTACACCCAAAACTAGAGAACAAGGTTGAATTACAGGCAAGATGAAGAAACAACATTAAGTTTGCAAACACAGGGACGTTTTTGACTATGTGATCATTGCTGAAGGAGGTCCCTTATTAGGGATGGAGCTGTGCAGGTGCTGCTCTTTTTTGTTTTGTGGCTGTTCCCTGCTGACCTGCTGCTTAACCCCCATGTGGAAACCCATAACCCATACACATAGTCATGATTCACCGTGACTGGAGTCACATTTGCAAGCCTGCAGATGCCCAAAGCTCTTTCATGTAGCTAAATGCCATGACAGTAATGATGACCTTCAGAAGAACTTCCCTTATGTGAGCAGGTGAGATTTGACATAGATAAGAACACGCATTTAAGGAAAAATAAACTAGACCACTGCTAAATGATGCTGAACTTATAACTTGCAGTTACAACTTGGGAGACTTGGGGGTCATTGTCTGTTCCTCTGAACTCAAGATGTAGCAGCCAAAAAAAAACCTAACACATGTTGGACATCACAAGGCAGGGCATCAAGCACAAGGACCATGTCCACGTACTGAGTATCAGGGAAGTCCTAGTGCTACATCTCAAGACAGGGGTATTGGAATAAAGGAAATGACAGAGATAAGCAAATAAAAAAGATAGTGAGTACTTCTTTGCACTGGGATAGTGAACCTGCTGACATGGGAGGCTTGGAGGCAGAGAGTGCCAGCAGGATCAGAGAGGGATTAGAGAAACTGTTGGACAGCAGGTCCGTAAATAGATACTAAAGGGAACAGACAGGATGTGTCCCTGAGACTACCTCATGCATGCACACTGGGGAGTATAAGCAGACTGCAGAAAGCAAGAAGGCGCCACAGCTCTCCCTAAACACCATTTTCAGCTTCACTGCTGGAGACAGCTCTGGGCTAGACAAGCTGCAGCTGATACACAGTACAGTATTTCTGATGTTCTTATAATTGCCGCAGAATCTTTTCACCAGAGTCTTTCTTATCTTAGCTAGTAACAGGAGGTTGCATTATGGCCACAGGCCCCCATGAGAACTTCAAAGTCATCAGGAGAGGGTGGTAACACTCAAGGGGACCTCTACACAGCTACTCTGCATGGATCAACTAAACCCAAACCCATCCCAAGCTAGGTGTCGCAAGGACCACGCTTTCCTTCTTCATCCTTCCACTGCCATCTTCCCCACTACAACAGCCAGCTGCCTTGCCCAACTTTACCACAATGACTTTTGAGAAGCAGAAGGGGGGAGATTCTAATGGCAGATCCATTATCCCTGCCCACCATCACTGAACACGCAGCAGTGGACTCCTGCCGACAGCATCTTTCAAACCCTTCCTTCCACCAAGGTATCAGAAAAGAACAAACTCATCCATCTTTGAGATAGTGGCAGCTACACAAACCCAGAGGAATTAATTCATAACTATCTGGGCACCAAATAAAAGTAATAATAATAGGTCAACTTTGGAAAATGTCTAACCACTGCATCAGTTTGTATAATAATTTATATGGACTCACTTGCCCAGAAGTATTTCACGATTCAATTTTACAACTACTACTTCCAGATTCAAAGCAAACCTCTAATTATTGATCCTTCGTTACACTGGGAAATTACCTCATCTCAGTTTTAAAGTTCTATTTATAAGTCTAATAATCTCATCATTGATTATGGTGACTGTATTCTAATTATAAATCCATTATCTCCTCAACAATGAAATAAAATCAATAATGCACATAAATGGGAAAAAGGAATTTAAATGCATACATTAATGTCATTTCAAGTAGCACTATTTTATGCACCATCTCTAACAAAACTGTGTCACATCATTAGCAATAATGTGAAAAATCTTTTTCAATTAACAGAGCTGATTTGATGCTATGTTCAGTAAAGTGGCAATCCATTCCATTAAACACACACATATGAAGTGCTTGAAACATCTACGAACTCTATCTATACATCATAAATTCTCTCTGAAGTTCTGAAACCGAAAAGTAGATACACTTTCTAGCCATGCTTTTCAGACCTCCCTTCCAAAGGAACCACCTAGGGCACTTCAGTGATTCTAGCTGCAAGGAACAAAAAGTATCAATATTTGCCATGTGCTCAGCCACTCGTGCCACACAACAGCAGGAGATGGTTTTGGCAACGCTCACACTGAGTACAGTCTGACTAGCTGGGGTCCCACAGCCTCCCCTCACTGTCATTCCAGCAGGCAGCCTAGGGAGCAAATGTTAAACTCAGAAGTGCTCTCCAAAATCTGTACAGCGTTCAATCCTACCTCACACAAGCAGGACAACTGGGCAACCCACACTTGCACCCATCTGTACCAAGCGGTTCCTGCCATGCAACATATGGAGACCACTGTAAAAGGCTTTCTCTGCACCAGCCTGCGCACAGCCAAGGTCTGAGCTCAGTGTGAATTCGTCTGGTTTCTCTGATGCATTCAACACTGAAACAAAACTGCATTTTTCAGCACCAGCCCAGCCTCAACAACCAACAAAGGCAGTGCAGAGCCAACAGTAGCCTCATGAAAGCACTTCTACATCAGATATACCGATAATTTCTCAAAAGTTGGATGACACTTCTGAGCTCCAGCCAAGAAGTATGAGGCATTCTTGTAAGGTGATTTCTAATGTTGGGATTGCGTGGGATGCACTGATTCACAATCAGTTCACTGGAGAATTCATAGGAGAGAACATGTACCGTATAGATGGACCTGTGGGAAACTGAAGTGAACAGAAAAGGCCGTCCCAAAGAAACTAGTTCAAAGGCAAGAGCAGAAAGTCTAAGTATTGGGATAAAACAAGGTGGGAATTTTTTTATTTTAGTGTATCTTACAACACACTTGCTGGATGATAGAGTGATCTGTGGGCCAAAGGTAAATCCCGTGGATTATCGTTTGCATATAACCTCTAAAATTTGCTTGTCTTAAATCTACCCCTGATGCGTACAGGTGAAGCCTGGGCCAACATTCTTCATTATTGCTTGCTGACTTCGATTGTCAGAGAAGGCGAGTATGGACTTGTTTCCCTTGGAGAGCTGTAACAATTGCTTAGCCTAGAGGGTGAAGGATCAAAAGACCTGCTTTCAGGTGGAAATTTGAGCCACGGGAGGGTCTGAGTACTGCAAATTGTTATCCTGTCCCACAACTATAAAACCAATACTATGGCAGAAGTGTCAAATGCACAATATAAAGAGATGCAATCCACACCCTCACCTAAGAAAATGCACGTTTACATCTCATAGCCAATACAGCATCACAGAACTGTAGGGGTTGGAAGGGACCTCCAGATATCGAGTCCAGCTCTCAAAGCATGTTCCCTAGGACAGACACACAGGTAGACATCCAGAAGGGTCTTGAATGTCTCCAGAGAAGGAAACTCCACAACCCCCCGGGCAGCCTATTCCAGTGCTCTGTCACCCTCACTGTGAAAAAATTCTTCCACATATATGGTGCAGAACTTCCTATGCTAATACCCGTTCTGTCAACTCTTAACATTTTTCCTAAAACACTCCAATACCTGAGGATACTCTAAAAAGAAACCTAATTTTAACCTTCAGCATCGTATACTGGGGACAATGTAGAAAAAAGGGCAACTTCACAAGTACACAAAACAGTGTTTAAGGCTGAATTTTCATCCAATACTTTCCAAGGTGCTCTGCTCCATGGCTGCTGGGGCAGGGTCTCACTGATGGAACCCAAGGTGCAGGTAGCAGCATTGTCCTCCCACACTACACTCCTCCCTCTGCATGTGCTAAGGCAGCAAAGCGCAACGCAAGGCATTCCTGCCCAGCCACAACACAACACTCAGGAAAAGTCCTTTCCATGGGGGCTATAAATTAGGTTAGCATGAGAAAGCATTTAGTAACTCAGATCAAAAGGTTTCCTTACGCTGTTCAGACTTGTTAGAAAGAGTGACCAATGCTAGCTTTGAAGATTTACCCCCTTTCCTTTATGTACTTCCTCTACAAGAGCAGTAACACTAACACCAGTAAAGCTAAAGGGAAAACAGAGAAGTCTCTATGCAGTCCTGGCCCCACTGCCCATCTGGGGTTTGTCATTGACTTTTACAGAATCAAGATGTTATACATGGAGTTCGAAAAATGTCCCAAAGCTCAAAGTCATCCAGATGTCTCACAGACAAGATTTATGGCCAAAGCACTATATTTTAATTGTTTCGTTACAAAATATATTTCACACATTGTATTAATAAAAGGTCACTGAGAAAGCCATCAAGAAGGATTTTAAAAATTAATTTTAAAATCCATTTGGTATGACATTTATCAAAGTAAAAAGTAAATGCTGTAAAGTAAATCTTGTCATTCTTCTGTTTTCTACAGTCAGCTATTTCAGTGCATCTTCTAAGCAAAAAGGAAGTCATCCTCGCTATAAACAAAAAAGGAGGATTTAGGGAAAGTCAACAGAGGCTGAACTGCCCACAGATGAATCCATCTGGTTCAGATTAGTGCAAGCAGAAGACTTACTCCTAGGAACTACAGGAAAGCTTAAATTGTTACTAAACTCAGATTTTTCCACACGAAACAAACCTAACTCCTTTAACTTTAGACTGTATGCACCCGTTCGCACGTGGTGATTCTGCCTCTCTGCTCTGGTGAGACCCCACCTGGAGTGCTGCATCCAGCTCTGCAGTCCCCAGCACAGGAAAAACATGGAGCTGTTGGAGCAAGTCCAGAGGAGGCCACAAAGATGATCAGGGGGCTGGAGTGCCTCTCCTGCGAAGACAGGCTGAGAGAGTTGGGCTTGTTTAACCCAGAGAAGAGAAGGCTCTAGGGGAATTTATTGCAGCCTTCCCATACTTTAAGGGGTCCTACAGGAAAGTGGGAGGACTATTTATCAGTGAGTGTAGTGACAGGGGAAGGGGTAATGGCTTTGAGCTGAAAGAAGGTAGGTTTAGTTTAGATTTTAGGAAGAAATCCTTCCCTGTGAAGGCAGTGACGCCCTAGCACAGGCTGCCCAGAGAAGCTGTGGCTGCCCCTGGATCCCCGGCAGGGTTCAAGGCCAGGCTGGATGGGGCTTTGGGCAGCCTGGGCTAGGGGAGGGTGTCCCTGCCCACAGCAGGGCGTTGGGACTAGATGAGCTTTGAGGTCCCTTCCAATCCAAACCATTCTGTGATTCTATGCTGTGGGTAAAGTCTCCCTCTCAAACTCACTGTGAAGGCCACAAACTTACACCTAACATTAAATTTGTGAATAAGCTCAGAGAAAAACATTGGACTTTTGATAAATGTACAATTTTATATACATGTGCTTTTAAAAAAAATCTTACTTAAGTCACTTTCAATTTTCCAGTGCCCCAACTTTTCTAATTTCCTAAAGGTTTGGGATTTTTAATATATTTTAAAAGCAACTTAAAAACTGACAAGGATTCAAGGAGACACAATATTTTGCCTTACAACCAGTAGCAATTGTATATATTCAAATTAGAAATACAGTGTGGCACAGATTTAATTTTACATTAAGATTAAAAAAAGCAATTTGCAAAACAAGCTCTAATTCACTGTGATGTCTTTATAGCACATGGCACGGCTACTTTACCCCTTTTACAGAGTATATAACATCGCATACTAATAACACAATCAATTGAAATCATACAGCAGGACCTCTTTCTTCCACAATACACAGTACATGCAGTTACTTCTAATAAGCATACAAGATATTTCCAGGGGTTTTAATGTTCTACTTCTCTAGCCAGATTCCAACATATCTAGTAAGCCCAAACTCCCCTCACTCGTCTGCTCCTGTGTGACAACGCTGAGCACTGCTAATGTCTTTTTTCATTTGAGTAGTAACCTTATATTCACTTGGCAGGTCTAGAATTAAAAACATCAATATAAAACTATTTATTAATTAAAGCTGTCAGTTGTCCACCACAAATCAGCTGTGTTACCCAGAGTTATACCAGCTCCCTCCCCTCGCTGTCTGGTCAGACTACTTATCACTGCTACTGGTGATTATTTTTTGCAATTTTTCACAACGGGTCACTTGGGTAAAGCAGCTGATTGCATCTTCACCTCTTGCACCTCAGTTGCAATCCTAGCTTTCCCCTCCCTGGGCCTTCCTCTGGATCCTTAATTACTGTTCCTCTTGACGGCTTCCAAAGCCCACTGTTATTATTTTGGTTCGAGCAGCACCCACACTATGCTTCAAAGACACATTCCCATTCAAAAAATTTATAATCAATATAATGGATTTTCACACTTGAACTCCAAACATACATTAAAAATTTACAATGTCCTGCACTTCTGACCCCCAACATTCAGCCCAGAAGTGCTTTCACAACGTTCAGTGACATTACAAGGCAATACATGCAAGTTTAGGGGAGGGAGATGAGAAGAGCAGAGATCAAGCCATTTTTTTCTCTCCACAGACAAGTCCAGTGCTGCCACTATTAAAACTAGCCATAAATTAAAAAAAAAAATAAATCCTGAAGTAATATTTGTAGGTATGAAGCATCTGGAGCCTTGCCTGCCACACGCTGGGGTTGTTTTCACCCCTGGAAGGCACGGGTTGTTTTCACCCCTGGAAGGCACTACGCACACAGCACCCTACGTTGGCAACCTGAATAAGCTTTTGCTCCACATCACCCTCACGGGCTCTGTGACAGCCTCTTCAGTGGACAAGGCAAGCCAATACAGACACCCCAGAGATGAGAAGGACAATGTACCTCTTTGAGGTGCCTGTTGCCTTCCTGCAGCTACAAAGAAAGCCTTGGTAACTAGCTTAATCACCTGTCTTTTTGGCAGGTAAAAATAGTTGAGACTAACCCTAGCCCTTATCTGTGTCTGACTTCCCATTTAGAAAAATAACCATGTTCACTTTGGATGGAGCACCATGTTAAATCACAGAGACGTAAAACATTTGGATAACAGTTTCATAACAGTTTCCTACCAAGGAGTTCAGCACTTGTTTCAAGAACAACCCTTTGGGAAGAAATAAAGGCAAAACTAGAGATTCAAAATGAAACAAGGGTATTTACAGAGCGGTCAAAATAACTCCTATCACTACTTGAGAGAGTAAACTCCCAGGGGGAGACCATCTTTAACTCCTGCATTTGTGTGGTATCTTGCCTACATGGAGGTTTCAGACTCCAAGATGCAGTTACACCACACATCAAATTCAATGCCATCCTTTCTACTGCAATTCTTCAACCTCCAAAATTCCTACCACCAGACCAGCTTTTTCCCACAGGAAGATGTGAAAGGTTTTTAAAGACAGACATCTCAAAAAAATATGTATACCTACAGCTCTCTCCTGGGTTAATTTTAAATCTAAACCCCACCTCCAGCTTCAGGAAAGAACAGGGGGAAAAAAAAAAAAAAACAAGAAAACTTTTCTAATGGGAAAGGAAGTTCAGACTTGACATTCAGTAGAAGTCAGGGAATCCCAGTCTTTGTAAAACTTTAAGATGACGTGAGATGAGCATTCAACAAGAATGTCCTGCAGCGGATGCTGTCCTAGGCAAGGGCTAGACTATCCAGTTCCTGAAATCCCTCCAACCCTATTTCCTCAGACACCTGTGATTCCTCTGGGGAATAGTGTAAGGGAAGCACTTTCTGCCTCTCCCACCTAAATAGCTCCATCAGACACAAGCCTCTTAGTAATACAAAAGGCAGAAGGGGAAATTCAGACACAGAAAGCACAATCTGGGCAGAGATGCAAAAGAGTAATTTATGCTTAAGTTAATTAAAAAAAAAAAAAAAGAGAGAGAGAGAGAAAACAACCATAGCCTAGCTTGTCTCCAAAAACTGCTTCTAAATCTAAATTACCCTTGCAGGTGACTGGATCACATCCAAGCAGTCTTCAACACTCACAGTCTAAGTGTTTGTACATTTATTAAAGGTCACTGTTTTCCAGGCTACTGAGCTTCTCTGCACATTTCTAGATCACACATAAGCTCTGATGCCTTATACATGTTTTTCCTTCACAGGGGTTAAATAAGGCAATTCAGTTTTACCTTCCAATAATGCAGTGGTTAGGGAAAACCACATCTATCAGTCAGCATGGTTAAGGAGGAAGAAATCTGGAGCTCGCTGTTAGTGAATTATTTAAGCCAAGAATAAGGGCAGACAAGGAATGAACAGGGAAATGGAAATACTTAAGCTTCCAGAGCATGCAGGCTTCTTAACCCCACAGTTTTCCCATATTTCTCTACATTTCTGTGATATACACAAATGTAAAAGATAATTACATGGCAACATCATACCCCTTACACTGACCAAATCAATCACTAATACATACAGCAGCATTTTAGAGTAAAGCACTCCTAGCAGCAGATCCTCATAAACTCTGAGGAGCTAAATGGGCCATTTTTTCCCTTTTCTCAATGTAAAGTCATCAGTGACCTGACATCAGTGAAGATTTACTGGATTTAAACAGGGACCCTGCAGAGGTGAGATGTGTGTCCATTCACACAAGAGAAGTATGGGAGGAAGGAACCATGTCTCCAAGCCTTTTCTGGAAAGAGGCATCACAGTCACCCTGTGAAAGTAACATTACACAGCAGCAGTCTTCAAAATTTATATCTGATGATCTTGGAGCTCAAGCAGCTGAAGCTACCAAGCAATACTAGGCAATATTTATATATAAGAGCACATAAGGCATCATGTTTAATTTAAAGCTGCCTAGCACCAACATACCTGGTCTTGTAAGTTCTGCTACAATGTTTTTAAGTGAAAACCATGACTTCTGTTTGCACACATGTCATCATTCACACTCCACTGCTCACTACCACAGGAAAACGGTTTAGGAATAAATCTTAGTCAAAATCAGTCACTTTATCCTCCTCAGTTCAAAATCTGTAATGACCCTGCTTTTAAAGGTAACATGCACCACTATAATGCTTTTTCATTTCCCTCAAGAGTTCTTAAAATACCCACAGAATACAGGAAATCAACATCAATGCTTAAAATCTAAGTGCAATGACATTTACAGGCATGTGGCTCTGAAGCAACCTTCTGAACACGCTCCTTTACAGCAAACTGTTTTGCAGCACATGTAACCTGAGGATTAATGCTCTCCATCAGAGTCTATCAACATCTGCTGAACTGAACACAGCCTTAGAAGTTCAGCACTAGACTTGAGGGTCAAGTTCATCTTTGATATAATTCCATGAAGTCTCCAGAGTTTCATGTGTGACAATCTTGGCCTTTTATGTTTTTCTGAAGGGGTCACCAGCTATGTGACAGCCAAATAACATCACCTGCATTTGTGAAGCAATATAGGTGCAAAAACATCTGAGGAAAGGATCTCACCATCTGAGATAAGAAAGGAAATTCTCTGTGACATCTGACAGAACATCATTCAAAGCTCTTTTTCAGCTCTTGAAACATGGTTTAGAATACCATTAGCTGACCTCATTTAAGATAAATATGTACACATCTCAAATTTTATCTTTATGTCTATACACACACACACACACACAAACACAACTCGAGCATCTGAATTATCGGTACTTACTAGACAAGCCTGAGGCAGGAAGCTGTTCACTCTGGAGATACTCCACATGCCCTCGAGGTACTGCTGAGCTTGGATGGTGACGGAGCTCAGGGCGCCGCTGAGACCACTTGGGGCCACCGTGACTTGAACGCTGGAGTTCGGAAAACTGCCTGCACCTTGAGACCATCCAAGTCCCTTTTTCCTCTCTGCCCCAAAGAGATTTGGTGACCTTGCAGGCTGCCTGCCCACCTGACCAGAAATGAGTGACAGGTCTCTCTGTGAGGAGACCGTGACCATCCTGGGTACCATGCTGGTCACTGCACCGGCACTGGGCGGGAGATCGGGCATCTCTGGGTAGCTGGCTTGATTGAGGGTGTGCATCATCTGAATGGCTTCCTGCTTCAGCTGATTCAAGTGAGTGGCACAAGTTTCGCATCTGCTCTCTCCTTCATTCCTGTTTTTCTGTAAATAGTCAGGCACTTGAAGCTTGTCAAAAATTAAAGCTGATAATCGTGGGTCCTAAAGAAGGGGAGATGAGGGGGGAGGGCAGGGAAAAAACATATTGAGTTAAAACAACACAGAAAGAGAAAAAGACAAGAGTTCTGTGATTTGCTCTCCACCCACGTAAGTACTTTAAATCTATTCTGGTAACTCTCAGCCTTCCCTCCCCACCACCCCCCCTCCAAATACAAGACTTGCAGGTCAGAGCAGATTAATAAACTGTAAGTGAATTCATTTATATTAGACCCAGCATGGAAATTATCATCAGAATTAAGCAGCGAAGCTGTGGTGTACTTGATAACTACTCATTCTTATAATTAACTTTCCTTTGGAGACATCTAAAGTGCCTCTGTTTCCCATGCTCAGGAACAATGTTAGTGAAGATGCTGAACCTATAAATATCACAATGTGTTTCAAAGGCATACCACCACCTTAAACCCAGGGAAATCAGACGTTAAAGTATTTCAAAAAATTAGTGCGTGACCTGGTAAATGTTTTGTTGTCCTCGCCCTCGGAAATGATTAATCAAGTGGCATAAAAACAGTTTACATGGTGCTGCCCACAGCTGGCTCCTCTGCTAGCAAGGACTGTTATTTCTGATCTTCGCAACACAGATGGTCGCAATATTCCCTTACGCTACAGTTGCTTTGATGAGAAATAGATTTGAGCCTACAGCCATGTGTGAAGGTGTGACAATGTGCACACCAAGAAGTTGATTTAAAAACAACACCTATTTTGTTTCCACAGAGCAATTTTCCCCACCTCCCCCTTGCTAGTTAATTTTAAGGCTGCCTAGGTATTTTAAAACCCAGCTCTGTGTTTCCAGCTAAGAGAAAAAGTTACCTATCTCCCAAAACACACAAATGCCTTCCTGTCCCAAGCCTGCTACCGTAAAGATTAGTCACGACATTAAACCCAGTCCTGTTGTAAATCTGCTATCAAGACTAATGCCGTGCAGTAAAACCGACCCAACTTCACACACTTGCATCGAGCTCTCTAAACAATTAAGGTTTTAATGAAATCACAGCACAGCCAAAGGTTTATTTGTATAATTATTTTAAGTGAAAATATTTAATTTGCTTGTTAATAATGAGGTTGCACAAAGCTAGTAAGTCAGCCATCCAACATGCGCCGGGGGTATCCCCAGATCAGTGCTTGCTTTTAAAAAGGCATTGCTTTATGCCAAGCTGCAATTGCTCTCTAGGAAATGAATGTCCTATTAGAAAACTTACTAATTCTGGTTTTAATTACAACACACATCAATAAAACTCTTTTAAGAAGTCTTGGCACTGGTACTTTGGTTTTGCTCATTACTCTCTTTCAACTGTGCTATTTCCCTTTGCTCTGAATTCAGAAGGTCCTAAAACACTGCCTAACTGCAGCAGCACAGAATTTATCACAATTTCAGCTGCTGGACTACTGCAATAGTTTTTAATCTCTCTCACAAGACACAGTATGGTGTTGATAGAAACCATTGTGAGCATATCTAGCACCACATCATTCCACAGCCAAAAGCCATTAACAAAAGTAGCTTTTTCCACAGGAATCTGAATTATTGTTTATTTACTGACTTGGGAAATAAAAAGTTAAAGAGAAAGGAAAAAGGTACTTCTCAGGCTAAGGAACTCAGCTTCTCCTGACCGAACAATAAGCTTCATTCACATTAGCTGACTGAACAATAAATTGCATTCACATTAGTGAATCAGTTTACAAAATCAAGTGAAAGGCGCTGTTTCAATTTTGCCTCTTTTTATTGAGGTCTGGATCCTGGTAAAAATGCCTTTGAAGTTGCACCATTTGCTTACCCTCCTGAGCAAGAAATTTCTTTCCCTTCAAGCCTCCCTGAAGACAATAATACTAAATTAACAGATATAAGGGGAAAAACAAATATGTTTCAGAAACTTTTTTTCCTAACCCTTCAGCAAAAACCACTATTGGTTAGACTTTAAAAAAAAAAAAAAAAGAAAAGATGCAAGCACCATTAAGCCTCAAGCAAAACAAAGGCCATGTAGTCTATCTCCCAAGAAAAACAAACATCATGGTGCTCTGCAGAATCCTTTCCAAGGAAGAGCCCACTGAGCAAATTCTTGCCGTCTGACACACAGCATCTATTCAAACAGCCCCAGAAAGCAGCACCTTCCAGCACTGGGTGCCCCATCCGCGGCCAAGCACATCCCTGAGCTTGCTCCTTTGATCCAAGTTGGGCACACAAGGAAGCACCTGCGGGTCCTGACTGCATGAGCCTCATCTGGCAACGCTTAAAATTGCTATCAAATGTCAAAAGTTCCAAATAAGCAATTAAAGCAAATTACTAGGTGAAACAGGCTTCTCATTTAAAAAGAGCTACTGCTTTTGATGTAAAGAAAATTAATGACCCCAATTCTAGCTCCATAAACACAGTTTACAGTGTAAGGCAGATCAGAGTCAGGCCCGTCACAGAGTTTTAAGGAAATGGAGTGGATGCCATATTAAAGGGGGAAACAAACCAAAAAAGTTTTTTTTAATTATTCTGAAAATTGCACAGAGCAAACCATATAAGCATGGGGTATGCCAAATTTAATCCTTCTAATTTTTCTTATAGTTTAGCCATCTCATTTCCAGTGCTTGTGTTTCATCAAGTATTTATAAGAAGTCTGTTAACCCACCCATCCAGCCTCTGCAATCCCCAGTTTGCGTCCACAGCCATCCTACCCCAGCACCTCAATGAGGGCCCAGCTGTATGGTTAGTTTACTTTTATTTTTCCACTCTGTGCGACAAAAACACCTGGCTAATGGTTGGGCGTGAAGGGTGGAGGAAACACAAGTTACTGTTAAAAACATTAACCATAACTTAAAAGTTAAGCCAGACCCATTAAAGAGGTTTTACTACCTGGTGACAATGCCCAGTCCTGGTGAGCCCCCAGCTTCAGCAGCTCACACCCTAACAAGTCTGGGGTGGAAGTTGCACTCTCATGTTTTACAGAGAGAAGAAATAAAACTTCAGCGGCCAAACGTGTCGGACACACACGTGGGAGGGGGGGAAGCAGTTAAAGCCATCCTTGTTATGGCTCTGCTGGCAGAGAGGCAAGTCAGACAAAGACAGTGTGCAAGTTGCTGGGGGGATTGGCACAAAAATTAATACACACACACAACATACAAGCCTCTATTCCAAACAGTACTCCAAAAGCGATTTAGTCTGCTGTGCTACAAAGAAGATGACTCCTTTATTCCTGCACAACCCAAATAAACTATGCTGTCTTTGTCACACCTACTTTCCAAACGCGGCTCTTACCATCTGAACAAGTAGGATAAGCAAAATACTGTGGTGCTGTAAAATTCACAGCTTCCCCCCTAACTACAGAAACCAAAAGCCCAATTTCAGTTTCAGCTTAACTTCTGAGTATGAATTTTAGATATTCGGACATCACAGACTGTGAGAAGGACAAATTAAATGGTCCCACTAGGGACAATTGCACTGGGGAGCCCAGCAGCCCCCAGCGAGGTCAAGGTATGAGATAATTACATCTATTTATATGAAGAAGAATTTTGTGAACCCCCACTGGTTTTCAGCAAGCAGTTCTTACAGACACAGGCAAGCTTGAGAACTACTGCTGCTGGGAGATTAAAAACACACATGCAAATCACTCACACCGGGAAGAGCTCACAGACGCTGTCTGCAAGTCCTTCCAAGCTCATCTGGGCAGGATGGCACACTTGGAGACCTGGGATGGCACTCCCACTGGAACACATGGTAAAACAACCCACTTAGTCCAACACCAGCTGCATTTTGCCTGCAGTTTGCCTTCAGGCTTTCTCTCTGAAACCAGGAGTAGGGAAAACGAGCTCAGATTTGAAAACACATTCAGCAAAACATAACAGAAAAACTCATTTTAATCTATGCTGCCCTCTCTGATGTAAGCCTCGAATGCTGCATTGCCTCCCCATGAAATCCAGTGAGGATCAAGCAGGGTTTCAGCTATGCAGATAACATCTAACTGCTGCATGTGGGGCACACAAACAAAACCCACACCTCACAACTGTAAAATACTGCGGCCTGAGACCACCGAAACTGCAGACCTACTCAAAGCAACTGGGATGCAGCCAACAGCTCTGAAAAGCCCCTCTACGGCTGAGGCACAAATATCACAGCCACATTTTCAAAAGCATGCAACACTGAGTGACCTTGCTGGAGCTCTTTTGAAAACTGGAAGCAGTCTTGTCAGTGACACTGCACTTAAGAAGTTAGATTCTTTTGAAATTTTAGCTTAATCTGTAATTTCTCAAGTTCATAAAGTTTGCAGTTAGGTCACCTGTTTAGTTAACAAGGAGAAATAGAGAGTTTTTCCATTGCAAAAGAGAAACAAAGATACAAGCTTTAAGTCTTACCTGCAGCTACTTGCTTATAACTCCCAAACGAAGCAAGAGGATGCAGAAAAGCATCTGGATTCTCACTTAAGTCGTCCCTGAACTAATACCCACCCATCTGTAACCTAATCCTTTCAGCAAGGAACTATCCACAGAGTGCGAACAAATGATGACGAACAAACGATGAAAAGTCAAACTGCCAACAACCACCATCCTCAGTAATTACCTGCAATTCTGCCTGGCACTAGTTTCTGCTAGGCAAGTGTATCTGGAGCGATATTCTGAATTGAATGAAATTAAATTCTTGATATAAAGACAATTAAAAAGCAAGAAGAATCCCTGAATGTCACACTGAAATATATACTTAAATACAGATCTAGGTAAACAACATTTTTAACGGATGCTTTGGGAGAAAGGAATGTACTTTCCCAGTACAAAAAAAATCAATGTTAATGATTTTTTTCTTAATTGTCTTTCCAGATTTCTGCAGCGCTGCTTACAAAATAGTTTTAATCTTACATGACATTGTGAAGTATCCACTAATATCTTCTAGTGACAAACACTTTGAAGGCTGATGCTTCCTTTCAACTCTATAGTAGTCATTGTCAGAAAAAGAAGAAAAATAGAACACTATACTCAGCAAAACCAGACTGCTCAATATAATCAAGGAAGAAAAAAAACCAACACAAAAAGCAGTGGTAATGGTTACTTTTTTTTTTTAAAGGAAAAGTTTCCAAGTAGCTGGCTATCTCAAGGGATTGAAAATATGATCTGTAAGTCTTCAAGTAACCCATGTTGTGAATTCATTCAATTACTGACCTAACCTTATCAGAATATAAACAACCAAAGAAAAACAAACATACAAAGCTCTCACAAAAACAGAATTTGCTAGAAATCCCATCTCCTGAGGGTTAAGGGTATCTGGGACTTGCAATGTAACTTCCCCGTCCTTGCAAACAGCCCCCTGAATAAGCAGGGGAGCAATCCACATTTGCAAAGCAAGAAAAACGTGCATGCATTAGAAAACAAATAGATGCATTTTTAAGGCCAAATTCCATCCAACCTTTCTTGCTAAATGTCTCACTACCTTTAGGCAGAAGATTAATTTAAGCCAATGGATTGTGGACCTCTTCCCATGCTGTCTGCTAGCAGGATTTCTTCAAATCTCCAGTCCCATTATTCTGTTTCTAACTACAACCTCAG